>CM057000.1:35670425-37065425 GCA_029891345.1 Dryococelus australis | reverse complement strand
CAAAAAGTGATTAGGCCCATGGCAGTGTTAATTTTACATAAGGTGGAAGAATACACAATGTGCATACAAGTACATCTTAAGCAGGGCTTTCAAAAGTGCTCATCATTTTTCCGTGAATAGCCAATAGTGTTTCCGTGATAGGATAACCCTTTCCGCTCGTGTTCGGACGTGAGTCGCTCGACATGGCCTGCCCACGCTATATGTCGGCAACCTCGCCATATTTCCGTTCGTCTTTTATTTGACGTTCCTGCGTGTTCCGCATTAAGTTTCTTCAAGCGATAGTTGTTCAGCCGGGAGCGAAGGCGGCGCGTGGCCGTCCTGTTCCTGTATGTATGCTTTTTGGAACTTAAATTTCCTTCATTGAAGTTTCCTCGTGTTTGTTCGTTTGTTTTATTGCACCCATTTAATTTATCTTCTATAAAAATTAATACATAGCTATTGGACAAGTTATACAAATCCCAAATCTCATAATATAAGGTTGCAATGAACAATAAATAAAAAAAAAAAAAAGGCCAGAGAAAGGGGAAAACATTTTTGCTGAATGTAATAATCTAACTGTTTCAATTTATGTTAAAATGTAGTGTGGTAGTGATATTTATTTAATTATTTATTGTCTTTTTTTGGGCGTACGTTGTAGTTGGCAAGTTTTAAATTGGTAATGATGCTCACAAATGAGTATACAGAAGATACTAGGCGCATAAAAATATGGAAAAATGGCTAATAATGATGACATATCGCTGTAAAATTTTGTTATTTGTCCGATTTCAACTAAATGTTAAAATATCGGAAAATTTACAGTTGGTTGTTGGCTGTCGCAACTGTGTGGCCTGTTCATACAAACAATTAAACCATATAAAAAAAACTGCATCGTGAAATCATAGGCTACTTAAGAAGGCAGTTTTCCCCAACATAAGCCCCACACACAACACACACACACACACACACACACACACACACACACACACACACACACACACACACACACCAGTAAAATTGCGCCACTAGTCAGCGAAGTGTTAAAATGCTGTTCTCCAATCAGCGAGTGGTAACCTTACCAGCTATCTGACAACCCAGCCAATAAGAACCTTCGAGGCACGCAGTAGCCAACCAGACACGAGCTCCGTTCCCACAACCTCGCGTAGCCAGTCACGGGACTTGTACGCCAACATCAAAGAACCGCCTAGCCAGTTCGTGTCTCTAGTGAAGGCAGAGAGATTCAGGACGCTACAGTGTTTTCGGAGATATATCGGAACAAGTATACATATTTTTGTCGTGAATACGTCTTTAAATTTGCAACCATTGTGGGAGGCAATCCAGAAAATCCGATGATAACCAAATAGGGGGATGCAGTTTGTCATTTCAGCTCCGAATCTATCGTCTACATTCAAAATTTAATCACACCACTCGATTGCCAAAGAATCAAAGAATATGTTATATTAAGCGTGGACTGCGAGCCATCACGGGTTTAAAGGAGGGGGGGGGGAGGGGGGATTCGATTTTGTGTTCGTTTCGCCGCGTCTCATAACTTCCGCATAGTATAACTTTTGACTAGGAGAAGCTCGACAGCTCTCATCAAGATAAATCGATTGCGCGTATAAAAACACTTGTGTGGCGTGGTTATGGTGAAATGTTATGCGTTTAATGTAAAAAAAAATTAAGAAAACTTAACACAATTTCGGCCTATACTCGTCAAAAAACCAAGTCAAAATACAGAAATCATATACGGTTGGAAAGAACATCTCACGTGATACCCATACAACCCCATATGATCGAGTGAAGCGGTGCCGGGAACGTAAAATAAACATCAAGGCGTCCGAGCGCGTCAACGTAGACGTATTCACGCAAAACAAACGTCTGTGTCCCCAACACAGTGAAACCCAAATTTTTTCCCCTCGCAATTTGTACAGTGAATATAATCATTAAAGACGTACAAAATTCGCGTTATTATTTACGGACAGACGAAACTCCAAGTTACTGAGCGTTTGACCAACTTCAGCCATTGGCCAAAATATTTTTGACATGTCTCGGAGAACTCTCGAGCCAGTGAAATAAGTTCAGCTGTGGAGTGGCCAGTCTCTTTTGAGGAGCTCAAGCAGATACGTGACGTTGATTACACTGCAGCGGCCAATGGAATCACGTACTGTGTTCACGTATTTATAAGGCAGTGGAGTCTATCATGTCACCCAAAGATAACGCGAAATTTGCAGGTCTCTAATAATCACGTATTCCGAAGTGAGACGCAATATAGCAACGTTTCCTTGATTCATCGCGCTTTAAGGCAAACCGACGAGGATGCGAACGCGAAGGGCATGGAAAGCGAGTTAATAAACGGCTACGAGTAGCGAATATTTGGAGCTGTTGAGGTTTAATAAATTCCCGCCCGCCATCCCTTCACCCTTTGCCGCTCACCATCCCCCTCTCCATCCCGACAAATTACCGTGCTCATATTGCGCCATCCAAAATGCCGCTCTCGCGATGCCAAATTTCTGGCCTGTGTAAAAAATGTATCACTACGTTCTTACCAAGTAAAGCGAATAATTTTGAAAATAATAACTGCCCGCACTGCGGGAAATTGTTCATAAAGTTACCACATCATCGTAAACGCAAACTGAGAAATCACGAATGTTAAAGCTTTTTTTTTTTTCGTATAAGTTATCTATGACAGCATTTCTATATTTGATAAGGAATCAGCCAAATGCAGTATGAAGCACCCTACTTTGCAGAGTGGTTGCATACCTATATTTGCAAATTGACGTGTCCCGAATTTCCTTTATTGTAAATAGGTTAAAACGTGCGATAATGTTTGGGAAGTTCACGGGAATATTATTACAGCACGTTATCTGCATATAACTACCCTGATGCCACACAATAATCGAAATAACAATTAACGTAAGAAAATAAAAAATTATATATGGTATGAATAACACACAAATTGAAAATTATATATTGGCATTAGGAAATGTGTTATGATTGATTTTTATTACGGGGTGGCAGCGTCCGCCCCTATGACATTACATCATACTCAATTTTTAAGAATTTTGTGGACCAAGGGGAGGGAGTGAGGGGATTGGGGAGGAGTGGGTGTTTATGAGGTGCGTTAAATGGTGAGGGGGTGGAGGGGGGAGGTTGGGAAGGGGTAGGTATTGAGGAGGGGAAGGCGGTGAGGCGAGTGAGTGGTGATGGTGATTTGGAAGAGTTGGAGGGGGGAGAGGAGCTTTTAGTGAGAGGATTTCCGGGGAGGGGGTGAAGGGGAGTGCGGAGGTTATAAGGTTGGGATTGATGGTTGTGGAAGGGGGTGGGATGGTGTTTTGAGGTGGGTATTTGGTGGATAGTATTGGGGAGGGAGTGGGGTATTTAATTTTTATTTAAATCGTTTCTAGACTTGTCGGAAATAGAAACATTACTCGATTGCATTTTTTAAATTTCCTTGAAAAAGTATAAAAATATAATTATGATCTGCAGCGACATTCTAAACTGACCTAATTACTAAAATTTCATCCTGGCAAGCCGATACTTTTTAATTTTTTATAATTTTTGATAAAGTAATTTATATTATAATAAATTTTATTGTACTAATTTATAGGGATTGAGGGGCGGGGGAGGGCAGAATATCCGATATGGCATCGAGCCCTGGCGGTGACGCCAACAAATGTATGCGGACTGCACTGACCAACATGGCCGACGTCCACGCCTACCAAGATGGCGGACGGATCCTGGATCCTGCAGCCAAATGCCATGTCTTAAATACCCCATATATACACTACTTATGTTGCTTTCTGGTTTTTAACGCATCTGAGTGTATGATTTCGCAAATTTGAAAAAATATTTACTTTTCTAATAATTACACACAATTTCACTTGGCCGATATATTAATAAAGTGTTGAGGCCCATAACAATGTTCATTTTAGATATGGCGGAAGAATACACAGTATGCACCCACATAGATTTTAAGCAGGGCGTTTTAAAGTGCTTAATTTACCGTGAACATCCTTTAGAAATACACATAGGCCTATATTTATAAACATTAAGAATTTATGGTTTTAACATGACAGTACTATTGAATTTTGTGAATACTCTGTTCACACTTAGATTTGCATCGAGAAAGATAATCAAAGAGAATTCATTTTTTAAGTTGTTTAAGATTATTTGGCTTTTTCTACTTTGGTATAACTCTTTTTACTACAAATTTAATGCAAATACTGTCAAACGCATGATAACTCTATAAAGTTTTTCATAAAAAATATTTTTTACACTCATTGTGTAGCATTATGTGAATTACAAACTACAAAATTTAAATTGTTATTTAACGAATAAATGGCATATTTGAGTAATATATATTTTATGGTATTGTTTTTATTGTTCAGAGGAGTTGTCTAATTTTCGAGGAAAAATTGGGAATACTGTGTAAACTAAATACTTGTGAATTGGTAGTATGGTTATAAAGCTGCAAAACTGCGTACACATTGCGAAGTGGCAGAAATATATTCGCATGATAAAAAAAACCACCCATAATTTTTTGTTCTGTATAAAATAAAATACAGAAAATTCATTGCTTTGACAAATATGCTTTCCATAGAAAACTGATCGTTAAAAAATATACTCTGACACACATTCAGATAAATTTCATTACGAGGACAAGTCTTATTATTATTTTTAAAAGCGTTATTTGCAGTCAAATATTTGAACGAAAGTGAGTTGAAATATCAAGCTAAAATAACGGAAAAAATATTTGTGTCGCAACCTGCGTTTGGGGAAGACCTCTTGAGGCACCAACAGTTTTGAAATGTTTGCCGCGTTAACGAGCAGAACTGGGCGAAAGTTTTGTATTGGATGTTTTTCCTTAATCACCTGCCACAGCCAGGAGGCAGTGGAACTCAACATTCTGGTCAGATCAAAAGTTTCTTAATGGCGGTGTTGCAGAGCGAACGGATTCGCAGATTTCCACACGGAGGCCCCATATTTTTGCACTGCGGAATCAGAGCTGCCGCACCCAATTAAGCAAATTATGCCACTGCAGATGCGATTCAACAGCAAGCGGAGAACAATCGTTTGGCTAACTCTCTCTCTCTCTCTCTCTCTTAACTCCCAACAAACTTGGTGAGTAAATTTTGGTGAACTGCAATTCCGTTTTAGTGAGTCGTAATGACGACCGTCTGCTCGGACAAGAAAACAACTACGAGCTTTCTGAAGCCCTGCTAAATTTCTGCTTCCAGGGTATTCTTCCGCCTCATGCAAACAAAGGTTAACTGAACCTACAAAATTACGCCAAAAGGACAGCTCACCACATTCGTGCGCAATCAGTGTAATAAAATTTTGCATTAGAACTATTTCTTACTAGGCATTACCAACATGCTCATTCTCTCCCTGTTTTTATTCATAATAATTATAAATGAAATGTTTTATTCAAAAAGTGCGAAGAAACCGCGAATAGACTATAATATGCATTTCCTCCTCCCAGAATGAGAGTAAAAGGGACACGCAACTATCTTTGCTCACCCAGTGATATGCGTTGATACAGTGTATAAATCTTTACATAATGCCTCTGTATTATAGACTCTTCTCTGTATTAAAAGTAGCATTTACCAATATGTACTTAGATGATGCCTACAATCCATCAGCTGGCTGTCAACAATCTTAATGGTTACTACAAACATTTTTTTTTTTCAGTGTACTTGAGTACATACATTTATATAAAAAAAAAAAAAAGTTATAAATTTCCCTCATTCCCTGTAGTTTAACCGCAGAACATGTCGAAAGCCACAAATGTGGTCAAGTCATTTGGTAACAGGCCAGAATTAACGATCCTCTGCGCACTGGTTCAAAACTGCTCGTCTGCCGGAAACTGTCTGTTGATGTTTGAAGAGTAAGAAAGTCGCCAAAAATATTAATATGAAAAATGAAAATACTAAAAATGGACGATTAGTTCAGAAAAGTGAATGTTCTTTATGTAACCTCAAGAACGAAATGTCTCTGGGATGTGTAGCAACGATTTTCGTGTACGTGGCATAACTTAACTGTAAACATAGTGTATTTCACGCACACAGTTACACCTCTGATACACATAATTAATTAACTGCTGCAGTATAAAGCCCCCTAAATTTTTACGGCTTTAAACTTATATTACACTTTCGTCCTCATTCCCGGGAGAAAATTATGAATGCGGTACATGAATTAAAAACGTGAGCAGACGTCATCGCGGGAAAAAAAAAAAAAAAAAAAAAAAACCCCCCATGAAAAACAATGGTAACACAACAACGTCCCTATTCTGATTGGCCAGCGATATCACGGGGCGTCGAGTCACGTATCACGTAACACGCAAAAACTAGACATTGACAAGCTTTTCCATCACGCGAACGTTGCGTGAAATGATCGTAACAGGTCTTCTTGGAACACATTAGTCAAGGCCTACGCCTTGGCTTACGTGAACGTGTTGTTCGTTACGTGTTACGGGACACGTGAATATATCGTAATCATGGTCTTATTCCTCGAGTTTTGAGCGCGATTAGAAGTACGCTGACTTGTAATTTTTCATCGCATTCACCCAGTTTGATTTTATTTCTCAAACTGATCAGTGAACAGAACTTTAAAGACATATTTACCATTATTATTGTGATGCAGATGAAATTATTTTATACGAATAACTGTCTATGAAAGTTTCTCTTATCCACGACAAAGTAATATTACTTTAAGTGCAGGTGCACTCAGTAAAACTCTTCCAGTACCACAGAAGAAACGAAAAATTATTTCACCGAGAAATAGTCATGCAGAACCTTGCTCGCAACGAAGGGGTTGCAGGTCATCTTCATAGCTGACCGTCTGGAACAGACTTCAGTATAAGTCTCAGTTTTCTCACAGAAGAATAATGGATACTCTAAATTACGTTAAACGTCTGGCAGGGCTGATAAAACGTCAGCGCGAACAAACAAATAACCAGGCAGATCAGTGGTGGCAGCAGGCCATCACGGCTGCAAGTTCAGGTAGCGACAACGCAGTGGCATACAGCTGAATTACTTGAGGAGTGGCTTGCACGCATATATATGCTGTTCGCGGCAAAATGAGCACTTCTGAAAGCCCTGCTTAGCATCTACTTGTATGCACGTTGTGTGTTCTTCCGCCTCATGTAAAATTGTCATTGCCGTGTGCCTCATCGCTTTCGTCATGATTCGATCAAGTGAAACTGTGAAATTATTAGAAAAGTAAATATTTTAAAAATCTGCTAATTTTTACACTTCGACGCGTTAAAAAAAAATAAACAGAACGCGATAGGAATAATTTAAGTTATCGCAAATGGTTACCTAACTCTTTTTATTCGACGTTTAGATAATGAACTACTTTCCCTCCATCGTGATAAACTTTACTGAGCGCATATCACTCAGTGTGTCCATTAAAATATATGCAGATGGGAGCAGTGACTTTTTTCTAAGGTTAGTTTCAAAAGTGCTCACTTTATTGTGAACAGGCTTTAGCACTAAGGGCAAAATGGATACATATATCTTGAGCACTAGCTTCGTCAAGACAATCTTAACGGGGAGTGTTAGATATGTGCCGAGTTCTATTTCCGCTGATTTACGTTGATAATATTACACATAAGGTCAAATTATTTCATGAAAAAATCATTTAAATATTTGAAGCAATAAAATTTTGGAATATTTAAGAAAATTGTAAGTTTTCAGTTGTTTTAGAAAAAGCTATATAAAGAACACTGCTGCCTATTCTTCAACGCAAAAAAATGTCATGGGTTCAGATGAGATATAAAAACTACCAAGACACAAATTCCAACTTGTAGGAAGTTGTAACAGTTACATAACGGTTTTTTTCGTATGATAATTTTTGTATAGTTAGAAATTGACTCCGTTGTGGCATTATAGAAAAGGAAATTCTTTGTCTGTGTGACCGGTAACGAATAT
Source organism: Dryococelus australis (assembly GCA_029891345.1). Taxonomy (NCBI): domain Eukaryota; kingdom Metazoa; phylum Arthropoda; class Insecta; order Phasmatodea; family Phasmatidae; genus Dryococelus; species Dryococelus australis. The sequence continues at coordinate 37,057,518 of CM057000.1, read as the reverse complement.
TTAGCCGTGCCGAATGGTGAACTATTTCCAGCGATTCAGAGAATTGCACATGTTAGATGGCTCCCAACGCCAAAGTCAGCCAAGTATGGTGCCCATCTCTTCACCTTAAGGGCGCCGCCTACTTGGAGGTTTTTAAAGAAACTAGGGCCTCTAAAGTGCTCACTTTACCGTAAACAGCGTACAACCGCTATCTTTGTACTAGACGATGTACTGTGAATGGTTTGTCATCTTCCTACGTATGTCACTATAAAGGGCAGCAACATTGCAGTACTGCTCGACCAAGCCAAAGTGATTATCCAAATAAGCTCACGCTGTTCTCTTTCGTCCCTTGGTACTCTCCCTTTCTCCTTCGGGATAAAATAAAGAATCCGGCTGCAGGTGTCCGGTTTCACAGTCATCGTTAAGTTGTGGCACAGTCAGTGCAGCCAACGAGTTTGTAGGCACAGTACCACAGATCTCCCAGAATTATACGTATTACTTTTAAGGGCATTTCTAAAACATATACCACGGCGTAAACATTTACCATAAATACCTCTGTTACAGTAGTCTAGTTATATGATCGACGTACGAACACAATACATTTAAAGCTTTTAAGTTTGAAAAATTACAGCTTAAGTATGTCAGTGACATTGACATTGACAATCGCCGACGTGAAGATTAATTTGATATAGACTATTCGCGGTTTCTGCACACTTTTTGATTTAAACCTTTGAAAAATCACTCCATGTATGATATGTTTAGTTATTTCCTAAATATGACATGTATCACACGCGTTTTATGTTTTTAACATGAAATTATCATATTTTTGGTTACATAAAATATTTACTTTATAATAAATAATCATAAAAACAGTGACATAACATGTGTGTTGGTAGTGCCTAGTAAGAAATAGTTATTATGCAAAATATTATTACAACTGAGTGTGCATGAATTCGGTGCATTGTCATTGGTGTAATTTTCTAGACTTAGTTAAGCTTTGTTTGCAAGAGGAGGAGGAATATCCGGGAAGTAGAACTTGAGGAGGTCTTCAGAAAAGTGCGAAGTAACCGTGAATGGATTATAGCACTTTCCTTATCGGTCTCTTGCCTTTGGTAAAGAGCCGACTGCTGCACATAAATGTGTGGAAAGAAATATATCATGTAATTTCTGTCAAATTTGGGTAGTATCTGGTAACTCTGACCACGAAACAACGAAGATATCAAATTTTTCTTGTGTTGGTGAATTCTAAGCTTGACAATGTACTGCATTTTGAAAACTTTCCTGAAGATCAGTTATAATACTACTTTCTCGTAGTAAATTAAAATGACTATTTTACGTATATCAACGGCTCTAATTATACCACAAATAATATATTGTTACGAGTAGCCTGTTGGTGCCGCGCGGGCTGGCGAGATAAGGTGCAGGCTTCAGAGCAGCGGCAATATATTAGTTTCAAAGCAAGGCCGACAAGATAATCTCTTGTAACACGATGCTGTGTGACCCTGGTTGTAGCGAAATCTGCGTTTATCTGAAGAATGCTCTGAATTACTGACCTCGTCTCTCAGCGCAACTCGGGGTGTGTTGAATCTTCAAGATGGTCAGGGCCAACACTATTTAAGTGTGACAGGCCTTTGGGCTGGCCGTTGAGTTTTTGAGTTGGAGTGGTTGAATGGATGACTTGCAGGTTTCCGAGTGATAGAAGACGTGCAGCGGGAGAATACCAACGGAATGGGAGACTGCGACTGCAAGTAGCAAGCAGTGTAGTAGGCGGCTGGCAGGCTAGACTATTGGACTAAGTGCGTGAGTGAAAGACATTGTAACTGTAGGAAACAGATAAACACGTGCTAGTCGTGGGTATGACTTAATTTACTGTAATCAAGAGAGACATCAATGACGTTAATTAAAGTAAAAAAAACATTAAATATTGCACTCGCTGTTAAATAGAAAGATTAAAAGTTGAGTCTGCTAAATGATGTTGTACATAGTAGTAGAGTGAATAAATTAGAAATCAAATTTAATTCCTTAGATTTTTTTTTATTAGTAAGAACTCCGTCTCTTACGAACTCAGATACGCCCCTCGGGCTATCTGCACATGTAACAATATTTATGCTACAGTTGGCAACACTGGGCACAATATTGCCGTGTTGATGTTTCCGTGTAGGCCGAAGTTCATTCCCAATGTTTGTGTTTTGAATAACCGTGTCTACACCAATATAACAGAACATGTTCGCAGTTTGAAAGCAGGGTTCAGCCGACAGTGGCTGTAATTTTCGGTAGTCAGAAAAATTCATCAGAAACGCAAGCAACTAATCAATACACAGTCATTGCAGAGAAGTTATTAGGAACGTAATTAAGTTCTGTGATAAGAGAAAAGGATCTTTACAAATTATGCCATACTATTAAAAACACGTGACAGCGGCGACGGAAAAATCTCAACGAATCATGTGCAAAATACGAAAAGAAGGATAACAAACTGGCGCAATTAGTGAGAAATTGCGCAGGTTTCGAAAGGGGGAAAAAACAGATTTGCAAAAAAAAAAAACCTGATTTTGATGTTGATGTGATCCGGGGAGCTGCACAGAATTTTGATAAGGTGAAAGAAGAGTTCATAACAGTTTTAAAAGAATAAATACCTTTTCCTGGACAAAATGAGACTTCGACAATAAGCTATTAAGTATAATTTTCTTCAATTTATTTCAATAGGTTGGAACGTATGATACCCTGGTATTTATGCCCACTCGTGTGTGTGTGTGTGTGTGTGTGTGTGTGTGTATATATATATATATATATATATATATATATATATATATATATATATATATATATATATATATATATATATATATATATATATATATATATTTGTTATTTAGTTACTATATGTGCTTGTAATGTTTTCCAAAGGTTTGTTTATTTTATTGCTTACATCTTCAATTGCAGTTTTAGAGTCGTGTATTACAACAGATTGAAATATTTGCAGAATTATTCAATTGATCTATATTTGGTAGCGTTAGCATAGTACAATCCGATTATATAATATGACGAGCTCTGTCTGTCTGTCAGTCCCTCTTAAATACTTCTAAGTCCCTTGAAACTTGAAAAAATTCTTCAAATTTTGCGGAGCGAATTCTCAGGGACAAATAGAAGTCAAGTTCGAATTTAAGCAAGATCAGATTACGCAAACCATGACTTTTGACACTAAAAACGAATTTTTTAATTATGACTTTTTCCTATGAAAGTTTTGTACTAATGCATAGAGATTATAGCATAGAGATATGAAGGTAATGGAATATAGTTTTTATTTACTCTAAATGTCTCGCTTCAATGTTCAGTTAATTAAGTGGGGCCACAGTGGTCAAGTGGCTAGAGCGATTCCAAGTGGGGCCGCAGTGGCCCAGTGGATAGAACGATTCCAAGTGGGGCCACAGCGGCTGAGTGGATAAAAATATATCAAATGGGGCCGCAGTGGACAAGTGGCTAGAGCGATTCCAAGTGGGGCCTTAGTGGCTCAGTGGATAGAGGGATTCCAAGGGGGGCCGCAGTGGATAGAGAAATATCAAATATGTTTATTTTTCAGTCTTTGTTTGATAACCAAATTTCTTAACATTGTAAATATTCTAGGCACGTGGCCATACTGAAAACACAGTCACGGGCTAACCCCTAGTATGTAATATTTAGCAAGGGAATTTTCGGAAGTGCTTTGCCTATTGTCTAGTTGCAAATTCAAACAGGACTGCGTTGAAAAATTACCCTTGTCCTTGGAACTTTTAAGTCGGTATATTGGATCTTGAAGCTCATCGAAAATATATTGAAAAATGGTTATTTATGGTGGATCCTATAGTCAAGACTTATTCAGGATATTATTTTATACCGCCGGTATGCGAATGGCGTAAAAAAAAAAGCCCGAATAATCAATTTGAATAAAAGGGCTATCTGAGTTGATGCATGTCCTGTATGATAGCAAATAAAATTGCTATCATGAACCATGAGAACGTCTTGCTTCAGAAGAATTACAACTGTAGATAAGTAAAGACAAATAAGTTGCAGATGGCAGCAGCATGATATAACATGATTTCTCTCATTTAGTTTTCAAGAATTCTGCATAACTCTTTCTCTACAGCTTTGCTTATAAAATTTGCCCATACTTCCTTCAGAAGTAGAGATCTAATGCATTTATCAAAATATTTTTAGATATCTGAGATGCCGAGGCAAGAAAAGTTATTTACTGAGTAATGGATTATAACCAAGTGAGATATTTTTTTATTATTGAATATTGAATAATATTTTCCTATTGTGAAAAAGACTACCTAAGCAGCCAAATGTCAACTGTAATTATAATTATATTACCAGTTGAACGTTTGAATTTGGGCTTCGTGTACTCTTATATCTTTACATTGATTGCTTATATTTCGTCACAAAAATTTCAATCGCAATAATTAAACGCTTCTCAATGATTGAACTGCTTTATTGGTTGGTAATTTGCTCAGTAGTTGTATTTTTTTATAATTAATGTGTTGATTATCATTGATCTTTTGTTAGTGTGGCACCGCTACTACAAGTTATTCTACGACTTTTTTCACACCAATATACCAGTTACTTATATGACAATCTGGTTCCTTAAATACTACCCCCTAGTAATCACACATACCCTAACATACACTATATTCATTTCATTTCAGCGGAGCTCATCCGGGGGACATTAATTTCACCGTATACATACAACATATACGTACAACATATACATTCAACATATACATACAACATGTAATAATAATTTCCTGTGTATAATTTTCTTTAATTTATTTCAAGAGGTGTGCATGTGCTATCGCAGACAGCTAACGGTATTGAATTACCCGTACCTGCTACTGTTCTTCTCCTCTCCACAGCCTAGTGATGGGATAATCGCTTGTAAAATAATCGATTATTCGATTATTTAAATAAATCCGATTCATCGATTATTTATAAATAATTCGATTATTCACGATTTTCAGTTGCTTATAAACAGAAAATTGCAGATACCTACATGTTTCACATAAAACATAATTATGAAACAACACATTTTCAAAACAGCAGAAATTATTAAAATTAAATAGAAACATTGTTAGTGAGAATATTTTTTAACAAATTTATAAAAGAATGCAGTATTTGCGGTCAATTTTTATGCATGGATTAGAACAAGATAATCGATTATCTATTCGATTTAAAAAGATAATCGTAATCGATTCATTCGAATCACAAACTTACGCGATTATGCACTAGCATTCGAACTGCGCACTTGTCTCGGCTGAGTAGTAGTTATCGGTTTCTCTCTCTTCCATTACTTCTCTTGATCGAACCACATTGCTCGTACATTCTAGACCCTATTCTTAACCTCTCCTGTAAGGCGTGCAACGCCCGCGAATAGTATGTTTTTCTATATTTCAGCGTTGAAAGTTTGCGAATACGGCGAGAAAAAAAATTTCTGATCGTTGCAACAAAGATCCAAATGAAACAAAGTCAAAAATATGGCACCGGAAGTTGTACAAAAGCTGCCTATCATACCCGGAAAAATCGCTTTATAGATTAACAGTGAAAACAAAAACCAATGAACTCAATGATAGTTGTTCATTTGCATCGTTTATTTAAGTATTGTCTAGTGATTGGCCGTTAGAACAGTTTACTGCGCGAATTGTTACACTCGTCAATTCTCAATTTGCAATAGTTTCGTGTGTACAATTTTTGCAGCTGTGGCGAGTGTTGTCAGTTATACTGTTGCTGCCTGATTAATCTGTACCTAGTTCCACGCGTGGAATTACGTTTATATCGTATCATTCCGTTTACAGTGGAAACCTAATTCTGATGGCCATCGTCATCTTCGGGACTCTCAGAATATGTGCATATGGCCTTAAAATTGAGGTACGGGACGTCTGCATTAGGTGACCGAGATTAATTAAGACGTGGATAAAATTGTAGCCGGCCGTACTAACTGAAGAGATAAACTTCAGTCTTAAATGTTAAGGAAACCTGATTTATTGCATAGAAATTAAAATTTTCTCCGAGATGTTCACACAGCTGTACATTTGTAGTGAGAAAATGAAACGTATAATTTTTTAATTGTAGTAATTTTCATTTTTATTAAATTTTACTTAAAGAAAGATGTTCTAAATAGTATATATGTTATGTTGCGAAGTTAACTTGACCTCTCTAGGTACATCAGTAGTAAGCAGGATTATTTTGTACTCTGAGAAATAACTCTGTGAGGTTATTCCATAAGCAAAGCGAGATAGGAAAATTAACATTACGTGTAAGATTTAATGGTCATCAACGAAGGTATGCGCGTCTGAAAATCGATATATGAAATTATTTCCTTTCAAATAATAAAATATTAAAAAAGAATTGACATATTCCTTCATTACCCCTCTTACTTAAGGGTCCAGTCTGCCTGGTGCCTTAACTGCTTTGGAGAGTATTTGTAATATACGTTTCTCCACAAACTATTAAACGTGAATCTAATGTGTTGATGTACAACAAGAACATACGCTTCATACGAGGCTTGTTGAGTGCTTTCAAGACGTCATGCACATTAGAATTCATTTTCGGTGCACTCCAACATAGTTATGAAAGCGCTGTAGCTCAAAATATACGCGTCAGATGCGTACAAAAATACTCAAGGTCTCTGCTTTGATCCTTGCGACAGACTTGACAACAGTAAAATGATAGGGTCGCCGCTTAAAGTCCCACATGGCTCCATGTTGACGTGGCGGTTCACTATTCTGCTGGAGGATGCAACCGTTATTTGGAAAGAGTTGGTGAAGACCTGGTACCATGTTTTCCTTCAACGTGGTACGGTAACTTTCGCGTGTCACCGCTCCGTCGAAGAAGAATGGCCCTCACAATTCATCTGGCAGACATGCCGCACTACACTGTTAATCGAGGAAGCTGAACTGCTTGCTGTACCACAAATGCGGAGGTTTTCATCGGCCGAGTCAGTTCTGGCGGTTGACAATTCGCTTCAGTTTAGGGGTTGCCTCATAGGAACAGACTCGTCAGTGGAATGTTCGTTGTCGTAGCACGCGTTCGCAAACCACTCACTAAATTCGACACGCCAATCTGGGTCGTCTTCAATAATAACGTGAAGTAACAGGGGAATGTAGTGCCGCCAATTTACTTGCTTTAAAAATGCAATGTATACGTGATTTACTGACACCTGGCCTACGTACAGCTTGCCGTAAAGACATTGACTTATCGGGTAAACATGCGAATGTGTGCAACACAGCACCCTTCTCCGTCGTTGTTATCTTCCCTGCTGCACCGTACTTTCTTCACACCTCACACAGTTCCGTCCCTCTCAAACTTGTCCCGTGTTCGTGTCATAGTTACACGTGACAGTGGCGTAGAGTCGAATTATGCCCTTCATTTTCTCTGCACCTAAATAACGTATTCGCCTTTATAATATACGCTCCATTTGCATTACTCGAAAAAGAGCCTTGTCTTCGCCGTCGTTTCCTCTGCAGTTGTTATGCTATCGCTCATGGCTGCTAACGGAACTGACAACAACAGAATGGTCACACGCGCTTGGAGACACCCAATGTTGTACTTATAATGTCAAACGCATGCAGTCCTATCGCAGTGTCTTTAACAGATTCTCTGCCATTAATTTACAATGAGAGTAAATATTAATTTGGGTCGCTCGGTATTGGTGGCTTACCTTGTATTCCCATTGCAACAGTTGAAACTCTAGCTAGCTCTGTGGTATTTGATGAAACAGCACACGACAGGTAAGTAATTCCTTAAAAGCAGATTAAAAGCCGTAGCTACGGAAATTCAATTAAAAGACCTGACGAACGTGCGGTAAAAGTGATGGCGCACAAAAAGATTTGATAAAAAAAAACAATTTCTGAATTTGTTTGATATAATGAACCAAGCGAGAATTTGTCAGTTAAAAGAAAAAGAGCGGGAAAGCACAAGAAATAAAAAAATACCAGAACTTTTGAAGCAGTCTGCTGATTGCTGACAAAAAAATCTCCAGAAAATAATTAAGAAGATTTTTCCAAGGATTTCTAAATTTTAAGTAACTGGGAACGCGTCTCATCCATCTGAAGACAAGAGATCAGCAGGTTGAGGCAACCATTAGTACTCTGTGTATCTCAAACTATGTCGATTTGTGGTCGACCTTATACAAGAAGGGTTAGGAGTTTTATGGTAGTGAATCTTGGTAAGGGTAGTAGCTAAGGGTAGAGCAAGGTGTTGAATGATTGTAGAATATCTGGAATAGTGCCGGATTATTATTCTGTTTAACGGAATATTATGATACAATTGCAATATGAGATGTGTTAATCTGGGGGGGGGGGAGACATTTTTAATTAAACATTAATACCTGCCTAAATTGTTATCAACTACGTAACTGGGTTTATCCCACCTTACGTTGTGTCCCGAGGCTGTTGTCATGGCGGCTACGGCGATCGGCACAGCTGGTATCTGTATAGATTCATAGCTGCCAGCGTCACAAAGATAAAAACAATGCCTGTCACTAAGTAGTGCCAGATATTGACGTCGCAATGGTGCAATCTGCCCTGATGTCATGCTTTGATGGGGGTGGGGGGTCCTGCCTACAGCTATCTGGCAATGTACGCCCCGATTGCCACAACCGCTGTCCTGAATACAGCCTAAGGTGAGCGGGTGTCTTCAGGCGACGACGTAAATTACAGGTGCCTTCACGCCAGCGTAACAATGCTTTATTCTTACTTCCAGCCAACATCGGCTTGAATCACGTGTGGTCGGGAGCACAAAGGCTTCAGGAGCCGACGTCACGTTAGCGTGAATTGCCAACGATACCAAGATCCGAGCGGCTGAGCGAGCGACTCAATCCAAAGGCGCCAAGGGGGGAAATCGGGTACATGGCCAGAGTATAAGAACGCGGACCAAGCAAGGCCATGGTGGAACGAGCTGAGTTGTCGTGGTGACGAACATCGCGTTCGTGGCTGCTCGTTCGCTGGGAACTGTCTGCGACTTGAGGACCAGCGAAAGCGAGGTGCATCTGCGAGTGGTATGGGACCTTGGCAGCTCGGGTGCGGTGACTCTCCACAACTCGTCGCGTCCCCAGGTGGTGGATAGGGGATCCCCAGGCTATGAGGTTGCTGGAAATTATCTGGGGGGCTGGAAATAATCAAATACCAGCCCGCGAACTAACTGGCCGGTGCTAGAGCGCCGTCGTCGTGGACGTCGGGAACCTGGGCATCTCAGCACGAGATGGCGAAGCGCATCTGTTGGAGGTGGCCCAACGATCAAGGCGAAGTGTAGCGATCCTCACTGCTGGACTATGCGAGCTGCCGGCTGCGGGTGCGTGATGAATGAATTGGAATGCATCGGACCTTGGAAGCACCCTGATGTCAGCCTTTACTCCTGGGCCAGCGGATTAGACACCGCCACTGGTAGGTCACGGATGTCTCGCGTTTCCCAGACCGAGGGGCTATTCTGGAGGATGGGGAGGGGGTGGCTCCCCGAAAGAACTCTCCCCACCTTCACCCATGGAGTGGAGATCCTGGCATCGGCACGGAAGGACGAAGATGGAGTCGGTGTCATGACTGAGCTGTCTGGTTTTCCGACGCCCTCGACGAGAAGTAGGAAGGCCCTGCATCCTCAGTTGTCGACGGGGGAAACGGTACCAACCCTCTCGTCACTTAGTTTTTTGACTGCTGGTGGAACCGTCCGACTCTACGTACGTGCTGTGTTGGTTATTGTACCCGTACAGTTGATCACGTGATTGTGGAAATGTGGCACGTGTGTTGCGTGTACCGCGGTTGCCTAAATTGCCGTAATCCCGTCGACCACGTCGTTGCTAGGGAAAATTACGCTGGTGCACCGTCCCTGGACACTTCTTCACTATTACAATAAGCTGTGGCACATTTTACCACCCGAATATGTTCCTGCCGTAATCTTGAGTGTAATACCTCGGTTGGTACCCTCATCGATTATTTTGCTGCCACCCGCGACTTCTGTACGCGTCTCTGTTCTGTCTTTGTTCTTGTTGCGATGCAACCTGGATTGTTCCTTCTGAATAGTTAGTTTACCTATCTCCTCCGTAAGTTTGGTGATTTCCGTCTGGAACCTTTCCGATTCCGCGTTGCCCGGAACGTGCGCTTCCGCCTCATTATAGCGATAAAGCTCTAATTCCACCCGGATCAGGTTACGTGTCATCTGTTCAATCGTATCATTCTCAAGGCCTATCATTTTATCGGCGATGGACTGAAGCAATGACTTCCATATTATAATAATGAATTCCGCATCACTCACGTACAGATTATACTTGCGTTTATAATATAGGAGGATTTCTACATGCTGCTGGGCAATTTCGCCTAGCTGCTGCCTCTTTGTATGTAGAAGCTGCTTATACTCCTCGATTTTTGCTGTAGGGGTAAACATGTTGCGTAGTTTGTCCTCGAAATCCTTCCACGTAAGCTCTAGGCCACGACTTTTCACCAAATTCTCTATAGCGTGCTTTGCTGCTCCCTTAACGTGAATTTTCATTCGGCGACATTTTTCCTTATCGTCCCAGGCGTTCACCTCGCTTACGGCGTGAATCTGTTCTAAAAATTCTGTGACCTCTTCTGTGGCTTCACCGCAGAATGTCGGTAGCTTGTCCGGTTGATAAACGACTGCGTGAATACTTTCCATTACGGTCGCCTCTCCTCGTTCCCTACGCACTATAGCAGGTACTTTGTACTGATGATCGTCAACTGCTGGCGCTGGTGTACGCTCCTTAAGTATTAGATATTCCTCCGCGTCGAGCAGTGTATCGCTCTCCTTCTGATCTACTAACGCGTTCTCTGGACTATTATTAAACGAGAATTCTGACCCAGCACTCTGGTCTGCGGCTGTTGCTCGCGGCCCTGGAAAGCTAGCTCCCGCTTGCCGCTGTCTAATCAAATCCTCGAGCTCAGAAGTGCCTAATAATGCCTTCTTTATAAGATTTTTGACCGACGCTGATTTACTCCTCGTGTCCATATACTCACTACGGTCGTCGTGTGGCTAAACTGTAAATGGCTAAATTGCCGTGTACAACTTCCCTGCTGGAATCCCGTGGCCACATACTTAGTCTCCGCCTGCACGTACCACTCTGCTAATCTACAAGCAATCTACGTAACTAATTGCTATGCCTAGGAAAACTACAAGCATTTCCAAACGTTTCCGCCCAGCGGATCCGTCGGACACGCACTATACTACAGTAAGCAACTAATATTTTACTACTACTATTCCCACTACAGCTACAAACAATGAGTGCAAGGTGAGACTCCTACGTTGCGTTGTGTTCGCAAGTTACTACCGCGACACTGACTTTACGCGGCCTCGACGTCGCTTTTACAACTGCTACGGTAGTTCTCTTTCTCTCTCTACTCGACTTCTACAATTGCAACCTCCGGGATAAAACAATTATATAAAATAAATACACTTAAGTCTGAAATGTATTTAAAACCAATGCGTCACGCAATGTCGGTACCTATTCCGCCTTCCTACAAAATTCAAATTTCAACTCACATAAGTGTTAAACAAACGATGGTGAAGAGACCACGAAGCCTCCACCATTTGTTGTAGTGCCTAGCCAAGTGTACAACCTATCTATATTCTTGCATAACCACACTGGCTCGAGGCCCTCAACAAAGTACCAGGATCAACTATATTAACTCTTCTAAATTACTACCATCGATTGCTTAATTAATATCAAACTTTATTACATAAACTAAACTAAACTCAATTACAAATTACACAGATACAATAAACGCTACACTTCTTGACTCCTTCTACGTTTAGTTATATTTCAGATCTCAACTATCTTACTTATAATTACTTTAGTTATTACGTTAAATTCCTATCTCTTAGTCTATAACTACTAATTCCTCTCTGATTCAATAATCACTTTAGATTACATTAACCGCTCTACCCGACTTGTATCGCACCCGGCTCGCCCTTGCACTCTACTTAAGATCACCTACCACTGACAGCCTCGAATCGCCGGAGCTCCTCCGTCGGCTCGTGTAGTGGAGATGTCGTGAAGAAGGGCGGCTTTCCCAAGCCTGGTCACGACCCAGCTCCTGGATCATCTCGGCACTGGCTCTGCCCCAGCATCGGCAGACTCGCTGATCGGGGATCACTCCAGCCTCGCTGAACGACCAACCTCCTACACGCACCAGGTTACCAATCTCTCGAGAGGGAAGGGGGGTGTGTCGGGTGTATTAACGCTCGTGGTCTGCCGGTCAGCTCATCGTCAGCGCCTACCCCTCTGTCCCCTGGCGTGTGTGTATATATATACACCAGGGACGTCGCTCTCGACCACGGGTAGGCGTCAACCGCGTGGACAGCTCTCCTCTCACTCGTGTTTACAACAGCCTGCACGGCAGTATTGACAGTAGCTCATCTTCAAGGGCGCTTGCGCCCACACGATGACTGGCATCAGCACGGGGGCTGTTGTCCCCCCGCAATAACACACCAGCTGCGATCTCATTTCATTTCACTCCGCATCAAACCAACAGAAGTCTTTCTTCTCGAACTCACAAATACCCTACTTTATCCAGTCATAATCAAGTTTAAAGGAATTAGTTTTTGCTCTGCGACTGTCGCATAGATTTTCCACGGCCCTCTTCACTTTGCCTGGTTTGCTATGCTCTTCCATCTAGACCCTTCTTCTTTCGGGGTGTGCACATGCCTACAAATTGCGGCCATGCACTAAAATCCTGCTCAGCCGCGATGCATGAGCTCATTATAATAATTAAATCCTACCTAAGCTTCCGGATTGGCCTTCCCAGCGGTGCGGGCCTGACCGACCCGATCCCGAGTTTCCTGATTATCAAGAAATGCATACTTGTGCGTACCTGTCCCCGGAAGTGACACCACTATATATATATATATATATATATATATATATATATATATATATATATATATATATATATATATATATATATATATATATATACTAATGCTGTCCGAAATCCCAGTATAGTACACACAGCCTCTATACTTGGCAAGTATTTGAAATTGTATACTTGCTTGGCATACTTGCGTTCTTACGGCAGTCGCCATATTTATTTCAGGCGTGAAAATTCAGGTGTACGTTTTGTGGTTATAAAGATCGCAAGTTTTAAAAGTTAGTAAGTATTTACAAAATGTCGTTCTGGTGTATGTGTAAATAATTGTCAGTTTAATAAATGTGCTTCCAATTATGAATTAAAATTCTGCGCGTTTCGTAGACCTCTGAAGCATATTTCTCAAGTGTATGCTTACAAATAATATTACATTTGCAATCCACATTTCCAAGTTATTGCAAATCCCATTAAATTGTATTTTTCTTTCTTTTGTTATCAATGTGTAAATTCCAAACTTGGTAAGGTATGTATCGAGGGACGAGGAAATAATGTCAGTTTCTGTGTAATGCCCATTTACATACGATAGATAAATGCAACAAATCCCATAGCAACCGCCCTAATATGTTTACAATCTTCCACTGGCGTGATAAAGCAATATCCGAAGGCTATTGGTGTGGTATGAATACTTGTGAAATCGAGAGAAACTGAACCGATAAACATAATCTCATGATGCAGAGGTGCAAGACTTTCTATACTCCTGCAAATTTTTTCTGTACAATTTGTACTCAAAGTGTACAACGACCAATAACAGAAATTATATTGGCATATTTGCGTGTATTAGTTTTAGTTCAATACAACACACATCTGTTGTCTTGCTGCTCTGCCAAGCAATCAGGGTACAACAATATTCCTGCGCCGACTTTAATTTCCATCCTGTAAATAATATACGCCCACTAATGCACCCGATTAAATTCTCATTCCCTGCTAAAGCCATGTTTCAGCGCATACACTTGTAAGATGTCAAGGTGCGGAATCATGATACAAAAATAAATAATAAATATTAAATATTTATATGGCGATGTGTTTTATACATAACCACAGAAGTTGTCGTAACGTATATGTAACACCATGCACCACATTTTTCTGTCGTCACATAGTTTCTGATATTTCCGCCAGAATGTGCGATCAGTTTGACATGCATAGGCGTTGACCTGTCCGAATAGTTTCAACAAGTACACGATAAGTACACATCACTGCTAGTACGCAAATGTAAGTACTTACAGGTATATACTGACAATCCGGAAACAGTCTCACAGTGGTGAGTCAAGGGGATTAACTTTGAATAATCAAGGACTATTAGAACTTCCCCGTAACAACCTTGTAGAGCTTAATACCGTCCTTATGATGAAAGAGTTAAATAGTTGTATTCATTGAGATACAATAAAAGCTATTTTTTTGTGTACTATTGGTTTATCAAATTTATCAGTAACCCTAAATAGTTAGTTAACATAGAACCAAACGATAGAACATAAGGTTAATTTATAAAGCTGAAAAATCTTCTACCGTAGCTTTAATTAGTGTAAGTGTGTATGCGGAAGACGTATTTATGAAATCCTCAGTATCGTTATGCTACGTTTCATATTAAAAGTACGTTAACGTTAAGATACACAAAGTAAAGTTAGATGCGCGAAGTTTTTTTTTGCATTCTGAGCATTCTTCTTGTTTGTTTTCAACCAACATGGCGAAACAAGCGCACGGCTGTTGTTCCGTTTCCTTGTGCATTTAAGAATGTGTTTAGCGCCGGAACAACATCACCACGGAAACACATTGATGCAGGTAACGGAACACGGTGTGTGGGAGGTAACTACGTTTTTTGTATTCCATTATAAAGTTGGAGATATAGTCGTTTTTAACACATTGAGAAAAATATGATTGTAAGAACCATATTGACTCTCAAAATAGGGACAGTCATCTATTGGGTTGTACGTACCATCTAAATATACAGTAGTTAACGTAGATAGTAATACCAACAAATTTGTTTGTTGGATTCCTCTCTGTTATTGAATTTGCTGCTGTGCATACAGTTGCTAAAGTAGCGCTTTCCGTTTCTACTGCAAAACTGATAGTACCTTCAACACAACAACTTGAACAATTTTTGGATTGTTCTCAAAATAACTAGTCTAAAAGAATATTCTGTTGCTGCTACGCTCAAACCGGATGACAAAATTTTGCAGTACTACCAACAAAACATTCTGTTAAATTATTAAAATTGTGATTCTATTGTGTGGGAACAATCGAAATAATGTTGAAGTTGTTCTGTTGGAGATAATATCTGTTTTGTAGCAGGAACGCTGTGCTCTGATTTAGAAACCACATGTGCAGTAGCAAATACAGCCACAGACAGTAGTGAAATAAACTTTTGTGACGCCTCACACGGAAACTTTACGTCTTCTGAGCACGGAGTTGCTTGAAAATTTACTGCTTTTCATCACGGAAAAACTCAAATTTACTTGCCCGAAAAATTGTGAGGAAGACGTGGTCTTTACCACATTCCTGCTGTGTGTACCTGATTACGACGCAGCCCGGGCCTGGTTAGTGCAAAATTACCCGAAATGACTCTCCCGCAATTGTTACAATTTGTAAAATCCACAGAAACCTAAAATTAAGGGGACATGTCATTGAAATACCACATTATTTCGTAGTTGCTGGCATGGCTTCATGCTTGATTGGCTCACATATTCTCCCGAAACTGATAGCCAATAGGGGATGAAGAGAATCGGAAAAAGGGATGGCTAGGGCGTAGTTTCATGTATCATCGTGGATGAGTGAAGAGATTTGGGCGGCTCTTAACAGCGATGTCTTGAGAGCCGATGAGGGTGAAGTGACGTGAGAATGGAGCATCACCGAAATGAAAGGGTGGGGGAAACGGGAGATCCCCGAGGAAACCCGCCGACCAACGGCATCGTTCGAGCACGATTCGCACTTGCGAAAATCCGGATTGAACCGGCCGGGGATTGAACACAGTTCGCCTTGGTGGGAGGCGAGCAGTCTAGCCACTCAGTCATAGTGGCCCCCATGTGTTATCGTGTCCAAGGGAAAGTGTAATGTTAATATCGGGGAGAAGTTGGGGTGCGGATACGAAGGAAAGCCAAACACAAAACGCTACCCTCAGACCGTTATTATTATTTTTATTATTTATCAATACAATGTGAGACAATTGGTTCAAACATTATATTGCTCATGATGATACGAAAACGTTCTGAAAATCTTACATCCAGGGCGCTAGCTCATTGTTTAAGATTAAAAAAGAATACATTGTCTCTCATGGAGGATACAGTTCTAAGTGAAATGCGAGATCGCTAGATTATTTTGCATGGCTTCGCGTGTATTGTTTTGTAAAGGGTTTTTAACGTCCCCCGGTTTTATGCTTGAAAGTTTAGCAGGAGACGGCTTACAGACTAACCTATAACCTACCTTAAATTACTACCCATGCCTTTCCCGGGATTCGAACCCAGAGCCTCTCGCACCCCAGATCGGTGGCGCACCAACCGACTGCGCCACGGGAGGTCGGCGGGTTCTAGTGGAGGGATTTTGGCGGCTCTTAACATGAGGGCGAAGTGAGGTGAGCATGGAGCAGCGTCGGAATGCAAGGACTGGGGAAACGGGAGTTCCCCGAGAAAACCCGCCGACCACCGGCGTCGTCCGACACTATTCCCAAACGCGAAAAATCCGGGAGCCATTCCACCTGGGAATCGAACCCGTTTCGCATAAATGGCGGGCGAGTAGTCTTGACCAATACGCCATTGCCTTCGATTTATGAAGAACGCTTCATGATCAATCAACTCAGATGTGTAGAAAACAATTTCTTCTATTCCTATAAGCTGATGTAAAAGATTTTCGAAGAAATGGATACCTCCATACAAACTTACGTCGCTAGTCGAAATGCAAGTATCTTTAGTAGGATCGTTTTCACGTTATAAAACTTTGTTCAAGGAATTTGTGATCTTCCTTGAACGTGAAGAATGTTTATAGCATTGTGTGGTTCCATATCTGTACATGAAGCTATTAGTTATATATTATTAATAATCATGTAACTATTTTGTAATAATATAGGTTTTGTATTTTGTTCAAAAATATAAATATCAAATATCAAATTTCTCTCACCCCCCCCCCCCCCCATTTTACACTCTAGAGTCCATCCTAGCTACGCCCTTGTTTAAATAATATGTAAATATTTTAATGACTGGCATAAATGTCCGTCGTACATACATGTGAATACAGTAAATTGTTTTCCATGCATAAGCAGTGTAGTTACTCATATCATTGACCATACATTAATAGTATGTTGTACCTTTTGGATGCACCACAAATCACCTGTAATACTCGGTATTATAGACCTCGCTCAGTTTGATTACTTTCTGTTTAACTAAAGTGTTTATATTTTCCGATTGTCCATTTGTTTACACTTGAAATCCCCAATGTTTATTTTTTTCGTAAGATTGCTTATATCAATTAAGTCAGTGCCTAAATAATACTTTTATTTACAGACAATATTTTCACGGACTTTTAAATTATATTGGTTAGTGATGCTTACAACTAGAATGAATTGCCTACGGACTTACCCTAAAACTGGGTAGAACATAATTTTCAGTTTCGGAATACATTTTATTTCGCTTGAGGTTATTCTGAGTGCAGTTTTATGAACACTACTTTACACTTGTAGCAGTCGAACAGTTTTACGTTAAGTATCACGATTGGATATTTATTTGAAATAGCCGAAACAGCCAATTAACAGCCAATTAACCTTGTTATGTGGAAGTGTAGTTGTAATAGAAGCGACTCTCCTTCTTGTATGTCTTGACCAGCCATGTGAACTAGCAGAGCTGTAAGGAAGTCCCAAACCACGGACTTTTGGAGGTTGCTTCGATGGATTAGGTTGGTTGATTATGTTCTGCCTAAGTGAGTCGTTCATTAGGACTACTCGGCATCATTTAAGAAGCGATGCTAGGCTAGGGGACGAGTGAATATTGTGCCACACCGGCCCGAGGATGCCGAGGCTGATTACTCTTGAGTTCAGTCCAGGACTCGAACCATCGACCCGAGGTAATACAATGCCAGCTTAATTGTACGATATGAGGAGCTTCGGCGATGCTTGGTTGTGTTTTTAGAAGAAATGGTTAAGTCAAAATTGAACTGGCGCAGTATTAATTTTGAAAGTGCGGCTTTCTCGATAAAATGCAAAAGACTGGTAAGTTACGATTTCGGAACTTCTGCCTCAGCAACCAGTAGTAAATTTAAAGAATTGATTTGGCCCGATCACGATTTTATCCAGTTTTGCTGCAGAATCTGATTACTAAAAGTATCAACTTCATTTATTGTAATTATTTTTTGCACATTCATAAGATCACTACAAAGCCAGACCAAATCTAAATTTCATTCATGTTATTTAATCATAATGACAAGGTGATAACTTGTGAGGTTTAAGAGTACACGATGATTGTTTGTAATTGATTAGTGTATTCTGTTTTTGTATTTCTAGTGCTTGAGTGTGACAAGGGTATAATTTAAGTTGTTTTATGTTGTATTATGTGTGTCGCCTGGATTGAATTTTAAGTAAATCCTGCTAAAATATGGAACCTCAGTTGTGTGTCTATGGTTAGTTTAATCATGTCTTTGCATGTCAATGCTGAATCTAAATCAAAGGAATGGTAATCCATAAATTATCTCTGATTGAAAGTATTACTGACGTGCTTAAACACTCCTCAGTTTGATGATACCGAGGTTGTGGCATACTGACGCCACCTCACTTTTTATCTTCATCGCACACTGCTAAGCGTCTGGCTCCTAACCATTCAGCTGAATGATCTATATTTTTCTGCATGTGTATCGTTGTGGGTTTTCTGTGCCAACCCAGCAAGGCTGCTTTGTTTTGTATTTTATTTAATGTTGCTGAGAGTACTGTGGCATTGGGAGTGTACAATACTCCACCTAAAGCAATACCACGAGCCCCGAGATATTTACAAAGGAATATTTTCACACTGATGTGTAGAAGTAGGCTATGTTACCCGAAGACAACACCTACGCCACACATTGCAACAGCCCCATTTGGAGCTGAGGTCTCGCCCAGTAAACTGGAAGAAAAATCCACTATTTTGTTGTTTACTCACTCCTCCAATTTTCTCTGTATGCAAATATTAAACACCTACACATAAAATTTGGTTGCATTTGAACCCCTGTTACCTGTGAGTTGTTTTGCCTACCATTTACAAGTTTCTATTTGCACTTATAGATAGCATGCGGGTATGAACGGATGCGTTCTTTCTTCCCTTCTGCTATAGAAACTGGTATGCCTTCTACTGTGCTCATGAGTATAACAGAAAGTAGCAGAAATTGGGCATCATGTAAGGCCGGCTTATACGACTCACGCCTCTCAGAATCTAGGCACCAGAAACTTGTTAAATCCTTTTTAAATATTGGAAGAAAAACTGTTTTAAAATATGATACACTACAAACTGCTAGTATTATAATAACATATTACAATTAACATTGTTAAGTGGTAGGGGAATGCTAGTAAGCAGGAGAAAATACCCACGATAAACGAATCGAATCTACACTTGCTGTATGACTGAACACTCCTTGTTATGAAGATGATCGTACATGGTATAAAAATTTTTCGTTTGTATAATATAATCGCGCAAACAAAATGAGTGGTCGTTAACGAAAAAAAAAGTATTTATTCGTTAAAAAACACGGGGCATACAGAACATAACTACTTTACGATTAGTAAATTATAATTATGTAAATATGCCACAATTTTAATACACGAGAATGTCCTACTGTCACAAATCATTCCAATTTTATATAGCGCTTGTAAATTGCTGTCATTATCCATTTGTAGGCTAGGAGACGACAAATATTCCAGAATACACGAAAAACTTTTGACACAGTCAAGATATCTAATAATATTTCTGTTATGTATTGATTCGACTGCGTTTGTACTAACCTGCACACCGTAATGCAGCGTAAGCTGCAACGTCTGAAGTAAAGCTGGGTTTACAATGGAAATATTTAAGCATTACATTAGCGTTAAGATGTGTGCAGAAGAAACGTGTGTGTGTGTTCTCTTATGTTTTGGTTCCCAGTGGAACTTATCAGGTTATGTGCGTTGGTGGGATTTCCTTAAGCATTGAAATAAATAGTTTTATTTTATATCTTTAGAAATAATTTTTAAACTACGACGAAACAGTACAGAGCAGTCGGTGTTATTGGCGGGAAACTGTTATTTACAGTAATGTTATTATAAAACAATATGACAAAGGCGTGAATGTGCACGTTGGCGATTATAGGTTATTGTTCACATATAATAAGCTTCCATAATAACAAACGTCGGCTTTGTAGTATGATCTGTTTCAATATGGTTGTTTTTTACGAGGTGTTGTTAGGAACAAAAGTAAACATGGCAGGCTTGCCGCCTGTTTCCATTCGCTGGAATTAAGGATGAAAAAATTATTAGAAAACTACGAATACAGAAGACGTGTTTCTATATTACAGATAAGCACCAACTGCATAATTCGAAATGCATTAGTTTTTGTATTGTAAACGTAATAGGACGTGTCCTAAATGGCAGATTGTGTTGACAAAATGATCACGTGACCAGATATTTTATGCAAACATTGTGACGTATTTGGTAAATTGGTATTTCGTATCTTGTATCTTGTATATAGCGGATGCTAGCAAAAATACAAAATGACAAAATTAGCGTCATGTTGGCTTGACATTAAAAAAAACATGCGCGAATGCGTACTGTACTTAAAATGTTTTTTTAAAAAGAAATAACTGTTCATAAAATTCACTAAATTTGTTTATATATTTCGCAACACATGTTTTATTTTAAGTCGTTATTGGATATTATATTATTGTCTTGTTTATTAACATATTCATGGCATTTCTTTAATGATCGTAGAAATATTACCTGAATTTCAGGCATTTAATTTTTATAAAACATATTTTCACTGTTAATGTAAGAATGTGTTGCCGCGAGTGCTAAACTATTAATTGTAGACAACGTCCGAATTGAAACCTACGGAATGATAATTTACAAAATTATGAATTTGTACTTACGGACACGGGCTTAGCTTGTTGCCTATTTGTGATTGGCACCGAGTCATTGCAGTCAACCGATGTTTCGTGCAGAAATAGTTATATATGGTCACGTACGTAGTTAGAAATAGAATATTGCGACTCTCTTTCGCATGTCTAGTTCTAGTGCGTTGGTTAGTTTTAACATTACTTATAAACACTTCAGTGTCATCGTTTTTTCGCATTGTTATGATTCCGCGGTTTCAGGGTATAATATGTAATGGTGTGCCGTGTTACACCCGTGTAAATATGAACACACACAGCTGCCAACTTTTCAAACAATATCCACTAATGCACGCCATTATTGTAAACGTGGATCCTACATAGAGGGCAGTTGTATTGTCGCTTAAAAACAAACATCTGTTAGAGTTGAGCCTTGAGAGGAGTGTGAAGTGAGATATCTTTGTGAAATAGTTGTTTGGGCGTATTCGGGGGGAAAAAAAAACTATTATCCATGACTCTATGTTTTTACTTTTAACATATTAAGTACATTCATGGAGAAAAAACTCGTGAAAATGGCACTAGGCGTGCGTGTTCGGGTCGCCCGTCGCTCCCTCGCTTCTTGGCCTTTGACGCGGAGGTTCACACTCATCTTAAACGTTATCATTAATGTCCTTTTCTCGCAGTATGCAACATATTTTCTGCTTAATGAGATGCACGCTCATGCAGCGTTTTACATATTTCGGGAAATGACATACGCACGTTCCCGGCGAAACGAATGTGTGTACGTCTCGCGTCCTTACAGCTCATAAGCTACTATTTTTGAAAATCGATTTATATACAGTTCATAATTGCTATTCCTAATATTTCGTTTTATAAAGAGTGGAATGGAGGCATTACCTTTTGAGAAACGCCACTGAGGAAAGTTCTTGACAATGCATACATCTCTTTAACCTTTAATGATCTAGAATAGCCGGGATAAATATAACCATTTTTCGTCGTGATTTGCTATAAACCGGGAATGACATTGTATTTATAGTTAATATACAGAGCAGTGAGACCACTGCCAATGTTTTTACAAGGCAAAGCATGCATGAGTGAAAACGTTTTATCAATAGCCGACATTTAATTTTTATTAATACTAATATTAGTGTTAAAAGGAAATTTACCTCTAGTTGTTACCAGTTTTAATGATACATTATCGATAACTGCGTTTACTGACTCAAATATATATTAATTCATTTCTTATAACAAGTCTATGATTGGTTGATAGGAACAGTTTAATAGTCATGCGCTTTCCAGTTACAGCTCCTAATGGATTGATAATTCTAAATCTATGCGCCTACGTTCCAGCACATATTCAGTATGTGTTTTCCGTCAAAATGCTTGTTCAGAATCTTATCAGCTAACTAGTTGCTGCAAAGAATGCAAATAAGTATGTCTATCTGAATGTATTACATATCGAGCCGAGTGGGGTATGCTTATATACAAAAGTGCATTCCTAGGTTCAGACACAGCCTTATTGACATTCGAATCGACATATTGAACGTACTGATAATTTGTATGCATATTTCCGGAAACACATAATTCTACGACATAAAGGAAACACATGCCATGGCCGCCACTAGTAAACCATGAGCTAGGTATTCACAGCTGCAACGAATGCTGGTAACTCGCGTGTGACAGGCTTACCTCTGGCAGACCTTGAACTAACAGACCTTGAACTAACACGGGGGTGAGCCGAGGCCAGGTTATATCGTACTTTTACCAGCTGCGGAATTGGCAACACCGCGCGGGTGACGTCGTCGAGAACTCTAGCGCTCCTCTGACTCATTCGCGGATCTAACACATAAAACTGGTCAGACTTTTCCCCTTCCCATGGTCACTCTAGTGTATATCTTTACTCAGTGCTAGAAGATCTCGGCGACCCATTCGACACAGGTATTTATAATCCCCAGAGTTTGAGAGAGGATGAGTCGTTCGACTGCGTGAGTCAGGGTGCAGGCTTCGTCGAATTCCCCGTTATCTAGACCGCTGCGACCAATCTGCGATAGGGGGGCGCGGTGGAGTAGGGGTTAGACTATTTGCTCTCCACCAAGGCGAACCGGGTTCGATTCATGGCGGGGGTCGCCCCCCCCCCCAACTCCGTACTTTCGAATGTGGAAAACGTGCCGGACAATGCCGCTGGTATGCGGGTTTTCTCGGGGATATCCCCCTCCCTTTTCATTCCGGCGGTGTTCCATACTCACTTCAGCTCTCAAGACCGTGATGTTAAGAGCCGCCCAAATCTCTTCATTCACTCATTCACAGATATGTTATGTTGGGAGCAATGATAACATGAGGGAACACACACAGAGACCCATAATTACGACCTAAAAAGAGGAATGTTTCATCGTTCGGCAGGCGCGAACTCAACACACAGTGTCTGGTGTCACCATCCAGAGACATGCAGTGACGTCCACTGACACCCCGATAAAGGCTATTTTGCGGGTTTCTCTCAGTAGGTGCCACGGACTGCTGCGGAAAACGGCGATGCACCATCGTAGATTATAGACACAGGTTTTGTGTAAACAAATATGACAATCGTTTTCGAATGTGGAGCGGCACTGGACAACGCACAAATCTACACTTCGTTGTTGGGCGACACGCCGCTAGAACAGGCGGTAACACACACTACATATGAACGAGATATTTTAAGTCAGTATGATTATTGTAGAGAATCTGCAGTTAACAAGCTGTTGTCTACTGGCGAGTTAGTGGAGTGTACTGGCGTTTTGCTGCCAGGGAAATACCATTCACTATAAACCACTAGATACACTGTAAGAAATTATCTGGCAAACTTCCTAAACTGTGATGGAAGTTTTTAACCTATACATTATATGGGAATAGTATCTTATAGCAGACTGAAGATGTAGATTGCATTGCTGCTATACAAATGTGAAAATTTCCGTATGCAAACGCTACCATGGATGTATGAGAAAAAAACTTTACAATTCGCTCTTTCTCTCTATACGTATGCCCTGATATGGTAAATTTGCGAATAATTTTTTTACAGCGTATCATTGTTTAGTCAGTGTATACCAGCAACTAAAATGATCAACAGAATTTTACTGATTCAAGTCGGGTAGTTTAAACAGATCTGTAGTCACATTAGCTGAATTGCAAGCAGTTTAAACTGTTTCGATTTTAAGATTGATGTGCAATATGCTCGTTTCTCAGTTTCCCTTGTTAGTAATAAGGAAAACACCGACGTCTCAACGGTATATTTGCGAGATCCTGAGACCATACGCGCTTCACTTCCCCTCCAGAGAGCAATATTCCAACAGGATAACGCCAGCTCACGCAGAGCGCAGGTCCACCAAGGATGTCTTCCTGCTGTCGACACCTGTTCCTTGGCAAACCCAATCTCCAGACTTGTGACCTGAGGAACCTGCCTGGAAACAACCGAGACTCTAGCTTCATTTATCTACACGTCTTCAGCATCTGGAGCTGAAGATACTTTTTTTTTAGCGAGATAAACCAGACCATGAGCACTTGCCTTACATTTTCCAGACTGGCTCCAGAACGACACTGCATCAAAAATTAAACGTTTAATTATTGAGGCTTAGTTGTGAAATTGTGGAGTAGTTCTTTTGTTCCAGATTACTGCACTCGGTTGTTAATTTCTTTGAATTATGTTTTGCTCATTTCTTTAGGTCAAACAACCCCCCAAACTCTGCCGTATAAAAGTTCGCAGAACAGAACGAAAATACCGTATGACAGGACTGCCACCAGCCCTGAAGCTGAAATCCTGGCTCCAGTATATAAAAATCCTGTAAAATCCTGGAACGATTGGGTCGAATCCTGTAAAATCCTTGGAATTAAAAAATTGCAAATTACAGAGAAAAAAAAGTGCATAAGAAAGACGTTCGCGTATTTAATGTAGTTGTTTTGGTCTGGAATGGTACAAACCATGGTGATTATTTCCTCCACTCACACTTATACTTTCGTTTATACAACGACTGTATTGGCGATCATTTTAGTTTCCTCACAAATTGTGATATCAATGCCAAACGCAAATCAGTCACCAAATTCCTGCACTAGTGAATAATTACGTGAAATATGTTGCACATACATTATTGACGCAATGGCATGTGTCCAAAATATTTCGCTTAATTATTCACTTCCCTTGTAAGAATCTTTCAAACAAATGCATCAGTAAACTGACACACATCGCTGTGGGCGCTAGTGCCGCATGTACGCAGCAGCCACTTTGAGCAAAGCCCAAAAAAAAAAAACTATTTTCTCTAGAGTATTAAAAAATCCGTAAAAACGGATAAAATGGCAGGCCTGACTTATAAAGAAATTCGTTGTTGGACGTACATTGTAAGCTCCTGGGAAAGTTCGAATCTGTATAGGCCGTTCACGGTAAAGGGAGCACTTTTTAAGGCCCTGCCAACAGGCTTTAACTACTAATAAATATGTCTTATTGCAACATCAGGCATAAAATTTCGAAGGTGGTGAATTCGAAGGTGGTGAAATGTTTATTCGTCACAAGGCAATGTTTATATTAGAAAGCAGCAGGGATATGGAAATAGGATGAAAGGAAAAATTCAGAAGGACCTTAAAAAGTGCTCACTTTACCGTGGACAGCCTATATCTAGGAAATTTCTTGTCCTCCAGACTGTGCCAACAGGACAATACAATTATATATAACATATAAAACGACCTATATCAGGACGGTGTTTTTGTTGCCGCTAATTGGCTCTCGCATGTCAGAATATAACCCTCTTCAGACTTCTCGCTTCTTGTTCTGGAAACCCTTAGCCGGTAATTGGTTCGTTCCGCTTGGCTCAGACCAATTCACCTGAAGGCTATTTTTGTAATGGTTTGGTCTTTGTTGTTTAGGTGTACGAATTGTGTCTTTCTACCTTAGCTTACTTCCTTCCAAGAAACAACACAACAGGCTTATGACAACACTATAAAAACAATAAAACTATTCTTCAAATTCACCCGAACCTTGACGCCTAACAGTTACGACAAATGTTCGTTGAATTCAAAAAAATTTCGAGGTTGTGTGACACAAAAGTCAGAAGATTTCAACAAAGCCTGGTAAAGAGAAAATAGTAAATAAAAAATAATATCGTGATTTGAATGCCTACTAAATAGGTCATATTTATTATAAGAAGCAGTTGTCACCATACAAATATTCAAGAATAATAACCACTAAATTTGGTACGCGGGCAGTATCAGTGAATATCCCCATTACGTAATGAATTTCAAAGGATTTTTACATTATTTATCCACTGTTGCATTAGTTTAAAAAGTTAGTTTTATCAGTAATTCTTTTACAATTTAAAAAAAAAAGTGACTAAGCTAACGTAGGTTGTATGTAGTATCAAGTGAGAAACGTACATTCGTTGGGGTGATTTTTTCAAGTTAACATTTGAATGATGAATTTAGTAACATATAGTAACCATTAGTTCACATACTGCGAAGAGAGATGATTAGATTTCTATATTACTAATATGGCAATTTCTCAATATATTTGTCATACCACAGCAGTTATACAAATTTCTTTTTTAATAAATGCGTGCAGCAGTATACTAATACCAAAGGCAAGGATAGGAAAGAAGCTTAGCGTCAAGCAAAACCATTACAATGAATTTTTGAAAATTCTGTTTCAATTAATGAATTATTACTTATCGCTGAGATACGTATTCTAATATCAACTTACTTGATACAGCAGTGTTATTCGATACTGCAGTTTTGGTTATTACTTTAAAAAAATCCAGAAAGAAAATGTGATCTGTTTGTCCACGCTGTTGGTATATCTTTCGAAATAATGACATGGGCTATTGAGGAGAAGTGCTGCTATCTCTCGACTGGAGGTGAAAACGGCACCGTGTTTTCTTGTGGAGTAGCGAAATATGCCCGATATCGCTCCCTGCCGAGAGTAATTTGTTCTTTGGTAAAACGTGTGTTGAATAGGCAGCCTGGAAGTATGACCATCTAGTTGGCAGGCTGCCAATCTGGCGAACGGTTAAAGACCCGGAAAATTTGTAAGTTGTGTACATGGTTTCGTGGTCTTTCGTACAATCTTGCACGTTTCAAATGCCCGTTGGCTGTTTGCCGTCTCAGAGGGAGACGATAACTCTACACATATTTTGTTGCATATTTGTCACAAAGTTCTCCAGGAGGTGCAAAATAACGCGTCAAATAATTGTATAAAAATAGGGTAAGTAAAGTTCTGTTCATTCTACCTTGTCTCCAGACCAATGCGCAAGTTTTCTAGTTCTCTTCGAGTACTCGATTGGATGTGGCAAGAACACGGCGATACAACGCATTGCGTGAGGGCGCCTCGTAATGGTGATGTTCTAAAAAAAAAAATTCGTTATTTTATATTTTTGGGAAAAACTTTCAGACGTTAATTGCAAGCAGTTACCACCGCAGTATATTTATTGCCCACAAAACAGTTATTTACAAAATAAAAAATTCGTAACACATAATCACGGATTGAAAAACAATTCCACATGGCCAATAATATACATGTCGCCAAGAGTACCAACTAATTTCCGATACAACCAAATGTAATCACCAAGTTCCATCTTCATCTTCTTACGCCAATACATAGGCGCATTTTGTGTTCTTACCTTGTTTTGAGGTATGTATCTGTGTTGTATTAATAGTTTAATTCCTTTTTACATATTATATTAATTTTTACGATTATTAACAGTGTTGACTATGGGTTTTTGCAGATTTCATCTTGACATGAATCGGAGGCGAATTCGTTCTTCTGGTTATTACCCGAGTAAGGTTTATCGTAATATTGTGTATTTTACTAAGGATGTCAATAAAGATGATAGGTCTTGGACAGTTAAAATCCTTGATATAGAAGAGTTATATTTTGTTGTCTTTCTTGTACCATTTTGGTCTTCAAGGAATAATTGCTAAAGCTGGTAGTGGTTTGTTGGAAATGCGTTTCTTCAGAAGGTTTCATGTCGATAAGGAGCCTGCACCAAAGGAGATTAGTGAGATTGATCCAAACAGGATAATCTGTTGGAAGACTTTTCCAGTTCATGAGGGCAAGGCAGACAATACTGCTGTAATTAGTGTTTTTGGTAATGTGTCTATGTATTCACGTAAGAAGATGAAGATGGAACTTGGTGATCAGATTTGGTTGTATCGGATGACTGAAAGGTATGTCTTCATTCATTTTAAGAGTGGGATGGAAATGCGCGTCCAAGGTTGAGACGCGAGGGAGCGATACAGGCGACAATAACGCGTACTTCTAGCGCCTCATAAGGCGTGCAGTGTTTCCGTCTTAACGCTGTACTGTGCGAACTGTAAGGGTTTTATTACACGAGATGAAAGCCAACAGATTAAACTATGTCCATATCTTTGTACTTTTCTCTTACCGCTTAAGGAAATTGCATAGGCAAGCTTTAAAACTGCGATATTTGACAATTTTCACGACTTTCCCCCCAAGAATACACTTAATATGATACAAGTAAAAAAAAATAGTGGCATAGAAAATTGTTTTTTATCTTTTCTGACAAAAAGTCATATTTGCAGAACATTTATCTACCGAGATACACGTATTCGCGCAAAGAACT
Source organism: Dryococelus australis (assembly GCA_029891345.1). Classification (NCBI taxonomy): domain Eukaryota; kingdom Metazoa; phylum Arthropoda; class Insecta; order Phasmatodea; family Phasmatidae; genus Dryococelus; species Dryococelus australis. The sequence continues at coordinate 37,029,026 of CM057000.1, read as the reverse complement.
ATTTCACAGAAAATTTTTCTGTACATCCTCCTCTTAAGGATCGCCTAACAACATTTACATTTAAATCAAATACTTGTAAACATTATCATAATTAGATCATTCATCAAAAGTTGCGAAAACATTTCATAGCGTGAATTTAAGCATTACTTGAAGTAAATCATGTTATAGGCTGTACACGATACAGTGAGCACTTTCTAAGGCTCTCCCAACAGGCATTAACCACTAATAAATATGTTTTATTGCAGTCTCAGACATTAACCTTTGAAAATGGTGAAAGTATGCACCGTATTTATTAGCTACATGACAATACTGATATTAAAAAGTGGCTTAACATAAAAAATAACTTGGAAGCAAAATTTGGAAGGGCCTTAAATAGTGCTCACTTTACCGTGAACGGCCTATATCTCATTTCAATGTGAAATATTTAATTTCGTCAAGTTCGTTTTTGTTACTTATGCATCTCCAGAATACCAAAATTGTGATCTTGACGTATCATTATGCAACATATTTTAGATGTAAAATTTTCTATTCGAGCATATGCACTCTAAGGAATGTTCGGAAATGTACCATACCAGTGTATACGTTTATAGTGGGACAAGAAACAAAAGAACTTGCGCAGACCCCAGTGTCAGAGGAAGTCGCGTGACATCACTCCAGATAGTGGAGGGGATTAGACAGTAAAGGTGGGTTTACGACTAAAGACTGAAGAATTAAGAATTGAACTTAATGGCTCGATGAGCACACGGAAAATGAAAAATAAGAAAAATTCCAGTTTATGATTCAGTTAGCTACTGTTAAGTCTAGCTACTCAAAATTGTAGGAAATGTAAGCAACCGAAATATCCTGGAAAAATGCACAATTTACATATATTTAGTTATCTGTGATTACTGCTGGAGTAATCGTTTTTAAAAACTGGTGAAATCTTATAGAAAGGGGAAGCCGATGCCAACATGAGGCATTTCCATCAATAAATCTGAAAAAGGCTAATTAAAGCGAATTCAATGAACTCTTTTCCACGAGGGAAAAAAATGACCTTGAACTATTCTTTAAATCAAGAGGATACTGTCTCTCGAATTGAATTAATTACTTTCATACGACTTCACAATACGATAACGTAAATACAGTCTTCAGTCTACAACTGCTGTCGCCGTGCTCTGATTGGCTACTTCGTCTCGACTTGCGCAGCTCGCGGCACTGCGCGATCAGTTCCGGCACGGTTGCCGGGCGGGCCGAGTTACACTGCACGACTTACCTCCACGAAGTTCTAAGCAGCGTGTATAGAGTCCGGAGCGCCACTGCAGGGATGTGGGGTTACAATGATTCCGACTGGAATTACGATGAGTACCATGGGACCTCCCGAATCCTATTTATACCGGAATGTATTGCTTACTGTGACTTTTCGACCATCTCCTAGAAATAACAGTTCCGTTCGCTTTATTCTTTTGCTTTACTATCGGGGTGTGGCAAGCATCACAAGACATTGTGGGGTATGAGTAGGTATACCCTAGGAATGTTACCGACGAATCGGCAAGAGATCGGAACCGGCCGATTTTCACTGAATCGTAAATTTAAAGAGAAAAAAAACCTAGAAAACTACCGATTTATTCCGATTCAGATTTTTTTCATTGTAGACATAATCTACGTAAATAAATAAACGGGCATTCAAGCATTACTCAAAATGCTGACCGTAGAATATTCGGCAGCACGTTAGAATTTTTTTTGTAACCTCTCTAACCTAAAGCTTCGATTTGACTGTGTTGTTCACAAACAAAATAAACTCAGACTTCTCTTGGTCTTGGAATAATGCAGGTAAAATTACTTATAGCCTCACTTACCGCATTATAAATCCACAGTTATTTCATTGTTTTCAACAATCAAAATTTCCACTAGGCCTAAAAATGAGCCACCAGTATTTTATTTGGTAAACTACGGAAAAAAGGCTGGCGGGATAATGTCACTAGTGCATAACACAAGCTGTAAAAGAGAAACGGTAATATAATACGTATTAAAACATTTTTGTCATAAAAAAATTATATCACGCAATATTTGACTTTATCATTTGGTTGGAATTCGTAACTTTTAACCGTCCAACGTAAGCAAACAACACACCGGCCGCCATTGTGTATTCTTACACAATAGCCAACTAAACAATAACGGAGAATAAAATCCCTGCTCCAAGCGTTGATCGTCATAAAATTAAAGTTATTACTGACAAGGTTTAACAAAACGTAATTTAAAATCTTACTTTACTGTTTTAATTATTTGCAAACAATACATTTTGGCGTTCGATTTTCTGCAAGATATTTTACAAAACACTAACGTTCGTAGTCGGATTAAAAATTTGGAAGTGCGTAATTTGGCAGCCATGTGTATTTTTTTTTTTTACGTAATTGATTTGTTTATCGTTGCCGTGGATACGACGTATGTTTGAACATTATTTGGCTTAATTATAGTGAATGTGACTTATATACGTTTAGAATCACCTAATTTTTAAGGTTAACGGATCTTGATATCTAAAAGCGTGGTGTGGAAATATTTCACTGTTAAGGCACGTGACGAGAGTTTTGCTGTGTGCGATTCATGCAAACGTGACGTTAAACGCGGCGGTAAACATTATTAAATCACTATTTCACTTTTTGACGAAAGCTGCTTATTACAGTAAAGAATCGGAATTTGAATAAATCGGAATCGGAAATAGTAAATATTTGAATCGGCAGTTCATATCGGAATCGGTTTATCAGTGAATCGGCACATCCCTAGTGTACCCTATACTACTACGGAACGTTACACACATTTCCTGTATATCAACACGATCACCACAAAATATGGTATCTATACGACCATAAAACACATATGTTTATTATTTTTAATTGAGAGTAGTGCCCCTTAAATTTTATTTGGCAAAAATAATATAATACTTCATTAAATTTCTAGGTTAATTTAGAAATAATAATATGATTAAAAGTGGCTAATTAGCGTACACGATTTTTGACTATGACATTCCCAAAAAAAAAAAAAAAAAAATTGTAACTCAATAACAATGCATATCTAGTGCCCGGTTGCACTTAAATCTTTCCCGATCCGAGAGCGAATGATCCTAGTCCCTAACCAGGATCTAGTTTGATCTTGGTTCCAATGTAAAAGTGCTGTATCAATGAAATTTCGTGAATTTGGATCTCCGATACGTCAATCTTGGTTCAAAAGTGAGAGATCGAGATTAAGTATGAGACAAATTTTACCTTTTGGTTCGTAATATAGGACGTTATTGAAGGAGCCGTATTTTTCGCAATAGATAGAACTAGATGTGCGATGTTCTATATGGTTTAAGTGAATTATTGTTGTACGAATTATACTGAATAATATTCAAGTGCGTATACTGTTGGTTTTAATTTTCCAAGAAAACAACCAAACATAGTTCTATCCGTTGGCTTATTTTCAAACTACATTCGTCGACGATGGCTGCTGATCTCGGATCGAGATTTCGAGGCACCAATTTCGACGGTTCGAAATTAACTTCATCTCGATCTCCAGGCCAGTTCTGAACTCGAATGGCACAACAGTTTCCTGTGTCGATCTTAGTTACGATCTCGGATCGAGTTCCAAACCACGATGGCGAAACCGTCATTGATCTGCTGCTTGACATCCTCTGTGGCCTATTTGGAAAACGAGTATTTTGACGGAACTATTAAACATGCCCCCAGTAGGATTGCCTACGGAAAGAAAGCACATTTCAAACGGTGGCGGGATGATACATACAAGACATCATGCACATTGGAAAAATTATTCTCACGCCCTCCCAAATAGCTAGGGAACTGCTTATTCAGGATGCTGCATCTCACAATATGCGAATCGGATACATGGGAAGCTACGACAGAAATGCATTGGACTTTGCTACAGGGGCGCGTCCAATACAGTTATAGGGTCACAGCTAAAATTCCTGAAATTTTACGATCACGACGAAACCTCTGCGAGGCGATAACGTTTAGCCTACCCCAGTCAGCATCCACAGGTTTAATGGAATAAAACATACAATGTTAATATTTCGTAATCAGCAACATTATATTGTGCCCTAACAAATACAGTCAATGCACCTGAATTGAAAGCTTCGTCACCAAGGTCTTCTGTTTCTAATGGTCGTATGGCATAGAAACAGAGTTGCTGTGGTAAAAATAAACCTCTTTCAAAGATGAACACTTACTACGTAGACATGCTTTCTACACCCTTATTGCAAAGACAAGTACGGTAGGTCGTATACAATGTTGCAGCGCATTTCACTGGAAGAAAAAAGTCGTTTAAATTTACGTATGTCAGTGAAGCAGCCAATGCTGCAACAGTAAATTCATAATCAACGGTCAAACGATTATGGCAGGGGGTAAACGGCAAAACCAGTCTGACTTTTGAATAACCAGATGTAAGAAAACGGCTTAAGAAATTAATTGAAGTAGACGATTGTACATGTCGTGCTGTGCGGAGAAAACTTTACAAGTTTTACATGGCGAGGAAAACGTTCCAAGTTTTACAGTGTATGTTCATATGTCTTTTAGTTGTTGTGGCAAAATATTTTATGAGCGGCGTGAATCTGTTTGTTTCAAATTTGTTATTTTGGTTCATGGTTTTACTATTTTAGTGGGTTCATAAGCCCTGGAATACCATTTCGGCACTTTTTCTTTTTATTTTCCTCAGAGACTAGGCTTGAACAAATCACTGGTTGGTTACATAAATGTAGAGGCACTTATACACTTTAAAGATCGTCTTAAAGATTTTTATATAACGGTCTGTGACACAAACAGCGAATCAAAACGCAGACGTTTAAAGTCACTTGTTCAGTCTTCTGTTACCACTATGAGAATAGGAAATGCCGTTTAAGATATGCTGGACACGTTCGATAAAATTAACATGCTCCAAAACGTAGGTATGTTTACGTGATAAACACGTCATGAAATAAAATGCGCGAGTTTCTCTTCTGCTCGTGTAATACTGACTCGAACGCTGCCAAGCGGCGGTTTACCAAGTCTCCAGCCGTGCCGAGGTAGCGGAAGGCCGCCACTGCGCAGAATGCAAACGGAGAAGGTTCTTTTGTTAAAGCTTGTTCACGATAAAGTGAGTACTTTTGACGCCCTAGTTACTTCTTTATTTCAGTCATATTGTATCCTTTATCTTCCTTTTTAAATAAATACTGCCATGTAAGTAATAAACTCAGTGTGTATATTCCATCGCACTCGGTAGTTAAAGTCTAAGGCTAAAATAAAATACATTTACTGACTATTATTCCAAATGAGAGGGCATTAAAAAGTGCTCACTTTACCATGAATATCCTATGCTTGTCCAACAATAGTGATAAAACGGGAATGGTAATTATTTCCCCTATGCAAACATTGTAGCGTTCCTACATTTGCTCAGGAAACACTTTGTATAGTACTGTAGTGACGCTAAACATTCCTATATCTGCAACTTGATGTGTGGTACTATTTCCATACAGTGGATAGGTTAAAAAATCCCATTATAGTTTAGGAAGTTTACCATAAAATATTTTACATGTAAATGATGCCTATAAGCTAAACATTATTTAGTAAAAAAGTAAAACAATAAACGTTTTGATGACCAGCGCTGCAAAGGGGCCCTTTCTCTTACCTGGAGATATAGAGGGAGAACGATAAGGGCTACACTACCGTGCACATCATGTGCGTCATCGCCACTATGCGCAGGGCTCTGAACCGGCCTGCAATGTTCTTGTCGTGTTGTGTATTCCTACGAGACTTTATGTCGTGACTCTATATTTTCACTGATTGCATGTAAACGCAGTACGAGTACTTATATGAATATCTGATTCGAATATTTCGATAAAGGCCCCTAAAGTATTTCGAAAAAGTTATTTTTTGCTATTATGGAGTATTCCGAAACGGTATTTCTAATATGCGAGGTGTTCTGAAAGTAATCGACAGGCTTCGTCTGAAGTGTGTGATATTTTTTTTTTTTAGATCGGTACATTGGTCGCTTGTTTGATAGTTTTCTAAAAGCGGTAAATATCGTATACTGAACACAAACACATTGCATGGCCGTTCAAGCGATAGGTAGGCGGGGTCCTTAAGTAGTTCCACCAAGCTATCTACATATCACGACGACGGAATTATCCTGCAGAAACGCTACATTGAAGATACAAAATGAGCTATATTTTCTCAAAGAGGTACGCGTTTTTAACTGGCGCCAGATTCAATAAACCCATACGGGTAACTTTGGCCAGAGCATCAAATACTATTATCACATCTACACGCAATGCCCTGAATTGGTGTGCATTGATTTCGTTGTGCAATCGTATTAGCGGTGGTTTTAAATATTCCTATGGGACGATTTTGCTGTTCTGGAGGACAACAAATATGTCTTTCATAAAATACATAACGTCGTGAAAGTACCAGTCTTGTGTCACACCAAGCGAGTGTTTTTTTTTTTTCTTTCATAGGAAATATATCGAGGACATTCCGAATCGTTCCGTGTGAAGAAGCTTATTCCGAACGTGCTGCCAATGTTACCGGCTGCCGTGTTTACTTTGCTGCCCGCCCGTTTCAACAAAGCCTGATAATGGAATCGGCATACCAGTTGCTATGGTAACCGGCGTCGAAGCTTCTTCTTAAGTGGCACCGGCTCGTTTCTAGCGCGATGTTTTTATCGACGCGCGCGCACGTGAGCGAAAGGTAAATATGAACCCAAACGCACGCGTCTGCCTGCAGTGAGTAGCAGTAAAGCTACGCACGCGTTAATATAGTCCATTCACGGTTACGTGCAATTTTTCTGAAGAACCGCTGAAGTTCTACTTGTGCAGAATATTTTTCGCCTCATACAAACAAAGCTTATAAAATCACGCCAGAGGACCAACGCACCGCATTCGGACGCACTCACTTTAATAATACTTTGCATAATAACAATTTCGTATAGACTATTCACGGTAAAGTGAGCACTTTTGGAGGCCCTGCTAAAATTTTCCTTTCTATATTTCTAACTTTTCGCCACTTTTTAATATAAATATTGCTACATGACTCTTAAACACAATTTATACATTACACTACTCAGAAAAGTTAACGTCTGAGGCTGCAATAAATAATATTTATTAGGGGTTAATGCATTTTGAAAGGGCCTTAAAAAGTGCTCACTTTACCGTGAATGACCTATACTAGGCATTACCATCACACCTATTCTCATCCCATTTTTATTCATGTTAACTATAAATGAAACATTGTAATATTTAAATAAAATAAAAATAGAATTTTAATTTAATCAATAATAAGATACGTTTTACGTTAACCAAAGTGTAAAATGCTTGTAAAGTATGGCATAGTTATGAAACAACGAAACACGTCATACATGGGATATTTCTTCAAAGGTTTGATTAAAAAAGTGTAAAGCTACCGTGAATGGACTGTACCATCGCACACGAGTTATCAAGACTCTTTTTTGCGACCGCAGCACTTTACATTGAACGCCCCATATCACCTTCCGCCCTTGTGTATTTACCGTCTCAAAATCGCACTTGGCCCACGATACCACTCCAGACGTAAATGCTGCACTTGGCAATAATGGACTCTTCAGACCCTCTGGTGTCAGCTACCTGTGTTGGGAGGAACTGGTGCTTCGCGAGTCGTTCAGCCTCTCTCTTTCACTAGGTTGGCGGAGCCAAGTCCGTTCTTAGGTCGGCGCGACTATAATGCGTTATGTCGTAATTCACCCTTATCAAAATGTTAAAACTTGGTATTAAACGCAAGCGAAACAAACTATATCCAATTTTGTTTTATATTCTGGGTTATAGGCTGTTATAGGCAATTCAAGGTAAAATGAGCACTTTTGAAAGCCCTGCACAAGATCTACTTGTATAAACTTTGTGTATTCCTCCGCCTTATATAGGATTAACATTGCCGTGGGCCTCACCACTTTATTCATGCGTCGGTCAAATGAAACTGTAGAATTATTAAGAAAGAAAATACTTTACAAATGTGCTCATTTTTACACTTCGATGCTTTAAAAAAACAGAAAGAGAAAGAAATAATTTTAAATTATCTCAAATCGTTACCTAACACTTTTTATTCGACGTTAAGATATGTAACCACTTTCCATCTATCGTTACCAACTTTACTGGGAGAATATCAGTCAGTGCGGCCATTAAAATATATATGCATGCAGGGGCAGTGACTTTTTCTAAGCTTCATTCCTAAAGTGCTCACTTTATCGTGAACAGCCTTTAAAAGCTAATTAAGCACTTTTAAAATAAAACTTTAAAAATATCACGGTCCCTACCTGACACTGGCTAGCAAGCGCCTACTAAAGTTGGTAATGACAGAGCGAAAGTAGTCCCATATCTTAACGTTAAGTTAAAAGTGTCGTGTGATCATGTATGAATACTGGAATGAGTTCCATTGCATTCCGGTTTTTTTATGCATATAAGTGTAATAATTAGTGAATTTGTAAACTGTTTACATTCCTAATAATTTCGGAGTTTCACTTGACTGACGCATCCATCAAGTATTGCGGCCCATGGCAATATTTATTTTATGTATGGTGAAAAAATACAAAATGAACATACAAGTAGGTGTTGAGAGTGTGATGGACTCCGCGTTTTTTTTTTCTTCGAAATAGTTGTTTGCGCGAATACGCGTATCTCGTTAAATAAATGTTCTGCAAATACGTCTTCTTGTCAGAAAAGATAAGAAACAGTTATCTTTGCCTTTTTTTTTTTGTCATATTAATTGTATTCTCGGAGAAAAAAAAATCTTGAAATGGTCAAATATCGCATTTTTAAAGCTAGCCCATGTAGTTTCCTTAAGCAGCAAGATAAAAGTACAAAAATGCAGGAGTAGTATAATCTGTGGTCATTCATCGCGTGTAATAAAACCCCAGTGTTACAGATCTAATTAGAAACAGTACAGCGTCGCGACGGAAAGAGTGCGCACCTTGCGCGTAGGAGCGATGAGGCGCTAGATGTAAGTGTTATTGTCGCCCGTATTGCTCCCTCGCTTCTTGACCTTGTTCGTGGTTTGGATGAAGGAGGGGGAGGGGAGTCTTTCCCACTACTAAGCAGGGCTTTGAAAAGTGCTGTTTACCTAGAACAGCATTTCAGAGAGATAGCTGCTCTAGCTACAATCAAGTATAATCCTCAAAGTAAATTGCTAAGCCCGATTGGAAGTCTGTTCGTGTCATAGCGCCGGTGAGAGTAAAATGAGGTAAGGATAGATCAGTAGCGTAACGCAAGTATTGGGGGAAACGGGAGATCCCCGAGAAAATTCTCCGGACAGTGGCATCTTCTGGCACAATTCTCACATACAAAGTCCGGGAGTGACACCGCTGGGAATTGAACCTGGTTCGCCTTGGTTGGAGGCGAGTTGTCTAACCACTACACCACCGCGGCTCTCCGCAATCAAATGTCCTTACTTTGTATTACTTATCTAAGCTATTAAGATTAAGATGTAGAAAAAGCATAAATAAACGCTGTGCACTTTTGAAATCAACCCTAGAAAACCGTCACTGACTCTACCTGCATACATTTTAACGGGCGCAATGAGTGACATGTGTCCAGTAAAATTGGTAACGATGGAGGGGAAAGTAGTTCCATATATCAACATCGAATAAAATTTGTTAGGTAACCATTTGTGATATATTAAATTATTTCTCCCGCTTTCTGTGCTTTGTAATGCATCGAAGTGTAAAAATGAGCTGATTTGTACAATATTTACTTTTCTAATAACTTCACAGTTTCACTTGACCGACGCATGAACAAAGTGATGAGGTCCAAGGCAACGTTAATTTTACATAAAGCGGAAGAACACACAACGTGCATACAAGTAGATCTTAAGCAGGGCTTTCAAAAGTGCTCATTTTACCATGAACAGCCTATAGTAGGCCTAGTGTAGCGTGTTGCAGGTCGGCGTCGTGCGGGCGAGCGAAGAGGACAGACGTTATGTGATAGCGGCAGGCGAGCGGGCGCATCAGTTGCCTTAAATTGTGCGGACTCTTTAATCTCCTTTCCACGCAGGCTGCTTATTCTGGCAGTATTGGTTTCGGCCGATATTTCAAGAATGCTCTGGATAACAGACTTCGTTCTCTAAGCGCTACTCGGGGTGTGTTGAATCTTCGAGATCGTCAGGGCTAGACTATAAATTTCGCAGCAGGCCTCCGGTTCGCAGTTGGAGTTGGAGTAAATGAATGAATGAGTGGCTGAGTTTCGAGCGATAGAAAAACGAGCTGCGTAACCAGCAGTGGGGAAAGGAAGTCTGGGACTGCGAGTATCAAGAAGTGAAGTATGTGGCTGGCAGGCTGGACTATTGGACTAAGTGTGTGAGTGGAAGACATTATAACTGACTGTAACCAAGGAGCTAATAAGAGTTGAAGTGGACATTAAATATTGCGCTCATTGTTAAAATGAAAACAGTGAAAGTGGAGACAACTAATTTAATGCTGTAGATAATAATAGAGTGAATAAATTAGAAATCAAATTTATTTTGTTTTATTTATTTTTTATTAAGATCTCCAACACTCACGAACTCAGATACGCCCCTCAGGTGTTCTCGCTTCTAACACTACGTTTCGTTAGTTACCTTGCCCTTCAGTGTAGCCGTAATATGTTATTTACTAATGTACTGGTCTGTTTGAAAATAAAACACGTTAATATGTTATATACTAATGTACTGGTCTGTTTGAAAATAAAACACGTTAATATGTTATATACTAATGTACTGGTCTGTTTGAAAATAAAACACGTTAATATGTTATATAGTAATGTACTGGTCTGTTTGAAAATAAAACACGTTAATATGTTATATACTAATGTACTGGTCTGTTTGAAAATAAAAAAACGTTAGTATAAAATTTAATTTCAGCTGAATATTTCATAAGTTGTAAGATAATCACTATTTAGTATTTCGTAAGCTACGTCTTAAATGAAGGTTAGGGCAAAAGCCAAGTTATTATAAGTAGACAAATATAGAGAATGGTTTATAAAGTATAAGTTAGAAGAAATAAAAAAAAAATTACATGTGACGAACATTAAAGATGTTCTTACTACGACTTTTGCTGCGCAGAAATTAATGTAAAAAAATAATCTAAGTGGAAAATGAGTAGACTGGTCCCAATTACATTTTCATTAATGTTTCATTAGTTTTAATTTACTATTTGAATTCAACCACCATCGGTTAATTAAAGAGAAAGAGAGACACACGACACACACACACACACACACACACACACACACACATACATATATATATATATATATATATATATATATAGAGAGAGAGAGAGAGAGAGAGAGAGAGAAGTTAAAAGAGACTACTCACATTTTGGTCTTAAAATTAACTTCAACGCTTTTTACCACGAGATCGAAAATATAAATGAATCCTTTAGCAACGTGTAAAAATGTATAGCATCCAGAAACAGCAGCGAGAGAAATGTCACTAAAAATAAAATTCTGGCAAGGCGTTACTCGAATAAGTTTCTGAACTTCCATCAAACATCTTCAGAATGAACCAATCTTAAAATGCAAATACATCTTTCAGTTGCTAATGTCGGGGTACACAAATTGGTTGAAAATATATAAACACTAACACGTGTCATTAAAAAAATAATTTCAAAAAATTACGACTTAAAATAAATATCAAATATGACCTTTTTTTTACAATAAAGAAATTTTCACACATACATATATAAAAGTTCATAATATCTTATAAAAACCGTTCAATACAACGGAATTACCATGTAATTATATTTGAGACCTTCCCTAGTTTTGGACACAAGAAAGTTCTGGTAAACGTTTACACGAATTAAGACAATGCTTTTCAGGACTCTTGTTAAACATTTTCGATGATTTTAATTGTGGACGTGGTATTTATTATTTTTAATACATTGAATTTAATGTTTTGTTTCAAAAAATACATAGCATATAGTGCATTAAAAGTTAAACAGTTTATAAAAAAATTAAATTTATAATTTTTTTTGTTAAGATGAAAACTGTAGACTGTTCGTTTCTCAGTGTTTTATAAACGCTGGGAGGGATAACCTGGTCAGAATGAATCAAGGACAGGATCTTCAATAAAGGCGGCACAGGAACTGTCCCCGGCTTACGTTGTTGTCTCTCTCATGTCTTCGCAGTGTCTTCATTCTATATCGATGAGGCGAGAGATTTACGCTGTTTGTTCAACTCTGACTGTAGCAGTTTGGTAACAACTGAGAAGTCGATTTCGTCCATCTTCGCTGACTCTTGAGGCTGTAGTTGGCAATCGTACCGAAATTCTGATCTTTGTACCAGATTTTCTCTTTTGGTACCAGGTACCAGACTTTTCTCTTTGTGGTACGCATATATGGGTAAAGGTTTTTGTTTGATCATAAAAATTTGCAAAAATTTACTGATGTAGCCAAAGTATCTGTTGATTCAAATAATTTTGTAAACTGAAATTAAAATAATTGTATATCACAACTGCTGAAAAGTATTTTCTGATCTATTGTACTTTTAGTGTTACTCGTGTTGCCATAAACAACTTAAAAATTGTGTAAGTGTTTTTCTTTAGTTTCTGGCTAAATATGCTTAAAATGAATTAAGATATTTCATTTTGTAAAATGAGTACCTGTATATCGTGCACCGTTAAAAAATAACTAGATATAAAATATATCGAATTGCAATCCTAAATTCCAAATAACATTTTTACCGTTGTTTGAAAATTAAACTCATTTTATTTGGGACTTAAATGTTATGTAAAACATTGACAATAATGGTGGGTAGTGAAGGTGGTGAGGGGGCGGGGGTTAACTTATTTCTATTAGATCACCAGAATTATATGGAGAATACGAGAATTTTACGGCGCATGGTACCATAATTTCATTTTCCCCACCTGGCAAAATATTACTGATATTTATTATTATTAATTATCAGATTCGAAAGCACAATCACTTATTAACTCGCTACGCACAACATTATTTATAAACACATGACTACAATTTAAACCAGAGTACAATTAAACCTGTGCTCAATAAAACCTGAGGGTTGTTTCATGAAAGCGCAAATAAAATGATCTAAAACACCATAACCCATTGCTGGTCGTCTACTGTCAGGAGTCTTACATTAAAATTATAGTTACCAGTTACTGCTTTACGACATATTTCTGGACACTGGCGCCATTATTACGGCGGTTGAACTTGTGTTTCGCGGCATAAGTGGTTGTTACGCATATGAATAGTGGGATTATGATGAGTTGGGCACAAGGAATTGGGGAATTGGAGCCGGAGCTGCCCGGTCGCCATATTGTTACATCACCCGACCACCATTTTTCCTTTCTTCCCTAAACATTTTCCTTTTACCCTTAAAATCGACTAAAAGGCCCCAAAAATTTCCCTTTTTCCCCTAAAAATTTCCCTTTTTTCCCCTCAAAAAAATTTAGAAGCCCCCAAAAATGTTACAAGCCCCCCTCGTGCAAAAACAAGCCCCTGAAATCCAATTTTCGTCAATTTAATTAATTTGGGGGGCTTCCTTCGTACCTACCGAGCAGTGGCTGCCATATTGGTTTTATAGGCATAACCTATGCCAAATCGATAGAAGGTATAAACGATAGGACTCAGACCAAAGCATCAGCCATCTTGCATTCATGTTGAAAACAGATGGCCTTGTATCCCGACCATGACCTTTGACCTTCAAAATGAAAAAAACAAAACAAAATAATCACAATATCTACAAAAAAATTAAAATCGATTAAAAAATGTATTGTTTATAATTTTATTACTAAAAAAATTATTGAAAAATTGTTTAAAAATTAAAAAAAACCGGCGGCCATATTTCCCTTTTTTCCCTCGGAATTTCCCTTTTCCTTTAAAAATATCCCTTAAAAACGAATAAAAAATTTAATTAAAACACATTTCCGAATCCCCCCCCCCCCCCAGCAAAACCATTTACTCACCTCTGTTCGACTCCAGCAGACGACTCACTCCCTCGCACCCATTCTCCTCACCTATACTCATTCCAACATCTTGGTATTTTCGTTCTTCATTTGTTTAAATGCTACTGGAGGCAGCCATCTTTGTTTATGTTACTAGAGGCTGCCATATTTGTTTTTCGTATGCCATTTGTTTATAAATTTTGAAGGCTACCATATTGGTAGGCGACCGCCATCTTGGTTGGTGACCACCATATTGGTATACATCACCCATCCACCATCTTGGAAGACAATGCCCAATATCAAGTGATCTTTGATCTGTGACCTTGAAAACCAAAATTCGAGAAAAATGCATAAAAGTCAGCTAGTATAATACATTACAGACTACTACCGCCATGTTAGATGCAGACTACCTCGACCTTGACCCCATGACCTTAAATAACCTTGGAAATAAAAAGCCGAGAAAAAAATTCACAAAAGTCAACAAGCATAATAAATTGCAGACTACCACCATATTAGATGCTAACTACCTCGACCATGACACTATGACCTTGAATGACCTTGAAAATAAAAAACTTAGAAAAATACATAAAAGTCAATAAGCACAATACATTACAGACTTCCGTCACCATATTAGATGCAGACTACCTTGACCTTAATACCATGACCTTCAATGACCTAAAAACAAAAACTCGAGAAAAAATCTATGTGAAGAGGCAGAAGCTAGTCGAGACGATCCACCTTCCACTCAGCTGCTTTCAAATTAAACCTCTCGGTTTACCTCCCTACTGCTTATAATATACAAGTGTGCAAGCCTTATAGAGTCATATTGACTTTGAATCAATCGCACTTCACCATTAATACATTGTGCAGACACCGACCAGCCAATCACCAAGTTACCACGTGATTGCAGCTAACCAATCACATGCGAGCATTGTGACGTGACACACGGGCAAGTAGGCAGGCCAATTCCTTGATCGCATTAGCATGCAGTTATATCTTCAACAGTTTCTTCCAGACAAGTTCTTCGCTCTCCTATATATCATGTTCACACTTAAAGTAGACAACTGACTCCTGTTGTCGGACCGACCCCTCACAAGACTGACCCCATCGACCCCATTAACCCAATCGACCCAAGCGACCCATAATGACCCCTGATTGCGGTGCTGTGGTACTAATTGTGGTGCTAATGTTGTGCTGATTGCGGTGCTGTGGCGCTGATTGCGGTTCTGATTGTGGTGCTGATTGCGGTGCTAATTTCGGTTCTGTGGTGCTTATTGTAGTAGTGATTGCAGTGATGAGATGCTAATTGCGGTGCTGTGGTGCTAAGTGCAGTGCTTATTGTGATTGCGGTGGTAAGTGCGGTGTGTGTAGGAGAGTGTGTGGGTAGAGCACAGGTGAAAAAAATATTCATGCATTTTAAACAAAACTTATATAGTTCTATCTATAACATCTGAAATGCGAACATTTTATTTAATATTTTCGCTTTAAAGCAGTATATATCCAGATCCCATGGTATATTTAATCGCTTCCTGGCCATACTTTATTAACACTTTGCAATAAAAGGTCCCTGAACTACAGCAGGCCTCCACCATGCTTCCCAATTGATCGTCGTCGCGTGAAAAGGACTCTTCGTTCGGATCGCCCTCTCAAGCTGATGGGTATTTTGAACATAGGTGATATTCCGATCGCAGAATCGGCACTGGTGACAACCAGTTAGCGATAATGCAAGTCGAGGGTCCATGGTCGTAGAGGTTAAAAGGCAGGCCTTCGTATTCAAAATTCATCTTCGCGGTATAGGGGCACTCTGAGAAAACCCACATATTCCTTCGCCCCAGAAAAAACACGTAGGTACTTACATAACAATATGTTATTAGTATGCTTGTAGCCATATGTAGGCTATATATCTAAATATAGACATGTAAATTAATTTTATATTCTTATATATGTGTACATACTTATATATGAACATTTTTAATAACTTTATATTCCTATATTTATATGTACATATTTATATACAATAAAATTAATTTTATATTCTCATATTTATATGTACATACTTTATATATAATATGTGTTGACATTTATTTTAATTGTACGTTCTCATATTTATATGTATATACTCATATTAAGACATTTAATAAAATTTTTATATGTACATAACTATGTATATAAATGAAATTGAAAATAATTTTATATTTGTGTACTTATATACCTATACCTACATATGATTTAAATTGAAAATAATTTTATATTTGTGTACTTATATACCTATACCTACATATGATTTAAATTGAAAATAATTTTATATTTAGATAGTTATATATAGATGGGAGCTGACGAGAAGGCAAGTCTGGGGAGAGGGTTCGTGGTCGGGGCCGTAGGGCCTGAGCCTCGCTAATACGCTTGTCCACTGTAATGGCACTGCCACGCTACTAGCCATTACAAAAGCAGTAGGTCATAAGTCGGCTTCGTGAACTGGGTTGTGTAGTGTTGCGCTGTCAGTAATACAAGCTGCCTATGTTACGGGAGTGTATGGCAAGTCGTTGAAGAGTGCAACACATGGAACCCGTGCGGAAGAAAGGTGAAACTATACACAGTGAGGCACGTAACATTATCAGCAATATAATTCAAAAATGTGCTGAAGAGGCGCGTGATGGACGAGTAAAATATTCATTAAACAAAGCCAACCTGCGTGCATCCAATGATGTAGGTATTTCTGTTCGTACGGTTAGTAGGATCCGCAAAGAAAGTATTATAGCATTCGATACATCGCTCTCAACACCAGGTAAACATCGCTCGCGTCCCGAGGATAGAAACGTTACTTGAGATGATTTTGATAGGAGGGTAATACGGGATTTAACTGAACACGTTTATGTAGTACAGAAGAGAGTACCTACATGTCCCAAACTGCTGAGCGCCATTAAAGACAAAATAAACTTTCCATGGGGAGTGTACACTTTGAGGGCCATTTTGAAGGAAATGGGATTTAAGTGGAAAAGGTGTGGCAACAAAAGAAATATTTTAATTGAATGGCCGAACATTGTCCACTGACGTGAATATTTAAAAGCAATGCGACGTTACAGGGGAGAGAAGCGGGCAATTGTTTACATTGATGAATCGTGGGTAGACAGCAATTTAACCTTCAATATATGTTGGCAAAGTAAAGATCAGCTCAGTGTTCTGACCAACATGTATTCATCAAACCGTTTAATTATTGTGCATGCGGGAACTCGAGATGGGTCCCTGGATGGCACTTTACTAATACTTAAGGCTGGAATGTCTTCTGGAGACTATCATGGTCAGATGAATATGGGCACTTTTCAGAAGTGGCCTAGTGAAATGTTATTATCTAATCTTCTAATCTCCCCGAGAGAAGTGTAGTCGTGTTAGATAATGCCTCGTATCACTGCGTGCAAAGAAACAAGCCCCTAACAAAGTATTCTGTCAAGAAGGAAATGATAAATTGGTTGGAATATATCAATGTAGAATTCCGCGAAAACATGAGGAAGTATCAACTATTCAGACTAATTGAAGGGCACAAAGGCGGCGAAAAAATATACCGAATAGATGAGATTTTGAAATCGCTTGGCCATGACGTTATTGGGTTACCGCCTTACATGTGCGAGCTAATCGCAATCGAACTCGCGTGGGGAAAAGCCAAGAGACTTGTACGCGAAAACAATGCGAAAGGTGACTTCAGTCTAGCAAAGCTTGAAGATATAACAAGAAGAGCGATTTCCTGTGTCACCAAGCGAGACTGGGAAGGTTATTGTTTACATGTTCAGAAAATAGAGGAATACTGCTGGGAGACAGATGGCCGGATGGAAGAAGCTATCAACATATTATTATGTGTGTCGACAGCGGCATTGATTCCAGTGATTCAAGAGATGAAGATATTTCCTCTTCTGAATCAGAGCTTGCCAATCCCATGTCAGACACGGACTTTCCTATGCTTACTTGAATAGAATGTGTGTGATTCTTTTTTTTTTTTGCGTATTCATTATTTGCTTACATGTTGACGTTCGGATTGGATCAAAATATAAGTATATGTAACTGTATCAATTCCCTCTTTCTTTTTTTCGTTACCATCAAACTCGTGTCTCGGAGTGCTTTTGTATTTGCATATACACATATTTGCATGTTTTTGTTTACTGTTTGACATGTGTTTGCAGGGATAACTTGTTTTCTTAATTTTATTGCTTTTAGGTTTTTTTTGTGCTAACAATTTGGTTATTCAGATATGTTATGCACAACCGTCAGTGTGTAGCCGCCTTCCAGACATCAACAATAATTAATTATAAGCCCAACGTAACAAACGTATTAGACGTGCCGTGCGACCAGTCAAGTTTATGTAGTGATACAAGGAATGTTTTTAGAACCGCAGGTACATACACCCGCGCGGCGACGGAATGGGAGGGGGACCGCCCTGGGTGACAAACAACCGCATTCCTTAGCCTTGCCTTCTCGTGGGCTCCCTATAATACCTATACCTATATATAAATTAAATTGAAAATAATTTTATATTTACTTAGTTATATACCTATACCTTTACATAGTTATATGCCTATACATAAACATATAAATTAAATTTGAAATAAATTTATATTTACATACTTATATACCTACACATTTAAATTAAATTGAAAATAATTATATATTTAATTAGTTATACGTTCATAACTATAAATAAATTGTTTATATTCCTAATTTATATAAATAGATAATTATTCATAGTCTTATTATATATATATATCAGTACCTGTGTGTTTTCTTCTGGGGTGAACGAATATGTGGGTCTTCTCAGAATGCTCCTATTACGCGAAGACGAATTTTGAGTACGAAGGCCTGTCTTTTGACCTCTACGACCATGGACCCTCAACCTGCATTATCGTTAACTGGTTGTCGCCAGTGCCGATTCTGCGATCGGGTTTATCGCCTATGTTCAAAATGCCCGTCAGTTTGAGAGGGTGGTCCGAACGAAGAGTCCTCTTCAAGAGACGACGATCGATTGGGAATTATGGTGGAAGCCTGCTGTAGTTCTGGGCACTTTTATTGCAAAGTGTTAATAAAGTATGCCCGAGAAGAGATTAAATATACCATTGGACCTGGATATATATACTATTTTAAAACGGAGTTATTATATAAAATGTTCGCATTGCAGATGCTAGAGATAGAACTATATAAGTTTTGTTTAAAATTGATAAATATTTTTTTCACTTGCGATCTACACACACACACACACACACACACACACACACACACACAATCGTACACACACCGCACTTAGAACCACAATCAGAATCAGCACTGCATTTTTGAGGAGTTTTTTGACATTTTAAATGTTTTTTTGTGGTTTTGAGGTCAAAGTTCCTCTTGGTCAAGGTCAAGGTCACGGGCCATGGTAGGGGTCAAAGTTCATCTGCGTACAATTTAGATGCAAAATGACTGATTCTTTGATCTGAGTCCTATCCTCTATACCTTGTATCGATTTGGCATAGGGTATGCCTATAAAAGCAATATGGCCGCCACTGCTCGGTAGGTCCGAAGGAACCTCCCCAGATTAATTAAATTTTTGAAAATAGGATTTCAGGGGCTTGTTTTTGCACGAGGGGGGCTTTTTACCATTTTTGGGGCTTCTAACTTTTTGAGGGAAAAAGGGAAATTTTTAGGAAAAAACGGAACTTTGTAAAGTCTTATGTGTGATTTTGAGGGGAAAAAGGGAAAAAAATGGCGGCCGAGTGACTTAACAAGATGGCGGTCGGGCAGCTCCGGCTCCGATACCCCAATCCCTTGTGCCCAACTCATAATCCAACTATAGGCCGTTCACGATAAAGTGAGCACTTTTTAAGGCCGTTCCAAAATTTTCTTTTAAGCCAGTTTTTATATTTAAGCCATTTTTAAATATCAGCATTGTTACGTGACTAATAAATACGGCGCATACTTTCATCACTCTCAAAAGTTAATGTCCGAGGCTGCAATAAAACACACACACACACACACACAAACATATATATATATATATATATATATATATATATATATATATATATAATATATATATATATATATATATATAAAATTGGTTAATGGCTGCTGGGAAGGCCTTAAAAAGTGCTCACTTTACCGTGAACAGCCTATACTCTTATGAATTCTTAAATTTTCAGTGCCGATAGTGTCAGTGATATGATTCAACGCTGTCGTATTGGTCCTCGCAGTAATGGACTACGCTTACTGTACTGTATAACGTTCTGTTACCTTTGTGACACCTCAAACTATTCAAAGCACGGCGGGAATGCGGGCAACGCTTGTTATATAAACTAAAAACTGCATATAACGAGGAAAGTGGCGCAACGGGGAAAAGCGCAATGGGCTACAGTAGTTAGCAGAAAATTTGGGGCCCGGCTGGCATAGAAAATTGGGGCAATTCCATCAGCAATCGTCTCAGTATCCTTGCCCAGGCGACGCGGGAGATCCAATGGGAACAGAGGATTTCGGCGAAGGTGGGAGTGAACGTGAAGTGTGGTGGTCGGAATGCAGCCGTGCGATACTCTAACAGGACTTAGGGGTCCTTCTGGTCTGTTTCGTTCAATGTCCGTAGCTAAATTGCAGCAGCACTGTCGCATACACCCGACATCCACCTGTCCTTGTTTATATTAAATTATTTAAAATGGCTGCAAGGTATGTTGTGGATCTGTATTATTAAGTTTAATCATGTTGATTGATAGCCTACCTTAGTTGTAACAAAATTTCCGCGCGTATTTATCGACTAAAGCCCATTCAGAATAATTTAAGGAATTAATTTTCGAATGTCTTTATAAATGCACCATAAGAGCTGTTACGTTTTGCATCGACTTTGTAGGTTTATTTACCTTTTAAAAGTATTCGTAACTTCCCAAAGTTGCCGTGCCCGTATTATTATTTTCCATTCAAGTAAACAAAACTACGCATACGTCACGGCAGAAGAGTAAAAAAACTGCGCCTGCACACGGTACTTGATTGCGTTTCCACTGTCCGCCGTAGTTAGAATGCAGCGCCACTGGGCAGAGACAAATGAGAATCTTTCAGGGCACAATTTATAACATTGATTGTCCTCTCTTTCTATAGGGATAATGCTCGTCCGAACGGCAGTGGGCTGTGTCAGTTGGCGACGGTCCGCAGAGGTCTGTGGGTTCCGAGCGGCGTTCGGGGACGAGTGCCTTTCAGCTAGGATGAGAGAGCTTGCCCGTTCCATAGCACCCTTCCCATCTAGCCCTGTCCTCCGTCCATTCTAATTCCACCCCTATTCTATCACATCACGTTCGTTTTTACAGTAACAAGGTGTTAATAAAATTAATCTATATTTTGTTAAAAAGAAAGTTATTTCACTATCACTAGAGACCTGCAAAATTCGCGTTATTATTTGGGGACACGTTAAACTTTAAACACGTGTACCTTTGTAACACGTCTATCACTGGACCATCCTGTACCTGACACGCCCTGGGTAACTCTGCGCCAATCATTGAACACTTCAACATTGGCGCGCCAATCACGTGCAGTTCAGTTTAAAAGGGCGTGGCTTGACATCTATGCAGCAGCCAATGGAAAAACGACGCCGGCTCCGGCTCGCACAGCACTGTGAAGTTCAGCCTGGTGGCAAAATGATAACGCTAATTTTGCATGTCTCGAACAATCATATAAATCCCTACCCTAATCAGTCTCGTAGTGCTTTTACGGTAACGTTTCAATTCGTATTGAACCTGGAGTGGACTGAAGAATCCAGATTGAAATGTTAGTATAAACACATCCGTACTGGACTGAAGTTGCAGTGGAGTGAGATAATCCAGTCCAGTCGTCGAGGTGGACTGGAATTTAGAATCCGGATTGAAATTTTACTTTAAACACTGATCGAACTGAAATTTTAACACAGAAGAAGTGACCGCCATATCGACTCGTTAGTTAGGTTATTTAAGAAGTTAGAATCATTCTGAGACTAGCAAAATAAGTGTTTTTTTCGTAAGTGAAGAGAAAAATAAATGACCACTAAGGAACTGAGAAATATTTGGACGGTGAAATATGCGAAATTCATTTTATATTATGTTCGTTTTATAGTTCCACTAGTCGTCAATAGAGTGCTTGTGTCCCGTTTCAGTCCGCATTCAGTCTTGTTTACACTTTAGTCCACGTTCGAAACATTACCTTAAACGCTTATTGTCGACACGAGTTCACTCCGAGTTCGCTACAAGTTGATTCCAATCCGAGTTCGATCCCGTCCGAAATTTTACTCTAAAGCACTAATAGTCATGCTCGCGAGATTATATACCATCTAAGGGTGTGTATAACAGTTCATTATAGGAAAAGCTGGAAGTCAGGCGCCTGCATTTACGTCTACTGCAACGACAGTTCTGTAGAGGCACAGAAAAGGTAAATATAATACATTCAGGTTACTTCACACTTTTCTGAAGCCCTGCTATAGTCCTACATCCAGCATATTCCTCCGCCTATGCAAACAAAGCTTAACGAGTCGGGGAAAATCACACCAAAGGACAATGCGCATTCAGATGTAATGATATTTTGCACGGGAACTATTTATTACTTTAGTTTATTCACGGTAAATTGAGCACTTTTGAAAACCCGGCTTAAGATCTACTTGTATGCACGTTGTGTATTCTTACGATTTATGTAAGATTAACATTGTCATGGGCCTCATCACTTTAATCAAGCGTCGGTCAAGTGAAACTGTGAAATTATTATAAAAATAAATATTTAGCAAATCTGCTCATTTTTACACTTCGATGCATCAAACAACGCAAAAAAATGAAAGAAATAATTTATGTTTTCAGGAATGGTTGCCAAACAATTTTTATTCGACGTTAAGATACGGAACTACTTCCCATACATCGTTACCAACTTTACTGGGCGCATGTCACTCAGTGCACCCGGTAAAACATATGCAGGTAGTGGCAGTACCTTTTTTCTAAGGTTGATTTCAAAAGTTCTCACTTTATCGTGAACAGCCTTTAGGCTTCGCCAACACACATGTTTTGTTACCGTTCTTACTCATATTTATCATAAATAAAATAATATATTCCAATAATAAAATGCAGATAAAACTTCAAATTAACGAAAAATAAGATACTTTCATGTTAACAGATATATAAAACGCTGGTGATGTATACCATATTAGGGAAATAACTACACGCTTCATGCATGCACGGGGGAGTTTTTTCAAAGGTTTGATTTTTAAAAAGTGTGAAGAAACCGCGAATAGAGTATACTAAGTATTCTGTGACGAATCGGACCGACATTTTGTCTTCTGCGCACGCCCTCAAAACTGACTCGCACATCCATCCTTACAGCTGTCAAAGTCACGTGGTCCACAGCGACGAACGTGCTTATTCACATTCGAAATTTCAAGAGGCCCGTGCTTTCACACGGATAAAATACTTCGACCAATTTTAATATTAAAACTAGGCTAGATGAAGTTTACAAACATCTCGAACCGCTTACTTACGTAAACGTTGTTCTAACCTCAAATCCTGTATACGTTGTTTATGTTCTGTGGTGTTGGCAGGAAAGCAATCTTTTGTCGGGATACGATAGTGGTTACGGAGCAGCTCGAAAGCGCACTCTGCCAAATTATTCCTCTACTGTAAAAGTGGGGACAAGATTTCGTCAGTAACAAAGTGAAAGCCACCTGAAGGTATAACTGTGTCATAAAATAGTTCAAGTGTATTTTGTGATATATAAATACGGATGTGCTAATTTAAATTATTAGACACGCACTTAAATGCTCTATGATACTGAAAGACTTGGTGCTCCTGGCAGAATACATGTGCTTGCAGCTTGTAAAAATTTTTACTAGGGAAAAAATTGTTTTAAGGAGAACCTTGCCCCCGCCATTTTGGATCCTCCGTTTTTCTTTCTCGTTTACATTTTTTTTTTTAAATTTGAAATTCCGAAAGTGCCTCGATACCCAACCAGTTATTGACCATGCACTACAGTGCTGAAGTAACGGCTCAACTATGAACTGTTATTTCTGCCACAATATTGATTTAGCCAAAAAAAATGGGCAGAATTAATATTTTGACGTAACTACGAGTTCTGCTACGATGTGATCAGGCCTTGGGTGGATGGCCTGGCTTATCACGCCTTCTAACATAGAACCAGGTTAGGAGCGTGATTGCATTTATCATCTTGCGAAGCGAGTTGAAGAAACCCCTTCTACCAGGCCGGTAATCGGGGCCGAGTATGTTAAACAACGTGCCCGATATAGGCTGACGTAACACTGGGCGCGGCGTTTTTCGTCGCGGACTGTCGCAATGAGAAGGTCATGGAAATGGTTATGTCAGGCCGTCGTTAACAGCTCACCAGAAACAGCCTCCGGCATCAAGAATAAGGCGAGGACTTTTCAGTTAGATTGCAATAGTAGTGACGTGTGGTAATTAACCATAACGATGTAAATTAGCATACTGATATTCCTTATAAGCTCCCCCGAGTAATAATTACTTAATTAGACAGTGTATTATCATCATGTTCAATAAACCCCCATCAGTTACTTTTGTGCTCTGCCTAATTATGTATCATAATTCATTTACACCCTTAGCCCCTTTCACGTATGGAATTGGCCTTATGTCAATTTCATAACATTGGTGAAGGCAGTGTATGGTGAATGGCTAGTTTGGTATAGGAGTACTTTAGAAATCTTATTTATTTTAAAATATAAATAAACGAGGAAAAAAAAAAAACAGGAATCGAATTTGGCGGGCGATGGTTTTCCGGAAGCAGCCAGTGTTGACAAGATGGCGAACGTGGCGGGTTGTGCTGAAAATCGCAATGTAGAAAAGGAAAGCAGATAGAAACTGTTCAGCACCGTATTTTATACTTAGTGTATATTATTCCCTAAAATGATAATATGCAAATAAAACGAATTTAGTTTATTATTCGAAAGCTGACTATTCATGACCTACACTCTCATTTAGAATCAGTTAATGTTTACCGATTACCAGTTAAAACAGCTCCATCCGGAATCTGCAGAATAAATACTACTAATTCATAAGCTAAAATAAATCCACTAATTCAAACATTAGAAAATTAGTAAGTTATAGTTACTTAGTAAATAAGCTCCAGGATAAAAAGCCAGGCCATTCCTGTGTGATATAGGCCCTAAGTCAGGTACGATTTATTTTGTCACAAAAAATTATTGTCTACAAAAAAAATTGTGGATGTGTATGGGATTGAACCTCCGCCTATAAAGTAAAGCACGTTGTAGCTATCGAGGTAAAGCACGCTGTAGCTATCGAAGTAAAGAACGCTGTGGTTATCGAGGTAAAGCACGCTGTAGCTATCGAGGTAAAGCACGCTGCAGCTATCGAAGTAAAGAACGCTGTGGTTATCGAGGTAAAGCACGCTGTAGCTATCGAGGTAAAGCACGCTGTAGCTATCGAAGTAAATCACGCTGTAGCTATCGAAGAAAATCATACCCACTGCCCTACTTTAATACTGCCAAACGTGCCATCGTATTATTGGTATTAAACAACACACAATAATGGCAAACGGCTGTAAGTTTCGTGATGTGAAATTATTTAATGCTGTTGAAATATACACAAACATATTCTGCGCAATTGCATGTCTTTGCAACGTTTGAAAGTGAACCTACGTTAGGTTTAGTTCAGATTCTGTGCTTGAAAGTTTCGATATAGTAGTTTCAATTTACGAGGTAGTCGATGTTCACTAGTATCAGCCATTCTACAATGCAGCGAAACACTATAGATTTAAATTGTTATTTTTAGTGACACATTGATTAGTAATAGTTTTACTATTTCGACTGTGAGATGATACAATAAGAAACGTATATTTTCACCAACAAAAGTTTGGTTTACTGCAAGTTGACAAATCAAATAATGAGGAAACGAGAGATTTTTTATAAAACACTGAATTGGTTCTAACATTCCACTGTATAATTAGCACAGTAATTACTAATCGATCTGGCTCGTCATAATAACAGTTTCATTCTGTAAAATCTCGTTGCGTTGTAAATATGGCAAATACAATAAAACACCGACAACACCGTTAAACCAATATTATTCTCTTTTAAAGCAGAGAATTCGCACTAAACTTAGATTGCCTTTCGAAACTTACAAAGACGTGCACGTGTGCAGAATATGCGTATATTTCTACAGCAAGAAGTACTTTCACATTACAAAACTTGTAGCCATTCGCCATTCTATGTTATATTTCTATGCAAAATGTGAGCGCGACTCTTATAACGGGAAAGTAGCAGAATTAGTAAGACAATAGATGACAGATCTGTTGCATTTTGGGAAGCAGCTCGACCCCAAAAACTTCAAAAAAAATTTTTTACATCTTATAATTTTGTTTTGTGACAAATAATCGTACTTAATTGATTAATTTCACACCGTAATGTACTGCTTTTTCTTCCTTGTGATTATTTATACCTGATTTTCTACTATTTGAATATGCGGATATAATTTAACGGAAGAGATTAGTCGTTATATTTTTTATACTGATTCCGAATGGAGCAGTTTAAACTGGTAATCAGCCAATATCCACTGATTCCGATTAAAAGTGTAACAAGATGCTACCTTGAAATGAAAAAAAAAAAAAAAATATTCGCAGACTTGCCGTACGAAACCAGAATGAGACGATTCGTGGAATTTTAACCCGTTCTGTTATCGTGTCCTCGTGTTTCGTTGATACTTGTGGGAGGTACTAAGCGTAGCAAGCTATCACTGTCAAATACTGAAGAGTCTCTTCCTCGTGGCTGA
This sequence comes from Dryococelus australis, assembly GCA_029891345.1. Classification (NCBI taxonomy): domain Eukaryota; kingdom Metazoa; phylum Arthropoda; class Insecta; order Phasmatodea; family Phasmatidae; genus Dryococelus; species Dryococelus australis. Next base: position 37,002,361 of record CM057000.1, on the reverse strand, counting down.
TATGATTTGTGGAATTTTATACACCTCTTTGACATGAATGGCTGAAGCCAATTTCATCGCGCACGCAACACGTTGTTCATTAGCGACTAGAAAAATGCACAACACGAGCAAAATAAAGGCTGTTCACGATAAAGTGAGCAATTTTGAAATCAACCTTTGAAAAATGTCACTATCGCAATCTGCTATATTTTAACGGGCGAACTGAGTGGCATGCGCCCAGTAAAGTTGTTAACGATGAATGGAAAGTAGTTCCATATCTTAACGTGAAATAAAAAGTGTAAGGTAACCATTTGTGATAAATTTTATTATTTCTTTCACTTTATATTTTTTTTAATGCATCCAAGTGTAAAAATGAGAAGATTTGCAAAACATTTTATTTTGTTATAATTTCACAGTTGCACTTGACTGACGCATGAGTAAAGGGACGAAGCCCATGGCAATGTTAATTTTGCGTAAGGTGAAAGAATACACAATGCGCATACAATTAGATCTTAAGCAGGGCTTTCAAAAGTGCTCATTTTACCGTGAACAGCTTATAAAATAGATACCAAAAAACCAAAAAATTTACCTGATTGCAAAACTTGAACTCAGAAATTAATGTATAACGGAATGGGTTAAATGGTTTCCGCAGAAAGCCCCTAAAAATGATTTTGTAAGGCATTATATTGTAAATTTATAAATAACGTATTTACGTTATTACACTGAAATGAGTTTGTTAAAGTTGTACTGCAAAAATAAGTATCAGACGTGGCGTTGAGAAGTGTCTGAGTTTTTATTTGGTTTAAAACATACTTCTAATAGTTATTTAAGCCATAGTAAATTTGGTAAAATTGAGGGTTAGAATGTTCCCCGTATATTTTTGAAAATTTAACAGAAGGAAAATGATGAAAATTATAAATGATATTTTTAAGCATGATTTTTAAAATTATTATCATAATAAGATAATTCCGCTGTACTCTAATGTTTGGTGACAAAATGTGAAATTTGTTTAAAAACCGGCATTTTACGTCTATATGCTTAATTCCGACATATAAAAGGCGTGCCCTTTTCGGAACAGTTTGGCATCCCGTAAACAGAAAAACACGAATTAGAAATAAGTAATTGGGAACCCGTGAAGATAGGTAATTCAGTACGTCAGTTGACTTGTGTTTCACGGCCTACGGCGTAGGACTGCTGGTGTTTGTCCGTGGTAGCATGAACACAGATTCCTATTGTAACATTCTGAATAGTGAAATGCTCCCAACATTGTGGCGTCTTTACGGAATGGACCTGTGTTACTTCCAAGATGACAAAGCCAGGTGACATGTTTCAAGGGATACTATGCAGTGGTACGCCGACAACAATGTTCGCCGATTGGACTGACCCGCCCAGAGCCCCGACCTCAACCCTATAGAACATCTTTGGGACGAACTGGATAGCCGGGTGAGGGCTCGTCAGGCGCGGCCAAAATCCATTGCTCAACTCGTGGAATGGTTGCTTGAGGAATGGCGACGAATCCCCGTTGATGTCCTGCAAACACTCGTAGAGAGCATGGCAGACAGGGTGGCTGCTGTTATAGCCACAAGAGGTAGCCCTACGAGTTTCTTACGGGGTGACAACCACCGAGCAAACATTGTGGGCATGTGCCCAATTACTTTTTGGTAGATAGTGTACAATGCAACGCAGTTCAAGCTACAGGTTTTTTGACGTAGCCTTATTTATGCTATCACGGATATTGAACAGACCTAACTTGGCCTGTCGTAACTGAACCAACTTATATACGATTTCGATAAACCTTAATTACTGTCTGTCAGTTTTTCTCCTCGTTACTTTTTTCTGGTATGCTTCTAAATGTTAATATATTCACTCTTAGGGCGCGTTTACACGGCGACAGTAGCTATCACGATTGTAGCTATCACGAAAGTGTGTGACAGTCACTGCCACGATAGGTCTTGTTTACACACACGATATAAACATGCTGTGATAGTTAACCTCAAAAGGGACATTTCCGACAACACTTGTGTAAATACCTTGATATGCCCTACATTTATATAATTTTGTCAAGAATTTGATATTTGCTGGGGTAGTTAAATATATCGTGACAGGATATTAATGACGTGTTAAAATATATTATTGTTCCCGTGGTTTATTTATATGACAATAAATATGCTGTCAATACTGTCGTGTTATACCTATTATGATAATATACGTCCTGCCATACAGCCACAAAGTGTAAGAACCACGACAGATATTAACCGAATCAAATTACTTCTACTTGCGCTGCTATCGCGATTACGCTATCGCGACAGTAAACGTCGTGAAGTTTACACGGCGATAGTACCGCGACAGTAGTTATCGCGATAGCGACTATCGCGCATTTCAATCGCCGTGTGAACGCGCTCTTTAGAGATGCTGTGCCAAGTCGCGTTATTATTCGGAGACGGAATATACTTACAACACATGTGCGTTTTTTCGAATTTTTGTCGTAGAACTACAGCTTCTATGACACGACCTGGATGACTCTGAGCAGGTAACAAACATTTCACTGCGGAATGGTCTTATCAAATGTAACCGATTCGCGAAGAAAACGGGTGCTCCCTGTAACAGGAGCCAATAAACTAACGACACTGGTTGGAATGTATTCACGACTGTGATTTTTATCAGGCTGCTGCATAACAAAGCGAATTTGGTAGGTCCCCATAGATGAGCTGTCTTTTTGATGGTTGTTTAGGGAGGGAGTTGTGATGGTGTAGAATTGCATACTATCTCTACCGGCATACTGGTATGTTGTGAAATTGAGTCCCGCATTAAGGTCTAATTAATTAATTTAAGATATATTTATATTGAATATTATAGGTACAATATGGGCAGCCATGAAGACAGTTTTTAGAGATAAATAAGTGGAAGCTGAAAGAAAATTGTAGATGGATTATTTAACTCACTACTATTGACGAACCGTGACAATTTGGCTCAGCAGAGCACAATTCCCAGGTTCCTCTCCGAAAATCTTCACAATATTAGGAACTTTCATGGTCTCTGTAGTAATTCATCCATTTAATTAATTTTTTTCTTAAATTGCCTTAATTTGTTACACTCACGGGCCTATAATTACTTTTGAGTATGGTAGAACTCCATTCCGTTTTTTTTCTCTTTTATGCTTTGCTATTTGCCCTTTCGCCTTCTCTGTGGGTTAGCTGACAGTGCGTGGAGTAAATTGAACAATGTCTCATTAATCTTGCGAACATAATTTCCGATAGGTATGATGTCTATGTCATTCACTGTAAACACGTCACGCGAGCTGTCTACATATAAACAAATTCGATTAATATGTTAACACCAGATGAGTGTTGCTCTAACAATACGGAAATATCGTTTAATCTGCTATGACGAAATGAGCGCTATTATCTCCTGAAATTGGATCAGTGAGGTTGAATATTGCATGTGAATTGTCAGTACTTTAACGGTAGAAGATTTACTGTCAAACACAGCAACTGATCGAATCGATGGAAATATTAATTTTATTAAGTGGTTCACATATTATAAAAGAAAAAAAAAAGGTAAATAATACTGCATAAAAAGTTAAATTTTCAGTCTTTGGCCAGCGAAAACAAACGGGAAGAAATTGGGCTGTTTGGAGTGGCCATGGGGCATTAATTAACCCCATATAAGTTAACTATATTTTACATTTTTATGGACACCAATAGAGAAAAATGAAGACATGACAATCCTATAGTTAATTGTCTGTTCTAAACTTATGAGCACATATTTTATTTAAGTAGTATATTTCTGCCGAGCTGTTCCTGTCGACATAAGATTTTGTATGTCATCGTGGCGAAATGTACTAGACAGAATAAATGTACAAATACTGTAAAAAATAGTTGCTCATAATGTTGAAAAATCATTTTTTTTTATTATGTTGGTTTCTAAAAACGTGTAGACTTCAGTTAGGGTATTTGCCTTCCTGTATAATTCAGTAAAATCTTTTCTGAAGCCCTGCTAAAGTGCAAACTGAGCTTAACCAAGTATAGAAAATTTCATCAGAAAGACAACGCACCTAATTTGTGCGTACTCCGCCTAACAATATTTTGCATAAGAACTATATATTACTAGGAATTACCGAGACACATATTGTCTGCCTGTTTTCATCCATTAAAATTTTTAATGAAATAATATAGTCTGCAGATAAAATATAAGTAAAATTTAAATTTAGTGAAAAATAAGACACTTTTATGTTAACGTAATTATATAATGATCGTGGTACATGAGATATCTAGGACACAACCAAACACATCATACATGGGGCGTATTCATAGGTTTGATCCAAAAAGTGTAAAGAAACCACTAAAAGACTAGCTTTTTTTTCCGTGACGTCCCGCCGGTGAAGGTTTTCAAGGACATTGTTTACGTGCTAGTTACGTGTATCTGGGTGTGATTCTTGATGTTTGTAGCCTTTCCGCTCTTCGGCAGCGATGGGAGAGGGTTAGCCATACGTCAGATCATTTAACCCCGCACGTCAACATGCATCACTAGTGCTATTCGTAGGGATAGGGAGTTTTTTTCGCGAAAAGATTTCAAGACCAGTTGTACTCCGAAACACTTAAGTTCATATTCACTTACGTGATTGGGTGATTTTTAAATGTCACGTGCCTGAAGTGTCTGCACTCGAATCACTGACGTTCAGTATCGGTGTACTTTATTACGATTGGCCCAGTCAGATAGGTATAGGCTATTCACCGTAAAGTGAGCACTTTTTAAGGCTCTCCCACAAGGCAATAACCTATAGTAAATATTTTATTGCAGTCTCAGACATTAACATTTGAGAGTTATTAAATGTATACACTTTGTTCGTTAGTCATGTTGCAACGTTTACATTAAGAAATGGCGGAAAATTAGAAATTATTTGAAAGAGAAAAATGTATCAGGGTATTATAAAGTGCTCGCTTTACCGGGAATAGCCTATACGTGTCTTCTAACGTAGACACACGGCCAATAACCAAAGGAAGTTGTGGTTGTGGGAGTAGGATACTGGAGTCTAGCATGGTCATACATATTTTCGGCGTTCTCTTGGGTACCTGCCACTTAGTTACGAGGCCCACTCTGTCACTCAGAACACGCGTGATTCGGTAGTCGTACTACCCACACTTGAGTTATCTCTCCAGGACAACTGAGAGATTCTCTCAAGTCCACTCCATCACACAGAGCTACCAACCACCACGAGTCCATAGACTATTGGCACTATTATACTACACTGTATTTTTTTTTATTATCAAACTTTTACACTTAACAGGCGAAGGGCGAGATGTTCCATAACTGTATGACTAGCTTATCGTTAACACTTAGATTCGCTTTAATTCATACACACTTCCAGTACGTTTAATATGTAGGCTACTAAAACAAAAACCTATCACACAGCATGTGAACGTATCAAGATTGCGAGAAAGTTTATCAAATGCAGGTAGGGTTTTATATTTGAATAAGTAATGAACAAATACACGATTTTTTTAAAAGCTTTAAAATGCTTTTAGACCTATTATAAATTAATTTTATGAGCGTATTTGCAAACACAAACATATATTCATAAAAAACACTGGAAAAATACAAATTTGTTAACAAAGAAACAACTCACCAGTGACTCCAACTCGAAATATCAAGATCTGAGAATATCATGTTGGCTATTGAAGTGTCAGCCTTAGAGCTTGTTTGTCTCTAATGTGGCGCCGCTTGTTGCTCTAATTAGAAACCCTGAAACCTCACTGAAGGGATACAAATGTAGGGTTTTTACGTTACACAGTTGCGCACGACAGCACTTCCGTGATTATACTGGGCTCCTAACCACTGGTGATGCACATGGTTCTGGTGCATCAGCCGGAATGAACATCTCAATCAACAGTGGCTGAAATGGATAACAGATCAATTAAGTTTCTAACTGATGCAGTTAAGGGGTAGAATATGGCGTGTTTTCACTCTTTCATCACCTGAGGTACTTCACATCGACTGCTTCATCCGTCGCACGCCTTTCATAACTTTATTAATAAATTATTTTGACTTACTCTTGAGGAGTCATTAGAATACCTCGACTGTTGGCCATACAGTTTGCTTATGAATAATCGTTCGCGGCTTATTTGGTTTTCAAATTCTGCCCTGGTTGTTATCGACACAGTCCACTTAACAGAATTTTTCGAAGTGAATTTTTATTTGTAAATGACAGAATATTTAATGCACCGGGTGTCTGACCTGTAATTTGTATCTGAACGAGCTCGATAGATTTTTCGATACTAAGGAAAAAAAGTGGTGGGCGAGGAGTAGAATTGCATTCCGATAAAGGAGTGTTTTGAGTGCGTTCCAAAATCGATAAAAAAAGTGAGTGCCATTATAATTTAAAATCCGTATCTCTTCAGGTTTATTTCTCACGGAATGAACAGGAACATTATAGCGCATGCAAACTTTTGCAGTCATAACCATGAAGTTCTTGAAGGCCAAATTCATACTCGTGAAGTAAGTTGGAACTCCTCATCGCAAGCGTGTCTACAACCACTTGAATATATATATATATATATATATATATATATATATATATATATATATATATATATATATATATATATATATATATAAATTTTTGGTACAGTATATGCGTTTTGGTGTCCAAATATTTGGGGTTGTATAACAAAAACATATAACCACAGGCATATCACCAGTAAAATTATATTAAGTAATTTGACTATCAGTTCCCTTTTCCAAAAAGTAACAGAAAACTAAGTGACACAGATAGGTAACAAAATCAGTAATAAAATAATTTAAACAATAAATTAATATGAAAAAATATATAATTAAAGGTTTTATTAGTTATTACAATGAAGAAGAAAGTTTCGAATTTCGTAATAATTAAGTATATACAGTATTTATTAAAATCGATCTTTACAATGTGGAAATGTATTTGAACATGACATTTACAAACATAGGACTATTTGAAGATTTCTGATGCTAGATATTTACAGACGGAACGAAGCCAGTAAGGTATGATTGGACAGGCTTTATTTCGTACACGCTGGCAATTCTTTATGATTAGTGCTATCTTCATAGTCGTGAGTCCAATAGCAATGCAAGGGCTATTGCATGGAATCTCTAGCAAGGCACCTTGTGTTAAATGAGAAAAGTTTAAAGCCCCTGTCACACTATCAAATTTTTGCCTTCAACTATATTTGACAATCAAATTTGAGGGCAAAATACGGCCATCAAAATTTTTCCTTCCAACTAATTTTATCAAATAATTTTGAATGTGTTTGAGAATGTGCCACACTGTCAAAAAATTTATTGGGAGAATCTAATTTGAAATATTATTTAAAAATAATTTTCACAGTGAGATATTGCTTTTGTTTTTCCATGCGGTCCATTATAGGAAGAGATGTAAGTAATATTGTAATTTATTTTCGTTTCTTTACTAAATTAAAATTTTATTTATAACGTGTGTTTCCTGCACAAAGAAATAAATGCCTCTAAGTTCGTAATACATTATTATGTGCAATATTAACTTAAAATAGCATTCATGCCCAGATGGCTTCTGCATAAATTAATTATCTTCATAACTTACTTTTTTTCCAGCAATTGTTTGTTATTTTAAGTTTCTTGACGTCCGTTTCTGTCGTGCGCGATTCTGATTGGCTGAGACCGTCAAACATCAAATAAATTTTACGACCGGTCCAATTTTCAAATGTTTGATGGAAACTGAAGCCATCCAACTTTCTCAGACAAAAATGGCGGCGTTTATGACGTTTCGATGACATCATAACTTTCTAACTTTATTTGACCAAACTGATCGGAAACAGTTTGACGGAAAAAAACTTGACAGTATGATTAGATGTAATGATCAGATTTCCGCGAGATAATTTTGCCGCCCCATGTTAGACTTCAAAACTCATCTCCACTAAGTTGACTAGAAGTTTTGTATCAGAGAAGCACCACTGGTTTAAATTCAGCTGTGTTACGAGCACGGAATTGCGGACTAGAAATATACAATGGAAAAACAAGTGTTTCAATGCAGAGTACCTATGGATTATGAACATGAGTATAAATCGTAGAAATCACCAGCTAAACAGTGAAATCAAATCACCGAGGTATTCGTCGAGTTTCCAGAGGTTCAGATAAATTAATTTTTGCGTAATATCAGTCTTATTTACACCATTTTCTTCCTTTTGGACTGATATGTTATCCTACCTAAATGACTTGTATCCATTTTCCAATCAATGCTACATTTTTTTTGTCTTACGAGTTAATGTTAACGAGTAATATTGAAAACTTAACACTCGTTTGTTTCCAAGACAGCAGAGAGTCACTCTAGTATTACGCAACTATGTGAGCCATAGGCTTACGCTCAAACACATTTACATAATACTTGCTGTAACGTTCATGCGGAGTGGGGTTTCTTTCGCCACACAATGCAACCTTCCTCAAATATTAATTATTACTATTTATCTCGATATAATGAGAAAGAGAAGAATACAAAGTGGCTCATCCCCAGGTATACATACACCAGATACGCATGTAAAACATTGTGAGGCTCTATTCCAAACTTAGCGCTGCTCTATTCCCTTTATGACTGAAACGTACGCCATCGCACTTTATTGTAATGTATCGTTTGAAAAATAAAACTGATTTTACTGTCTGAATCATTGGAAAGAACCACACGAGAGAAAATAGAAAAATATTGAACATTATAAACAAACTTTTTATTTTACTAAACAGTCCGTGTAATTTTTTTTTAGTATGTTCATTAACCGTAGATATCATATCCATGAACAGAATGAATGCTTCAATTTTGATAAGACATTCGATATTACGAGTTCTTGAAATAAAGGATGCTTCAAAAGAACACGTTACTTATACACAGGGACAGGACAATTTTGCGCTCTAAACGACCTGTAGGACATACCACAGCGCGTAAAGACTGTTCACGGTAAAGTGAGCACTTTTGAAGTCAACCTTTGAAAAATGTCACTGTTCCTACCTGCGTATATTTCAATAGGCTAAGTGACTGTCACGCGCCCTGTAAAGTTGGCAACAACAGAGACAAAGTAGTTTTATTTCTTAACATTAAATTTAATGTGTTAAGTAAACACCTGTGAATACTAAAATGTTATGTTATACTTTTTTTTAAGGTATATCAGTGTAAGAATAAATACATTTGTAGAAAATTCACTTCTCAAAAAATTTTACAGTCGCCTTTAACAGGCGCAAGAAAAAAGTGTTCAGGCCCATGGTATCGTTTTGTACGTATGGTGGAAGAATACACGATGTTCCTACGAGCAGATCTTAAGCAGGGCTTTCAAAATGGCACATTTTACCGTGGACAGCCTATAGTGATTTTTACCTCAGACGAGGCTTATTTTCTTACAAGCCGGATATTGACTCACAGACCAGCTGGGCTTTTCTAATAAACTGAGACCCAATTGCAGACATAGCCGAAATACGCGTGTGTTTGAGTTTTAGCTTGTCCTGAAATGAATTGACGATTTTTTTTTTCTCCAGTCCCTCCTGGGCAAATTATATTCCAGCTGGCTGAAGTAATATCGTCACAGGATAATTCCGACTTTTATTTCTTAATGTTTGGCGGCAATCCTGGCTTGATGTCTAGCCGGAGAATGGAAAGAACACAGGGCACATGATTACCGCTCGCGTTGAAATTACGACGCGTCCTTTGGAAGGCTGGAGGCATCATCGTGCTCGGAAAAGCCTTTGTTTCTTGTTTCCCCCGTCGCAGTTGGCTTTCATCCCTGAGAGCAAGGAACGGCAGCCTCAAGTCTACGGTGCGTAACACAGCCTTAACGAGGAGTGCCTAACTACAGGACGTAGACGTGCGGAGGGGGGGGGGGCATGGGGCTGAAACCACACAGAGCTGCCTTACGGGAAGTTGTTTTAAGAACAGGCTAAAGAAAAACAAACGGAGTGGCGGGGAGTGGGAGTTGGCGAAAGTGAGGTAAAGTAACTAGAGATAGAGAGGTGGAAGCTGGATGAGGAGAGATCTTTGGTTTTGGAATGACCTCCGAGTCACCCACGCACGCACCTTTGTCCCTTGATGATCTGAAGATGCCCCGTTCAATGCTACGCCAACTTTTATATACGCATCACTCGTTGCGGGCAATCACAAACAGTTCAGCCGACACAAGGCTATAAAATTACGAATATCTTTTTTAATTTTACGCCTTAAGATTAACCGGGATTTTTCTTTGAAGTTGCTATTAATAACAGGGAAATTAACCGCCATCTTCCTAAAGTGAGTAATGAAAACACGACCGCCAATAGAAGCGGTTGGGCTAGAATACGTAACCTCCCAAATGCGTGGCAATTATGACACCACATGAATAAACATGCCCGGTGACGTGAGTGAAGATATTTGGACGACCCTTAACATCGAGGCGTTGAGAGCCGATGAGGGTGATTGAGATGAGTATGGAGCAACGCCGGAATGAAGGGGCGGGGGAAACGGGAGATCCCCGACAAAATTCCCGGTGAAGTTTTACCAGTGGTTAATAGGCAGGGTAACTATAACCATATTTATGGCAAGGTGATAGCATATTTCTGATTTTTGTTCAGTGACGCCACAACTGTATACCGGTATGAAACTGAAATTGAGTAAAACTTGAACTAAAAACGGCTTACACATTCATGGGCTATCCGGGACTGAAATTCAGAATCCTCAGCACTATATTGGGGGCTGCGGTGGCTGAACAGTTACCCTGCTCGCCTCCCACTAAAGGCGAACCGAGTTCGATAGGTACCCGGCCTGATCACCCGAATTACTCCCGGATTTTCGCAAGTGGAACTCGTACCGGACAGTGCCGCTGGTGGGTGGGTTTTCTCGGGGATCTCTCGTTTCCCCCACCCTTGAATTCCGGCGCCGCTCCATTCTCAACTGATTTCACCTCAATGGGCTCTCAAAGACCTCGTTAGCCGACCAACTCTCTCAACTCTAATTTCAATAAACCTTAGCACAGAGTAGATCATTAAGGGCACCCTTCCCCCTCTACACTGATTCTTGATTTTCAACTGAACTACAAGCTCACAATTTCGTCACAACGTTGACTTCACAGTTGTGACGTCAAAACCGAGTTCGTAGTTGATTCGTTTTGTCTATATAAGGCCAATAGCTAGTTGGATATAGAGGTGCTTTCAGAAAAGTCTGTTTCGTTAGGATTGGGATGGAACCCCGTGGGAACCCCGCGTTCAAGGTCAAGAAGCGAGGGAGCGATACGGGCGACACTAACACGCACGCCTAGTGTCTCATCGCTCCTACGCGCAAGGCGTGCAGTGTTTCCGTCGTGACGCTGTACTGTGCAAATTAGATCTGTAACATAGGGGTTTAATTTCACACGACGAAAGATCACATATTAAACTACGCCCGCATGTTTGTACTTTTCTCTTGCCGCTTAAGGAAACTGCATAGACAAGTTTTAAAAATGGGATATTTGACCATTTTCACGATTTTTTTTCCCCAAGAATACGCTTAATATGACAAAAGTAAAAAAAAAAAAAAAAAAAGTGGCATAGATAATTGTTTTTATCTTTTCTGACAAAAAGTCGTATTTGCAGAACATTTATTTACCGAGATACGAGTATTTGAGCAAACAACTATTTCGCAAAAAAATGCGGGGGTCCATTAACCAGGATGAAATACCAAGAATCGAATATAAGCCCTTAAAGGCACTTCAGCACATTTAGGACATCGTGAACGAAAGGCTGAGTAGGTGGAGGATATCATTAACATAGACGCATAGCTGTGCAAACGCAGAGTTGCGATGTCTGGAACAAAATAAATACGTGGCATTGTTTTACATCCGTAATGCTGCTGCGTGTTTCTGGATAGATATAGGAATGAAAAAAGTTGTAGGCCTTAGTGTCAACTTCTTGACGTCGTACTCAACGTGGTGTAATAGTGTTTCATGCTTTCATTTTTTCAAGGTGTCTAAATGTGAATTAACTTAATACTTTTACTCACTTCACATTCGGCTTGTTGATTATTACATTTAATTTGCTCGAGGAATAAGATGCCGCTTTATTCTGTAAGCCTAACTCACGGTTTATTTATATACATGACAGAATACGGAAGGACCTGCAGTTGTAGATATCCTCATCTGCAGACGTGCTTTGCACTGTCAGATTCAACTGGCCAAACATCCTGCTCTTGGAGAAAGCACATAAACTTTCACTTCAATTGGATTTTTGAAGTAATGGCATTGCAAAGCTAAGAACAAAAGGCGATATACTTATCACAGTTGTTTTTAACACCAAACTACTGCACGAGGGGGTCTAGTTTGGAACCAAGACAATGTATTGACGAGCTTGTGAACTTTAAGGTTTAACTATTTAATTACCACATTAATTTGTAGTTTATAGTGTATCGAATAGGACATTTTTTGTCGCGTGCTGTACTTAAGTTGCCAAATAAGGGCGAGTGAAGAGATTTTGACCTGCCCTTAACATCGAGGTCTTGAGAGCCGATGAGGGTTATTGAGGTGAGTATGGAGTAGCGCCGGAATGAAGAGACTGGGGAAATGGGAATCCCCGAGAAAACCCGCTGACCAAAGGCATCGTACAGCACGATTCCCACATGCGAAAATCCGGAGTGACCCGGCCGAGGATTGAACCCTGATCGCCTTGGTGGGAGGCGAGCGAGGTTGGCAAATAACACACAACCAATAAGCTGTAGGCTTTGTGTTCGGTGATCAGTGGTATTAACCAATCATAATGAAGAACAGTAGCGTGGTTTAGTAATAAGTTACCCCAGTGGAAGTTCATTGCGAAGTAAGCCCTACAGTGTACAATCTAAGAAATTATCTGTATATTTAACATATCAGTGTATACACACAGTGACGAAGCGCGAATGGTAAAATATTTTCCCATGCATCCTTGGTATCGTTCCTACAGTTCTCAGGAAAGAGTCAAATGCTTAGAAAAGTCTCCAACTTTGTATATTAGCGATGCTAAACATTCCCATATGTTCAGCCCGACACGTAGTGCTATTTCCATACGCTGTATAAGTTAAAAACTTCCATTAGAGTTCAGGAATTTTAGCAGACATTTTTTTTTATGGTATACATTACTGGTCAAACATAATCTTCCCGTACAACATGTAAACAATGTTTGTCTACGATGAGTATGCAAGTGATAAGTTCAACTGTACTTCAGTTTGGAAGCTGGCACTCATGTCAGCTTTTATACACGAAGCGTGGACTTGAAAACGCGACAGTTAAATGAAATAACTAAATGTGACCTCCAGGATAAGCTATTGATTTTGCCCGCTGTGTTCCGGCGTAGCCGACAAAGTAAATATCGCTCGTGGAGTGCAAACACGTGGTTTTCAATCGCTGCTCGTACGGGACTACATTGCCGAGGAAGAAAAGTGGCTGGGAAGGGGGGAGGGGGAAAATTCATAGTAGGGTAGGAATTATATAACAAACGTGAGGAATGATGTTATATCACGTATATAAAGACTACACATTCGTGACCTTTACGACCAGAATAACGATATCCCAGTTCGAATACTTCCCCCACCGAAATTAGTTCAGTGTTTACAATATCCCGACAGTTTACATTCGACAAATGTTGCGTGGCTTTCAGTAAATACTAAAATGGCCAGTAACTCGCTATACATTATCTCTGGAATCTCCAGAAATCGCTAATCATTGTACATTATTTTATTTTGACAACTTCGTAAACAAAGTATTTTTGGATTTCGGCACAATTATTTTTCCACAAATATTAATTCTCTTAAATTCGACAGCTTTCTGTTACAATATAACCAGGATGTACACACAAATAAAATATTTTCCCTGAGAAATTTACCACTAGCGAAATCCACACGAATTTTTGTTTTGTTTTGTGTTTTTTTTTTTCTGCTGCCAAGCGAGTCCGGCCGGTCCGACGCTCGACGAAAGTGTAAATAGAATCTACTTCTGTCGGGCTGTCGAAGCTGCGTTCTTGTCGGAGTGACCTTGCTCCTGATTGGCTGACGAAAAATCTTCGTTGGTATCGGGGTTGTTTTGTTGGACTGTCGGTCGACAAAACCAATAACGCAAAGTTGTCCTTCGAGCTACAAATCAAGCAGCCGCCCAACAGGAGACATGTGTGTTGGAAAAATACGCGCAGGAAATTTGTTGAAATTGCCTGTAATTTTGTTGTATTCAAAATTTTTGCTATTGACGAGGAACGAAATGTGGCAACTGACGCCCTCTTTATCCCACGTTCCCTCTACACGCCATTCCACTAATTCGCTAGTCATTTATTCAATGAAATTTCAGTGAGTAGCGTTTAATTATTCAAATCGGTAACTGAACCCTTGAGAGCATGTATTTCACTTTCTTGGGCTTTTTTTTTTTTAAACACGTTCGAAACTTTTTATCGCCTGAATGTGAGCAAACGAATATTGCGTGCACTCAGATTTTTGCCGCTTTCACCAGTTCAGACAGACAGTACATCTCTCTCGGCAATACACTGTAATGTCATATTTTGTCGGTGTTGTGCACTGCGAGTCAGTGTGTCCAAAATATCTTCACTGAGGGTGGCTGATTCTTAAACCGTGTTACTTCCACAGGTTATGAATGACTCAAATTACTGTGCTAGCAACGCATAAGTTGTGATAAGCGAAAACAAACTCTTTGTCAGACTGAGCACTGCAGGCATAATTTCTTTTTTTTGCATCAGCTATAACTATACATTTGAAGTGGGAGTGAAATATTTAAATTTTTCCCTATTGCGTCATTTATTAAATTGTATGCTTTTAATATTTTTTTTCCGAATGACATCATGATAGAATATCTAATGGTGCGATTTATAGCGACAAGACGATACCGTACTGTTCATTGTTGCTGGCTAGCATTTGGTATAAGATATGCTACTGTGTTTTCAAATACCATACCGATTTTTTCTTTGAAGTTTAATGGCAATGGTGAGTTCATGTCATTATGATGGTATGGTGGTCCACTGCGATTGTTCTTCCAGCATTTCACCTGAAGAAGGGGACAGATTCCAGGCCCCGAAACGTCGTGAAGACTTTCAATTATTGTTTTGTGTATAATTTTTCGTCGTTCTGTGACCTCTCTGTTGATTTATCCATTCTTTTCTCTGGTTATTTGTTCATAGTGTTGATTCATTTGGTTTTATAATCTAAAAAGGAATACTTCTCATGAATAATGTTTTATTGCTGCTTATGTCCTATTTTGGTGTGTGTTTTGAGTTTTTACTGGTCAGCTGCGTCCACTGATAATTTTTTTTTGGTACTTTCTTGTTCACTTCTGTGGTGTTATTATTTTCGTCATCGTTTTGTCTTTTATTTTGGTTTACTTTTGTCATTGGTCCTGTTTTATAATAATATGTTGTTCGTCCATCTTTTTGTCGTTTTAATTATATACATATTTATTTTCTATTGGCAAGGAAAAGGCTGTCCCCAATTATCTGTTAGTGGTGTTGTAAAAGTTTTTTTCTCCGTTTTTTTTTTCTGAGTTCTATCTGTATGCAATTTTTATTTAGTATCATAGTCGGCAATAAATGCAGACCAATCATACCATCAGAATAGCCATACTTATTCATCAAGGTAACTTTCATCACTTGGTCGGGTGTGTGGCCAACGATCATTACGAAGAGAGCGTTCATCTTAAAGAAATGTGTTGATCAACAAGGTACATATCTGCGCTGGCTGAAAACATTAAGATGAAATAACTGAAACCACAAAATCAAAACGTAAAGATGTGTTTGAATGAATATGTAGCCCAATATGTATTTTCAGATCCCGCTGGTTTTATGCGACTTTCAATTTTAGACGATTCTCTACTAATAACTGCTTGCGTGCCAATATTTCGTATTGCGTACTATTATTTATTGGAGGTGTCTTAGTATACTTACAATGAATTCCTTTAATGGAATTTTAAAGGCGACGAGAAATATCCTACTAGTACTGCTATATTATGTTTTTACTATTTTTTAACAAAAAGAAAATAGGAAAAATTCTAACATTCACTAGTCGTGAAGAATACTGTTAGAAATAAGTCTATATGTAGTAAGGCACGAAGACTGAGTTGGGTTTATTTGTAATAATATCACTCGTCGTGCCAACACGTACAGAATATATTATAAGGAATAGCTCTTCAGAAAACACCAACAGTGCAACATTTTTCTTCACGCATTTGGTGAAATGTATCATATGCACGATCGCCCTCTTTATTTTTTCATTTTCAATATTGACATTTAGCCTCTAGCAGGATTCGATAAACGCGTCAAGCATTTTTTTTTTTCTCCCACGAGCTCTTAAAAGGGTTCGTAGCGTCTAAACATTTGAAAACACATTTTCTGAATATTACGACTTCTTTTGTCGTGATGTGAAATCGTTGTCTTAAAAAAAGTACGACAGTGGAGAAAAATTACTTTTCAAAATAAATTGAACAAGCTTCAATAATAATACGTACTTATGCATCATATTTCCAAGAATTACTCAAAACTGAACGAATTAAGTATGTTAGGACAAGCGACACGCCCCGGCTTCGCTCGGGTGCGATTTGCAAATATGGTGTAACTAACATATATAGTTTGATAAAGACTAATGCTGTCTGGTTCAAAAAGTTTTCGTAAGTGAAACCCTTTTATTATTCAAATTTTATAAGACAAAAATGGTTACAGTGGGTTATCCTTAAAAGATAAACATATGCTGCCGCGGACTTTATTGTAGACCTTTTTAATATCTACAATTCTGTAGTACACTAATTTGGCGTATCTCTTATGGTTTAGTCAGCGTAAGCCATGTAAGCGCCCGAAAAGTGGCTTTTTCTGACTTTATTATGAAACGTCGACATTTTTCTACTATATTTGCATTAAATATTAATGTATTATATACATAAACTGTCCTCAATTCTCTAATTCGCTAAATGATGTTGAAAATCGCATCAAAATCCATCAAGTAGATTAGAAGCCTTTGCCGAATGCACAGACACACGGGACTAGGGGACTTCGTTTTATACTACGTCAGGTCGAAATAATTTCTCATGTCATTACAATGATATGAAATATATTTGTTGGAAAATTTATCATGCCGGTTTTAGATCAAATTCAAAGTCAAAATAGTTTGATGTTAAACCCACCGCAGGTGAACAAGTGTCGGGTTTCAAAGAAACTTAAGTCATGTAACACTTAATAAAAAAAATTTTAATTGTATCGAACTTTATGTTAAAGCATTCTTTTTGATTCCGTTTGAATCAACCACTGGGGGAAAAAACTTTGTGGCAGCCACGAAACTTATAGATTGTGTTCACCCTACGAAACCTTTTAGTGGTGGACGCAAAATGTTTTAGTTGTCACCACCTGAACTTTTGTGGCAACTAATAATTTTTTAGTTGTGGCTACAAAAGATCTTGTGTTTACCACAAAAAAGTTTGGTACAGTCCTTTTACGGTTTCTTCACACTTTTTGAGCCAAGCCTTTGAAAAATCACCCCATGTATGACGTGTTCAGTTATTTCTTAAGTGTGTCACGTATCACAAGCGTTTTATACATTTGTTAACATGAAAGTATCCATTTTTCGTTAAATTGTAGTTCTACCTGTATTATTTGATAAATTTGAATATTTCGTTTATAATAAATATGAATGAAAACAGTGAGAAGACATGTGCTTCGGTAGTGCCTAGTAAGAAATAGTTCTTATGCAAAATATTATTACCACCGAGTGCACACGAATTTGGAGCGTTGTCCTTTTGTGTAATTTTATATACTTAGTTAAGCTTAGTATGCACGAGGCGGAGGAATATCCTGGAAGTAGAACTTTAGCAGGGCTTCAGTGAAGTTTGAAGTAACCGTGAATGGATTTTAGGGTGTATATCAACTATACACTTTGTGAACGCTACACAGCACTCTTTTTTTCAATGAAATTTTAAGGGATAAAAGTCTCATATCTACGTTACAAAATATTAGGGATATCATTTTTTAAATTATTTGATATTTTAGTTAGGTTTTCATCTGTACAGCATCACGAAACCACAGAATCGCCTGGTGCCGCGGTGGTGTAGTGGTTAGACCACTCGCCTCCCCACCTGGGCGAACCCAGGTTCAGTTCGCGGTGGGGTCGCTCCCTGAATTTTCGCATGTGGGAATCGTGGCGGACGATGCCACTGTTCGGTGGGGGTTTTCTCGGGGATCTCCCGTTTTCCTCCGCCCTTTCATCCCGGTGATGCTCCGTACTCACATCGCTTTAGCCTAATCGGCTCTCAAGACCTACTTGGAGTTTTTTTTTTTTTTTAGCGCGTTTGAGGCAGGGAAGCGCGGGCACGATAAGGACTACACTACTTCGCTCACTTTATGCCCCTTCGCTCCTACGCTCAAGGCTCTGAACTGGCGTGCAGTGTTCTCGTCGTGCTGCGTGTACCTATAGGACTTTAAGCGACGACTCTATCATTTTATCGATGGAAAGTGTGTAGCAAATTTCAATGCAGGTCCCTATAATAGTGTCTGGTGTTTCCAACCAGCATATTATGAGATACAGTAGTGTGAAACAGCCGTTTGAGCTATGTTGGAGGGCTCGGGGATAGTATTTATAATGTGCATGACATATTGAGAGTATTTTACGTACATCGCCTGAAGTGTGTGTTATTTTCGTACACTGGTATCATGGGGATATGTTTAATGCCTTGGTAAATAAAACACGGATTTCAAACACACCGCAACGCAATTGAGGCGACGGGTAGGCGGCACCCTTATGACACGTCACAATTTCTTCTCTTCACATGACATATTCGAAAAGTAGAAAGAAAAAATTTAGTTCGTGAACGGTATTAAAGGCTGTTCACGATAAAGTGAATACTTTATAAAAAAAACCTTAGAGAAAGATCATTGACCGTGCATGCATATGTTTTAACGGGCGCACTGAGTGACATTCGCCCAGTAAAGTTGGCAACTTTGGTTGGAAAGTAGTTCCATGTTTTAACATCGAATAAAACGTTTTGGGTAACCATTTGTGATAACTTAAAATTATTTCTTTCGCTTTCTGTTTTTTTTAATGCATCGAAATTTAAAAATAAGCATATTTGTAAAATATTTACTTTCTTAACAATTCCACAGTTCCACTTGATCGACGCATTAATTAAGTGACGAGACCCATGGCAATGTTAATTTTACGTATGGCGGGATGAATACACGACATGCATACAAGTAGATCGATCATAAGCAGGGCTTTCAAAAAGCGCTCATTTAACCGCGAGACAGTGTTAAGAGCGCTGGCGGAAGATGAAAATGCAAGGTGGCGAGAGGAAGACTCTCTCTCCCCAGTCGACTTCACCCGCGAGTGCTAAAGCCGGAAGAAGCGTGGCAGCTCCTGTCCGCCGCTGTAATGCATTCATAACAGACACGGCTGCCAACTGTTCTCGCCCTTCGTCAGCTATCTCCCGCTCCTACATCCGGTAGTGAATGTAATCATGGCGAGACAGCAGGAGCGCTGTCGACAACGAGAATAAAAGGGAATTGCAGGGTGAAGATAATTTTTCGTGTTGAAGTAATTCAACATTCTATGGAGCACTGCATCCGACTATACGACGTGAAGAACTCATATAATAGTAGTAAGGATACCATAGAAATTGTTAGAAAAGTGCAACCTATGCTGTATATGAAAGAAGAATGTATATATTTAGCAACATTATTAAATATTTCACTAAAATATACTTTTTAAATGCAAAAAAAAAAATCTATTATAATAGTCTGTATTTTTAACAAAATCTAAGTATATTTCCATTCCGGATCCTTCAGAAAGCATAACTTGCAAGAAAATCTTCGTTATGGAATATCGTCATAACATTTTCTATGATTGCGTGGAAGAAAATTGTAATAATAATGCAGGAAATATTTTTTATAAAGATTTTATGTGCGTCCATTTGTCACAAACGTTTATGGTTGAAACTGACGTAAATAAAATTAATTATAAAACTCATAATTTACATTAACACTATCAGTTTGTTACACATGATCGCAATAAATATTATCACAATCTTTCTTGGAGATGTTTTTTTGTAAGTTCTGCTTTCCGAAGTTTCCAAAACGGAAATACGCTTAAATTTGATTTAAAAAGCGGACTCTATCGATAATTGACTTTTCTTCTTTTTAAAAAGTATATTTTAGTAAACTATTCTTTAATGTTGCACAATATATTCATTCTTCCTTCATATACAGTACAAATCACACGTTTCTGACAATTTTTTTTATGGTACCTGTCAGGTGCAGTGCTCCATAGGCAGTTGCTTTACTTCGACCTTAAAGGTTGGCAAAGAAACAGCGGGCGATGAAACTTGAAGAAAAATGTAAAAAGTTTATAGCGGAGAGAAAGAAGACATAAAATTGTAATTGACCTATAAACTCACCAACAACAAACAAAGGTTGCATTTTTATGCCAAACATATTTTCAACCAAGAGCGTATTGTTGCCATACATATTTTGAGATTCTCTCGGAAATCGTGCTATGGTCGTGCGAAATAACTAAATGCATTTCACCGACGCAAGTTGATACGCATACTGTATTTTGTATAGGCTATTCACGATAAACTGGGCACCTTTGAAAGCTCTGCATAAGATATACTTGTATGCACTTTGTGTATTCTTCCGCCTGGTATAAAATTATCATTGCGTGGGCCTCATCACTTTGTTGATGCGTCGGTCAAGTGAACGTGAAATTATTAGAATAGTAAATATTTTACAAATCTGCTCGTTTTAACACTTCGATGCATACAAAAAACTGAACTCGGAAGAAATAATTTAAGTCATCACATATGGATACCTTACACTTTTTACTAGACGTTAAGATATGGAACTACTTTTCATTCTTCGTTACCAACTTTACTGGTCGCATGTCACTCAGTGAGCCCATTAAAATATATGTACGCAGTGGCAGTAATTTTTTTCTAAGGTTGATTTCGAAAGTACTCACTTTATCGTGAACAGCCTTTACCACGGATCAACTAGTTGGAACTGACTATCTTTAATTGACCCGTTGAAGTTATTTACTAGTGAAATAATGCAAATAGCAAGACAAATTTAACCAAGACCTTTTTACTCTATTTTTGTTACGTGCAGCTGTTTAATCTCGATTTTGCGACTTACTTAGCTTTCATTTCCCAGAATAAGTTATATTACATTAAATTCTAGATTGACAAGGAATATATATATTTTTAACAGGAATCTAGGTTATTTGTTGAACAATATTTTTGTTAGCGAAAAACAACATTGACATACGAAATACTATTTTTTTTTCACTCCACAAGCACATGTGCAGAAAGTAATGCATAGCATTGTTGATACGTGAATACAAACAAACTTGCATGAATCTTATTCTAGTCAAATAGTGAATTTCCAATCTTATAAAATTGCACTCGTGATCCTTGGACATTTTAGTTGGTCGTGTTAGCTGAAACGTTACGACGAGACTGAATAAAATTGGGAGGGGCTTTGATATCAGATTGTGTAGTATTCTTGGATTATTCACATCATATTTCCTACATCATACGAGAACTAGGTTCTTCGCGCATGCGCTTGTGATGCTCCAGAAGTACTTCTTTCCTCTACTTGTAATTTTTCGGAGTTAAGTAAGGCGCAATGAAAGAGATATCCTGATGATGTTTAAATATCTCTAATACCTCCTTTTCAACTTTTATGTCACATTTTTTCTTTCAAATTTTCATCTTCTCTGTGGGTCCATGCTTCATGTCAAGGATGGTGGGTGACTTTTGAATATTACATTTCAAGTGTTTAATAGTTTAATTGCAATAACATACATTCATAACAGTTATGAACTGTTATGTGTTTGTGTATTAAGATTACGAAGGGAGGTTTGATTTAAACCCCCAATAGCCCCAATAATAATGGATAATACTATTGCGGTAATATTAATTATGTTAATTTTAATTACTATTGATATTATTAATGGCGTAATTTTCTGCCATGTTATTAAGATAAGACATTTGTTTCAACTTAGCCCCTCTATTGTTTTTGGCATTCAAAAATGGAATGGTATTGCGTAGTTAAAGGGGAGAAATCCATCCATCTTGGATTTCATTTTTTACAGATCTTCGTAATCAAACTTCATGACCGGGCATTAAAAAAATTAAAATTTGACACGACATAGAGGAATATTTAATGTAATCTTTAAAGTTGGTACGTTTTCAGATATATACAGAATGTCGCAGCGTTCACTTACAATTGTGAAACACGTGCAGTATGTTCAAATAGAGACAATATTTACTGGCGTAACAGAAAACCGAAAGATACATGTCTGCTATTTGTGACAACACAGCTGCCCTTAACACGGTCGATGAACTCTCGTGTCCGCACAGATCGCACACTATCGCCCGGTTTCTTGTCTTCAACAGACGCTGTTGTGCGAAACTTACTCACCCAGTTCGTGAAGGTGTTAGGTTCGGGTACCCCTCCCGTGTCTTCCAATATTGAAATATTACCTAAACAATCGCCGTGCGATGATGACAGAATCGTTATGTTTGATATACGCTTCCACTGCGAACGCGTGGTGTGCAGCTGACCACCTATCCATGATTAGTGACAATGGCATCGCTCGCCGGACTGGCCTGGCAGTATCACGCCATCCCCATCCTAGGGACACACACTAGTACCAGGCGAGTCAAATTGATAGGTGAATGCTGGGACATTCTGTATTTATTTTTCCATATGGAAGAGGAGTTATTAAGTAATGGGGAATACTTTGACTATTGTTATAGATGTAAAACTAGTAATGGCAGAAAAGGAAGATGGATTTCAAAATTACTTTTAAAATATTCCCCGTGCTATGACAAGCTATGGTTTTTAAATATTGAATCTGGAAACTAGGTTATGGAGGACATATAAGTAAATCGAAGATGGCGGGGATGACTGCACGTAACCGCTTCCCCACAGTTATGCCGGAATGGAAATTGTATGATAAGCTTTCCCTATAATGGGAAATACGTAGCTTAAAAGAAAACAAATTATGAAAATTATTGTATTTAACTCTTATGCAGTAAATATTAATTTTACCTTTGTATGCATTAGATATAAAACTATGTCACCAACAAGTATTCCAAATTTTCCGTCTGACCACCGCCTTTGAAACTAGCGTAGTTAATCAGCGCCTTTAAAATGGATCCGAAAAATTCTACTCTGGTCGCTTTAGTAAACACTGTCGGGCTGTAAATTCGAGCAGGCACATTGAAAATGGTCGTGGCTGCGGTTTTTGTCGTGTCGTGCTGCGCTCGTCGGGGCTATGCGATTCCGGCACTACGTGTTGCTGTGGTCGCCACAGGCAAGGGTCGCCAGGCCGGGCTCAAACGCTGAGAGGAGGAAGCCGGCCTCGGCAACTAGAGCTATGAAAACAGCCAGGGGGAATGGTTGCCTAAACAAGGCTGGGCGTCAGCGTATTTAAGGGGCGAGCGGTGGTAGCTCGCGGCCATCTTTGTTCCTTACCACGCCGTGTCGTCGCTGCCGAGAGAACCGCCATCCTTGAGGTCCGGGATCGACCACAGGAGGAAGCAGCCGTTGAGAGAGCCTCATCGAAGTCGTCGTCGACTTGATGGGTAATTATCACTCCCGTAGGCCGTCCCAGGTTACGTGAAGCAAAGGATAGTGAGGCTGATTCTGACGGCTCCTTAAGAGCGATATTAAACTGTCAACTAACTTGCTCTCAGATCTTGTAACGTAAAGATAACAGTGATCAGTACTTGAAGTTTTGCTGTGATTGTATCGCAATTCAGTATCATTTCTTGTAAGATAATTGGATTTAATAAAAAGTATTTTGTATAAAGTTCTCTGGCCATTTCTGAACCACGCATAACCCCTTGATGAATGTGTGACCACCTGGCGAAAGCGGGGCCACAGCAGTGTGTTTGGGTGAGGTGTGCCAACCGCACGGCGCCGGGAGGAATGTGCCACGTTCTCGAGGCGCGCGAAGATAGGACCCTCCCCCTTCCTCATCAAGCCTGCTGGATCGATGTACGCCCTCCAGCGATGTCGCGTCTTGAGAGGAGCTTCCGTCCCGCCCCATTCTTCCCCTCCGGGACTCCCGTCCTCGGTTCTTACGTCGACGTATAAAAGGGACGACTGCTCGAGGGGACTAGCTGGGAATCCCTTCTGTCCGCCCACGGGCCAGCGCCGCAGCCCCTTATCGCCACATAGTCGCCCTTGGTGAGGAATGCTGGCTTGGAGGAATGTGTGTGTGTGTGTGTGTACGTGTGTGGCGATAACCGAGGTCAAGCCTAGATAAAGGAGTGGGTGTAGCCTGTTCACAATAAAGTGAGCACTTTTGAAAGCCCTCTGATTTGGAGTACTAGTAAATAAATAAATTTTATTTCAGCCCTAGACGTTACGTTTAGTGCGTTGAAATATATACACTGTGTTTATTACTTACATGGCAATATATATTTAAAAAGTTGTTTACAGGGTAAGAAATGGCTGAAAGGGAAAAAAATTAATTAGGGCCTGAAAGTGCTCACTTTACCTTGAACACCCTATAGGCGTAAAGAAGCGAAATTACGTGCAGTGTTGCCAAGTCTTATCATCAATATCCACTAGAACAAACTGCATAATCCTCCAAAATTCCGATAGATATATATATTATATGATTCACAGCCCCTTTATCGCGCCTTTTTCTCGGAAACAATAAACCACTGGGGGTTCGCGAAAAAAAAAATCGTGATAACTATACCATGTATGAATCATCGATTGGTTAGTAATTCTACTCCCCTGAACATACTGGTGGTAGGAGTACGGGGGGCTAGCTTCGAAATTGCAAATGGAAACAGGGGCCTAATATGATATCGTTGAATAGATCATTTATAAGGAAAAAATATTTACAAAAAAGTTGTTTTCTGACTTGCATAGTTTACGGACAGTAAAATAAATAATCTAAGCACACGGTTTGTTAGACGTGCGTAGTTTACGCTCAGTGAAAATTAACGAAAACTATTGTTATTTGTTATTCTTACTACAATCTAAAGGAAATCAACGAAATATATTGTTTTTCTGGCGCGCATACCTAGTTTACGTACAACCAAAAGGACGTCGGGTGTACTGAAATACCGGTATGGTGTGAGAGAACCACTGTGAAATGAGAACTGGGAACAGTCATTCGGACACGTCACCCTTCATAAGTGTTCGAAATGTCGACCGCTGTTACGAAGCAATATTTCATGTGACTCCGCACAGTAAAGGGTTAGGGACTTTATGGTAGCTGAGTCATGATAGGGGATGTAGCCAGAGATGATAGAGCACTGAGGAAATGACTGCCTGGAATAAAGCCGGGTTATTATTGTGATAACAAAACATTACAGTTACAAGGTACACTGAATGACCGGGGGGAGCAATGAAATATAATTGTTATTTAACTACATGTTTAGAATTATATTACAATACTGGGTTTGTACCACCATGCGTTGTACATGGCGGTTACGGTGGTCGGCACAGCTGGTTTCTGTAAGGGTTCATTGCGGCCGGCGTCACGAAGATGAAAGACGACGCCGCGACTCAGTATTGTTATAGTATCGGCGTCACTTGGAGCAATCTGGCCCGATTCCTGGTTGCTGTAACTAGGCAATGCACGCCCCGCATGCCGCAATCGCTGTCCTGGACTCTACTTAACGTGAGCGGGTGACGATGTAATTAAAGGCGCCTTCACGCCAGTGTAACACCGCCCTGTACCAGACACGACTAAGCTCTCCTTCTTACGCTCGCGGTTGCTCGGCGGACCCCAGCGCAGCTGAGAGATCCGCATGCTGCTCTGATTCTGTCTTTCACGTCTTCCCTCGTTGTTGGACGCACGTAGTAGACGATGTCTTTAATTCTGTCCTGCAAACAGAAGTCGTTTGGGGACAATTCTGGAGAACGCGGTGGCCAAAGAGGACCTATTTGTCCAATCCACCGCTTGGGGAATAACATGTCAGCAACTAGCCGAGCTCTGCTGGAAAAATGGGCAGGACAACCGTTCTGTTCAAGCCACAGTGTTGATTGCAGAGCGAGAGGGACATCTTCGATCAGCTGATACAAAATATTCTCTTAGAAGTCTGCATAAGCTGCACCGTTCAATTCTTCTTCAAAAAATATGGTCCCATGACACGATGTCCGAGAAGGCCACGCCAGGAATTAAGGCTCCACACATGCTGGTTATCCACTTGACGGAGCCAATGGGTTGACTGCAGCTGAATAGTACGAACTGGTAGCGGATTGATACACAGGGAAATAGTTCGGTGCATACATGCGGTTATTTTATTTGGTCGATGGATCTCTTGGGTGGTGGAAAGGAAGGGAAGGGGACCAATGACGATTTTGGAGGAAGGGCTAAATGCTGTTTATATTTTATTAATGTATTTCTGCAGAAGACAAGCAGCTGTTCTTTTTTTCACTTGAGTGAGATGTTGATGGGGGGGGGGGCGGTAAAGTCCCGGGGAGGAGCCGCTGCGCATTGCCACATTTGCGTAATGTAAGACACTGCGTTACTGCCAAGCATGCGTGCTGTCGCTACTACAGCAGTGGTATTTAAACAGCTGACTGCGACGTTGATAGGCATGCGCGTCTTTTACTCAGCGCAACGCAGAACTTGGCTAAGCGATAACCACCTGAACCGGTTTCTGCATAAGCACTGCTTCGTTATGGAAATTTTAGGGAAGGTTCGTGACTGCAATGCTAGCTCGTAGCGGAAAACTCACGAGTGACACCCGGCCTTGCTGCGACGTGTCAACTCCTCTCATCAGCGCAGCTGCGTCTTCGTACCCGCAATCCCCAGTCTGCTAAAACAATAGGCTTAACTTTTCTACAATTACAGCGACGACACACAATTCGTTTGTTTTTTCTAGGAAAACAAATATAAATCTTATGTGGAGGGCTGATACTTTTAAAATATTTTTTTTTCTGGTTACGGATTTTTGTGAGGGAGGAGGGGAGATCAACACGTCCCCCGGTGCACTGGGTACCGAAGTGGCGGGCTGAAATTATTGAATTTTTATTAAAATCTTTTAGGTATTACTCGAAAAAAGTAGAAAAATGGAATTAGGATCGGCAGTGAAACTCTTAACCAATAAAATTATTAACAATCTAAGATGGTGGGTCGATAGTTTTTAATTTTATATTAAAATACTGTTTTTATTAAAATATATATTTACCCTAATTTTTAGGGATGGCAGGGGAAGAACATCCAACATGGCATAGAGCCCTGGCCGTGATGCCTACCAATATGGCGGATGGCACCGACCAACATGGCCACCGGCCGCACTTACCAATATGGCGGACAACTCCTACCTCATATCCCTGAACGCTGTGCCCCCGAAGGAACATTTTTATACTACTAACGGAAGTTTTATAATGAGCTTCTAGTGCCACTGTTCGGATGAGATCCGAATACACTTAGAGAGGTGGGACGAATTTATACAAGGACTGGGGAAAGAGAAGCTAAACACTTTAGCTGATGTCAGTGCAAGGTCAAGAGAATGGTGTGCTGTGGAAACAGTCAGCTGTGGCATGGCGGTTGACTGTTTCATTCCAGTGAACTATCTCTATGTTGTAAACCAACTTACTCTTCTAACATGTTTCTCCTATACATTGCACAGAATCGACGCTGGACGCTACTATTGTAACCACGAAGGCGGCCAGACTCGTTGACTTTTGGACTGTTACAGGAGACTCAAATAGCCATCACCGATGGCATGTCCAATGACATGATACATACACCGCGATGCGAATTTGAGAATAAGTGATGAAATGTTACGGAGAAGCTCTAGAAGTACGGAGCTGGGACTTCGGAAGCTCTGCACCAGGGGACAGAGGACCTAACAGGATTTATTCAGGAGACATGTGACAAACCTCAGTACCAGGAATACTACTAAATAACTGGCGAAATGGTAAGTTAGAACATCTCAGAAGCTGGTCAGGATGATAAGAAAATCTTAAAAGACAGCGAGACCAAGGCCGAAGAATAATAATAGCAGAGAATAAAATGATAAAAAGGTGGCATGATAAGAACACAGCCAAATAAATGGAGAATGCTTCCTGTAGAAATGTTGTATCAGGGAAGGGAAACATAGACTCGTGGGAATTTCTGTATAAGAGCCCACCCAGCAAATTGAAAGTCAACTAAGTCATGAAGAGCCTGAGGTTACTGGCATGTTGTGCTCTTTCTTCGGCCAGAGTACAACATGGAAAATGAACTACATCAAGGGAAAAGGAACGCCATGATACTACTGCCAGCCACTGAACCGTCTTATTACTAGAAGAGTTTCCTCTCGAATGCGATAATCTCTGCTGAACAAAATCAAGCGACGATTGATTGCAACGAGAATGTTTATCAAGAACATGCAAAAAAAAAAAAAAAAAAAAGATACCCTAAGAGTATTCTACAAAAGTGGAGAAAAATATCCTATAGGTCTCAAATCGTATAGATTATTAGTATTATTTCCAGAGATGGGCAAAGTGATAAGATACCTTGGTCAATAAATTGTTAATAAACTTCGAGGAGGCAGTACATAGAGTACAACAGCTGCAATATAGCTTCAGGAAAGGTACTACAGAGCGAGCGAGCAATCCTGGAAGTGAAGATGATAAAAATATTGCTATAGACTAATGTTTTTGGAATATTCCTAGACATAAGAAAATCATTTTACTACACATGGTGGCCAGAAATATTATGGCCAAGAAAAAGAAAAGAAGAGCAAGTAACAACTACAAACTGATACTGAACTATTTTGAGGACATTATAAGAATATTTAAATACAAAACGATAGAAGTATGGAAAAATTTTACGAACAGATTCCCACATGGCTTCCTCCTGGGGCCTCTACTATTAAATTTCCTCTTCGACGCTCTTCAGTAGGTGACCGTGCGAGCCGAATGTGAAATATTTGCCTATGCGGATGATACTCCCGTCATTGTACCGGCATGGGGAAGAAGAACGCTAGAAACCAAAGCTGAGGCAATATCAAATAAATTAGAAGAGTGTGGAGGAGAGTGCATTTTAACTTCGCAGTAGACAAGTGCCATAGTTACGAAGGGTAACCTCAAGAGACATCTATAGTAAGATTCCAGGGCAAGCCCATCAAGCTGAAAGGCAAGGTAAAGTGCCTTGGTGTAGTTGTGGATAGTTTTAAATCATGATTGTAGGCTGTTCACGGTAAAATGAGCATTTTTGAAAGCCCTGCTTGATATCTACTTCTATACACGTTGTGTATTCCTCCACCTTATGTAAAATTAATATTGCCATGGGCCTTATCTCTTTATTCACGAGTCGGTCAAATGAAACTGTGAAATTATTAAAAAAGTAAATACTTCACAAATCGGTTAATTTTTACACTTCTATTAATTAAAAGACAGAAAGTGAAATAAAGAATTTTCAGTTATAACAAATGGTCACGTAACATTTTTTTTTCGACTTTAAGATACGGAACTACTTTCCATCCGTCGTTACCAACTTTACTGGGCGAATGTCACTTAGTGCGTCCATTAAAATATATGCATGCAGAGGCAGTGATTTTTTTTTCTCAGGTTTATTTCTGAAGTGCTCGCTTTATCGTGACCAGCCTTTAAATCTGTGTATATAATCTCCTGCGGACTTGGATTCAAAACTGTGGTGATACTATAAAAAACTCGAGTGGTGAGTGAACCCAGGGCGAGGCAATACTCACCAAGTGACGGGCTTTCCAGCTGGGACCTGTAGGTGCCCGTCAACCCCGGACATGACATGAAATGAGACCCTAGGATGGAGCGGCACTTGAATGCAAGGGCGGGGGAAACGGGAGTACCACGAGAAAACCAGAAAACCCGCCGGCAAGCAGCATCGTCCATGCACGATTCCCCCATGCAAGAATCCGCGATGGACCCGCTGGGTATCGAACCCGGATCGCCGTGGCGGGAGGCGAGCGCCCTAGCCACTACGCCACCGTTGCCCTTGGTGACCCTATATAAACAGGTCTTCACAGTAATTGACACATACGGAGTAGCAGTGTGGTACAGAACAATATGATAGGTACAGACGAAAAAGTTAATTTTATAGATGATTCTATTGAATTATATTACTGGCTATCTATGACGATAAATTGTAGAAAACATACGAGGGACATTTTATATTTGTTGAAATGTAATAGAAAATAAATCCGTTTACTCCTTAGCTGCTTGTTATTGTTTAATAATCCTCCCTGGAGTTAGTCTGCATACACTAAATCTGAATAAGTGAGAAGTTGTCTGTTTAATTCTGTTAACGGCACCTGACATGTTTGTCACTTTAGTCAGTTTCTTACTTACGAATTGGTGGACAAAAAAATGCCAGTTTTCCTTCACTGAT
The DNA here is from genome assembly GCA_029891345.1 of Dryococelus australis. Classification (NCBI taxonomy): domain Eukaryota; kingdom Metazoa; phylum Arthropoda; class Insecta; order Phasmatodea; family Phasmatidae; genus Dryococelus; species Dryococelus australis. The sequence goes on along the minus strand of CM057000.1, from coordinate 36,972,063 downwards.
TGATTTAGTAGCATATTTCACTGAATCATCAACCATTTCATTCCCTGTTTTTCTGGAATTTATTTTTTACTGGTGGATTAGTTAAAAAACACCTCAACGATGCTTATCAAATGAAATAACAACGCAGAAACAAATAAAATCAATAAAATATTTTTTTAAATATATGAGTTACGTCTTTTATAATACTATTTTACAAGGTAAAAGTAACATTCAGTTTTTCATTCTGTTTTTTGCATCATCCATTTAGTTTTCACGATTTGAAAGTTTAAACTGTGTTGAAGTGATTGCATTCATACGCACTGTTTGTTTTAATATACAATCCTAATGTTGCCAGTTCAACTAAAAAACGAAAAGAAAGTGCATACATTTTAAAGCTAAATATTTTCGATGAATAAATAATATACATATTTTCCCGTTTGGAATCAACATCGGCTTGGTAGCGCGATTGGCGAGGAAACGGTTGTGAATCTATGCGATGTGGGTTCGAATTCTCGACACTGCCATTTTATACTCTTCTATTTAATTACGCAGTATAAACAGGGACCATCGGGAATGTATCTATTTTTCGTAAAGATTTCGCCAAATTCGATAAAAACTATATTTAACTAACTGCACGCAGTTGGCTGTCACTTTTACTAAAATTATTTCACCGAAACAGCAAGTGGTTTTTTTTTCACCGGTATTGCTGTAAGTGGAGCCATTTTCACTGATTCGAGTTAGCTGAACTTCACTGCGATTCAGTGGTTCCGCATTGATTCGAATTTAGAGTGCAGGATATAATTTCGGCGTGGCTGTCATTTTAGTACAATTGTATACTGTAAAGACGTCATGCATACCGACATTTGCAAAATGAAGTTTAACTGCGTTGCAGACGGCTACGGAGGTGTCGATTGTAACAACTTTCTCGTACTGTCGTCATGTCAAGACTTAAGAAATTGTGCAGGCTAATGCCTGCCCTTGTGCTCAACGAAGCACAGCCGACGAGGAATTGAATTTCTTTCAGCGGCGACGTGGTTCGGAGAGCCTTTACTCTTTCTAATTGCAAAATGGAAAAGATAATAAAAGACCCGCAGAGTCCCAGATCGATCGCAGGGAATTTGCAGTTTTCTCTGCAGCCCAGCACTACGTGAAACGTTTCACCGCAGATAGAATATTCTTCTTTAAACTTCCCTCAACAGAAAGGTTTTTTTTTTTTTTTTTAGAATATTTCCAACACGCACTGTAGAAGAATATCGTTCTGCGTACGTTTGTTCGAAAACAGCGTGCATCTTACACACTTCACTATCGATCGCACTATATTGCCGTAATGAAAGATGACAAAATATCTGCTAGTGTTGAAGAGAACCATAATATATCCCTGTCTTCACTTGGTTCTTCTGTAGTGGCTTCTCAAAACCCGTTGGCTTCAATTATTAATGTCTATCGTTTATTTAAATTACAAGCAGCAGCTGTAAATTTATTATATTTTCGCTAGACATGTTACACGAACCTGTCTTAACACATCGATAGCTTTTCTTTATATTTTATCTTATCATGTTTCTGGATTATTACAATTACTGGAACAAAAAAATGTTGCCTTCCGTCGAAATAATTTATGCATGATTAAGAATGGGATAAGCCTCCCCCCCCCTTTTTTTTTACATCGCTTCCGCCGTTCAAGGTAAAGAAGCGAGGGAGCGATACGGGCGACACTAACACGCACTTGTAGCGCTTCGTCGCTTCTACGCGCAAGGCGTGCAGTGTTCTCGTCGTGACGCTGTACTGTTTCAATTAGGGTTCAGTAACAGTGGGGTTTTATTACACGCTGTCAAAGAATACGGATTAAATTACGTCCGTATATTTGTACTTTTATCTCGCCGCTTAAGGAAACTGCATAGGCAAACTTTAAAAATGCTCAATTTGGCCAGTTTGCGAATTTTTTCCTCCAATAATACCCTTAATATGATAAAAGTATTAAAAAAAAATAGGGGCATAGATAACTGTTTATATATATATTTTTTTCTGGCAAAAAGTCGTATCTGCAGAACATTTATTTACCGACATACGCGTATTCACGTAAACAACTATTTCAGAAAAACGCGGGGGTCCATCCCACTCTTATGATACGTGTCCGGACGAACGACGCGACGCGACGGCAAGTTTAACATGCACGCGACATTCATTCTTTTCCGCTCTAAATCTGAATCAGTTATTTAATCAGTAGAACTAGTTGACTTAATTTTCAGTAAGTGACATATTATCTACTTGCGAATCAGTGAAATTCACTCAGGTTTTACTGCCAAGCCAGTGAAATTCACTAAGGATCAGTAGAAGTCATTGTTTAATCAGCGAATATCCAGGAATTTAAAATGTTCAACATATATTTACTGATTAAAATGGAGTAGTTTCAACAAATTTGCAGTTAAATGGAGTAATTTCAACAGGCCTGTAGTAAAATGGAGTAGTTTCAACATATTTGCAGTCAAATGGATTAGCTTCAAAATATCTGCAGTAAAAGTGAGTAGTTTCGACAGATGTGCTGTCAAACGGAGTAGTTTCAACAAACATGCAGTCAAATGGAGTAGTTTAAACAGATATGCAGTCAAATGGAGTAGTTTAAACAGATCTGTAGACAAACGGAGTAGTTAAAAACAGATCTGTAGTCAAACGGAGTAATTTCAACATATCTGCAGTCGAATTGAGTAGTTTCAACATATCTGCAGTCAAATTGAGTAGTTTCAACATATATACAGTCAAATGGATTAATTTCAACAGATCTGCAGTCAAATTGAGTAGTTTCAAAATATTTGTAGTAAAATGGAGTAGTTTCAACAGATATGCAGTCAAATTTGCTGACATGGAGCAGTTTTAATAGTTTGGATTTTGAAGTGTTTTTTTCTGTTTCACGAGTACGTTTCGTCATCATAGGTAGATTATTTCTCTATTGAATATAATAAAAATCTGAGCTGCCTTTTCAAGTTACAGTTTTTGCACGTGTGGCATTATGAAAAATCTCACCCCCACATATTAAAGTTACTTTTTCCATCATAATGGGACCATTTGTGAAGATCACTTATTTTCGTCGTTAACACATATCTCTAACATTGACTCGTAAACTTCCAGCACAACTGCCAAAATCACACAACCAAATGTAAACGCCGGCATATGTTCAAGTATGTTCAACAACAAACACTCGACTGTACACATAAACAATTGCGTTAGTTAAATTCATTCTAGATACATAAAAATAACTCGGTCAGAAGAGGTGAAATTTCTTACTATCTGCGTAGGTAAACAAAGTGCTAACCAAGAATCCAAACCACGGCAGTTATAATGGAAAGAATTAATTCGAGTGCTGGGGGCTACGCAGCTCGAGCGAGTTCTGTAACTAGTATAACCTCTGGCCATGAGACTGTAACAGAGGAAAGTCAGACACTCACTCAACACAGCTGTATGACCTTTGTAAGAGCTAATCAAATACAAAATGGAGGGGTGGTGGGGAGGGAACACGTCTGCCATCTCAGTGTACGGCTGCACGGTGGCGCCACGAGCTCTTCCTATATTTTCACATTCCATTATTCATAAGAGTCTTTTTCCAGTTCGCAGGTGGGAACTTTCTGACAATTGCACAATCACGTCCACTACATATCCGAATGTAGAAGATGAACTGTGTCAGCCCTCGATCACAACATAACATTATCTGGCACAGCTGTTGTCAGCACACGGGAAATTCAAGGTAAAATTATACTAGTTCAACTAGGTGGAGTCACCTAATTGTATAAATTGTGAAACAAGTTGACGTTCAACAAAGAGTAAGGTGCAAGAGTGTCCCAAAAGAGAATGTATAAAAATCGGCCCTTGTTTGGAGCTAGCGGATTTGGCGCTTATAAGAGAAGAACGAAAGTTTTTTTTTGACAGCGCATAGCGCCCCTCCCCCTTAAGTGCCGGAGGGGTGGAACAAAGGCTGTGCACACCCTTGGCTCTTACTCCGACGAAAACCCCCTTAAACCCCATCTCTCCATTACCATGGGAGGAGATGCGATGACCAGCTGGGCGTCTTTTCCCCTTCTTTTTGGCCCCGAATCCGCACCTTTCGTCCGAGTAACGTGGAATTTGGTGCCAGGGGCTTCTTTTCAAGCCCTCCCTTCCCCTGTTCAAGGTTAAGCACTTTGGGTAAGTGCCCGTGCCATAAATGTGTATTATAATTATGGTGTGCCATACCATAATTATGACATTTCAGTCGATAATTGCGGGATTTGTTCGATAATTTACTATTTGTGATGCCAACATTCTAATGAGCTGCTACAGGTGAATGTTGGGCAAACTGATCGCCCGAAATTATGGTTTAATGGCATAAATGTATCATAATTTTGTATTTAATCACAATTTTTTAAAACTTTTTCCTTCACTTTACCTTCGACTTGGTTACTGGAAATTGTAGGATCTCCTGCATTTAACCAAAATATATACTTTTTATACCATTAGTGTAGCAAAATTTCAACGTTTTCGCATTTATTCACATTTTCCACAACAATTGTATAAATTAATTGTTGTGCACGCACGAAAGGCGCGAGCGAGCACTTGAAGAAGTTCCCCGGCACCCAATAAATACCAAAATTACCTGCTTTACCCAATCATTTCAATAGTAAGGAGTCCTATAAATATTCCTCAAATATAAATATATTTTAATAATTAATTTATCGCAAAATATATTCACCTATAACGCAACTCACTTACCGTGGCCTAGCCCGCAGATTCCACGGGCCCGACCCCTGCGAGTTTTCAAAACGATTAAAACGTCAAAATTAATTCTTTGTTACACGAACACTCAAAAACGGCGTCAGAAATATGTGCTCGTATAGGCTATTCATGGTAACGTGACCACTTTTGAAGCTCTATTTACTTTTCCTTTCAGCCATTTTTTATCCTTTAACCGCCGTTTTAAATAATTACCATGTAACTAATAAACACAGTGTGTATATTCCACCGTACTCGGAAGTTAACGTCTAAGGCCGAAATAATATATACGTGTTTACTGACTATTATAACAGATGAGAGGGCTTTCAAAAGTGCTCACTTTACCGTGAATATCCTATACATGTGTTTACGACTTCATGCTGAATAATATGCTGCTACGTATTACGAATGCATACAGAATTTGTGAACATAATATCAGAGAGCTTTATTTTTCTTATAAAGAAGGTTATTATATAACTGAAGACTAAATATGCCACGGTACACAAATTAATTTATCATTAATGAGTAGTTGAGATTCCGGCGACAGGTATAATTCTATGAATTCTTTGACTTCTCGATTATTGATGGCATCGGCGGTCTGAGAACAAGAAAAACGCGTGGTGGCCAACAAAACAAAACTGAGTTGAAATGCTCAGTGCTTGGTAACCACGCACGTATTTTATTTTTGCTATAATGTCAAAGGTTTACTCAATGCGGACAGAGAAGGGCTTGAATTGAAGACAACCATGTTGATATTAAACACGCACATTCATTATCAGAGTAAATTTCAAGGATTTTTTTTTGCATGCACCACGAAAAAATTGCCCCTCTGGCGTCACTGAATTCCGTAGATAGTGTAGACTATTTCAGTTATCGCAGCAGAGTGGCCTAGCATATATTTACAGTAGCTTATATTGTTTCATATTGGGCTTTACGTTCAAAATAATGTTCGCGTTTGAGTATTTTCCTGTTCAGTTTGTGACCTTGCGCTAAATTTCGAATTAAGAATTATGTTGGCGTAGTCGCATTAGTCATGCGTCAATCAACTTAGAGATGATAAGGTATGTAAATATGCAAATACGAACATAAACCGAATTAAATAAATTAGTTGTCGCCAGATTAAAGCATCACACTTTAAATACGGCGTTAAGATATGGAACTACTTTCCATACATCGTGGCCAACTTACAGGTAGCAAGCTTGTGTGTGTTCATTTAAATAGAAGCAGTTAGAGCCGGGAGATTTCTTTATTTCAATGGTTGATTAAAAAATCCTTAACTGTCTACAAACCAGTGATATGTACGTATTTGGCTGTAAACTGATTTATGGTCGTGTTTCTTGATTAACATTGAGCTTCTTTACGCTACTGTTTCAATGCGGCTGTGCTTTCTTGAAGGCGACTCTCGTAGATGTCTAAAGTCAAATCGTATCTAAAAAAGATGCACATACACATTCATGGTTTTACCCTGTACTAGAACCTGATACTCGTTGTCGAAGGTAAAGTATCAAAGACAACCAAGGCCGGCCGCCCCTTCAACGGAATTTAACGTCGGATGTTGGCATATAACTGACTGCAGTCACCGATCCAGCCGGAGACTTTCAGCTTTTTTGTTGGGCGGTTGGCAGTATAACTGATCGATTAAGTGCTACTATCCGACCTGTCGAATAACATTATTATATATTCATTTGAATTCGCCGCGCTAAGCCTTTTCAAACATGCATCCATTGACGTTTCCGTTATCGCGGTCACTTATATATTTTTTTCTCCCCGAATCATTCCCGAAGTTCTACTTTCGAGATACTCACTACGTATTTCTAATGGAGCAAAACGCAAATGAGTAGCCAACGAATCGTATTAGTGTACTGAGTTGACAATCGAGAATAAATATTTCTAAACGTAATGCATCATTTTGAACTATTACGATACAATGAAAATCATCTTCAAATGATCAAATATTAATACGTAGATAATATTTCTTGACATTCCGGCATCACTGAGGAGCGGTTTGCCGTTATCGGTTCTGGTAGCCTTACGCTGAAGATGACCCTACGCGGACGTCTTCAGTGTTTAGTTCATGGTCTGCAAAAAGTTTACTCTAGATTAGAGAGAATGAAGGTTGACGTCTGCTTCATGCGTCCGTCTAAGGAAGGGCAAGAATAAAGAGGACGAAAGAAAATGAAGGTCGACGTCTGCTTCATTCGTCCGTCTAAGAAAGGGCAAGAATAAAGAGGACGAAAGAAAATGAAGGTCGACGTCTGTTTCATGCGTACGTCTAAGGAAGGGCAAGAACAAAGAAGACGAAAGAAAATGAAGGTCGACGTCTGCTTCATGGGTCCGTCTAAGGAAGGGCAAGAACAAAGAGGACGAAAGAAAATGAAGGTCGACGTCTGCTTCATGCGTCCGTCTAAGGAAAGGCAAGAACAAAGAGGACGAAAGAAAATGAAGGTCGACGTCTGTTTCATGCGTCCGTCTAAGGAAAGGCAAGAACAAAGAGGACGAAAGAAAATGAAGGTCGACGTCTGCTTCATGGGTCCGTCTAAGGAAGGGCAAGAATAAAGAGGACGAAAGAAAATGAAGGTCGACGTCTGTTTCATGCGTCCGTCTAAGGAAGGGCAAGAATAAAGAGGACGAAAGAAAATGAAGGTCGACGTCTGTTTCATGCGTCCGTCTAAGGAAGGGCAAGAACAAAGAGGACGAAAGAAAATGAAGGTCGACGTCTGCTTCATGCGTCCATCTAAGGAAAGGCAAGAACAAAGAGGACGAAAGAAAATGGTGCCATGTGAACGCAGATCGCCGCACACAAAGGACTGGTGTGTCGTATTCCAGCCAGTCCGGAGAACAGATGGCGTCAAGGCATGTCATTGAGGTTGCAGCAGCGACGGAATGGAGACTGGATAGGAAACGCGGGTACCCAGGAATAAACACACACCAGCGTGAAGTGTCTGATATAACAATGCCGGGTTATTCAGGTATTTCGATAAAAGAAAAAACATTGCACGAAGAAGAATATAATGAAAATATACAGTCCTAAAGGCTGTTCAAAAAAAAAAAAAAAAAAAAAAAACCCTCTCCTAACGACATATATGTTACAGTACACACTGATGCAGGCCCGTAATTAACTTGGCAGCAATTTAACAAACAAGAAGTTACTCATAACTAATGGGCCTACTTTCCTCTACATGGGTGCAAATATAGTTTAGTAAAGTTCTTGGAAGCTTAGATGGTAGGTAGGCATTGACATCTCAACGACAGCAATATCATCGGAGATGAAATCAGAAACATATAGTTACATGGTTTCAACGATATAACACACAAAACTAAAGTAACTATATGGCAGCTATTTTGAAAATACGTATCTGACATACCTAAATCATATCAGTTAACATAACCTACCGCAGTGCTACTTGTTTGCCATATTTTGATAGAAATTGGAAAATTGTTTTCCGAAATATGGCATAAAAACTTTATAATATCGTGTAGCACTGTCTTCGAAAATGTCGGAAAAAAGTTTGTTTTGGCTTGTTCGATGCTTGTAAGAGATACTGCCAGAGTACAAAATTTGGTTGAAATTGGTCAAACGGTACGGTAGTAATATTAAATATACCTAGAATATTTGTATGGTCACCATTTTGAAAAAAAAAAGTGTCTAATTAAGTTCAATTACTGACATTTACCTGGCCAATCATAGTAGGCCTATTACTTACGTCCCAAATTTGGCGAAAATAGGTTAGTTAGTTTTCTATATATAACATAAAAGCTTATTTTTCATGTGTCGCTATCTCATAAAATGGCAGACTAAGAATTATATCCACCATTGAATTTAATGCTTACAACTTGTGCTGTCAGCATACAAAATTTGGTTAGAATCGATAGAATAGTTTCAGAGATATGACACATCGCCCTAAATTCTAAAATGGCTTCCATTTTGAAAGTAAGAGCCCGGCGTGGTTGAAAACTCAAGTCAGGTGTCCTTACCGAATTTGGTGAAATTCGGTTCAAGCGTTCAAAAATTGAAAAGTTTTCGATAAGGAGGGGGCAGGAGTTACATACGCGCATTGCACACACAAACACACCTATACATGCACACATACACAGAAACACACACGTACATGCATACAGACAGGAAAGTGAGTTCATAGGCTAAAATAACTGTAAGGTTTTAAGTTGTATTGCGGACGTGATGTTGAAATTTATGGCCATGGAAATCATTGACCCATATTTTATATACATTAGAGTATGAATTTGCATAATACGGTTTACTTAACTGGTGCACCGAATAAAGTAATAGGGCTTATAGTAGTGTTAATTTTATATAAGGCAGATGGCTACAAAAAAGAAGAAATGTAGATGTTAATTAGGACTATAAAAAGGCTCAATTAACAATGAGTGCCCTATAAGTAACGGCTGTTCACGATAGCGTGAGCACTTTTGAAATGAACCTTAGCAAAACATCACTGTCCCTGAACGCATATATTTTTAATGGGCGCACTGAGTGACATTTGTCCAGTAAAACTGGTAACGATGGATAGAAAAGAGTTCCATATCTTAGGTCGAATATAAAATTTTAGGTAACCATTTGTGACAACTTAAAATATTTCTTTCGCTTTCTGTTTTTTTTACACAACGTGCAGACAAGTTGATCCTAGACAGGGCTTTCAAAAGTGCCCATTTCACCGTGAACAGCCTATAGTGGACTGTATATCCATTTGTCATAGGCTCTAAAGCTGCTCGGAGGATCATTAAAACGAAATATTCAACGCGAGCGCTTCCCTGAAACTATTACCCGACTGCCATCTGGCAAAACTCTGAACTTCTTTGCTGCAGGCAGGAATGCCAACTGTTAAAGTCACGTTAGTAGGACTATTTACAGCACAAACAATACGGTTTACAGCACAAATGCACACCATTTACTCCGACAGACGCAACAAATTTTTTAAGAACAAATGAAGTTAAACTAATCTTAATAGAATTTACAACATAATAATAATAATAATATATTATGAGGATTTGTCGATGCTAAAAACCTCAAAACAAGAAGGCTTCTAATTAATTGCAGATACAAATACAGTAAAAAAAAAAATTTAATAATATTCATTTTACGAAAAATGACTGGTTTCGCACAAACCAACTACAAATAACTTTGATTACTATAAAATTACAAGATTGGTCAGTAATAAATAGAGATCCGAGAATTTCGCGTGTTCATTTCTAGACAAGTTGGAATTCACTTACATGTACGTTCATGTTACGTTTGTAATTGGTCGATGTGTTGTTTGACACCTCCTGGAGATAAGTGAGCCAATAACAAGCATGCAATAAATTGTGCGCCCAACCACCGCTTTTTACTAACACAACAATCATCCAATACCTACACAGTTGATATAGGCTGTTCACGGTAAAATGAGCACTTTTGAATGCCCCGCTTAAGATCTATTTGTATGCACGTTGCGTATTCTTCCGCCTTATGTAAAATAATCATTGCCGTGGGCCTCATCACTTTATTCATGCGTTGGTCAAGTGAAACTGTGAAAATATTAGAAAAGTAAATATTTAACGAATCTGCTCATTTATACACTTCGATGCATAATGCAAATCAGTAAGCGAAATGAACAATATAAGCTATCACAAATGGTTACCTAACACTTTTTGTTCGACTTAAGGTACGGAACTACTTCCCATCCATCGTTACCAATTTTACTGGACGTATGTCACTCAGGGTGCCCTTAAAAATATATGCAGGTAGGGGCAGTGTCTTTTTTTTTTTAAGGTTTCAAAAGTGCTCACTTTATCGTGAACAGCCTTTATCTGTATGAGAGTATATAAGACTGTGAAGTCTACCCTACAGGTCATTGAACTCCCGAAATTCTCGGTTCTCATTTGCACGTTGTGTATGGAACGTTACGACGAAATGGGGTTTTCAAACAGCTGTGAAGCAATCACGTTTCCGAGGGAAGTTCGGTCATTTGCGGGGCAACGGTAACGGGCTAAATTAACTACGCGGCCGCAGAGTAATTGCCAACGGATTGATTTATTTTTTGCTTGACTCTCCTACGGCACGCCTTATTTGCTTTCCCGGCACGAAACCCCTAGTTTCGCGACCGTGTAAGGGTGGCACTTCGAGTAACGAGGATCTTGACATCAGAGTGGAACAAGAAGAAGCAAACAAGCTAGTCCAACTTATCAACTTATTTAAACCACAGTGTCAGTTACATTGGAAAGTTAAAGAAACTACGTCCATTGCTAAACCAAAGTAAATTTATTTATAGGCTGTTCACCGTAAAATGAGCACTTTTGAAAGCCCTATTTAGGATCTACTTGTATGCACGTTGTGTGTTCTCCCCCCCCCCCCTTATGTAAAATTATCATTGCCATGGGCCTTATCACGTTATTAATGCATCGTTCAAGTGAAACCGTAAAGTTATTAGAAAAATTGATATTTTACAAATCTGTCTGCTCAATTTTACACTTCGATTTAAAAAAACGCGAAAGGTAAGATTTAAGTTATCGCAAATGGTTACCTAACACTTTTTATTCATCGTTATTAAATGGAACTAATTTTCATCCATTATTACCAACTTTACTGGGCGCATGTCACTCAGTGCACCTGTTAAAATACTCGCAGGAAGAAGCGGTGACTTTTTTCTAAGGTTGAGTGCTCACTTAATCACGAACAGTCTTTAACAGAAATACGGCACCATAAACAAATAACTCCTGAAAATAACGTCAAAGTATTAGGAAGCAACAGGAATTCTAGCATTCATGAAAATAACAACAAAACGCAACAAAAAGTCCAGCCAAACGGAAAATACTGAACAGAATACAAACACATATGATTGAAAACCATTCTGGAATGTATAATAAATACTCTCGTCAATTATTAACAGAGCTGGCCATTTTAAATAGTAATAATAAGAACCTCAAATGACAATCGTTAAATGATTCGCTATGTGGTATTTAAACCATCAAATAAATACATATATACCGTGGTCATTATAATTACAGGACAGAGCCAGATACATAATAAATTGTCTTATTTTGTGTTTTTGCAAACAACAGCTTGGAAAGAAGTAGCCACTAATTCCAATGAAATACTACATGATTATTATTGCACGTTTTAACGGGATAAAATTTTTGTTTGTTGTTGGTTTTGTAAAACTTAATCAGTCTCGGCATGCCGCTTGGTTGCATTACTTTTAAGTTGGCCACAGCTTCCATGTTTCTTTTAAATCTGCAGTATATGTTCAGTTGCGGCAGCAGCACTGGCGATGACACAGGGTTTATGTTGATGTTGTCGCAAAGATTCAATCCCCTAGTCGCTAAATTCTGCCTTGGTTCTACTTTACCTTGAGAATTCCATTGTGTTTACATTTCAAGTTTAGTAAGAAACATGGAAGCTGGGACTAACTTAAAAGTAATACAACAAAGCATAATGCCGAAGCCTACTTAGATTCACAAAACCTTAACATTTTTTTTTTTCACCTTGTTTAAAACGTGCAATAATTTTCACGTAGTATTTCATGGGAATTATTGGCAACTACTTTCCAAGATTTGGTTTGAAAAACACAAAATAAGACAATATTTATTGTATATCTGGCGGAGAGTGGTGATACTCAAGGTCGTAGGGTTGCCAACCTGCTATCTCTGCTGTTGGCAGAATAAACGTCAGTTCATCTTACCCCGTTCGTCATCTTGCCCCGTCCTTCATAACGGCATTAGTAAGTTACGAATCACGTCATACTCACAAATTATGTTAGTATGGTATACAGTACTTAAAGAAGTCGCAATCAAAAAGTTCTTTGTGGCAAATTTGTGTTACTTATTTCAGTACTATGGCACTGGCAGTTCAACGAGTTCAGCCGATATTATGTGGGCCCACAACACAGTTATTCGTTAGCAGGGAAGCTAACCATGTTAAGCGACATATAAATGATTCTTCACAAGAGGTAAGTAATGAAATGAATTAATATTCCCCACGTATGTTTTTCACCGAAATACAGCAGTGCTTAGTAGTAAAACGTGTCCAGAATAATAGTTAATTAATTAAGCGATCTTCAGTAGAGTGAAAATGCATTTAATAACTAAGTACTGTACATAATTTAGTCCATACTTCAATATCGAAATCTGGGTTAACGAGTGCTGGATGAGGTTGTAGGCTGCAGCAGGTAAACTTGTGGATTCACGAATTCACAAGTGAAAAACGTAAAATAATTAAATTTGCTGCAACAAGTCTCGGACAGAAATTCACGCTTAGTACTCAGAGCATTGGAAAACTATTTCTTTTCAGCGTAACTCTGGAAACCTAGTTACGTGGAGCATAATTGTCAAACACATTCAAGATTGAATTACTACTCGTTTGCCAGGAGCATGCGTTTGAATAAGCCAACACAGAACTTTGTACGAAATCTCATAACAATTCAAAACCGCGTCAATTATACAATTTCCAGATGAATACAGCAACAGAGTGAGTGATAATGAAGTTATATCTCCCTGAAGCCTAGTATAAAACGTAATTGGGCTATACCTCTCGAATACCTCAACTCTTTTTGCGCTAGATTGTCCCTTTACACATAATCATCGGTTTGAAAGAATAAGGCTTTGCTTGTTTCGAAGCACTTTTTCCAAGCGGGCTCTCGAATCATTTGCGCCCCTCTCGAAAAAGAGAAATATTCCTTCTGGATTACGCCTCTCTATCAACGCGCTACAAATTTCACGGTATAGTCTAATCGCAATTTCTTCATACTTTTTGAATCAAACCTTCGAAAAATCACCCCATGCATGTTTTTTTTTTTTTTAGTTAATTTCTAAACTTGCCATGTACCACAAGCGTTTTATATCTCTGTTAAGATAAAATTATTTTGTTTTTCGTTAAATCGAAGTTTGACTAATATTTTATTTATAAATTATAATGTTTCATTTTTTAATAAATATGTATAAAAAAAGTTAGAAAACATGGGAGTTGGTAACGCCTAGTAGGAAATAGTTCTCCAGCAAAATATCATTACAACTGAGTGCGGATGAATTCGGTGCGTTGTCCTTTGGTGTGATTATGTATATTAATTTAAGCTTGGTTTGCATGAGGCGGAAGTATAATCTGGAAGTAGAACTTACGCAGGGCTTCAGAAAAGTGTGACGTAACCATAAATGGATTATATCAGTGTGACGATCGTGGAACGAAAGCTGCTTAGATACAAACATTCATCTACAGGAGCGCACCCACCAACGCGGGTCATTAAGTGAGTTGCAGTGTAAATTAAACGTATATGTCTTAACCCTTTCAGTCCCAAATTTCTTTACTAGTTCAAATTTTGCAAACATTTCATCGTGTGATGTTCTCCACCTGTGTGTAGCGTTTGTTCCTCGCAACCTGTCAACAACGGACTGCGTGTTACTCCATGAAGGCATTAACCATTCACAGATGAAAGATGTAAAGACATCAACAATTCGAATTTCTCACAAGCAAGACGCTCTAAACACCAGCTACTGATTACTTATTGTGTACAGTTCCCACCATGAATATACTTCAAGTGCAACATGTCATGTCCTAGGTCATGCACACAGGGTCTGAGTTACAAGAAGTTACAAGACGATGGGCGTATTCGTGTTCGTGAAGGATGGAGGTCTTAATAAAAAAAATACAAAAAAACTTAATTCGATTTTAATTAATTCGCATAGCTATTATTTACAATATTAAATTATCTCCATATTACCCTTGTCATTCTCATTGATCGCAAGATTTAAAGTCTAACTCAATTCTCAATTTCTCTTTATCGGTTGTAATCACTTAAATCACACCCATGATTTACACATGTTCGGTCTGTCTATTGCAATTATCCCAAATGTATGTAATTTGCGAGTCCAGTAAAATAGTCCCACCTGCCAGTCACTCTCTTCACTGCACCCATGCTCGCTGTCTGCAGACTTCTCTCCCGCTACCAAGCGAGGTGGCACAGTAGTAATACACACTGGATTCTCATTCGGGAGGACCCGGGTTCGATTCCTGGTCCGGCCATCCTGATTTCGGTTTTCCATGGTTTTCCGAAAATCACTCCAGGCGAATGCCATGGCCGATTACTTCCCAATCCTTCCCCAATCCCTCTTCCCTGTGCAACCTGCACCGTCTCTGATGACCTCGTAGTCGACGAGACGTTAAGCCCAACCACCTACCTACCTTCTCTCCCATTGGTCACTCTCACCACTACTCGTCGCTCTGCTGGTTCGTCTCTTCGCTGTATTCGCACACCTGGCGTTCAGGGTCGAACAATCCCCCGAACCCTTAACACTCAAGAACCGTCGGCTCGGAGGCCCTCCGCAGCTTAAATAGTCTCAGTCGCCTGATCCGGAACGCCCCCCTCCCACCGCACTAAGAGTCACGCCGAGAGGCAAGGCGAACGTACCAGAACATTCTTTCAGATAACCGCAGAAAGTCAGTCCGCCCAAGGTCAGGCACGCGGGCGCTGTGATAGGGTCATCGCGGCGACACGGCTTTGAAAAATCGCCGCGGATTTCTCACATTACGAGTCTGTCCTCTTTTGATCGCTCGCGCGGGATTCGTCAAAGGGAAGCGATGCAAAGCAGCTAGCATGTTACAACACTAATACTCACGGGACAAAATAAAATCAATTCTCACGACAAAATATAATTAATGTTTTGCGGCTGTTTTATTTTTTTGCGATATTTACATTGAGTCTCGATATTTAAAGGGTGTTCACGTTTAAGTGAGCACTTTTGAAATCAACCTTAGAAAAATGTCACTGCTCCTACCTGGCATACATTTTAACGGGCTCACTGAGTGACATACGCCCGGTAAAGTTGGTAATGATGGATGGAAAGTAGTTCCATATCTTAACATCGAATAAAAAAGTGTTAGGTAATAATTTGTGATAATTTAAATCATTTCTTTTGGTTTCCATTTATTTTAATGGATCAAAGTGTAAAAATGAGCAGATTTGTAAATATCTACTTTTATAATAACTTCACAGTTTCACTTGACCGACGCATGAATAATGTGATGAGGTCCATGGCAATGTTAATTTTACATATATCGGAGAAATGCACGACGTGCATACAAATAGATCTTTAGCAGGGTTTTAAAAAGTACTCATTTTACGTGAAGAGCCTACATTGATGTTACCCTCCTCATTTCTGTCAACATCTCCAGAAAACACGCAAATAAAACGGGCCGCCAATATCTCGTGTTACTGGTGCTGCGCTACGTCCAAGAGCTCCGGTGACATACAGCGTTCTCGGTAGTCGATATAACCTCGCACGTGGAATCAGGCGAAAACCCACGAAAGCCATTCTTACTGAACACACCAGTGCCCGTCATTAGCAACGGAACAATTGCTGATGCTACTGAAATTACTGGCACGTTAAAGTCAGAGATTATCGGAACACGCCGTGCTTGAAAATGCAGATTTGCTCAAATAAAATCATAAAATATGCATCCTGTTATAACAATTATAGTGGCCTATGGAATTTTATATGATTAAAATTGCTGAACAGCAGAATGTGTACTATTACGTACAATTATTTCTATATTTTTATCCACCACAGGAAGATTTACAGAGGGAAAGCAAACTCATTTTTACGTTAAATGTTGGGGTGTATCTTAAGTAATATAAAATAAAGCTGGGTGCTATCTGTATACGCCCTATTTCGAGTACAACTGATATGACGCTAGTGTTTATGCGACTACCAGTGAATACTACAAATATGCAATTTGAGAGGCGAGTACTTGGTGTTTGGAGATTTTCACGTATTCTCACAACTAGGTCATTATTAATATACATATTACTGTTAAAAGAGTCGTTCATGTATCTAACACAAACTTGTAGTTCCTTTTGAATTCCTAACAATATGTGCATAAAATTATTAACTATGTACGTCTTCTTGTTTATGTGAAATACAAGTAAAATACAAAATTACGGAAAATCTGTACATACAATTTTAAATTTTGGAACCTCCATGTTGCTCTATTCGATGATGATGGATTGTAAGATTGCCCAGATTTCGGTATTGTAAAATTACGTCGTGGAAAATGTAAAAATACAGTGAGATGAATGATTATAAAGACCGCGCAGTATAAATAATTTTGTAATTTAATGCTGAAAGATGTTTGTTATTACACATACATGGAGACATGTAATTTTTTACATGTACATTATTGTTAATATGGTCCATTCACGCTTTCTTCAGCCTTTTGGAATCGAACCTTTGAAAAATCACCCTAGGCGATGGTTTGTTCAATCACTTGTATTCTACGAATACATAACACTGTGATTAACTCTAAAATACTGTAATTTTGAATAAATGAAACTTTTCTTAATATCTTCTATAATTTGTAATATTTACTTCGTATTATACACGAATTAAAAACAGCGAGAGCAGCGGTGCATTGGCAAAGGCCAGTAAGAAATAGTTCTCATTTCAAATATTGTTTCAACATAGTTTTTTGTTATACTCTTTGTTAATTAAATATTGCTATTGAAATATTTCATTATTTAGGTAGCCCCGGTAGAAACACATTTCATTGTTACAGTTAAAAATAACAGCGTAAAAAAACGTACGTAGGCCGTAGTGACGTGGTGTTTGTTTTTTCGACCGACAAAACTGTTGGCTGGGCGGATCTTATCGCTCTCTCTCTCCCTCCCTCACTGTTTCTCTCTCGAGAAATTCCCCATCGATAGTAACAGAATTATAAATGTTTAAAATTGTAGCATATTTCGTACTTATTGCAGCAAAATAATAATTTTTTACGTGAATATTATTGTTAGTATAAATATATACAATCATGTGTTTCAAAGCCAGATTGGTTCTCCTCTTTGGGTTCCTAACAATATTTGTATAAAATTATACGTGAAGTTGTTTACACAGGAAAAAAAAAAAAAAAAAAAACGAAATATATTTAACTTACTTTATTTTAACAGCTTAGATACCAATCGATAAATAGCATAACATAAAATAAAATACGTCTTTAAATTTTCTTGTGGCGTTTAACATAATTTCCGAAGAAATTAAATATTTGTTTTATACTTCTAATGATTTACACGAATGACATAAGCAAAACGTTGCGTGAAATTAAAAAACTCAGCGTTCGCTTTCCTTTCAAAAGATTACTACCCGCATAAAATGAAACCGTTTTACTCACAGGAAGTCACCTTCGGGTTTATACGTGAAACACATTTGATGTATACCTGGCGGACTACAATGAGTCGTCGTTCACACACGAAACTAGACGAATCTTTTGTATCTCACCTACAGAAAAGTACAAAGCTTGCAAAGTTGTGTTCGGTCTCTTTATTTTTTTAGCCGTCGAAAAAAGTTCAGTGTTTTTCTTTGTTCGCGTAGCTACCTGATGTTAACATTCCCGCAGCTGTCTCTCTTGTATTAGAGCAACCACTGGGAAATGGCATGCATTGTGACTTTCTGACTTAGCTAGTCTTTCCATGCTACTGTTTCATCTAAACAAGTTGTTACTTTCGGGAAAAGGAAAAATATACTTTCAATAGTTACACAGAAATTTTATTTTCCTTCTTTCTGTAAACTAGTTGTAAAATACTATTTTAATTTTTATGTTGCATAGGTAAAAGAGCAAGTTTTTACACATTTTGTGATGGTAATATTCAACAGAACCGTGCACTGTAATAAAAATTGTAAAATTACCTGGCAAAGGTAATATTCGCAAACTTGTGTGGGAAACATAGTTTGCCTTACGTGTAAGGTAAAACACGACGTGTGGATCTCTTGGTCCATTGTAACAATTTGATAATTATATTTGATACATTTTTAACTTAAAATTAATTTTAATATTTAGTCATACAAGATGTCAAACATAGCTAGTAGTATAGAAAGGGTGGTTCTGGTGCACTAGTCTGCAAACTGCGGACTCCGCGGCCCTTAAATAGCATTTCAGGCTGTAGGCTGCAGACCCCAGGAGCGAGAATTTCTCTTTTTTACCTTTTTCCCGCCCAAAAAGGTCTATTTCGCATACAAAATGGTCACTTTTTCACCTTATCCTTCAAAATTCCCCGAATTTCATTCCCGACACCGACGGCCATGTTGGCAGCCAGTGCCGACCACCATTTTTGTGCCCTAATTAGCATAATCCAGCGGATGACTCCTCAAGGGGGCAAACGACTCATTTTTGGGAGAGTCTCCATGAGGGTCCCCGCCACCATCTTGGATCACGAGCACCACTGACCAACAATATGGCTGCCACATGTCGAACATGTAAGCATAGTTGGCTGTAATTCCCGAACCGTTAAAGGTATAATTTCCAAATTCATAACAAAGACATCAACCATGCCAAGGAGAAGGGCTGCGGGGTTAACTATGACCTATGTCAACGGCCATCTTAGTATCGACGACGTATGTCTACACAGGACAATTGACGACGAACTCAGGATGTCGACAATTTTGGTGGTCACTGACTCGCTGGCGGCGGCGGTGGGGCATCAAGGCGTCGCGAACGATCCGATCTCGGGTAACACTGCCGCACGCGGGGAAAAGTATGCCCCATGTCAACTTATAAGCATAGTTGGCTGTAATTACCAAACCATTGGATTTATAACTACCAGATCAATAACATATGAATCAACCCCGACTATGAGAATGGTCGTAGGGTCAAATATGATGTATGTCGACTTATGAGAATAGGTGGCTGTAATTTCCCAACTGTTTAAATTATAGTTGTCAAATTCAAACCATAGGCATAAACCCCGATTACGAAAAGGGTCACAATGTCAAGTATGACCTACAGCAACTTATAATCATAGTTGGCTGTAATAAGCGAACTGTTGGAGGTACAACTACCAAATGCATTATTCATTAACCCGTACTATGAGAAGGGTCGCAGGATCAAGTATGACCTATGCCGACTTATAAGCATAGTTGCATGTAATTTCCGAACAGTTTACATTATAGTTGTCAAAATCATGACATAATCATCCACCCCAACCAGGAGAAGGGTAGTGGGGTCAAATATGACCTATGCCAACTTATAAGCAAAGTTGACCATAATCACCGAATTGTTGGATGTTCAACTACCATATTCATAACATATGCATCAACCCCGACTATGAGAAGGGTCGCAGGGTCAAGTAGGACATATTTCTACATATAAGCATAGTTTGTTGTAATTTATAAACCATTTAATTTATTGTTTTCAAATTCATAACAAGAGCATCGCCCCACATGATGAGAAGAGACGAGTGGTCAAGTATGCCATATGCCTACTTATAAGCATAGTTGGCTAAAATTACCAGACCATTTAAGATATAGTCATCAAATTCATAATATTAGCATCGCCACAGATGTGCAGAAGAGACAAGTGGTCAAGTATGGTCTATATTGTCCTATAAGCATAGTCTGCTGTAATTTCCGAACTGTTTAAGTTATAGACTCCAAATTAAGTACATGGACATCGTCCCCAATACGAGTAGAGTCGAGTGCTCAAATAAACCCCATGTTGATGTATAAGAATAGTTGACTGCAATCTTCGAAGCTTATGAGATAAACTACCAAATGCATAACATTGGTATCACCCCAGACGGTGAGAAGACTCGCAGTGTCAAGTGTATGTCCTATGACAACGTATAAGCATTGTTGGACTGAACCATACGCGATACAGAAGCCAAATGCACAACATGAGCATCAACCCAGATGACCCATAAGGCCAGTATTTCCTATATCTACCAATATACACAGTTAGGCATAATGTCCGAACCAGTTGTCAAATTCATAACATAGACACAATCCCATAAGATGAGAAGGGTCAAGTAAACCCTATGTCAGCATACAAACATAGTTGGCTATAAGTTCCAAACCGTTTAAGTATATGGCCCATGGATATGTCCATATGAGCATAGTTGGTAATAATTAACAAACCGTATGAGATACAAATACAAACAGTCACCGAAAAGGATCGAGGGTTCTAGTATGTCCTAAGCACAAATATAAGCACTGCAGCTAGCACTGATCAGTTCGGTGTTCGTACATTGAGTAATGACGCTAGTTCACGATTAACCACAAGCCTCTGAAATACACTTGATGAAAAAAAAGAGAGATATATATATATACAGTCCCTAACACTACGGAAAAATGCTCCCAGTCACATTGGGAAGAAAACAATACCTCCACCAACTCAAAAGAAAGCATTTAAAATGTCACTGTTAAACTGGCACACACACGGACACACATACATATAGGATGTATAAAATCCGTTTTCTTTTTACCTTCGACTTGCACTCATGTATTGAAGCAGGAAATAATAATAATTGCAGACAGACATACCCGAACCTTCAATGCACGTACATACTTCCAGACAGATGGTTAATACCTCACCATTAGTTGCGGGGGGGGGACCTTGCTCTCGTGCATTGTGTACTAAGACTTCGATGCATGTACATAATAATATATCATTCAGTACATTGCAATAAATACACAGCTGAGTCACAGCATATACAACAACATATGCTAGAACGATAAGCTTATTACAAAAGATTTATCCCCTATCTTAATCTGTGTAGCAGTGAATTACCCATATGCCGCGAGCACATCTAATCATCATCGATATGTCCTCGTTGGAAGCAGAGACTGCAATGACTGATTCCACCCTTCATGCACGGTAGATACTGTCCAAGTACTGCATCCCTACCACCTCCTCTTGTCAACGTAAGTACTGATATACTATTGAAAAGAAACAATGAATGTACCCTAAACAATTCGCGTGGTATCAAAGTTCGATTCCCCTAGAGAGTGGTAATACAGGTTGTCATAAAGCCGACGTTGGATGCTCGTGCATTTTGTTAAAGCGGGGGGGGGGGGGGATCCACTGCTAAAACACCAACATGAAGAGAGTAACTATCATTGTCTACATTAGTGTTCTTAATTGCAGTCAGTCCCCGACCTGCACTCAAGCACCAAGGCCATCACACACATGCACACACACACAAACATGCAATTAGAGGTAGTCATATGCATTGTTCTGTGTACTTTCACATGCCGTCCGCTAGAGTGTGCAAAAGGAAATACCTGCCAACACACATATGCGTATTGCACAAAAAGACAAGACCATACATCATATGTAATTCGACAAGAACCTGTAATTCCATCACTAATGCAAATTGTCAGGTTGGCCGAGTGGAGTAAATGGTCTGATATACTCTGATTCCAGTAAAAGGGAATGCCGGTTCTAATCCCTGCACATGACTCATATTTTCAGTACAGTACTCGTTGAGAGCGTATACTGACATGGCTGCAAACATTCGTCAGTCCCACTGGCCATGAAGAGGCTAGCATGACAGTCATACTCTTGCTCCGACCTGCACCCATGTACCGACCCTGTTGCAATTACAAGCTGCCATACTCTGCCCGAACCTTCAATGAATATATCAAGCCTTTGTAATTACAAGCAGTCGACCATTCCCGAACCATTAATGTATGCACTTAAAACAGTTTCCGTCCAGCATTACATGTTCAGTCGTTCCACTATGATAATCTCGATGTTGTGTTAACCCATAGTGTTTACCCATTGTGTTTACTTATCTAACCCAGGTCCCAACAGACAGCTGCTAGCTCTTCCCAGTTGGCCGCGATAGCGTACAAAAAAGAAAAAAATTCAACAACATGATACACAATTAAAAACACGTATGCATGTTCATTCGTAATATTTGCAGTCAGAGGTTCGAAAAAAACCTACACTGGGAAAAGCGCAGTGCGGAGAGAGTATTTGAGTGGCTCTAAAACATGGTCTTGAGAGACGATGAAGGTGAAGCGAGGTGAGTATGGATCAGCACCAGGGAAGCGAGAGTTTCCTGAGAATAAAAAAACCACTGCCTTGTGGCTTCATATGAAAGTTATTCCCAGTGTGTTCTCTACCCTTCCTTGCGGGTGAATATTAATTTTTTTCTTCCATGTTCGATAAGGATGTGTAGTGTGCATAAAGCGAGGCGCACGACCTCATACACAGTTCAAGCTCTGACAGCCTCACGAGTCACTTGAGAGTGCATCCTTGTGTGTAGTTCACCAGCTGCAAAACACATACCACACTAGCAGACCACTACCAAGTGCATTGCTAATGTATTTATTTACATGCATAACCAAATTACACACACATACATACATCTATTATATCATTCAATAAAACCTCTGGCTCTGAGTTCATCAATAATTGTATTTATCTCTCCAGTGACAGAAAGATATCCAACTCTCCACAAGGAAACCAACAACCGAAGTCCATCAACCAGATCATTGGGATCTTCAGAACCATGTGTACGCCTTCGCTTGGCAAATGTTGCCATTTCATTGTCATAAGTAGAATAGGCATAGTAGACAGCAACATGTGTTCACTCTCGCTTTGCAGTTGTCGACACGCCATCGTCATCAGTAGAAGATACATCGGCATCACCAGCAGAATTGTAGGTCACAGATTCGTTGTCAGTGTCCTGGGTAGCAACTTCGGTTTTCACTTCCATGTTAGTGGTGCAGGTCTTGTATTTACAACTCTCGAGTATCTGACAGGTTCATGCTCTGCAGCACCCGTAGTTCCTTCTTCATACATATCATGGTCTGCAGCATTCATAGTTCCTTCTTCGCTCACATCATGCCCTGAAGCACACATAGTTCCATCTTCGTACTTCGTGCTTTGCAGCACTTGTATACCCGTCTTCACACACTGGTTTGGAACACCACGCAGGTCCTTGTAATGTTATGGGTGCTCGAACGAACGTTAGGTTACATGACGAATCAGCAGGAAGGCTAGCCTGTCATGCGGCAACACATGTTGGTGCATACCAGGCAAAGGTGCGTAACCTTTACATGTACCAGTGTGTCTCTTGAGATTATCATCTCTACCAAATGCAGCACCGCACATAATACATGTTAGAATTCTGGAGGCCAGTTCTTTCGAATATATGTTTTTCTCATGGCGACGAGCACGACAGTTTTTCCTGATGATTATTCCACAAGAACAACACTGTTTTCCAACCATGGAGGAAGTTCCATCCATAGAGGCATGCTCTACGATAGACATCATGTCAGCTTGCGCCATCTTCATACAAAACAAAACTGAAGTTTGTCCTACAGTAGCTTCATGGGTATAAAAAAGGTATTTAACCACATTTAATCAGTAGGAATTAAGCAATGTACCAGTCGAAGTAGCAAGTCCTTCACCCAGAAGGCTGACCCCTCACCACAGCTGACCATTCACTACAGCTGAAACCTCACTGCAGGTGACACCTCACTGCAACTGACCCCTCATTTAAGCTGAAGT
The DNA here is from genome assembly GCA_029891345.1 of Dryococelus australis. Taxonomy (NCBI): domain Eukaryota; kingdom Metazoa; phylum Arthropoda; class Insecta; order Phasmatodea; family Phasmatidae; genus Dryococelus; species Dryococelus australis. The sequence continues at coordinate 36,948,077 of CM057000.1, read as the reverse complement.
ACAAAGTAGGGTTAATAACTTTGTAGGAATTTCTGTGGGTGTTAAATGCCAACCTTTCTACCAATCCAAACTATGTCCCTATCTGCTCAGTAGTGGAGGGAATATCAGTATGTACACTCACCCGAACTCTACAGCGTCAACCCGACATGAGTATCAGCTTGAGAGCATGTTTCTTTGAATAGTCAACATGCACATACATTCTTCGATAATTATCATGTCAGACAGTGCAGGGTTACACATTGCAAGATGCCTTCTAAAGTCAACGCATCAGGCAAATCATGATGTACACACATTTCACATGTGAACAAAGTATGCTCTGTATTCTGATGGCAATTGGCCTTGTGCTGTCTGCAGCTGGTTATTTCAGACAAGGGCATCTTACAGTAGCAGCATAAATAAATGTCCTGTTCCATCATCATCGCCGAGCATGGTATCCACATACAACGTTCACTCTTCACAGTCCGAACAGCAACTGTGCCGGCCAGCATATTACAGCATGTATGAAATAACAATGCATGTGAACCTAACATGAGTATCAGCATGAGAGAGCAAGTGCATGACTTATCTAGACCTTCACCCAGCAGTAAACTGTGCTTCAAGCCCTGGCTCAATTACTCCAGTTGACAAGTTCCTAATTGAGAAAGCAGCCTATATGAATTCTTTCTCAACTGGAGATGATCTCTAGAATGAAACTTCCAAATGGAACATTTCCCCCATGTGCTCTTCTTACTCATTGCAAATCTTCTGTTTACCAGCTTCTATACCTGCCACAATGTCAACCGTGTTATACAGAGAGTCATTCATTGCCATAGAGGCTTTCTGACTAAATTCATCATCATGTGGTTTTGGTTAGGTATGTATACATTCCAACCCCATATTATATTTTAATACACCATATTTTTTCCATCTCATCTGTAAGTTGACATATGATACTCTGCTTTATGTTCTTAAGGTATGCACAAATGTCTTTAGCCATACCCGATAAAATGTATGTCTTCATTAGACCAAGGAAAGCAGATTCTTTCAAAGATAAACCTATTCTAATTGGGAAAGTTCACAGGAGGTAGTTGTGGTAAATACCTTCTTTTCATATGTTCAATTCTCCATGTTCAAGCCATATGCTATTTACTGAAATTTAAGGAAAGGAAGATACCTGTGAATAACAACCCAGCAACATCAGTAAAGGATCCAACAGTGAAAACTATGGCTGGATTAACTCCTACACATCCTTGCAACTACTGTAACAGGACATTTGCACATGTCACCAGTGCAGAGAGGCAAATGAAACATTAATACAAGCTGAATCCATATTGTACAGGTTATTGATGTGATAAATGTCACGATAATTTTGACTCGTATAGACAATTTACAGATACATATGAAATAAAACGAGTGTAAAGACATTGCACCTGTTATGCAACAAACCTGGGGTGGTCAGGTGCCTGCCGTATTGAATGGTGGTGTTGGTGGTACAATGCCAACTTCCAACCTGATCATTGCATCAGGGTAGAAACAATGTCGCTGTTTGGTAAGCTCTTTAGTAGAAATAACAATGCAAGGCGCCATGAAGATGTGTCTGTGTTGGAAAGAGGTCAGTGATAACGTACTTGTCATGATGTGAAATTCCACTTCTAACTTGCAGCTGCATGTCAGTGTAGTAACCTAGATACAACATCAACTATCTGAATACATGTCTCCTAAATGCTTAACCCCCACTGATGGAATATGTAAATGTGTATATAAACAGCATATGGGATTGGTGAAAAAGTTAGTCTGTTGTTGATATTCAATGAGTGAGCATCGGCTACAGATACAGTGGAAACTACTTCAGACAACCAGTTGTGCCGGTTCTGCAAGATGTCATTTTCCAGGAGCCGGCATGCTCGTTGACTTAAGATTGGATGTGCTGTGAACACAAAGCATTCTGCATTAACGTGTGAACAGTACAAGTCTCAATTTGGATGTCGTGATAATTAAAAAACACATCTTGGAATGTGAGATAGACACACCCCCATGCCTGCTAAGTACTGTAGGTCTACAGTGGAAAACTGGTGCACGCTCACCATTGGACCTGAACATTGTAGACCATTCTCCACATACATCGAGAGTATGGGGTGCATCTGCTATAGTGGATACTTGTGCACCATCACCATGGGCAGCACCGATCCTGGACATGTACAATTCTCCTCAGTCATCAAAGGTATTTATGCTGCTACAATGGTAGTACCTTTAGTAAAAGATCGAGTGCATGTCAACATGAGAAACATGGTAAATGTTCGATGAAGTTGAGCATGGTATCAACCTACAGGATGTGTTCCAGCCATAGCACGAAGCAAAATATGTAACTACCAGGAAAAAATATTCCAGGATATAAGTGACAACCATATGAAGAATTGTACATATGAAAAAGATGCTACTACACCACAACTACCTGCTGCGAGCTTACCCAATGAGAATAGGTTTATCCAGAAAGAATCTGCTTTAAAAGGTCTAATGAAGATGTACATTGCATCAGGCTTGGAAAAAGATATTTGTACATACCTTAAGCAAATAAAGCAGAGTATCATAGATCAACTTACAGATGAGATGAAAAAGATGAATTATTAAAATATAATATGTGGTTGGAATGTATATATACCAAACCAGAATCGTATTATGATGAATATTAGTCAGAAAGCCTTTAAGACAATGAATGAGTCTCTGCATAACATGGTTGACATTGTGGTAAGGGTAGAAACTTGTAAACAGAAGATTTGTAACAAGGAAGAAGAGTACATGTAGGTAGGCTAAAGTTGGAAGTTACATACAATAGATCATCTCCTATTGAGAACGAATTTGTATAAGCTGATTCGCTATTAGGGGCTTGTCAACTGGTGGATTTGAGCCAGGGCTTGAGGCACAGTCCACTGCTGGGTGAAGGTCTAGATAAGTCATGCACTTGCTCTCTCATGCTGATACTCATGTAAGGTCACATGCATAGTGGTTTAATACATGTCAGAATAGGCTGGCCATCGCAGTTGATGTTCGGACCCTGAAGAGTGATTGTTGTCTGTTGATACTGTACTCGGCGATGATGATGGAACAGGAAATTTATTTATGCTGCTGCTGTAAGATGCCTTTTTCTGAAATAACCAGCTGCAGGCAGATGAGGCCAGTTGTCATCAGAATCCATAAAATACTGTGTCCACATGTGAAATGTGTACATCATGGTTTGTCCGATGTGTTGACTTGAGAAGTCATCTTGCAACGTGTAACCCTGCACTGTCTGACATGATAATTATCGCACATATGCACATGTTGACGATTTTAAGAAACATGTTCTCTGGCTGATACTTGTGTCGGGTTGACACTGTGAAGGTGAGATGGGTGCACAAACTGATATTCCCTCCAATACTTAGAATATGGTGACATAGCTTCGACTAGGTAGAAAGGAGGGCATACTACACCCACAGTAATTCACACACAGTTTTTAAACCCACTTTGTACGTCAGCTGCAGTGAGGGGTCAGCTGCAGTGAGGGTTCAGCTGCAGTGAGGGGTCACCTGCAGTGAGGGGTCCGCTGTTGTTAGGAGCCCACTGTAGTGAGGGGTCAACCTGCTGGGTGAAGAACTAGCCAAGTTGACATCTGGTACAATGCTTAAGTCTTGCTGATGTAATGTGTTTTAGTAGATATAAGGGGCAGATACTGTGGGAAGAACTTCAGTTTTTTTTTTGCATGAAGATAGTGCAATCTGATATGATGTCTATCGTAGAGTATGCCTCAATGGACGTAACTGCCTCTATGGACGTAAGTGCCTCCATGGCTGGAAAACAGTGTTGTTCCTGAGGAATGATCTTCAGCAAAAGATGCCATGCTCATCGCCATGAGAAAAAACATCTGTTCATAAGGACTTACCTTACATGTGATATGTGGTGCAGCATTTGGTAGAGACGATAATCTCAAGAGACGCAATGGTAAATGTAAAGGTAACACACCTTTGCCCGCCATGCACAAACATGTGTTGTCGCACAACAAGGCTAGCCTTCCTGAAGATTCGTCATGTAACCTAACGTTCGATCGAGCACCCATAACATTACTTGGACCTATGTGTTGGTCCAAAGAAGTGTGCAAAGATGGAGATACAAGTGCTGCAGAGCACGATGTATGCAAAGAAGGAACTATGAGTGCTGCAGAGGAAGATGTGTGTGAAGGAAGAACTACGGTTGCAGAGCATGAACCAGACAGATAGTCAGGAGTTGTAAATATTAGACCTGCACCACTAACATGTGAAGTGAAAACCGAAGATGCTACCCAGGACAATGACAACGAATCTGTGACTTCCAAGTCTGCTGATGATGCCGATGTGCCTTCTACTGATGACGATGACATGTCGACAATTACAAAGCAAGAGTGTACACATATTGCTGTCGATGATTCCTATTCTACTGATGACAAAGAAATGGCAACATTTGCCATGCGAAGGCAATGACCTTGTTGATAGACTTCGGTTGTTGGTTTCCTCGCGGAGAGTTGGATGTCTTTCTGTCATCGGAGAGATAAATGCAATTATTGTTGAACTCAGAGCCAGAGGCTTTATTGAATTATATAATAGAGATATGTATGTGTGTGTGATTTGGTTATGCATGTAAATAAATACATTAACAATACATTTGTTTTTTTCTTAAATCCTACTGGCTAAGCGAAGTACCAATTGCTATGTGTTAGCAGTCCGCTAGTATGGTATGTGTTGTGTAGCTGCTTTCCTATGCACAAGGATGCTCTTTCAATTGACTCATGAGGCTGTCAGAGCTCGAACTGTGAAAGAGATTGTGCACCTCACTTTATGTACACTACATATCCTTATCGTATATGGGACAAAAAAAAACATTAATATGCAAACAGAAGGAAGGGGAGGGAACACACTGCGGAATAACCTCAATATGCAGCCACAAAGCAGCAGTTTTGTTTTTTTTTTTCTCGGGGAACTCCCAGTTCCCCAGGGCTGCTCCATACTCACATCGCTTCAACTTCATCGTCTCTCAAGACTACATACACAAATTCTCTCTCCCCAATGCACTTCCCCAGTGTAGGTTTTTTTTTTCTCGAACCTCTGGCTGTAAGTATTTCGAATGTACGTGCATATGTGTTTTGAATTGTGTATCATTTTGTTGTATTTTTTTTCCTTTGGTACACTCGCATGCCCAAACTAGGAAGAGCAAGTAGCTGTCTGTATGGACCTGGGTTCGAGATGTATCACTATAGGTAAACACTACATCGAAGTTATCATTGTGGAATGGCTGAACATGTAATGCTGGAAGGAAACTGTTTTAAGTCTATACATTAATGGTTAGGGATCGGTCGAATGCTTGTAATTTCAAAGGGTTGGTGAATTCATCGATGGTTTGGGCAGAGTATGACTGCTTGTAATTGCAAAAAGCTTGGTACATGCATTGAAGGTTCGGACACATTATGCCTGTTTGTAATTGCAAAAGGGTTGGTACATGACTGCAGGTCGAAGCCAGAGTTTGACTGTCATTCTAGTCCCTTCAAGGCCAGTGGGACCCACAAATGTCTGCAGACGTGTCAGCACATGCTCTCAACAGGAATTAAAATTACGATAGCTTATTTATTCGAGTAGTGTACATAAAAAAAACATGTGTCAGGTGCGGAGATTAGAACCCACACTCCCTTTTACTAGAACTAGAGTTTATATCAGACCACTTTGGCCACTTGGTCAACCTGACAATTTGCATTAGTGATAGAATTACATGGCTTTTGTCGAATGACACATGATGTATGGTCTTGTCTGTTTATGTAATACGCATGTGTGTGTTGGTAGGTATTTCCTTTTGTGAACTCTAGTGGACCATGTAAAAAAGATACACAGAACAATGCATGTGTCTATCTCTAATTGCATGTGTGTGATGAGCTTGGTGCATGAGTGCAGGTCGGGGACTGACTGTAATTATGAACACTGATGTAGAAAATTAATTTTTCTCTTCGTGTTGGTGTTTTAGCAGTGCCCCCCCCCCCCTTGCTAGCCCCTCGACTTACGAACATTCAATGTAGGCTTTATGACGACTTGTATTACCACTCTCTATGGGAATCAAGTCTGCGATACACAGATTGTTCAGGGTACACACATTGTTTCCTTACCTTTACAAAGGGAGATGGTGGGGATGCAGTACTTGGTCGGCATCTACCATGCACAGAGGGTGGAACCAGTCATTGCAGTCTCTGCTTCCAACGATGGTTAGATGTGCTCGCGGCATACGAAGGTCACCCCCCCCCCCGCAACAAATGGTGTGGTATTAACCATCTGTCTGTAATTATTACCTGCTTCAATACATGAGTGCAAGTCGGAGGAAAAAAGAAAACGGATTTTATACATCCTATATGCATGTGTGTGAGTGTGTGTGCCAGTTTAACAGTGACATTTTAAATGCTTTCGTTTGAGTTGGTGGAAGTTTTGCTTTCTTCCCAATATGACTGGGAGCATTTTTTCCGTAATGTTAGGGACTGTATATATATATTTTTTCATCAAGTGTATTTCAGAGGCTTTTGGTTAATCGTTAACTAACGTCATTACTCACTGTACAAACACCGAACTGATCGGTGCTAGCTGTGCTGCTTATATTTGTGCTTAGGGCATACTAGAACCCTCGATCCTTTTCGGTGACTGTTTGTAGTTGTATCTCCTACGGTTTGTTAATTACAACCAACTATGCTCATATGTACATAGCCATAGGCCATATACTTAAATGGTTCGGAACTTGTAGCAACTATGTTTTTATGCTGACATAGGGTTTACTTGACCATTATCATCTTCTGGGGTTGTATCTATGTTATGAATTTGACAACTGGTTCGGATATTAAGCCTAAATATGTATATTGGTAGATATAGGAAATATTGGGCCTTGCAGGTCATCATGTTATGCATTTGGTTACTGTATCACGGATGGTTCATGCCAATTATGGATATATGTTGTCATTGGACACACATTTGACATTGCCAGTCTTCTCATCATTTGGGGTGATACCTTTGTTATGCTTTTGATAGTTTATCTTGCATGCTTCGGAGATTGCAGTCAACTATGCTTATACATCAACCTCGAGTGTACTTGACCACTAGACTCTTTTTGTCATCGGGGACGATGTCCATGTAATGAATTTGGCGACTTTAACTTATTGGCAGTTGAATCTCACATGGTTCATAAATTACAGCAAACTATGTTCATAAGTATAAATATGTCATACTTGACCATGCGACCCTTCTCATAGTCGGGGTTGATGCATATATTATGAATTTGGTAGATATACCTCCAATTGTTGGGTAATTACAGCCAACTATGCTTATAAGTAGTCATATTTAATACCTGATATTTCAACAGTTCTTGTAGTTGTGGTTGTTGCCTATGGTTTGACTTTGACAAATACAACTTAAACGGTTCGGTAATTACAACCACCTATGCTTATAAGTCGACAAAGGTCATGTTTGACCCCACGATCCTTTCATAGTCGGGGTTGATGTGTATGTTATGAATTTGGTAGTTGTTCATCCAATGGTTCGGTAATTTTATCCATCTAAGTTAATAAGTTTGCATAGGTTATATTTGACCCTGCAACCCTCCTCCTGCTCGGGGTGGATGGCTATGTTGTGATTTTGACAACTTCAACTTAAACTGTTTAAACTGTTCAGAAATTACAGCTTACAATGCTTATAAGTCGGCATAGGTCATACGTGACCCTGCGACCCTTCTCATAGTAGGGGTTGATGAATAATGCATTTGGTAGTTGTACCTCCAACAGTTCGTTTATTACAGTCAACTATGCTTATAAGTGACATGTGACATATTTGACCCTGCGACCCTTCTCCATGTCAGGGTTGATTCCTATGTTATGAATTTGATAACTATAACTTAAATGGTTAGGATATTATAGCCAACTTTGCTTATAAGTTAACATGGGGCATATTTGACCCCACGATTCTTCTTCTTGTCGTTGTTGATGCCTATGTTATGAATTTGACAACTTTAAATTAAACGGTTCGGACATTACAGCCAACTATGCTTACATGGTCAACATGCGGCCGCCATATTGTTGGTCAGGTGTGCTCATGATCCATGATGGTTGTGGGGACCCTCATTGCGACCCTCCCAAAACTGAGTCATTTGCCACCTTGAGGAGTCACCCGCTGGATTATACTAATTCCGGCACAAACATTGTGTTCGGCACTGGCTGCCAACATGGCCGTCGGCGGCGGAAGGAAAATTCGGGAAATTTTGGGGGAAAAAGTGAAATTTTCGCTCCTGGGGTCCGCAGCCTGCAGCCTGGTGCGCCTGAACCGCCTTTTTTTATACTACTATTGCTCTTTATATGTAAGGCATAACAACCGCACTCTGGAGTAAAATTCACGTACATGGCGGTGGAAAATCCCATAAATGGTCGGGAGAATTACCTTACGACGCGCGCATCTGTTCAGCATTGTCTCAACAGCTAAGAGGAAGGACGGGCGGAAGAAACCACCATTTAACACGCTAATCTTCACTGGAGCTGTCGTGCTGTCCTCATGGTGAAATGGATTGCGCAACAGCCTGTCGTGATAGAAGCCAATGATTCGCGCCCATCCATCAGCAAGTGTCAAGGATTTTAGAGTTGAGTTTAAGGTTTACTATTCGTTACATGATATAGGTAGGCTAATAAAAAAAATTAACTGTGCTAGTACAGCCGCGTATTTTTATACATAATTTTGTCATGCAATATAGTTAATATTACCGGTATGGAATTTTCTCCCACTTTGATCAGGTACTTTTTGCATACAATTAGGGAATAGTATCTTACGTGTTATTTAAATTTACTCCACATTTAACAGGTAAGTTTTCCTTACATATAAAGGAACTTTCCCTCAAATTTTTTTAACTCTGTGTATATTTTAAGAAGTGAGTACTGCAAACTTCGCCTTGATTAAAAACATGGATGCATGTAATTAAAATACTACATATTTTATATGTTTAATGAATACCTGTGTTGAAAAAAATCAATGTTTCAAAAACGTATTGTTGGTAACTTCTTTGCAAGGAATCGTTTGTAAAACATACAAAAAACATTTACTTTGCAGAAATGGAAAAAGTATTCGGAAAATCACTTGGCAAGCAAGATCTCGTAGTAGTCTGCGATGAAACTACTTATGCAAATGGATCGCAGTTCATTAGATACGCACCGGGCAACCACGAGTCTGATAGAAACAGGCCGAAACTGTGTTACCTGGTCAAGGATAGATCTTACTCCTCAGTGGGTCTGCCGCCAGCTTCAAAACTGAGGCTTTAGTACGCAGAGGATTGTGGTATTTGACCTGCAGGTAATTGATATCACTTACTAAACCTGTTAGCGGTTCACACATAAATAGATACTCCGCGTTAAGTATTTAGAGTAGTTTGGTACGGAAGCGAATCTTGAAGAGGGGGTGGGAGGAGGACGTATTGAAGATCTCTGAAATGTACTTGAGCGAAAGAAAAAAATACATTTTACCTTTCGCTGACTGAAGACTTGTTATTAGCTCTGCCCACCGGCATATATTAGAAAAGCCATATAGTACTGCTACTTATAGGCTGTTCACGGTAAAACGAGCACTTTTGAAAGCCCTGCTTAAGATATACTTGTTTGCACGTAGCGTGTTCTTCCGCATAATGTAAAAGGGCTTCTTTACTTTATCCATGCCTCGGTAAAGCGAAACATGAAATTATATGAAAAGTAAATATCTTACAAACGTGCTCAATTTTACACTTCAGTTCATAAAACAGAAAGCGAAAGAAATAATTTATGTTATTCCAAATGATCACCTAACTCTTTTATTCTGCGTCAAGATATGGAACTACTTTCCATCCATCATTACCAACTTTACTGTGCACATGCTACACAGTGCTCCCGTTAGAATATATCCAGGCAGGAGCAATGACATTTTTATAAGGTTGAATTCAAAAGTGCTCACTTTATCGTGAACAGCTATCCTTTAGTACTTATGATCCCCGTATATGACTACGTTAGAAGGAAACAAATGGTAACTTTTGGCACCGTAACAGTTCAAATTATCTTGTTCGAACTTAACGCCAAAGCACAGCTATAATATAACTGTCTGTTGAGGTTATATGCTCTGTAAGATGCACGCACTTGCGAGATGCAGGCGTAAGAAACCCGCGTCACTTCCAGTGTTATAGGCAATTTTATCTCATGGTTTCTTGTTCAGCAATACTATAGTTGAGCGGGTCATGATCTCACGCAGTGCCACAGAATACTGAATAGTGCGGAAGTGAACTATAAACTTGAAATCCGACCGGAAACGCCAGGAAAATAGCTTCGATGGCCAGCAACGCGGCTCAAAGCCGTTAGCCAATCAGAGTCTGGTAACTTGCCAGGCGGCCGTCCTGCCAACAAGGAATCTTCCGCAGCCCGCATTAGCCCATCAGACATACCGTAAGACCCACTTGCAGAGCCTTGCGAAGCAACTCAGTAGCTTGGTACGCATATTATAGTTTATTCACCGTTTCTTCACATATTTTGAATCAAATCTTCGAAAAATTACTCCATGTATGACGTGTTTAGTTATTTCATAAACATGTTATTTATCACAAGCGTTTTATACCTGTGTTAACATAGAAGTATCTTATTTTACGTTAAAATTGTTGTTTGACTACATTAATGTTATAATTTATAATATTTCGTTTATAATAAATATTAAAATAAACAGTGAGAAAACATGTGTGTTGGTAGTGCCTAATAAAAATAGTTCTCATGCAAAATATTATTGCAACTGAGTGCGCACGAATTCGGTGTGTTGTACTTTGGTGTAATTTTCTAGACTTAGTTTTAAAGCTTTCGCTGAATGAGGCGGAGGAATATCCCGGAAGTAGAACTTTAGCAGGGCTTCGGAAAGGTGTGAAGTAACCGCGAAAGGATCAATACTTCCCTATTCTGCGGCTCGATAAAATCCAAAGGAAATGTTACTTGTGAAACAGTTTGTTATGACTTCAATGCAAACAACCTTTCTATGAAAAGGACGTCCCGCTGCTTACTTGTCGGCAGGATACCACTATATTGTTTAGTGCAGGTGTCGCCCTCATTAGAATGACAGTGCTTTACGTTATTTACCGCTCTTTCCTGGTGAGTACGACACCTTCCTCACCTGGGGGTAAACTCCACCGGTTACTTTGGGTACACTCCCCCTCGCAGAGCAGGCGACTTGGGGATAAAATTGATAGTAATTTTATTACAAAGGCAGCATTAGCTAACAAATGCGTGATTAATATCTTCTCTGCGAGGAACAGCTGATTTTACTGACATCTTCCGTCTGGTAACAAGATTATAGGAAATAAATAAAAATAGAATAGCTTGCACAAATTGAAGAGTTTTACTCTGCGAAACTCTACAGGAAACATCTCAAACTTCTTGTCTTTCATATATTGTTATAGACACCAGAGACGTATCTGAGTTCGTGAAGGATTGAGGTGTTCGTGAAGGATTGAGGTGTTCATAAAACTAAAAGAAGTAAATTTGATTTTCAATTTATTTATAATGCTATAAATATTTATATATTTATTATATACCACAATTAACTACCTGTATATTCTATTAGTCTTGTTATTATCAATGAGCGCAATATTTAATTTAGCCTATAGCTCAATTTTAATTAACGTCCTTATTACTGTCTCCATATTGGCTACAGTAATTTTATTCGCACACGTTATTTACACATATCCAATCTGTCTGTTGTAATTATTCCAAATGTCTGTAACTCATCCATCCAGGTCAGTAGTCCCGCCCGTCCGTCTCACTCTCCACTGTATCGACGCTCGCAATCTGCGAGACTTCAATCTCGCTGGTCACTATTGCCGCCACTCGTCGCTATTAACACCATGTAATCGGCGAAACTGTCGGCTTGGGGACTCGTTGCCGCATCAATACTCAAGCTGACACAATACCATAAGGTTCCTCGCACCCCGAGTCTCACTGAGAGAGGGGGCGATGACCAGAACATTCTTGCAATGATAACACCATACATTCAATCCCCTCAATGGTCGAAGGCGGCACTAGTCCCCTCAAACTTATCGCAGCAGCGTCACTCCTTTGTAAATCTCCGCGCACTCCTCTGTCCTTCAAACACTGCTTCGCTCGCTCGAGAGTGGTGCAGAGCAACATGTAACAATATGCAGACGTGAGCAGTTAGAGACAACTACCATGTTGGCGAAACAGCACTTCGGTCGCCACATCGAATGAAATGGTGTCCATCGCCCACTCGCACCCGCCATATGCGACCCACACCTGGGATGATGGTGTGGTGGGCCATATTGTCTGAAATCCAGCCCAGCCCCAGCAACGATCATCGTCCAGCTACGACAGGCAGTACAGCGAGTGTAGGATACCGTACCTCATACAGACGTTCAACTTTTTTTTATGACGGTCACATGCCATCGTTGCTGTATGTGTGGCCGTTCGGGGTAGTTACACTCGTTATTGGGGTGTCTTCTGTATGAGTTGCGATTAATGTTCTGGATGTCCCACGTGCTTGATATTATCATCAGACCTATATATACCACCTACTTCTCGTATACCATGTTTAGGGATATTTTAAAATGAATTTCAAATTGTGTATATACATTCGTAATACAAAGGATGTGTTGCACAAAAATTTATTTAATAATTTATACTGTACAAAGCATAAAACAAGGTACACAGCTGTTGTGAATAACATTTCGCTTTATGCAAAAATGTTTAATGATTCTAAAGTACCATTGATCTCCATATTAATACAAATGTTGAGTAAAGAAAAATATTTGCCTCTTGCAGAGCCTAAAATTACAATTTTTTTTTTTTTTGTGGGCGAGGATGTTAAACGCATGCCATTTTGTTCCGTATAGCTTCACATTATGTTTTAGAATTACTTATAGCGCACACTCTTTATATTGTTCATCTGCTTTGAGAGAAGGACCGATTTGGCACCGAACGTAAATGTAGAAAAAAAATCTGGCCAGAAGACAAGAAAATAAACGTGAAGCTAAAAAAGCACGAGCGTAGTTCGATCTTGGGAGAGAAATGTCAAAAAAGGACAAACATTGTGTTGTAAGACGAATAACGCCCGTTTCGATGGAAACAAGCCAGTAGATAATTATTACTTAATTACGGAGACGACATTTCGATAGGGACGAAAATCGATGACGAGGAGGTTCAGAGACAGTAAATTGTGGACTGTGAGACAACTTGATGGGAAGAAGGAATGGGGTTGTCACTCTTCTCCTGTTATCGCAAGAACGCCAACCGCTGGAAATCCAATAAAGCAAACATGTGGCCTGGACAACCGAGGGCAGCTTCAGAACGCCCTCGCTTGACCTACACGGGGTCTCTCGGCTACGTCATTGGGGAATGGACTCTCGCACCGCCAGTTCCGGACGGTCAGGGTCGAGGTACGTGTAATCTACTCACGTTTACTTCCAACCTTTCTAACTCCTGTCAAAGTTCTACTTCCAGGATATTCATCCGCCCCGTGCACACAAAACTTAACAACGTCTAGAAAATTACACTAGCTTGAAAACGCACCGCTTTCGTGCGCACTCAGTGTATAGGCTGTTCACGGTAAAATGAGCACTTTTGAAAGCCCTGCTTATGATCTACTTGTATGCACGTTGTGTATTCCTCCGTCTTATTTAAAGTTATATTGCCATGGACCTCATCACCCTATTCGTGTGTCAGTCAAGTGAAACTGTGAAATTATTAAGAAAGAAAATATTTTACAAATCTGCTTATTTTTACGCTTAGATGCATAAAAAACAGAAAGCCAAATAAATAATTTTAAGTTGTCGCAAATGGTTACCTAACATTTCTTAATCGACGTTAAAATATGGAACTACTTTCCAGCTATGGTTACCAACTTTACTGGGCGAATGCCACTTAGTGCGCCCTTTAAAATTATTTGCAGGTAGGGGCAGTGACTTTTTCTAAAGTTCATTTCTAAAGTTCTCACTTTATCGTGAACAGCCTTTAATACAATTTTACATAAGAACTATTTCTTAATAGGCAGTACCAACACACTTATTTTATTACAGTTTTCATACATATTAATTATAAACTAAATATTACAATTTATATATAAATGTTAAGAGTTGACTTTTACAATAGATAACTGGCAGTCTTATTGGCGTTAACAGGCAGAAAATTAAACGAAGGTAGGTTAGTAGAAAAAATATTTACTATTTGAGTTCCGTTGATAACTAACGAAATTTTTTCCGTATTTAATATTGTTAACGTTGATTATGTATGTGAAAACAGGATTCCGGAGACTTCATATTTGGGGTAAATTATTACACAAAAACTTTCTGTGTTATTTGCCGTTTGGATTTGTGTAACTACACTTAATGAAAATGTAAGCCGACGGTGAATTGTGCATACTATTCGTGACTATTTGCGACGTCTTGAATACAGGTTAGTTGGCGTTAAACCTTAAACGAAAAGACTTGGTAGCTGACGAACTGTTAACACAATAAATTTGACACGTCTGACGTAATACACTATTGAAACGCTAATACACACGCTAATTAAGTATCAAGGATATCTAAAAATGGGTACTCAGGTACTAGCATCCCAAATATCGTTTAAAATAATTATTTATGTTTTTTCCTGTACCCCGAGTAGTCATTGTTAAATATCCTTGATACTTAACGTGTGTATAGGATATAGATCACACGAAATGCCATTTATTTGGCAAAGTTAATTAGGAGCGTGGAAACTTGTTATTCCGAAATTTTGACTTTTCGGTGCTATATTTTGAAATCTATAATCAATTGACTACAAATATTTACATTTATGTGGTCCTTGTATACACCTCTTCCAGCAAATGACATAAACAATTATCGTGAAATATGGCCTTTACACATTGAGATCTGCATAGGTACATTTATTGCCATTCAACACAAATAAAAATTGAGTCACGTGTTATCACTACTGAGAGAATACCTATTGTTTTTTGTCTTTGTATTATTACTCACCACTGTTCTACTTGTCCAAACCAAACAAACACTATACTGTACTCTAAAACGTTCTTAACTTGCTGATAATCAACCACTGGGATTTCGAGTTCATTTTATCCTAATCATAAGTTTTTATTTCGTGATACGTTTTGAAATTAATCGCTTGTCTTTTTGGAATGATACAGCAAAAAAAAAAAATGTTTTATTCAAGAAAAATAATTATTGCTGTTGGGATTTGGGATGTACTTGATTTGTACGTTCTTGTTGAAAAATGGTAGAACACTAGATTATGTCTGTGTGTGAGTATTTTTTGAAAGACAAAAGAGTTTTCAAATAAGCATCGCTGCAGCGTAGGCCTCAAAGTGTTAAACTCAAGGGTGGTTGGTGTTGAAATGCCAACACGAAGAACCTTAGGCCGTGTTCCAATTGGCACTTTCATGTTGACAATATAATAATGTGATTTTAAATTTTGAACGGCCCTCTAACAAACTTCGGGATTACTCACTGTTCACTTTAAGACCTCATGACGTTTTAATTTTTGTAATTGTAATACAAGAAAATGATATTACATGGCATGGTAGACAATTGAATGTCTTGGTTTTCCGAATTAAAACTTACAAAATGCTACATAAAAATGACAAAAAAATGAAACTCAAAACGAATTGGAGCACGGCGTGAGAGTAGAGACCTGAAGAATTCGCGGATTCATTTTGGGACAAGTTAGAATTCAAAACTCGTGCTTTTATATAACCTTAGCAATGGGTCCACACGGTGTGTGACAACCCCTGGAGAAGGCTGGCCCGATCGTCGCCTGCCACCGTGACAGCAGGCAGCCAATGCGCAGTTGACATCGGCATATCTGTACATACGAATGTAGAGTCCAGCCTGCAGGTCATTGAACTCGCTAATTCTTCAGGTCTCTACGTGAGAGTCGGCTTTCAGATCTTTTCTGGAGTCTTGTGCTGGTTATTACGTTCAGTACGGCACTGCCCCGACGTCTCGAGAACAAATATGCCTTCTTCGCAACTTTGGCAAGTCGGTAACTCACCTGCCATTATAAAACGGTCAGGGATATAAAGACTGTTCACGTTAAAGTGAGCACTTTTGAAATAAACCTTTGAAAAATGTCACTGCTCATACCTGCATGCATTGTAACGAGCGCACTGAGTTACGTACGTTCAGTAAAGTTGGTAACGATGGAAGGGAAGTAGTTCCATATATTAACGTCGAATAAAAAGTGTTAGACAACCATCAGTGATAACTGAAATTATTTATTTCGCTTTGTGTATTTATTAATGCATCAAAAAATAAAAATGAGCTGAATGGTAAAATATTTACTTTTCTAGTAATTTGACACTGTTATTTTCCTGATCCACGAATGCAGTGATGAGGCTCTTGGCATCGTTAATTTTATATTAGGCGGAAGAATTCACAACCTGCATACAAGTAGATCTTAAGCAGGGCTTTCGAAAGTGCTCAGTTACCGTGAACAGCTTATAGCACAATATAGTGTATGGTTGTTCACGGTAAAGTGAGCACTTTCGAAACTAACCTTTGAAAAATGTTGGCACGTTTCTCATTCATTTTAACTTACAGAGTTTCAGTCAGGTGAAAGTTTTCGGGTGAAGTGAAAAATAGTACCAATACTGTGGTTACTACTCCAGAGTCACAATAATAAAAAAATTAATACTTATTTATATGCATGATTAGAATTATTGAAGTCTAATATCATATAGGCCCTATGTATCATGACAGTTACATGCCATATAATTATAAATTTAATTTAATTATTTAAGCTCTCTGATAGACTCTCTTTGTTGAAATTGCCCAGAACTTACAATGTAGAGAATATTAGATCTTTTATTCTTATAAATATTTGATGCTTTAATGGTAATTCTAATAACATTTGTTTCTATTAACATACATATTAGCCCTCTCTTTGGTAATCTGTCAGTAGATATAAAGCTTTTCAGAGAGAAATAGTTTTTTTTTTGTTTTAATTGGTAATCCTTTTGAGAGAATTTGCAAAAGTAATATTTAGATTGGAAATACATTTAACTCAGTTGCGAAATGCTAAAAACAACTATACCATCAAAATGCTTGTTTTCTGATTCACAATCTATACCTTGACTTCTACTCTATCTCACAAAAACAAAAACTTAAACGATTACAAAAATAATGTAACAGCATAATTGAAATATATATTATATATTAACATACTTCTGTTATAGGTACAATGAAATCGGCGAAAGATGCAGATTTCTCGACTTGTTTGAAGACAGTTAAGACTTTTTCAACGTTTTTCGGCCTTGAAACATGGGACATAATATCCACAAAAGCAGATGATGGTACGAGGAGGCTGGATATGAAGAGATCGGTTGGAGCATCAATTATCGCCTTCATCGCAGCGCTCACTCTAGGCGTGGATTATTTGATATTTATTTGTATGGAAGATCCATTTTACCTTTCATGTGGCGGAAAACCTTTAACCATATACATGGCTATGTTTATAAATGTGACAGTTGAGTACATGGCGTCATTAATGGGGCTCATAGTAATGTACCTCAACGATAAGCCAAGGCGCAGGATGATCCAAAGATTTCAAGAGGTGGATCACGTGCTGTTGGAAAGGCCGAGCGAAGACTACAAGAAATGGGCGGCACGCTCGACTTTATATATTATTCTGTCTGTAACTGCAGTCGTTGCCATTGTTACTGCCACTATTCACATATCATGGTCTAGCCTGATACCATCTATTATGAAAATAATGGTTCATAACCATATTGACTTCATCGTTTTAATGATGTCGATCAACTACGTACACGTAACCCTCCTTGTATCTCAGCGGCTGAAATTACTGCACAAAAGAATTGGAGGAATCGCCAACATTACAGTCTCCGGGTCTGTACATAAGGTCTCTGTGATCAGCCGGAGAACTACTCGGATTGCCCCGGATCATCCCCGAAGACTCCAGTTTCAAATAAGTAGTGACACTGGAATCAACTTGCTTGGCTCTGAAGTTCCATTGAATCACGTACGTGTTGGTGCTAATGCAGTCATATCTTCGGCGAGATTGATATACAACCATCTGTACCACATTGTGCTGCTGATTAACGAAGCGTATGGAATGATGGCCCTCTTCATTATCTCGGCGTGCTTTGCGAACATCACCCAGAGTTTCTACTTCGGGGTAGAACTTCGCATCGGACGATTCAGTTGCACAGGCCGAGACCGCCAGTTTTGGATCCTTTATGCGGTTTGGTCCGGCCTGTACTTTATGCAGGCGCTGGCTATAGTTTGCGCCTGTCATGCTACCAGGAAGGAAGCCCGAAAGATAAATGACTTAATTCATGCCATGATCGTCCAGTCAAGAGCAGACAAACGTTTGATGGGGCTGCTGAAAGAATTCTCCTTCCAGCTGTCAAATGCCCATTTCAGTTTTAGCGGTGCTGGCGTGATCGCAATCGACTTGCCGTTACTGGCCTCCATGCTGAGTTCAGTGGGGTCCTACGTGCTAGTTCTTCTTCAGTTGGCAGCGCCAGAGAAATCTTAATGCTGACGTGCAAGAAAGCAAGAGAACAGTTACCAAATTATTTCTAGGTCCAATGTTAAAGGATTTGTGAAGATCAATTGTAGGTATACGAAGAAAGTGTTACAGATGATTTTGAGTCCATCTGGCTGAAATATGAATTGCAAGATTTGGAGATATGCAATATATAGCATGTTTCATTGTGTATTTCTTTAGTTTTTGTCACTTGTTGGTTTTTAACATTCATCATAGCTTGTTCGATTATGACACAATGAGTTAAGAGAATTCAACGGTCCGGTGTAACTGGCCGAGAAATATGAATGGCCAATAATGATCAGATTTCTGCAGTTCCGGTGGAAGCCAAACATAAAGGTGCCTTACCAAAAAAATATAAAAATAGGGATTTTTAAAGAAATATTTTTTAATGAGCGCTATTCCTGCCGGCCAATTAGTTCATATGCCTGCAACTGCATTTCTGCAACGTGCATTTGGCGCCTCTGGCCATTGCTACAGTGACTGAAAATCATCATAATTTGTTGTTTCAATTCGACATATCAACCCTTTCGCACATCACACGCACGTGCTGGTAATGCAAATGAGTCACGCTTAGTTCTATGAGAAGAACGAGTATACGGTTAGCAAAATGTCCTTAAAATTACGTAAAATACTGGTTACAAATTATACAGACATCTGCATTAAATTACGGACTCTTCATTTTTTTTCTTCCAATAACGTTCTCACAGTAAATTTCACATAAATCTTGTGAATTCACTGAACGTGTCCATAAACTTGCAAGTTTGTTTTGAAAAAATCTGCTCTTAATAAAATGTGGTAACAAAAAAAAGTTTTACTTTCGTTATGTGTGAGTTTCACTGTTTATGAAAATTACTATAAAAAGTTAAAAATGTTTTCCGGTAGTGGGATTTGAGCTCGAAAAATAACTTGACAGTCCAACACATTGCCTACTCACCTACCACGCTTTAAATTAGTAAATGTTGAAATGACATTGATATAGAATGATGCGTGTACGTCTCTAGTTTCTAGTCATTTTAGAATGTTTGCGGTTTTTTTTTTTTTTTTTTTTTTTTCAAATAGCGACATGGGAAAAAGTTTTATTTTCGTAACATATCACTGCGTATAACAGAGAAATTACAACCCTTTGAATATTATGTCCTGTAGTGGGAATTGAACGCGAATAAAAAATTAACACGTATTAACTGGAACCACTGATCCACCGCGTCTCTACGTGAAGTATTTTGCGGTTTATGAAACGAGGTTACGAAAAAATAGTTGTATTTTCAGTTACGTGCCTGTAGCGGAATTTGTAAAAATAATCAACGAATTGGCACTCCACGAGTGGTTCGCCACTCACCTGCTACTATTTCACACGAAGTAGTATTGTGAAGATGAGATTTCATACGCTCCAGGTATCGTCTGCATTGTTATTGTTTCAAATTCGAAGCCGCAAGAATGCGGAGAGCTTCCGTATTTTATATTTACGGAGGTCATTTACGTTATTCGTCATTACGAAGTGCCTTTCCTTAAATTAGCTCTACACCTCCGTGAAAGTTTCCGTGAATCTCCAGAAATGTCTATCAGTGTATTATTTTGAAAAACAGGCACGAAGCATGTGCAATATCCTGGTGGACCGCACATGTGCTGTAACGAGGATGTTCGCATGTTCATTATTTTGCATATATATACACACACACAAACACGCACGCACGCTCTCACACACACACGCGAGCACACACACACACACGCGCGCGCGCTCACACACACACACACACACACACACACAGAGAGAGAGAGTTTATGACAATGAGGCGGGTTCTGTCAAAGGAGGTCAATGCGTAAATTTTTAGTATTTATTTGATTCGCATGCGTGTCTGAGGCAGCGGCACCCATCGGATGCCAGTAAATTAGAGAAAATAATTGATGCTGGATATAAGAATATAATCAGTAACAAAAATAATTGGGCATATACGAGAAAAATAAACTGGTCACTATTGATATTAAATTACCATCTTTTCATAAGGCACTAATGATAATATTGCGTATTCAGTATGTTCATGTTGTTCTGTGTGTATGTAAAACAGAAACGGTTGAATTCAGTCTTAAATTAAGAATGGCACAATTATTTTAGAAACCAATATAAAAACAATTAACTGTCACCGAGTTTAATGTATATTAATGGGTATTAAAATGTTAATGCCGACTTGGTTTTACGTGATTCTACGATATTTAACATGAACATCGCTTGTGGCAATAGTTAAACGTGTAGTAAACTATAAAGGCAAATTTATGTGGAGAATGCTACTTTAGTTATGTATATAGAAACTAAATTTCCAACAGCTTATTACTGTCTTCATGAAAGCTGAAATCTTAAAACGCTTACTGGCTTCTGTTACAGAAATCTGGATTAAAATTCTGCATTGGAGCCAATAAATAAAAAGGGACAATAATATTACAGAAAATAATAACTCAGAAATTGTTATTCAGGAAAAAATTATTGGCGATGATGAGAAGTATTACTGAGAGTATATTTAGAAACGCAATAATTGAATAATCATCACACAAAAATATGTTTTTATCAGCCCCAAAAGCCCACTACTAGCACTTTATGAAAGAGAAACACATACATGATTTCAAAATAATAAAAGTTGTATCTATGGAGAAACGTTGGTACATTTTTTAAATAATATTTTTTAACACAGGTACTTAACGTTGTTCGGTGACCTCTTTGAATTAAGATCCGGGTTCAAATCCTGGATTAGCAATGGGCACAGGGGAATTAGGCATGCAGAGACGGAATAGTGGCGAGGTCTCTTTGATCTCAGTGTACTCCTCAACAACTGACAGCTGAAATGTCCCGTCGCGATATTTATTGGAGCGTGCGCAGATGTAAACATGCACGTAGTTTCAGTGCTGTACAGCATTGGAGTGTGCACAACATTCTGGTTACGATCTACAATCCATTCACACTTACTTCACACTTTTCCGAAACCCTGGTAAAGTTGTACTTTGAGGATATTCCTCCGCTTCGTGCAAACCAAGCTTAACTAAGTCTAGAAAATTACACCATAGGACAACGCACCGAATTCGTGCGCAGTCAGTTGTAATAGGATTTTGCATGGGAACTATTTCTTATTAGGCGCCACCAACACGAATGTTTTCTCACGGTTTTTATTCATTTTTATTATAAATGAATTGTTATAATTTATAGTAAAATATACGTAAAACTTCAATTTCAATGAAAAATGAGATGCTTTAATGTTAACGGAAGTATAAAACGCTTGTGATAAATAACTTATTTAGGAAATTAATTAAACACGTCATACATGGTTTTTTTTTCTTCAAACGTTTCATTCAAAAAGTGTGAGGAAACCGTGAATGGACTTTATAAACTTAATTCAATTGCATTTCACATGTCGGTAGACTTCCAGTATAATAGGCATCCGCGGAATATCGCATAGTCTTGCAACCACAGTGTAAAAAGTTTACGTAAACTAACGCATCATTTTGCGGCAATGTGCTGTTAATGAAAGGAAAGCGTGGCCATGATGTCGAAACACAGACCTGGACTCGGTAAGCATAGTATACGAAAATTTCTCCGTTAGCCGCGAACCCGGAGCCCAGCTCGCCGCACTTCTCGGAAAATGATTGTTTCTGTGAGAATCTAGGTATTTACAATACATTTGCAAGTAGGTTTGAACTAACGAAAGTTAATATAAACTATCAGTAACAGACATCGCATCGAGAGGGGGAAAAAAAAAAAAAAAAAAAAAAAACTCACAATTGTTATAATTTTAACTATAATACAGCAGCTTGGAAAGCAAGGCTTATGTCTCATAATTATATTGTTTGCGTAAAAATTCGTCGGTGTGAAGAATTGTTATATTTTTTTACATTAATTGTTTATGCTCTGTATAAAAACTTTCTTGCAAAAATAAAAGTATTTTAACCCACGGCTATACAAATACGAAAAAAATTATAAAATATTTAATTAGCAGATTGAAGTAACGTTCAGCACATAACCGGAATTTTCGGATAAGTTATAAGATTATTTATCTACATTACTGCTGCCAAGTACTGTAAGCGAGGCTTCTGTAAGTTTACGAGGAACTCCTCATATTTCTTCCTTGTACTTCCCGTAATTTTACGAAAGTTAAATTTTCATAATGTTAACGCCACAGTCCATTTATTCCCTGGATGCTTAAATCACCTGTGCCGTAAAAGTTTGCCCATATTTGGACGTGACTTCACATAGATAATATGTTGTTTCCGGTAAAACGGGCATTTTTGAAAGTCTGCTTAAGGTCTACTTGTATGCACATTGTGTAATCTTCCCCCCCCCCCCCAAGATGTACAATTAACGTTGCTATGGGTCTGATCACTTTCTCCGGTCATTGGTCAATTGCGACTGCCCAATTTCTAGAAAAGTAAATATTTTACAAATTTTTTTTTTTTAAATTATAACGCTTGCATGCACAAAAAAAAAAAACAAAAAGTAAAATAAAAAAATTCTGGTATTCACAAATGTTTACGTAACAATCGTAATTTAGCTTTAACACGTGGAACTACTTTCTCCCCGTCGTTGCCAGCCTTACTGGCCGCGTAAACGTAAGTACGACCGTTAAAATATACGCCGGTGGAGGGCAGTGACAAGTTTTAAAGATTGATTTCAAATGTGCTCACTTTACCGTGAACTACCTTTATGCAAACGAATGTCCAGTTAGCATCCCGACGTAAATTCGGACATCAAAAAAGCGAAAGTTTAAAAAATATATATATCACTCGTGCGTTGAGCTGCAGTTAATCCTTCTTTATTCTGCATTCTCATTTCGGAATATATTTTGGCAGTGCCGCTGTGTATACGTAGGATGGCTTTTTCACATGCCGGGCACCGGCTTCCTGTTTAGTTGGTTAATTGTTCTGTTGTTGTTCTGTTGGTATATTTTGATTTACGGTTCACTACTACTGGGAATCGACCACGTTGAAAACAAGTTACAAGATATCAAAATTCACAATATACTACACCACAGCGATCAAACTTATATTTTAACTGTGATGACGTATTCTTATACTGTTTTAATTGTAACAGCTCTTATATATATTTCATAGGTTATCATATAATGCAAATTTGTAGTATAACCGTTGTGATTATGACAGAATTATTTTGCATTCTCGTCCGGAGTTTTGTAGCAGTTAAGACTATAATTTGTGTTTTTACGTGCTTGTATTGGTGGCGAATACTTTTAACGCTAACCTGTAAAATGTTTACCACATTAAAATAAAGAACAAATTATGGTCTTAAAATGAGTTGAAATTTTTTATCTATATATTTTAGAATGAATTTGCTTGCTAATTTTGTCATTTGTAACTTCATGTACATTACGATTCTGGTATGGTGACCCTTGGAATCCGCAAACCTTTACTATACATAACAACATTTTCGGGTCTGATACCAAAAATTTGTTTAAATCGGCCATTGAATACAATGACAACAAGAGGCATAGCCAGCTTTAAAACACAATACAATATGTAAAATGTACCAACTTGATCGTGATTCTGGATCTGTGATTCGTTGATCTTGGTTCCAAAGTGAGAGACTGAGATTAAGTGTGAGAAAAATTTTTGCTATTGGTTCGTAATATATGACGTCATGGAAGTAGGCGTATTTTTCGTTATATATAGAACTAGATGTGCGATGTTTTATCTGTTTTAAGTGAATTATGGTTGCAGGAATTTTACTGAATAATATTAAAGTGCGTATAATGTTGTTTTAATTTCACAAGAAAACAATCGAACGTAGTTCTATCTGTTGGCGTATTTTCAAACTACATTTGTCGAACGTTATTCTTTAAGCCGTCCCCTGCTAAGCTTCAAAGCATAAAACTGGGTACGTTATTAAGCTCTTACAATACAATAAATTTGTCGAGGATGGCTGCTCCAACATCGGCGGTTTGAAATGAACTTCATCTCGATCTCCAGTCCAGCTCAGAACTGGAATGGTGCAACAGTTTTCTGTGTCGATCCTAGATCCGATCTCGGATTGAGTTTCGAACCACGATGGTGCAGCAGGGCATAACTCATTTATGAAAATATCCAGTTATTAGATACCTAAGAATACAAATGGGCTTATTAATTTGCCTCACAATGGCAACCTTCCAACTTAAATGTGATGTCAAAATTATAAAAGCAAGCCATAATAATTTTCAACTAGGATTTTTACTAATGCCGTTACACAGACTTACACCATAAACATACATATTAAAAACACATTCATTTTAAAACTCCAGTATTAGCGCACCACGGCGCACTCGAAAATGAGCCATCAAAGGCCTTGAATTCGATAGACAAATCATATGAAAATTTGCATAGGGAACATGCACTTATAATAAGCCTACCAAAAATGTCCTCGGGAAACATAATAAAATTAATTCTTAAAGGACACGGCAAAAACTTTTCATATACATCGGACCTCCGATACCAAAATACTCTCTTTTTTGCTTGGGCTTGATACTCATAAAACAAACTTGAATAAATTGTACAACATATTAGGAGCTCCGCTAAATAACAAATCTCTGACCATGATCTTTCTGAATTACATTACACCTTTAACTATTCATACCCCACAAAGACCTTACAGTGCGGACGAGTTGGGCGAGTTGACGGCGCAGTAGAGAAAACAAGCAGTTAAATGCGCCCACGTGCTTTTCAACCACAACTATCGCCTCACACTTGTTATGCTTACCAGGAGACGAAATTCATACATCTTCGCCATATAAAGCCGGCGAAGCAAACCGGGCTCAAGTAATTAAATCAAGCACCAACATTTAATTTTCTGGGCCAACTAGCTTTTGGCCAAACTGAGTATGAACCTGGCTATAAATGCAAAGTGGGCAGCCAAACCATGAATTGCACAACTCAAATTTTAAACTCCAGCCCAAAAACATTAAATTGCACTCAACCATTTAAGAGTCATTGCACGTTGTCAGCAGCTGCCGAACCAGCGTGAAATTCGCCGTCTTAGGACGGTGCACAATGTGGATGGTAATAACTTTGTCATATGCACTTTCCTAATATATATAGTACACTGATGTGGTAAATTTGTAAATAATTTCTTACAGTGCTTTCCCGCAACACGACTCAGATTTTCTGATAAACAAATTGTCAACACACACACACACACACACTCAAACACACACACACGCACACAAATATATATATATATATATATATATATATATGGCTATTTGCGGTGAAGTGAGGACTTTTGAAAGCCCTTTTATTTGGTGCGGTGGAATACACACACTGTGTTTATTACTTACATGGCAATATTATTTGTTTTAAAAATTGGTTAAAGGATAAAAAAAATACCCAAACAGTCGCCAACTGAATCGATGTTACCTATAATGAAGCAGGCGAAGGGGTAGGCGGAGGAACAAAATATTTTAATCCGGGAAACAAACCAATGGAGAGGAAGCTGGAAAAAATGAAAGATCTTGCTTTGTTCCCTCGCCTTGTTTAAAACATGCGTGGACGCCGGCCGCTATAATCCCGAGAATTTTTAATGTACATTTTACAAAAATTCTAATAATCCTTACCAATCCATAACAACTGCCGTAATAATCACCTGTTTTTTATGGCAGAGAAGACCAGGTTACCTCTTCCGTTTTCCAAATGAGAATACTGAAACATTACCATTCAAAGTTAATATTTTCCTCTCATTAATATGTACCGTTCTTCTCTACTGAAATGACCTACTTTACCATCAACACACAGATATTTATACAAATTTGAAATTTCATAGGATTTAAGCGTATTATACCTGCATTCATTATTACAGAAGTTCAAAATTCCATCTAACAACTGTGTACCAAAACCACTACCCATACAAAGAGTACATAAAACTAATCTTTCATTAGTTAATATCACCACTAAATATCATTTTTCTAATGTCGAAAGGAAATATATGGGGACCACCAACATTGTATATGAATTATGACCAAGGATTCATACATACATATATATATATATATATATATATATATATATAACTTTCATCACTCGTTAGAAAGGCGACCAGTCAACTCTTTACATCTTTACATACTATTATTTGCACCAACCAAATGCTGCGCAAAAAATACAGTGCCTAATGAACCGCAATCGTTTTCTCAGGAAAAAATACTCCATCCTTTGACAATAAACGTGCGCTGTACATAGCTTTGCAAAATTCAAAACATTACCTTTGCGCACAAATCCAGTTTTACAACGCCATGGAACATATTTGAAACCATCGAAATTCAACCACAGAAATTATTATCAAGTTGTGTTACTAATTCTGAGTTAAGTCATTTTTACTGGTTGTCAATGATTTGACTCAATTTTCACTACATATTTCAGGTTCAGAGTATACGCCCGCTGCTTCGTTACCCCAAAATGGTGAAATAAAAAAAAACATGGAAATATTTGTAATTACTAGAGTCATTTCGTTTTCGCTAAAATAATTCCAAGCAGGCTATATTTCAGTATTCTTACCTGCAAACCTGCAGTTTTCCTTTGGTTATTTGCGGTGTGTCTTCGTCAGGAGACAGTGTATTTTTATGTTGACTGGGCTAGGATTTTACGGTCCGAAGGATGGTATACCCTCAATTCTCCCTCACTGAAACTGTACTCTGATGTGTAAGACAGGGCACAGCACTTTCTCCACTTTCCTCTTCGAGCCATTAACTTTCTTAGTGCCTTTCATCGGTATTCTACGTGTTTTTTCAGCAAATACCTGCCCTCAGCAATAAGAGATATCTCGACTAGTTATTTAGAAGCCTTTACCCGAATACACCCTCATGGATAATCAGAATATTGCTCTTCCTGCCACTTGTCATATTCCTCTAATCTTATTCCAATTTTTGTGGCCGACTCATTCCAGATATTGCGAAGAGCTTTGTCCATCATTAAGCTTTATGGTCTTAGGTGAATGCCCTTAACTTCAGTCCACTCTTCCAACCATTGCCATATATCGTCAGTCTTGAGACATTCCGAGATCACATGTTGTAATATGTCATCCACTCCGCAGACATCGCATAGAGGTGGTCACGCTAAGTGCCTGTTTCCATGGCCTATATAAAGCTGCGTACTATAATGGTTGGTTCTTATCCATTTGCAGTTCATTCTTGCCTTGGTGTTCAGCAGCAGCTCATATATTATTATTCAGAACTCAGAAGAACCCCAACCATCTTGTCATTTCTGGACAACTTCGTCCATGATCTCTTCCTTAGCTTCCTTTGTCAGTCTTGCGGTTCGTGCTTTCTCCGCCACGATGCTTCGGTATCTCACCAATTAGTCAACAGGCAACACGTCCTCAAGCACCGAGAGTGACTCATTAGGTGCTGTTCTGTATGCTCTAGTAACGGTTAGCAGTGTCGCCCTCTGAACACTGATGAGCTTCCTCTTATGCCATGCCAATTAGGTTCTATGGTACCACATCACAGCACCATATGTAATTATTGCCTCAAATACTGCCCTATAAATTGTCCTTAATTTGCTGTAATTGAAGTCCTAATATGTATTTCCAATTCTTTTGAGATTCTGGAACACCACCTCAGCTTTCTGTGACACGTACTTTATGTGCTTGATATGTGTTTGAGAAAACTTATCTTATCATTAAAGATGACTCCCAGGTACTTGAACTCATGAACAATCTCAACTGGGACTTCGCCAAAGCCCATGGTTGGTATTCTCTGAAACTTTCCTTGAAGCAGCAATAACTTGGTCTTCTCTGTAGAAAACTACAACTTCTCTTTATTTGACCAAGTCCATATCTTGTCCATTATTTCAGCTGCCCTATCTTCAAGGTTTTGTCTAGAATCTCCAACAATCAGCACCAGGCCGTAATCTGCATATCCAAATACCTTGCAACTAGGTGGAACACCAAACTCCAGAAATCGATCAAATAGTATGTTCTATAAGATCGCTCCCAGGACCAATCCCTGAGAACATCCTTTCATCAGCAGTTTCCTAACTTGTAATCTTTTGACTGAGTACACACTCCATCTGTCAGTGAAGAAATCCAGAATCACCTTATAGATGTTCGTTGGACATCTATTGCTTTTAAGTTTAGGCATCACTGCCGGCCACCAGGCATTGTTGAATGCTCCTGGCATGACCAGGAACACTCCCGAGACATACTTCGCAGAACTCTCTTATTGTTTTCATGACATAAAGCAGGACGAAGTCTGTTCCCATTTCTTTGTGGAGGCCATATTGCTTCTCGCACATTGTGACTTCTGCTTCTAAGGTCGTTACGAGTATTCTGTTAATTAGTTTCTCAAAGACTTCGCCCAGCACCGGAAGCAGTGTCAATGGCCGATAGGATTTAGGGTTCTCAGGATCCTCTTTTACGCCCTTGTACAGTATTCTTAAACATCCCTGTTTCCAAGGGGCAGGAAGCACACCAGTTCTGAGTCAGTCATTAAATATCTCCAACAAATTCTTCTTCATCTTGGAATGGTACCTCTTAACTATTTCAGCAGTGTGGCCATCCATTCCAGGTACCTTTCCATTCTTCATTTGGTAGACCTATGCTGTCATTTCTTCCAGTTCAAATTTCGGAGCGTTCTCAGTATCTGGAATTATATCTATAGACTATATCTTCCCGGCATGCTCCTCTTCCTCCTGGAAGTCACCCGGCAGAAGAGTGTGGAGCAGTACATCCATAGATCTTTGCAGCTCAGTTATCATTTCACCATTCAATTTAATACATGGTGGGGGAGTAGCCCATTTCAATTTGTTAGCAGCAAGCTAATACGCCAAGCCAAATGGATCCTCATTCCTGGCATGCATAGCCAGTTCATCCCATGACTTGGCCTTCTTCTGATGCCCTCTAATTGAGATACGCTTGTTTCTTTTGTTTATACTTGCGAGAGAATTGTCGCTCTTCTCCCTGTAGTCTCTGAAGTTTCCTTCTTTCCCTTCGAAAGTGTTTTCTATCTGTTTCCAGATCCTTGTTCCACCATGACAGTTTTGGTATCCCGCACGTAGAGTATTGTAAGTCTTCTTCACACGTGTCCTGAACGACCTTGGTGATTGCTGCAACTCTTGTTTCCACATCCTCTTATTGCAGCTCAGGACATATTCTTAGCATTCTCAAGATCCCGCTCAAAAGTCAGCGAGTCAGCTGTTTTACGACTATATCTGACTTATATTTCCATGAGCATTGGACCATCTCTCCTCCCAGCATCATATATGCCATAGACAATTGGTCTATGTCACTGTAACTTTCATCTAGTACCCTCCAATGTCCAACATAGCCCTTAGCCTTACTGTTCATGGCAACTATGTCTATATGCGTCTGCATCACATGCCTGCGAGACGTAACTCGGCAATTCCCCTTCTTCGTTTGCCGCATTCATATCATTCATGAGAATGAACTGGCTGAAAAGCTCGCCTGCCCCATCAGTCACAGCGAGTGACAAATTCCTGATTTGACTGGGCCAGTCAGAATTAGCTTACGCCAGTAGTGAATGTCTGTGATTCGCGGGCAGACACATAGGACGCACCAAGGAAAATCTGTAGCCACCATATTGAATTCTTGTTTTTTTAATAGATTGTTTATGATTTTAAAAAGACTTCCGAAAGTTCCACAATTCCCAACTATAGCCTGTTCACGTTCATTTGAGCACTTTTGAAATTAATTTTGAAATATACGCTGGCCTTACGTGAATATATCTTGACGGGCACTTTAAGTGTCAGCATGCAATTTAAAGCAGTGAGTAAACATTTGTGAATACTGAAATTATTTCTTTTGCTTTCTGTGTTTTTTTAATGCGTGTGTGTGTAAGAAAGAGCGCTTTTGTTCAATATTTACTTTTATAATAATTTCACAGTTTCACTTGACCGACGCATGTATATAGTAACAAGGTTCATGGCAATGTTAATTTTACATATGGTCGAATTATACACTATGCGCGTACGACAAGATATTGAGCAAGGCTTTCGAAAGTGCTCAGTTTACCGTGAACAGCCTATAGCTATTGATATTACGCTGCAGTAGAGACAAAACAAGGGAACTACGAACTCATAACTACGTCACAATATTTATTCTGACAACGTTTGGCAAAACGAGTGTTGTGTGACACAAATATGATTTCATAGTTGATTCGTTACACATGTACTGCTTTGTAAGGTCAATAGGTGATTGGGTATTGGGGTACTTTGAGAATTTTTTTTAAGAAACATAAACAAGCCCATAATTAAATATGTTATGAAAATGGAGGGGCCGCGGTGGTGTAGTGGTTAGACTACTCGTCCCCCACCAAGGCGAACCGAGTTCGATTCCCAGCGGGGTCACTCCCGGATATCTGCATGTGGGGATCCTGCCGGACGATGCCGCTGGTCGGCGGATTTTCTCGGGGATCTCCCGTTTCCCCCGCCCTTGCATTCCGGCGCTGCTCCACACTCAACTCGCTTCACCCTCATTGGCTCTCTAAACCTCGATGTTAAGAGCCGTCCAAGTATTTTGAAATAAAGCCTGACAGGAACACTTTTCGCGAAATTCAGGCGTGCCTGTCAATTAACTGCAAACTAACAATACGTGTGTTGGGCACTGCGAGAACAAACTTTCTTTAACGCGAGCAGACCTTTCTGTTCGTGCTTGGCGAGCTGTAAACCCAATCGCATTGAAAATTGCAAAGCATTCCTAAAAGTCTCGTCAGTGCCGTAGCAAAACGACAGACGCGCTGAATGCAGGAAAGAGATTTTCATTCCACTCGCACTGTAGCTGCATGGGTGAAACTTTAGGTCGTGGGAGGTGCACGGATGAGGAAAATAACAAAGTGGGGGAAAGCAGCTATGACATCGCAGTCAACACAACACAAAGTCCGCGAAGAGAATGCGAAGAAATTGTTTACAGTCGCTCTTGAAACTGCCAGAAAGTTGACGGCTTTTTATTCCTACCACTGAAACAGGTGTTGACAGGACTGTAATTATTGTTCACCTTTGTCATTCGTTCCGCAGTTTTTTACCCCTCTGCGTATCACACAAAATAAACGTGAGCACGGAACTGGCTACGTACAGCTTTTGCATTTTGTTTTGTTCTGTAACTGTCCCGATGAGCAGGTTAACTGAAGAGGATGCTGGGTTTTTTTTTTTTTTTTTTTTTTGGCCGGGGAAAGGGGTTTGCAATAAACTCGAACGGGTAGAAATATGTAATTTGCTTCGAGAAGCCAGAAAATACTGCTACTGCATTCAGATGATTGTTCGGAAAAACCGTTTCCAGAACGCTGACGAAACGCTACGCTGAGGGCGATATTAGTTTATTTCCCATTTTTTTTTCTCGCTATTGTGAATGGTTTAGCATAGTGAATAGTTTAACAATTTATTTGAGATACATTTACAAAGTTGCTCTACCAAGCCGACTCTAGTATCCAATCGTTTTTATGAGAACGGAGAATACCTTCGCTAAGTAATTGCAGAAAAGTGAGTTATAACATTAAGAAGTTAAATTTTACTCTCCTGCAATGCTCAGAACATTACGTCGAAGAATATAGCCGTCATTTGTGAGTGGGAAGACATTCAGGAAATTTCCACAACAAACGATACTTACGTTATGTGTTTTCCACATGCACATTCCGTCATAGAACCTTCCTCACATTCGCACCGAAGTTAAGGCTTAAAATGATCCGGTACGCCATTACATTAACGTTACAACTATAAATAATATTATATTTTAGTTAATTACCTTGCAGCGTGCAGTACAGACATATCTGTTACGTATAAAAGTTTTAAAACTTCAATACTTATGGTTTTGTTTTTGCATGGAATAATGTAACACGACAATGCACTGGAGTAAATTATTTTTTTTAACTAGCAGTACACTCGCCCTCACTAGGAATCTATTTATTATTACATATATAATTAATAATAGCATTATAATATTTTATTATTATTATATTTTTTATTACAAAACTTGAGATTTACAACTTAAAGAAAAAAAATTAATTTTAACATATTACTTTTAATGGCAAACGCCCACGACTTAGCTATTTTTATAGGTTTTATTAAATTTACATTTACAGTACAGGGGAATATACTACTCAAATTAACATCGTTTTTCCGTAAATAGGAAATATGAACCTCTTATTCCAAGGTGTTTTTGTAGATTTTAATACATTTTCATTTACTTGTTAGAGCTTCTCTGTATACTAAGTAGTTTATTGTTTTATTATCTTCTGTTAACAAAATAGATTGGTTTCCTGGAGTTCTGACTCCGACATATAATTGGCCATGAGTAAAACATCCCTTGCTCAAATCTATCCCTACAAGTTTGTACGTTTGTCCCTGGGACATGTTCATGCAGATGATAACTTCAACGGAAACTGCAACCGCTTGAAAGAAATAAGCAGATCCGTTGGGATCGTAGGGATACGCGGAATACGCGCTAGCTGTTCGGCGGCAGGCCCAGTTTATATTATTGCATCGATGATATTGTTCGGCAATACTTTATCAATAGTCACGTGTTATTACACATGTTTGGCGGGTTTAAGTTGTGTAGTAGCTATATTGGAATGCCAATCTTTAACTTGAAGCCTTGCGGCGGCAGGCCAGAAGGTTTTAATGAATTAAAAAATTCTTGAGGGTAGTGCACACTGTCCTCGATATCAGTGATGGTATCAATGGATCTGTAATGTTTAATTTGTCTGGGAACTTCTTGTAAGATCATTCTATTTATTTAATTGACTGTAATTGAAAGCCGATCTTTTACCACGAGCTAAAATTCGATTATGCAATCTAGATGTGAATGCGCGTTGTCTCTGCGCAGTTAACCGCTGCGAGCATTCAGTGCTAGACTGTCTGGCGCGTGTTACCGACGTATGTGTTCGTTGGACAGCAAGCCGCTGGGAGCGTTCTTTGATAGATTCCCTAGCGCGGGCCTATGAGGTCCTTATATTTTGCGAGCGTTCCGCGATAGACTCTAATTCGACGTATTTGAGCCGCCCTCGCCACAGACGTATTTATAGAAAATTGCGATTTTCTTTTAGGCATGTTTTTGTCTATTTGATCCTTATAGCAACCACACATATGTAGTAAGATAACTATCTTTTTAAGTTGGCTATTTAACTAAATCTACATTGGTATTATCTGTGGTAAACAATCAAATAAAAAGTAAAGTGATTAATTTGTAATCTTTACAAATTTAAAAAAAAATATTTGTATATTCAGTTACGTTTTTCAGTTAGCGGTATCCAATATTGTTTGGTATATATTAATAACAGTTAATCGTTAAGCTAATGATCAAACAGACAATCTCATGTTTACAAAATAAACAGTAAATAATTACAAAATCATTAACAAACCCATTCGCTGGGCATCAATTTATTATTTTGAAATTTATATATATATATATATATATATATATATATATATATATATATTAAACTTTCAAACTTGCATTTAAAATAAAGTGTAAAGAATTAACAATTCTTGCTAAACTAATGCAGCTATGGTAAAATTTTAATTTAGTAGCTAATTAAATTCTCTACAAAAATTTTACGTGCATATAATTACTTCGCCCTAAGTGTAAGTTAAAGTAAGTAAATAAATTAAATAAATTAATTTAAAATGAATTTACTTGAACATTTCTTTCGCAAATCTAT
This sequence comes from Dryococelus australis, assembly GCA_029891345.1. Lineage (NCBI taxonomy): Eukaryota > Metazoa > Arthropoda > Insecta > Phasmatodea > Phasmatidae > Dryococelus > Dryococelus australis. Next base: position 36,913,898 of record CM057000.1, on the reverse strand, counting down.
AGTATCGAGTATGAGTGTACATAAAAAATAGTAATTTAATTGTTTTGTGTTTATTTAAATTTTGTGTATTTAAAATTACCCCTGGTGTCATAACATTTTGATACATTGCCAATGTTCATTCCGAAGGTCTAGGCTACTTACCATTGAAATAATTGTTTAAATCGGATAAGTAGTCCCAGAGATGACCTCTAACAAACTCACAAACTTTACCTCTTTATTATATTAGTGTAGATAAGACACTATTCCTCCTGAAAAACCTCATATTTTGAGTTGTAGTACTATTCTATTAAGGCATCGAATTGTAAAGAACTGCATAATTTTTGTGAAACTTTTATTGACTAAAATATTCTAAATAACGATACGTTTGATATCTGCCATGGTTTCTTCTGACAGTTATGGGCTATTCACGGTAAGATGAGCACTTCTGAAAGTCTTGCTTCAGATCTACTTATATGCACATTATGTATTATTCCGCCATATGTAAAATTAACATTGCTATGAGCCTTGGCACTTTATTCATGCGTCGGTAAAGTGAGACTGTGAAATTATTATAAATGTAAATAATTCATAAATTTGGAAATTCTTAAATTTGCATCGATTAAAAAACAACACACAGGAAAAGAAGTGTGTTCAGCCTTCAAAAATGTTTACCTAACATTTTAAACGCAACAGTAAGACATGGCACTATTTACTCTCAATCGTTACCAACCTTAGTGGGCGCATGGCAACAGTCAGTCTTACCTAGGGTTGGAGTATTTCCTATACCTTTTATCAGTAACAAGTATTAAGATGGAATACGTATAGCCTGTTCCTAGCTTCTCAGAAATACCTGTTATCACCCTCCTGCCTGTTACTGATACTTTATCACGAAGCAGGAACAATCATAAGTAGAACTCGCTTGTTACTTGACACTCGTGCTATGTCATTTCGTACCTATTCCTACCGTCTGATACTAGAATCTAATACTGAATACCAATAAAATTTTCCGGCGAGAATACTGTAACATGTTTAACTTCATTTCATATTCTCCCCTCCCCCAACCCGAAACGCGACCGGGGAAACTGCTATCAATTGTCACTGTCCTACCTGGGGAACATGAGACGCGAGGAGCTATACCTCCTCATACCTAATCTCCTCGCGTGTAATGTTTCCCTAGCAGGACCAATCATAATGCCCGACCACTCTGCAGGGAATCCCACACACCTTAAATTCTCTCCGTTGCAAACACTGGAATCGTGTTTCATATATATATATTGCCGACTTTAAAATATTTAATATTTTCAGAAGGTAGTTGAACGTATCCAACTACCAGGAGGGTCTGCGCTACATAGAGGTAGCGGAAAATATCAGCCCAGTACATACATGGCTAATAACGGGTATTCGAGAGCAAGGTGAGATAGTGGAACAACGCAGCCTAGCATACAGCTTATCCATAACAGGTATTCTCAATAACAGCTATCGACTGGGAACAGGTACGGGCTGTTCGTGAGAAATACTGGTTTAGCTCATCTCTAGCCTTCCCATTAAAATAGTTGCTCGTAGGGGCCGTGAGCTTTTTGAATTTTGATTTTAAAGTGCTCAGAAAACTGTGAACAATCTGTATCAACAGGGCGTATTTTCGCGGTTGAATTGATAACGGCCTGTTCACCGACGTTAACTGACGTACTGAATTACCTATCTTCACGGGTGCCCAATTACTTTTTGCTAAATAGTGTATGTTCTTTTAGTAACCAGAGTTCCGTGTAAAATCTTGAGAGCTGTTGTGTATTTTAAGTTGAGAAACGAACATTTCTTGAGTTCATATTACGATTATAGAGTATTTGTAGCACTTGAACTTGTTTTGTCATTAAGTGTCTGTGTTTCGGCTCGATACACGAGTCAAGTACAACTCAGTCCGCCCTGGAAAATGGAAAATCTGATTTAGTTTTGGAGCAACTAACAGATAAATGATAGGGGATATAGATGTACTAACTGAAAAACATAATCCGAACATCAATTTAACTAGCAAATTTTTTTCTTCTTTGTTGATAAGCAAACAATTTCCAGTGCTCGACTGGGCACAGCCGAAATCACAAAATTAATTTATTTGATGGCATGTCGTTGCCTTTGATGTAGGCGTACGCCGTCCTTAATTGCGTGCGCTAGGCTCCAGGATTCTAATTGGCCATTGCTTGCTGAAATGAAAATTGGGTTTAGCTGTGTTGGGGATACGGCCGTTCGTTTTGCGTGAATACGTCTACGTTGACGCGCTCGGACACCTTGATGTTTATTTTACGTTCCCAGCACCGCTTCATTCGATCATATGGGGTCTTATGGGTATCACTGGATTACTTCTGAGATGCTCTTTCCACCCGTATACGATTTCTGTATTTCGACTTGGCTTTTTGACGAGCATAGGCCGAAATCGTGTTAAGTTTTCTTAATGTTTTACATTATACGCATACAATTTCACCATAACGACGCCACACAAATGTTTTCATACACGCAATCAATTTTTTTTGACGAGATCTGTAGATTGAAACCTAAACGAGCGTCGTAGCATCTCCTAGTCAAAAGTTATACTACCCAGAAGTCATGAGATGCGGCGATGCGAACTCAAAATTGCGCTCCCCCCCCCCCCCCCCGGTCGCGTGCGATGCTTCGCAGTCCTCCAACGTAAAAAATTATATTTGTGATTGCCATACTTTGTCGATTCATTCCTTGTAGTGTCAATTCCATTTTTAAAATGTTTTCATTTATCTTTTGATTTAGACTCAAGATATTAATTAATTTTTTAACATAGTTATTTTAAATACCTTTCTTTCTTTCTTTTTTGACATTCTTCAATATTTATTAAGGATGTACAAGAACTTAAAATGATTTTAAAAATTTATAACCTACTATACCCTTTTCCATCTTTATATGAAATAATAGCCTGAAAAATACAACAGCGGAGGGGAATGACTTTTCGAAAACTAAGGAAAAGGGTTACAGGAGTTTAACGTTAGTGTACTTTTCCCGCACAAATTTCAAAATCGAACCAAATTCATACGTTAGTCTATAGATTGTAAGTTAAAATCCTCATATTTAAAGCTTGTTCGCTATCAAGTGAGCACTTTTGAAACCAAACTTAGAAAAAAATCACTGGCCCTGCCTGCATATATTTTAACGGGCGTACTGCGTGACATGGGCCCAGTAAAGTTGGTAACGAATAATGGAAAGTAGTTCCAGTTCTTAACGTCGAATTAACGGGTGTTAGGTAACCATTTGTGATCACTTAAAGTTTTTTTTTCGCTTTTTTGCTTTTTTATTGTATAGAAGTGTAAAAATGAGCAGATTTTATAAATATTTACTTTCCTAATCCTTTTACAGTTTTACTTGACCTACGCATGAATAAAGTGCCGAGGCCCATGGCAATGTTAATTTTACATAAGGCGGAAGAATACACAACGTGCATTCAAGAAGATCTTGAGAGGGGTTTCAAAAGTGCTCTTTTTATCGTATACAGCATATGCACTGAAAAACATGAATACAGTTTTTTTCCCATGTGATTTCCACTTTAATTAGAGTATCGTCGATACAATGTCATGAAACCATAAGTATCCCTCAATTCTAGAAAAAATTGGTTCTTAAACAGTTATAAGAAAGTGTTTCGCTTCTGCATTATTCGTTATTCCATGCGGGTATTTTGCAGGAAACGCACTAGCAACGTGGCTATAGGCTGTTCACGGTAAAATGAGCACTTTTGAAAGCCCTGCGTAAGATCTACTTGTATGCACGTTGTGTGTCCTTGTACCTTCTAGAAAGTTACCATTGCCATGGGTCTCATCACTTTATTCATGCGTCGGTGAAGCGAAGCGCAACTGTAGAATTACCCAAAAAGTAAATAGTTTACAAATCTGCTGATTTTTATTCTTTGATGCATTAAAAAAACAGAAAGCCAAGGAAAAAAAATCTAAGTTCTCTCCAGTGGTCACCAAACACTTTCCATTAGGCGTTAAATATGGAACTGCTTTCCATCCATCGTTACCAACTTTACTGAATGCGTGCCTTCAGTGCACCCGTCAAAATATAAGCAGACAGGGGTAGTGACTTTTTGTAAGGTTGCTATCGAAAGTTCTCCCTATATCGTGAACAGCCTTTAGTGTACTGGTCTCCCACAGTAGCGATCCTGTATTTTATTTCCCTGCGGAATCATGCGTGGATTTTCACACGTATAGAAACATGGCGGACGTGGCCATTTGTCGCCTCCAATCCCCTTGCATTCCTCCTTCATTCCATCAAGACTCTCATCCCATGTCACCTTTCAGCGACACGGCAAACTACGCCGTTACGAATTTCCGTATGGTCACGGAGTCTGAGTTGAGTGATTTGAACGACCATCAACAACGAGGTCTTGAGAGCCGATGAGGGTGAGATGAGTTGAGAATGGAGTGGCGTCTGAATGCATGGGCGGGGGAAAAAACGGGAAATCCCGCCGACCAGCGTTATCGTCCGGCGCGATATTCCCACTTGCAAAAAAAATCCGGGAGTGACCCGGCCGAGGATCGAACCAGGTTCGTCTTGGTGTGATACAGTCTCAGAAATTTTTACAGAAATGTACAGTAAATATGTGGATCACGATATGTAATAAGGGAAAACGGAACTGAGCTGAGTAATTAAAAATAATACGGAACGTATCCGCATTTCCTATAGCTTCGGATTTCTTAAACGAACAGTGCCGAGGCAAAACGAAGATATTTTCGCTACTGTATCAAGAAAATGATCGTTTCTGCTGTAGTTATGATATCCACACCACTTAGCCCTATTCGTTCGAACATAAAAAAGTAGCATCAGGGATATGTAACAGTTTGCAATATCAAACATGACTATAAACTAAAAAATTAACCCACGTCACATTTTTATTCTATAATGTAACTTAATAAATTCATACGTATGTGTCCTGAGCACATACACTTTTGATTCGTGTTCATATCTGCCTCCAAACTATTTTTTTTTTCAACATTTTAAAAACATTTCATACACAGTAAAAACACTAGTATGATAAATATCAAAATGATTATTTTTAGTCGAATGCACAGAAAAACTATCTAGAAAATTTAGGTATAATATATATGGAAGATTAAACATTCCTGGCCAAATTTACGGGAATTCCGTTGTTAAAAAAAAAAAAAAAATTGTCCGTAATTTTACGGGGTTGTGTGCAATACATTTCATCAGCCCGTTTCCGTAAAATGACGGAGCATCGTTTAACAATGTACGGATTCTGCATGATAAGTTCATTAGCCCGGTGTTATGTCCACCCTAGAGAGGAACTCTCCATGCAATATTGTAATTGTTATTGTACCGATACTGTCATATTCCTTTACCGATGTTCCAATTCCCGTGGTGGCCAGATGAAGGAATCCCCGTCGCGAATTCTTTACTACAGGCCATACACGGTAAAGAGAGCACTTTTGAAAGCCTTTTCATTAGGAATGATAGTTGATAAGTATATATTACTTTAGCCTTGGACGTTAACTTCCGAGTGCAGTGGAATGTACACACTGTGTTTATTACATACATGGCAATATTCATTTGAAAAGGTGGTTAAAGGATAAAAAGTGACTGAAAGGAGAAAGGAACCAGGGCCTCAAAAGTGCTCACTTTACAGTGAACTTCTATACCAACCAATCCAAATATAGATGCCGTGGCCGCAAACCTCTTTCAAGCTGTTTAAAAACAAGGAGTCATTTTGTTATCGCTTAAAAAAAATCTGTTTAGTGGTCACTAGAAAATACTTTTGATTTCGTCACAAAATTTAGTTGCGTTGTTTCCTTAATTTTATTTCGATGCTACTACAGAAATTACTAATACTTTTTTCATTAAACAAATATGTTAATATCACTGTAAATCATTGTCCTGCGCTCGAAATCACTAAGCAGATAGAGGAGTAATATTTTTAATGTAGCAGAAGTGCTTATCGCATCGTAGTTGCTGCATGGAGAGACGGTCGCCTGCATCTCTTATCTCATTGTGTTCATCGCAGTGCCCAAGTACTGTGCTTGGGTAATTATATTAGCTCTTAACCGGGTATTTTTCTTGCTCTTATCCCCGCGTCTCTCTCAAGCTCAGTAAATATTACGAGATAACAATTTTTAAACAAAGCTTTATTGTTTTTTTTTTTTTTTTTTTTTTTTACAAAAGACTAATAGAAGGAGCAGGTTGTTGTCTCCGTTCACAATCTTTTTACCTCAATACCTCAACGTTTAGAGATATTAAAATACTATTATAAAAGAAATTCCCTCTTCTCTACTCTCTAACTTTGAAAGAAAAGCAAACACAAGGCCAGTACAAAAATACACTACAAAATCATAATAGCGTTATTAAACAGCGGCGTGATATTTGCCATTGTCATTCCACACTGTAACCTCTACACACAGTGTTTGATACTTGATATAGGTTTAAAACATGGAAACTCAATACATCCCTTTTGGTGTGTGTATATAACGTGAACGTCTACGTATTTTAGTGTAACTTAAGAGTGGAATGGAGCCCCGCGTTTTTGTGAAATAGTTGTTTGCGGGAATAGACGTATCTCGGTAAATAATGTTCTGCAAATACGACTTCGTGTCAGAAAAAAAAAACCAATGCCCCTATTTTTTGTACTTTTGTCATATTAGGTGTATTCTCGGAGAAAAAAAATCGTGGAAATTGTCAAATATATCATTTTTAAAGCTTGCCCACGTAGTTTCCTTAAGCGGCAAGAGAAAAGTACAGATATACGGGCTTAGTTTAATCTGTGGGCTTTCATGGCGTGTAATAAAATCCCACTGTTACCGATCTAATTTGCAGAGTACAGCGTCACGACGGAAACTCAGCATGCCTTGCGCGTAGGAGCGATGAGGCACTAGGCGTGCGTGTTAATGTCGCCCATATTGCTCCCTCGCTTCTTGACCTTGGGCGGTGGCTAGGGAGAGGGGATGGTCCGTCCTACTCTGAAAGACTCAAGTGTGCAGATGTGTTGTTCCGTAATATTAAACAATGTTAAAAAAAAGTATTTGATAATCTTTCGATTACTAAATAGTAGAGTCTCCCATAGTTTTTGTGCCAGATGTATTGGCACAGTTTATTATTTTTTTACGATGTTGGTATTCTAGTAATACTTACTTAATAAATTACCTTTATTGCCTAAATAATATTTTTTTGGCGAATATGTGCTCCGGTTAATTGCTTCATTGCGTTATTTATTTATGTCAAACGACAATAATTATTAGATTCTTAAAAAATTGTTTTATTCACCACAAGTTGGCCTAGTTAAATAATCAGTGCCAAATAGACTTTATAATATTGTACTTTTGGCTCGTTTTGTTTCAGTATGAAAATATTGTCATTTCCTTTGTACTTGTTCTGAATGAGGTCAAGTAGCTGTAAAATCCATAATTTGTGCAAATTACTACTTAAGATAAATTAATGAAACGCTTTGGTAATCATTTTAGAAGTCTTTCAGTAGTCGTTAAATAATCGATTGTGTATGTGAAACACCGAGTTCTGAGCACACACGATTCGATATATATGCGACCTGCCAAGGCCGTTGCCCTCTTCTCCATTTTTAACAAGCATGTAGTCAGCTACGATTTATTTTCTCTCGTTGTTGTACACTACATCTTTTGATGTAATCGTGGTTTTTCACCGCCGTTTACGTAAGTTTGTTTGCGGTGATTTTCGCTCTATCCTCTTCATGTTAGTTTTTGTGTTTTTACTCCAGTTCTCTTTTTTGTTTATATTACTTGGCGGTCCACGAGTTTCGAGTAGTTCGCTAGTGTACAACTACTAACGGCATCCTGACTTCATATTTGCCTGCGGGATGTGATATTTCTTGGCAACATCCTTCCCGGGATGTTTCTGCACTTCTAGTCGTGACGTAACCTGCGTCCAAATGTTTTCCTTCACTTCATGACTTCTGTCCGCTTCTGTTCGTCAAAAATCAAGTAATCATGGCCAAATAAGTAATCATGTAACAAATGTGTCCAAAAAAGGTTTAGTATAATGTTTCTTTCTTTTTACTTTATACCCGGTAACGGTTTAAAGCATATATATATAATTTGATGAATAACTATATAAACAAATACAAAATATTTAATATAAACGATGATTAAAAAATACTCAGATTATTTATGTTGATGTTATTTGTTGTATAATTACATGCAATAGAATTAATTTAATATTTGAAAAGAGTTGCCATAATTGTGTTTTCTCTTTATAATTTTCTCAAGTGCCCCTTTGTATAAAGTATTAGCAGTTTTGTTATCAACAAAACAAGTAATTAATATAGAAATTATTTCCAATGTGACACATTTATGAAAACAAAACAACTGAATATTTTAAATTTATTCATATAGCAAAATCCTCATTTCGCTGATGTGTGTTTAGTTTGAATTAAAAGCTTGACTACATAATTCACTTATGTAAAATCGGAGCAGACAAACCAAAGGTTTAATTTTACCACCATTTCTAATCCAACTACACACAGATATTTCGATCCACCTTCCTTGCCGTGTGTCTTCCTGGTGATGGAATGAAAGTACACGTGGGCGCTGGATTTCACTTCACGAGGCTGACACATAACATTTTGCTTGTGGTGCGCTATGGACTATGCAGCAACTAAAACATATTGTACTACGCCATTTTCTACAAACACTATGTAGAACTTTGCGCGTTAGTGTTTTGTATACGTTCTGAGTTTTAACTAGCAAATTTAATAATTTAAACTGCACAGCTTGCATAAATACAGCGAGTTAAATTAAGTGACTGATATATCAAGTGAAATTTCTGTATGCATATATTATTCAATTACTTTTTATCCAGCAAAACTTACTTTTACGTATGTTTAGTGCGAGTTTATTTCAATAATAAAATAAAAGAAATTGTTTGCCGATTTTTTTGTAATTACTTAAATAAAATTATTTTAGTAAACACACATAGCTAAAATATATATCTTTACACTTTGTTGGTAATCATATTTTTGTATTTTAAAAACTATTTTAATATGATATTTCTGTAGCCCCAGTGTCTGATTCGTTTAGTATCGCATCACAAAAAATGCCAAATGTTTTATCTAAACTTTATTTTTTTGTGTTACGTACGAGAGGAATCAGATGAAAGTGATTTATAAAAAATGGCAAAAAATGACAATATCTGAGTAGATAGCACTCTATTACGGGAATAACATGATATCGCAGGTTCGCCAAACTTCGATTATCCATTTTTAGTAAAATTCCTAACATGAAAAACTAATTATATTTGTATTTATCATATACCATTTACAAATACCAATTAACCAGCAGAACAATTTCGTAACAGTATTTTTAGAAATTGAATAAAAAAGCTTAGTACCATAAAGTAACCTGATATTTCCGTACTATTCAGGAAGCTAAAACACAAGGCAACACGAGTTTAATGTAGCCGGAAATTTGGTGACTAACATCTTTAAACGTGTCGATAAAAATACTTTTCACATTTACGAAATGAAGTGCATTTATTTGATACATTTTAATAAAGTTTCATGTTGATAGGAACACCTTTTCATAAATACAATGCATGAGTAAAAAATGTTTTAACCATATTTTTCTTTCGCGCCAAACGCGTCTGTAAACTGCAGGTTCTGATATTATCCCTTCAATTATTTCAGAGATGGGCCATGCTTTACACTAAAGAAATGCCCATAAGCGATTTATATTGTTACTAGCAGCCCGCCATTGCTTCGCTCAGTTTTATGGAGTTATTGAAATACGTACCTATATATGCGACTACTCGTGACTACTTGCAACTAACTGTGACTACCTGCGACTACCTGTGACTACCTGCGACTACCCGTGACTACTTGCGACTACTCACGACGACAACATACGACTACTCGTTACTACGTGCAACTACCCGTGAATACCCACGACTACCCGCGACTACCCGTGACTACCAACGACTACCCGCGACTACCTAAGACTACCTATGACTACTTGCGACAACCTGCGACTACCCGTGATAACCTGCGACTGCCCGTGACAACTTGCGACAATCTGCGACTACTTGCGACTACTTGCGATTACCTGCGACAACTTGCGGGAACTTGCGATTACCTGTGACTACCCGCGACAACTTGCGACTACCTGCGGCTTCTTGTGACTATCTGCGACAACTTGTGACAACTTACGACTACCTACGACTACTTGCGACTACGGGACCATCGGCACGTGCAGTCCGCCATCGCTTCGCTCAGGTGATATGGCGTTTTTTGGTAACATGAATTTTTACTATGTTTTTCCAAAAACTAATGTACCTTTTCCTACGTCGTTTCGACCATTTACGACTACCTGTGACTACCCGCGACTACGGGATCTTCGGCATGTGCTCGCTCGCACCTATGGTCGCTCGCTCGCACATACTGACATCGTCTTGAAACTTCGGAATGTGCTCGCTCAAGTCTATTGGCGTTCGCTCGCACATTCCGACCGACTACCCACGACTTCGTCTGGGAACTTCAGCACGTGCTTGCTCGTGCCTATTGGTGATCGCTTGCACATCCCGTCCTGCAGTTACATTTGGAACTTAAGGATTTAAAATTAATATGTAATACTTGAGAAATAATATTTAAATCGTAAGACTTAATATGTAAGACTTAAGACTTAAGGTGTAAGACTTAAAACATAAGACTAAAGACTTAAGACTTAATACATAAGACTAAAGACTTAAGACTTAAGGTTTAAGACTTAAAACATAAGGTGTAAGACTTAAAACATAAGGTGTAAGACTTAAGATGTAACAGTAAAAACTTAATATGTAGTAAGACTTAAGACTTGGCCCGAAGGGCCTAACTACCTATTAGGGATTGTGGGACATAAAAAGACTATCCTTCCCCAAATCCCGAGATAATCGTTCGAAAAATGCACAAATTCCAGGCCGAAAAGAAGGGGAAAAACACACCGCTCCGGTCTCGGAAACTCCTCCGGGGGGGGGGGGGGTCGAGAAGGGGTGTTGGGGGGGGGGGGATCGATAGCCAAAGGTCCAAGGGTGTGCAGAGTAAAGCCTCCATCCGCCTACAATTTCTTCTAACATTGTATCAATTTATCTTTAATAGTGGTTTTGTTAGCGCACGCTTAGAAAGCATACAAGTAGCTCATTTTTCTCAGATTTGGTTTACAAATCTTAAAATGTCTCAGGGATTTTCTTTTTTTTTTTAATTCAACAAAGCCTATGACCATCTGGAAGAATGTAGCTTTCTAATAGGGAAGGAGTTACGAGAATCGGCTGTGTAGTTTCCGAGATTACCCGAGACATATAAAAAAAAGAAACAAACTCACATTACCTCTTTATAATAATATCGCTCTAGCCACTGGGCCACTGCAGCTCCACATGGCATTACTCTGCCCACTGGGCCTCTATGGCCTCACTTGATATATGCCTATGCCCATATGGTAGAATGTAGGTTTCTAACAGTGAAAGAATTATAATAATCGGCCCTGTATTTGGCAATGTACGCTTAGAAAGCAGCCAAGTAGCTCATTTTTCTCAGACTTGGTTTACAAATTTTGACATTTCTCAAAGAATTTCGTCTTTTTAAATTCAACAAAGCCTATGACTATCTCGAAGAATGTAGCTTTATAACAATGAAAGAATGATAACAATCGACTCTGCAGTTTTGGTAGAGCATTCTTAGAAAGCAGTCAAGTAGCTCGTTTTTCTCCGACCTGGATTACAAATTTTGAAATTTTTCAAGGACCTTTTTTTTTCTTTTGAATTTAACATAGCCTATGACCATCTGGAATAATGTAGCTTTCGAACAGGAAAGAATTATTAGAATAGGTGATGTAGTTCCCGAGATTACCCGAGACGTATAAACAAACTCGCATTACCTCCTTATTATATTAGTATAGATTTCTTCTCTAGCATAGTGTAAAATCTAAGTGGGCTACTTAGCTTGTGTGACATGTTTACCGTCTAAATTTGTGCAATAAGTTTGGTCTGAAACAGCAGTGGTCTACAGCGGTACAGTCCGTTCTGTATTTGAAAACATTTGGTAACCAGTTTCGAGACTGATGTCAATATATATATATATATATATATATATATATATATATATATATATATATATATATATATATATATTAAAATAAGAGCTGAAACTTGGATTCCATTGGCAAAAATTTTGTACAGAGTTACCGTTATTTTATTCGGAAACACAGCTGTACGCCATTGAACTCAGGCACAGAATAATAAAACGATCGTTTCCCGGTAGAGTGGCGAGTACATGTGAAACGTAGGCATTAAAGATCAAACGATTGAATATACAGAAGCAAAAACGTATTTTTTCTTCAGTGTTTCTTTCGGATATTTCACTTCAAACCTGTCCTAAATATAAACTACTTTACACAGGTTATTGACCTTAAGGAAACTATTTCTGTAATAATAAAAAGAGTTACAAATTAAGTGGTGGTTACGGGTAACATGGGCTGCGTAACAATTAGCAGAATTCCAAATTAAGGCCACGTTCCTTCATTTCTACAGCTTTTGCGAGATTTAATTTTTTGTTCCCAAACGGGAGGATATATTGTAAAATCCTCTTACAATGCTTTGATTATGTAGTCAAATTTTTCAACACAAAAAACTATACAATTTTAGCCAACTATTAAATAAACAAAATTTTGGTTAAATAATTAATTGGATAAAAATGTACACCTTTTTTTGGGTTGGAAAAATTAGACTACATAATAAAACCGATTTGTAATAAAACTGTAAGAGGATTTTACAATATCGGCTTCTGTTTGGGTACAAAAAATTAACTCTCGCAAAAGCTGTAGAAATGAAGAATCGTGGCCTTAAGATTACTTTACCGTTTTGGCGTTGGTTTTAATGGCGATGCTATGTTTTCTCTCCTCATTTTCAGACTTTGAACAATGATTTACACGATTGCATTTATTTCTGATGCCATGCGTATACAGTTTGAATAGAAATACTGAATTTGACGGGAGTAAAATGTAACTGGTTGAAATGTTGTAATGCATTGTGCACATGACTGAAGTTTTTCTTTCATTACTATTCATGACTTTGAATAAAATCTATACTGACCCTTTCAAGTTCACTTCAAATGAATGGTTTCAGGCTTTGCAAAAAGAATAAACTTGATATGTACTGTACTTAACCTGACACACCATTTGTTTCTTCATCACAACCAATGAACCGTAAGCTTTGCATTCGTCGATAGAGTTAGTGCAATAACAACACAGCTCATTCGGCACGGACTCTTGCAGTGTACGCTATCGGCCTAAAATTACCTTTGTGTTCGTTATGTACACAATTGTGTGTACTGGGTCAGAATCGGATTAAAAAATATATAGTTTATACTGGCAGAAATTATTTCCACAATTTTGTATTGTCTCTTGTTATCGGATTCGTCTGTGTATGTCGATTGAATTGAGTGGACTTGTGTAGAAGGGCGGATTTAGGGAGGGGCTAAGAGATCTTGATCTCCTCCCTTAGAGCTTGATTATATAGTGAACAAAATGAGATTTTATCTGAAAGCAAGTAAATTGTAATTAATGCAGTGGCATACACTTAGAATAGTAACAGGGTATTTTACACAAGTATATATGTTGTATATCCGCTAATCACTGACATTTATATGTAGCATTAAGGCTTATGCTTATTTGTAAGCATGCAGTTTGAGCGAAATTAAGAGTGCCCCATTCAAGTATAGGCTACTTACGGTAAAATGAGCACTTTCGAAAGCCCCATTTAAGATCTCCTTTATACAAGTTGTGTATACCTCAGCCTTATGTAAAATTAACATTGCTATGGGCCTCATCACTTTATTCATCCGTTGGTCAAATGAAACTGTGAAATTATTAAGAAAGCAAATACTTCACAAATCTGCTCATTTTTACATTACGATGCATGAAAAAAAAAAAAAAAACAGAACGCTAAAGAAATAATTTTAAGTTATCAGAAATGGTAACATAACACTTTTTTATTCGACGCTGAGATATGGAACTACTTTCCATACATCGTCACCAACTTTATTGGACGAATGTCACTCGGTGCGCACATTAAAATATATGCATGCAGGGGTTGTGACTTTTTTTCCAAGGTTCATTCCTAAAGTCTCTCTTTATCGTGAACTGTCCTTGATGAGTTTCTACATCCCCCAGTGCTTGTGTACAGTGTGGTTTTTGTTGGTGCTGGACTTGCATGCACTATTGTGATGGCTGCATTGCAGTTACTGACTGCAGTCCTGCTTCTATCTGTTTGCAGGAGACAATGGGCGCCCGAGCGACCACATCAGATCCGTAAGAGCAAAGGCCAGGAAGTCCTTGGACGGCATCCTGCGAGGACCCACTCCCCCCTTCGAGGGATCGATATCCCCCCTCATCCTCCAACTACGCAGCTCTCATCTCTCGCCGACCCTCAATCGGCACTTTTAACAACCTCGCCGGCTGGTTTCCCAGACGAACTGAAGAATTCGAGAGGATTCTTAGCCCGGGCAGAAGAGAAGAGGAGCGAATGACGAGCTATGTGCTCGAGTGGCCGCCGCGTTTCTCTCGGAGCAAGAGCTCGAGCGACATCCCCGAGTCCTGATGACACCGCAGAAATTTCTCTTCGCGATGTGCACAGTGCATTCCCGCTTCAAAACACTTCGCTTATCCCTCCTTAGGGAACTCCCTCTCGTTAGAATCAGCGCCGTTATAGGGTCGTGCGTCGGTTCGTCGCCGCAGTTTACGACAAAGTGCAATAACTTACTTCGCTACACTTGCAGGTGCAAACATGGGTTAATTAATTATCCGGGTCGATAATTAATAATAATTTTAACCCCATAAACTGTAATGTAAGAATTCTGAACTAGAGTACTCATTTACTGTGTACTGTGTACCGATGAATCATGAGGCGTGAATAAAGTTCTTATGTTCTGGGAAGCGCAGTGGATCACGACAGCCAGCTTCAAGTAGGAAACTCCCATGGAATCTGCGACGGAAGCGACCATCGTAAATATCAACACGAGCCTGGAAACTTGCGTGGAGCGGTACGAGGATTTCGTGATACCAGAAAGAGGTAAGGGAACCTTCAACTTACTACCTCCACCATGCCAATATTCCATTGCGATTGTTTATTCTTTTTCCAAGCGCTCTATCTTGCACAAATCTGTATAAAATGACATTGTGTATTACAGATTCTAAAAACTTATTTTATAGCGTTGTGATAAAATCTCGCTTCGATTAGTGGCTTGCCTTTGTTAGATTACTGATGGGAATGGATTTATCTTAATTTGACCTGTCTTCGAGGGCTCTGGGCAGATGGTTAAATATTTGTCATTCATATGGTTAAAGTCCTTGAGGTAATGTTAAACGGTAAAACGGTCCTGTCAAAGAAGGTGTCGAATCAATGAATGGATCGCTCTTGAGAAGGTAGACGTATTTTTAAGCCAGTTGTGAAGAAATTATGAACGAAATTGTAGGCCATAAATTGCATTCACTCCTTTTTGAAATTTTCTAATGCATGATGTAATGTGTGGGAGTGATAAGTGCCTAACAAGTTTCCTCGGTTTTGTCGTATCCAGTGGAAACATATCTGGCAGGTATATTTCAAGACTAAAGTTATATTTTAATTGCGTGCTTGGCTGTAAACGCATACCTAGACGATTACTGCCTAATTTGAAGACTTAAGTTATGAGATTTTTGGCAACAGTGGTTTGACATAAATTTATTAGGTTACTTTCAGAATAATACATAACATTTTAGCTCAAATACCGACAATTTACACAATAGTCTTAAATACAAAACGGTAATAATTTACCAATGCTTATTTTTGTAATTTTTAATATAAAGTATTTTTGTATGTCCCTTCGGGATTTCGAAACATCGCAGGACAGCGATCAAAGCATACACAGGTGAAAGGAGAGAGAAACTATTCAAGTTTGTGTTCTATTTTACAGGTCTTACATTTTCGCCTGTTGTGATGGGATACATTTCAGTCCTGTAATCCAGTTCCTGTTACAGAGAAGATATAGAGGGTTGCACGCTCCCCACTCTCTCCCCCCGAATTACATTTGTTAAAATATTTAATGTTCATGACGTCATAAAATGGCTCATCAATTAACGCACATGAATAAAATTTTCAGTACTGATAATTTTTATAAAACCTTTCTGACTTTTAGCCTTCGAACGAAAAGTTCTTGTAAAACGACTGAAGGATGCATATGTGCTGTCACACACAATAGTTGCAATATCTGATGGCCACTTTCGTGGTTATCTGTATTTGTGGGATGTAGGATTTGCATTGATTCATATGGCTTTGGGACTCATACACACGAATATTGGAACCAGTTCATAAGAAAAAGAAGTCGTCATGCAAAGGAAAAATGAAGGCGAGAGAAGAAAATAAACATATTCAGACATGCAACTAACTCGAAAATGATTAAAAAAATTATCACTGATGTAAGCGCGAGCATTGAAGTGAAAATGTAGTGGATCTTAAAAATCTTTATATTTTTGTAACTTTGCAATTAGCCACAACTGCGTAATATATTCAGGAAGATTTACCTCTATGACAAATGGTTCCGAAATGTAAAAAGGTATGCAGTGTTTACGACAGGATACTGCACAAAGCACATAGACTTGACAAACAGTAAATGTATTCCATTTATGCATGAGGAATTTCCATGTTCCAAATTCTCATGCTGGGCGGTTAACTGTTCCAAACACATTAAATATTTGTTCTCAGAAAAACTCCCGTTCAAAGTTTGAAACGAAATTGGCGATCTCGAAAAGTCAGCGGCTGGAACAGATGCAGCTGGCGATATTTGAAAAGAAGGCATTTCCATATAATGACTCAAATATTTTAGTAAAATGACAGAAATTCCTGATTCATGCATTACTTACATTTAACTTAATTTGTCATAATGTTGGAATTATAATTTTAATGGCAAAAATCTTCTAGCTGTGGCATACTTCAATAATTATTTTTGATGGCTAAAGTTGTACCTCTAAAAACAGAAAACGTGAATGCGGTTACAAAATATATTAGCATTCAAGAAGCTTTTTGTGAATTTGATTCCTACTTTATAAACCAAGGCACACGGTCATTCTGCTCAAGACAGGCAAGCAGTGTGTGATTATTGAAATAAAACACATTAAAAATGCAATCCTTGCACAAAGAAGCTGAAATGTTTTCTGTTAAAATAATGAATTGAACTTCTTTCAAGCTAGTTACTGTGTATGGGGATTCATATTTCCGAAGATTTTATGAACCTTCCACGAAATGGGTTTGTTATGTGTAATAATATGCAAATAAATGTTGGCTATTTTTGTGACTCTGGTACTACAGGAATTTATTTATGAGTAGAGGAAACTACAGAACATGGGTTATTTAAACTGTAATCGAGCATTTACATAGAGTTATTCCACTGTTATTGTTGCAGGTTTTCTTTCTCGTTATGTGAGTGAGGCAGGATTTACATAACATTCAGTTGTACCAAACACAGCGAACGTAAAAATTACACAATGGTGGTAATTTTTAAAACTCCATAGAACAGTGCCAAGTATTTAAATATTAAGTTACTGGGTGTAGAATATGACAACATTACCGTGGCTTTACATTAAAATATAATAGATTATTCTGTCTGCTATATTACAATATTTTAACTGCATGAAAATTACTATCCATAATGGACCACCGTATACTTAATAGGATATAGATTAACAAGTAAACATGCTCTACATATTATTTGACAGAGAAGAGAACCTAGAACCACGAAACAGTGCAATAAATGACACTGTTATACAAAATATTGTAATATGTTACAAATACATATGTACAGACAGGTACAAATTTGAGTTCAGGATTAAGAGTTTATTTATAAAAATTTTCATTCCTAATTCATGTGGTTTTTATATTTAGTCTGAAGTACCTGTAACAGCTACTCAGAGCTCATACAGATTTATATATATATATATATATATATATATATATATATATATATATTTGCAAGTCTATAAATACAACTCAAATATCTGACAAATTCCACTATAATTTCCTTCGTGTAATAAAGCAAGCATTTTGGTCTACATTTATACATACTCGTACAGAAATTAGCCTAGACATATATAATGGATTATTTCATTCCATAAATTTGCCTAAAACATCGAGCATAGACATTTTCGTCGCTACATGAAAGCAACCATGTGATCAATTTTGCTTGGCTCTTCTTCATAAAAACAAATTTTTATCCAAATGGAAAGGTAGTAGTCCTGCCCAAAATTATTCAACATTTGTTATTAGTCACTATTGGACTTATTACCATTTCATACAGTAATTTACATCGCAACACATTTTCCGGGTATTCACATGTAAGACTACCAGGTCAGTGTTATGATGTTCAGAGATATGGAGTGGAAATTTCAGAATATCGAAAGGTGTTTGTTCAATTGTATCCACCAAATAATGAACAAATCGCATAGCATCCAGAAAGTTTCCTGGTCTGAAAATATGCAACGAAAATGTAAAATTAAAACACATAGGTAAGATTGCACTTAATATATATATATAATGTATTACTTAGAATGCTACACTTTTAACACAAGGTACAGGATAATTGTGGTCACTTGGTCGAGGATTAACCTGTAGGTCAAGTGTTGTGGAAGTCTTGGGCCCAGAGCTGGCCGACCGGGTAGCGCGTTTCGGCCACCAGGCGGTAGAAGGCAGCCTCGTCGCGGCTGGGAGGGTCCGGTATCTGGCTAGCGAGCTGGCGCATCCTGCTGCCCTTGTTCCAGCGCCTCCACCAATTCCAGGCGGCGGCTGCTGCAGTAGCCGCCGCCAGGAGCAGCACCAGCACCTCTGGCAGCTCCACGCGCCACGCCATGGCCGCAGCGCGCACTAGTGCCGGGTACGCACGACCCTTAAGTGCAATTGCACTTCTCGGGATTTTTTTTTTTTTGTGTTCGACACCCGCACCTCTGTGGCGTGGATACGGAACGATTAGAAGAACTGGGTACACACTCGCTTGCGCTCGAATCCCATGAAATCCATATCTGCAACAGCGGAATGTTCTCGACAGGAAACTAAATCCAACATGTTCGTTTGTGTTTGTTTCATTATGACACATTTTGCGTCAAATTAAATTTTGATTATAATATCTTTGTGTTTCTGTCGGCAAGTGAACATGTTTGTATGTGTGTTGGTACATGTATCCCTCCCTCAGCTCAATTTCACCAGAACTGTTATTTTTAACGGTGTTCAAAACATCATTGTTAAAGGCTGTTCACGATAAAGTGAGCACTTTTGAAATCAACCTTAGAAAAATGTCACTGCACCTACCTGTGTATATTTTAACATGCGCACTGAGTGACGTGTGCCCAGTAAAGTTGGTAAGGTCGGGGGGAAAGTAGTTCCATATTTTAACGTTGAATAATAAATGTTAGGTTAACATTTGTTGTTTTTCACTTTCTGTTTTATTCCAATACATCGAAATGTAATAATCAGCAAGTTTGTAAAATATTTATTTTTCTAATAATTTCACAGTTTTACTTGACCGACGTTGGAATAAAGTGATGAGGTCCATGTCAATGTTAATTTTACATAAGGTGGAAGAATACACAACGTGCAGACAAGTAGATCTTAAAAAGTACTTACAGAAGTGCCCATTTTACTGTGAACATCCTATACAAAAATCTAGTGTGAAGGAATGAGATTTTGGTTGAAAAAAACATAGGTAAGGTTTAAGAATATGATGATATTAAAAAAAAAAAAAAAAACTGAGGTTATGCTACATACTTAGTGAAAATGAATTAGTGAGGAAGAAATTTTTATTTTATTACCAATGTATTATTTAGTCATTCCATTCGTCCCTTTCGAGGAAATGAACGAGACAGGCCTTTCTGAGAATCAACACTTTGGAGCACATGATATCGGGCCATCATAACATCAGTAGTTGCAGTCTGTAAGTAATTTGAACCCGGCCTAAGTGTCACGTGTCGGAGAGAAATTGTGTGCCGAGAAGCGGCTAATCGGGAAGCGTCGCTCGTCTACCATACGGTAGTAGAAGTCGGCTTCGGCGTGGCTCGGCGGGTCTGGTATCTGGCTGGCGAGCTGGCGCATCCTCCTGCGCTCGCCCCAGCGCCTCCACCGCCAGGCCACAGCGACAGTAGCGGCCGTCAGTATGATCGCCACGAGCGCTGCCTGCTGTGCCAAAAGATCGGCGCCCCACTCCATGGCCTCGGCGCGAACTACCACAGGGTATGCGCGTGCCTTAAAGGCGCTGGAAGGCAAAAAAAGGAAATAATTTTGTAGCCCTGCCAAACATTTTAAACTAGCAAACATACCGTGTGATGTAATTTTTACGAAATAAAACATTTTGGTCCATGGTTTTTGCATAGTCACCAGTGGGGAAACAAAAATTTTACTGTTTTTGTAAGATAAAATTTAAATTAACAAAAACCTAGAAAAATGAAATAAAATAGTGTAAATGCTCATTATAATTTATTTCAAAGTCGTACGTAGCAAAATGTATTTCACCGAATTATAGAGCAGTCAAACTCGAAATATGTGCTAATATCCTTATGGACAACAATATTAAAAATAAAACAGAAAGCATTCGTCTGAGTAATTATATATATATATATATATATATATATATATATATATATATATATATATATATATATATATATATATATATATACGTTTCATTTAAAGCAGGTCATTGCATTGTTATTTTTCATTGTCAACAATTTCGTTTCAATAACCTTTTTATTTATTTGTATCTTCCAAAAAAAGTTTCATTGCAACTTACTACTGTCGAAAACACCAATTGTAATGTCTACAAGTAATACGATGTTTGGCACAAATATAAAATTATTAGCCATTTTTTTTTTTTTTGCGGCCAAGCACCCTTGAGAGCAGTTACTGGAAATATTCCCGTGTTCAAAGTCGCATTACTGATTTAAAAAATAGATATCAAGTGAAATGTTCTCATGTGCACTTGAATCCTATATATGGAATCATGAGTTGCTTTATAGTGACAAATGCCATGGATAAGCATACATAAACCAGTGCATTTGCATTATAAAACTCCGAGACGCTTGGCATTGCTACACCGAATAATATCTGAGCTGGGTACAAGTATTGTTCTGGCACGTGGCGGCAACCCTAACGTCAGTAACCCCAAAGTTAGTCAGTAGCCTTAACGTTACAGTCAGTAGCGTAAGAGTCAGTAGTTACTAATTCAGTATCTCTAAAGCGCCGTAAGCAGTCTGAAAGTAAGTGAGCAACTCCAAACTTAGTAGCTATCAAGTCACTTATCCCTGAAGTCACCAGCCCATAAGTCAGAGACCCTAAAACATTTGCAATATCGCCCTATTCTAAATTACTATCTCTAAAATCACTATACCTAAATAATAAACCTAAACTCCTCAGGCATGAAATAATTATAGAACTTTCGTCCTTAGAGCTTTTGTTGGGCGCCCCGACTGTTCTACGACGTGTGCGGATGTGCATTAATAAGGGAAATATAACAAATATAGTTTTGAGCTAAACTATCATTATTAAATGGTATTCCTTGTAGTGGTTTTTAAAGTATTAAGATACACATCATGACAAATGTTTTCAACTTAAGGATATTCAAGTGACAAAAATAATTCTTAATTTTTACTAAATTTAGTAGAAGTTATAATAAAATTGGAAAAGGTGAAAACTTAATTTATTATAATTAAGTAAGGGAGTGTTTTAACTATATATATATATATATATATATATATATATATATATATATATATATATATATATATATATATATATATCTTACATATATGCAATACTAATTTGAAAATAGTACATCATTAAAATATTTGCCTACTATTCAAAATAATAATCTAATAAACCGGTACCCTAGAAATAAATTTCATATAAACTCATCTCTGCGATTCACCCATAACTTTATTTTAAGTTTTACGTTTTACGATAAAACTTAAAATACAATGAGTGAAAATTACAGCCCTAATACGAGACTAGGCGCCCGACATCAAATAAATTGACCATAGCTTTCTTATGGCCTCGAGAAACACTTAATCTGAAGTAAAGAATATGTTAAAAC
Organism: Dryococelus australis; assembly: GCA_029891345.1. NCBI lineage: Eukaryota > Metazoa > Arthropoda > Insecta > Phasmatodea > Phasmatidae > Dryococelus > Dryococelus australis. The sequence continues at coordinate 36,891,808 of CM057000.1, read as the reverse complement.
AATAAAAAAAAATTGTTAAGCACAAGATTAAATTAATGTAATTAACTGGGCTTAAATATGTCACGAATATATATTTTCAATTGAATCGGTATTTTTCATCCGATCTTCGTGGTTTCAATGACACAAAAACGTTAGTCTCAAAACATTAAAAAAAGTCATTTGAAAACACTTAGTGTGATTGATACAAAAACTTTGAGTGGTGAGCTCGTTCACTGCCTTGTGAACATCTTGTCTCACAAGAAACAAGTGTCAAAATGCATTTTTTCTACCTGTATGGGTAAACTCCTCTTCACGGAATAATACACTGCAAGTGATACATAAAGAAAGTGCGGCCACTGTAGTCCAGATGCTATTTAACCCCGAAGTCCTGTCGACAACTTGCACTGTTTTCAACGATCAGTCATTCGACGGTCGCTAGAGTGAAAAGTGTTTGTGCGTCCTATCTCGATTAATATGCAGGAAGTGAAAGACGCGGTAGCAGGTAGGATTTGAATGACAATGGACGTGGGAACATGAGTCAGATAGTACGTCAGGAAATGTGCATACACAGCAGTTTCTGCAATTAGCACGTGGCACTTCGGATGAAATATCATTTCTTTGGGTCGTCTATTGCCGTATTCTATGTGCTGACTATTATTGTACCCACAAATCCGGCTGTTTCACCTTAGCCGAACTCCAGTTCTAGGAATGGATCATTATCGTTTACATACTATTATTATAATTTTTTGAAGTAAATCTACAGCCATGCGAATTAGGTCGCTAAATATTCTCCACATATTGCATTACTTCTAGCAAGCTACATCCTTTACGTTTATACGTAATTTAACGACGTTAACAGAGGCAGTCAAATGCTCCCTGAAATATACTTGAAACGTACCTGAATCGATACTCCCATCATGCCAGTCTAAACAAAAAATATTTACCAGAGGAAAATTTGTCTTAAATATGGCTTAAGAAAGAGGTAGCAATACCGAAAGAGAATTTCAGAGGCACCGATTTTGTTTTAATTTCACCCTTTTTTTTTGTAATTCAGTTAGGCACATAAAAAAACTTAGTTACATAATTTTATATACTCATATTTATACTAAATAAAAAGTTTTTAAAATTTTTCCTTAAAAAATGTTTTCTCAACACAGTAATACATGAGGTTACCTTATACGCTATCCCATAGCGTATGCTATGGGATAGCGTATAAGGTATATAAGATAGCGTATATAAGGTAGCGTATAAGATCATATGCCAATATTCCGGTAGGTGAAAGGAGAAATCATTTTAAGCAGCAAAGTTTTTATATGTTACACATACATTTTACACTCTCCAATACACTAAGTTTTGAAATAAACAAAAACAGTGCACTGTATGTAAAACGGTTGAAGTGAAGATAAAGCGTCACACTTTACAACCATCTCATGATTACTTAGGCATTAAAGTGACCAACATTTTTTGTTTTAATTCCAAGACTTCTTAGAAATCCACTTGGCAGCGAACAAGGCAAAATTGCCTGTCGTAAACTTGAATTAAAACATACTATTTAAACTATAGTGGCGGCTGAAATAAGTTTATCGTTGTTTCATATACAAAATACTAAAGAGTGTGCTAGAGAAAAAAAAAAAACATTGTGTTTCTTCCACCTGCGACTCTAGTTATAAGGTCTATGAGGATGTTAACTTTAACGAACGGGTCGGAGTACTCAACGGAGAGAAGAAAATCGGGGTGTATCTATGTCGGGGATGCGGCCTTGGGTTTTAAGTGGATGCGTTTGCATTCGTGTGTAATATTTTCTTTGGGTTGTAGGAATGAAAGAAAAATAAAATTGATACGTGATTTTGTAGCTTAATTCGACGAATCTGGATGAGCTCTCATTTGGCACCGAAACCAGTCTAATGGCACGTCGGAGTCGAAAGATTATACTGCACGGAAGTTTTCGCGCAAGCCCAGAATTGCCGCCAATCGCCGCGGAGTACTACACCCGCCCCTCACACTTTCGCAGAGAAAACTCAAGAACATGCTAGGATCGCAGTCGTATATAGTCTATTCACGGTTTCTTCACACTTCTTGCATCGAGCCTTTGAAAAATCCTCCCGTGTATGACGGGTTCGATTATTTCCTAAATATGCAATGTATCACAAGCTTTTTATACTCGCGTTAACATTAAGGTAAGTTATTTTTTTTTGTTAAGTTGAACTTTTACTTATATTTTATCCATAATAAGAACAGATGCTCAAATAGATGTGTTGGTAATGCCTAGTAATAAACAGTCCTTTTGTAAAATATTATTACACTGAGCGCGTACGAATACGGTGCGTTGTTTTTTTTTTTTTTTTGGTGTAATTTTCTAAAGGCTGTTCACGATAAAGTGAGCACTTTTAAAATCTACCTTAGAAAAAAGTCACTGCCCTGCCTCCAAATATTATAACGGGCGCATTGAGCGACATTCACCCAGTACAGTTGGTAACGATGGACGGAACGTAGTTCCATATCTTTACGCCGAACAAAAAGTGTTAGATAACCATTTGTGATAACTGAAATTATTTCTTTCGCTTTCTGTTTTTTTTTTTTTTTAATACATCGAAGTGTGAAAATGTATAAATTTTCTAAAATATTTACATTTCTAATAATTTTACAGTTTCACTCGAACGATGCATGATAAAGTGATGAGGCCCACGGCAATCTGAATTTTACATAAAGCGGAAGAATACACAACGTGCATGCAAGTATATCTTAAGTAGGGATTTCAAAAGTGCTCATCTCACCGTAAACAGCCTATGAGCCCAGTAAAGCTCTGTTTCAGTGAGGCGAAGGAATATCCGGAAAATAGAACTTATGCAGGGCTTCAGAAAAGTTAGAAGTAACCGTGAATGACCTGTGCCCAAACGAAAGAGACTACGTTTATTTCCATCGTGTTGTTAGTCGCGAAGATATAGTGTAAGACAGTGGATCACCCTAGGAACGTTACATCGCGTTGTTTCCATCCTCGTACCCCTCTATTTTCATCAGATTTTAAAGACGTATTCACAAAAGGAACCAAAAAGATGTAAGCAAGCTACGTCTATATTAATTTGACGACGTCTTGAAAAAAGAAAAAAAAATCTTTCCATTCTCAGCGCACCACAACTACGCTAGTGTCTGCTATTTATGAACGCCAGCTCGTTCGTGGGAGTAGATGCAAGAAGTAAATTGTTACGGCGAGCATTTACAAGCGCGGGCGTTAAGCGTCAATGGGTGCGTATAGATAGGTGGGGATGATGCAGGGGACTATGTACTCGTTACGAGCGCCTGGACGCAGCCTTGAGGTGGAGCCAGCCCGAGGGGAGGTGTGTGTGCGTGTTTTGAGAGGGCGAGTAGCTGCCGCAACAAGAACCGAGGACATCGCCCCGTATAAAAAGGTCCGGACCATAGCGGGGCAGGATCGATTACGTCACCGTCGCCTGCCGAGCCCGAGGCTGGACGGCCACCTCTGCAAGCAGCTACTGCGAGTGCTCTTGTGCGTTCTCACAGCTAGGCCCTTGCCGAGAAATAAGAAATCAGTGGTAAGTTGTAATTCCGCCGTCTGGGTGTTAGCTGGGGTAATCAGCTAGCCACGCACGACCGCGTGGCTAGCTGATTACTGCAAATTATCTCTTTTTTACCGTACTATATCGGACGCCTAGATGCGTATCCGGAACAAAATTTAAAATTAAAGCCTCGAACTAAAATAGACTGGAGGCCCCGCTGGAAAGAAAATCGAAACGAGAAGCTGTGAATAGATACTTAAACGAGAAGTAACTAAAGAGGAAAAAGTTCGACAGTAAAGGAAAGAAACATTAAGGTGGCTGCCTGGTTGAAGGTATTTTGCACGTCTGAGGCCTCAAAGCACGGGAGCGCCAGGGATGTCCGAGATATGCGCATCAACTCTCTCATCGTCTCTATGCGTAAAACCACTGAACTGACGTGCAGTCTTTCCGTCGATAACGCGCCTCTATGAGACTTTCAGAGGAGCCACTGCCATTTTATGACATTAAAAACAAATGTTTGTTACACGTCCATAATCCCGTTTTCAATGTTACGTACCGAAATGTTCATACCTAAAAATGACCGTGAAAACACCAGCTGAGCCATTCTCACTATCACAAAAACATGCTTTAGAAAGAAATGGGGGAACTGAACAACGTATACAGACGCGTAGCGTTTCTTAAATGCTATTCGTAAGCAGACCTTGCTCAGACACGTTGGAAGGTTTTCTCATAAAACTTTTTTTGCGGTAGCTCTGGACACCGTTCGGCGGTCACCTTGACGCAAAGTTAGTTTGATGGCGTGGTACATAAAACTGAACACAGATAAATATCTGCATGTTTTTTGAAGCGAATGCCTATAGAAAAACTAAAATTCGGCAATTCTAGATTTTTTTTTTCCATTATAATCTGTAGTTTCTTCACCCTTTTTTAATCTAACCTTTGAAAAATCAACACATGTAATATCGTTTTTGATTTTTTTTCTTAAATGTGTCATGTATCACAAGCATTTTATACTTCTGTTAACATGAAAGCATTTTATTTTTGGTTTAGTTAAATTTTTAGTTATATTTTTTCTATAAATTTTAATATTCAGTTATAATTAACTTAAATAAATAGAGTAAATACATGTGCTGGTAATGCCTAGTAAGTAATAGTCCTCATAAAAATATCATTAAACTGAACCCGCGCCAATGTGATGTGTTGTCCCTTTGGTGTAACTTTCTATACTTGCTTAAGCTTTGTTTGCATGAGGAGGAATAGTATCAAGGCAGAACTTCAGCAGAGCTTCAGGAAAGTTTGAAGTAACTATGAATGGACTATAGATTTGTAAGGAAATATGTTCGCCATCGTGATGCATTACTGTCGAGTCGAGCTATTTACAAAGCCGTAAGTCTGCATGTTTTAGTGCAGCATAACACACCACGCCAAAGGAATGTATCACTCATTTTCATATTTCCTCACAAAGTAGTCAGAAACTGTCATTCAGAAATACTCTTTCTTCAATTTTCTACATTGGCTTCTAGAAACACGTAAACTTCAATTAACGTGGACGTGTCTGAGGCTTAGAATCGATGGAGTTATGAGGGCTACACCACCATGCGCTGTATAATGTGTTCAGCTTTAATTTATGTAAACACCTTCACGGCCAGGCACCTTGGGCGAAAGTAATACCGATACTGGCTTATTATCAAGGCAGTTGCATGTGTGAACGTGGCTCAGAATCGATGGAGCGACAAGGGCTACGCCACCTCCATGCAGTTTCTTTCGCCATGATGCGTGTACCTACGGGACTTCAAGCGAACACCGTGTAATTTCATCGATTGGAAGTTTGTAACAAAATTAAGTACGTGATTCGTACGCACATTCGCTCGTGTCAGGGTAAGGCAGCAGTCTGAAAAATCCGCTTTCAACGAAGTTGAATAGTTCCAAAATAATATTTATAACGCGTGTGATATCTTCGATGTACTTACTGTTCCGTCCTGCTGGGTATGTTATATTTTCGCAGGTTAACACCACGGGAAGACTTTGAACTATTTCAGATAGACTGCAGTATAGTTCAAGTGCCAGGTAGACGATCGCCTTAATGAAAGTCTTTGAAGTGGATGTCCATGTAGTTCTTTAGTGATGAAGGGCGTGTCGAAGGTAAACGGCAAGAAGTTAGATCACATGGGAGGGGGCAAAAGCTGTAGTATCATGAAAAAAACCCTCCAGACACTGGCGACGTCCACCATGTTTCTCACTTCCGAAAATCCGGACTGGACTCCTCATTCCAACTTGGTTAATTTCGTCGATAGCGTGGTCATACGGTCTTCGGGCACACAGGAGCAAATAGACAGTAGTTATTGGCCGTCACGTCGCCTATTTGAGGAACCGCCCTGTCATCCGTATGAAGTAATTTCGCGGGAAATCATAAAAAGAAAAAAAAAACCCTAAATCGGAACGGCCAGTGCGGGAAACGAACCCGAGTTCCCACGAGTACGAGACCAGTTATTTCGCCAATGGGCCATACGGTGGTGTAGTGTTCAGACCCGCACGGATCCCGTCGGGGGTCGCTCCCGATCTTCGCACGTGGAAAACGGGGCGGACGTTGTTGTCGGGTGGCGGGTTTTCGCAGGGCACTCCCTTTTCGGCGCCGCTCTTTCACTCCGCCACTGCTCCATCCTCAACCTCTCGTCGTATTAGCGAGAGTAAAGTCCGCGCTGTTAAAACGCTCAATAAACTTCTTCACTCATTCACTCCGCAGTGTTGCCAGATTAGTCACCCCAAAATCAACAGATTCCACACTTAACTTCTCCACTGCACAGAATTAGCAACATGCGCATAACCATGGACAGTTATGGATTATAAAACTTTTGCTACAGATACGTACATACATTTCTGATAATCTTAGTTTGCCTCTAGAATTTCTTGCCAACGTTGTACGATTCACGAGCGACTACTTTAAAAATAAAAATAATACAGGAATGCAAGGATAGAGAGATCGACCTATTAAATTCACATTGAAAATTAACGCGAGTAGCCTTTTTTTTTTTGTAACGTTTCAGTCATTCATTCCTCAGGAAGATCCACTCACCAACAGAAATTCCATAGAGTTAATGTGAGATTACGAGTCATTCGCCGTGGAAACAGAGCATGGTTCGTGGCGGCTGGTGGGGCGTCGAGATAAAGGCTGTTCACGATAAAGTGAGCACTTTTGAAATCAACCTTAGAAAAAAGTCACTGCTTCTGCCTGCATATATTTTAACGGGTGCATTGAGTGACATGCGCCCAGTAAAGTTGGTGACGATGGAGGGAAAGGAGTTCCATATCTTAAAGTCGAATAAAAAGTGGTAGGTAACAATTTGCGATAACTTAAATTATTTCTCTCGCTTCCTATTTTTAATGTAAAAAAAAATTAAAAATGAGTATATTTATAAATATTTAATTTTATAATAATTTTAGAGTTTCTATTGAAAGACGCATGGGTAAAGTGATGAGGCCTATGGCAGTGTTCATTTTACGTAAGGCGGAAGAATACACAGCATGCTTACAAGTAGATATCAAGCAGGGCTTTCAAACATACTCAGTTTATTGTGAACAGCTTGTACCAGAGAAGCTAGGGTCGCAACAGAAGCTCGTCGTGCGAGCAGATAGATTGCCTCTTCGTCGACTCGACTGCCGGCGACTACTCTGGTTGCTTGGAATCGATACCCGCTGGCGACCTCTGGAGGGAGAGCTGCGACGACTACAAGGCACCCGATGCCGTGACATGCAACACCTCTGAGCCCGGGGTGTCTTCTTCTGTACCCCATTCACGACTGGAACAGACTTATGAAAGCCAATCTTTGAAAAAAAAAAAAAAAAAATACCCTAGTCATTAGCTGCACGCATAGCCAGTAAGAAAAAGTGGCGGGCGCGGGCATTGTAACCTCACCCTCCACTTAACCGTTCACGGTTAAGTGAGCACTTTTTGAAGCTGTTTCATCAGGCATAATAACTAATAGATACATTTCATTGCGGCCTCGGACTTAGGTTTTAGGTATGGTGAATGTATAAACATCGTTTATTACTCACATGGCAGGGTTTACATTAACAAGTGGTGGAAGGATATAAATCGGTCGAAAGAAAAAAGTAACTAGGGATTCAAAAGTGCTCACTTTACCATGAGCGGCCTAGCTATGCATGTAGCTAATTGTTAGGGTGTGTTTTAAAAGATTGATTTCAATAAGTCTGTTCCAGTCGTGAATGGACCACATGTACGTGCACGCCGAGCGAGGTGAACAATGCCTATAGACTGTTCACGGTAAAGTGAGCAAATATTAAGGCCCTTCTAAATTTTTCCTTTCATCCCATTTCCATCTCCCTGCTGCTTTTTAATGTGAACATTGCAACGTGACGAATAATCACAGTGCTTACGTTTCACCACCCTGAAAATGTAACGCCGGATGCTGCAGAAAGATATATTTATCAGTGGTTAAATACCGTTAGGAGGGCCTTGAAAAGTGCTCGCTTTACCGTGAACAGCCTAAAGCCGCGACTCGTTCGTTAGTGTTCTGAGCTCACGTGGCTCGTGGTTGACGCGCATGTCTCGGTCGCCCCTAGTGCTCCACACGCTTTTAGGCCTCAGACGCACAGAATTCCTTCAGCCAGGTGACCAACTTCAGTATCCCGCGCCAGAACGCCTAAGTACGGAAGTGACGTATAAGTCACGCCAGCAGCGGTGGTCGCTGCTGTTTCCATCACGTCGACTGTAATTAATTTCGGGCTGTTCCATTATTTGCTCGGTGCGTTCGCTGCCGACAGAATCTCTCGAGCGGCGTAAATTGTTCATTTGCTGACGGCCCTCCGAGCAAGTGGTGCCGTGTTTAATATTCCGTTTGCACGACATGTATGTTTACTCTTCGTTAGCTTAATTATCCGTTTGCTGCGACTGCGACTCCCAGTGGTCCTCGGGGAAAGCGAGAGTAAAATCATAATCGCAGTGAATTGAATTAAGCTCGTCCTCCGCCAACATTGCTCGCCGCCGAGAGGAATTGAAATAATTGGTCCATCTGGACACTGGGTGAGTGCAACTAAGATTATAAATTAATACCTTGTTCGTGGTACACATTTATTGGCAGCTGAGACAGACCTGAACATAACCAGTTCTACTGGCATGCGTGTTTCCACTTAATCGTCGTCCTGTTGATTGAAAACACACCAGAAACTGTACCGTGAAATATCCATTAGTGGCTGAATGTCAGCCAACAATAAAAAATAAGTACTTTGTGGCGGCTACAAAGCATTTTTGTTTTCAGTGAATGGAATAGCGAGTTGATTTAACCCAGTTGAAATTTATTTATGGGACGGGATTTTTTTTTAATAAACGTCTTTTTTTTTTTTGGTGAAGTTAACTCTTAATAATGCACTTTGTCTTATAAGAGACAACGGCTACATAAAATTTTGACATTTTTAAGAATAATTTTTATGTCGCTCATAATATTCTAATGCAAATTAAAGATATTAATTCCCGGGCATCGCGGTAGCCGAATGAACACCTTTATGTTGGTATCAATGATTTGACATTCGCCCCATGATGTCGATGAGGTTCGGGTTCGATACCACGCCATTCCTATAAGGCTTGTAAAAAAATCGTGCAGCGATCTTAGTAGACGAACCTTGAACTAAAAATATATATATCTCTATTTCTAATTGGAGCGATGCCAGTGCTCCCGGTGGACGATTCTGATACCAAACAGGTTTAAAGTTTGCCAAAACTATGAAATTCTGTGGGAAAAAATTTGTTCACCTCTCTCTCTCTCTCTCTCTCTCTCTCTCTCTCTCTCTCTCTCTCTCTCTCTCTCTCTCTGTGTGTGTGTGTGTGTGTGTGTGCACACACACTGCATATACGATGAAAAAGTGTTACATGAACATAGGTCCGCAAATGCTTCGTTTCGTCGCCCGCAAGACATAACGTACAGTGTATGGCTCGCGGGCTGGATGAAATATTATAATTTACACATTAAATATACTTAATACTTTAATTTAACGAAAATTAACAAAATTTTACGTTAACAGTACCACAAAACGCTTGTGATGCATAGCACATTTAGAAAATAAATACACACGTAATACATGGGGTGATTTTTCATAAGTTTGATTCTAAAAGTGTGAAAAAACTTCGAATATACTATATTCTGTGATCGTACTATTATGTAACATAATATGAGTGCACAATAATAAAACGTCAGCTTTGGTTTAGGAATCATGGGCGACTTATTATAATGTGTCCCTCAACCTTTTGCTAAAATTCCTACTGTGTTTCCCAGCTTCGAACCTCCGAAAGTAATTTATTCCAGTCGCGTAATGTGGATACGATGAACAAGTTTGAGTATAACTGAGTCTTACGGATGGCAATACTCAGTTGAGCATTGGATATGGAGCAAGTTTTAATGTTGTGATTATCGCGCAGTGGCACTAGATCACTCAAGTAAATCGGGAAAGACTTAACAAAATTCTGTAGGTTTACTGTTAGGAGGCTCGAAAGTCGTCTCTCGTAAAATCGCAAACTTTTATGTTTATCGTAGCAAAGCGATAAATGATCGCGAGTCTTTTGAGTAAAGACAGTTCGTGAACACGTATTTTGTGTCCTCTGTAACTTAGACCGTGGTTGCACGAGTACTGTTGAACACATTCAGTTAAATACATTCGGTAACCATGCCTGAACAAGTTCAGAAACATAACATGTTTTCGCGGCCACACACCCAAAGCAGAATGAAGTCGACGGAAATTCTAACCTCAACAAACACGGAACTTAAAATGTATGATATTTAATTACGATAGCCTCCAACATTCATCACTATTGATCTTTTTAAATGTTATGAAACCTACACTTTTACTGTAATGGGATAATGGGTGGGTATTAGTACATTCGACCTTAAACTTAAGTTAATTCAACAAGTGCAGGATTTCCCGCCAAATTCAGTAATATTTATTACAATGATTGCTTACTTCGAAGCAGCCAATAGGAGCGCACCAGAGAAGAGTAGTCGTTCGAAAATACATATGAAAACTGTTCACTTTGAACGAGAAACAACTGCGATCGGAACTCGTCCGAAGGTAATGTAACCTCTTCAACAGCTGAACTTGTTTAAAGTGAAGTAGTTCTGCATCCCGCGTGACCGCGGCCTTATGCCAGGTTGTCGGTTAAGTTACCATATACCCAATCACAATGATCTATGGCAGGGAAAACAAGGGACTGAACCGTCAGTGTCAGAGGAAATATTCTGAACGATGTGGTTAATTTGCAATAGACCCAGTAGTCTTAGCTGCTTTTGTGCCTAAACTACATCGGATGTTATTCGATGGTTTATTTATGCACACTTATATCGGGTATATGTTGTTTTTGAAGCGTTAACTTATATCGGTGTGTTCGCCTTAGGGTTCCTGAGACTTGCATCTTCCAGTCAAACATTGCTTAAAAGTGCGTGAACCTAAGCTACGTATTATCTTTCCCCATTGTTAATCAAGTGTGTTTTGTCAAATGTGAATCGTCGCTTCTCGAGCCTCTTACATACAATTTAATGCGTCATGTTAAGTATAATCGCTTTTTATTCGTAGAGTTAAGTGGTGTTTCACGTGTACAAAACTATTAGAAAAAATGTAATGCCTAGCCAGGCGTGTAAAGATAGAGTTATTTCATTTATGTCAAGTGGAAACATAACTAATGATTATGAAATGAAATATAAAATAAACTACCTATGAATTTCTTTCACGGCGAACTTAAAGCGTTTCTCGACGAACTTAAAGCGTAGCAGACTTTTTAAAACACATAGCAACAAGAGTAAATCCTTAAAATATTATAATATCCTGTTCCTCAGGTAATATATAAGGGGGATGAGACACAAAATATTAGAGTTTATCAGGGTACAAACGCATTATTCAAACAGGACTAAGTCGTGACATTAAAGTTTGGAACAATGCAATGAAAACAGCACCCCAGAAAACATCGTTAAAATAAAGTTTAGCGGTATAAATGAGAATCTTGCACTCTATAATTTGCACTTCATAGTAAAATATTCTATATATGAAGAGATACAGATAAGTTGCACTGAATAAACCCGTTTAGAAGACAGTTTACAGCCTCTTTCCACGTCTATATTTACCAGCTTGAAAGCATAATAATTAATATTTAAGTATTTATATGTGTTTGAATCCGATAATACACTCACTGAAATGAATTACGGCCTCAAGTAATACACGCTCTCGTGGGAACCGGGTTGTGGCAGAAAAAATATAACATGCTATATATAGTGTAACCAACTTGCATCTGGCAAATCATATTCGTACCAAATTATTAAATGAAATCATCTGGTACCTATGTGAAACCAACACATTACAAGTTTACTTATTGGTCGTACACATAACAAACAAATGGCGTAGCTTCCACGTGTCGGAACATCCGATTCGACGGGATACATGAGCAAAATACAACACTGGCACTGCATTCATAGAACTGCGATAATCTGCCTTCGTAGCTGAGACAGACTTTAGCTGAATTCTCCCCGGTCAAAAGCCTCTTTACTATCTTTAGGTAAATACAGACAAGCAAGTTGTCTTTATAGACGACACTGGACAGAAAATGGCCGACGTATTGAGGTTCGAAGCAAACACAATTCGGAGAGAAGAAATACACATCGAAATGATCCGGAGAGGAGAAAGATTGGATTATATTATGTTCGTAAGGAGCATATTTAGAGAGTATAATAGTTTTCCGTTAGTAATATCTTCCAACGTAACAGTGATCCACAGACGGACTCGGCCATGCCTTCAGTGCTGTTATATCGTGATGCTCAAAATGAACTAGGGTCATCCGAAAATAATTAAATTTACCTTTAAAGCGTCGTTCGGAAATGTATTAAGAAACAAGCATAAATTATAATTGAAAATTTAATATATTAACATAAAATGTGACAAGACATTCTGTAATAATATGATAAAATGTAATTCAATACGCAGATTGTTCATTTCAGATCAAAGCCCTCATCGTTTTCAAAACTATGCGACATCACAAAGACAGAGATGACCTCTAATAAAACATGAAAACAACAAGTAACTATCGATTAAGCTGTTATCATAAACATGCTCGCACGTGTTGTTTTTACAGTTACTTGAAACTGAGAATAATTTTTGAAAATAGAACTGCTAGGGAATAGAACGTTGGTTAATTATATTTTAGAGGTGATTGTATTTTGACTTCTTGTACTGCCATGATTTCGGTAGTCATTCTGTAAAAAGTAAGTAATAATGGATTTATATTTATTTGATTTGGTAACTGAATAAAGAACTCTATTGATATTACAGTTATTCATCCATTTGAGTAATACACAATGTCTTGTCGAAGAATAATTTCAGTAATGAATGCTGAATACATTTGTTGGCTTAAAAACTGACAATACCACGATAAATTCGATCTATCCCCTTTAGGCTCGTGTCACAAATTCGGATTCAGAGCAATTGCTAACAATGCAAGATTATAAAAAATTTTCATTTTACGAGTTGTTTAATATTTCTGTGATTAATTTTAATTGTGTGTTATCTGCTAGTTGCAGAAAGTCATTAACATATTTATATTTTATCGCTAAGTTCCTGCCTTTTTTGCAAGCAGTAAATAACACAAAGTGAAAGTTAGATTCAATAGAATTAAACAACCCGTAAATGGTAAATTTCCTACAATCAAACATTTTCAGTAATACCTCTGAAACTCAAATTATGACGCGGAAACTAAGAATTTCTGCACAGTAGGTACAGCTGAGCTATAAGGAGTTTCACTAGTTTATATATATATATATATATATATAACAGTTTTATTCGAGTATACGGGTATGTTAGTCAATAAATGTTCTGTGAATATGACTTTTCTCAGGAAAGGTAAAAACCTGTTTTGCACAGCCACCAATTTTAATTTTATCCTATTAAAATACATCCAGAAAAAAAAAAAAAAAAAAAAGTGAAAATGGTTATAGGCTGTTCAAGGTGTAAAGTGAAAATTTTTGAAGCCCGGATTACTTTTTAATTTCATAGATACTTAATATTTAACAATCTTTTTAAATAAATATTGCCATATAAACAATAAAGGCAGTGTGTATATTCCCCCGCACTTCAAAGTTAACGTCTAGGGCCAAAATAAAATATATTTGTAGACCATTATTATAAATGAGAGAACTTTCAAAAGTGCTCACTTTACCGTGAATCGCCTATAAAAACCGGCATTTTTAGTGCTTTACCATGCATATTGCCTTAGGGAAATGAAGAAAATACAATATGCACATTTGTAATTTAATCCTTTGGCTTACTTCGCATGTAATAATATCCTGCAATTACAGAGTTTATATACGACAAATACAGCTTCCCTGAAATGCCAATAATTGTCTGTCCAGGCCTCGTTGTTAAGAGCCACCCAAATCTCCCAACTCGACTTAAATGCATATCACAGCCTTGGTAGGGCCCGTCGCAGTGTGCCTCCTTATAGCCAGACGTGACTCTTAGGCTTTTAAATGTGGCGAGGTGAGTATGGAGCAGTGCCGGAATGCAAGGGTGGGGGAAACGGGAGATCCCCGAAAAAAAAAAAAAAAAAAAACCCCGTCGACCAACGGCATTGTCCGGCAAGATTCCCACGTGTGAGGATCCGGGAGTGACCCCCGCCGGGAATCGGACCCGGTTCATCTCGGTGGGAGGCAAGTAGTCTAACCAGTACAACACCGCGGCCCCGCTGCTTTCAAAGTCTACTTGTATTGACAACGTGTACTCTTCCCCCGTTATAAAATTAACATTGCCGTACGCCCGATCACTTTATTCATGCGACGGTCATGTGACATCAGAAAAATAAATATTATTCAAATTTGCTCATTCTTACGCTTTAAAAAAAAACCGCGAAGCAAATGAAACAATGTTGGTATTTACAAATATTTAACTTAAAATTTTAATTCAAAGACAAGACATGGAAGTACTTTCTCTCAGTCGTTACCAACTGTAACGGGCGTATGCACGTAGGGGCAAATGCATTTTTCAAAGTTTGATTACATAATTGCTCACTTTACCGCTTGATACAAACTAAAGTTACAGAACAGCGTCTATAGGCTGTTCTCGGTAAAATGAGCACTTTTGAAAGCCCTGCTTAAGATCTACTTATATGGACGTTGCATTGTCTTCCGTCTTATTTAAAATTAACATTGTCATGGGTCGTGCGTCGGTCAAGTGAAACTTTGAAATTATTAGAAAAGTAAATATTTCTCAAATATGCTCTTTTTAACACTTCGATACATTAAGAAAAATGTACAAAGCGAAATAAATATTTTAAGTTATTACAAATGGTTACGTAACACTTTTAATCTGATGTTAAGGTATGGAACTATTTTCGATCCATGGTTACCAACTTTACTGGGTGAGAGTCACTCAGCTGGCCCGTTAAAATATATGCAGGCAGGGGTAGCGACTTTTTTCTAAGGTTGAGTTCAAAAGTGCTCACTTTATCGTGAACAGCGTCTATCAGGAGGAACGGCCTGCCCCTGGCCTAATTAGGCGACTGACCTTCCGCTGACTACGGAGGTTTGAGCATGACAAAAGAAGAGCGTGTGCCAAGACACTCAAAAAATAGGCGCACTTGTTACGGCCTTGCCAAGACCGAGCTTTGAAGTTGGCAAAGGTTGAGGAGACTAAGGCCGGGAAAATGGCGAGGGGGTGGGGAGGGGGTGGGTTTTGGAAGGAGCAGTGTAGGAAGTGATAAAGAGTCACTGAGGGAGGTGTGGGGGTAGGTATTCAAGGGGATGGCAGAATAAAACACAACAAAGAAACTGGGGAAGTTCTGCAGCGAATCCCAGGGGCCAGTCACTACATAGGGCTTTCGCTGCTCTTATCGAATACTAACAATTCCGTCTGTACTAACATCGAAAAGTCATTCAATTGTAAAATAATTTATTCATCGGATTGGCGATCAAGCAGAGTTATCCATTTTTACGTTTAAGATCAAATCAACTTTTGTTGTACACACGTTAAGCATTAAGCAAACAATTTAATAAATGTTCTCAATTTTCTATGTTGTAATTATTCCATAAAGTTGGCGTTCTTGACCCAAGTTGTTTACAAGCTTCGTACGTGAATTGGAATTTCAATCATCCAATTTTGATATGGGGAAAATTACAAAGAAATGTGTAACAATATGTTGGGTTCCTCGCTGCGAAAATTCGACGCCGAACAAACTTGTATAATACTTCACCTTTCCCAGCAATCCAGAAAGGTAAGTTTCTAAACCAATTTTGTTTGTCTTGACTGGTATCTAGGTGTGGTATGTTTACGAGGTTACGAACTTTCAATTATTTCCTATAATAATACACACTTTGCCTAAATACAAACAAAATTGGTTCTGAAACTTAGATATTTGGATTACTTGGAACCTTGGCATAAAAGTACCGCCCCGCAAAGTAAAATAAAAAAAATATACAAACCAATTTAATTACCGCACATCAGTTTGGTAATGATTGAAGTGTAAACATACATTCACATAATAAATTAACACGAAGCCGTCTTATTTCCCTGTATCAATATAGCCAGAATATTACTATAGTTTATGCACCCCAGCTTACTGATAAACGTACACATAGCTTGCTTGCCGTACATGCGTCATACAATGCCAAGTGCCCTGCCATATGCATCTGCTGCTCGTGCTGTAGGTCTATTCCAAGTACTTAGTAATAACATAAAATATGAGCAGACAGGATATTATCATGCTGCACTGAATAGAAAATACGCGACAACGCGTGGAATAACGGCAGTGTAGGTTTATAAAACAGTGTGAAATTAAAGCACGTGTTTATATCGTGTTTTAGAATAGGTATATTGTTGGCAAAATTTATTACAACTGAGCAGTGTGATAGAATATTTCTCCCCTGAGGAAAACGTCTGCCTGCCCCTTGCAGGCTCGAGAACCAGACGTTCGATTGCGAAGAACATTCACCTTAGTTTCCCACACTTACTCGAACCAGTGACCATTTTTCACACTCTGAAAATTTTGCAACGTACTTTCCATAAGGGCATGCAGAAATTATGCAGAACTAGGTTATCAGTGAAGGCGAGGAAGTGAAAACAATCATTCATGCAAAAAGGGAAAGACGTAGGACTACATAAAATTTCCAGCCAAATTGATTTATTTCAAATTCAGTTTTTTTTTTAAATTCAATTGATATGTATTCTGGCTGTAAATAAAACAAATTGAAAATCCTGAATGGCAATAGCAAAGGGTTTATGAAAATAATTCAAACTACCACTGCCAATTCGAAGTGGTCAGACATAACGGTCGTTAACAATTAGCCGGACGTGTCAGTTTGTCACTTAAAAAAAAATCACTGAATGAAAACGTCTGAAATTATTACTTGAAAATTAAACTTGGCTCGGCTTCTTGGCAGTACAATAAAAACTCTACCTCTCGGGTTAAATTATGGTTAAAATATGCTGGTTCTTAGCTGTTAAAAATGCCGTGCCAACATGGCGTTGTGTAGAACGTTCTATTACAAATGGCCGCTTTCTTAGGCCTACACGACGTGTAGACTAAACTCTTAGAAAAACTAGTAGTGTAGAAAAATAGTTTACTTGTAGGATGACACCATTTATAGCAGAAAGCGGGACGGGATCTCAGGAAAATGTAGAGTAAAATTCAAACTTCATAAAATTAAGGTGTTTCTTAACGTGGCTTACAGCTCACGGAACGTCACTGTGTCTAACTAACTTACCTAAGCTCCTAAACAGCTGCTTACAATACGGACGGGCTTACAGCACACTTCTCTATGTAGAAAAAAAACAATATTTATTAAGCAAGCTGTAGAAACAAAAATAACCCTAATATACTACTTTAAAAAACCTATGCTAGGTCCAACTTCTGGACGTGCGTCCTGACTTAAGTCTTAACCCGTTGAAAGATGGCGGCAGAAAGAGCGATCTCCTAACTGAAATTACCCGCCTAGCACTACTCTATCACGCTAGCTAATGAGGGAGCAGGATTCAAACCTGCCAACCAATCGGACGGCTTCCTACTCAAACAGCTAATCTGACACACTCCTAACGGCCTAATTCGCTATGTCAAAGAGTTACGGGTCTCGTATAAGGTAATAAAAATAACACAATAAATTCTCTGAAACAATTATAATAATGTGAGACCAAGAAAATAAATGACATATTGAATTATTCATTAAAATACAAACAAAAATAAAATATAGCTAACCAAAGAATTTAAACATAAATGATTGGCATTATAACATCTAATTACCTTGTTTGACATTGACAGTGTAGAATGAGAAAAAAAACACGTAGATTATAATAATGAATGCAGAAATGGCAAAAGTTTATGTTACATTATTAATGATAAAAAAATTTTTACCATGCCCTCTAAAATTATATTTTATAAAGTTGATGTTATAAAATAATTACAACAAAATAATGATTTGTTTTTTATGTTGATCACGAGAGAAGCTTTAGTGGCCCGGTCGCAGAGAGGTAATAAGCAAAGAAGTTCAGCCTGGGAGTGAAATCTCTTTTTCCCTTCCATACTGTTTGGCGAAGCCTGTTAAATGCAACTATAGAGGGTTCATGTTAAACTGAAAGCTTTGGAAAGCCATGAGATCTACAGGATGAGTCCTTTAAAAGAGACCCCGTGGGAGAGGTGTGTAACGGAGTGAGGGAATGAGGAAATACAGATCAGTGTGACAACAAAATATCTAGAGTAGGTGCTGGAAGTGGCGTCTATTGACCAGCACCTTACTGTATAATTGATTCATGATAACTTCGGCCTTTTCTGAAGCCCTGCCAAATTTATACTTTTGGTTACTTATTACGTATCCTTCCGCCACACGTAAACATAAACACTGCCAGGTGACTTCTACTTTTATAACTGTCAAATGCTTTGGTTGCTGTTTACAGCTGTTCAAAGAATTATGTCACATTGCAGAAACCATTTCCTACGAATGTTTACTATGTAGGCCTAAAACAATATTTAGGTCAGCTCTATAACTATTTGTTACACACGATATAGGACCTTACACATAAGTCGTGTCCGAAATGGCAAATTTGGGGAATTAGGTTTTAGGAATTTAGGGTGGATGGTTTCAAACGCCTTGTAACAGCGCTACACGTGACAAAGTTGGAAACTGCAGGCTTGTGGAATTTCGACGTTATTTTGTTTGTCACACTATCAATAAATAACTTACTCCCAAGCATTTTTCAAGTCTTGTAAATAACTGATCGAATTTCGTATCAATCTGTTTATTTCCTCGCCCCCCTGCAAATAAACATTCCGTTTCAAATAACCGATCGCCTTTTTTAAAATCAATTTTAATACAACATACGAACTTTTATTTTAAAACGACTTCATGTACATCCCCGATTCTCCATTTTTCACATGCATGTTTTGTGCAGCGTTTCAAGGACAGTATATACCGACGTTTCTGCCACAACGCTGGAAATAAAACTTAAATAAACAACAGCAGACGATTTTACGGACCTATTTGGGGTATTTTGTGTGCTACTTCACCTCAGTAAACTTCAACCCTAAATCCCCAAATATTTAGGGCCTAAAATTGGTCACATCGTCGATTTAGTAGCCTAAATCATGGCCTCGTAGCCGTTTCGGACACGGCTATAATACAACATTATTTTTCCACGGCGGTGTTTGTTACACCTGTGGCGGAAACAGCAGTATTCAACCTGTTGTTATTAATATGTGTTTGGAATAAAAATTAAAACGAAAGGACAACCAGTCCAACGAAAGGACATAGCAAATTCGAGCACGCAACTCGTGTCGCTTATTTATTGTACTATGTAGCATCGACAGACGTAAAAAGATAGTGGTGAACACGCAAAGACATAGGCCTACCGTAACATTTATTCCGCTAATATTTACATGCATTGGTACTTACTGGTATGTAGGTTTATTTGAATATTTATTTAAATTTTTTCTGGGCGGGCTTAGAATTTCATTGGGAGTGTGGCAGACATTCAAATCACAGAAACGTAAGCTCGTTACACAACTGTGTTTCAAACACGTAGCGCGAAGGTACAGCATTGTGATAAATAGACGTGAATATAAATAATTAACTTCATCATAACAACAGTTCATGATTAAAACGTATAAACTTTGCACATATTTGAAATCCACAGGCCTGCGTAACGGTTACAACGCAGCCACCATAGACGGAAATGGCGGCTACGCCTGTACACACGCAACGATCAAAACACTGGTTTTTTTTTTTTGTTTTGTTACAGCATATTAATTAACCCTGCCGTGCCGCGGAAACATATTTATTACAACATTGTAACTTCCCTAGGATGTTCAAAAGCACGAGTACGAACTTGACGCTTCGTTCAGAAACACGCCGTGTCATTGACACGTCGCCACACCACTGCCAGTCGTATACACTGGGTATAATCGCCTGCCGCCGCCATATTGGGAACGTTGGCCAAATTCTATATTCTCCTTTCCACACCACGTCTGCCAACCTGCTGGATTTATAAGTGTCGCGCAACGAGCTGTGTCGCGCCATCGCATTTAAAATATGTCGTTGCATCTAAATAACATATAATATGTTTTTAAACAATAAAATCTCGTTTCAGTTGTCAATTATAATCTCAAACATCATTATTGTTGCTGTAATTAGTATGAAATGTGCTGATATTAGAGATAAATAAATGTATACTTTTCCTACACAGGTGGTACGATCTTCCCGAGAGAAAGAGAGAGAGAGAGAGAGAGAGAGAGAGAGAGAGAGAGAGAGAGAGAGAGAGAGAGAGAGAGAGAAAAGAGACAGGGAGAACGAGAGAGAGCGCCACGCTCTGCTTGGTATATTGAACCTTTATTCCGGACGGAAATACAACACCAGCCTACAAACGGGAATTTGCGCGGGTATTTTTAACTGCAGCAATGAAATGTATTTTCGTCAGTGCTATCTAACAATACAAATATATCAATTGGCAACTTTAAAATTACAAATTGTATACATAAAAACGAGGTTAAAAATATTGTAGCTGTGAACTATTTCTTACCGGTCATTGCTAACACGTCGCTGCTATCGTTGTTAATTCATATCTAGTACGAAGTAACTGTTACAAGTTATAGAAGATACTAAGGTAAAGTTTCATTTATTCAATAATACAGTACTCTAAAGTTAATCACAGTGTTAAATATTTGTGGAATACAAGTTATTGGAAAAACAGGTTTACAAAATACACCTAGCGTGATTTTTCAAAGGTTCTATTCCAAAAGGCCGAAGAAGGCGTGAATGGACTATATATGTTGTTGTCACACTGGTATGTATTTCCTCATTCCGTCGCTCCGTTACACACATATCCCACGGGGCCTCTTTTGTAGGACTCGTCCTGTACTTGTGTGTACACTGGAAAACCTTACACCATATTTAACATTGCGTTGAGACCGATCACTTTATTCATGCGTCGGTCAAGGGAAACTGTCGAGTTGTCAGAAAAGTAAATAATTTAGAAATGTGCTAATTCTTAGACTAGATGCATAAAAAAAAAAACAGAAAGCAAAATAAATCATTACAGCAGTCACAAACGAATTCAGTAGCAATTTTGATGATTGTGTATTGCCAGTATACAAAGTTAAGTTATCAAAAATTACACAGTTTCGTAGATATTGCCCACAAAACTAAAATTATTTTATAGCCGTCGTTCTGAAAATAGGCGTATCCTACTTAAAAAAAGAATATTATTATGAACTACCACAGTACATCTTCACCAAATTTTGTAGGAATGGGTTGACTGTTTCCTGAGCTGAGATTGCATCATTATTTTTATTGGTATGACTATCTCACGAAGTAGCAGAAAAATTAGTCTCGGCATAAACGGATTTGATGGTTGTAATAGGAAATACCAGCATACAAATTTAAGCTGAAGTTTGTTTTGTTAGTAAAATATACTGAGCTAAAGCAATTACATAGCCACCATTTTGAAAATAAGTGCCTGAAATACATAAAACGTACCGTTTTTAACTACCTGCTGCAGTAAGCTACTATTTCTTTGCCAAATTAATCGTAAATATTTATGGGAAATGAAAATATTAACTACAACTGTTTACTCTTGTGTCATATACAAAGACCAACTATGTCGTTATCAATATTTAAATATTTCGCATAGTGGAATTGACTAATATTATTTTGTTAGTTACGGTCCCGAATAAAATAATAGCGATTTGAAATAACGTAGAATAAAGTGCAGTTTCCGAAAAAGGATACATGCACCTTTTTATCACAGGTCTCTTTTGCACTTTACATGTACATACTGGACTGTTCTAATAATATGTCTAATTTTTTGCTGCCGTGCTTGTTCGCAAGAAACACCAATTAGTGCTATTAATTTTCCCACACTTTTTTTTATATGTTTCACCTGAATATCTTCTAAATGGCAAAGCGAAAAAAAAAATACATATTCAGGCTCTCTTTTTTGCAGATAAAAAAAAATTCTTTCAGTTGGCAACTGTCTACACGGACATATTAACTGCGTTGGAGCGTGTTCGGACGCAATTTAGTATTTCCTGGAAGAGTATGCAAAACAAGTATTATATGATAGTTTATACAACAGAATAAAAACCATTTTCATCCCTGCACTGCTTGAAAGGTGAAGTCGATAATCTTTCCGGTACTTACTTCACAATTTGCGTCGGGAGGCATTCGATTATGTGGTTAATTAAATGGGGCATAGGCACATATTCCATTTGGTCAGGATTTGAACATAACGTGCGGAATTGGTAAGGGGTGGCGGGGGATGCGAAGGTTACTTTTGTGGCAATTTTTGTAATCTTTTTATCGTTTTTCTCCTGTAACTAACGTAGGTCTATACAAAACGTTGAAGAAGTAAACTTCTTAAATAAGCGAACGCCACTCCAAAACCAGTATTTAGGTTTTTGCATAAAGAAAAACATTATTTTACTTATTTATTTTTCAGATTAACTGCTGAAAACATATTTTACCATACAAAAATACATATCGTAAATTTAAAAAAGACAAAGATGTTTCCAATCTAGAATCAGTGGTTATGATTTATTATTTGCCTGTGTTATATTGAGATATGAATTTTAGAATGTATTGATTTCCATCGCTGGCCTGAGGGTGAAGAAATTATTGCTTCCTCCTGTTACACTTGATGCGCAACGCAGTTCTCCCAACAGAATAAAACTAATACAATCCCCGATTTCTAGGTCAGGCATTGTATCTAAAATGTCCTCGACGTAGGGGTGGGTTACCAACTGCGTGCAAAAAATTGTGCCACCTTTGACCAGTGTGCACTTTATGAAATTGCAATTTTATTCCCATTTAATACCGGAGAGAGTTTTTTATGCAGTGCAGAGCGCTATTTATATTCCAATATTTTGCAAGTCAAAGTTTCTTTTTTTTTTTTTTTACTCATATAACTGTTGTAAATTTGCATAGAAAAGTAAATTTTTTGCCAGGTTGTCTATTATG
Source organism: Dryococelus australis (assembly GCA_029891345.1). Classification (NCBI taxonomy): domain Eukaryota; kingdom Metazoa; phylum Arthropoda; class Insecta; order Phasmatodea; family Phasmatidae; genus Dryococelus; species Dryococelus australis. The sequence continues at coordinate 36,868,836 of CM057000.1, read as the reverse complement.
TCAGGAACACTTGGTTTTACGTCTAGTATTAATCTTTACGGCCTGTTAGGCAACTTACATTTAAATTACCCTAAGCAATCAGCTCTGTTCACTGAGGCATTATCATCAGCAAACAAAGCTTTTGAAACCTTTTTAGCGATCTTAGTACATTAATTTTTCCATTTTCTAATATTCATGCGCAACTGATACAAAGTTTTAAGCAATTTACAAAGGTTATGCATGGTCTAGGGCCCTCAGTTCGAAGCCTGAAATCGAGGAGGAAAAAAAAAAAAATAAAAAAAAAAAAAAATAACGTGTACGTAGAAAAAATTTGGTAATTTTGCTCAGTGTTCGGAGACTCCTTTAGGAATGAATAATAAACGGGAAATGCAAGTTTTAGGCATAGGATATAGGAATCAGGGTAAGATAAAATTATCGCAATTCGGTTATTGACCCATGGTTTGGAAACATTTTTTAGCGATGTAACTACATTAATTATTCACTGTTTAGTATTCATCCATATTTTATACAGGTTTGACACTTGAGAAACATATACACGTTACCACAATGATTAAAAAAAAATACACGTTACAATACTGTTTGATGAAAAAAGATAGAACATACAGGATGGGGGGTCAAACAATATATATAACGATGGGGACAAGCAAAGAATATGCCATAAAAAATTAATCACTCATCACGCACATTCCAAGCACTTTAAAAACAAAATTAAAGCCAGCGCACAGGGAAATATGATGTATAGAAGTGTTTGCACCTTCAAATCGTAATCTGTTTCACGGTAGCTAACAATACATGGAATATCTCGGAATTGAAACAGAATCTAAAATAAATATACATTATGCCGATCACGCCTATATACAACCACATCAAATTTGAAACAACATATAATAAAATGTTTTAAATGTTTACCCCTTACACTAAAGTCAATTTTGTAACAATCTGTGGGGAAAAAAGTGAAATCTCACACACAAGTTGCCACGGGGGAAAAAAATAACTAATTTGTAAAAAAATGTACGTTATGGTTAGCTCGGGAAGGGCCCCATCAAACGAGTTGAATAAACTACTGACTGACTCGCTAGCCGCTCACTTATCATCACTGTCCTGTCCGAAAATATATTTTGTAAATGTGAAAATATGTTTCGTGCTCGTATTATCTTCGCTCAGCTTGAACTCATGGTCACACTTAAAGCAGACAGTTGGCTCTTTCCGACAGACTCCTGCAGACAGACTCCTGCAGACCGACTCCTGCAGACAGACTCCTGCAGACCGACTCCTGCAGACAGACTCCTGCAGACCGACTCCTGTAGACAGACTCCTGCAGACAGACTCCTGCAGACCGACTCCTGACTGCGGAGCATGCGGAGGAAATGGATGGAAAGATTGTGAACGATTGAAATATTGATGTAGATATAGTGTAATATTGAAATATTGCGGAGCGGATTGCGATTGTGGAGCGGATTGTGGAGCATATTGCGAAAGATTGATGGAAAGATTGAAAGGCGGATGGAAATATTGATATTTTGATGGACTAATTGTCAAGAAGGGCACGAAAATTAAGACTATTGAAAAATCCTCGTACCTTCCAAGTCTCCAGAGCCTGGCAGTATTGGAATTTAAACTAACGCAAATTAAGCTTATAAAAGTGTTGGTAGATGCTGATACATACCATGCGTATAAACATACATAAAGAAAATCAGAGTGGCATACTTACGCCTACAAAACAGTCGAGGTAGTGAATAATTTGCAGCTTCTGGCATCGCGTATTAATCATTAGGAACTGGAAATGTAGTTGAGAGAGTTTCGCATGTTTCCACAATACCCTATGTACAATTTCGGCACAATAAAAAAATTAATACTTTATAATTAAAAACAAAGATTTAAAAAAAAATTGGATAGTAAATACAAATGCACGATTTGACATGCCCTATGCCTGTAAAACCAACATGGCTACCAGAAACAAACATATGCTTGAAGATTTTGCGGGCGTAACAGCCGAGTACTTTCGGGTACGTTCGGGAAACCCGAGTCTACTGCTTCCGAGAATCTCCTGAGTCGAGCCGAAGATTGCCGAGCTCGTCCGAGTCGAGCCGAAGATGGCCGTTCTCGTCCTAGTCGATCTTGAGTAGGTGACTCGGCCACAGCCGCACAGCTCCCCATTTAAAATACATTATGCCCGACTTCCCCAAATTACACTACTTGTGATATTTGGTCCGTACCATCTTATTAAACTGAAAGTTTATGGGTTAGAGATGACCGCTCTGTTGGTACTTCCCTCCTTACCAACCACACCGCAGACAAATATAAGTAATACGCTTTAGTCTGTTGCGGCTTTATTATGGTTTTAAACCGCCCTTCCCTGCATTCCCACAAATAAAGGACGTATCAGAAGTGATTTTCTTGTTGGGGAGGGAGGACTGATCTCGAGTACGAATATCGACACTTGGGGTTTAAGGGCGCAGCCTACCAAATATGAAATTGCAGAGTTCAAATGGGAAATTATATCTCACTGCATCCATTTTAAAGATAAGCGTTTCAAACAAAAATTAATATACGTGACATTTCTTAAGGCATACTGGCAAGTTAAAATATCTTGTCAGTTTTTGGTGTTATTCCCCCCCCCCCCCCCTCCCCCAAGATTTAACATTAAAATGTACAGTTTACAAAATAAATAAATTGAAGGAATATGGAATATTTTGAAAATTTCTTTACGTGGCAGTATTTTCTGAGAATATCACGCTCTCTCTCTCTCTCTCTCTCTCTCTCTCTCTCTCTCTCTCTCTATATATATATATATATATATATATATATATATATTATAACTTATCTGAAAAATTGATCCATTGGGGAGGATTTCCTTCAACATTAATTCTTCATTTAAACTCTGTGATTGCCAGCTTGGTAGGCGTCGTCCTTAATAATAACTTATATACAATATAGAAAATAATGTTTTTGTTTGAAGGGGGCAGACAGTATTGGCATCGACAGAGGCGTCTGTGTGTGTGCAAATAAGTACCTTTTTGATTACAACCTAAAAGAAAGACTAAATAGTTATTTGTGTATGCGTGTGCAACACTCATTTCCCACCAGTATATGCACCTGTGAACATTTTTTTTTTTTAATTCAACATGCAACTATTGATTCTACAGTTGAAATATCACGTCCCAACATGATATTCACTAGGATAAATTTGATTCGCCATGAGCAATTCCCTGCTACAGTAAACACACAGTTGCAGTGTTTTATCCGACAGTTTAATTAAATCTTAATTGTTGCCATCTACACTTTCGCTTTATGCAGAGAAGCTAATCAGAGAAGGGCTGGCGTGCTAACGTAACTGAAACTTACATATTAAAAACGTTTGGCTCAACCGGAATTTGAACCCGAGCATCACGGCATTTTAACGATTTGGTTTGTGATTCCACCTGTTTAAATTTTATAAATTAATAAGAATCAAATTTCTCCTGCGATGATGACACTTTCCCATGAAACTTGAGAAGAGTAAATTCACGTGAATTTAAAACGTACGTCTCTGCCTTTTACAATACTGACAACACCTTGTCATCGACGAAAACATTTTTGCATATAAAGAAAGTATTGCAAATTGCATGCTTCAAAATTCTTATCTAAAATATATGCATATAGAAATAAACGCTAGCTAAAAAGCTGGAAAGGGCACTTATAAGCAAATTTTCGAGATTTTCGAATTTAGCACAGTAAAATATAGTACAATTATAAGTAAAAAATAATAATGTATACATTAGTTGTTGATCCACACTTTAGGGCAGATGTCGCAAAACCATACAAAAAATGATAGAACCAAAATTACCTTAGCTACTATGGTATTTTGAACACGACTTTACATGACATAAATTCGAGCAAAATTACGATATATCACACACTCGAAATGTGTTTACCTACCTATTTCAATACAGAAGCGGATATATATATATATATATATATATATATATATATATATATATATATATATATATATATATATATATATATATATATATATATATATGGATATACTACTGGACAAATAAGTGTGTGGCGTGTTAGCTGACGGTTTTAAAGGACAAATGGATGGATTATGCAAAGAAGGAACAATGTTGGTCCATTACACTACAGTTATATGCACTGCCACTGTTAGGGTTCGAAGAAGGAAAAAATTAGTAATTTTCAATGTTCTGGAATTAGTAGCCGCTTTCATATGAATTATTTCTGTGCCCACGTGCTAGTACAGGAAATTCGATGGAAAGTAAGAAGAGGTGAGTACAGAATAATAGCTGCTAGAATGATAAATGCTGTTTACGTTAAAGTAAGCACTTTTGAAATGAACCTTAGAAAAAAGTCACAGCCCCTGCCTGCATATACTTTAATGGGTTTTAAGGAGTGACATTCGACCAGTAAATCGTAACGATGCATGGAAAGCAGCTCCATATCTTAACGTCGTACGAAAAGCGTTAGGTAACCGTTTGCGATAACTGAAATTATTTATTTTTCCTTTCTGTTTTGGTTAAATGCATCTGAGTGCAAAAATGAGCAGATTTGTGAAATATTTAATTCCTAATAATTTTACAGTTTCACTTGACCGTCGCATGAACAATGTTATGAGGCCCAAGACAATGTTAACTTTACATAAGGTTGAAGGATATACAACGTGCATGCAAGTAGATCTTAAGCAGGGCTTTCAAAATTGCTCATTTTACCGCGATCAGCCTATAGTTGTTTTTCACCCGTCGTAACACCACTTCTGCAAACGACACTAAACATTTCAAGGGCTATAGGAATAATGGGCGATATTTTACCTTATGTTAGCAAGTCAAAGTTGTTGAAGGTTCCTCCAAGATTTTGCTGCCACTGTCTTCGAACCAAGCGCATCCGACCTCTGCGTCGTTAATGAGAATAAATTAATTTCACATCCTCTCATCATCTCCAGGAACTCGTCAGCGTTTTTCTCAATAATCTTCTTAAGGCAACGTGTAATCGTTTTACGCAACGTGTGCATTCGGCCGTATAAATACTGGAAGGATTTTCACTCGTCAACTGTCTCAGGGAGGGAGGTGCAGAACCGTTTATTTGAGCTCAGCTACTTACGCGGTTGAGGCAGTGCTGCAATAGCTCGATGGCATGTGCGTATCGTCTGCGTTTCTTATTTTAATTTTTCGCAGCTATGTGTTGTCTGACCTCACAACGCTGATTATTCCATGTTTGCTAGATGGGTGATTTGAATATTTACTGATCTCTATGATACAGGCCTTTAAATGTTTTAGTTTAAATTAGCTCAGCAACTGATATCCAAAAATTCCCTTTCAACTTGACATTATTAAAATGTTTATCCTTCATATTAAATAGTTCAAACTGAACTCACACAGTACTAATTAGCATTTCATCACGTTCGTCTCGAGAAAAGCAATCTTCAAAGACAATTGTATACATTTACAAATTGAACATTCCACGAATGCGCGCGAAAGTATGTGTAGTCTCCTTTTTCTAATATTTTATGACGCTATTTGGGACAAAACCCCAGTTTCCTGAACGCCTTGACTTAGGAGACTGTTTGACTTGGTGCACGGGAGTTTGGGACAATGCCATGACGTCACGCGCACCAATCAGCATACCCTTGTCTTAAAACTCAGGGTTCGAATAGCGCATCTGTAGACAGGCCTTTACTGAACTTACATGTAACATACCATTAATTAAAAAAAAAATGAACAGAATTAAAATGTTTTATGGTAACAGAATATCATGACAGGCATTAAATTTAACATTATGGCCCTCCGAGAACACAATTTATTATAACTTAAACCTATCACTTCCAAAAGAGAAACTATACACTAAATTGGAGTAAAAAAAGTTCATAAAGGAATTTGGTTAGCAGGATATGATAAAACCAAATTTTATTGTTTTTATGTTCTTTTTGGTTCTGATGATACGTGAGCGATTACAGGCGTTGTCGGCCTAAAACATATGGATAACATATGGATAAGGTAAAAAGATATTTAGGGAACAAACTGCATTTCTAAAATAAAACTAAAATGGTAATGCTGGTAAAGGTAGGTGTAAGAAATCAGTTAGATGACGTAAACAGAGTCGAATCTTGGAATTCATGACGAAACTACTAAAAGCGGAAACCCGGGTGTGTTTAGAGGCTTGTTAAATGGTTGAATCTTAAATAAAGTATTATGTTAATTTTTGACTTTGTGCCTTCCTTTGAAATTCTTCCTGGAGCCACCACTGCCTGAAACAGTGAGAATTGAGCCAAATAAGCGAAACCCAGTGGAAATTGAGCGACTAACGATCAGTGTCAGATGAAAAATTATGGTGGCTGAATTTCACTGATTTATATGTGATTCCCGTTGAATGTCGAGAATTTCACGGCTACAAGTCACTCTTTTCCAGTTCATTTGCTTGATTTGCCAGTCTGCAGTAGCTTATAAACTGACTTCCAGTGAATGTCATATCACTGATTCGGTCTTGGAGTGTACTGACATATATTGCCGTCATTTATTGCACATGTATGATGTGTCTATAATAGAGAAAATTCCTCAGTTTTTCCCACTTAAAGCATACTTATCAGGAAAATAAGTATTTGCTTTCTCAGTACATTCATGACATGCTTATTTTTCTAAAATACACTTTTCAAATTCGCAGCAAACATCATTGCATTCATAAATTTCCGGAAGATGCTTTTGTAGGCAAATTCTTGATTTAAAAATAAAAATATCGATTGGCATCCAAACATGGTAAAACAGACGACATATACAAAAATTATGATATATTATGATACATGATATATTATATATATATTTGACATTTTAATAATGCACATATTAGGAATAATTGTTGCCATTAAGAGGGCTTCGGAAATAGGACTTATTGTCCACTTGTTTCAGATGGGAAATTCGCGGGCTCAACGATTCGTAAGCCCCCAGCTTCCGACAGAATCCAGCATCACCTTTTCTTTCTTGCAAGATTGTAACTAACCCAGAGTCCCCTAACTGTGTCTCAAAAACATTCGATGCACGTGCAGAAACAATGGAAATGTACATGTAATTGAACTTAGTTAATACTCATCACTAAAATCACTGATAAAACTATAAAAGATTTTTGGAAGCGAATATAGAAAAACTAAGGAACTGCAATCCTATATAATATTTTCCCCTAACTTTCTGAGCAAATATTTAGCTAGCATTATTCATTACTGTCGCGCTAAATGAATGTATCATTCCTTAAAACTAGTTGCAGACAAACTAGGTATGGGCCCTAGCCTATTCACAGTTACTCCACACTTTTTTAATCAAACCTTTGAAAAATCATCCCATATATGACGTGTTTAGTTATTTCCTTAATACGCCATGTAACAGCCATTTTATACCTCTGTTGACTTCTTTTTTTTTTCGTTTATTTGAAGTTTTGCCAATATTTCATTTACAAATTATAGTATTTAATTTATAATAATACTTAAAAAAAAAAAAAAAGATAAAACTTTGTGTGTTGGTAGCGCCTAGTAAGAAATAGTTCTCACACAAAATACTATTACAGCAGAACTTCAGAAAAGTGTGAAGTAACCATGCATGGATTATAAAAACGGTTATCTTTATTATTTGGTATAGGCTTCCCTAAACCTGCGCACTTCAATTAACTTGTTCAGCGTCAGTTTATGCACTACGAACTTTGAATGCAACACACGATACGAATCACAATAGGTTTCCTCGCCCCGCTGCTTGCGAAATATGTTATTTTCGTGCCTCGTTTTCAACATTCTCACGGTCGTCTCTCACCACTCATTCGCATCGACGCGAAATTCTTAAAGCCTCTCGTACGTCGCCACCTTCGCCGAGTCCTCTCGTATCTCGCATGTCTTTACTGAGTCTGTTATAATCTTCCCAAGGCGACGTGAACACTTCTCGACTTCATCCATTATAATTATCTTTACGTTATTTTGTCCATTTTACGCTACCATTATTATAAGTACTGCATTTCGTCCTGAGAATTTTAGTATTGGCTTATTAGGTCTGGCGTATAAATAAAACATAGCCTAAAAATCTAAGGACTATAAAATTTCGCAAATTAACTTATGAACACGCTAAACCTGGTACATGTTCACGTTTAACTTAATATGTCTATCGAGTCAAAGATTTTTACTGCAGCCAACATTTTATGGCGTTATTTGAATGAAAATGTCGTCATTCAAAATCAAAGATTTCGTCTTTATCGTTATGGAAGATTTACTGCGTGTGCATCAATACGTGCTTGCCAAATTCAGTTGCGATGAATTCGTGTTACTAAAATAAATTACCGTTAGGAAAAGATTTTACCTCAACTTAATTTAAAAAATGTAATTTTTCGGTGTAATTCCTTTTATTTTTATGTATTCTATGTATTGTTAACAGCGTATACTTACACACATGTTCTTCTAAATAATAAAAATAATTAATTTTATAACTACATAAACAAGATTGAGTATCTATGTGTTTGAAATAAAATTAAAAAATCACATTTTACGGCTCAATTTTTCTCTGACACAGGTGTTGAATTTCCCAGAGGATGTGGATTTTCATTTGATTATTACCTCAAAGGCCATTTTTAATATGAATTTGCAGAAATTTTTTTTTTATGGAAACCAGATTGTTATATTTACTTTTCCAATTTTGCAAGCCTTGTTTAATAGAATATCATTTTTAGTCACATCTACACAGGATCTTATTAATTCAACCTAGATGCGAACACCGTGAAATATGTAATTTTTCTTTGCCCGTTCTCCGACATGTTGAAAAAATCGAGTTAAAAATTTACATAATAATTTTTTTAACACGAAGCTCATAAACGTAGAGTTAGGGTGTTAAGATTGTACCTTTTTAGATATAATTGTGTTTTCTGGCTATATTTAATTCCGTGTTTTAACTTGAATTTCGTTGTTATTTCGCTTATTTTTCTGTTTACAATATAATATTTACTCTATTTAACAATCTAACACTTGGAGGAAACTCAGTCAATACAAAATTGTAAGAAAATATGAATCAAATATGTACTACCCATTCATTCGCTTGAATAGTCAATCATTGTTTCGCAGGCTTGAAAACAAACAGCTTAGGCTTACATACAGAGGATGAAGAGTATAGATTACAGACCATCGAACGCGCGGGATTTTCAAGTTTTCACCAATGACGTAACTTAAGCGTACGAGTGTAAATTCTAGCATGTAAAAAGAAAAATTAATGTACGTTCTATCAACAATTCTTTCGAAGAAGTTGCCAAATGTTTTCTGCAGCATTACAAATGCAATACAGTAAGTTAAAATCTCTGTGCTATACGGAACATACAAAATGTAGTTACCTGTTTAATTTACTTGCTAAAATAAAATACTAGCATTTGGCCTACATTTTCCGCAGAAAGTGTTATAACATTTATAAAGTTTGGTTGTAATTTTACTAAAGTGATCAGAGCAACCAGTTCCCATCTTTTGCAAATAAATTGCGTCTAATACAAGAAGTCCCATCAGACTGTCTTGAATATTTTATCTGTTATTCAGGATGAAAGTGTGTAAACATTAATTTGTCACATCTGGCAAATGCAGACATATATGTATTTAAACGAGCATTTTCTAGACGCATATTTGGTAGCACTACAGTTCGACTTAACAAAGAAGAGTTATTCTTAATTCCAATGTGAACACTTCTAGGATATTAATGAAAACTATTTTTCATTAAGTTAACGCAAATAGCGATCCCCATTTTAACTTCAATGTGAACCAGACGTTGCCTGCTTTATACTCGTTAAAGGCTGTTCACTATAAAGTGAGCACTTTTTAAATTAACATTAAAAAAGTGTTACTGCCCCTACCTGCGTATATTTTAACGGGCTCACAGAGTGACATGCACCCAGTAAAGTTGATAAGGATGGATGGAAAGTAGTTCCATACCATACCTTCGAATAAAAAGTATTAGGTAACCATTTGTGATAACTAAAATTATTTCTTTCCCTTTCTGTTTTTTAATGCATTGAAGTGTAAAACTGAGCAGATATGTCTAATAATTTCACAGTTTCACTTAACTGATGCATGCATAAAGTGAAGAGGCCCACGTCAATGTTGATTTCACAAAAGACGGAAGTATATATTGTTACGTGCTGCAGCTGACGCCGACTCCTCTGCCCCGCGCCGTAATCGGAGACTAACCTCGCCTTCCCTCTTCCTGGAATGATGCGCTCGCGGCCTCCTGATTTCCCTTCTGGGAATCCCGTGAATGCCGACAGCGGCGAGACTTGCTGGAGTCACAGACCTCCTCTCGCCTGCTAGAGTTTCCGATACGTTTAGCGACGACGCAAGAATGTTCTGGTGAGACTGGCTGGCGCCTCAGCCCTCCGCGACGCATCACGCGAGTTGGGGAAGATTCTCGGTGGCGGCCTAAGACACTATATAAACTGCCGCAACCCAGCGGCCGGCAGTCTTTGATGGAGGCCGTCTGGCGAGTGTGCGCGAGCTAAGTGAATTGTGGACTACGACAGGAGATTGCGGGACAACGGCGGGGGAGGTGTTCGTGGTTTGAATGGACGAGAGGGTGTGAAACCGACGAGTGAAGCCTACTGTGCGTGAGGGCGCTTGAAGGACTCTAGAACATTGTGACTGGCGGGACATGGACTGAACTGAGGTGGGACTGAATGGAAGTGTAATACTGATTTTATTGTAAATATTTTAACTGTCAAATATGGACACATAAATTATAAAATAATTAAATAGGTCGATACACTGTATATTGAGACTTAGCTTTAATGCATTAATTTAAGTGATTTCTTTGTCGTAATTATAAATTTTATTAATTGGTGTCAATTGTGAACAGTAAGTGATTTCAATTTTTTGTGAAAGTATGAGTTCAGAGAATTTTACTATAGTTATTGTAAATAAAATACGGAAATTTTAACTAATTATTTTATTTGATTAAGACCTCCATCCCTTAACGAAGTTGGTATAGCCCACTTAATTTCTAGAGAGAGAAATTGCAACAATGCAATGTACATTAAAGTAGATCTTAAGCCGGGCTTTCAAAAGTGCTGATTCTACCGTGAAATGCCTATAGTACCTCATATTTGTCAGTGTTAGACATCCGGGCATCTCCTCTTGGGAAATGAGGTGTTACGGCGATATTCTGGTCCCCTTATTGCTGCAAGAACTCTGATCGCGTTCCGGTCGTCGTCATATTCGACAACTGAGGTATCACAGCCTCTGCGAATAGCTCAGATTCCATCGATAAAGGAAGCCAAAAAATGACACGCAGAATCGAGCCGGTCTGTTATCCCAGCGGATTCCTACGTCGATTTCGCACGCGTTCCTGCCGCGTATCTGTTCTTCAGGCATTCCTGCCAGTGTACTGTGGTGCATTATTTTGTAAGGTACAGCTACTGCCCCACGTATGAGGTATAGTTTTGAAACATGAGGAAGTAATGAAACTCTTCCAGTACAGGTTTTATAAAACTAAATATTGTAACTTTGGTTCAATAAACGTGACTATGAGGGCACAATGTGTTCTCAGCACCAATTTTATTAGAAGGAATGTTTGCATATCTATAAATAGTATAAAACAAAGTCGCCCGGCCACATATGTCTGTGTATTCGGCTAAGGCTTCTAAACTACTTGATGGATTTTTATGCGGTTTTCACCATAATTTAGGGAATTTGTTCAGGAAGGTTAAGTTATATAATATATAAATATTTAATGAAAGGATAGTAGAGAAATATCGACGTTTTGTAATGAAGTCGGAAAGAGCCGATTTTCTGGAGCTTATAAGGCTTACGCTGATTAAACCAAATTAATTTACTACAGAATTGTAGATCTCAAAACAGTCTACAAACACATCTGCGAGAACATATGTTTATCTTTTAAGTATGATCCACAGTAACTTTTTTTTTTTTTTTTTTTAACAACGCCGTATTTGTAAATCGCACCCGTGCGAAGCCGAGGCGGGTCGCTAGTTGTTTATATCAGGAATATATTCGTACTGAATAGTACATTCTAAATAAGAACCAGTGAATTATTATTCCTGAATCTTTAATTAATATGCGGCTAACAACTGGAAGTTCAGTGAAATGAACTGAGGTTCACTGCCGGGCCAGTGTTATTCAGCATTGAACCTATTGCGATCACGGTTTAGTCAGTAAAATCCAACAGTTAAAATTATTAGTAAATTTCACAGATTCTAGTGGAACAGCCTCAACAGATTTGCAGCCTAATTCAGCAATTTGAAGCAATTTTAACAATTTCCTTAATTTTTTTTTGTAGATAGCGAGGTCTTAATTCAACTGGTAGCAAAGAACAAACATATGAGAAACACGAACTAAAAGAGTGGAAAAACCACAAAAAAATTTTGTTCAAATATCTGTTACAAAACAACGTTGCGCCTTGCCTTATTTGTGATTACAAAACATCCATTGTCGCTGTAAGAAGATCACTGCGTACCGGGTGGGGTACAATTTTAACATAAAAACAGTGACAAGAAATTCAATTCATACATTTTTATATACCCTTGAAAACACAATATATCGTCACCTTGTAACATTCCAGCCATCATAATCAACGTGTGTGAAAAACATTAAATATAAAAAAGCCTCGTTAACCAAGCATTAATTACAACTCTTACACACTTCACTAATCCTTGAGAATTACAACACTTCAATACCGGCAGTCACTGTCCCTTGACCACGATAAAATGGGACATAGCTGAAAGTGTTACAAACTGGAATTAGACTCATCGCTCCAATAACTCAGATATTGCACACTCCTTAAAAGGCGGCGTATTCAAATCGCCAGTGAGTATTTCCTGCCACAATCATGCTGGCGTAAACTCTCTTTACCAAAGTGAGGCCACTATAACTAGCGATAAAACGCACGGCGTGAAAAGAGATGCAAACATATACAATTTCTTTACAAGGGCTTCATAAACTGCACATAACATATGAAATGGCTAATTCCAATTTGTACCATTTCACACTGTCGTTGTAATTACAGCAAATTATGAAAACGTGTACACTCCAATATAACCTGTCCACTACACATCGTTAAATTATTAACGTGCCTGAAAAATTGCATTACCGTTTCTAATAAGGCACACAATGACTTTCGCAAACGCATGTGCGTGTTGCGGTGGCTTTCGTCCATCAAAGCGCAACGCACATGAATAACTTTTTTTTATATATATATTTAAAATTTACTATTAAAATAAACAACAGGCGGGTTGGCGGCTTTTGAGAAGTCCGTCAAAGTAAATCGCTTTAATATAAACCCATATTACGTATTTCTAGAAAGGCAATCGAGTGAGTAGTGGGAAGCGCCAGGGACAATAGCAACCCGGGCAGAAATATGGGGTGGCTCAACAAACCTAAGGGATAGTAAATTTGATATCAAACACACGTAGATAAAGGCTGTTCACGATAAAGTGAGCACTTTTCAAATGAACCTTAGAAAAAAAATTACCGCTCCTACCTGCATATATTTTAACGGGCACACTGAGTGACATGCGCCCAGTAAAGTTGGCAACGCTGGAGGGGACAGTAGTTCAATATCTTAACGTCGAATAAAAATTGTTGGGTAACCATTTGTGATAATTTGAATTATTTAAATCGATTTGTTTTATTTTTATGCGTTGAAGTGTAAAAATTACCAGGTTTTTTTTAAAAATGTTTACTTGTCTTATAATTTTACAGTTTCATTGCACCGACGCATGGCTAAAGTCATGAGGCCATTTCCAGTGTTAAATTTACATAAGGTGGAAGAACACACAACGTGTATACAAGTAGATCTTAAGCAGGGCTTCCAAAAGTGCTAATTTTACCGTGAACAGTATATAGCGCAAAATAAGTACTATGCCACTAAGAATAATTTGGATCGTGCGGCCTAAACAGTTTCTAAATACTGAGTAAACTACAGCAAGCCCAAGAAATATTAGCACTTCCTTACACAGCAAGCTATCAAAACCATAATGCCCGTAATTGATTAATGCGCTACATTCCACCACTCATCGATCTCGTTGCTATGCCGGGACCTTCCAGCCTTAATATTACAAAAGAATTAAACTATACGTCCCTGAAAGGCTTAATCATGATTAGCACCAACAAAATCATCTTAAGGCCATTGATGCATGAAAGCCGTATATTTATATTATTTCTGTCGTAACTTATTTCACAGCGGATTTTTTAAAATTTTTGGCTCTCCAAGACGTAAATAACAACTTTTAGCACCTTCTTACGCTATTAGACATTCATTGCCGTCATTATTCTCGGAGCACTAATGGAATAAAAGAAAAAAATTGCTTTTTTTTTTATTATCTGCAATCAGTGATCCGAGAATAACGGAGATAGTGTATTTGTAACAATGCAAGAAGGTGTTAAAATTTGTTATTGACGTCTTGACGAGACAAGCATTTTGAGAAATCCGCTGCGAAACAAGTTATGACTAAAATTTAATAAATATACAGATTTCATGCACCAATGACCTTAATATGCCGTGCCCGCAGTGTAGAATTCAATCATGGTGATGCCACTGTCAAAGGCAGTGCAGATGATATCGTCGCCATCTCCATGCAAGCGACAGGAGAAGGGATAGAGGTACCAAACCTCCAGCGAGGTAGGAAGACGGTGCTGCGCGCTGCGACGGTAAACGGTACTAAACAGCTAGCGGGAAATTTGAATACCGTCGCAACTGGACCAGCGAAATAGGGGTAAGTTATCACACGCAGATGACTTTAGATAACTCAGGGTCTACAAAATTACCGTGTTCATGGGCCACCAAGCTATAATCCTCATTCCTGTACATACTTTAAGGGGCCACGGTGGCTGAGCGGTTAGACTGCTCGCCTACCACCAAGGCGAATCGGTTTCTATCCCCGGCCGGTTCGCTCCCGGATTTTCGCAAGTGAGAATCGTGCCGGACGATGACGGCTGATCGGCGGGTTTTCTCGGGGAACTCCCGTTTTCCCCACCCTTTCATTCCGGCGCTGCTCCATACTCACCCCACGTCACCCTCATAGGCTCTCAAGATCTCGCTGTTAAGAGCCGCCCAAATCTCAACACTCTCTGTACATACTCTAAAAGGTCTAATTTTATAATTTGCTGCTGCCTTAGTGAGAGGCAATAGGGTCTGTGAATTCACTGCACAGAATTCAGTCACATTAATATGAAACGTTTATTAAATGGCGTGCACTTTCAAGGTGTGTATGAAATAGGATTCGGCCCCATGAATGAAGCTGTGCACATGTAAAAGATGTTCACAATAAAATGAGCCCTTTCAAGGAAGGATTCTGGCTTCAGGTCTGCTTGCATGTACGTTGTATAGTCTTCCACCATATGTAAAATTAACACTGTCATGGGTCTAATCACTTTATGAATGCGTCGGTCAGATAAAACTGTAGAATTATTATAAAAGTAAATATCATACTAATGTGCTCGTTTTTACATACAAGTGCGCAAAAAAACGGATATTCCGTGAAATTCGGTGTGCACCGAGATCGGAAATCAAAAACTAGTCAGTAAGAACTTAAGTCAGCGGAGGCAGGTGAGCTGGTTTGGATAGATACGCGAAGCCTCTGAACTTGCTGAGCTGGAGAACCTTTCCCGAGTTTCCTGGGCACCTCGTGTGCAGTGTCGTTGAACTCGTCGCTTCTCTGCAGACAATATATAATCGCTGCTTGCCTCTTGGGACGCACTCGCGATGTGCTAGGCGCTGGGGACTTGCCTGACGCTTCGGTAGACAGCTTGTTCCGGACCCACTAGGGCCGGGCTGGGCTTCCAGTCTGCTGTTATTTCTGCCTCAATCGACGCAGGTCACTCCCCTACGCGCTGCTGAGAGGTTAGACTAGTTATCTTTTTGGTTTTCTTGATGGATTTTTGCATTTTGATCTAGACTTGGGGACACGTTTTTAACTCCTCGGCGCTGCTGCTCCCAAGTTTCTGAAATAAATAAAATGAATAACTCAGAGATAGAGAACTTATTGGGCTGCATGATAGTAAAGGCTGTGCACGATAAAGTGAGCATTTGTGAAATGGACCTTAGAAAAAAGTCACTGCCCCTGAACGAATATATTTTAATGGGCGTACTGGGTGATATTTGCCCAGTAAAGTGGATAACGATTGATGGAAAATAGTTCCATATCTTATCGTCGAATAAAAAGTGTTAGGTAACAATTTGTGATAACTTAAATTATTTCTTTCGCTTTCTGTTGTTTTTTTAATGCATAGAAGTGTGAAAATGAGCAGATTTGTGTAATATTTTCTTTACTAAAAATTTGACAGGTTTGTTTGACCGACGCATGAATAAAATGGTGAGGCCCATGGAAATTTTAATTTTACATATGACGGAATAATACACAACGCGCATACAAGTAGATCTTAAGCAGGGCTTTCAAAAGTGCTCATTGTATCTTGAACAGCCTATATAATTTTTTTTTTTTCCGAATTCGCAACAGAAATGGGGTTATTAAATTTTTTAATCCGATGGTCCGACACAGAATCATGATTTTGGTCACTAATTTTTATGAGTCATCACAGGAAGTGATATTTATAGATTTAAATGGTTTAGTCGCCAGATGGTATGCGGACACTCCCTTCACTTCGTCGCTGGACTTCGGGCGGACAGCATCGTCTTCGGCTTTCTTCTTAGCGGACTTTGCGGCCTTCGACTGTAGCTCTCGCGACATAGGGAAACAACTGCCGGCCCGTTGCTCTGGTCAACGGGTCACCTCGAGCCTAGCCTGTTAAGGTCAGCGGTGGTTGTTTCTCACAGCGGATAGGAACACCAGACATTTTATTATTAAAAAATAAATAATTAAATAAAAAAAAAAATTAATTAAAAAATTTTACACTCACACACACTAACTAACCAACCTTCTGAATACACGATCCTGGCTGACTCGACCCCCGGGGGCGGGGATGTGGGCTCGCTGGAGGCGGAAATAACAACACCAACTAACATACCACCCGGCGCAGTTTTATCCACACCCGGAGAAGGAGGAACAATACATTTTCACGAAACACATGAATCCCAGGCAGCCGTCATGGACACAACTGAACATCACGACACAACACAAAAAAACCTCATGCCTCACAATCTAACTGCTGAACAACAAAAGTCTTGGCTGCTGGCCAAACACAATCGCCGCAAAGCTTTGTTAGACCAACAGTTCGAAAATGAAACCTGGATTTTGGAAACTAATCGCAGGAAAATATCCCGAGCCACCCGAGAACCGCAGCCTAAGTCAATCGCGGTTCAAAACCGTTTCGAACCTTTAACCAACATGCCAACAGCTACACTGACTGATGCTCAAAATAGCACACCTGTCCCGTCCACCTCTCACACTGAGCGCCCAACCCCAAAAACTAATTCGAAACCCATGAACCTCATCGTGCCTGACACCTCCACATACAACCATCTAATCGCAAAAATACGCTCCATGAACATCACAGGCACACAAATTTCCCTGGTTCAAGCCGGCCTCCAAATCACTTGCACCCACGAACAGGCGTATAACTCGTTAAAAGATTTCCTTAAAATCGCCAACGTTCATTTTTACACCTTCAGTATAGCGGCAGAACACCCACAAAAAGTGGTAGTCAGGCTCCCACGAACAACCCCTACTTCAGACATTAAAGAAGACCTTGAGGCACGCCACTACACTGTAATCGACGTA
Source organism: Dryococelus australis (assembly GCA_029891345.1). Lineage (NCBI taxonomy): Eukaryota > Metazoa > Arthropoda > Insecta > Phasmatodea > Phasmatidae > Dryococelus > Dryococelus australis. Next base: position 36,851,157 of record CM057000.1, on the reverse strand, counting down.
TACCAATTCAAAAAAACGATCTCAGACCCCAACAACCCTTCACACACCTGGGACGAACCTCAAGACATTTTCTGCATTACAGCCGCCAGAAACGACACCCTCACTCCCCTTCTCAATCTCACTAGCATAAACATGACGGCAGTACAACCCCGCCCGTACAAAAAGAGGATTGGGGACATCCCCCAGTGCCAAAATTGCTGGCTTTACCACCATACTAAAAATTTCTGTGCCCTCAGAACTGTCTGCCGTCACTGCGCCGGCCCCCACCCCCACACAGCCTGTGAGAACCTAAACAAAAACCCCAACTGCGTGAACTGCAAGGGGAAAGGAGTGCACGAAGCCAATTCAAGGCTCTGCCCAGAATACATCCGCCTGGTGCAACTTCGACAGGAGGCCGCAGCAAAACGAGACTCCCGACGCCCCACACTTCGTGCACCCGCTGTATTCACGCAGGAACACTTTCCGTCCACAATCTCAACTAGGAACATTGTTAGGGAAAATGTTTCCTACTCACAGGCACTACGGCCTCAAACACAGCCTCGCAACACACAACAGTCTTCCTCTCCGATCTCAATCCAACAACCAACCAACCAGCAACCCATTCCACCCCTCCTCCCCACCCCACGCCAACCCTCCCCTCCCTCCATGGCCCCTCCCGATATGGGATATATCAGTTCCACACTTACCGACCTCCGAGACCTTATGCGCTTCCTCCGGGAAGCAAACTTCCTTCAATTCATGACACACATGAATTCATACATCCCCCTGGGTAACTCCACACCTGACCCACAGATGAAAACCCTCCTGCTCCTGCAGGCCTTGACCACCTACTCCGGGTTCGATTAGTCATGGATCAAGCCCTCACAGATAGACCCTGTGTTCTCTCCATTCTCTACTGGAATGCCAACAGTATATTTCATCAAATTTACGAATTAGAAAGAGTTCTAGAAAATTACGGCGTAGAAATTGCACTAATTAACGAAACACATTTAAAACCTAGAAAAAAATTTACCATAAAAAATTACACGGCATATCGATCTGACAGAAAATCTAAAGGAGGTGGTACATTAATACTAGTTCATAACCGCATACAACACCATTTAAATAATGTCCCAGTCTTGGAAGATTTAGAATACACATCCATAAACATTCGCACACAAGCAGGTCACTTCACTCTAGCGGCTATTTATAATTCCCCCAATAAACCGCTAATCCCAGCTGACTTAGATAAAATAACAACACAGCCATACCCATTTTTCCTAGCAGGAGATTTAAACGCGAAACATACTTCATGGAATAGTAGAGAAAACAATCAAAGAGGCAGAATACTTGCAAATCATTCTAATCAATATAATTATTTAGTTACAGGCCCTACAGAACCGACATACTTTCCTGCTTGTACAAAATACCAATCAGATATACTAGATATTGCACTTACCAATTTAGATAATGTAAATATTTCATTTGAAGTCCTCGCAGAATTAGATTCCGACCATTTGCCTATATTTTGTCAGCTGGAACCAAACATACTTAAACACCCAAACGCCACTCTTCTAAAAACTCCGGTAACTAACTGGGAGGATTTTAAACTAGACCTAGAAAATATATTTGAAACGCACCAAATAAATATTCCAACTAAAGATCACATAGACTCGGCAACTGAATTAATACAAAATACAATATTGAAAATAAATAAAAAACACACAAATTTCCTAAACCGTCGACAATTTTTAAAACACTCCTTTCCCGAAGCAGAAATTCTTTTAGCTGAAAAACGCCAAGCCCGCCATATTTATCAAAAATCTAGAAACCAAGGAGACAAACAAAAATATTATAAATTAAAGAAAGAACTACATAATAAACTCATCACATTAAAAATTAATAAATGGGAAACTTTCATGACCGACATAAACAATAATTACACTGATTTCTGGCGCGTTGCAAAAACCTTGCGAGGTCAAACTAAAAAACCCACCTCCCAGCCCATAAAAAACTCAGCAGGAACTCTCTTATACGTCCCAGAGGACAAAGCAAATGCAATAGCCGATTGCTATCAGGACCAATTTTCACCTAATGCCGATCTAGGAGATCCAAATTTTTCCAGAGATGTACAAACCAATATTACAGCTTTTTTCAACAGAACCATAACAGCAAAACCAGAAGCAATAACACTTAAAGAATTACTTGTACAAATTAAAAAACTTAAAGTCAAAAAAGCTCCAGGACACGACAAAATTACCTATAAAATTATTAAAAACCTCCCAGCTAATGCACTATTTGCAATACTCAACCTGTTTAATGCAATATTAAATTTCAATTACTTTCCTATAGCATGGCGAACAGCCAAAGTTATCACGATTCCCAAACCAGGCAAAAATCACTCTATCCCAGAAAATAGACGGCCTATTTCCCTACTCAACTCCCTTAGTAAAGTCTTCGAAAAACTTCTTCTAACTAGAATATTAGTACATGCAGAATTACAACAGATTATCCCGGCAACACAATTCGGGTTCGGAGCCCAACATTCCACCACTCACGCCCTCACTAAATTGACCACAGACACCTTAACTGCAATGCAAAAACACGAAGTCACAATAGCCATTTTCCTAGACATTGCTAAGGCATTTGATAAGGTGTGGATACCTGGATTACTACAAAAATTAATTAACTTCAATTTTCCCGACTGCTACATACATTTACTCGCCTCATACTTTCAAAATAGAAAATTCTTTGTTAGTATTGATAATGCCAACTCTACTACTCGCGAAATTACAGCAGGTGTCCCACAAGGCTCAGCAATTTCCCCATTTCTGTATAATATTTTTACGTCAGACATTCCCATAACACATGCCTCAGTACAAATGTACGCGGACGATACGATAATTTACACTCACGACAAAAAACTACCATATGCTATCCTCCTTACCCAACTTCAAATTAACGATTTAGAACATTGGTTTGAAAGATGGAAAATTAAAACAAATCCTACTAAATCACAAGCATTACTGTTAACTCAACGCAGAATGCAGCCTTCACGCCAAATAACTGTCAATAATATTCCAATCCCCTTCACACAAACCGAAAAATATCTAGGTTTAACAATAGACTCCAAACTAATCTGGACCAATCACATTTCAACAGTAAAAAAGGCAGCACTGTGTAAACTACCGCAACTCTATCCAATTTTAAAAAGCAACAATCTACCGAGACGATTAAAACTATTAATTTACACTGCAATAGTTAGATCAGCCCTTTTGTATGGCAACGAAGTCTGGGGGAACTTAAATAAATTCCTTCTAAACTCTCTCCAAGTCATACAAAATAAATATTTAAGAATCATTATAAACGCAGCGCCCTACACTACCAACCTATCGATACATGAACGTTTAAAAATTCCTACTATAAAAACACTATTACTAAACCGCAATATAAATTATTACAATAAACTACTCTCGCATTCCAATCCCGCCATTAAACGGCTAGGAGACTACGAACCCGATAAAAACAGAAGAATAAAACGCCCTAAAATGCTTCCCACATAATAACTAACGTCTCCTAAACCCGTACACCCGGCCGAAATTCTCCGATCGGGATCAAGATTCTTTATAGCAACAGGATTCCAAAATACAGTCAGTCAGTTTAAAAGGGAACAAAAATACAGTCAGTTTAACAAAACTACCTGGCGCTAGCATCGCGCACATCACTCCGCCTGCTGCTCTCACAGCGAACACACCTCTCTCTACTTCACTAGCTTTTCCTCACCGAGCTGACTGATTAAATATTCTATCCCTAATTATATCCCCCAAGTTTTTGACATGTTTAGTTACAAAACACATGCTAATTCAATCGTAGTGCTGCTTCTCTCCTCGGAAGACAGAAGCCCCGCCCTCGGCTGAGATACAGCCAATCAGAAAATTCCTTTAATATGAATGCCCGCCCACCGACAAATCCTTAAACTCACTGTCCCACACAAACAACACCTTATATATCAACATTAAATAACAACACACACACTCACACACACATACACTAAACATATTTCTACAAAAAAAAAATATATATAAAATTATATATATTATTAACGTCATAGCTAGAAGAAGACCCTGCTTCCTCTGCCTCTTCCTGACATCTTGGTTAACTTCACGGGAATATTTTATAAATTAATAAAACCAACTTTTTCATAGATTTTTTACCTGACTTTTAAAAGACCTACATTTTTAATTTTCAAAATTCCGTGCCAGTAGGGAACGGAACTCCACCGCCTTTCCCCTCATTTTTGCCTACAAAAATGAGGGGAAAAAAGATTGGAACAACCGTGGCTCAGGGGCTATACTGGGTCACAAAACCACTCCTGACATGCGAACACCGCGCGTGCCAGCTGAAAGTGCCTGTAATATGGGGGATCAGGGCGGGGTGGGTTAGCTACCCCTAACCCTGATCCATTCAAATGACTACCGCTTGGGAAGACAAGGGCCTCGGTCTGTACTTCCCCCGCGCTGAGAGGCCTAGCCTCAATGATGATAAATCGGCGGTGGTATGCGGAACCTTAAGATCTCGAACTGCACATGTGTCACCCTGGAGCGTAATCGTCCCACGCACTTTGCAGCGCAGACACCCCGCCTAGTTACCGACCGAGAAAGACGTTCATTCGAATTTCACGTCAATAATTTAAGTTATCATAAATGATTACCTAACTATGTTTATTCGACGTTCATATATGGAAATGTTTTCCCCTCCATCGTTATGAACTTTACTGGTCCCATGTCACTCAATGCGCCCGTTGAAATACATGCAGGTAGGAGCAGTGACTTTTTTCTGAGGTTGATTTCAAAAGTGCTCACTTTATCGTGAACAGCCTGTAGAAGCGTTTTTTTCTAACGAAACTATTACACGTGCCACTAATAGGTTTACATACGAGAAAGAACCTTCCAGACGATGACGGCATGATACTTCTAATGCATCACTCACTTTGGAAAAATTAATTTATTGCCCTCTAACATAGTTTAAAATGGCTTTTGTTTTCAGACTGCTGTATCTCAATATACAGGATGTCTAAAATGAAACGCCCTAATTTTTTTTTTTCATCAGGTGCTGGTGTCTGAAAAACCACGTCGAAATTCCCTTTGCACCGACACGATAGACAAACTCTAAAAACCACACAACTACATGCGCTTTTCGCTGAACCGACGCCATTTTGGCGTAAACCGATTTCAGCGCTCCAGGTGGCAGCCGAGAGAAGTGGGGAAATTTTGACGCTAATTTTAACACATAAGAACGGGCAAAACTGGGAAAAATGCATTTATTGGTTTTTTACAACACATCTGAAATCAGGGCGTTTCATTGTGAACATCCTGTGTCTATATATATATATATAATATATATATATATATATATATATATATATATATATATATATATATATATATAAAACTGAATACATGCGAAACTACGATAGAACCACGCGTTGACCTTTTCTACAAAGTCGCTTCCAATAAAATAATAGTGTCACATTCCGGCGAGTCGCCAAAGGTAAGACTGAACGCCAGTTGAGTGCGTTGCGAGTAGAGACGATATACATTTACATACGCTGGTCGGCGTCATCCGTTACGCCTAATCGATTTTCGCCTCACACAGACATGCACTGGGAATCGAGAAAATTCCTTCTTTGCGACCCAACGAGCAAATTTCGCTCTGATCTACCAACAACGAATTAAAAATATCACTTGCGCACAGTTTATTGAAAGCTATCGATCACTCAACTTTCCCCACAGTATATCACTTTCTCTACGTGCACTATTTGAAGTACCGTTCGAAATTGTAGTCTTGTTCTATGGACCGTTGCGTTTCTCGTCACGTTCCACCAGTTTTCAGCACGTTTACACGCCTTTATCCAACCCCGGAGATAGAATTACATTTCCCTGGAATAGCTTATAGCTCTCGTCTCAGAATGCATTTCATTTTCCAAGGGAGAATCACAGGTGACAGTCGTCGGATAGTGTACTGCGCGTGAGTGGCATGTTGTATTATAACATTGACGGTACTTCCATAGAAGCGCACTATAAGAAATAATTTCAAAGTTACCCCATCAGTGTACTCATACAGGGAGCAACAGCGAGCAGTGAAGTTTTTGTCCCATACATTCATGGTAGCGTTCTTGCGTTTGCTGAGAAAAGAGTAAAATGTGTAGGCAAGTTACCAAATGTATATAGTAGCGACGCTACACATTCATATATTTTCAGCTTAATGTGTGGTATTCCCACGGTTACAACGTTCATGTTAAAATCTTTCATTGCCTCTTCAGTTCTCCAACAATCCATGCACCGCACCTTATCTCATTACCATTCAGAAGTTTTCATCTTTAAGCAGTCTAAGAATTGGCGGTTATTCAAACATTCCTTTCTTAACTTTAGTACCAATTATAAGTGGAAAACTTACTTTTAGGTAGTAGAAAGCTTATTCATCTTTAGTCATCCAGTTTAAAGTTCGTCACGGGCTTGATTATGATGATGTATAAAAGGGTCAGACGAAATTCTGCCTCGATTGACCGGGAAACTCCCTGATACACAGCATCTTCCTAAGAGGAGCGATTTTTATATGTTGTTAAGTGCTAGTGATTTGTCCTGTTTCTCCATGTAGAAGCCTAAACAACGGCATCAAATTGTCTCCATGATGAGTTCAAGGGCTGGAAATTTTTGGGTGGAAAACGTTCTGGCATTGCTACAATATTAAGTATATAAAATAATTGTTGCTATATTAAATATATAAAAATACATTAAAAATAAAATTAAATCTTATGAATAGATAATACTTAATCATATCAGGCTACATGAAATCACAGACTGTACTGCGTTTCTTCTTTTCTCTCTTCCTCATCATTTTTACTTTACACAATTTTCTCCTCTTCCTAACAAACTTCCTCACAATGTATTTTACCTTTTTCTTATTCTTAACCCTTATGAAATTACATCTCTTTCTTTCTTTCGTCCTTATCCCCCTAATATTGTCTTTATCTTTTTATCTTATTTTGTCTCACAAATGTTTTTCTGAATAAGTCATGAACAGTAAACAAGAGTGTCACTTTACAACACTTCGCATTTGATTCCACATCTTCAATATTACGTTTTCAAAATCCACAATCATATTTGTTCCCCTTATGCAACCCCCCCCCCCCCCCACTTTCACAATAACATTTTACGTATGTCGTGGTCTCGGCAGTATTACCAGAAATACAAATATTTGAAGATATCCTTGGTTGGTGCAAAACTGCCCAATCTAACTTAAATTTTAATTCCCTAAGAGTTTTTTGGTGATATCCCCTCCCCCTCCAAATTTTTTGTTGTACTGCATGAAGTTTGTTTACACTTGTTTCTACATTCTAACAATTTTGCACTACAGTTCCTACTTTATTTTGGCAATTTTTCAACTTCACATTCACTACTGGAAACATTTGACAAGTCTACATTATTGTTTACTCACTGGTTGGTTGTACATTCCTCCCTAACATCTGTTTATTTCACATTTAGGGCAACCTTTACGTCTAAAAAATTCTTTTCATTATTGCCTAATCCCTTTTGCAGATTGTTTGTTAAATGTTCCTTTCTGTTGTACACCCATCGAGTTTCCTTCCCCGGTCCCCTCCCCAGTCAGTGAATTTGTTTGCTAACGGTTTACATTAGTTTTTAGACTCATTGTTTTTTCTATAAGCCTAATGATCAGGCTTAATGGATCACTTCTCTCTAAATTCTGTGTCATAATGCAAAATTTACCTAAGCTCTATTAGTATACTAGAGCACAATCAGCTTAAAAAAAAATTAGACACTACTTGTACAATGCAAGACGATATTAGCAACAAAAAAATTATATTTAAGTTTTACAACTTTGTTCATACCTGCGATTTCTTCTATGAAAAGTTTATGTCTTGTTATTCGTTTACCGGCAAGATAAACAAACCCCGCGTTTACACGTAATTTCTGTAATCTGGTTTGCCAACCCTGTTATTTAAGAGACCCCCAGGGAAGATAAATATCAGAGGCCTGTTCAACGCCCATAGGCCCTATCACTGTTAGTTACGAATGAGAGCTAACTAAGATTTTTGAATTTAATATTAGATCTTAGCGTGTTTAAATTACACAAGAACAGTCATCTTGCCATCAACATGCTAATTTTTACCAGAAAACCATCAGTGTACCTTTGACTACAAAAAAAAAAAAGTAAAAATGTATTCTATGTGTTTGTGTTAACTTATGAATAGTTTTAGGTTTCTATATGTTGCAACGAACAAACTGCACATTCATCAGAACATCACTCGCTCACACATAGAGACCAAACACATTACCAGTTTCACTGAAAATATATTTTGTTGGTATTCGACCTTTTTGTGGTTAACGCAAAATATTTAGTAGCCACCACAAAGTAAATATTCAGTGCCCACAAACATTTAATGGATACATTTAAAACACGCTGCATTCACCACAAAGAAATGTGTGGCCGCCATTCAAGCCGCTGCGCTACCGCGGCCCCCTTGTGAGACTATGGGAATGTAGTTTCAGTCACGAGTGTTATCTTTCACATGTTAGGAGCTTTCCATATTCGACGGTGTCTTGTGCTGTGTACGTCACAGATCGTCAGAGCCACTTCGTCTGTGGCGCTGTGACTGGAAGGGCTAAGTACCGCTAAGGTGTATTCTATCCAGGCTGGGAACAAAACGAGGTTTCTCATGGAAAGAGCCTGACATAAGGGAAATTAACGTCTCAAGTTGCTCTGCTGATCGAAAGAGGTCGACATTAAGCTGGCGATTAATCGAGAGATTATATTTATTTTTGTACAGAAATTCGTGATTGGCACGAATTGTGATATATACTTGCAACAGCAAAAATTCTAGTTGTCAACTTTATTTTGTAACTATAATTCACGTTTTACAATAATGTTCATAAGCAAGTTTACGTTACGAACTTAAGTGTGAAACTAATACAGCCACCATGAAATGTATTTTTGTCCTCGACCTAAAGGAAACTGGGCAGGTAATCCCTAAAAAATGATATTCTTAAACATTCTACTATCTTCTTTATACCGATTCAGTCTTCATATTCAAATAAAGTAACTGTGTAAGCCAGTGTTTTGCTAAATCTAGTTTGCGACAGAATATTAAACACCATGTGAATATATTTCGTTATATTTCCACTCTAGTGCAAACAACATTATTCTTTGCGTAGTTTCTACACATTACAAATCGGAAAATTCTACACAATTTTATACATTTTATTAAGAATGCGACTATCCCGTTTACTTGCATACAAAACGAAACATTTTCGGCACTCATGCAATACCACTGCTACCTGGAGGCGAAAATTCTTCGTTGTCAAACTGAAAGCCCAGAGCATCCCAACCTGAGTAAAATAAACTTTTTTGCTATTTTTATTTGATATTTTTTTACTTTTTTATAATTTTTCATATTAATATACATTATATTACAATGCAATTTATCTGAGATAGAAGTATTTAATATGTTAATGGCTAAGACATTCTCTGTAGACAGTGTTTGACGTCCTGTTATTGTTTGGTAGCAAAATGTACTGTTTCTCGGGACTTCCAACTCGTGATAAACCAACATATAGTTGGCCATGGGAAAAACACTCTTTTCGTAGGTCGATTCCAACCAAAGAGAAAGTTTGACCCTGGGACTTATTAATAGTAATCGCGAACGATGATTTTACGGGAAATTGCAACCGTTTGAAAGATATTGGCAAATCCGTGGGAATCATGGGAATCCTCGGGATGTTTGTCAGCTGGCCGGCTGCTGGACCGGCGAGGATTGTCGCGACAATCAAATTTTCTTTCAAGTCTTTAATGAGCAATCTTGTGCCATAACACATGTTAGGAGGGCTTATGTTCCTTAAAAGCATGATAGGAGTACCGACTTTTAATGATAGTTCGTGAGGTGGCAAGCCAGAAGAATTAATCGAATTTAGAAAATCTTGAGGAAAGTGGACGACATCGTCAACATTGGTGACTGTGTCAATCGATTTATAGGTTTTGACTTGGCCGGGAACTCTTTGTATAATGAGATTGTTGATTTCATTGACAGTGCGATACTATTGCCCTGGAACACAACCAGTGAAAGTCTCTTTCTAGTAAATTTTCGAGGCCCGGATATACTGCTTCTATAAGATGCTGCAGACTGTGGACTATCTGACCTAATGTCTCATTTAAAATGATTTCAGCAGAATTAGTGCCCAAATTTAGAGAAGGAAAAACTCCTTCTCCAAGTCTGAGCAATTGTTGTGGGAAATCTTTATGCGTGTCTCCACCAAGATAGGCTCTCATATTCGTTCGCAAATTTAGGTGCTGAATAGGACTCCATAAGGGAGATGATTTAAGACATGCTTTGATGATATCTGCACGCGTCCCTTTTGTAACTACAGTGTCTGTCGAAAATACCCAGCAAACACAAAAGTAACTCCCCCCATAATGGCAGTAGAGCTTCTAAGGTTGGCGCCGTACGCATCACACAGCACGTTTTATTTTCCGAAGCTGTCCGTCCTGCAAAGCCGTAGTACATTATTTTGTTCTATCATCAATAGTTTTCGCAGCGCACGCAATGTAAGGAATTTTATAGGTCATTTATTTACACTTTGGGTTACATTATTGGAGTTTTAGTAGGGATCCCTATTGATTTTTAAAATAAAATATAGCTTATGACACTCAGTGATAACGTAGCATTCTACTGGTGAAAGAATTTTTAAAATCGGATGAGTAGTTTCGAAGATTACCTCCTACATCCAAACACACAAACACACAAAGTTACAAACACTACCTCTTTATAATATTAGTATAGATTTACATTTCCATGGGCCTCATAACTTTATTTGTGCATCGGTGAAATGAAACTGTGAAATTATTAAGAAAGTTGATACTTTTTACACTTCGAAGCATTAAAAAAATCAGAAAGTGAAATAATTAGTTTTAAGTTATCACAAATAGTTACCGAAACTTTTTATGGATATGGAACTGATTTTATGGATATGGAACGATATGGAACTGATTTTCATCCATCGTTACCAACTTTACTGGGAGAAAGTCACTCAGTGCGCCCATTAAACTATATGTATGCACGGGCAGTTACTTTTTTTCTAAGGTTCATTTCTAAAGTGTTCACTTTATTGTGAATAGCCTTTAGTTAACTGTACGCCACCTTACGGTACGAGCCGTTCTATGATCTAGTCTCAGGTAAGGCACGCGTGTGTATTTGTAATTTTATTACTAGTATTGCATTTGTTTCTGGTAGCATCTCTAATTATATCGCCATCAACGAGACGTCAAGTCTCATCTACCTTCTAACTTAAAAAAAAAAAAAAAAAAAAAAAATCATCAACATTATTTGCATCCGTGTAGAGGAAAGCAGTTGCAGTAGTTGTATTGATAACGGCTGTTCACGATAAAGTGAGCACTTTTTAAATTAACCTTACAAAATAGTCACTGCTCCTACCTGCATGTATTTTAACAAGCGCATTGGTAGCGACATGCGCCCAATAAAGTTGGTAACGGTGGAGGGAAAGTAGTTCCGTCTCTTAACGTCGAATTAAAAGTGTTGGATAGCCATTTGTGATGACGTAAATTATTATTATTATTTATTTATTTATTTATTTATTTTTAATGCATGTAAGAGTAAAAGTTATCAGATTTGTGATATATTTTGGCCCCTACTTTTCTAATTTCACAATTCTACTTGACCGACGAATGAATAAAGTGATGAGACCCATGGCAGTGTTGACTTTACATAACGTGTAAGACTATACAACGTGCATATCAGTTGGCCTGGATCATAAGCAGGGCTTTCAAAAGTGCTCAGTTTACCGCGAAGAGCCTATGAATACCTGTTGTGCGTTGTCTTAGTGCCGAAATGCACGCGGCACAAATAAATTACTCTTTTATTCGACGGGGATTTAGAAGTGCTCATCTAAAGGATGCTAAAATAATCTTCGATCGCACTAAGCAGTCAGCCTGTATACCTCACAATTCTCTGACCTCAGTTACTTTTGAAAATGCATTGAAATAAACTGTGTTTTTTTTTCTTCCAAACATTGTATCAATAGCAAATTGTTTGAATATTCTCTGTGGCCAACAATAAATCTGCACACTAAAAAAATAAAGACTGTAATTTTGTTAGAGTCAAACCGTACACAGTTATTGGCAGTAATTTTCTCTCGTCAACTGTTCCTTCAGGCACAAAATATAAACTTATTATGTCGGGCGTCTCTAAGACATACATTTGCCCTGTAAGTTTTTCAGACTAGCTACAGATAGTAATTAATACTGCTTCTACTTCGGACACTTGGAATAGTTAAGGTCAAGAGGGCGTTTCAGATAGGACATAAATCTAACATCATGGCTGCATTATCCGAGATATCACAAAACAACTGTATTCACTCGAACCATACTTTTGAAACTGATAACATTGGTGCTTTAACGCTTACCCATTTCGTTACGTAGGCTGGCAGAATTAAAAAATAATAATAATGCCTCGTGCACACATGTGCGTACGAAAAATAGTACAGTCCTAACTTGAACTCGGAGTAAACTTTTATCTGCTGACAGCGATACCGTACTAGCGCTGGTAGAAGTTCCTATGCAGCGGGCACGTGGTCCTGAAATCGTGGCCATAAAAACAGAATTTACGCCACTTGAAGATGCCTGGAATGTTATGGAAATTAGTTGGCGATCTCGAAAGTTTATGCGATTCCGTGTCCTTGGATCGAGACGACCCCAGCGAGGAAGTAACTCTTAACATACCTGAATGGATTAACAAGGTAAGGTGTGAGATCCCTTACAGCGTGTCTTAAAAGTATTAACCATGTGGCTATTTTTGCACGTTCGGTGCTGTGATTCTAAAGAAAACCCAAGCACAAATACTGCACCTTACACTCTAAGAAATTATTCGGAAATTTACCATGCCAGTGTACACGCTTTGTGAGAAAGCGAGAATGGTAATTTTTTTCCCCTATACATAATTGTAGCGTTCCTACATTTGCTCAGGAAACTAGAAAATGCTTAGGGAAGTTCCCGACTTTGTATAGTAGTGACGCTTAACATTCCTTTATATGAAGCTTTATGTATGGTATTTTTTTCCATGCAGTGTATAGGTGAAAACTTCAATTACAGTTTAGGAAGTTAAGGACGTTGCACAGTGGAACTTTATAATATTTGATATTTGTGCCAAACGTGATTTGACATAACAAATAAATGCACACCGATTATCCTGTGGTTTATCTTATATGTGACGGCATTGCCGAGAAATAAAACTATAAAATGCATAGCCAAAATCAGTGTTACTCTTTTAGGAATAAACAATAAAATTTCTTTTTCTTGAAAATGACAGTTGACATCAATCTACAAGAAGTTATCTCTGTAAGCACACAGAGAAAATACTCTGTATTTTATAACAGTCGAACTTAAACAAATGATATAATATTTTTAATCTGTGCTTGTACGTGACATTTTGTAAAACGTGTGTTAAGAGGAATTAGAGATAACGTTTCAGTTACTTTTGCCTCCTTGTTTTGTTAATGGTTTGGTATTTGTGTTATAAAAAAAAACAACAAAATTGTAATTTCTGTGTCTGATTTCACAGTAAATATGGCTTGCAGGTGATTTTTATTTGCTATTATAATGCATATAGGATGAAAAGTCTTTGACACAAATAAAAATGATCCATTTTTGCTATCAGCAGCTACAGTAGCAACTTATCACTGTAACCTGTCTTCGAAGGTCACTGAAATCACAATAATTCTAACACCCTCCCTTCCCTCTTTTTAAAATATTAAACAATTGTTACCTCGTGCACCCAGTTTAATACGCGCACAGCAGTGAACCGATGTGCGAAATTTCACTCACACAGAGTTAGCCTTCATCTGCCAAGTCCTGGCGAACTTCCATACAAGCCTGCATACAGCATAACTACCGTTTCGTGTGTATTGACTTGTATTCCATCTAGCGCCACTGCACTGAACTAACTGCGAAGCGAGACGGTCTCTGCTCGGGCGACAACGGCGGGAATGTTCACCAAGGTTTACTAACATCCCGTTGTGACCAAATACGCCGCTCAAAGGCCGGTTGTAGATCAAGTGTCAAGGTCGGAGTGGCGGCATTCGTCAGCGGCGTGTTTAATCGCTAGATGGCGCTAGCGGTTATGTTTCATTTGTTTTACCCAAACATTTCAAATCTCTATGGGGCACATTGGATCGATAGCAGAAAGACATTTAGGTTATCTTAGCAACAGGGGAAGTTTTATAACTACCTACTATTATATATACGTACGTGATGCTTAAAAAGCCCTAGTTTTACACATTCCTTTATCACATCATATTGCATTACAAACAAACGTATAATTTTGCGGTGTAACGAACAGCTATACTGAAATGAATAACTGATGAAAATAACTCTAAATTAGACAAAAAAAATGTTAACGTATTTTTCATATACTGTCTACGAAAGTTCTGTTGATTTCCTGTAGTACTTTTAGTCTTAATTTATGTTACAATTTAAAAAGACATTTATAAGCCGCTGTTACAGCGATATTTAAATTGAGACATGAAATATCGCATTGGAATAAAACATTTTCCGTTTTACTGAAGCATCAGTTTAATCAGTGCGCATAACCGTTTCAAAGGAATAATAAGTATAATTATTTTTCTTCTAAAATGTGAGTCAGCTGCACAACTTTTTGTCTACTCCAGGATTTATATTTTACACATTAACAGCCCCGATTTAATTTCTGTAGTCTAATGTATGTGGCAGTTTACACATAAAACTAACCTATATCACATCCTATTTAATTCCTCACTAAAACTATAATGCCCTGTTTTACTATTGTGTATGTGAATAAATAAAGTTTATTAACATATAAAACAGTTTACAGCGTAAGATATACAATTATTTAAGACGTGTGTACATATTCACACTTGAAATGTTTGAAAGTTTAGACTTGTTAATTTATTTTTGTAGTGCGTGGCGATTGCCGTAAACAGATTAATTGGCTGGGTTTTTCCAATAAGTATGAGTACATGCTAAAACATCTAGTTGACAACTTGCACTCTCAACGGAATAGGCTACCAGAGCCTATAGATAGAGCATTCAATTATTCTTGTTAGCTTCAGTCACTCCAGCCCGGACCAAACTGCCTATGGAACTCACGAACGCGTATGTCAGTGTGAGTGTGAGACAGTGATGAACTTTACCATATTCTTCAGTCATAAAAATAACTTTCTTATTAAACACAACAAATACATGTGGAAAGAGGTGTAGCAGTTTAAAATGACTGTGTAAATACCACCTAGGCAGCTGCTGATCAATGCCCGGTTTACACCTATGCTCAGCTGAAGAGACACTTATCGTACTTCACACCTTCGTCCAGCATCTCACATAGTAGGTACACCATTTGTGTGCATACCAAACAACAGAGATAGTGAAATATTCACAAATA
Source organism: Dryococelus australis (assembly GCA_029891345.1). NCBI lineage: Eukaryota > Metazoa > Arthropoda > Insecta > Phasmatodea > Phasmatidae > Dryococelus > Dryococelus australis. The sequence goes on along the minus strand of CM057000.1, from coordinate 36,835,679 downwards.
TCATCAACTCAAACGAGAGATAGGAGACAGGGTATTTCCACGTTAAACTGAAATAGATGACACTGGCGATTATTATGTTTTGAAAATAGTACTTTATTCCAATATTTAAATTTTTTTATCATTGCAATGTTTCATGAGTAAAGTACTGGAATTCTGAGGCCAATCAGAAAAGCTAGAAGACTTTAATAACATCCTATCGACGCTGAATGTGGTCGTGCCTAGCCTGTCTAATCCCTATCACAACGTATGCGTAAGCTTGCTAGTGTCTCAATCCTAAAACTTACAGGAAAATAAAAATGCCACTGTTCAAAAGTAATAAAATTACGCTGCGAAAAGTTTAAAGTATTTAGTTCTGCTGCCTAGCTCAAGGAAATACTGAAATCTCTCTCTGGTTTATCGTAGCAAAACTAAGCTGGGATGCAATGTACTGAAAATTCAATATGGCGTCGGGTAAAACTTCTAAATCTAATGGATGACGCTCACATACACTTTATGTAGATCGTACTGAAACGTATTATCTGTAATGATGTAGAAAAACAGCTTTATTATGCGAACTGGACTCTTCAGACTGATCTCGTAGGATGTGGGGTAGGGCGGGGTGTTTAAAATACGTGGAGTTAATACTCTTCTGGTGAGTAGACGACGTAACGATACTTGCTACCTCCTGACCAACTAAGCCTAGCGAAAGGGACGAATCAGCACTCACTAAATCGCTGACAGGTCAAATCAACCCTAAGCGACGTCGGTGGAAAAACCGAACACCCTAAACATGTAAATATTGTCCTACTATCTACCCACCATCTGGGCGAGGGTCCCGACCTACGTCCGGCCTTGATGAAGGCTGATGATCTAGTTAGCTTTAGGCTCGATCGGCTGACGATAGCTTAAGGGGGTCCAACCTGCCAGCATATCATGAGTCAGGATTTGTACCTGTGGGCCAATGGGGACTCTACAATTCAAAAACCCCTCACGATCCACGAGCCTAACTACTAAAATTACTTAGAGTATGGCGACTCAATATGGCGACATACAAATACAGTAAACCCTTAAATATTCACAAAAGGGAGACCGAAAATTTAAATAAAATTATTTACATATATAGAAATGCAAGAAGGAAAACTAGCTAACCTAAGCCATTACACATATTATATTGCCATCGTACAGCTAAATTAAGATATCCTATGTGTGAACATAAGCACAAATAAAAAATTAATAAAATTAAAAACAAAAATGATGTTACATTAGATACACAAATGGATAATATTTGCCTACGAATGTAAATTAAGCATTATTTACGGATAAAAGGTGTCAAAAATTTATATATTAATCATATAGGCACACAACGTACAGCTGTGGGTGTTACAGTATCTCACATCTTATTTAATTTCTCACTAAAATAGTAATTTCCTGTTTTGATATTGTGAGTGTAAATAAATTAAGTTGATTAACATATAAAACAGAGTAGACGTTAGTAGGATTACCGATGAGCCAGAGTTGTCCAGCAGAGTATATTTGGGCAAATCACTGATGCCGAACATAAACGGCCATACGTAAGTGTTGTTCACAATGGCCAATTTTATAATCATGGCTGTCCGTAACGCAAATACACTGAGAAGACTCAAATCTTGCAAGACTTTTATTAAGGCCGTTAGGAACAAAAAATATATATTTTTAAATAATATTTCATGGTTTCATGACATTGTCACTTAAAATAAATAACATCCATAATATATATGTTTCTAAAACGTAAAAAGGATCATTTTAACTTTAAATCTTTATTCGTATCAGCTTTAAATAGTTGTTTCGGCACAAAGTCTGGTTTCATCTAAAGTATGTACTAAACATGTAGAGAATTATTTCCCACTTTTGAATTTCCTTAAGAATTCTCGGTGACTTCTGATTTTCAGTCAGCAAAACGTATAAAAGCTTTATTTTCTTTTTCCTTTATTTTGTATACTCACTTCAATCACCCATCATCGGCTCTCATGACCTCACTCTTAAGAGCCTCCCAAATATCTTCACTCACTCACCACGTGTGCGTGATACGTGTAGTCGATCCACGTGTTCGTTTCAGTCTTTCCGTACGGAATCCTTCTACCACGTGTAAAAATAAGCATTGTTACTGACGTGATCATGTGTGCTATCCATGTGGCGATAGGCTGCGTTGGTCGAGCACTTTTGAAAGCCCGAACTGGGATCTACTTTCCTGCCCGTTGTGTATCGTTCCACCTCAGGCAAAATTAAAATTTCCGTGGACCTGATTACCTTATTCACGCTTCGAAAGTGTAAGAGTGAAATTCTTGTGAAGTAAATCTATCACTAATGTGCCAGTCGTAACGTTAACGTAAACAAGAAACCACCCAAAGTTACATTTTAAGCTTACAAATAAAAATGTACTTTTTAAATGATGTTTCGACATTGAATTTCTTTCCCTGCGTCTCTGATAAGTTTAGGCCGAGTTGCAATGTTTACTTGGCACAGAAAAAAGCACAGGGACAGAAAGAAGAATACATGTATTAGCATGACACTCGCTATAATTACACACACCACATGCACAGAAAAATTGCACAGACGAGGCGCACAGAAATTCATGTGCGTGCGCGCCGTGCGTGGCCAATCAGAACACGGATACCACCGAGTTCAAGTGAATTTCGAAAACAGTTGACGTCTGCTTGGAGAGTATGGTGCCATACATGGCAGTTTGTTTTGATTGAGATTGTTGTTGTACAAGCGGTGTAAATCTATAGTGTTCGATATTAATTTGTTTGAGTCGGTATTTCTAGAAATAACGGCACGAGAAAGAATGTAAACTGAGCTGTCAACGGAATTTCTTTTTTCATTGCCCATGCTGCCAACACACGAACGCGTAATAATTTGCGTTCGTGTGTTGCTACTCCAGTGCTCTAGTATCCTATATTGGTTAACCTGCTTGTTATATTACGCAGGAATGAAATTAGTTGAAAGCCTGATACATAACATGGTGAGAAGAGATAAACTAGTGCGCTTAAAAAAACTGAATTAAGTCCGTGCTTCTGTAGGCGGGCGGTATGCTTGTTGCGTGATGCGGTCGACATGCTTCCATGGATACGGCGGCGAAAACGTTAACACTTTGGATTGCTCTTCGTCGTCACTGTACGATATGGCAATCTGCACGATGGTGACTTGTCAAAAATAACTTGCTACCTAAATCAGAATCTGCTAACGCCACTCTCACCAGACACATTTCAATCGAAAGGGCAACACCAAAAATTAAAGGAACATGCTTACTTAATGGCACAGTTTGGCAAAATTAAGACAAGAAGAAATTAAAGCTAAGTTATAAGTGCTGGCATGGAATTATTTACTGACCATCGTTTTATTTCATTTTCGACACTGTGTTGTGTAAACTTCCGTCGTTTCTGTTTGTGAGCTTGTTTTGATTTTGGGTTTCAGACTTGTGTTGTGCGTGTATCCTGTGCTGTTGCACACTATCTAATAGTACATTCACAGTAACGTCCAACTCTTTTCTGAAACCTGCTTTAGTTCTACTTCCAGGATATTCCTCCACATGCTCATATCAATCTAGAAAATTGCACCAAAGGAGCAACGCGTCGCGTTCGTTCGTACCCGGTGTACTAATATTTTGCATAAGAACTATTTATTACTAGGCATTACCAACACATCTCTACTCTCTCGCTTTTAATTTATATAATTTATAAATGTGATATTATAATCTATATGTAAAATATAGTTGAAAGGTGATTTTAACAAAATAATATGGTATTTTAATGACTGAATGGAAATTTTTGGACATTCGCCAATGCGATGCAGATGCCTGTCTTAGGAAAACAGGACTGAACACGTGTTCAGTCCTGTTTTCCCAAGACAGGCATCTGCATCGCAAAGGCGAATGTCCAAAAATCTCCATCCTCTCATTCACCCCCATTGCACTATTCAGTCAAAGATCACAAGGTACTTCAATGTTACGATACGTTTGAGATTCATGTCATATTTAGGAAACAACAAAATACGTTATATATTGAGAGATTTTTTTAAAGGTTTAATTCAAAAAGTGCGAAGAAACCGCGAATAGACTATATGTGCTAATGTAGCCTGGCCTTTTGAAGACAGCGCATCATTCCGAATTTCCTTTGAAGTACACGCAATAGTGGGCAGGGGTATTTCCCAAAGAATGATTTCATAATTTCTCAAAACTACTGCAAATTTTCTAAATGACGTGACACAAATATAAATACTATTCTACTACACAACTTATTACAGTTAAGCGTGAAAGAAAACGCTACCGATTTTAACTGCCAGAAGTTTAAGTATGAAACGACGTAAAGTCACGGAACTATGTTCCACAGTTCATTGCAGTCCGTATTTGGGTTACCAGGCAATGATTTTACCCTTCAGAACCAGTTTAATTTATGGTTTGCAACACTTGGAACCATAAATTAAAGTGGTTCTGAATTGTTTAAATCGTTATCTAGTAAGGCAAATACGGTCTGCAATGAACTGTGAAACCGTGACTTCACGTCTTTTCATTTTTCAGTATCACTTTGCGCTAAATGTGAACTGACAATTTTGTTTGCCAACTCATTTTCTGTGTCTTTTGAAATATAAAACAAACAAGTGAAATTCACGGACAAAAGAATAGTCTAGCAGCTTCCATTCACTCCGTATAGCTAGTCAAGCATATTCGGAAATAAAACTTCGAAATAAAAAAAAATCCTTCGTGTATCTGTCTGGATTGATAACTTAACAGTATGCACGTGTCAGTAATTTTTGGTCCGTACTGCACACTGCAAAACTCAGTGACCAATGAGCTTAACTGTGGGTATATGATTTGTAAACCGTCTTACTGGTCTAGGTCATAACTGGTTCACATTACTTGTAACACACAAAAAAAATAAGTTCTTATGATTATAATTACCCTATATTATTTTCTTGTTTTTATCGCTACACATATTGTCATGTAGGATTTTATGTACTATTTTTCACACATGTCACTTATATGATTTCAATTGTCTATGCAAATTTTATTTATTTTTAATAATTTTAATTTTTTTACACGTAGGATTTTTAAAACTTAACTCTATGGTGGCAAATGACAATAGTTTTTGTTTAATCTGACTAGGGTAGTTCATTTATCATTGTGTATTTATTTTTATATGATTATATTTTATTTTTGGTGTGATCTCATGTTTTGTAAGTGTTTCTATTTATTATTGTATTGAAAATCAGTTCCGAGATCACGTATTCTTTGGTTTTTCAGCATTTAGGCCGTTAGAAGTGGTTCATGTGGTTGGTTTAAATAAGTTTTGATCCTCATTGGCCCGCAGGATTGAACCCTGATTGTTGATTGGCTGGCGCCTTAGGCCCCCTTTAAGCTAGCGCCAGCCGGCAGGGCATGACGCTCTCTTCGCTAGCAGTATCCAACCAAGTCAGGTGTAGGGGAGGATCTCCCGTCTGAAGTGGACGGAGAGGTAGGACTTTAAATCAGTTTTGGTGTGTATATACTTTTTTATAATTGTTGCAACCAGCAATGGAGTTTGAGTTATTGGTCGCCCATTTGCGAGGTTTAGCGGTCAGGAGATAGCTAGTTTGAATACGGCGTCTACGTATGTGTAGAGCTAAGCTTCACGTATAACCATCTTATCCTGCTATGCCATTTTACTGCGAGAGCATCCTACCTTCAATCCAGTTGGTGAATTAAAAAATAAGTCCTACACTGCGACCTGACACTTTTCGTCTCGATATAAATTTATTCACAGTTTGGATTGACTCAGTAACTTTTACCAGAGCTAGACTGTTTAGTGTGCATACAGATTTTAAAGTAACATTAGCTGCAGAGAACAGCTTAATCTTTCATTTTTGAAACAAATATTTTCAGATACTGGCAAGCTATGTTACGTAATCGTCAAAGGTTTCAAGTTGGCTAGGCATGGCCACTTTTAACGTTGTTAGGATAGTGTTGTGTCTTTCTAGCTTTGCTCATATTGCTATCCGGATTTTTATATTTCTTATATTAAACAATTGCAATGATAAAAGAAATGAAAAGTTAAATAAATGAATCATATCCACAGGGCGTAATCTGTTGTGTCGTTTTCTCTGCTGTAGTGTTAACATAACCTGTTTCTTACCCAGTTCCTATCATATGTTTTTATTAGAGTTTTCAATTGCCTGCCTTGCTGTGACCAACGCACACAAATGGTGTACGTGTCAAATATTAATTTCCTAGAGGGTGCTAATAGTAATAAGTTTGTTGACCAACCTGCCTAGGACTGCACCGGGCAACTATACATCGGCAGCCTAGGTAAGATCACATAATTTCCCACCGATTCGTTGCAAGTCAGCCGTTCAGCTTGGTGACTAAGTTTTACATGCATTTTTCATTGATGTGTATGCAAACCACAGTGTTCATGAGAGTGAAGAATATCAAAAGGGGTATCACACTGACACTAACCTATACGCAAAATTGCTCATGAGTGCCATATGCAATTGGTCCTGGCTGGTGTTGATGAAGCCAAGAGAACTAATCACAGTTCAACATTATTAAGTATTCAGTAAACAATGATTTCAGCAAACAGTTATTTTGCAAGCTGAATATCCCAAGTGTTCGACATATATGCAGGAAACCCATCAAACCAATCTGCGCCTGGTGACAGGCACACACACCTCTACAATTAAACTCAACATTATGTATAAATTTTAGTATGAAAACAACACGTTGCGTATTGTAGCCGAACATATAGTCTACAGATCATTGGCTGTGACTACGAAACAAGTGTTTCATGGCATGTACCATGAATACAACGAGATTAAGTCTATGTTAGTGACGAGATTTAATTTTAAATAAGGTTTACGAACATTAAATATTTACATCGCAGTAATTTTAAAAATAAGTGTCCCGTACGCTTAAATAATTTAATTACATGGCCTACTACAGCGCTACTTATGTGAAGAACTTGGTGGTAATCGGTTGAATGGTTTTCGAGATAGAGCCAAAAATTTGATGTCATTATTTGATGTTATCGTACAAAAAGTCCTAAAAAAAGGTGCTCTGCATTGAAGCCTATTAAGCTTCTAATAAATATTGTCAGCGTAAAATGTTTGTTTAGATTTGGTTACATTGTTTAGTATATACGAAAACGTATCTAATTTATTGATAAGCCACCATGCTGATAAAATCAATTCTGAGTAACTTAATTTATGCATGTTCACATGGTCTAATGTAGCACTACACAGAAAAAAAGTCCAATGCTCTTGCAACAAATTACTAATGTGGCATTTATTTAAACGTTGGTATTGTGGCTAAATTAATAATGTTGTGACAAAATTAATAATGGTAACCATTTACATAGTCTTATATTACTTTATTGAAAACATACTGTAGAAGTATTAATGTTAATAAAGCCGCCAAGTAATGTTACCGCAACGAAAAGTTGTATTTCGCTAAAAAATAACGAGAAAAACATCATATCTTGTTTTACTGTGACATTAAATAAATGGCCAACAAACACAATGTTAGACTGACTTGGCGTTGTAAAATGGCAGACAGTAGTATACAGCGATAACCTGTTATAAGTTAATCAACACGGATCCATCTCATTCAGCATTAACTCTGGAAAGATATTGTGCGTCACTTAATTTGCATATGTCAGTCTTCATTCTGACACTCATCTCCTTTACGGCCGTGCCCTCCTGGGAATGTCACCCGTCTACACGTTGACGTGATCTCAAATGCATTTTCCCTGCGTCATTGCCAACAGATGAGCTTTCAGTACTTTATTAATTGAAAGGATTAAATTGATGTCAAAGGGTTAGTTAAATTCATTGAAAGGATTAATCAAAAAAGGGTTACATTTAACGAAATGGTAAAATTTAATTGAAAGGGTAAAATTTATTGGCAGGGTTAAATGGATTGAAAGGGTTAATTCTTCATCGGAATATTGTTTTAAAAATGTTCTCTTTTTTTCTTTTTGGGTATGGGGAGGGGGTAGCAGGAGCTCTGAACGATGTTGATGGTGTAGTGTCCTGAAGGCGACTGACCAGAGTGGTTGGTTGCAATGACTCATATAGGTGAAGAGTTGAGTTCAAGAATGGGCTGAGGATAATTTTTTATCTAATCTCTAAAATTTTGAGTTGTTTGGAGGGATGTTGGTGGTAGACAGTCAATTTTTACGAATATATTTAACACACCAGAGAATTTCAGAGTTTTTAAACGATTTCTAACAGTGACCTAAGTGTAAATTTTTATTTTTTTGGTGGGATATTGCTCGTAGAAAGGCGACTTTGAAAAATACGATTCACGTGTTAAACGATATGTTTTTGTAATGCATTTAAACATTAGAGAATTTCAGAGTGTTCAACGTATGAATAAAAATGACTACGTGTATAATAAGTTTTAATACACGAGTCTTAAATGTAACGTGAGTCTCGAACTTAGAATAATTTACACGAGAGAGAATGTTATCTACGTGAATAACATTTGGGGCAAACTCACTTAACGAAATCCCGCTATGAAATCACACAAGGCAGAGTCTTTAAACGAGTTCTACATATCAATGAATAACACGAGAGACAAGCGCAAACTCGCTAAACGAAATCCAGCTACTCAGTATGAATAAATAACACATTAACAAGTTTAAACATTCACATGCCTTACACAATTCATCCTGTGAATACAATTTAAACCAGACAAAATCACGTACCTGAAATATTAAAATAAGTCGATTCGAAGTATGAATGAGTAGCACTTACATAGAGCTGTGAGTATATACGGGTAGCACGTCTGATAGGCAACTGTATTTAAATTATGGTAAATTAAGGAAAAAATTTTAAATATTAACACAAACTGTATTTCCGTAGATCGAACACAGACATCAATTACTTATCTCAAATGCAGCATATCGATTCGAAAAGTAAAAAAAAGTTAACCCAAGAAAATTTATATTTTCCCGATAAAATACTTTTATATTAAATCGCGGTTATCACTAGAGACTCACATTCATAAGCTCGTCGGCCGCCTAGTGTGTAGAGGAGCTGTGTTTATGAAGGAGCTGGCGACTAGCATGTTTGTCTTCCACGAGCGTTGAAGAATGACTGAAGATGGCACAGAGTTTCCAGAAAGCTTCACATCGGAATGGCTGTCTACTTGTAACAATCCTCTCCCACCCCCTTGCCTGAGCGTGATTGCAGGACCATGAGGTCAAGAAACGAGCTTGCACACCCTTTCCCCTCCCCATCCCTCGCCAGTGCGCACTGCCTGAGCTGTCCGCGATCATCAAGTGTTTTCGGCACTAAGGCAAGATGGCAAGAACTGATTAGTTGTGTGCACATTGGGAGGATCCTTTCTGCCAACCCCTCACACCCCAACCACCCACCCTACTCTTCACCCCTAAGAACCAGTCCGAGTCTAAAGGTACATGACCCTGTCCAGCAACCCCCTACCACCCATCCTCAGCAAGGTCCTGGGGGTCAGTCACCCGTCTGTCCTCGATTCTCATTTTTTCGCACCTAATTTAAGATGGCGACAATTGCCTACTTGTGCTCCAATTGGGTCCTGCTTGCTTGTAGGCATCCTTTACCCACCACCCCTCATCTTCAGAGCTGTTCCGACTCCATAATGCCATTCACCCTCTCCCCTCCAAGACATGTCCAGAGGGATGTGACCCCTACACCACCACTCTCGAAGATGACTTTTTCTGAAGACCTCTGCTATCGATCGAGCCTGGAGTTTGCAAAAGCCAGTTTTATGCACCCCAGACTCAGCCCTGGGAATGCTTTTTCATATGTTATCATGAGTTGGCACCCCTGCAGTACCTATTTCAAGACAACATGCCCTCCCCTACTACAGTATTCAGAACACATTTTTCCTAATGATGGTTCTCCTGCTTTGAGCTGTACCCTACTGAATATGCACCCTGAGAGATTTGGCCCGACACACTGTCGTTTCAACCTTACACAACAGGTTGAGTATATGAACACTGGAAAAATGTATTACAAGTCCCTGAATTCAAGTTCGCAATACAAGCCCCAGATTTAACATTCCAACAACAACAAATGTATATTTGAATCAAGGAAACTATGATTTGTTAAATCACGCAGAAACACAAGACTTATTATATGTACTAATTAAAACAGAACTATTTTGTACGATTATTCAAACAAGATATATTTTATTCACTCGTTAAGAACTGTTTTTACTATCAATTCGATGTATAGCAGAGAAATAAATATAGGGAGAGATTAAGATGGCTTTTAACATCGATGTCTTGAGAGTCGATGAGGGTGAAGCAAGGTGAGAAGTGCTGACTCATGTGCATGTAAGACTATGGGAATTGAGAGAGAGCCCCGATAAAAACATTGCCAAGCAACATTGCACGACCAACATCTAACATAACATCCACACATTGCGAAATAATTTGTTTTTATGCTGTGACCCTCCCGGGAAGACCAGCATGCTAACCAACATATCCCCTCTCTTTTTACGCCTAACCAAAAACTTTCCAACAGCAAAAATGTATTCCATATAACACAAAATATATATATTTGAATTTATTTAATATTTTAATAGTTTCCAATGCGAGTTTAATGAAACAGTATCAATATGAACGAAAATAATGGTTTTCGGAGTTGGAAAATAGCTTTTTCAATGTTATTCGTAATTTTTTCTTAAAGGTCCAAATTATTGTAAATTTATGAAAAAATGGCAGCCATTTTGAATCCTTACAGTACATAAGGAGAGATAAATTAATTTTTTCTCAGTCTTAACTCTGCATCTGCCAAGGTCAATTCATGTGCATGAATATGCATTGCATTAGCATAGATAACGATGTCAGGCACCTATTACAGTCATCTGGGAAGTGTCATCATCAAGTGTAAGTATTGACAACATGAACAACACTAGGCATCCCCTACAACAGTCGCTCGCTACAACGTCTACTACAGCTCCAGATGCCTACTACAGCTCTAGACATACATCACGATTACTACAACTCCAGACACCTACTACAGCTCCAGACATACATCACGATTACTACAGTGCCAGGTGTCCACTACAATGTCAGATGTCTACTATTTGATCTCGAATATAATCAATGCAGAATCTACATGCGATTTCATAAGGTATAATGCATCAAGGTCACTGCTGTGACAATTGCGACTCTGAATGCATTGAAATGTTCAATGCTATTTTAGCTTACAGGAAGGTGAAAACCGTATGCAGTATAGTGTGTTCCCAATTGCAAGTGTTGCCGAAAGAATTCATTATTTGTTTTGTGGCTCACTAAATAAAATTAGTGTATATGTTCCTGGCTGAATATTTAAAAACTGATGAGGTTATCGTATCCTATTTACTTTGTGAAGACAGTCCTTACGGCATTCCTGCATTTGCTAATGATGGCAGCTTACAGTATATGTGGAGGAATTGTATGTCATGCAAGCTGTAAGATGTTTGAAGATAGAATCATTCCAGATATAGTAATGGACGATTGCGGAGTTGATGAAGTAGATTCCGAGGCGAGCACTGTCATCTTGTAAAATTTATATGAGAAAGAGACTTTTTGTAAATAGTGTATAAAAATAAATGATGTAAAAATGATGTGCTATGCACAAGGTTTCGAAAACTACCAAGACAACTCCATTGTAATGAAGGAGCTTGCTATTTCCTATGCAACAGACACTAATGACTCTAGAGTATTGTTCTTTAAATCTCCCAGACCTTGGTATAATTTGAAACCTGAAGTTAAAATTATTTTTTGGGAACAGACTTACAAGATACATAACCTGAAATGGGACTGATAACATAGCTTACTAATATCATTTTCAATATTTAAATGATGCATTACTCGAAGACTATCCCATATGTGTACTTGGAACAAGACGAAAGGAAATTTTAAAAACTTTAACCAATGCAGAAGTAATAAATATCAGAAGATACCATGATTGTTCGAGTATTAATTCATTAGTCAAACACTAAAATATAAATCACTGTGAGGAAAAAACACTCTGTTCCCAGTATAAAAGCGAAGCTTTGAGTGAAAATTTGTACCAACACCCTACCTATGTGTGAAGATATTAATATTCCAAAAATGGTTTGTTCCAGGTAGCGCAAGGTTTTGAAAAAATGGAGAAATTAGACCCTGAGAAGACTTACTCTACTATTTCTCGAGGACACAAAAAATATGGTTGCAGTTTTTAGGCAACATATACTTTCAAACACAGAACGGAAATGAACATTGAAGTTTCGCAAAAAGTTTCGGAGAAATCTTGTATACAGACTGAGTGCTGTGTGGTGAAGAAGAAGATTGTCCTTTTTTTTTAAATATGAGACCCGACAGCGAACTTCTGTGTCCTTCTTGGGACCTATGTTTAAAAATCGCAGTACAGTAATAACCAAAGAACCAGGCTTTTATAAAATAAAGTATAAATAGATTAGAGAATTTTACAATGCCATCATAATCTTATGAACTGAAACATGTAATAATAAGGAACACATCACACAAATACAATGCAGTAGTAGACTTTCAAGAGCACCATGTGGAATGTGGGACTATGAGGTATGGAACAGTATTGTTTGTGTCTGTAAATTTGATCTAATAAAGTTGTCATTGAAGAACTAATTTTAACTGTAAGACTATATATATAACATGTGTATATATGTAGAGAGAGAGAGAGTGTGTGTGTGAGAGAGAAAGAGAGAATTGCATAGAGCAGAGCTTCAGTTTAGAGGGAGAGGTTCAACTCATCACTTCAGTACTTTAGTGTTACTCCAGGATTCTGGCGAGTATGTTTTCGAATTGAAAATGAAGATAGTCCACTACAGATACGGATGTGGAACGGAGATGAACATTGGAGTTTTTCTATAATCAAACCTGAATGTATGTACGAAGAAGTTTGAGATTACATTGGATGCAAATGTGTACTCTATAATTTAAGACCTGACACGGATTTTCTGATTAGTTTAACCAAATTACTTTGGGATATGGAAGGTGAAGAAATCACAAAATATCCAACTTTTAGTAAAATTAAATATAAGTTGCAAAAGGAATATTACTCTGAACGTGTTGTTTGGATAGTATATTGCAACAACAAGCAACATTATACATACATCAGTGACAAGAATTAACCTCACACTGTGGCATGTGGGAATGCAATATTTTTCAAAGCAAGATAATATGTCTATATAAAGAGAGAGAATCGTAGAGCAGAGCTTCAGTTACGATGGAGAGGTTCTACTCATCACTTCAGTATGCCAGTGTTACTCCAGGTGTCAGGCGAGTGTGATTTCGAATTAAAGATGAAGATAGTCCACTACAGATACAGATGTGCAACAGAGATGAACATTGGCATTCATTGTTAATCAGTTCAACAGAAACTTTTAAAGTGTTCGATGTATGTTATTGGCGAAATCATTGTTCTTTATATAAGATATGTCCTGACAGCAAGCTACCTTGTAACGAATATAAACTGGAATTTGAAGCTCATGGTGGATACATTATCAAACGCAAGTCCTACAAGAAAATCAAGTACATTATGCACAAGGAGTGTAGTTACTGTTCTCTTACTACAGTTTGGACAGAACAATACAACTACAAGCAACATTATACATACATCAGTTACCAAGAATTAACTTCTCCCTATGGCATGTGGGAATGCAATGTCTTTCAAAGCAAGAACATCTGGCAGACTATATAAAGGAGTGTCGCTAGTATAAAATCGTCAGTCATGGCTAGGATGTTCAAGCCTACAGACGTTTATGAGGTCTGCAAATTGGATACAGAAAGTGTTCTTTAAACCATATGATGGTCTTCTACAAGTTCATGTCTGCATTGATATAGAACATGGGTGCTTCCTTTTTCGACAACAGTGTCGGCATTCGCTTTGGTAAAGGAATAGCATTGCAACAATTGAGCTGTGAGATATCTTCGCCTCATCAGCGACTTGCAATCCACCTTAGAAGAATTAATGATTGCCAGTATAGTGAGGAAATAGAAGAGGAACAGGGATACGGAGTAATCGACAACCAGCTCACCATACCTCACCAGGGAATCACCAATCGTTGGAAGGAGACCTGCAACAGGGCCATCCACAACTTCATTTTCGAACACGGAGGATTAATTTTTCTGTCAATGTGTAATTTATGTGTATAAAGTGGCTAATTCAGAATAATGATCCCATTGTTCCCATTGTGTCCAATTAAATAGAAGTATACATTTTTTTTACTAAAGGTTTGCACTCTGTAACTTACAGTTTATTATATTCACATTTTATTGTAAAGGAAACGTGTGAGTCAGACATTCATTTTAAATGTACGTGTTTCTCTCAAGCTTTGTCAACACGTAATAACCCAAATACTTATGATGGTACTTTAAGTAACTGTAATAGTTCTGAATGTCTTGTAAAACAGTACAGGCCTCATGTAGATCATAAGTGTAAACTTAAGGGCGAATGTATAGTAACTTCATATTATGAGGAAGAAAAATGTTTGAAATATCTTGTTTATAATACAGACACTGTTTTACCTGATCTGTATTTCGAAGAATGTAATAATAATCTTCATACTTTATATCATTTTAGCAAAGGCAGTTTGGTTACATGTCTCATACTGGATTTGATTCGTCAAAATTTTATGTACATCGAGCAATACAATTTGCAAAAATAAAATTTAGCCCTAAAACATGTGTCAACTTGCAAATTGAGAGAATTATTATACATGCATTGTTCCTTGCTAAATCATCTCAGTCGAGTGTTGGATGTCATAGTGGTAACATGACATTTTCATCCTGCAAATCATTATGTCAGTGTCAAACAAGGAAAGTCCAATATAACTCACACTCTATGGTGTAAGGGAATTTTACAAGAATTCACGGAAATCTGTGACAATATTTTTCATTTTAAAGTACTTTACTTTACTACACGAACTCATACAGTGCGGTGAACACAAGAAATATCCAGTGTTTCATATGACTGCAAACACACCTCTTTCATCTAGTATTGAAGATGTCTACTCTCATTATGTCGAATCCTATCCTGATTTGACTGAAAGCATTGTTTTACATGCTCCTACTTGTAAAGACGTTAGTGTCCAAACAGACAGATTAAAATCAGGGTGTAAGAAATGCTCACTCATTTAAAGCAGAGGACAAGAAGGTGAACTGGATCCAATTTTGAGAAAATGTATGAAAAGTTTGTTCATGGAAGTTGCTAACAGTTTATAAAAATATATGTTTTCAAAGAAAAAATGTTGTATTTTACAGTGATAAGAAAATGTTTGTGTTAGCCTGTATCTGTTTCAGAGCAAGGTGTAATTATTATACATAAAGTTTTGGATCTACCAGTATTTCTGAAATAATTTGTGTAACATGCTGTATTTGCTACTGCAAAAATTTTTTGTAAATATATTGTGAATTCAATTGTGTTTGTTAAACATGCTAATGTTTGGAACAAATTCTACTTGATAGTGTTTTGGGACATCTTGTACTTGATTGTGTTGGAACAAGTATGAGTGATTTGTGTATGTTTGAAGCAAAAGTTATCTACTTGCTTAAATATGTTTTTGAACATAGTATGCTGCATCAGTGATAAAATATCTTTTTTTGGATCATCCTGTGCTTGTACATATTTTTGTAAATAAATATGATGTAAAATGAATTTTTTACACTATTTACCCTATTCCTTATTAAAAGTGAACTTGTTTTGCTACAAAAAATATTTTCTCCTCAGAGAGGGAAAAGTACTTAATTTATCTTTAACATACACATGCACACACACAGAGAGAGGAGAGAGAGAGAGAGAGAGAGAGAGAGAGAGAGAGAGAAAAAGAGATTCTTAAAGTCTCTATTAAAAGTGTTGCATTAACAAGAAACAGTCTTGTAAAGAAAAGATTCAGATACGAAACAAACCATTACTTCGCCAAAAAAAAATCTAATCAGGTAAAGATATATTAGAATTTGAGAAAAAGAGTAAGAAATCGTCAAATAAACACGCAATTCAAACCTAATGGCTTTAAAACGGACAATTACACGTTAAATTCAGATTTAACGCCTAAAATAAATTATACCCACGCTAAATTTAAAAAAAACCTGTAAAATCCTTTTAAGTGCATTAAAATTGCATAAAACATATTAAAATGTCTTTAAACATGTTAAGTGACTATTTGATATCCATTTCAGGCGAATAGCATTTATTTTAATTTATGCAAGAAGGGAGGGTGGTGAGGATATAAATAGCACCTCACGCCCACTGGAGCTCATTTGCTTATGTGACTCCATGGAGCTAACAACTCCTCTCCAATGTGCGGACAGTCAGTGAACTGGTCCGCAGTGCCTAGGTCAAGGGCATTGGCTCCCTCTTGCCATTTGCCATCGCCTGCATACCTATTCGTCAACGGGGCTGTGCGACCGAGCAGACCCAGCCGTCTATCGTTTCTGCCACGACAGTGAAAGCCTGTCGGAGAAGGCTCCCATGGCATTCTTCAGGGACTGCCATCGTCCGCCTGCTCAATGATCCTGCCGTGATGGTGAAAGTAACCCTCCTCGCCAGGCCGCTTGCTAGGCTGCCAGTCCTACGGAGCTGCCGAGGGGGATTGCGGCGGTGGACGGCTGCCCCGACTCTTACTTGATGGGGGAAGGGGGGTAGCACTCATACAGCTTGACCTGGGTTCAACTCTCATTCATCAACCAACATCTTCACTACAAGAGTTTAAATAAGTGAATAAAAAAATTGAAGGGTTTTCGGTATTTTCTTTAAAAAAATTTCGCATTTTTTAGAAACTTTGAGTAAATTGCTACGTGATTAATCATTGAATGTTTATATGGTTTTATTAAACTTTTTATTAAATTGTTAAACTAGTAACAAAATCATTACGACTGAATAAATTTCGTTAAAAAAGTTTAACAACTGAATGATTTTTCTTTCAAAATCATAAGCATGAATGATTTTCATCAAACTTGTTATTAAATCATTCAACTTTTAACAAAATAAGTAAGATTTGAAAGAAATCTTTATTAAACTGAATGATTAGTCTACAATTGTGAAATATTTTAATGAATTTTGTTAAACGTTTAACAAAATTTTTACAAATCAATGAAATTTCTATATAAATCGCTAAAATCAATTAAATTTCTTTAAAAAATTGTTACAAATGAATAAATTTTCATTAAAATCGTCACAAATCAACTACATTACTTTTAAAATTTATTTCACACTTAAGAATATTTGTTGAGTTAAGAATTTTTTAAAAGGATGTTTAGTAAAGTTTAAGGGTGGATATTTAAAGATGGGTTTTGCTCATGAATGAGTATAACATTTTTTGAGCGGGGGGGGGGGGGGGGGGATAGTCATGAGAATTTAATTCCAGATGTATTTTTTTTAAATGTAGTTTTGTGAGTTTATTTACCATAGCAGAGAGGAGAGGTAGACCGCAAGTAGCTGCATCCTTTGCACTATATGCAATATGGTTCGTGTCAAAAACACACACCTAGAGCCTCTCTTCACTGTTTAAATAATCGCAAACTATGTGAAAATGCACCTAGAATGCATAGCCAGGTACTCTGAGAAAATTATTTTTTTGGTTATGTAATTGTATAACTGTGATTGTGTGAGTGTGGGGGAAAGGTCCCGCGAATTTAAGTTAATTTTACATAATTATAATAAATGTTTATGGGAGCAATGTTGTGTGGATGAGGTATGAACTATGGAACAGCTAAAACAAGTGAAGAACTAAGCTGGATACTCCTCGCGAATTCAGGAGATGCATAACCTCAGCTTCCAAGATTGTTCAGTATGAGTTGACTAGAGAAGGATTATGATGAATATATGAGCTTTGAGTATTTCTAACAAATGAAATGTTTTTGATGTGTATGTGATGGGGTCGTTTGGGGAATTAAGTTAATTTTTAGACATTTCCTTTTCAAAGTTGAAATGTAAATGCGAGTGTGAGTGAGCGTGTGTGTGTGTGTGTGTGTGTGTGTGAGAGAGAGAGAGAGAGAGAGAGAGAGAGAGAGAGGAGAGAGAGAGAGAGAGAGAGAGATATTTTAAAGTTTTTTTTTTAAGTTTCAGTCAATTTTACTTCTAAATTGCATGATTGTTTAGTTGTAAAAGTATTAAATGTGTATGTTGTTTTCCTTTAAGTATTGCATGTTTAGTTTATAGCTTAAAATGTTTGAATTTCAAGTATTTTTTTAATATTTAGTTTATAGAATTAAATGTTTCAATTTTAAGTACTTTTTAATAATGTCTGAGTGTAACAGATTAATTCCCCTTGCTAAAACTTTCGTTATGAAATTTATTTTCGGAAAATTTATAGAATCAATAGAATTTTTTTAAATAGTTAAAAACTACTTAAAAGTTTTGGTGGTGTAAAACTACTTAAAAGTATTTCTACAGTGTAGAAATTTGACCGTGTAAAACTACTGAAAAATTTTTAAGAGTGTAGAAATTTGGCAGTGCAAGATTAATTTTTTTTTTAAATATAAAGTTTTAATATTAGACATAATCTGAAACGTAATATTGTAAAAACAGTCTGCTCACTTTTTACAAAACACAAAAGCTTTGCACTGGGAAATATAGACGAGACAGGTCGCAAAGCATGGTCAATTCATTACTGGAGATGGGGTGCAGAATGAAAATCGGTTTTGGCACAGGGTTGGAGGGGAAGTGTCCAGTCTCTCTCCTTTTGGCATGATCAGCAGGCTTTGCGCGACATCGGGGGAGAAGGAGAAGTTGTTGGGTGTGGTCCGAGGGGTAGTGGCAAGTTTCTCCATTCTACCTCTGTCACACATGCGTGCCCACAGGCTTTGCGCATTAGCGGAGTTGAAGGGGAAGTTGGTGGGCGCAAGAGGAGTAGAGTGACTAAGGTGGCGTTAGCTACAGTTTAGTGTACTAGAGTTCCCCATTCATTGTCTGCCTCATGCTATGCACATTTCCCACACGTGCACTCTTAAACTCCAGCCCAGCCTGCCTGGCTTGTTCCCCCTTACCATGCATATGGCCCATCGGTCGGCCAAGGTCTTGCCCCATCTAATGTTTCTTCCTGTTTGCTATGTTCCTGACTCTCGTCCATGTTTAAAAGTATTCAGATTTCGCTACCTTTTTAGTCACCGCTCGTTTCTGTCTTTCCCCAACAAACATTAAAAACGAATTAAGAAAAACATTTTGTCTAGGATGTTATTGATAACATTATTTTTCACTTATATTATGTGTGTTATTAAGAGTGTTTTATTTTTTTCAGAATGAGGGGTTATTTCAGTGTATTTATTGTGGTGTTTAAACTTTTATGTTGGGGAAACTAAAGAAAGTTTTTAGTTAGGAGTCAAAATGGGTGAGTGTAAGCAATCCTGCATTGACATTTTGCTTGAAGATCTTTACGTAAGCGATTCCGATTCGGCATCGCACATGGAAAGACAAGCAAGCTGTCGAGACAGTGTCCCTACGCCTAAGCGGACACAAGTTAATCTTTCGGAGGACGATATCTTCTTAAGCGATTCAAGTACGGATTTGCTTACAGAGGGATTGTCAGCACCAAAAGGTCAAAATGTGTTTACTTCCTCCAAACATGAGAAGGTTGATCTTATGAATGTCGACATATTTCTGTTAGACTCGGAAAGTTCTTGTGATTCGGAAAGTGTTCCAACCAATTCATAACTGTCTTTCTAGTTGATTAGAGATATTTTGCCAAGGGAGCTGGGAAATAATTCCTTTTCTGATTCCCAGGCCTCAGTGGAAGCTTTGCCAGATTTGACATACCAGCTATTGGCTACAGGGTTTGCGGGAAGACTAAATGATGCACAGATACGTAATAATCAATTAGATTCTGACACGAATTTTTCTTTTTCTTTGAGAGGTGTAAGGCCCCTTTATTAAGCTAATTAATGGCATCACACCGACCAGTTAGATTATCCATTTCTGTAGCGTGTAAGTATTTGAAGTCCCTCACGATGGAAGAAGGCACTACAGAGACTTTTTATTTTCAAAGCCAAGCACTCCCTGTCCTCCATTCATCCGATGTGGGTTTAATATATGATGAGGATATCATTCCGTATCTCACAAACAGACTTGAGGAGTTTAGTGCGCGTGGTTCTGGCTGGAGTCTGTAAATGTTGACGTACATGGACGTCCATATGAGTCAATATCTGCCATTTACCATCGGTGCTGCACACACTAAAATGCCCAACTTATTTCCAATTGTCTTGCTTGTGTCGATGTAGACTGCCCGGAGGGAATGTGTTTCCACTACCCCGTTGTAGCATCTCTGTTTACTGCCATACGACATGCTGAGAGAATTACTTAATATCCTAAACATACCCAGGTTTTGAATATCGAGGTCTGTCGACACATGATGTCATACAGGATATTCGCAAGTTTGAGGAGAACAATTCTTCTGTCAATGTATACTGTGTGGTAGACAAAGATAGTAATATAATTGACGACACTTGCGAAAAGGGTGGGGTTGTAGTACCAATGCGTATTTCTCCTGTACGCCATGACAAGCATGTGAATATTTTGGCTATTTACACAAGTGGAAATGCCACTCATCTACATTTAGTATGCATTATAAATTTGTAAAAAGGCTGGTTGGTAGTCAGCTGAATAAGAAGAAAAACAGAAAACATATTAGCGAGCTTTGTCTCCAGTACTTTGTTAGTGAGGAGAAACTCGCTAGTCACAGAATTCTTTGTCAGCAACAAAAGGCTGTTCGCAGTACTTTCCCCACTGGGATCAACAAGTACTTGTAATTTTAAGATTACAGCAAACAGCAGAGATTTGGTTTCGTCGCCTATTGTGATGTTGAAAATTGCCTGAAACGCATGTCCACTTGCTTGCCTAATGATGAAAGAAGTAATACAACTACCATCAACCAACATGTTCCATATGCTTGTAGCATTTTGTTGGTTTGTTCATACAATCCAAGTTTATTTAACTATCTTGAGTTTGTGGGTGCTGATTGTATGTACAAAATAGCTAATAAATTAGTTGAACTTACAAAGTGGGTTGCAGGAATTTACAGCACCATTGTTCCGATGAAGCCAAAAACCTCTGCTGATGAAGCTAAGTTGGCAGCTCAAAAAAGTTGTCACATTTGTAAAGAACTGCTCGGTACAGATAATATTTTGGTCGACCATGACCATCTGACTGGCGAAATCAGAGGCCGCACACATAATAAGTGCAACTTGAATTTCAAATTGCCCAAAAGACAACTTGTCGCTGTTTTCCATAACCTGCATAGTTATGATGCTCACTTTCTCATAAAGTCCTTTGCTAAACATTACATAGCGTTCTACTATGGAACTGTGGTAATTGAAAATCCTGGAAAAATTCGAGTCATTGGAATGACCCCTGAAAAATTCAAGTGTATCACAAAACAGATTCGCAATGGGACAGATTGTAATGGAAAGGCACAATATTTCAAGCTAAGATTTATTGATTCATTCCAATTCATGAGCGCCTATCTGGAAACTTTGGCAGGATATTTACTACCTTCGCAACTGACTATCACCCGCTCGAAGTTTCCAAACAACACCCAGTTCGAATGGACAAAACAGGAGGGAGTTTTTCCTTGCAGCATTTTTAAATCGCCCGACAGTCTGATGTGCATGTCACTCCCACCAAAGGATGCACTTCATAATGTGATGAGAGGAAAAGGCATTAGCGATGAGGATTATGCTCATGCCCAAGCCATATGGGATGCGTTAAACTGCATAAACTTGCGGTGGTATGCCATTCATTACTTAAGTGTGGACACTTGTTTGCTGGCTGATGTTTTTGAGAATTTCAGGGCTGTATGTTTGGCTCATTACGGTTTTGACACTGCCATGTACGTCACAGCTCCGTCTCTTTCATGGGACGCTTTATTGTCAATGACACACATGCGGCTAGAGCTGTTGACTGATACTGACATGTATCTTTTTGTAGGATGCGGGGTTAGGGACGGCATTACCCAGGTTTCAAAAAGACGTGTGGAAGTCAAACATGTTTACATGGGTGAGGACTACGACCCTAGTGAGGCAACGAAATATTTATGCTATTTCGATGTCAACAGACTGTATAGTAATACAATGCAGTCCAAGCTTCCGATTGGTAATTTCGAGTGGTTTGAGACTGATGTGTTCTCTTCATGGATTTTGCAAATATGGTGAATGACGGTGACACTTGTTTTTCTCGGATGTGGATCTGTCATTTCTGGAGGAGTGTCATGATAAACTATCTGATCTGCGTTTGGCCCCAGAAAATGGCATATCTCCGAACGGCTTGCATAAGAAACTTATTTTGACACTCGCACAGCACAAGAAATTTGTTATATACTGGGAAACACTGAGGCAGTACTTGATGTATGGGGCCAAACTTTACTCTGTTAATAGCATTTTGTGATTTGAGCAGAATGCATGGGTGGCTCCGTACGTCGATTTTAACATTGAGAAACGTGTCTGGGCTGGAAGGCACTCGAAAAATCGTTTTTTAAGTTGATGAATAATTCAGCTTATGGAAAAACATTGCAGAATGTCCGCTGGGAAAGGGACATCAGAGTCGTTTCGAGGTATGACACGACATTTGGGGCTGCAGATCTGATAGGTCGTCCAGCATTCCAGGCACAGCAGATTATCGATGCAAACTTAGTCCTCATCGAAATGAGAAAGAGTTCTGTTGCATTCAACAAAACTTTGTACACTGGTGTTGCCATTCTCAACCTTTCAAAATTAACACTCTATGAATTTCTCTATCACAACATGTGTACAAAATTTCTTCCGCCAGCTTTGTATCTCCTGTATTGTGACACTGATTCATTGGTATACTCTATTGCTTCTGATGATGTACATAAAGTAGTTACCCCAGATTTAAAGGCATGGTTTGATACATCCAACTAAGTGCTCAATAATCCGCAAGGATTCCCTCAGAGGAACAAAGGCCGCACCAGGGTGATGAAAGATGAATGTGCTGGGTGCATAATCACACACTTTGTAGGTTTATGTCCTAAGCTTTATGCATACGTTGTTGCAAATTAGTGATGTATTCGTAAGGCGAAGAGTGTAAAACCCAATGTGTTGTAATCACTCAGGTACAAGGATTATCGAAATTGTTTCCAAAACTGCACAAGGGTAATGGGGACCCAATATCAGTTCTGTTTGCGTACTCATCAAGTCTACACTGAACACGTAACAAAGGTAGTGTTGTCAGGTATGGATGATAAACAGTACATTGAGGCAGATGGAATATCAACATTACCTTGGGACACTATCGAACACCTGAACATTTTTTTCCCCTCAATATAACAGTTTCAACACCACAATACATTTATAGACCTGAAAACACCACACAATGTCAAGGACACCCATCTGCCGACATCACACGCACCTCCTGTTCCACAGTCATCGCAGCTGGCTACAATCATCATCGCAGCTATTTAGAATCATCATCGCATCCGACTACACCAACTGCAAATATTTACAACACCTGTTGAATCAACATCATAGCTGACTACACCAACTATAAATATATAGAACTAATTTCAGCACTTCTGTTGCATTGAAATCCAATGCTGCTGCTCCCTGTTTGCCTAAGAAGATTAGTACTATCTTCAATAAATCGTTCCCTTGTCAAAAAGAAAATCAAATTCCCAGTGGAAACTGTATGCGTGTGAGTGTTCTGCTTCAGTCGCTTGACGTGTGTGTGTGTGAGAGAGAGAAAGAGAGAATTACCCAGATGTGACACAATATGTAAAAAGAACGTCTTAAGTCCGCATCTTCACGAACACCCAACCAGTGTGTCGTCAAATTTACATAATAAATGTACATGTGTAGGAAAGAGAAAACCAACAGTTGCTCTTGTATACGATATGTAAAGGAAATTGTTTGTTGTACATGAATCTCTTCAATTGTGTATTAGTTTGTGTAAATATTTTTAAATCTTGTAATATATGTCAAACAGTAGTACCAGTAGTTGTAGTGTTAGGTTTCAGTAATGTTTGTAAAATTTCGTTGATGAATTGTTATTGATGAAGTCTCTTTTAGTGTGTAAGTTGATTGTTGTTAAAATGACATTGATGAAATATCTTGTTTTTGTGAAAATGACTTGCTTTTGTAAAAAAAAAAAGGCTTATAAGTTAGAGTATTGTTTATTTATACTTGATTTAATGGAAAATAACGTCTTTTTTTTTAAACAGAGAAAAATGTGGAAACTCAATGCTTGTAATTAGTTGTGGCTTTTTTGTATATAAATGAGAAAATGTGTTTTAGTATGTGTAAAACGTGATTGTTTGATGACTTTTACTGTGAATAATGAATTGTTTGTTGTAAATTAATTTTTTTGTGTGATGTAATATGTAGGTTTAAGGAGCATTTTTGAAAAATAATATTTTATAATAAAATGTTAAAAAATGAATAGTGTGAGTTATTATTTATTTCTTTTTAATACCTTATGTCCTAACTTTTTTCAATGATATCTTCTGTAAAATGAGAAAGCAATGCTATGAGTGTGTGCCTTTCAGTATTGGTAAGCTAATGACTTGTATTAAGAAATTTCAGGATAACTTTTTTCTTTCTTTCACGAAGAAGAAAATGTACTTTTCTTAACTTGCAATAATTGCATAGACTTTGAAGGGCTGAATGGAAATTACAAAAAGAAAAAAAATATGGAGAAAATCAAACATAGCTGATTGAATGAATGACATTTTGCAAAGGAGTGAGGCAACATGTTAGTACCTTGACAAGACCTTCGTCCATTCCGGCTATTCAAGTTGAAAGTTGGAGCAGGACACAAGAGTATGTTGGCCAACTTTTGTGACATCCCAGGGGACATATTGAAAGTGAATCCCGCATACCTTCACAGAGGTAGGTAGCAAAAACCCCTGTCCCTCCTTGCCTACAATCTACGACTGCACCCAACAGAAACCATCAAACACAGTCCAGCAAACATTTTTTAAAAATATATTTAAATTTACATATACACAGATTACAAGAGTTCCTGTTCAAGATACAATGTGTGTTAATGTGTTATTTATTCGTACTGAGTAGCTGGATTTCGTTTAGTGAGTTTGCACTTGTCTATCGTGTTATTCATTGATACCTACAACTCGTTTAAAGACTCTACCTTGTGTAATTTCATAGCGGGATTTCGTTAAGTGAGTTTGCACCAGATGTTATTCACATAGCTAAAATTTTCTCTCATGTAAATTATATTTCTAAGCTCAAGACTCACTTTACGTCTAAGACTCATGTATTTACAGTTATTATTAACATAGTCGTTTGAAATTTCCGATTCGATGCGTGTAATTTATTAATATGTAGAACACTCTGAAATTCTCTAACGTTTAATTGCATTCCGAAAACAGATCGTTTAACACGTAAATCGCATTTTTCAAAGTCGCCTATCTACAAGCAATATCCCACCAAAAAGCATAAAATTTATACTTAGAACACTCTTAGAAATCGTTTAAACACACTGAAATTCTCTCGTGTGTTAAATATATTTGTAAAAATCGACTATCTATAACCAACATCCCTCCAAATACCTCAAAATTAGAAAAAGTAGAAAAAAATTAGCCTTAGCCCATTCTTGCACTCAACTCCACACCTATATAAGACATTGCAACCCACCACTCTGAACAGTCGCCTCCAAGATGCCACACCATCAACATCGTAGAGAGCTCCTGGTACCCCCTCCCCCACCCAAAAAGAAAGAAATAAAAAATAAAAATAAAAATATACTCCTATTAAAAATTAACCTTTCCAATCTATTTAACCCTTTCAATAAATTTAACCCTTTGAATTAAATTTAGTTTCTTTCATTAAATTTAACCCTTTCATTAAATTGTTGGCCTTTTGGTTAACCCTTTCAATTAATAAAAATTGGGAGGGGGCCAGCCTGCCCCTACTACTTTTGTGAATACTAAAATATTTTACATTACGTTTTGTGTTTTTAATGCATATAGGTGTATAGACTGTTCGCAGTAAAGTGAGCACTTTTTAAGGCCCTCCCAAGAGGCATTAATCACTGGTAAGTATATCTTATGGCAGCCCCAGGCATTATATTTTGAGAGTGGTGAAATGTAAACACTGTATTTTTTGGTCACATTGCAATGTTTATATTATAAAGTACCAGGACGATAGAAATTGGGCGAAAGGAAAATTTTGGAAGGGCCTTAAAAAGTGCTCACTTTACCGTAATAAAAATTAGTAAAATATTGACTTCTCAAGAAATTCTACATTTGCCCTAGACAGACGCCCGGATATACTGATCAAGTCCATGGTGACGTTAATTGTACGTATGGTGGAAGAAAACATAATGTGCATACAAGTAGATCTTAAGCAGGGCTTTCAAAGTGCTCATTTCACGGTGAACATCCTATAGCATACACACTAAGAAATTATTCGGAAATTTCCCATACCAGTTTATACGCTTAGTGAAAAAGCGGTAATGGTAATTTTTGCTCCTATACATGCATTGTCGTGTTACTACGTTTGCTCAGGAAACTGTCAAATGCGTAGGCAAGTTCCCAACTTTGTATAGTAGCGACGCTGAACATTCCAATATTCGCAGCTTAATGTGTGGTATTAGGTAGGTTTAAAGCTTCCATTACAATTTAGGAAGTTTACCAGAAATTTTTTTTTACATTGTACATTAATAAGCTCATAGCACTGAAACAGCATATAGATCTCGTACTGCGATACACGCTGTAACACGGAGTACAGTTGCTGTCGGATGTTGTCCTGAGACAGACGGGTCCACGATTGTCGGACGGCGTGTTACAGATCCCGGATACTATGGCACGGAGGCATAAAGGCATTTCAACCATTTCGTACACATGCTCGACTGGAGACATGCCAGGGGAGCAGGCAGGCCATGCTAGTGTTTGGGCTTGACGGAGGCAGTTCTGGACTAACCGGTTTTTGCTAAACACTTGCATTTCACAAAGAACTCTCAGGTGCAAATCCGAGTTTTACACAAAACACCTAGCTTCATGTTGAGCACTAGGGATTCACCCGAAAATCCTAAGATTTTACTGAAAGACAGTGGCTCGCGCATAATTCAGGTTTCCGGTTTATGTCGGTACCATGTTAGGTTCGGTCAGCTGCATTGAATGCTAAACCATGGCTCTAAGGCCATGCTAATCTGACTCCGTCTGATTTACAGAGACGTATTTTCCAGTTACTATCACAAGCGTCACGAGCATACGAAGAGAAAATTCTTATAACTGCGGAACTGAAGTGTTAGTGATGAATCATGGGCATTTACTGATCCACATTATCGCTCTTTGGAAATCGACGATATTTCTTTCTCGTTTACAATCGTTTTACTTGACTGTATATTAGCATAACTGATTTTTGTGTTCACAAACATTCGGTAAACGTGTGTTAAGACAATGTAAATCGCCGTCATTTGGAGCCGCATCCATTCGAGTGTCAGTGTTGTCTTAATGGATTGCCTAATATAATGAAAGTTCGTAGTGAGCGAAATACTGAAAAAAATAATTGTGAACCGAATTTTAACTACATAATATACTGTATTTTGATGGGATTAGATTTATTGACAATATATTTGAGGCGTGTATTACAGTGTCATCAGCGTACATCTGAACTTTAGCATAAGAATCGGGTATGGCTGCTGTGTAAGGGTATCAGAGTTTTCAATTGCTACATCAAATTCGTGGTCTGTAAAATAGCTGCTCAATAAATTAATATAACAGTCTGGAAATTTGAAGTTGATTAGTTTTTGAATTAGGCCCGGGATCCATACTTAATCAAAAGCTTTAGCATTGTCTAGAAAGATTGCTATTGCGTGTTTTTTCTGTCTTAGACCTAAGGATGTAGTCGTGACGAAGGGAGAATGCGCGTGGTTAGTTGAAAGGCCAGAAATAAAACCAAATTGAGTATTGGGAATCATACGTTTCATTTCAGCGTGTGTTTTCAGCCCCGTGAGAAGTTCTTTTTTCTTTCCTTTTTTTTCAAAAATTTTACTTTGTGAACTCAGAAGTGATATCGGGCGCCGGTTTTGAAGGAGGCAGGGGGCTTTTCCAGGTTTCGGTATAATTATTACTTTTGCCCGTTTCCAGTCTGCAGGGAAATAATAAAATTCTAATATTGCCTTGAATATGTTTATAATTATGAAGAGGGTTGGGTATGGTGCATTTTAAACTTGTTTACAAGTTATTTTATCATGCCCCGGGTCTTTTTTTTTTTTTTTTTAGAGTTTGCCTGATTTTAAGATAAGCAATGCTTCTGGTAAAGTTACAAGTTCCGGTTTTATCCTGTTTTTTTTTTTTGCGAGAAAAGCTGCCGTGGTTGTATTAACGTCTCCAGTGAAATTAGATTCTCCGAAGTCTAGATTTGGTTTGAATTGATCAGCGGGTATGTAAGCTATGGCTTCTGCCTTATCTATGGGGGCGTATTTTAAGCCTGACGGAGTTAAAATGGGGTAGACATTTTTGAAATGTTTTTACCTCGGAGAGTTTTTGATATTTGCCAAGCATTTTAATGTTATCTGCTATTCCGGCTATAAAGGTTTCCCATTTAGTTTGCGTAATTTATCCAATTTGGAACGTAAGTTTTTTTAAATGATTTTATTAATCTTTCTGTTAAATCTGGGGATCTGTACTGTTGGCATTCGTGCCTAGCATGGCGCTGTTCAGAAAGTAACAAGTTTATATCCGGGTAATCTTGTTTTAAAAATCGCCGCCTGGTAAGGAACTGGGTATTTTTATCTAATTGGATTTAATTGTGTTTTCAAATATTTGTAATCTCGGTTCTATGTCATCTTTGCATCTAGTTTCTAATTGCTGCTCCATGAATATATATTCCAGGTCAGTTTTAAAGTTTTCCCAATTTGTTTGCGGCAGTTTATTTAGAATAATTTAGGGGTGTCTAACTAGGTACGTAATGGTTTTACAAAACACTGGCGAGTGATCTGAGTCTTATTCGTCCAGGACTGATGGTTCTAAAATTTGGTTAGCTAGATTGGTCAGAATAATATCAAAAACATCCGGCTGGAAAGAGTAATATTGTGAAAAATATGTTGGCGTGTCCGGTGCATGAAGTAGCTAACTGTTTTGTTGGAAGTGATGAAAAAGAGTCACGCCCTTAACTTTATTTTGCTCGCTGTGCCATGGTAATTTTTTTGCATGTAAGCCCCCTGTGAGCAGAAACGGGTGTTGCTACGCAGTTATTTTGTCCATATACGCTTCTAAGAGTGGTTTACTGGGTGATTGATAGGTAGAAATTGACGTAATGTGTCAGGAGTCAGTTTGAATATTAATTGACGTGGTTTCTAAGTTCTGGCAGTGTGGATTTTTTTATATAAATGGTGGTGAATTTTATCATGAATTAATATCATAGCAATCCCTCCTTCAGTTACTCTATTATTTCCATATGTTACGTAATTTTTTATCTAAATCTCTTATGAGGTTTTAAGTTTGTCTCCCCAAATAAAGCAAATTCTATTCCGTACGTTTCCTGCAGTCTTTCTAATTCAGAAAGTTTGCGAAACACGCCGTTGATGTTCCAATACAGAAGGGACGGGGCACCAGGGACTTGGTAGGTGTTTTGTCTCATTAGAGAGCAACTCGGAACGTCGTGATGGCCTCCAACAGCAGCATCGTCTTGGCCATGTGGTCTTGGGTGTGTTCTGCTGCCTCCATGTAGGATCAGAAGTGCGTCATGACTGCCATGGAATTGGCCTCCCGCAGGAAATCCTGGAGATCGCGCCTGGTAATACCCATTTCACCCAGTGATGCGACAGGTTTTTAGGAGGGTTTTCCTGGTCTATGCTGCAACAGGGTGTAGTGTGGAGAGCGTGTAGTGCTCTAGAGGTGCTCTGGTTGCGCTGGTGTAAGAATGTGTCTCTGGCAGTGCCCGTACATTTCGTATCTTGGAATACACGGCCGTGGTGAAGGGCTGCAGCAGCAACAGCCAATCGTGTTTGAGCCCTTGATTCAGTTCTGCGCTTGGCAACTGCCTGCCGGCGCTGGACGTTTTCCGTCGCCTTCGGGCCCGGCTGGAGGTGGCTAAGTGAAAACTTTGGCAGTAGCAGCACCGCGGATTCGGGTTTTGTTTGGCGCACGCATCCAGAGTGTATGGACCAAAGCATTGGGGGGTAGACAATAGGCAAATGTCAGATTTTTTTTTAAATATGATCGAGGGCGTTGCATTGTGTCACATCGGGCAGCCGCTTAATATGGGGGCGGGGGTGAACCATTGTCATGTTGAGCCAGGCTTTTTCAGTGAGAAGGGGCAGAATGTCACTGCACGCGGCCGTCACGCAGTAAAGTCGCAGTGGAACCCGCCATGTTTGTGTGGGGTAGGAGGGATCCTGTATTTTGCCGTGGAACTGGTACGCGTCTAGTACTGTCTAGTCACGCTCCGAAAGCTCCTGCATGATCGTGTCTTTGTCTGTGTCCGCCGGCAGGTCGAACACAACTTTCTGTGGCTGATCCACGGAGGTACTGAATGTGAAATACGGGACTTGGCAGGCCTTGAGGAGGTCTTTAGCTGCGTTATATTTCTGCATATCTGCAGGCACAATGTGAATGCCGTTGCGGGATGTGGTAATTGTGAAGACTGTTGCGTGGAGCGCACGAAGTTTGGTGACAAGGAAACTGTACTTGTTTGTTTCTCGTACTACAAGTCTGTAGGACGTTCGTTTGTTGTTCGTTGCGGAGCACAGCTCTGTGTGTGCGTTGAGGGGGGGGGGGCTGGCCTGAAGGGCTGGGGGTATTCTGGGTGCCTTGGACATCCCGCAGGGCATCAAACCTGTTTGAAACCGCTACGCCGGACTGAGCCTCCTCTGGAAGAGAGTTACGACGTTTCTTGTTTTTTGTTCTGGTGGCACTCGAGAGTTCGCCGAGATCCCCTCTCAAGCTCGAGGTTCATTTCCGCTTGTCGCTTGCTCAGGCGCCAGCGAACTTCATTCTGTTCCGGCGATCCTACTTCCAGTAACTCGATATCGCCTGATTCAATTTCGTTCGCGTGCTCTCCCGGGGTAAACAAAGGTACGAAGATATCATTCTCAGCCAATCGTACATTATATTACGCTGGTGTCCCTTTCCACACTTTGAGCTTCAACGCGACGAACAGTGATTTGCTGATGGCAGAAGCGACAACCGGAGCCTCGCGCTCGCATTCGAAGGGGAGAACACAAAGGCACATAAGCTGAAAAAGCCACTCAGTATTACCACCTCACCTCCATATACAATTTTAAACCTCACATGGGATGGAGCAACACTTTATCGAAGATTTTTTGTGCAAACTATGTTGTCCAATTTTCTAACATAGTCACTGTCAAAACACTTATTAGCATGGTTAAATTATTGAAATCGGTAAAATAATTTGAAAGTTGTGATTTCTGAAACTATTACATAAATCTGGAGTTATCGTACACATTGTTGTGTAAGAAGTTACGCAGATACAATTATTTTACAGCTATCTTTATACATAAAATCCATTGTACGCGACTAAACCGCATCATCACTGAAAATCCACTGGACCAATTGAGACCATATTCATACCATATGTTATTGAGGTGGCGAATAAAGTTCATAGTTATGTTTCATCCCGATAGGAGGTGCTGTAGTCTAACTTCTATAATTATGGGCTGATTTTGCTCATACTCGAAGGAAATGTTTGTTGATCTCAAAGAGAAAGATGCCAGCGACACCACGGTCAAACATCGGACGACGTGACAGACTTAATAGAGGGGACGCATTGAGAAGGCAAAATAGAACGTGAAAGAGGCGGAAAAACGTTCGTCAGGATCTGCTAGTTTTAGTATAATATCTTATATTAATTGCCTATACAAACGCACTTAAAAGAGAAAAACAAACAAGGACCACAATTAATCTGCGAATAGGTTTTTAATTTTGTTAATTTTATTCATTTTTTAAAGAAAATAAGCTACGAATTCATCAAAATCTAAAACTATATATTTTTCTTACCAGTTGAGCTAGCAATATGGGGTTTCAAGCGTTAGTTTTCCTTTTTCTCAAAAGATAATATTACAGGCTTTTTACCGGGAAAATATAAATTCACCGATTATTGCCATCCATGCTGAGACATAAAGCTGCAGTGGAAGTTTCGTGCCACTGGTGTGTATAAAATGAGGAAAAACAGCTGTATGACCGAACATAAAGTGGCAATTTGCAGGAAAGAGTGAACGCGACAAAACACAACGAGAAATTGCAGCTCAGTTGGGCATTTACAAGGAATGTGTATCAAACCCAATATATTTATTTTGAAGTAACACTCTTAATACGCATGTGAAAATGATCTATTATAAACTCTAACAAAGGTCGCATGCTACCTAATCTTCAGTGAAGTATTTTTTAAGAAGTAACAAATGTTTCCCCAGTGTTTTCCTATTTCTATTATTGATTTATATCCTACATCAACTAAAGTTTTAAGTTTTCGTTTATATTATATCTTGCGTGGTCCGTAACTTTTGATGTGTAATGTAAAACAGAAATTCAAGTATTTACAATTTATTAAACGTTAATATTTTTATCAATATAGGCCTATATTAACTTTCCCTCCAACTTTTACTTCGGCAACGGCAAAACTATCTATCACTCCTCCTAATACCAGCTTCCTAACCACGAATATCTCACTAGAAATGAGTGCTAATGATGTAATTGTTTTTGCACCCATGGTGCTATTTATTATATGGAGTTTGGTAAGAGAACGCTCTACGCCGTAAATCAGATTATGAATACTTAGATTTTTGGCAGACCAACGTTTGATATAACTCCACTCAAATCATTGAAATTATATTATATTTTACTTTATGTCGCATCCAGCCCGTGAAAAAAAAATTATCTGAAAGAAATATTTAGGCGCACTTAACCATCGTGTTTAGTGACTTCATCATACGCCGCACTTTTCTATGGCAGATGCAAATAAATTGAAGCTTAATTAACCAGATATTTGATATTATGTTTTCAAAGTTCAAGCGTGAATAATTGCGCAGGTGGACAGACGGTGTCAATATATTTATAAACGTAGAGTGAATATGATTCAAATGTTGACATTCTTTACCGTGCTGCTCGCTAACAGTGATCACAGTCATATCAAGTGGCATTAGCAGAGACGTCGCGACTGACATAGAATTACGAAACTCTCATAAGTTTTACCGTGCGACACCATAAATATAACTGGCGTAAACCTATTATCTTATTAACACCACACATAAGTAAAAATAAAAAAATGTAAGAATTCGACAATACAAAGATATAACTGTAGCAATGACTACCCACATCTTAATTCTTCTAATATTAATTAAGAACGCTATTTTCTTGAATGGAAAATGCCTCGGGGCCCTTGTGGTCCCTCCATGTTGTGGGCCTCTGGACAGTTGCCAGTCCAGCCATCCTGTAGCTAATCCCCCCACCCCCTTTTTTTCCGCCCCTAAATATCTCACAGAGCCTCGGGTCTATTGTGAAACAGCATATTGAGCAACAGCGTTTCGGTTTTTCCTTGCATGTCATAATAATTAATTTAAAGCATAACTTTTCTATTGTAGACCCGCCCTTATCCGGGGCAGTGATACATAGGGGTTTGTGTCACATCCTATGCACTTTCTTGTGTAACACAAAAGCTGTCTGTTAGGAAAAGATTTATAAATTTATGTAAACTGATAAATACTTCGTTCCTTCTGATCTAATTTATGATGCTGAGATTCTAAAATATTATTTACATTTTAAACTATAGAACGATTATAATTAATCGTGGATTAAAAAAAATAATAATTTATGTAATAGTTGTTAGCTCATTACAGTAGCTCTTAACGGCACATTTTAAGTAAAATTATTCGCAAAACTATGTCAAAATATTTTAATAGCTCTACCTTGCTGTCTGCTTTAGTCCCAAATGGCATTAATTTTGTAATGCGTGTAGAACTAATGGTTTTATATTTCCCGTGAAAACAAAAGCAGATGTCATAGAGGTAGTATAACTCAGCTTTCATTGTTAGTTTGGAGAATAATTACTAAATTCGTGCTATAGCTGAAGAGGTACAAATAAATCCAGAATCGTTTAAAGCACTTGTGTCAGGAATTTAGTGACACGAGTGGACTCCTCTCCTAACTCATATAATTATTGCGTTGTTTACGTTGAATGGTCACGTACTTGTGGACATGTTTCATTATCGTTAAAGCCACACCGTCTACTTGTAGTTTTGTATTTACAAACACGAGTTCTGGCGGCAGCACAAACATGGCTATTGCATAAGCGGCCCGCGGCCACATGCGGCCCGGCAGACTCGAAAGACTTGCTCGTGGACAAAATATTTGAACAATTATTACTAAAAATATATCTTCTTTTGAATACAACTACATAACTAAACGTCAACTGTAATTATATATAGCATAACATTTGTAGTAAGATTGTATATTATTTCATGTATTATACATGCTATCAGGCAATTCGCGAATATGGACTCTACCACACGAATATACGGTAAAATCAAAGTAGAAAATACTCTTACGTAAAAATACATTAGGATGCTTCGTTTACGAGAAACCGCCATGAAAGGCCCAAAAACAAATGTAGCAAACATGTGGTGTTTCAATAAGATAAGGGTGAGGTGATGTGCCGATGCGGCAATTAATGTGTCGTAGTGAGACATACGGCAAGGGGACGAGCCGAGCTCAGTAGTGCCAAGGAGGCCATGAAGTTTACATGCAGTGAGTACTGGGACATGGCTATTGCTAGCCATGGGTGAATCCGGCGGCCAATCTCCATGCATGATGCATGCATCCAAGATGCGAAAATGTGCATCTCCATGGGCAGAGCAAACTACTATATAACATCTGTCATGACGTTTCGACATTTTGTATGCTGATGATGTACGCTGTACTTAACGTGGAGTAAAGCCATTTTATCTACTTCAATGTTATTTTACTCGTAAACTAAGGCCCATACACATTTTTACCAAATAATATGTTCTACTTATTTTTGAGCATAGATTCGTATTGTGCAATCAGTAACCGCGAACTACGTAACAGCCAGTACGTTTATGCAAATAAACTACGTATAACTGAGCCACGACTTCTTAATAAGAATGAGTGAGTGAAGAGATTTGGGCTGCTCGTAACATCGACGTCTTGAGAGTCAATGAGGGCGAGGTGAGGTGAGTATGGAGCAGTCCCACAATGAAAGGGCGGGGGAAACGGGAGATACCCGAGAAAACCCGCCGACCGGTGGCAACATCCGGCACGATTCCCACACGCGAGAATTCGGGAGCGACCCGGACGGGAATCAAACCCGGTTCGCCTTGGTGGGAGGCGAGCAATCTAACGACTACACCACCGCGGCTCTTTCATAATAAGAGTGTGTGGTCCGGCAAGCATTGTAATAATTTGTCAGTGACCCGATGGGACAACCGTAAGTTTGCAATTCTAGAAGAAATACTGATTGTTGCATTAAATAATATACTCTACTGAGTTTCATTGACAGGTGGTCCAAAATCATCGCCAACCATTTAGGATCAATACACTGTACATCTATGCAAGTTGTTTACTACGGCGTCGATGTTTAAGTAGAGAACTGGTGCGAGAGCCTTCATCTCTCATCAGAAGGTACTCTGTATTCTGTATCATTTCCGCGCTAAACCATCTATGATCTGCATTTCCAGTGAACTGCAATTGGGCCTGGATGCATACTTCAAATGAAAGACTAATCACCTGTCTCAGGGCCCGAAATATGCTATGTTGCGATACATACCAACAATATAATCTGTTCACGGTAAAATGACCACTTCAAAAGCCCTGCTTAAGATATACTTATATACACGTTGTGTATTCCTCCGCCTTATGTAAAATTAACTATTCTATGGTCCTCATCACTTTATGTATCCGTCGTTTAAATGAAACTGTGAAATTATTAAGAAAGTAAATACTTAACAAATCTTATCTTTTTTACACTTCGATGTATTAAAAAAAAAAAAAACGGAAGAAATCATTTTAAGTTATCACAAATGGTTACCTAACACTTTTTCTTCGACGTTAAGATATTGAACTACTTTCCATCCTTCGTTATCAACTTTACTCGGCGAATGTCACTCGGTGAGCATGCAAGGGTAATGACTTTATTCTAAGGTTAATTTTCAAAGTGCTCACTTTATCGTGAACAGTCTTTACTTAAGTCCACTCCCCAGTTGTCATATGGGTCTCATTGTAAACAGTTGTGTCTACTATAATTATTAAAAAATTGTAGAATTTTCCAGTATAATTTTTTTTTTCAGGACGAAATTGAAAGTCGTAATTTTGCCACCCATTCATTAATTTGGTTACTGAATAATAAACGTGGTCATTGAAAAGTGTTAAAAGTCAGCAATAACCTGGGTTTGCAATCCTCTGCTTACGATATGATTTTATTTTGCATAACAGTGGTTAAAACTAATGCTGTATCTTTTCTGAACAGAACGTACTAAAATGACGCCAGTACCCAGCCGAAGGCCATAACAGGTCTCAGTTACTTGAATTTAAAATGAATTTATAAAATAGTCTAAACACAAAATTTGTCGCGTTATGAAATTTAAAAGCAAGTAAAATTTAAAAACAGAGTCTTAAAATAATTTAGTTAAAGTTTAAAAGAAAAGGTTACGTTATAATTTTAAAATGTTCAAAGTTAAAATTCCTCTGCCTCCACCCTTGAACCCTCACCCCGCCATCCTCTCCGGAGACAGAGGGGCCGGCGGTTGTCGTTTTGTGAGGTGTCCGTCGTGTGTTTCATGCATGTGTCGGTGTTGTGTTGGTGGCAGTGTAATGTTGTTTGTGTAGTTGTTTTACAGTGTAATTTTTGTTTGTTCAGTTTATTTGTTCTTGTGCATATCTGTAGATGTCTGTGTGGGTAATGCGACATCATTATACTGAATATTATTGTTTGTATTGATACGTGATGCATTGTTTGCGAGGGTTCAAGAGGAACATTAAGTAATTTAGTTTCTAAAAATATGCTAATAGTAATTATTATTCATACTCTATCTACTATCTAGATTGATAGGTTTTCTTTGATTAGTGATTACATTTCAATAAGGAAAATATTTCTAGAAACCACTGCCAGGTGAACATTACTACAGGAGTAGATAGTTTAACAATTCTGATGGATTAATACGGTGGACTTGGAAATTTAGGTGGGTGGAAAGGAGGGGGGGGGGGGGGGTCCCGGATAAGGGAAGGCAGCGATTCGCCTGGGTGCCTGTCTAATTATAGTAAAAAGAAATTGTTATTTGAATTTTGGGCCAAAAATATTAAGTGTTATACTAGTTCTATTATGGCTAAATAAGATATCTCCTCCATTTCTCTCCTAAAGAGAAAGGTGAGACATCGCTTCCCTTGGACCCTGCCATGACTTTGTGGGAGATATCCGGATCCCGGCCATCGTGGCAGTTGCCCGGAGCAAGGGACAGGTTATTACCGCCCCTCCCCTCCACAGCGCCACAATACTGACCAGCCGGCTCACCAACACACTAGCTGACTCCCAGCCGGACTGCAAGGGCCACCACCGGACCGTGAGGCACCGCCAGCAAGAGAACAGCGGGCTCATCATCCCCTGCCTATTACTAAGTTAATTCATTTTGTGTCTAAATGTATTCTTCCTCCCTTCCCTGAAGGGGGATGGGGCGGAGTTTAACTCCAAGCGCCCAGCCCACGGGGAACCGTGGGGAGGTTGTCGCCAGGCGACCCAGATCCTCCCCCCCCTTTTTTTTCTGTTTTTTCTTTTTTTCACAATAAACAAGACAATTCAAAACAAAACCAAATACAAAACAAATGACTATCTATATAAAACTTACACAATTTCGTTTCTTTTCTAAACAGGTTGCTTTATAAAATCTTATGGTTATCATTGAAATTATGACGAAACAGAACACATGCGAAGTTTGTTTACAATAGTTTCCATCGCCGTCACAATGCTTACTTATGACCGGATACGACATTGGAGCGTTTAATTCTGTTTACTAGGCAGCCCCCTTAACAAAACAACAGCTTTATTGTATTTCGAAATCCCCCTGTTTACCGACACGCGCGGTTGTTCTATAACACAGTTAAAAAAAAAAAAAAACTTATTCAAATTTTCATTAAAAATGGTTGAATTCCCTGGCCCGAGGAAGAATGCGGGGTGGGGGTCCAAACATCGTAGTTTGCCTCGGGCCACGAGGAAACACTGGGCGAGCCTGGTATGAGTTACATCAACAAAGCATTACTTTGATGTGGCTAGCTGGTACGTTTAGCTAAAGGCTGTTCACGATAAAGTGAGCACTTTTGAAATCAGCCTTAGGAAAAAGTCACTGCTCCTACCTGCATATATTTTAACGGGGCGCTCTGAGTGACATGCACCCAGTTAAGTTGGTAATGATTGATGTGAAAGTATAATTCCGTACCTTAACGTCGAATAAAACTGTTAGGCAACCATTTCTGTTAATGAAAATAATTTCTTTCGCATTCCGGTTTTTTTTTTCTTCTAATGCATCGAAGTTGAAAAACGAGCGGATTGGTGAAATATTCACTTTTCCAATAATTCCACGGTTCCACTTGGCCGACGCATGAATAATGCGAGGACGCCCATGACAATGTTAATCTTACACAAGGCGGAAGGAAGAATACACAACGTGCATACAAGTAGATGCTGAGCAGGGCTTTCAAAAGTGCTCATTTTGCCGTGAAAAGCCTATAATTTATTGTGGTGAGTCTGTGATGGCAAACACTATACTTGGCGCCATTGGTAACTGATTTGTATGGTCTGTTTTTATTTTCTCTATGACGCTAACCACCGAATACATTTATGGTTATGAGATATACAGTAGTGGAAATTATCTCTCTCTTGAAAAGATATTTGTTCTTTTATAACTGTATGTAAATATCCACTTTTGTCATTTCAGTTTGTTGGCCGCCTGTTCTGAATGATTAGATTGTCCTAAAGAATGATTGTTTTTTTCTGGTGTTGTTTTTCCGCGCGTACCTGTTTTGTGGTTATCGCAGGCAACACGAAGGAGCCCAATTAAACTCTGCGCGTTAGTTACGCCAGCTTCAAACAGCCAATTATAAAACTTTGGCGGGCCAGCACTAGTAAACAACGTTGCACACAGCGAGGCAATGATTTGGTGTTTGTTTCCCACTTTGGAGAGGAACAATTACTGTTTCACACATTTACCATTCAGCTGACACTAAGTTAATCAATTCGATAAGTTACTTTAAGGAGTTGAATTGTAGATTTTTGTTATCGTGCACGTAAATTTTGTAGGTTTCAAACTGTTGTATTAGGTAATGAAAGTTTATAGTCTTCCTGTGTGTGTTATAGGTTCTACACTAGAAGAACTCTGAAAGTTTGTATGCTTCTCAAATACTGCTCAACTCGTGGATATTACGCAAATGTCGTTTCCATGGATAATACACTACACATAATACTCGTCAATGACACCATCTTATTTTTTTTTCGGGTTACAA
This sequence comes from Dryococelus australis, assembly GCA_029891345.1. Lineage (NCBI taxonomy): Eukaryota > Metazoa > Arthropoda > Insecta > Phasmatodea > Phasmatidae > Dryococelus > Dryococelus australis. The sequence continues at coordinate 36,796,270 of CM057000.1, read as the reverse complement.
GAAATAAAACAAAACCAATCCATTTACAAAAGTTGGAGAAAAGGAAATTGTCGTTGGATGTTTAAATTAATTTTAAGAAACTCTCCACCAAAACTTGCATTCAACTTTTTTTATACTCAATAATTTTTTTAACCAAAAAATTCCGTACATGGTTATTTCTTTCTGATGTGGTTTGTCTGATTCGAGAAAGTTGGTTGTGATTGTTTATTACACAGTAAAATTTTAATTTTTGGCACACGATTACTCTTAAGTTGTGTATGTACATTTACATACACGTGAGTGAAGTAATTTGGACGGCTCTTAACATCGAGGTCTTGAGAGCCGATGGGGATGATTGAGGTGAGTATGAAGCGGCACCGGAATGAAGGAGCGGGGGAAGCGGGAGATGCCAGGAAGGCCCGCCGACCAACGGCATCGACCGGCACGATTCCCACGTGCGAAAATTCGGAGTGGCCCGGCCGGGTGTTGAACCCGGATCGCCTTGGTGGGAGGTGAGCATGCTAACCGCTCAGCCACCATGTCCCCTACATACATATGTATGTATGTATGTATGCATGTGTATATACATTATATACACATACACATACATACACACCTGATTAATTGAAATTATTTCATACGTAACTTTACAAGTGAAGGATAATTAATGATGGATGTTCCTATAGGCTGTTCACGGTAAAGTGAGCCCTTTTTATGACCCTTTCAACAGGCATTAACGACTAATAAATCGGTTTTATTGAACCTCCAGACGTTAACTTTTGTTAGTGGTGAAATGTAAACACTGTGTTTGTTAATCTGATAGCAATGTTTATAATAAAAAATGACAGGAAGACAGAAATCTGACGAAAAGAAACATTTAGCAGGGCCTTAATAAGTGCTCACTTTACCGTGAACAGCCTATAGTTGTATGCTATGAGATAGAGGCCTGTCAAAGAAAACGCTCAAACGCGTACCCGTTTTCAGAGCGATCACGAAGACAGACCATTACTCGTGATAGCTTGGCCATCCAGATCTCCTGACTCGAGTTCTATGAGTTAATGAGTGAGAGAGCTGTATGAAAGCGCCTGTGTCCGGAAAACGGCCACAAACACGGGAGATACTTCATAATCGTATTTGGAATCCTGAAGTGATTATCAAGTCCAAACATTACGAAATGCGGTGGGCTAGAAGCTCGTGGATTGTTGCGATTTACGAAAATGTTTTGCGCTCTTTACCACGTGCTTACGTGTCCCTTCTTCTTTGTCATACTGTAGCATTAACTCTGGTGTTTATTCGTAACCACCCCTAGTTCGACTCATATCTGTGAGTGTTATATAATTTAAGTTGCCCTCTGCTGTCATATTTTACAATTCGGAATATTTTCGTCAGGAACCAGGTTTATAAAACGATAAATATTTGTCCTGTGCAAACTAATAAGGTAGAAATATAGTAGCTTTCAATGTAGCAATAAAAAGATAACAATAATATTGCAAATATATATTTTTTAGTTGATTTAGGCACATCATTTTCAGCCACGAAAGTTGCCATCTTCATAACTGAAATAAACGTACTCAAAATAAATTATAAAAAATTAATGTTAAAAAGATTATAAATATTTTATTTGCCTTCAACCATAGCAATTATAAATTCCCCTCTTGATTAAGGTTTTCATGCAAAATGTCCCAGCTGACGCATCCGAAATGGAAATATGCTTAAATTTTAATTAAAAATTAGCACTTACAGAGATTAAAAAAATTTAAATAAGTAGGTTCTAGCAAATTATTTCACAGTGTTACAAATTATGTACTATTCTTTCGAATGCAACATAAATCATACTATCCTAATCATTTAAGTATCTTGTACAGTCGGGTAATACAAGATACAAGACTACACAAGATACTTAAATGATCAAAAAACATATGGTTTATGTTGCATATGAATTAAGAATTCATATTTTATAAAACTGTGAAATAATTTTCTGGAACCTACTTATTTAAAAGTTCTTAAAAATGTGTAAGATATTATTTTTAATTATAATATAAGCGTATTTACATTCCGGACGCCTCAGATGGGACACTTTGCAAGGGAACCGCAATCAAGAGGAGAATTCATAATTACTACAGTTGTAGGTAAATAAAATATTTATAACAATTTGACATTAATTTTTATAACTAATTTTGAGTATGTTTATTTAAGTTATGAAGATGGCAACTTTCGTGGCTGAAAATGATGTGCCTAAATCAACTAAAAAATATATTTACAGAATTTTTTTATTTGTTTACTATATACAGTTATAGCAAGATCAGTTATCCGGAATGAAAATATGCTTATGTTTCTATTTAAAATAGATTCTTACTAGTTTATTCTTTAAAACATGAAATAAGCAAACTCTCGGCAAATATTTTACTACGTGTATATGCATTCTTCTTTCATGCACAACTCAACTCGTACTTATCTAACAACCTCTGCAGTGTATACAGAATGTTCAGAAATTAAATGCCGAAACTGAGGGGGGTGATTCCTTATGAAAAATAAAGTCGAAAATATGTACGACACCATATACCTAAACGGAATACATTAAAGGAGATATTAGTTTATGAAGATCGGGTTTTGAAAACGTATTTTTGCTGAACAGCTGGTACAACGCCTACAAAGTCCACAACGAAAAGGAGACTCAAGCTTCCCATGTTGCAGAGACACGAGCGTGTTGCTGTCCGTCCTCGGTCTGTGCGCACTCTTCGTCTTGAGGAATTAATACGTCAGCACATCAACGACGTGATCTCCAGTAGTACACGCTCCATAACGCGCCAAATGGGCGTGCCCCATTCGACCGCGTGGGACGTACTGCGGGTGAATCGCCGCCATTCCTTACCGCTGGCAGAAAATACACAGCATTCAGTGAAAAAAAAAAACTTTTTTTTCTCAAAAACCAATTTTCATAGACTCATATCTCCTTTAATATTCGGTTTAGCTATGTGGTGTCGTGTTTATTTTCGACTTCATTTTTCGTAAGGAATTACCTCCAGCAGATTGGGAGTTTAATTTCAGAAAAACCTGTATGTTAGATGATAATGAGTTGTGCATGTTGTACAGTCAGGAAGTTTTGCATTACGGCGATACTTCACAATTTTTTTATTTTGTTATCGGAAAAAGCTTTTGAAAAGTGCCCCCTTAACGCAGTTATTTGTTGTCAAATCATTCTGGTTTTCAAAATATAACACTCAAAAATCTCAATTTCCCGAATTCTGCAGCATACTAGGCTTCGCTTCTAGATATTTTTTCCAATTGAATTACATTTAATGCAATCTTCATAGTGTGCAGAAAATACTTATTCAGTATGAGTGCGACTTATAAACAGGTGAGCTAGTATTGGCACTCTGAATTGCGTTGATAATAGGGGTCAGACTTGTCGTAAATATATTTGTTTTTGTTAATTCAAGCGAAACTGCTAACATTCCTCAGTAAATAGGTTAAGTTATAAACTGTAGAGCAAAAGTTGTTTTGTCCCTTTCGCAGCTTTTAACACAAATGCAGTATGTCACGCTTAGCCTGTAATTAAACACCTTGAACCTGCCTATAACACTCTTGTGTCGGAATTTGAGTGTTGTATTTTGACAACTATAATGATTTGGAAACTAAAAATTGCATTAAGGGGGCATTTTTCGAAACCTCTCTCAGACGGAAAAAAAAAAAAAAAGTGAGAAATATTACCTAAGTGTCTAAGTGCAGTGTTTCTCGGCAGATCGTGTATAGGCTGTTCACGGTAAAATGAGCCCTTTTTAAAGCCCTACTTAAGATATACTTGCATGCACGCTGCGTATTATTCTGCCTCATGTAAAATTAACATTGCCATGGCCCTCATCACTTTATTCATGCTTCGATCAGGTGAAACTGTGAAAATTATTTGGAAAGTAAATATTTTACAAATCTGGTTATTTTTACACATCGATGCATTAAAAAAATCTGAAAGTCAAAGAAGTAATATAAGTTATAAAGAATTGTTACCTACCACTTTTTATTCGACGTTAAGATATGGAACTAGTTTCCATCCATCGTTACCAACTCTACAGGGCGCATGCCCCTCAGTGCGCCCGTTAAAATATATGCTGGCAGGGACGGTGACATTTTCCTACGGTTGATTTCGAAAGTGCTCGCTTGATCGTGAACAGCCTTTGCAGTGGTGTTTGTCTGTGCTTGCAGATGTCTACTGCAACTGGACGTGGGACCTGGTGCTGTGCTGGCCGCCTACCAAAGCTGGCACTACGGCGAGGCAGAGCTGCCCCAGGGACAAAGGCATCGACCCCTCCAGTGAGTACAACCCCACGCCCATTACCTCAGCTTCCCTGGGCCGCTGTGGCTAGCGTCACGACCCTCCCCCCACCACCCAAACATCGACCCGTTATGTTAGAAAAAAATATCCCCGAAATTGCCGGAAAGTAATAACAAAAATATCCATAAATCTTCTTAAGAATTACAGACACGTCGTTTTTTTTTTTTTTAAATTCCTCTTATCCACAAAATGTTCCGCGAATCCACTTAAACTCTCCGTACATTCGCTGAAAGTTTTTGTGTATTTATAGAAAGATATTACAAAACATTTCATTAGAGAAATTTGGGCGGTTCTTAACATCAGGTTCTTGAGACCTTATTACGAAACAAAAATGCCAGAATTTTCGTCACTAGGGAATTTACACATGTATGACAAACATTTCGAAACACTTAGAAAATTTCAAATATATTTTTTATAGAAGCGGTATTTGAACACTTGTAAATAAATGTCGGAGTACGTGACTTTTGCCACTCTGCTACCACGTCTCCGTACAAGGAAGACTGTGTTAACATGGTTTACTTATAAGAAAATGAAGTTTGCAGTAGGTATTATGTAAGAGTGCTTGCGGGTGGCTCCTGTTCCTTTTTATTTCCGAAGTGCTCGGTTTAAATGAGGCGAAGGTTTGAATTGCCGCAGGCACGGTAATGTTCTTGTTACATTGGCAAACAACGCCTCGTGGAACCTTGGCATTTTTAGTTTTCCCAAAAACCCGAAGCTGTCCGAAGCAAGGAGAGAATCAGCGCTTTTGTATCTGCGGAGCTCAGTTCCTTTTAAAAGTCATTACGGAGTGCATTTACGCACATTAAGTGCGCACTTCTGTAAAAAGGTTCCATGGATGCACGGGGATTTGTGCCGTACAAACATGTGAATTGCTGTGAAGTAATACGCAATTTTTCATTTTCTGGTAACGTTTGAGTGTTTTGAAGCGTTACCGACTGTTACAGGTGACTTTTACTATAGGCCATCCACGGTAAAATGAGCATTTTTGAAAGCCCTGCTTAAGATCTACTTGTATACACGCTGTGTATTCCTCCGCTTTATGTAAAATTAACATTACTATGGCGCCCATCATTTATTCATGCGTCGGTCAAACGAAACTGTCAAATTATTAAGTAAGTAAACACTTTACAAATATGCTCATTTTTTTCACTTCGATGCATAAAAAAACAGAAAGTGAAAGAATTAATTTTAAGTTATCACAAATGGTTACCTAACCCTTTTTATTCGACGTTAAGATATGGATCTACTATCCATCCATCGTTACCAACTTAACTAGGCGAATGTCACTCAGTGCGCCACTTAAAACATATGCATGCAGGGACAGTGACTTGTTTCTAAGGTTGATTTCAAGAGTGCTCACTTTATCGTGAACAGCCTTTACTTTTTATGCTTGAATGAGTATATTTAAATGGAAATAATATCCCAACTACCGCAGAAGCAATAACTTCCTACTTGTGGTGGCAAAGAAACATCGGCATTGTTCGTTTGTGCAAACTGATTAACGCTATAGGGAATATGGAGAGGTTGCATATTTTACATGTACGGAGTTAGTTTACGTTTTTCGTCCTTACTGAGCGCGTAGCCGTTATGTTAAACATAAACCTCCGTAAGAATTTCCAAGAATATACGGGAAGTTTTAACAGTAGGCTAGATATTCTTGCACTTGGCGTGCGTGACTGAATGGACGAGAACGTGACATGACACAGACAAAGAATCAGTTACCACGTTGCTTCGGGTCCACACCTCATTCTTCACATTTCATTATTATCGTCTACGAATTACCCGCCTGTTCGAGAAGAACGTAAAATAACGAATAATTTCCAACAATCTGCAATGAAGCGCCCAGAAAGAAGAAGTGCATCTGTGCGTTCGGATTCGAAACAGTAGCGCACAGTTCCTTCCCATTTACTTCCCTGAACTACCCTAAAACTGGGCTTACAAGATATATATATATATATATATATATATATATATATATATATATATATATATATATATATATATATATATATATATATATATATATACTGCCTACAGCGCAGGGTGGAGAGTGGGGTGGAAACATTTGGCCGGCTCTTAACATCGAGGTCTTGAGAGTCGAACCGCTATTGGGGCCATGGCTATTTCCTATGCTTACTGTGTAACCTATCTTAAGAAAGATTTGGGATTGGGGTGAGCTTAACTAGTACAGACATGGGAAAATTACCTTGACAGAAATAATTTTAACTTTTTTTAAAATTCATAATGCAGAAAAAGATTTCTACTGGGACAAATAATGGGTAAAGGCTGTTCATGGTAAAATGAGCAGTTTTGAAAGCCCTGCTTAAGATCTACTTGTATGCACGTAGTGTATTATTCCACCTTATGTAAAATTAGCATTGTAATGGGCCTCCTCACTTATTCATGCATCGGTCTGGTGAAACTGTGCTATTATAAAAAAAATAGAGAGTTACAAATATGCTTATTTTTAAACTTCAGAGCATTAAAAAAAAAACAGAAAGCTAAATAAATCATTTCAGTTGTCGCAAATGGTTACCTAACACTTTAAATTTGGTGTTGAGATTCAACTGGACACCAGCGACCAGCCAGTCGTTCTGGTTTTCTGTCTGTCTCACACTCGCTCCCTGTCGAAAGTGTGTATTTCCCCTTGTCCAGCTGAACTCCCCTCCACATTCCGCAAGGTATTCCTCCCCTACCAAAGTTTGCTACTGCCGACAACTCCCCCCCCCCCTTTTCCGGTGGTGAGGGATATCCTCCACCAGCTTGCGATCTTCCTGCTGACTGCCTTCCGCATGTCTGCTCGTGGCAGCCGCTCTTCAGGGAAGTGTTATCAACGAACCTGCTAGTTTTCACCAATCCTTCCGACATTCTTTGCAATTCACATACTCGTTCGTTCTTATTACATTCGAGTAAGGTATGCTACATGAACATTTTTGAACGCCTCGCTTGCTATATTACCATCGATCACTAGCATGTAATGCAAGACTACAAACGTTTTATCGCGTCTGATGGCATGGACGCGAATGCCACTTGACATAAAAAGGAGTCACCATGGCTGTAGCACGTGGCGTGGCAGGAGCTTCTGTCCTCATTCAAACAATAAATAAAAAGCACTCAATATGGAACACTGTAAATTTTTTCGATCGAAAGAAAGTAATGTAAAAATAAAACTCTGGTTTAGATATTAGAATATGAACACACAATACGATAAAAAAAATATAAAGCGGGTATGCTACCTCCCTTTCTCATCATAAATCCGTGCTACGCTCGCGGCGCAGACTGCTTCACCTACGGAGCACACCCAAAGAAGACTAGTAGAAGTGTATACTACAGACACTGTAATACTGTATGCCACTGCAGACAGTATATAACGGCATACTACTGCAGACAGTGTTAGATTTTGTGTAGCTGTTTCCAGCTCGTCTTACTTGAGAGAAAATAAACAGCCACCCCTCGTCTTAGCTGCCATAAAAATTTTAAAGATATACCTACCACTCCATCTTCTTGCAAATGCTGCAGTACTCAGTTGTCTAATTAAAAGTACTGGTCTGTTAGAAATCTTTTAAAACTGTATGTTAGCCATTATTTCTAGGGAATTGGTAAGGAAAGAAATAAACACAGTAGTATTTTGTTTTTGATAATATATTGCTACAAGAACATTTGAAACAAAAAAAGAAACGCTAACTTATATTCATATGCCACTCGTAAATCCTGTAATTTCTTACTTTCCTTTGGCTGTGTATTGAATTTCGGAAGTAATTAATGTGACTAGGGCGGCAGCATCTTCAAACTTCTGCTTACTCAATGTTAAGAGCATTCCTTTTTGTTCATGCATTTCTAACATGTTATAGTATAATACATTTTGTTTTACCTCCCAGTTACCTAATATCAACTATGTGGCACATATCAATTGTAAACTGAAATGTTTGGATTGTTATTTACAATTATACAAAACATATTTTGTGCAATTTTTTAAATTTAAATTAGTCCCGCAAATGAAATAAGTAATTTTAATCACTTAAATTTATTATTTAACCTTAGAAATGATTTCATCCAAGTGTAAAATATCAATGAAAATATAAAAAATGTGTGATTTTTATAGTTTTATTTTATACCAAATATCTGCCATTTTATTTTGTTACATTAAGTGCTCGTAGTATAACATGGAAACTTTGTCAATCCTCCAATCATTTTGTTTGGTGGTAGAATAATGATAAAAAAAAAACAAATAATTTATCATAAAGGAGTAAAACATAATATAAAATACTGAGTACATGAACGGCGAACTCACAGTAATTATGGCATAAAAATGATGTAACTACAATATTTGGTAAAACTTGATTTTCACGTGAGGCCTAATTCGAGTAAAATGAATTTCACTCATCCAAATTCGCATAGTCCATTCATGGTATGTTCACATTTTTTGGATCGACCGTTTGAAAAAAAAACATCCCACGAATAACAAATTGTCTGGATTATTAAATAATAATCGTGAAATCTTTACTGCTGTTTACTTCAGAGTACCGGAATATAAATAAATAAAGTATAAAAATATTTTCAGTAATTCCCATAATTTCCTAAAGATAAATCGAGTCAATTCTGTTTTTCCTTTTAAATTATTAAATGATCTATATAAATTCCCGGTATCTTTATCACGCCTTACATGTGTTTCCTTTTTTTTTTTGTCAGAATTTTCTTTTGAAAGTTGGACTCCAGTTAAATATGCAGCTATTCAAGTCCTTCGGTCTGTATTTCGCACCAAGCAATTTATGAACCCAGGAAGCAACTGTGTGTATCATGTATCTACAGCAAGTTGATTTTTTTGTACGTGTTTCCACAAGGCGGCTTTTGAACGCTGTCATGCCTGGAATTGCGAAACAAGCCGCGCTAAACCACGTAAGTTGCTTCGATATGCAGTATAAATGGCAAGGAAAACAGTAGCTGAACATTATGTCACGGAGCTTTGTCGAATAACCAAAAGGTTTAACTTTGGTTCCACAATTATTATTTTACAAAAAGTAAGAAGTTATTTGAAAACTTTTTACCTGGAAAACATTTTCCATGTTCGGAAAAGCACTCTATAAAGTATTTGAAAAACTTAAGTTTTACTTATGCCTCTACAGTTTGCGACTACGCCGTGTACGCAGAGGAAATTTTCGGAGGGAGCGACAGAAAGTAAAGTAAACGTCAGGGGTTTGTGGGGTGGGTGGTTGGGGGGAGGGGGAACAAGCAGACGTTATCTATACGATTCCGGAGAGAGCCATTTCTGGCACTGCTTCTGTAACGTGCCTATAACTAAAGTTAACGACTTTATTCTAGTCTATAGTTTCTTATTGGCTCCCATTACAAATGAGACAGCGTTGTACCAAATGTGTGTTTGTTGGATTCCCTCACCTATCTAGCTATATTAAAAAAAAAAAAGGAAACGCGCAAATTATTGACATGACAGCTGCTCATTTTACTGTTCCGCAAAATTGTAATTTAAGTACATATGTACACATACACGTACACATATATACAAAAATATATATTCATACTACGTTGATAAAAGCTCAATTTATTGTTTCAAGTGAGATTGCCTTATAAACTTAACAACATATTTCAATTTTTGGACGTACGAACATGTGAAATGTGCGGCTGACATTTCAGAGCTATTCTATGAAATATTTTCATGCGAGGGACGACCGGGACAGCATATTTTGGGGACAGGTGGCTGTGTGAAAATTGCATCGTGTCTTTTACTACTTACATCACTAAGCTGGAGTGTAGGTAGGACTATGACAGTATTATAGTTTCTTTGCCGTTGAGAAATCTCATTGTTTCAGTAGTGTCATTTACGAGCATACTTGAACACCACGACGGCCACAAGACATCAACAAGAAAAAATTAAGTATGCAAAAATATTTTTATTGTGTCTGCATTGAACATTTATTATCGAGCAACTTTTCCATTTATTAAAGCAATTTACTACAATAAAATAAGATTGGTATTCTTTTGACTTACAGCCCACCAATAAGGGCGAGTTCATGTGTTCTATCACGTCATACAACTTTCCTTGTAAATTGGGGGGGGGGGGAGGAGGGGGTTGTTTATAGGAAAATGTTATCTAAGTGGAAGAGTTAATAATGTACAGTTAAAATTAAATAGCTAAATAGTTTATCATTACTTACGGAATTAGATGGTTCACTACGTTAAAACTTACCGCTGTTAATATTACTTTATTGTTGTTTAGCTGCAAAACATGACAAGGAGAGCAGATGTAGTTACAACTATTCACTTCTCATGTAAGTTCACAAAAATTTGACAACTATTGTGACCATATTCACTGTGTGTAAAAAGCATCTGTTCCCTTTTGAAACGTACCGCATCGGGATATAGGTTGTTACTGCACTGGTGTTGTGTTGCTTATGGAACGGAAAAATTAATTAATTCCCAAAATTAATATTTATAATGGAATTTTTAGGTGGTGATTGCAGCATTTCTTTATTAAATTACGCATCAGAACGTATATGCTATTTTGTGGGAAAGTTTTGAATTGGAAATTGTGTAACAATAGTTTGTCATATTTATTTGAAACTTCCTTCTTGGCCGTGTGGTGGTAGGCCACCACAGACTCAAGTTCACAGACTGTTTAGATTTCTGCCCTCTGTTTGCTATTACGTAACGTGTATATATTTTGATTGAAATGTTTCATTAATGTTACAGTTTGACTAAATAGTGCCCATAGATATATAACGATTCAAATATATGTTTATTTTACCACCTATCAAATGATTAAGTGTTGTTTATGTTAATGCTAGTAGTGTTTACTACAGGTTAGTTATAACTATTTTTTCTTCTCTCTCTCTCTCTCTGTATTGCACAAACTTTTCATCAGTTCGTATTCATGTGGAATATCTGAGCGATATAAACTCTATTACTCTTAGTCGACAATTTCTGGCTAGGTTAGGTCTATGGGGTAAACTGTTACCTGAAGTTACGGTTACCATAGCAACCCCTAGTGACGTAATTAAAATTTTCGTTTCTGGTTGTTGGCGTGGGTGTAGACGCGGGAAGAAGAACTCTCCGGGCATGTTTGAACCGAGTCGGACCTACGTTAAGTTTAGGGCTCCGAAATGGAGTTTTTGAGATGTCCGCCTACCTAAATTGGGATTTTTCTGGCGCAGGGAGAGACGCCAATAACAGTTAATTGTAATTAAGGCATGTGAATAAGAGGCCCGTTTATGATTTTCTAATTTTTGAGTGATCGGCGAGAAACTGACGCCTTCTCCATGGACGGACGTAAGACCTCATCTGTTCAACTTGCTCTTCAGTAAACCCATCTACTCACGTGTATTTTAATTTATGTGTTTGCTACGTATTTGGAATCAAATTAAACTGCTATTTTGTGCGCAGCTTTAAAACGTGAACCACCACAAGTTCCGTACAATAACGCGCGCCTGAGACCTCTTCGCAATAGCAGAGCGGGTTCCTATCAATTAAACTGCTCCTGGGACCACTTTAAAATGATTTAACTACGCTGGCGCCGGGGACTGACAGTTTCAAACCCGGCGGAATTAAATCGCGGCCGCCTTACCCAAAAAGTCCCACCAGAAGCCCTATTTCAGGAAACTACGTATCGCGATAACACAAAAACCGGAACTAACTTCCGGAAAAAAACCTGAAAAATCACAAAACGATTAACACAAGAAATATAAAACACAATTAAAATAAAACTGTGAATAAATGTTAATAATATAAAAAAAAAAAAAAATTAAAACAAATTACAACATAAAATTTTTCTTTTGAAAACAAAATTTAAATTTTAAGGAAAAATGTCTCGAAATCTTGTACCTAGAAAATGGATGGGTGGTTTACAATTACTATGAAGTATTGCGTTAATACAAATTAATATAATTACTTGGGCAGATAAAAGACATTATGTTAAAAATATAAACATTGCAAGAAAATTGAGAACAAAATAAAACTTTCAATGAACATTTACATTAAACATAGTCTTTACTGGAAAAACTAAAGATATAATTCATTTGTTATAAATGGTTCTGTGAAAGTAATTTTAGCAAGTAAAATGCATAATGAAATATAAAATAAAGTTATTTTTATGTTACAATACTAAATTAAATAGTAGTACACCAAAAACATATTACTTACAGAATATTCAAAGAAAACTATGAAATCTAAACAAACATGTTTGGTGTAAGAACATTTACATAAATACTATTTACTCGTGGCCTTAAATTTTTTTCCTTATTAAAAAAATTTAGCTCCTAGAAAATAGTAAATAATAATTCAACCTACTGAGTTAAATATGAAAACAAATTCCCTCAGCTAGATATGAGATTAAAAATTACCCTACACATAATCATAATATAACTGTTGAATTTAATTACTGTTTCTTTGTTACAATATAAAGCAACTGGTATTAATGACGTAGTTTTGAAAATGTGTCAATGATTTTTGCGTCAGCATCATTTTCTCCAACATAACATAGATATGGCAGCAACTCATCACCTTATTCAGCACTTAAGAAATGTAAGGATTTGCCATTTGCTTGCCCTTATATTGCTCACAATTTCTTTCAGAATTTAGTGAATATACATGAAATGGACTACCTCCAATAACTTCGATATATTCATGTATGAAATTACACATGCTGTGGGTTTACAAACTCTGGAAACCACATGGCAATTGTTTACAAGATTGACGTCATCACTGACATAACAGCTGTGGCGGAAGAATAAAGACTGTTTTACTACATATGTTGTAGAAATGTCAAAATTTGGTAAAACTATATGAAATGGACTATACCAAAGGGAAAGTTCTGATATTGCATATAAGCCGCCAGTATGTGTGACGAAAACAGCATTTCGTAAGGCACATTTCTGTTCGTGTTCTACGGCACATAAGCACACCAGCATCACGGACGCGTAAACGCATTGCCTAAACGTATTGCGGACTGGCAAAAACAAAAAGTTTGTAAGTTTATTTATAATGAACAGCATGCGTGCACGAAAGCTTATGTACAAAAGTAACAGGGTAAACATGTCTACTCCAAACTATTATGTGTACGTAAATCCGTATAGCAAACTGAAATCAAGTATTTGGTCTGATACATGTTCGTTACCATTGTATCTTATAATAAAAACCATGTACTTGAAAATACGATAGGGCCATAACTAATTCTACGATAAACTATGTATCGGATAATAATGGCATTGATCTAAGATGGCGAAACTAGGTGCATACATTTTCTGCCATACACATCAGTAACAATATATGGAATGTTGATCCAAACTAGTCATAGCACTTCGGCTTGGAATATGAATTTAACATAATACTATAACTAACACAAGGCACCACGTAGATGTAGCAGTTTCATTTCACTTTTAATTACTGCAACATCACAAACAATTGCACTTACATAATTGTAGAACTTAAATTCGTTCATATATGTCCGCTTGCTTTGCTTACGGATTTCGTGTTTGTTTATTTAAAACTTCGCATGTGTCAGAATTCCGGTGAGAAAATAAACGCTGAAGATCACAACACGCAAATATTTCCTACATGAATAAATTCATTTTACTATTATTTTGGCAGTTTGGATTCATGTAATAAAATATTTCTCTCCCTTTCTTGTCTTTTAGATTTTGATAGTGTGAGTTGGAACTTGTCGTCACGAGCACTTTTATTTGACGCGGTTTTTTTTAAATACATTTTCACAGCCTTGTATTTATGGGTCTGGTTATATGAACAATTTTCGAAACTCCAGTTCTCCAGCAGGTGGGCACCGTTTCTGTTCTTGCACTATTGGCTTGACTTTTCCCTTCCTGCTAAATCTGGACGAATGATGCATTTCGAACTTTCACTTCACCAGTAGCTTATATCCGTCACAACACAGTTCCGGACACAACAGTTTGGAAGGATAACTAACGGAAGGTTGACGAGCCTGTTTGTGTGTTGACGATGAAGGGTTGGGGAGGGGTGGTGCTGAAGGAATGGATGGCGCACCAGGTGGTGGCAGGGTCCTCATTGAGTCGGGGGGGGGGGGGGGGGGGGGGGGGAGGAAGCCGTACCTCGGTGCTGCCGCCTGGAGGAAGGCTGCTGAACAACACTGCGCGAATGCAGGAACTGAACAAAGGAGAAGAAAGAATTGTTCTCTTTCTGTTGTCTCGGAAACGAACAGTGACATTACGAAACTGAAACTGTAGTTACAATGCTGTTGTAATTCTGCATTATCCCATGTAAAAATATTTCCTAAATTCTTTAAAACAGCGTTAATTACCTTTATTTACTAATCAAGACATAGCATTATATAAATGACAATAAATTATTTCTTTACAACCAGAAGCAATCTAAAAATATAAATGATTAACGTGGTTGCCCTTCTTTGGATAAAAATGTCTCCTATGCCAAGTAAAGAGTGAGCAAATGATCAACAAATTCACTCAAATTCTTGACTAACCATGAATGTACAGTGAAATCGTAAGACATGGAACTGCTTTCTCTCCATCGTTACCAACTTTACTAGGCACATATCACTCAGTGCGCCCGATTAAAATATATGCATGTAGGAGTAGTGACTTTTTTTCTAAGGTTAATTTCAAAAGTGCTCGTTTTATCGTGAACAGCCTTTTAGGAAAATATTTATTAAGCAGTTGTTTGAAACACTACACGATGAAGAATGACAGGGGGAGAGGAAAGCCTCCCATTCTTTTCAGAACCTCACTCTTACAAAACGGAGCAACGCCTCTAGCAGCATGGTGTTGGGCAATCTGCCGTTCAGCATATAAACAGTACACATGCTGGATTGCTAGGCTACCAGCTGTGAAACCTACGTCGCAAACCCCAGTCAAGCACACCGCACAGTCACGTCTAACGCGCGACAAAACAGATATTGGCTTCGCTCGTAAAGGAAAGCATTGATCAGCATTGTCCTTTCTGTTTAATTTTCCATTCTGAATCCTCGCTCCCAAGCAAAAGTCGCTCAGATGGTATCCCGCGTGCCAACACGCCAAAGACATAGCGAGAGAGAGCGAGAGAGAGAGAGAGAGAGAGAGAGAGAGAGAGAGAGAGAGAGAGAGGAGAGAGAGAGAGAGAGAAATAAATCACATTGTGTACAGAATGGTTTTGTTTATTGGAGTAAACCAACGGTCAGCCAACAGCTTCTGCCAAGCGGGAAGCATCCGTTAAAAAATATGTGTTATTCAGGTGATACTTATTCAACTGCTGCAAATGTTGTCACGCGATTTCTTATGTAACATGACAAAAGACATTGTTATTCAGAACGTTTCACTTGGTCTCGGCTACTGACGTTCGCCCACGAATATCAAATTACTGGGAATAATTAGAGACCCGGAAATGACACGAATTCATTTGAGGATAAGTAAAACTACAACCGCACATTCACTTGAGTTATGTTTCTATTGTACACAGATTGTTGGGCACGCCACAGACGACTATCAACCAATAACGAGCAGTAATATAAAAAGGTATGTTATGCCGCACCTGGCGTCTGGCGGTGTAGCCTAATTAGCATATTACCTGGCGTCGGGCTGTGGACCCCAGGAACGAAAATTTCCCTTTTTTTCCTTTCTCCCGTCCAAAATGGTCGACTTCGCGTACAAAAACGTCACTTTTTTCATTTTTCCCTCGAAATTTCCCGCCGCCGTCTGCATAAGGGAGTGAGATCCCGCATTCCACATGACTCATTTGCCATCCTGGGAGGTCACCCGCCGGATTATGCTAATTAGGGCAGAAAAAATGGTAGTCGGCACTGGCTGCAACAATGGCCACCGGCGGCCAGAGGGAAATTAGGAAAATTTTGAGGGGAAAAAACGGAATAAGTGACGTTTTTGTACTCGAAATCGACCATTTTGGACGGGAAAAAGGGGAAATTCTCGCTCCTGGGGTCCACAGCCCGACGCCAGAAAATATACTAATTAGGCTCCACGGCTCCACCGCCAGACGCCATGTGAGGCAGAAAATATCTTTTTATACTACTACTAGCATACAATGAAAACAAGGTCCAAATCACGCGCTACTTCCTGTTAGGGTATCAGTCACTGAACAACAAACTGAGGATCGAGTACCCATAGGACTGTTGAGTCTAGCTTATTGCCGAATGAATTCGCGAAATTTCATAAAGAAATTTGCTACAGACTCACCTTGATGTATAAGAAGCACGATGACGTCTTTAAGCTAACGCCATAGTGTCTCTTGTCCTTGCGTGGGCAAGTACATGCGTCTGGCCATACAGACTTTTAAGTTCATTTTGAGTTCTTATCCCTACTGTTGTAACGCATCCAAAAGTGATCCGTCTCCGTTTGGGTTAGGTATGGGTCGGTAATAAATTGGAGCAGTGTGTGTTTGTCGTACACACGTACTGACAAATTAAGTCTATAAAGGCATGCCGGTGACAATTTATGGCGTAGTTTGGGGAGCAGGAACCGCTTGCAAAGCCGTCAATTCAAAAGCAAGGTGAACACTTTTGGACGTACATGAAAGAGGACATCCAAAACTGCCAGATGTAACGGCGCGGAAAGTGAGAAGAAAATTAATGACCTCATCAAATAAGTAAGTCGTAGCAGGGACTGTCGCAGTAAATGAGTTTCCATAAGCACATGTCAACGAGCTGACAAAAAAGAAAAGCTATATGCATACTATGTTGCTCCTGTGCAATAATTGCAACCTCCCGACACAGAGAAAAAAATCTTATTATTGCTATTGGATTCAGAAATTCTTGACTACGCATGATTTTCCGACCAAGTGCGGATCCATCTTTGTGGGGTCGTAAATTCTCAGAATACCTAACTTTGGGCTGCGGAGAGCTCCCATACATTCCACGAAATACCTCTTCATGATAAATAATAATTGGAGTGTTGTACACATTATCAAGTTACTACATAATTGTCACCATCTTTTTCAGCAAAATGGTTGATACCCACGTCTACAGGGGAATCTTCAAAGGATTTTTCACAAGTTGGATGACGTAGAACTCCTCATTAACTATTTTCGACAGGATGGCGCTGCTTGCCACATTTACAACGCTAGCGTACGGGAAATGTTCTTATTTGGGCCTTATTTGAAGATCGCGTCATTTCCAGATAACCTTGGCCGCCCAGATCACCTGACCTTACCCCAGCTTAATTCTACCTATGAGCCATGCTGCGAACGGAAGTCTATCACAAAAAAAAACCCATGGTCTATCATAGAATTGCAAGGCAGTATTCGGCGGGAAATTAATGCATTGAGTCCTGATATGTTGGTGGCTACCGGACAGGCGTGTGCATGCATGCGTTGACGCTAATGTCTACCCACTTCCAATACTTGCTGTGACGTCACCGTACTTCTCATACGCCGTGGTGTGTCCGTAACACGTTTCATTACGTTTTGACCAATAGTTTTATAGTTATTAGCGAACATCAAATGCCAATTGCGACTGAAACATCGTACACATCTGTGAGTATATAGTTATTAATGAGGGAGACATAACCGTTAAAGCAAGAATATTTAAATGTTTTAACACAGATTATTAGGCACACATTGAGGTAAAATTAACTCGGGTATAGTTTTTTGTTGAATGAAAGAGTAAAATTTACTACTAGCTGGCCGCTGACTTCCACTCTTAAGTCTAAATCAGTGATCTCAATCAGTAGAACTGTTTTAATGAACCTGCAGTTCATGAGCTGTTACTTGCTAGCGAGTCAGTAGAATGCACTAAGGTTTCGTTGCCAATGGAATTAACTAGGGATCAGTATAAATAATTGTTTAGTCAGTGAACACCAGCAGCTACAATGATCAGTAGAATTTCACTGTTTTAAGTGGAACGCTTTCAACAGGCCTGCATTCACATTCGCTGATTCGGAGCAGTTTTAACTTTTTTTTATTTTAGATTTATATTCCTTCATTTAAAACCATAGAGGATGCCACCTCTATATATTAGTTTTAATGGGCGCACTGAGTGACATGCACCCAGTAAAGTTGGCAACGACGGAGGGAAAATAGTTCGATAACTTAATGTCGAATAAAAAGTGTTATGTAACCATATGTGACAACTTGAATTATTTATTAACTTTCTATTTTTTATGCATCAAAATGTGAACGTGAGCAGCTTTGTAAAATATTTATTTTTATAATAATTTTAAGAGTCCCAACTTGATAAACACGTGAATAATGTGTTGAGGCCCATGGAAATGTTAATTTTAAATAAGGCGAAAGGCTTCACAACGTGAGTATAAGTAGATCTTTAGGAGGGCTTTCAAAAGTGCTCATTTTACTGTCAACAGTCTATAAAAATGAATACAAGCTTCAAATTTGAAACGCATGTCAACTCATCTACTTCAAGCAAATTATGTGTGCGTACTCCATTTTTCCTGCTAAAAACTGTCTTGCCAGCCTGAAGAGCTTAATTCCTGTCCCCGTTTACATTGGTATAAAAAAAAAACTGCTAGTGCAAGGACGTGGGCATGTTCTTAGTGAAGAATTAACACTACAGTGGTGTAGGAAAATTCCTAAAAAAAACTCAGCTCAAGTAGACCCGTCCGCTTCCAGTGGACGATACGTACGTCTTGCCTCTACTAGGCATGAAGCTATTATGGCAAGCACTCGCCAGGCCGTCAGACGACCCCTCGCCCCTCGCGGCAGGAGCCGGAACTACGAAAACGCCTGTCAAGTTCCATTAAATCCTTTTAGTTTCTTGCCTCTTCCTATTGAGCACCTTCTGAATTGTCACGAGACGCCTGAGAACTCTTAAATATGCTCTACCGCATTTAATTCATTGCTAGCCTGGAAATTATGTGCAAGCTTACAAACTGACATTTTAACTTGTGTGTGAGGATATTTTTTAATGGAACAGTAGATAACTGATTATTTCACACTGCAGATAATTTTACATATTTTCTCACCTAAAGGCACAGTAAAGATTGTTGCTGAAGTAACCTGACACATGACACATAGCTGGTATTTTTAACACACATAAGGAGGTGAACATTTTTAATTTTTAAAAACTGCTGCGTGCTGATTTATCTCACATTTCTAATTCAGTTCATTAAGGTTAAAGTCTAGTTGGAACCTGGTTAAATATTTTTCAATACTAAATATTTCACTTCACTATTAGAGGCTTTCATTAAATAAATATGTCCGTAGCTAGTTTTCTCCTACTTCCTGTTGTGTCCATGAGTTTTGCAAGTTGTAATATGTGTTGGAGCTGGAGAAATAAGGGAATGTTCTCCCTTGTGAATGAACTACTGCAGTGCTGTTTTTAATTGGCTGGTAAGTGAATTGATACCCAGTCATATATATATATATATATATATATATATATATATATATATATATATATATATATATATATATATATATATATATAACATTTTGTGTCCTTGCATTGAGTGAGTCATTGCAGTGGGGTTGTTGGTATACAAACGTACCGTATAAGTAATCAGCCTTCCCCCACTATGTTCACCTGTGTACCCCTGAACCCCCGACGATATTTTACATCGTCACCCATACGTGGTGTATAATTGCCAGGACTGCTAGAGTGGAGTGGTTTCTGTGTCCCTACATAATAATACATTATTAAAGCGTCAATATTATAAAAATCACGAAATGGCATGCTTATAGGGTTTTGTAAGAGGTGGATTTCCTTTGCTATAGATCATGTGCTGGATATCTTTCCTGTAGGGATATTTATTGGTAAAGTTTTAAGAATGGTAGCTACCTCGGTATTGTACTATCTGTTAATTTTAGAGGGAATTATAGTGATCATTTTTTAATGTGAATATTATAGTGAGGTTTTATGTTACAGGCTTTGCTTGCTACGGTTTTGCTCCTTTGCCTGTCATGGTTGATGTATTATTTTAGAGTTGCATAATCTTGGGGTGATCTTGTCGGGACAAACTAAGGCCAGTACTTTTTTTGTATGTTGCAGTATATATTCCTGCCTTTCCACACTCTAGCAGCATCAAGCAGTATTATAGTGGAATTTATTATAAAAAAAATCATTTTGTGTCGTCTATTAAGTCTCAAAATGTGGGATTTTTTTTCTGAATTTTGTGACTCTTGTGTTGACCATAGGTTAGCGCACCCATTTCTACCTTTCCTAACCATTGCTACGTCCCAAAGGGGCATAACACAAACACATACTAACGGGGCGTGGCACAACATTTAGCCACTGTGCATTCTTTGTTGTGCGAGTGGGATAAAAAAAATGGCAACCCCTATATCACAGCAAATGGGGACGATATTATACAGGATTCACTTATTCAACACCATTACTCTGCAAGAAGCTGTTCACGAATATTTAGTTTAATCTCTCCAATTTAATAATACTTATATCAAATTATTAAAATTCTCTTGTTTGAAGGGTGCGTGCTTCATTCATCAATCTCTAAGCAGCTAGTATACTATTTTCATTACAGTGTTTGTAGCACTACATCGCGGGAGAACTGCGTGAGGGCAGCAAAGTTCCGAAGAAGCCCAGTAGGTATCTGCCAACCCGAATACGGCGAAGACGGTATTTACACAAAAACAGTCTGTATTTTTGACCAAATCCATACGGTACAGCTGATTTCTGATAACTAAGCAGTTCAAAGCAACCCTGAAAAACTTTAATTGAAATACAGGCTGGTTAACTTAACGTTGTGGGAAAAATGAGAATATAATTTCGATATTTAAAAACAGTTTTAATTGCATTGAATTTTTTTACTATCGAACTCTTTTTTTTTTTCACACCCTTCTCAGAGTGACTATCAGTGCAATATAAAGTAAACATAATTTTTATTCATTACGATAACCCGTGCATGGATATTATCTTTAACGTCCGTTTCAGTGTTTACTTTCGCGAGCGGCCGAATGGTAAATAGCTAGCTGACAGAACAAACTAAGGCCGCGGTCACACGATATACAGAACTGCTTCACCTCAAACAAGTTCAGCTCTGCACACGTTTACATTGGCCCCGAACGCGTTCCGATAGCAATCCTTTCGCGTTCAAAGTAAACTGCTTGGGTCGGCAAATCAGTACGACTTTCCCTGCGTGTTGCGCTACGGTGCTAATAAGTTGTGTTTTTCAAAATTAAAAAAAAAAAAAAAAAATCAAAATTAGTGTTGGAAGAGAATGAAAATAATTACGGATCGTGTTCTTGGCGTTACTATTTCTTAATGTTTGCTTTAAGTTACAGAGGTGTAACATGTAAAGAAGTTGAATTAGGTATGTATTAAATAGAAAGTGTTTATAGACTGTTCACGGTAAAATGAGACCTTTTGAAAGCCCTGCTTAAGATCTACTTGTATGCACACTGTGTGTTCTTCCGACATATGCAAAATTAACATAGCCATGGACCTCGTCACTTTATTCATGCTTCGGTCAAGTACAGCGGTGAAGTTATTACAAAAAAAGTTTTGCAAATCTGCATATTTTGACACTTCGATGCATATAACACATAAAGTGAAAGAAATAATTTAAGTTATTACAAATGGTTACCTGGCACTTTTTATTCGACGTTAATGTATGGAACTACTTTCCATTCATCGTTATCAACTTTGCTGGGCGTATGTCACTTAGTTCACCCGTTAAAATACATGCAGGTAGGCATAGTGATTTTTTATAAGGTTGATTTCAAAAGTGCTAATTTGATTATGAACAGCCTTTAAATGTGGCTACCGAATCATATTGACATTAATAAATCCATCCTTCTGTGTAACAGTACCCTAGAGCGTTCAAAAGCGCTTCGTTAAATTTAAGCCATCCACGTATTTTTAAAAAATACATCTTGACTTATATTCTGTGACAAACTTGCACGTGTAACCAAATGCGAATATTGATGCGCAAGTTGATTCTGCCTGAGAAGGCGGGTAAACGTGGATGACAGGAGGCTTGCGCTATTTGCAGCTAACCGCATTGTCACCTGAAGATTCCAGCCAGACAGAAGAACGGATGAGGTGTGGACGAGATGCGGTTGGAGCAGTGGCGGACTGAAAACGTGATAGCTAAAGGAAGTACCCCGATAAAACCCAAACACATTGGCCTTTTCCACCACATTCCCCACATCGTAATCCGCGTCGGAGAAATGTATACGCAAGGTTCAATTCTCGGTTTCTTTGCAATTCTCGAACCAGTACAGCGAAAAATCATCACGTATGACGTGTTTGGTTGTATTATAAATGTGTCATTATCACAAGCGTTTTATACTTGTGACACATAAAAGCGCCTTATTTTCCGTTTAATTGAAATTTTATTTATATTTTATCCACAAATTATGACATTTCATTTATGTATAAAACAGTGATAAAACAGGTATGTTGGTAATGCCCAGTAAGAAATAGTTCTTATGCATAATATTATTACATTAAGTGCGCACGAATCTGGTGCGTTGTCCCTCTGGTGTAACTTTCTATACTTGGCTACACTTCGTCTACACTAAGCGGAGGAATATCCTGGAAGTAGAACTTAAACAGGGCTTCAGAAAAATGTGAAGTACCCGTAAATGTATTATACCCTTACCAGTTACCTATGTGGTGAGAGTTTAATGAACAGAACATACTAACAAAATAAGCATTCATTTTTTTCTTACCAGTACCAAAATTTTAAACAGAAAAATACAAAATAATTTTGTTATCATTATAACGTTAAAACCAGCACGAATCAATGCCTGATTAGGATATTTTTATAAGGTTTTATTAAAACTAGCGTATCTTCAAGAATTTTTTGTGTTTATGATGCTTGGTTTCTTGTACTACATCTTGAAACGATCAAAGTTTAATGCCTAGAAATCTGTAAAGTCTAGTAGCACTGTCAATGCTCCTGAAATTTGTATATACCACGTTATTTGTATATGCCACACTACAAAAAAAAAAAAAAAGGAAGGCGGGCAATGTGGCGAAGGAAAAATCAAATTAATTGCATCCGTCGCAAACTTTTGAAAAACTACTGAACTGAACATCTTTGCCCGGAACTAATTTCAATTCGTAAAGTACGTGTGCAGGCAACTGGGGGAAATTACATAGCGTAACCGTGGAAACAAAGACTAAACTACAGCGACACATGTCATTCTTGACGAGCATTCTGACCTCCCGTATCCACACACGCTTTGAATCTTCAGCAATAAGTTACCTTGACGGTTAGTTACTTCACGAAATATTTGGTAGGCTTTTAATGATTTACTTATTTCGGTAGTGCAGTCAAGAGAGGGGTGCCTTCCCCCAACACCCCCCCCCCTCCGCCCTGCATCATATCCAGGAACACGAAATATAACTACAGAATTCTAAACAAGGTCGGATAGAAATAATTTGCTAAACATATAAATGGTTTTAACCTTGTAGGAAACAAGGAATTGAAATTCATACACATGCAGCTATATGTACGAATGAATATTTCAGCTAGTAACCACTGGCGAGGCGGTTCAAATAAATATTTTCGGACAGATCTTTTCACTGTCAAAATTAATTGTGTAATTTTACACTAAACGTATGTGGCAGCAGTATCTCCATTGGCATCGGTGTAGTTCTACACCTGCATATATCAATGTTTTTTACTCTACGTCCAAGTAAATTTATCCTACAAATTAGTGATATTACATATACTTTGTACAACTAACTTTACATGGAATGATGTAAAATTGCTATTACTATGGAGCATAAAATAAACTGCAACATTCGTGTATTTTCTCTCCATGGCAAATACATTTTCATGGGCATTGTGATTGTAATTTCACCACTTTATGTGTATTTTATCACTAACAGAAACGTTAAACTGCACGCTCTCTGTAATTGTAACTGCACAGTTTCTGTAAATTTTTCAATGTTTTACTAAGCAATTTTAGTCAAAATATGTTCTTTTACAACTGCGTCATGTTATTCCCCATAATGTGCATGTGTATTTTTATAGTTTTCGTGTTATATTAATCAGTTTTGTAACTTGGTAGTTGAAAAGAGTCATAAAAAGTTCTCTCCAAAAAGTGGGTTACAATTGACTCCAGGTATAGAATAAATAGTTGTAAACAAAAGCCAGCATATTCCGCCAGCGGGAGTTAAGATTTACTTTGGAACACTCAAAATGAGCTCGAAGTAGTTCTACTCCACACTGCTGGAACGCACGTTTTTAACAAATACTTTTAGTTAATCCACAGGAACCTTGGTGTAAAACTACAAATACTGTACTCATTTTAGCAAATTACAAATAAAATCTAAAATTACCGAAAATTTGTATGTGAAAATATACGCTCACAGACACTCCAGAATATAATGCAAGTTTACACACGCGCAAACATCGTAAAAATACACAACTAAAAATGTGCAATAAACTGACAATGTTTATACAACCCGCGCTGGTTGGTCAGTAGGTGGAAGGCCGATCAGGAGACTGCGCCTCCAATCACTCTCTCGTTCCAACTGCTCCCTCTGGACCCACATCCATCGCCAAAAGTCCACCCCATCCCCATCTCTCCTCTTCCCCCTCACCACACTTCTTTCCACTTGGCCACACCCCGTGAAATCTTCACCATTCTCTCCCATCTTCGCCTCTCCGCCGCTCCTGGAGCCGACTACATTCCAACCGCGCTTCTCCAAGCTCTTCCTTCACCAGCCTCGTCAATGCCATTCTCCTCCATTGCCAGTTTCCTCCCTCCTGGAAGTCCGCGATAGTTGTTCCGATCCCCCTAAACACGGCAAACTCCTCTCTTCC
Source organism: Dryococelus australis (assembly GCA_029891345.1). NCBI lineage: Eukaryota > Metazoa > Arthropoda > Insecta > Phasmatodea > Phasmatidae > Dryococelus > Dryococelus australis. The sequence goes on along the minus strand of CM057000.1, from coordinate 36,771,283 downwards.
CTCCCTACTACAGAACAATCTCTCTCCTCTTCATCCTGTCCAAAATGGCCGAGAATGTCCTCTACTACAGCCTTCTCCTCTCCGTTTCCGCCACCGATCTTCTCCATAACCACTAATTTGGATTCCCTGCCCACAATTCCACCACCCATGCCATCGCTGGTGTGGGCCGCGTCGTGGTGATTGGTTTCGCCTGGCGCCAACACACGGGCATGGTGCTCCTCTACCTGGCCAAGACCTTCGATTCCGTCCCCCACCAACATCTCATCACCCGACTTTCCTCCATGGACATCCCACCCCACCTCACCCGTCTTCTCTGCTCGTACCTGGAGGGTCGCTCCTACTAGGTGTGTGTTGAGGGCACTCTCTCTGCCCCAAGGTTCCATCCTGAGCCCCCACCTCTTCGCACTCCTCAACGCTGACTTCAAGATCCCTCATGCCTCCCACATGATTCGTTATGCCGATGATACCTACCTCCTGTCGTCCTCAGTCCACGAGCACTTGCTCAGCGATCGCCTCAGCCGCGGCCTCACCTCCCTCCAAACCCAACTTCATGCCCACAGCATCGGGCTGAACCACGCCAAATCCGAAGCCGTCCTTTTCTCTCGCCACCACCCCACCGAGGACCACCCCCCTCGACTTTCCGCCACCACCATTCCCTGGTCACCCTAGTCCGATATCTTGGCGTCAGTTTCGACTCCCATTTCAACTTCATCCCCCACCACGACTCCGTCACCACCAAAGCCCGCACTGCCAAGATTCACCTCGCCCCCGTTCTTCGCCCTTCTGCTGGCACCTCACCTGACACCCGCACCTTCGTCATCCCCATTCTCACCTATGCCTGCCCCACCTGGTCCCACGTCACCATACACACCCTCCGCTCCCCTAACCATATTTTCTTCCGCTCTCTTCGCCTTATCCTTCATCTTCCCCTGCCCGTTCGTCGAGACCAGGTCCTTGCCACTGCCCGCATCCCGCACTTTTACTCCATCCTTGCCGAGAACACTGACCGCTTTCGCACTTCCTGTGCCGGTCACCTCACCAACCCTCTCATTCGCCAACTTGTCACCCCCACACCGTTCACCCCTTTTCCTCGGCACCCTTTCCTTTCCTCGCAGCACTTGAAACCCGCCGCCGAGGAGGAAGAGGATGGCGAGGAACCCGATTGACCCACGGACTGATGAAGACGGCGAGAGCCAAGGCTGATAGCACTATAGCCCCTACCATCCACTTTCTTCGCCCCCCTTGATGCCCCATCACCTATTCTCCCTCTTAGCTTTCTCATACACTACACTTGCATCTTACACTGTCTCCACATCATGCGTGCCCACACTCCAAGGGTAAGCACGCCCCCCTTCATAATCTGATTTCCTCATCCAGCAACCCACACACACATCGCCCCAACCATTCATTTAAGCCCAAAAGTACGTCCGGGTCGGAGATGCTTCTCCCTAAACAACACACTCCAGGGCTCACAAACAACACACTATACTAAAATAATAATAATAATAATAATAATTTAGGGAGTGGGTCTATTTTAACACATACTTCAAAATGTGTAAATTAACACCAACATAATCTTTACTAAGCAAAACATCAAAAACATGCAGTACTCTCTGGATTATTAAGAATATTTGTGTAAAATTACACACAACTATAGTTGTTTTTACAAATTACACATACAAAATGAAAAATTACCAAACGTTTTTAAGTGTAAATTTACACTTATTTTTTACAGTGTAGATTGTGACTGATTCTACTTGGGTAAGACACATATTCACGTATAGTCCATTCAAAGTAAAGCAAGCACTTTTGAACGCCCTCTCATTTGGAATAATGGTCAATAATTCTATTTTATTTTAGCCTTAGACATTAACTTCCGATCGCCGTGGAATATGAACACTGTGTGTATTATTTACACGACAATTTTTATTTAAAAATGTGGTCAAAGGATAACAAAATGTCTGAGAGGAAAAAGTAACTAGGGCCTTAAAAGTGCTCAATTTACCCCCTTAAACAGCCTATAGTTACAGGGGCGAAAGCTATTAAGAGTAAAATAGCCGAAAGCTTCTTGAGGAAGAATGTCAAGTTTGCCTGCTACACGAGAACGAGGTAACGTGGTTGTGATCGGTAGAGTTAGAGGCGTAATAGCGGCGGAACGTACTGGTGAGGGAAACGGAAGCGCCTCGATAAAACCCACCGGGCAATGGAAACGTCCGTCACGTTGTCGACATGTGGTAATCCGGGCGGTCTCACCGAGAAAATCAGGCAAGAGGCAGGCAGCCGGAATGCTACATAATCGGTGTCCAGATTGTGTTGTAAAAATAGTAATTTAATTCGCGAGTCAAGACATATAAAAGCATTATCGGCCCGCAGCACTTTGAATAAAAGGAGTAAGGCGTGTAGATTTACGCCAAGTGTCTAAATTATGCTCAAGAATAATTCTGTAAAACGGATTTGGTAGCGACCACAAAGTTATATATATATTTTTTAAGGGAGATGATAAACGGGGATGAAATTCCCACTTTTGTTACCGACCAGAGTGGAAAGCGTACAGCCAACCGGACCGAAGTGAATTTTGAGGAATGATATAGACGGTCAGGTAAAGGGGGGAGGGAGGGGGAGATGAGAAAGTGAATATTGGAAGTGTCAGTAAATATTGGATGTGACAGTGTGGGCGCAGCAAAAGCGTATTTGGACGGCGGCAACATACATTTCGGCGAACTTTTCCCGCTCGGACTGCGCGATACCAAAGCTCAAAGTCGGTTAACTCGCAGCGGCAGGGTAGTAACCTAGCAACCAACAGAAGAATCCCATCATCCCTTCCTCCCCCTACCTATTCCTCCGTCATGGCACAACGAAAGGCGGGGTGATCTGCTCTTGGCGCAAGGCGACGAACTTAAGACCTCTGGCCGAACTCTGAACAGTGATACGTCAAGATCGCTGTGTTCTATCGGTTAGACGGCTCGTCCCTCATTGCTGTGAACAGAGCTTGATTCCCAGGTCAAACACGGATTTTCGCACGAGGGAATCTTGGCAACGTTGTCTGCAGCCAGTGGGTTTTCTTGTGCGGTCCCGTATCCCTTGCCATTGCATTCCGTCGGTGTTGCATCTTCACTTAGCTTCATCTCCATCGGCGCCAAAGACTTTACTTGTTAAATGTTGCCCAGGCCTCTCTCACATTCTGAAAAGGACTTCTTTTTCTGCTATTCGACGGAAACAAAGGCTTATGAGGTCACGTTCCTGTGTGTGTGTGTCCGTACGTGTCCCCCCCCCCCCTCCACAGGCAACCCGTCTTGCGCCTATTCAATTTCTGAACACGTGAATCAAATTTCATCAAACTCGGTACACATAGTATAGTACTAAGTATGGACGCCTGACTTCCATTGTCTTCGATCACGCAAAGCGCTTACTTTCAAAATGGCAGCCATTAAATTTATTAGGTTGGTAAGTTACATCTCGGAAACCATTCAACCAATTTAAACCAAATCTCGTATGTTGACAGCGCAAATCGTGAGGAATGAATTTAGAGGTTGATATAATAATTTGTCCACCATTTTGAAAGGTAGCATTACACTAACAAAATAAGGCTTGTAGGTTATATATCAAACACTACTCAACCAATTCTCGCCACATTTTGCACATAAGTAATATTATTGTAGTCCATGTAAACCGATGTAGTTCAAATTGATGATGCACTTATTTGCAAAATGGTGGCCATACAAGTATTTTAGATTTATTTGGAATAAATACCATACAGTTTGACCAATTCCAACCAAATTTTGTATGCCAACAGTATCTATTACAAGCATATTATATGCAAAAATAAAACTAATTTTGTCATCCATTTTGTAAGATAGCGTTATATAATTTTTAAAACTTCTTATATAATATCTCGGGAAACAATCGACCGATTCTTACAAATTTTTTCAAACAAGTAGTGCTACGGCAAGTGATGTTTCCTTGTAGCTTTTAAATAGGTCAGACACTTATTTTCAAAGTGTTGGCTTATTGCTAATGTTTCGAATGCTATGATGTCAAAACCATGTAATTAATTAGGACGTAACTTTGTATACTAGCAGAAAATATTACAACCATCAAATGAGGCCACACAGGTCTCTTTTGTCTGCAATTTTGTAAAATAGTAACACATGACAAATTATTACTGTCATGTCTCCGAAACAAACAAATTTTTACCAAATTTGGCAAACAAGTAACACTAAGGCTGGACATGTAAACTGATATGTTTTGAGTGGATAAGGCACTTATTTTCAAAATGGGGGTTGTATACAAATTTAAAATCAGTATGTTTTCTATACGAAACTACGATACAAATATTTAACTTAACTTTGTATGCCGGCAGTATCTATTATATCCACTAAATTTGTCTATACATAGACCTATTTCTAAACCATTTTGTACGATAACCCCACACGAAGTAATAAAGTTATTGTGTCATATCTCGGGAAACACTCAACCGAGTTCTTCCAAATTTGGCGATGAAGTTGTACTGTAGTAAGCCATATGTATGCAAATACCTTATTTTTAGAATGGTGGTTATAAAATCATTTCAGCATAGTGTGCTATATCTACAAAAATATGTAACGGATTATGATTAATACTTGTATACTGCATCTACGACAATCATTGTAGTGCTAATACACAATCTTTTTGTCTTTCATTTACGAATATTTTCATATTAAAAATGGAGGTTTTATGCTATATGTCGAGGACCATGCCGATTCCTACTTAAATTTAACGCAAATAGCGCTACAGTAGGGTATGTAAAATAACATGTTTTTGTGCGGCGGCATTTTTAAACCAAACATTTGTACGCTAACAGTATTCATTAGAAGCATCAGTTATGCAGGCAGAGATCCTCTTTTGCCAGTCTTTTTACAAAATAGAGCCAGGTGAGTAAATGGACTTTTGGACATATTTCAGGAACTTGACTAATTTCCACCAAATTTTGGACACCTTGAAAGCCATGCAAAGTAAAATGATTTAAATGGAATGAGACGTTGATTTTCAAAATTGCGGCCGTGTAAATAATTGGCTATATTTGACACAGGCTATCTATTTACCAATATTACTAAATCCAATCAAACATTTTATACTGGCAGTAGCTGCTAGAATCGTCATTTACAGAACCTCTCTTTTAGGTAATTAGGTACGAGAGTCCCGTTTAAGAAAATAAGTTTTTAATGCCATATCTCAGAGATCAATAAAACCTATTTCCGCCAAATTTCTCACACAAGTAGCGTTATAGTAGGCCATGCAAACTTGCATCATTTAAGTCGCCCAGACATTTATTTTTCAAAATTATAGCCATTTAAATGATTAGAATTAGTGAAACCCATAATTCAAAACATTAGACTGATTGCATCCGAAGTTGACGCTTCGAATCCCACCGCCGTGATGCATTTGATTGCAAGCTAGTTTGGTTTTTTCAATGTTTCCTGAGTTCGAATCCCAGATAAAGCACGTTTGTGTTTTGAATGTCTTAGTACTGCTGCATGTGTTTCTGGAGTCGCCGCAATGATATTGCTGCCAACGCCTACCATCAGTTAAGCATTTAAGAACTTCATATTTCAGGGACAATGACGGTCGCCGACTGTACCACTCATCACGTGGTTTCAGGGACAGCGTAATCGCCTATGGCCTCAATCAAAGTTACCATTACTCTTAAGGTAATACTGACACTTAATACTGTCAAACCAACTATAAGAGTTATTATTATTGTCTACGTAATTATATATGAGGATGTTTCCACCATATCAGGTGCCCCATCTGCAAACAATACCAAAATATAGACACACATACACACATTTAAACTTACAACTCCTCGTAAATATATTTAAAAAAAATAGATAAACATTTACGGAACAAGTTTATACTGAACATTGCGGCCGCATTTGCTTCACTTAAACAGATGTATTGATTATGTCCTGCAGAAGACTTAACACATTTCCTTAAGATTATATGTTTTTTATTTTACAACTCTTCGAATTGAAGTTTGCAACACTCGCCAGCGGGATAATTTTTTATTCTATTAGAAGCTTACCATTCCTGAAGCGCAAAGCATTCCTGAGTACTCGAGCAAATATTTGGGTATTCAAATGGCATAGCTAACGTGGTTATACAAGGTATAAAAATAGGAATCAAAAATAACTATTTTGTTTCGTCAGTTATACATCGCGTGTATAAATTCGGTTGAAAAAATGTGACACCGATACCGAGTTGTTAGTAAAATATGTAAATGAACCATAGAAATTTGCATGCTGAGAATTGTAGTATGATTCTCAATTTAAATCATTTTACTCGCAGAAAGCTTTCAGTGCATTGCAAAAGTTAACAAATTTTTTATTATTTTCACTTTCGGTTTCTTCTGTAAATTTAATTTTCCAAGAATAATCTCATTCTTATCTGCAAAGAAATGTTTTCTCACCGACGAGAGAGTTTGCTGAATACAATTTTCGTTTCATTTTTATTTTTAACTTCAATTTCTTAGATGTTAATGTTCGCAACCTGAGAAATTTTTATTTCTCAGTTTTTCTTAGAAAGTTGAATTTCTGGGAGACGACATCGGAATTAAAAATGGTGTTACATTGGAGTACGATTTTCAAAGGACTCGCTTCACAAATATAAATTAATCACTCGAAGACTGTCGCAAAAATCTCTGCAGCAAACCCGACGAACAAGAAAGTAGACGGAATTTTAACTATCGGCCTGATGGGATTTTATTCTGTTTTATGCCTCACCGCGTTTTTCAAACTAATAAACCTTTTAACTTAAAAACGGAAGGAAAAAAGGCACTTGAAAGAGGGCGACTTTCTCTATACCCTACTATGGCATTCCACCACAAATAATAGTTCTAATATGGGATCACAGTGACAAGACTGGCACGACGTGATAGCTTGACACGACGAAAAGTACTGGATGTTCCACTAGCTCTCAGCCCGGGAAACTGGCAGTATACCTAACATAGCTGCTTCTACAGAGATTGTTGAGGCAGAAGTTCACCTAAAAGTAATTTAACCTACTGACAGTAGACCTAGAGTAGTTTGTCGTACTAACTAGACCCTAGTCATTTGTCATAAAGACAATAGACTTAAATAGTCGTTTGTCTTATGCACACTATACCTAAAGTAGTTCGTCGTTCAGAAACTATACTTGAAGCCGTTGGTCGTAAAGCCACTAGACCTAAAGTTATTTGTTCACAATGCACTAGACCTATAAGCCTAGTCGTTTGTCGTAAAGACACTTGACCCAAAGTAATTTGTTCAACATGCACTAAACCTGTAAGCCTAGTCGTTTGTCGTAAAGACACTATACCGTAAGTCATTTGTTCAACATGCACTAGACCTATAAGCCTAGTAGTTTGTCGTAAAGACACTAGACCTAAAGTCATTTGTTCAACATGCACTAGACCTATAGGCTTAGTCCACCCATGCCTCTCCGACAGCTTCTCTCTGCTACACGTATTACCATCCCCACAGCTCTAGCCACTATACAACGAGTTTCTTGGACCTGTCTCGCCTCACCTGTCTTTCAAAACTTTTGTGTTTAACACAAGCGAACTTGGTATAAATTATTGAAATTTAAACTCAAACTGATGCATTGAGAATTTCAGACCAGTTTTTAAAAAACTTTACATTTTAAATGCTCTTTAAAAAAAATATTTTGAGTTTCTCATCACCTTTAAAATCAGTTTATATCATCAAAAATAAAACTTGTGTACACCATTTAAAAATTTATGAATTTTTCCACCATCAAAACTGTTTGTATTTTACACCGTTAAAAATGTATTTAATTAAAAACCGTCAAAACATTTCCATCAATTTAATAATGATTTTCGTCTAAATGTTTTAACAAGAGAGTAACACTATATACTTCTTGATGAGGGAGAATAATACTATACATTAAATTAAAATTTAATAAAATCACATACTTTAAAGAGCTGAGGAGAAATCATAAAATTTTTGGAGAGAATCGAATATGTCTGAATGAATGAATTTGAAACAAAATGAGAGGGAAACTCCTAGTATCTTCAGAGAATCACTGTTGACCCACTGGTAAACTTGAAGAACCCAATGACTTTACAAAAACGAGTCAAGTGACAGAAATACCTTTTCAGGGCCAGATAGAAAGACCTCTTAGCCACACATCACATCTCCAAGAACGTTTTCCTGCTACCCTACGAGTCTACAGCAAGCAGTAGCAGAATTCAGCGAACATTGAAATAATAATAATTTTGTCACATAAATACAGATCACTACTGTAGCTGCTGAAGATTCAACACAAAGATGTCTGATGGCAGAACATAATCATAATCTACACAAACTCAAAAAACATAATTGAAGGTTTTTTTAAACAAAATTCAACTCTTTCACAAACATTCTTCTTACAATAGTGAAACTTTCGTTAAAAATCAGGGAATTTTTTTTAAAATTATTGTTTCATTGTATGTTGTAGGACGTAGTGAATTCGGAGTTTTTGTCGGAAATTTCAACTCAGTTGCCTGTCGGCCACGCTCCAAGTATATAACAGCTTATAAGCCGGCGCACATCATACCCTCCAGTCATTCATTCATCAACCTCCCAGGCGGACGGATGTGTTTAGTGGGAGCTACTGGTGCGATTTCATTTATTAAAAAAAAACAGGATAGCTGGGTTCCATACTTCGTTTAGTGATTGTCATGCACTTGTGATCGTTAGCCGTTTAATTTATTTGGAGACATTCGTTTTGTATTTTCGTTCGTTTCTGAGTTTTTCACCTTAGTCTGTAACCAAACGTAGGCCGATGCAGGTTATGTTTGCTCTCACCACAGCTTATAAGTTGACGTAAGTGGTGTATCCAAGTCAGTGCTGCAGCGACCTCTCGGGCGAACGGACACATATTAAACATTTTCTTGTTTACACGTGTTAATAAATTAATTGCTTTTTTTTTAAATAATCGTAGTTCAACGTACGGATTCCGTTTCAAAAGTTCTTCACCAGTCTCACAGGTGGACGGACGTGTTTTAAAATCATGTCAGGTATGTGCGTGCAGCGTCAAGTAGTGTAATTTTTCAAATACCTTGTTATTGTATTGGTTAACCATTTTATTTATAGGGAAACCTTTGCTTCGTTAAGTAATTAATTAATTTCATACTGGAGACTCACGTTACTGTGATCGTTTAGCACTTTTACCACCAGGTTATTCACATAGTTAAAATTCTCTCACGTGCAATTTATTCATATGTAGAACTCATTTGAAATATATTTTGTGTATTACATCAGCGCTGTTATTCATCCGGAATAATAGTATCTTTCAAAGTCGCCTATCTCCCAACACTGTCTACGAACAATTTCACTACCAAAACAAATAATTTACACTTATGCCACTCTTGCACAAAACGTAGCATATATATATGCCGTGTCTCCAACACGCCACACCTCATCCGAGTGCCAGAGCTCTAAGGGCGAGGACGTAACACAAATGCTCCCTACATAAAGAAAGGAAGAAGATAAAGACCCTTAGTACACTCTTGCACCAAACACAAAAAAAATCGGATTAAATTTTTTTAATTGGATTAAAAACTTTTCGTAGGATATAATCGGATTAATAATGAACCCTTTCAATGCATTTAACCCTTTCCATACAATTAACCGTTTCTATTAATCAATTAACCCTTTGATATCAATAAAGGTGGCATCCCCGTTGAGGTAGAACCCCTGCGCCCCTACTACTTACTCCGGCCCTTACCTCAGGCTCCTTTCCGCATGAGACATGGGTCACGTTGTTAGCAGCAACCATAAATCAGTCATGCACCAGTGGTCACTCGACGAAGACGTAGAACATTCATAACTCTGTTTCAAAATTGAACTTTGGATTGGTTTGCTTAAATTTTGAATCATTTTTCTATTTAAATATAAAATATTTAATACTTAACTCATTATATATAGATATACATTAAAAAATTTATAACTTTAAATATTCGTACATTTGATCTCTGTACTCATTTAAATTTTTTGAGTAGAGTACCCTTGTTTACTATATGTTAACACTCTCTCTCAAATATTCCTCCAATATACGCTGGAAAGCAAATATGTCTTATTTTATAAATATTTATAACTTTACTTTTATTTATGTACTCTTTTAACGTTTGAGTAGAGTACACTTGTTTAAACAATATAAATACTCTCTCTTAAATTTTTCTCCAATATACACAAAAAAACTAATATATATTTTAAAAAATACAATAATCTTAAAATCCTAGGATGCTTAATGTAACAGTTTGACATCCTTCAATAAAGACTGTGGATTTCTTAAAAGGGAAGGGCGGGGGACAGCCCTCTTAAGTCGTGGGTACGTGATATCTTTAACACTGGGAGATATGAACCTTTTCGCATTTGTTCGAAGAACTTTGATCAATATTGTTATGGGAGAAAGGAATCACTATCTGAAACGGCCCTCGCCATTTCACGGCCAAATTAGCACTAGAATAATCAATTCTTAAACTTAGGTGGTGAGCCTCGACTAAAATTAAATCACCAGGTTTCAAAGTTTCATCTTTGTAAGCTACATTACTTTTTTGTGCCATTTTCAGGTGATACGTAGTTAAACTACGTGTCGCCTCCGCCCATATTTCGTCCAGTTTTTTTCTATTCACATTTTCCAAACAAATACCGTGGAGTGACCACACGTTTATGAATGGGTGCATCAATCTCCGCCCCAAAAACACTTAAGCTGGTGCATATTTGTATGCACTATGAATCAAATCATCGAAACACAATAACAGTAGGTATAATACGTCATCCCAGTGACGTTGCGTATCTGACTGAAAGCTGCGTAAGGCAATCTTAATGTTACGATTAACACGTTCCACTAAATTTGATTGCGGATATTGCGGGGCAGTTTGAACCTTTCTTACTCCCCATTTAAATTCAGATCTCTGAATTCTTGCGACAAAAAATACGTAGCGTTATCTGTTAGTACATATACAGGTGCGCCAGAAACAATATATAAACGTTGCATTACAACCTTACAGATTTCGACTGCCTTTATGGTGCACAAAAACTCTGCATTTTCCTCGTCTCGTCCATTCACTTGAACTTTATGGATAACATACGGCGAAGTTCCATTCTTAGATTCAGACAAAATCTGCTTACATTCATGATCAGAATTTTGGTATTCTTTAATATCAGTAAACACACTTGGGAATTATTGCAACGTATTTAAAATGTCTGTGTTTGCTACTGCTGGCTTTGCCAGGTGACTATCGACGCTCGCCACACTCTCTACAGGTGCCCCATTCTTCACCTGTTCGTCGCCTTGCTCAAACTCTTCGCCGCAATACATACGCGGACGGGCGAATCTTACCAACCAGCGTGCCAACCTGCCTGCTGGCTTTTGCGATTTTAATAACCAGCTGAGCGCTAGGTTGGCTGTGCACAACATGAACGATGCGTGATCTCAAATAATCTGCGAACTTTTCCATAGCCCAAATACAACTTAAGTGTTCTTTTAAATAAATAGTACATTTACGTTCGGCTTGAGTCAATAATTTACTGGCGTGCGCTATCGATAAAAAAAAAAGAACATCTATCTTTTGATTTAAACACGCTCTTATTGCTACAGAACTGGCATCGCAGTGCAGAAAGAACTCTTCAGGAAAAATTCGGTAAATGCAAAAAGGGAGGATTTGCTAAGATATCTTTCAATTTTTGAAAGGCATTTTCCTGGTCTTCTTTCCACTGAAACAGCACGTATTTTCTTTTCAATTTATTTAACGGCTCTGCAATATCAGAAAAATTCGGAATAAACTTACAATAAAATGCTACCATACCTGAAAAAACATACGTTTTTAGGCTGCTGGAAATTTACGACTGATATTACCTTTTCCGTATCTGTTCGCAAACTCCCCTCTGAAATTATAAATCCCAAATAATGCACGTGTTGTTGCGACCAACTCATATTTCCCGGATTTACTGTCAGTCCGGTGTTATGCCACGCTTCTAATACTAGCCGCAAGTTTTGAAGATGTTCCTCTAATGCATTACTGTATATGCACACATCATCTATGTACGTGAATACAAACTCATATAGATATTTTCCTAATATGTGAGTTAACACTGTAGACATACACTGGGGTCCCGTATTTACTCCCATCGGTAAACGAGTCCACTGATACAAACCCTTCGGTGTACAAAACGCTAACGGTGCCGTACTATTGGAATGTAGCTCACATTGTAAGAATGCCGAATTTAAATCCAAGATAGTGAAATACTTTGCCTTTTGCAAATATTGAAATATAGTTTCGATGACAGGTACCAGATAGAAATCCACATACAATTGTTCATTTATTTTCCTATAATAACAGATAACTCTAAACTGTCCGGGATTTTTCTTGGGAATTTGAAAAGGACTTGCATACGGACTTGCGGAATTTTCTAAGATTCCCTGGTCTTGCAATTCTGTGATCAAATTTTTGAATACTTTAATATTGGGTGCTGAAACACGATACGGCACGCACACTTTGGGCCCATTATCTTTAAGTTTAAACTCTACTGGAATCTCTTTGCAATGTCCTAACTTCGATGTAAGCACATCTTTATATTCCAGTTGAAGCTGTTCTGACGCTTTCACTACCTCTTTAAAATGCTGAAGCAACTGGATTTTACGGAAATGAGAAGGTTTTATTTTGTAAATTTACTACCGTTTCGGGGGGAAAACTAAACCGTAATTCCTTCTTTGCTATGTCAACGCTTGCGCGCGTACTACCTAAGAAATCGATACCTAAAATCACATCATGTGAGAGATGATCAAAAACACAGAACGCTTTTCTCCACGGCTAAGGAAAATACCACCAACTCTTCCCGTTTTAACTGCACAGTTCCAAACGGCGCATCCCGCATGATTTTATTCAAGGTCTCTTGCCTTATAAGTGTCGCTGAAGCACCCGAGTCAACCAAGCCTGACATCGTTAAATTTGCAATCACAAGCTGCACATAGAGTAGACCAATTCTGTTGTATATATTTGTGTTTGTCACGTCGACTATTCCTGCAGGTTTTCACTTTAACGGAGAATTAAATTTAAAATGTCCAGGATTACCGCATTGGAAACAAATAATTTCTTTTGCGGTTATACGACCTTCAAATTTAACATTTTCTGAAAGTACTTTTACGTCTCACTGGCCCCCGTTTTCAAGCGGCTTTTCTTTCCTGCCACTATCCGATTTCTTATAAAAAACATTTTCCCATCGGATTATTATTTCCAAAACAAATTTGAAATTTTTGTTTCACCTCTCCCTTCACAGAATTCCCTTCGCCTTTATGCGCTTTATAAAAGCATTTAGCCATCGAATGATTAGTACGAGAACAGATTTGGCATTACCGTTTAGAAGTTTCTACTTTAGGCTCTCTTTGCTTACAATCAACAATCGTTAATTCCACTTGAAGTACTAAAGCTCATAAATAATTTAACGTTTTCGGCTTTGAAGCAAGTGTAAAATATTTACTATTTTCTGACAACAGATTAAAAAACAGTATTTCCACCAAAAATCAGCTTCCGCACACGGCAAACCTAACACTTCTACCCATCTAATAGTCTCACTGACAAACTGCTGTATTGACTCATTGGGACTTTGAAATCTTTCCAGTATTTTCATACGTTGGTGCGCGGTAGCTACTGATGAACCCGTCTGTCTCAACATTGGCTGACTAAACACACTAAATGGTTCGTTTATCGCCTGCCCCACTACAATTTGCAAAGGCTCCGGCACTTTAAACATTATAGTGGCATACAAAAGCACGATTTCACAAATATGTAAAGATGCGATTCTAGCCATTTGTACCAAAAGCTTGACTACTAACTTTAAATTCAGACTGTGGACTTGCTCTATGTTATCCAACAAATGAGGTGGCAAATGTTTGAGATTTTTGAAGATGATAACTGCGTCGGACTCACCCTCTTGTTGAGCAGCTGCGTCGCCTCTCCTAACCAGCTCCCTCATCTGATGTCTGAGGATATCTATTCCGTCGTCTGGATTGAACAACACCCTGGCGTCGGTCAAACTTTTCTGGAGAGACTCTTTCGCGAGGCGCTGGATCAACGATGTGCGGATACCTGTAGAAGTCATTTTGTGGATGAGTTGATGCACCACTACGAATTAAAGTAATTCTCATGACCACTGGAACAAACCCAAGGGAGTTTGTACTGTTTCGTAATTTTACAAAATTCCTAACTTTACTTTCCCTTGTAACTTCTCTGCATTGAGATAGCAGAGTGGCGCAGATTTCTCTATCATGTATGTGACAGTGTTTGCCAACGCACACAGGACGAGATCTTTGTCTCAACTGCTTCCTGAATGTTGGTGCTTTAAGTTGGAAACCAGCTGAGAGCCTCCCCCCCCCCCCAATGGTGCAATAAAAGGGACTTGGGTTGGTTCCAGTGAAAAGGTTTGAAATATTCGTTGCCTTGCTTTGATATTTTAATTCAAATCATTTACCATTTACACAGTTTTTACCCCAATATCACAATAAATTAAATTAAAAAAAATATATAATCTCCCCACTGATTATATCTTGTATAAAAGTAGTTATTTCCCCAAAAATTTACTTATTATATAAAATATGCCTTTGCCAAAATTTACATGACATATAAAATATGGCTTTACCATAATTTACTTACCTTAAAATGGCAGCAAAGCACCCCATCCCTTTTTAAAATGTCGATGGAACAGTAGTTCCTGCCCAACTGAATCCCCTGTGCTGTCTCCTCGAACCCGGGCAAGACACACCTATTTATATTTTATTTAAAAACATCCAGAATATTACAAAATGATCTTCACTTCGTCGACACCCGGAAGTCCTGGAAGAGCACCCTGGTGGTACGTGACTAGCAGGCTGGCATCACGTGGTTAACATGACATGCAAGCCCTAGATTTGCGAGCGACAGCAACCCAGCGGCGCCCACACTTTCAGACCAGCAGGCCCGCCCAGCGGGCGTGAGGCATGTAGCTCGTCAAACACACCCCCGTCGGAGCGAAGATAAGCCTTCCCAAAATGCCAACATTTTCTTCAACTTCATATGGCTCCTTCGGGTTTAGTTTTCTTTCGATGTGCAGGGATAGCCGTCAAATTATATAGAAATTTGTACAAATAAATATAATCTTTCAGGGGTTTATCTTAAATGGAAGTAACAAAACTAGTTAAAATAAAACTATATTGTATCAATGTTAAAAATAATAATGAAAAATATTTTATTTATTCATAATTTGCTTTACATGCACCAAACAACATCCACAAAGCGTTACTAAAAATAAAAATATAGCTTTTGAAATATAAGAATTTTCTGAACCATTGAACTATGAAAATTGACAACATTTATAAATACGAGAAGTTAGTTGACTTTTCTCTCAATGTTCTTTCTTTTAATAAAATATTTGAAATGTGTCCATTGCAAATAAAAAAAGAAATAAAAACATATTAACTTATTGTACTAACAGTTAAACTAAACATCATTATTGTTTTATTGAAGACTTATCAAGATAATTTCATCACAACTCAGTAAACAAAATGGAAACATATATTTCCTTGCGATAGGTTTTTTAGAATATATAATTTTAAAGAATAATTAAATGGAAATGAAGAATTTTGTTTTAAAAATAAATCTGATATGAATTAAAATGTTTAAAATGTGAGAAAAATTATATTTAAATACTTATAATAATTCCTTAAGAGTTGATTTTATTATTTGTGCTGATGTTAAATGTTTATTAAAATAATATGAGTACATATTTAATACAAACTCATGAAAAATCATTTATAATTAAATATAAAAAACATAAACCAGAAACTGTTTTTAAGTTTAATATAATAATACAATTTACAATAAAACGATACAATATATTGGTGAAGATGTAAATAGAATTTTTATTCAAATATTAGAAAAAAAATTAAATAATTAAAAAGATATATGATGCAAAATAGAATTAATATAATTAAATACATTAATATGCATGTGTTCAAGTTATAATAAACTAAGTCTACATCTTAACAAAAATTATTGACATAGATGTAAATATATATTCTATTAATTAACAGTTATATTAAGTAATTGAAAAAAAAGTTGTTTATCCATACAAATGTATAAGTTCTATAGAAAACATAAAAGAAACAGAATTTCCAACACTAGATGCATTCCATTGGAGTTTGAATAGACACATATTTAATTGTTATTATAATCACGCCGAAAGTGCTTGAAAAATGATATAAAAAACATTTACAAAAATATAAAAATTATACATAAAGGATGATGTAATAATTTTAGCTGGTATATTGGAACATTTTGGAGATGTTCTATTAGGAATAATTTTAATCAAGTTAAGCATGCTCTATTTTTTATCATTGTCATATAAGTTATAGGTATACTAAAGATGACAGAAAGTAAATATTTCCCAAATAAAATTGAAATTTGGATTTTAATAATGGACTTATTTATAAAACGTATCTAGCATATATCGAATATATAAATGATGAAACAAAGACTGCATCTAATTATAAAAATAATTAACTTTATTTTAGATCACTAGTAAATATTGATGAAGGATATTCCTTATTTTCTAGAAGGCCTTCATATATTACGAATTGTTCATATAAAAAAACTGCAAATGTATTAAATAAATAAACCTAATACAAAACTATGTGTAGTTTTTATAACTTAGTTTCTGCTAATAAAATCTGAAATATTATCTTTATAAGACAAGAAAATCTTACTTATAATTTAATGGAAGAAAGGAAAACTGAGGATTGCAGCTATTTATAATTTAAATGGCAAAAAGAAAATGTATATTATACATTGTTTGATTTATTCAAATATCGAGAATAATAGGTAAGTTATTTCGAACTATACATAAATAAATCATTTTGATGTAAGTTTTTAATTAATAAACCAACTTCAGCAACATCTGACGCTGCAGCTGTAGCTGTCTTCAGATTGCATCCAATAAACAAAAATATTTTTATTGTCCTTGTAAGCTTTATATCAAATTTCTTTAAATTACTCAGTATTTGCATAAACATAAAATTATCTATGTCATTATTATTTAATTTATAATCTGTCAATAGTTTTAATTTATAAGGTATATATTAATTTCAGGTGTATAAAGATAACGATTATAGCTTATCTTTAATTTTGTAACTATTTAATATTGTCGAACTACTTGCAGGCTTTATATAAAAATAATTTAAATTTTTGAACTTGTCAAAAACCTTCATTTACGACTTGCATTAAATAAAAAAAAACAGTGATTTTAAAATAGAAGGCAACTTAATTTCGAATGTTTTGGAATATCTATTTTATGTTATCTGTGAATTTTTAATTATTTAATTTTAATTAAAACTTAATATTTTTATATCACAACAAGAACAATATAAAGTGTAAATATTTCCTTGTACTTGTAAATCCATTAAAAATAGTTTGACGTATTTTTCTTAATATGTATTTCAAGTTATATTAGTATTTTAAAAATTGTTTTCGAGTTAAAATAAGTTTCCTTCTATATTTTTCTTTAAAAACGTAATTACATTTTTATAACAATCAAAATGTAAATTATTTAGTTTCGTGGAATAATCCCACTTAGAATTGACTCCCCGTTTTAACTATGCTGCTTCATGCCTGGTAGGAAGTGCCGTTATATGTGCTGGAAGCCAAAATTGGTACACCATTTAAATTTAAGCATTACGCATGATGTCACTTAATTAAAATATGCTACACAACTTCTGCATAATTTTGCATCAAACTTGCAATTTTACGGTAAACTAAACAATTCACGAAATAAATAACTTTTCTAGGCACCAGTCGTTACTTAATTGTCAAAATATTAATGAGCAGTCGCAAATTACAAATATCGAGGGGAAAAAAGACCAGCAAAATGTTTTTATACCTTGAAGCAGCTCGGCCAACTTTTTCGACCCAGATTACTCCATTTGTGCTCGTTTCTTTATTACTTGCGTGGTCTAGCAACAGCCAAATCGTTCCAGCGAAGTGTGATGATACAGAAATTTTGTTAGTGTTTTTTTTTTATATTTTGGATGAAACTGCGTTTAATATTTACATGATGAAAAGTGTTATAAAATAAAGACTTTTCTCGGCATTCAGCAGCTTTACCAGTGTCGTCCCTAGATTTTTTTTTTCTCCTGCGCCTCGAGCAAACAGAGAAGCTACTCATACGCGGGTACAGTAATGTCCTGTCGCCTGCAGGTCGCGCGACTCGTACAGCAGCTTGGAGCACGGGTCAAAGGCGGTAATTACCAGCCAGCGAGTTCAACAACTCCTCGGGGGCAAACGACAAACAGCGGCTCTCGGTGCGCCAATGGGCGGACACCACGGGACAACTTCTTCGAGTTCGTATCCGCCCGGAGTTCGCCTTCGGTTCAGCGAGCCGTGAGACGATAACGATGCAAATTACGGGATACGCAAGGCCGAGATTCATTTGCAATCGCATAGCAATCAACGACGTAGCAAATCCCTGGGAGTAATCGGGGAGGTTAAATTTGAAGAACATATACCAAAGTTAAAATTTTCTGGTTGATCAAAAACAAGAAAATTACAACAGCGGAGCTTTTATCATAATTATTACAATAGAACCAGTACAGAAACAACCATCTATTCTCGATATGTTCGCACTATTAATCAAACCTTTACAAAAGCATATTGTGTACGACATATTTGGTTGTTTCGTAAATAAAATATATATAATAACATGAATAATATTGTTCCTCTAAAATCGAAGTATGATTGCATAATATTTTTGGGATAATTAAAACTGTCAGTTACAACTTTTCTACAAAATCGTATGTATTTCAAAGCCAGTATAGATAATGAAATCACTAAGATAAGTAGTTTTATGGTAATGGCTAGTAGGAAATAGTTTTTTTTTAAATTCAAATTTAGTATCTTTTGCATTGTTTTTAATATAGGCGTTCCTTTCTGTTATATCTTGATTTTCAGGCAACATTGTTGGAAACATATAATTATGTGCAAGAAATATTTATTGACTTTCTTTGGCACACACATAAAGTGCATTAATTTGTTTTAGGTATTTGCTTACATAGCTGTGTGAATTTTTGTTTACATGTAGTGGGATGATCCGTTATTAGTAACCTTATAGTAACTTCCGTAGCAGTTCAGAAAATTTAAATTTAACCATTAATAGTATAATACGTGGTCTCCATTGCAAGACTTACACAGTAAAAAATAAAGTAATTTATAACAAAAACACTGTCGCTAAAATTTACCCACCTCCACTTTTCTCAGGAGCGAAGCAAAGTATCTACAACTAGCGTGGAAGCACCCCGAATAAACCCCACTGTCGCGATGCACTCGCAAACTTACAGTTTCGGACCTTAGTAGAGAAGACACCAACCTCGAACATATTGCACTATGGTCACAACTCTCTCGGCTTTCGACTTCCTTAGTCTACTTTCTCAGTCATTAGTACCTGAAGAATTAGCACATTCTTAGGGGGACGAGTTAGTATCCAAATGCTCTACGTTTGCGTTACTTTTTCAATCGGCCCACACTGTATTTGACAAGAAAACTTCGTGCCAGTAATAAGAACACAACAAAATCCAGGTTCATTAATCGCCTTCCACTGTGACAGTAAGCAACCATTTTGCAGTTGGTCATAGTAGGATTGTACTAAAATTTTATAAAACACAATCACTCAGCTTAAAATCATTTAGCGTACCCGGCATTGAACCTAAAATCATCGAGAGCAATAATTTTGATTGAACATTTTAGGCGAAACGATGTAAGTAGTAGGGTTTGGTTCCTTCTCGGACAATGGGTCCTGGGACCGGAGCTCGGAGCTGCTCCTGATCTATCATTCTGGTCACCCATCCGCCATTCTGGAAGACAGTGACTATATACCTTTGACCCTTCACGTTCTACCTCTGGCCCCAAAAATCCATAAAAATTAAAAAAAGCCAAAATATTAAAAAATTATTTAAAATATGAAAAATGTTATTAAGAATTATAAAAAAATATTCACAAATTACTAAAAAAATATTAAAAATTTAACTAAACATTATTTTAAAATTCTACTCCCTAGCTACAATTTTACCAAACGGTATCCCTTTTACCATCGATTTGTCCATGGGTTCGTCACGATTGCCACGCCTCAAGGCTACATGAACTGAGGCAATAAAAATTTCATTGGACCACTGAGTGTAAACTCGCTTTTAGTAAACTAAAGAATGTTCTGATAACTCCACCTATCCTGGGTTTTCTGAAAAGTGAGGGTGTATTCATTTTGGACACTGATGCTAGTGATGTAGGCATTGGAGCTATGTTATCTCAGGTTCAAGATGGGAAGGAAATATCGCTTGAATACTCCAGTAAGGTATTGCATAAGCCTGGTAGAAATTACTGTGTTACACACATGGAGCTTCTGGACATGGTGAAGGCAATTTCGCACTTCCACCTGTACCTTTATGGGAGACATTTTATTCTAAGAGCTGACCATGCTTAATTATGCTGGCTACTAAATCCCAAGAAACCCGAAGGTCAAATATGCCAGTGGATATAGCAACTTAAAAAATATGTCTTTCAAATTCAACACAGATCTGGACGCCTTCACAGCAATGTGTATGCATTGTCTAGGGTGCAATGTGGGCCATTTTATGGTCATTGCGAATACCAGGAAGAAAAGATTGGCGAATCGCCGAAAGTATGGAGGACAAGAATTCATGGTGTTAATAAGACCTTTGACAGAATCAGACTGAGATTGTACTGGCTTCCTTGAGAATGGTGAAAAGTGATGCCGAATGTGCGACCCCTGCACTACGAGGAAGAGCCCAAGGACCAGAGAACAAGATCACCTCCAGAAACACATTGTTGGACCCCAATCGAGAGGATGACAGTAGATATTCTGGGTCCCTTGCCCATCACAGAGAGGGGTAATAGAGATCTCCTGGTTGCCCAAGATTACTTTACAAATTGGCCTAATGTAATTCCTTTTCCAAGCCAAGAAGAATGTACTAATACCAACACACTCATAGATCATGTCTTCTCTTCTTAGGGATTTTATAGTTCCACTGTAACTCCATTATGATCAGGGAAGAAACTCTGAAGCTACGGTCTTCCAGGATGTAATTAAAATTCTGGGGATAAAAAGTCCAGCACTACAGCCTTACACCCTCAGTCGGATGGACTGGTCGTGTGGCTAGACACACTCTTGAGCAGTGCCTGTCGATTTGTGTGTCAGACAAAAAAAGACTGGGATTCAAAGCTGCCATTGTTTCTTCTTGCTTACCGCTCAGCAGTTCACGAGCCCACAATGGTAACACCATCAAGGATGCTGTTTGGAAGATAGTTACGCCTCCCCAGTGACCTGCTGTTTGGCCGACTGATAGAAGAGGAAGTTGCAGCACCTGGTTATGCCAGCGATTTAAATAACAGACTTGTTGGTATTTATGATTTTGCTCGATAGCATCTCAGAATAAATAGTGACAGGATGAAGATGTGGTATGATAGGAAAATGTCGGGTGAGGTATTTCAATAAGGATAACAGGTGTGGCTGTACAGCTTCAGAGGAAAAAAGGGTATGGTTCGAAGCTACAGAAATGTTGGGAAGGCCCCTACAGGATTATGAATAAGACCAATGATGTGGTCTTTCGGATTTGTCGTCAAGGCTGTCGGGCGAAGCCGAAGGTTGTCCCATCGACCGACTGGGCACTCTACGAAGGTCCTGATGTTGTACAGTTCGTTTGGGACGAACAGACTTGAGGGGGCAGTGTTACATGCTCGCTGCTTCGTATCCCACGCTAGCTAGTGGAACTGAATAACTAAATAGTTATATGATATCGGCGGCAAGTCAATGGAATGTTTTGAATGGCAGGCGAGCGAACCCCATATCTGTTACAAAAATTCCTTACACGATAATTCCTTTTGCGACACGCGCTGCTGACCATGGTTGTATTGAGTTTCTGCATTTATCTGAAGACTTTTCTAGTGGTTTGCTCCCGTAGTGTCTCTCAACTAGACTCGGGGTACGGCGAACCTTCCAGGTGTTGTTGAATGGATGAGTTTCAGCGATAGAAGACTAGCGAGAAAAGAAGCGCGTGGCAAGAGAAGTGATCAGCTGGTGGGAAATCTGCGACTGCGAACATCGGAGCTGTGAAAAGTCCGACTGCAGGCTGGAGTACTGGACTGGATGCATGAGTGAAAGACATTGCAAGTGACGGCAACAGATAGGTTGAACGGTTGATAATGATAAGTACGAGTTAATAGACGATAATTAAACAGAGACATAAAGAAGAACATTAATTAGAGTTGAAATAGATAATAAATATTGCGCTTTCTGTGAAATATAAAGAATAGTAAAGGTGACAAATAATGTAATGCTGTAAATAATACCTGTGTGAATAAATTAAAAATCGAACTTAGTTATTTTATATTTATTAAGACCTCCATCCCTCACGAACTCACACACGTCCCTCAGGCATTCTTGTAACTGTACAAAAAATGTTTTGAATGAGTGGCACATACTACTAATAATTCAAGATGTTCACTAAAATCACCGACAATCTCCGTTAAGTGACTCATAACTTGGTTCCTAATGATGGTAGACGCCCGTGAACGTGGAGATGTGTGGCTGGTTTATTGTGAATAGCGCGGGACTCAATTAACTTAGATCTCTGAAAGTACGTATAGTGTACCAGTAAATGTGGTATCAGGCTTGCGTGCGCGCACACACACGCGCGCAGTAGGAAAACGTCGCACTCACCCTCAGTACGACTGTATAAACCTGGCTGAAAGACACAATTTTTTCTATTATCTATTACTTACAGTAATTTCTGTAGGTGTGTACACGAGCGGTGACCGCAAACGTCATTGATAGCCTTATACTGAAGAAGACCCTGATGAGGATGTTCTGAGTGCTCATGTCGTGGTCGACCGTGTTCATATGACAATGCCGGGACGAAGGACTGAGTGGCATAAGTTTCCAGGACTTCCACCCTTCCTCAGTCCAACTTCTTGCTACATCTTCAAAATTTTCCTTTCATCAGCTAACCTGAAATCAGACGTACTTTCCCCCCACGAATTTTCTTTTCTCTGTATAACTTTTCCTCTGTGATCACAAGGTCTCGTTTTTCTTTAATTTAGACCCTTCCATTCCTTTCGTATATCCCTGCAGATTTGCTGTGTACCCCTCACTCGCGGGTATAAAATCAACTCCGAGGCGTGTTAGTACGACAAAGGACCTCTCGGCTTCCCCATCTTCCATACGAAACACGACCTGCAGACATCTGGGTGACACTGTGTGTGCTTCTTTATCTATTATGAATGGCTCTGGGATGTATAAGGGAACATACGTCACCAGGTTAATCAGTTACTTAAAAAATTGTCCGAAGTGAAACAATAAGATTTCGTAATTTGAACTGCCGTACCTGTACATATCCAACGACTTCGGTACTCATACATACTTAGAAAGGGCCATTAAACCAGTTGTCAGAGTTTCCAGTCGCGAAGCTAAGTTTCCCTTTCATAAACATCCCCTCGCCGAATTATTAAAGAATAAGTCGAACCTCGAAAATGCTATTTGAGAATGATTCTTGGCATGGGGGTAAGTAATTGATTGAAACAATAATATAGACATACGTCATTGACACACTATGCTATAAGTCGTAGACATCTGTCAAGTACGCAAGTAACACAGATACTTCCTTAGGATGAATCTAGCCGGTTATTACAAGGAAAAAGACACAAGAAAGCCAGAATGAGTAACAATACAACACAATATAGAAAATGGACAAAAATTGACAAATCAACGAAGACAACACAGGCGACTTCACAATTGAAAAAGACTCCCATAACACAATTTGCTTTCATTGTTGTTTGACTATTATTTTTTACAGTTTTATATATAAACAGTAAATTCTAGGCTCTTGGTTATTTATTCTGACGTTCTTGTGTATTTTTCGTTATACTAAATGACTATAATCCTTCTGCAGAATTATTTGTTTGCTATTCGCATATTTATTTTCAACATTCAACAATCGTAAACCAGTGTTTGACAATTTTTGTGTACACGTTTTTATGCCACAAATCGGGGTTTATCCGCTTTAAATACATGTTGCAATTACGTACGCCCAAACTAATTTTTCTGTTAATAACCTGGATAAGTTATCATAGTCACAGAAATTATTTTTCCCCATCTTAGTAATATATACCCAAGCCTCTTCTCGCTAATTTTTGTTCATATGCAAATAAACTCGAAAAACTAGACGACGACACAAACTAACTGAGAGACGAAGACAAATATGTAAGCTAAAAACCTGACTAAATGAAGACAGCACAGAAGACATGCAATTTCTTGACTAACAAGTAACGATGTTTCAGGAAGTGGCATCTCTTCACGCCTGCAGGGAAACTGATCGAACTAGCTTGTTTTCGTGCATGTTTTTAATGCCATAGTATGTATTTTATTTGAAGACATATCTCTGCAATTGCTTATGTCTGAAGTAATTTTTCATTCACTCAAGTACCTCCACTGAGAGTATAGGCTATTCACGGTAAAATGAGCACTTTTGAAAGCCCTGCTTAAGATACACTTGTATGCACGTTGTGTATTCTTCCGCCTTATGTAAGAATAACATATTCATGGGCCTTATCACTTTATTCATGCGTCAGTAAAGTGAAACTGCTCCTTTTTACACTTCGATACATTAAAAAAATAGAAAGCGAAATTAATTAATGACAAATGATTACCCAACACTTTTTATTCGACCTTAAGCTACGGAACTACTTTCCATTGATCGTTACCAACTTTACTGGGCGCATGTCACTTATTGCGCCTTTAAAATATATGCAGGTATAGGCAGTGACTTTTTTCTAAGGCTGAGTTCAAAAGTGCTCACTTTATCTTGAACAGCCTTTATCATTCAAAGAACATGTGCAATGTTGTGTTGGTGGCAGAGTTCGCGTACAAGCGGTGCTCGATCGACGGCCGATGGGAAGGCAAGGAGCCAGGAGACTACGCGACGCCCCAGGGCTGGACAAACTACACGCCTTGCTTCACTCCGGAGATGCTGCAGCTCATGAGGAAGCTCTACGCCGGCTCCGAGGACGCCGCCAAGGTACTGTGGCCGCCCAACTCACCTGTCCTCACTTTGGCCGCCCAACTCACCTGACCTCACTTTGGCCGCCCAACTCACCTGACCTCGTTTACTCCGAGGAACTCCTCCACTTACTTCCGGACCCTGTGGTAATGCGTACTGAGAAGCGCATCTAGGGGCCTGGGTAACACTCACATAGTAATCGTCGGCTGGCGCCACTGAGTGGTGATGCAGTATGAGATCCCATGCCAGAGAGCTAACGGAATGTAAGGTCGGAGGAAACAGGAGCGCCCCGAGGAAACCTACCCATCAGAGGCAATGCCCGCCGGGAACCGAACCCGGACCAACGTGGTGGGAGGACTGTGTACTACGCTCACGAAAATCGAGGCTTCTCTTTCGAACCCTTTCTCACTGCGCTGGGATACACGTTTGTTTGAGGCTACATAACAGTTGTTTGTATGCTGCAAACAAAACATTCTAGTTGATTAAAATAAATATTTTATCAAAAATGTTTTTAGCCAAAAGCAGTGTTCTTAACAGAAATGCATATTTCAATGCATAAAGATAAAACATTTTGCTGTCTACAAATTTGGTTTTGGCCAACAAAATATTTTCTTTCGGCGATCGCGCATTTTTCCCGCTATAAAATGCTTTTGTTGGCTTTAACAGACCTATAGCTCAGAACGATCATCACTCATTTCTACTTATTTCAGTTCTGACTCGCTTGATTTTCAATCGCTTGACACTAGTTTCAAGCTAGTTTCAAGCTCACTCCCACTTATTAGCTCATATTCCTGTTAATTAATTTATAGACAAGTTTCACTATATAAACTTTTTCCCACTAACGTGCAGATCGTATGTAATATAATGCTCCGTACTTTGTTAAACTATTTTCAACAAATAGCAGGGTCCACTGATGCAGGCCAGTTTCGACTGATAAGAGATACAATATTCACTCACACAGAATGGCCTTCACTTATTTTCAGACAGTATTTTATGCTTTGCACTAGATCTACTCTCATGTGGACTTCTTCGCATGTAATTAAGTTTAGCGAGCCTGACTCGTGGACTTACGAAAGTCATAAAGGGCCACATCTGAATACAAATTTAGTAAATATACTAACATCAAAATCACATTTCAATTATGGATCACAAATTCAGACACCGTTATTCATAAAAAAAAAAATTGTCGAATATGTTAAAAATCTAACCTGCTGCAAGAGTTGGGCAACTTAATAAATGAGGAGAAAACAGCAAGTTCAGAAAAAAACAAAAGGAACGACATGCTCCGCTTGAAAGTTTTGTGTTCATGGAAAACACACGCGAAGGGACTAGCGCCAACACACCGTATTTTCCGCTCATCGGACAGGAAGAAGATAAATATTTTTAATACGAAAAAAACGAAATATATTTCTACCGTAGCTACGTGAAAATCCAAATTAAAAAAATGAGACAAGTTTACTTTAAAAATAGCTTATCAGAACTCAATTTAATAATATTTTACGTGTAAAATTTTGCTTACTAGCCGTTGGCAACGCAGCACTGTTCTCGTCGTATTTATCCCATATAGGTTATGAAACAAATATTATTAGGGACGATAAACAAGTAAAAGTTTTATATAATGAAAATAAGAGGTTTTAATATTTGTTGTATATTATTTGTTTTAAACACAGGCAGACATGTTAAACCTGGCGTGATTTTAAAAGATTGTTTCAAAAAGTGTGAAGTGACCCTGGAAAGAGTATACCACGGACTCTGGAAAGGGGAGAACACAGGACGAAATTTAAACTTCCATGCATAATAACCAAAGCTGCCGTTTCAACATTATGCACTGTAAGTGCAACGAATGCGACATTTTACAATCGCAAACGCTCACTGTTCGCCGCGATTTAGATTAAAAATGACAGTTCATACATGATTGCATCAATAGATTTTCCGTTTGATACTTCGCTGATGATGACGTTCAAAGATGTTTGGAAATATTGACTTTTATTCCACGCAGTTAAAATCGAAACGAAACTAACTGAAGATCTGGTTAACTTAACTATGGTTTTTTGAAGAAGAGGGTTTCGTTATATAGTTACTTATGAGAAACACAGTTTGTAATGTATTATTCACTTTTAGTAAATTATCCATTTTCCTTCCGATGAGAGTGAAATCAGGTGAGAATCGAGCAAAGCCGGAATGAAAGGGCGAGGGAAACGGGAGACCCCCGAGAAAACCCGACGACCAACGGCATCGTCCAACACGATTCCCACATGCGAAAATTCGGGTCATCCGGCCGGGGATTGAAGCCGGTTCGCCTTGGTGGGAGGCGAGCAGGCCAACCGCTCAGCCACCGCGGCCCACTTGACATTGTAATGGTCAGGTACGTCTGTACTGTACAGATGTACACATTTGTGCGTAATTCACTTCACATGAAACTTCGAGTTCAACAATAATTGATGCATTCAACTTGCGAGGGAGTATCTCGCTATGAAATCTCAGATGTACGATCGAAATTGCTGCCTGGAAGATGTTTCCGCGTTGAGCAAAACTTAACTTACTGGCATCTCCAACATGACCAGAGTGGAACTAGAAAAATCTTGAAACTAATGAATGAAGGAGGAAACAAGGAAATACACTTCTTAGCATAAACCAATAAGAAACTATTGATTATTCATGGGTCTACATCATCCCGTACATGATTACTCGCACGCAATTAAGGGCTTAAATACCATAGTTTAAAGAATAAGTGCATTGTGTGTTTAGTCCGACGTGACGAATTCTTTTTAAGACCGACAATTTTGTTCCCTGCGATTGTAAAAAAAACTTAATTTTTAACAGCCATTTTGTTTGCACAAGTGATGCGTTTTTTTTTTTAAATACAAGCCACGTAAAAGTTGCAGGTACTATTATTTACCGCGCGACAAGTGATTTGTGTGTATTCTGTCATAACGGTGCAAACAAGTGTTAAGGTGTCTTTTCTTATTTGTATGCGATTTATTTACCCAGCCTTGGAGCTGTAGCGAGATTTTTGAGTTAATATTCAGTCTTAAATAGCCACACAAATTTTAGCGGCAAATACCAAAAAAGAGGCAACATACGGAATACTCAATTAAAAGTACATTCATTTTCGTTGTTATCAAAATGCCATCTAAAAGTATTAAAGTTATCTAATTGCACGCTTTGTGTTAAAATGTGAAATAATTACTTTTTTAAGCAAATTTTCTGAATCTTCCAGGTGAAGCTGGACATAGCGGAGAGAACGAGAACTCTGGAGATAGTAGGCTTCAGCGTCTCTCTAACAGCACTTCTTCTGTCGCTTGCCATATTCTGTCACTTCAGGTAAACATAGAAAAAATTTACTTTCCACATTTTACAGAGTCAATGGTCACAAACATTTTACTAAATAGAAGCTCATAAGAGTGAAACTGTAAAATTTTAATAATTATTATGCCATCTGAGATAATGATTTGTTTGCATAGACTGGTCGAGTAGGTTTTGTGGTATTGTGTCTGTAATTAATAGCTTCCTCTAGTTTTTTTTTTTTTTTTTTTTTTTTTTTTTTTTTCAAAATATGGTAATGCTGTGTGTCAGTTCAGATATTCTTGGAAATTTATAGTAAAAAATCGTACATATAAATTGGACTCGGAAATCACACCTCCCCCGTACAGGCGTGGTACAAGTAAAGGCGTGATATTTAAAAGTGTGCTGTGAACCATTGTCCCAGTATGCGGGCACCTCGGACCTGGTAACTTACTGTTTATAAATTATTTGCTAATGTTTTAATTAGTGGCTCTAATGTCCATCGCACATACACGTGAATACAGTACCTTATATTCCTTACATAAGCAGTCCCGTAACTAATATCGTTTTCCATGCATCAATAGTACTCGTGCTTAGAAACCTAAATCAATGCAGTCTTCAGGGGAAAGAATAGGAAGGAGTCTTCATACTTTTGGATGCATCACTAAGCACCTACAAATATTTGATTGCATTTTTACCCCTCCCCCCCAGCTAGTTGTTTGCTTTGCCTGCCATTTACAATTTTCTGTTACCACTTTAGGTAACGTGTGGGTATGAACTGATGCGTTCTTTCGTCTCTTCTGCTATAGAGACCTTTATGCCTTCTGTTGTGCCTATGGGTATAACAGAAAGTAACAGAAATTGGGTATCGTGTAATAGCGGCTTAAACGACTCACGCCTCTTGTAGAATTGACGCACCGGAAACTTCATCAAACCCTTTTAAATATCGGAAGAAATATTGTTTTGAAATTATGATATACACTTCATACTGTTGTATCTTACTAACATATTAAAATTAACACTATTAAGTGCTAGGGGGATTCTAGTAAAGAGGAAAAAAATACCCACGATGAAATAATCGAAACTAAATTTGCTGTACGGATTAACACTCCTCGTTATGAAGAAGATATTACATGTTATAAAATATATTTCATTCGTATAGAATAATCGCTCAAACAAAATGAGTGGCCGTTAAAGAAAAAAAAATATTCATTCATTCAACATGAGGCACAGAGAACTTTTAGAAATATTAAGTTATAATTGTGTAAATATGCCACAAAGTTATCACACAAGGAAACACTACTGTCACAAATAATTCGGATTTTTACGTTTTGTTCGTAAATTGTTATCATTATCCATTGTGTGAGCTACGAGACGGCAAACATTCCAGAATACATGAATTAATTTTGACAAAGTGAAGATATTTACAAATAAATTGCTCTTCTTTCTATAAAAACTGTACGCTGTGAACAGAGAAATGATTTGATTCGGCTGCATTTAAACACACCTGCACACTTTAATTTAGCGTAAGCTGCGAAGTCTGAAGTAAAGCTAGGTTTACGAAAGAAAATTTAAGCGTAGAAAATTAATTTTTATTCATTCCATTATAAGTGTTAAAATAAAATTTACCTCTAGTTTTTTACATGTTTTAATAATAAATTATCAAATACTTATTCATTCTTTTTGATAATTCTAAATTTTTGACCCTACGGTCCAGCACAGATTCTCTCAAAATGATTGTTCAGAATGTTATCAGTTGGCTAGTTGATGTAACGTATGCAAATAAGTATGCCTGTCGGAATGTGTCAAGTATCGAACCGAGAGGAGTATGCTTATATACATAAGTGCATTGCTAGGTCCAGACACAGTCTTAATGACACTTGAATCGATTAATTTAATATGCTGATTATTCGTACGAACAGTCACTTGTGTACTAGATCACAACCCTAAACTGTAAACATTGAGTCACATTTTAGACCTTCGTACGGCTATCTCGGGTAGTGAACAATCATTTCCTGTCAATTTCCTTTCACATAAGAACGGGATGAAAACACTACTTTGATGTATGACATCAATCATGATTAATTGTAATTGTAAGTGCTAAGAGTATTCATATGGTATCATGAACACCTAAACTTTAGTAAGTTAATAAATTAGAATAGAAAACAATGACCGTTATATATTTTTGATAATTCATTTTCGTAGAGGTAAATAAAACCATATGGTAGTCGATATCGCTGCAAATTTCAGCGAATACAGAATTCTGTGACAGAAACTAAACACACTCCAAGGTCGCCACTAATAAATCATGTGTTGGGTATCCACAGCTACAATGAAAACTAACTCGCGCCAGACAGGCTCGCCTTTAGTAGAACGTGAACGAACACGTGGGTGAGCCAAGACCAGGGTGAAGACCTACTTTTGCCGGCTGCAGAACTGGCAACACCGCACGGGTGGCGAGATATATCGAATGCTGCTTCGCCTGCTTCCCGCTTCCGTTTAGCCGAAAACACTAGCGCTCCTCTGCTTCAGCCCAAGAACTTACAAAAAAAATGGCCACACTTCTTCCTCTCTCATGGCCACTCTAGCGTATAACTTTACTTTATGCTTATAGGCGAAAGTCTGTGCGTACAGCACGCGCTTAGTATTCTGTTCGCGTGGACAGTCGAGCACAGGACGCGCCGACCTTAGGTGGCTGGCACCCTGGGTAAGCGTAACTTCAATTTTCAGCACTTTTTTTTAATACTTCAAATTCATCATTTCGGGGGGTTTTTTTTTTTTAGCAGTAAGTTTCCTGAACTCGGCACCACTTGCATAACTTCTTAAAACAATTCACCTTGCTTACTTCAGTTCTTACACACGTCACAAAAGCAACACCGCAACGAAGCCGGGTAAACATAATTATTTAAAAATACTTGTGGCAGGGAAAATAAAACATTAACACCTTGTAACTAACAGACTTGCCTGCAATCAGGTGGACAAATTAATTGCGCCCCTTTTTTTGTTAGATTTTACGTTTTCTAGTGCACTGTGCAGAGGCAGTGACGAACACGCATGCAGTAAAGAAATCAAATTTAAATGCTCTTTATTAGTTGAGTTTAACCCGTCGCTATACCCGTATATATGTATACACCCCGGAGTGGCCCCCTCCTAGCGAGCCCTCTCTCCAGAGACCACGCGGCCCAACACCAGGGCTCAGTATTCCAACACATTTTCTAATTACAATTTTAAGACAGCTGATTAAACATAACCAGGTAACAGAAGCCCTTTAACACTGTGCGCGGCAGTCCACCACACAGGCGTGTGTTGCGGCACAGACGTGACGCCAGGGGACAAGCACCAAACACCCAAGCAACTGAAAAAACACTAGCTAAATCTTAATATTTACATTTTAAAAAATTGGAAATAAACCTTAATAATGAATTATCACACTCCACCACAACTGCTAAAAATATAAAAATGTGAAAAAAATTACTTGTTATGCAATTTTTAATAATTGCGAAAATATTATTCCATAGCATGATTTTAAAAAAATTCTTGAAGAGTCTCATGGTATCATATTCAGGTGTTAATTGCCTCATTTCGTTAAGTTAGTTTTTATTATCTGTACGTCAGGAAAACACTAAAAAATGGGGCGTGGCTGTGTTCGGGACACGGCCGTTTGTTTTGCATGAATACGTCTACGTTGACGCGCTCGGACGCCTTGATGTTGTCTTTACGTTCCCGGCACCGCTTCACTCGATCATATGAGGTTTTATGGGTATTAATGGATTGCTTTTGAGATGCTCTTTCCAACTGTATGATATTTTTGTATTTCGACTTGGCTTTTTGACGAGTATAGGCTGACACTGTGTTAAGTTTTCTTAATTTTTTATATTAAACACATACAATTTCACCATAACCACGCTACACACATGTTTTTATACACGCAATCGATTGATCTTGACGAGAGTTGTTAACTGCAACTTTAACGAGTGTCGTATCTTCTCCTAGTTAAGAGTTATACTCCGTGGAAGTTATGAAACGCGGCCAAATGAACTTAAAATTGCGCCCCCCCCCCTTTTTTCTAACTCTTTCTACGACCCCCCCCCCCGAGAACGATGCTTCGCAGTCCTCACTCAACGTAACATAGTCTGTCATCCTTACCAAACTGTACCCCCCCCCCTTCACGACTTTGTTATCATCGGACTTTATGTATTGCCTTCCACTATGGTTGCAAATTTAAAGACATATTCACGTCAAAATTTAATTTTTGATATTCCAGTACGCGAAAAAAATGTGTGATCTAAGTTTTTATAATATAGGGGATATTACCTGCAAGTTATTATTACAAAGTGAACATTATTTTATTAAAATATAAACTAAAGCACCAGTAATACACAACTTCAGGTCAGACAGGGACTTGCGAACACCGGGTGCACTTTCAGATGCAGGATCTACGTCATACGGAGCTTGTTACGCAGCTCAGAGCAAATCAGGTCTACTATATAACTTAGTATATTCCAGTTTATTAAGACTTTTTGAATCTAACATTTGAAAAATCACCCCATGTATAACGTGTTTGGCTCTTTCCTAAATATTCAATTTATCACCAGCGTTTTATACTTGTGCGAACATAAAAGAACTTAATTTTTGATTGAATCAAATATTTACTTAGATACTGTCAGTACATTTTAATATTTCGGTTATAATTAACAAGTGTTGGTAATGCCTAATACGAAATACGTAGTATTTATGTAAAATGTTATTAAAGTGAGTACGCACTCACGTAAGGTTTGAGTGCACGAGGCGGATGAATGTCTTGGAATAAGAACTATAGCAGTGCTTCAGAAATGTCGATAGTAACCGTGAATGGACTATGTACACGAGCGTACGTACCTGCACATTGAAGTGCAGTGTTCACTATGAGTGCAGACGTCATTGACAGGCTCTGAATCGGATACTGGCGGAGAAACGGCAGATTCAACGCACCTTTGCGTTATCCGCGGAAAGGGAACGTCATTTTGCCGGAGTGAATGCATGGAAAAGCGAGATACTCGCGGAGAGTTTGTTATTACATGTTAAGTCAGAATAATTTTAATTCAGATCTCACTACTCTGTACGCACACAGGGGCCGTAGTTGTGAAGTGGTTAGACTACTCGCCTCTCACCGATGCGAACCAGGTTCGATTCCCGGTGGGGTCGCTCTCAGATTTTCGCGTGTGGTAATCGTGCCGGGCGATGATGCTGACCGGAGAGTTTTCTATGGTATCTCCCGTTTCCCCTCGCCCTTGCGTACCGGCGCTGCTCCGTTCCCACCTCGATTCGCCCTCATCGGCTCTTAAGACCTCGATGTTTATAGCCGCCCAGATCTCTCCACTTTCTCAATGGCCGACACGGTCGGCAAGGATCTAACTTTCCCCACAGTCGACAACTTACTTAGTAACTGGTAAAGGCTGTTCACGATTTAATGCGCACTTTAGGAATGAACTGTAGAAAAAAAGCCACTACCCCTGCATGCATATATTTTAATGGGTGCACTGTGTGACATTCGCCCAGTAAAGTTGGAAACAATGGATGGAAAGTGGTTCCATATCTTAACTTCGAATAAAAAGTGTTAGGTAACTATTTGTGATAACTTAAAATTAATTCTTTCACTTTCTGGTCTTTTGATTAATCGAAGTGTAAAAATAAACACATTTTTAAAGTATTTAGTTTCTTCGTGATTTTACATTTTCATTTGACCGACACATGAATAACGTGAGGAGGCTTATGGCGATGTTAATTATACATAAGGTGGAGGAATACACAACGTGTATACAATTAGATATTAAGCAGGGCTATCAAAAATGCTCGTTTTACCGTGAACAGTCTATAACGGAGAGTCTACGTCTGGTGCACCACTGCACTTACAGCTGGGTGCAGTCTAGACAGGCGCACGCGAAACTGACTAAATGGCCGACATCGTCGACGTATTATAACTTTTTTTTTTTCTCTTTCCCAGCCCCGTCTGCAGCCTCCTTTTACCCACAGCGCTCGCCACTCGGCCTCGGGCCAGCTCTCTGTTTGCAGAGGGCTGTGCGAAATAACCTCAACGACCCTTCAACGCGAGGCCTACCTCCATCCCCCTCCCGCCCTCGCTTTGCCGCGAACCTCTTCCACGACTCGTCTACGGAAGTTGAAGAGCGCGCGCGCGCTTCAAGCACCGACAATCTCGTCGCGGCGTTGTGGTGGGCCTAGCTGAAGGAGGGTTGGTCGAGAAGTGGTAGAGGGAGGCAGGGCCTTGGAGGGTTATCTTGTCGGAGCGAACACGCGAAAGTTACGCGGATGAGCAACGCAACAACAGATACACGACCACCCACCGAAGTCGTGCTTCTCTATTTTTGTTTAACTTGGCGGTCCCCTCGTGGGTTGCGGAGCTGCGGTGATATAGTGGTTAGACTACTCGCTTCCCATTAATGCGAACCGGGTTCGATTCCCGGGCCCGGGGGGGGGGGGGTCGCCCACGGATTTCCGCATGCGGGAATCGTGCCCGGACGATGCCGCTTGTCGGCGGGTTTCCTCGGGGATCTGCCTTTTACCCCCGCTCCTGCGTTCCGGCGGTGCTCCATACTCACCTCACTTCACCTTCATAGGCTCTCAATACCTCGATGTTAAAGCCCGCTCAAATCTCTTCGCGAACTCCTCGTGGGTTGCAGGGCAGAAGTTCCCAACTACTTAAAACCTTAACAATAACAGAAGTTATAGTGAGTTTACAATATTGTAAAATTACGAATTAATAATTTTGCAGTACCCACAGTTTTCCCACACCGTACTGCATCTTCGGGATTTAAGATTCATAAGTCACTGTGTCGCTTTCCGTTTGTTACTATAGGCTGTTCACGGTAAAATGACCACTTTTGAAAGCCCTGCTTAAGATTTACTTGTATACACTTTGTGTGTTCTTCCGCCTTATGTAAAATTAACATTACCATGGGTCTCATCACTTTATTCATGCGTCGGTCAAGCGAAACTGTGAAATTATTAGAAAAGTAAATATTGTACAAATATGCTCTTTCTGCACTTCATTGCATTAAAAAATACAGTAAGCGAGAGATGGTTAGCTGACACTTTTTTTTTAAAAGTTAATATATGGAACTACTTTCCCCTCCACCATTACCAACATTACTGGAAACATGCCACTCATTCCGCCCGTTAAAATATATGCATGTAGGGACAGTGAATTTTTTCTAAGGTTGATTTCAAAAGTGCTCACCTTATCGTGAACAGTCTTTATCAGTAGTTGATCTTACTGACAAGTGTTCATTTATATACTGACGTTTCTGCCGGATCACTGAAGAGTCGTGTTTTGGCGTCTGGGTTGGAGGCTACACTTCTTGGTGAGGCCAGATGGTCTCGGCGATAGAAGATGACCGAAGTTGACGGGGGTAAACGATCATTCCAACCAAGAAACTGTAATGCTGGATTTACAATGCCACAACGAGTTAGTCCCGACAGTCCGACACGACGTCTTAAGCTGGAGTTACAATAGTCCGACAGTCCGACAAAAAAGCTCCGACGCAGACGAAAAGTTTTCATCAGCCAATCAGGAGCAAAGTCACCCCCACAAAACGCAACCCCGACAAAAGTGAATTCTGTTTCTACTTTCGTTGGGAGTCGGACCGGTCGGTCTCGTTTGGCAGTAGAAAAAAAAAGTAACATAACCTTAACAAACAAAATATCGTGCGGATTTCACTACTGTGGTAAATTTCACATTAAACATGAGTTTCTTACGCGTACATCCGGGTTCTCTTGTAACAGAAAGCTAATGAATCGACGAAAATAAATATTCGTGGAAAAATAACTGCTACAAAATCCAAAAATACTTCATTTACAAAATTATCGAAACAAAATAGTGTACAATGATCTGCGATTTCTTCACACTCCATAGCAAGTTACTGGCCATTCTAGGATTTTACCGAAAGCCACGCAGCACTTGTCGGAGGGAAACTGTCGGGGTATTGTAAACACTGAACTAATTTTGGTGGCTGAAATGGTCGGACTGTAACGTCGTGTCTGACTGTCGGGAAGACCTCGTCGTGGCATTGTAAATCCAGCATTAGTCCGACCATTTCGACCACCCAAATTAGTTTATCGTTTACAATATACCGACAGTTCCCATCCGAAAAAAAAACCTGTTACATGGTTACGCAGAGTCCTAGAATAGCAAGTAACTTTCTAGGTATTATTTTTTTTTGGAATGCAAAGAAATTACAAAACATGTTCCCTGTTTTGTTTTGGAAACAGCGTAAACAAAGCAATTTTGGCGCAAAGTTATTTTCCCATGGGTATTTATTCTCGTCAGTTCGACGGCCGTTCTCTTTCTGCTACTAGACAACTGCAACGAACATATAAATCAATTTTTTTTTAGTAAAAGTTACCACCGTAGTGGAATATGCACGATATTTTGGTTTGTAAGGCCGCGTTTTTTTTTTCTTGCTTGCTGACGAATTCCCGGTGCGACAATCGAGCTAAGCATCTGCCCCGTCGGAGGCACCGGGGCGCGAACCCGCGACCCTCCGACTGCCAGTCTGCCACCCTACCCCTGAGCTATCAGGGCAAGGCTGTTGAGCTACTTAAGCAATGATGAGATACTGTTCTTAAAGTTACGACAATAGATACCAATGAAGATGCTGCCATTTCCTCCTACAATTACAGAATTTTTTTAATGTTACAAACATTTTGTTATTTTAATTTTCAACTAATGCATGTATGGATTATGAATACTATGTTTTGGATCTGTTTTTGTTTAAGTTATTGTAAGTCAAGTAATATGTTATACGATCTCGTTTTTTTTTCCTATCGGATCTGTATCTTAAACCATAGTATGCACACAATTTTGCATGTTAGGTTGCAAGCGAGCGAATATTTGTAGGCATATGCGATTTTTTGCGATTTCTTAGGGCCAGGCTCCTGGAATTCAGTTTGCAAGGATTATTTCTAGCTCCAGGAAACTACGCATAAATAAGCCCCACGACCATTTATAGATATAGTGATTATTTATCAAAAATAATATTTGCATCATAGGGTTTTTTTAAATCAAAATTGAGTTTTTAACAGGCGAAGAAATGATTAAGGTTAGGAAATTGGGGTAATTTTTCGTGTTTTCAAATTTATTAATTTTATTACTACTGCGACGTGTTGTTCATTGATCTGTGGGCAGTTATGTTGGCAGTGGCTTATGTTTATGTATGTTGTTGGTAACATGTATATTTTTGTCAGCATAATCATTTTTGTTTTTAAATCGGAATATTTTCTGTTCTGTGTGGTAATTGTTTTAGTTTGATTTTTTAAAGCAGCGTATATTTTTATGTTTTGGCAGTTTTGTTAATGCCAGATATGTTTGGCTTTCTTAAGTTGTCAACTTAGCATGACGTCAAAAGCAGAGAGGGCTTTTTGAATGTGCTCTCGAATTAAGCACTATATTTCCCATACAATTTTTAATTTGCAACTTCCTCTGTAGAAATTTATTTCTGGGAACGAACTTGGTCAAGACACGTCAAAGCTGGTCAGCCCGGGTTACTAACCCAGTTTACTGAAATTTGATCAAATTAAGTGAATTGACCGTATCGACGTCGTGCAGAGTGTTAATGTTTCGAATTAAGGCCGATCGCATGCGCAGGAACGCGATAGAAGAGGGCCAGTGTCTTTCAGCATTTTCCAACTGGTAAAATGGTATAGGTAACATGCAGTTTTCTATACGCACTAACACCTGAGCTGAAGTGTCAGAAAACCCTGCAACTAATACCTGATTAACTTCTTGAACTTAACGCACACATCCCTCAGGGAAAGATTTATTTTCGACTCTGCCTTATTAACTGAAGTAAGCCAGGGAAGATTTAAAATGAGTTTCGTGTTGTATTTTAAGAGTGAACTGAACTTTGAGATGGAACTATTTAAGTTTGGCATTGTTTAATGACACTAAAATGCAAGCTGCAAAATTCATTTGGTTTTATTATTAATATTTTTTTCTGTGCACGATTTGAAATTAATATCATGCATTAATTGGATTTTCTCAACTACTGGATTTTGATTATTGATTTTAAGACAGCTGCCTAGGAATATCATCTGAAATCAAAATTCCATGCTTCCCCATTGGGTTGTTGTTTGTGCAGTTTCTCTGGTTGCGTTGATTTTTCCTTTTATGTGTATTAGTAAAAATGGTACTATCGTGCAGCGTATTTTTAAAATTGGATTGCCGGTTTTTTTCGGACATGACCTGCGTGACTTTCAGCAAATAACGAATCTACAAAAAAAAAAAAAAAAAAAAGGAACATATCACGTGCTGCTTTTTCTGGTGCAAAACTCGAGCTACAACCCACACTCAACTAAGTAACACTTGAGTACACAAACGATTGTGTAGTTTGGCTTTTTGCCAAATTAATTTGCAAAAGTCCACGTCTCTAAATCACGTCAGTTAAAAAATTCTAGAACGGAAAAATTCCCCACTAGAATTTTCGCAAATCGGCAGAGTACCGTAGTTCCTGAGATATTATGTAATAATAAGTTGTACCTTCCAAAATGGCAGATGATTAATGCTATTACCAATCACATTTGCAACGTGTAATAAATACTTGAGTTAAATTGGTGTAATGGTGCCAAAGAAATTGCGTATAGCTATAAAATATGACATCTCTTTTAAAACATATGAAAAAAAAATTGTTAATAGCATTTCACAGTACAGTGTGTACAAAAAAATTGATTGGGCATTCACATAGACAACTTATTAAAAATTAAATTTCAAGTGAAAACTTTTAACATGTAAAAGTAAAATGGCTATATAATAGTGCATTTAGTGCACACAATAAGAACAGCCATAATCCCTAA
Organism: Dryococelus australis; assembly: GCA_029891345.1. Classification (NCBI taxonomy): domain Eukaryota; kingdom Metazoa; phylum Arthropoda; class Insecta; order Phasmatodea; family Phasmatidae; genus Dryococelus; species Dryococelus australis. The sequence goes on along the minus strand of CM057000.1, from coordinate 36,732,046 downwards.
GTGAGCACAAATCGATTAAATTGTTCCAAAGTGGTAATATTTGGCACACATTTTTAAGTTGAGGCCATTGAAAAAAAAAAAAAAAAAAAAAAGTAAATTATTGTTGGGATTCTTTTGGTATTTTATAAAACTTGGCACTGAAATTGTTTACATTACGTTATTTCTAAGAATGCGGACCCAATAAAACAGCCAGTTTTTGAGTTAACACAACTTTTATTCAAGTCGATTGTACCGGTTCCTGAGATATGCCAGCGATATCCAAACTTTAAAATGGCCAACACTATGAAAATGATCATCAGGACACACACATCCTTACTAAGTGTTTTAAGTGTACCGAGTTTGGTGGAAATCTGAGTACGGGGTTTATAAAGTGTGAGACACGTAAACACACACACACACACAAAATACCAAACATGAACACACACACAGGCTGGAAGATGATCTCACAAGCTTATTTTTCCTTCGGATATAAATATTTACAACATCTGAAACTCTGGAAAAGAAAATGTTTTCTTAATTTATTTAAATAATTTGTTAGTAAAAAATATTTTATATAAATTGAGGTACAGCAACATTTCAAAGATTTCAAACAACTTATTTACACGTATAGTTTGTTTGAAAGCTCCAAATATTTCTCCTACGTTACTGTATGGACGTCTTGTAACATCTCATATTTAAAGTTTATTTGTGAAAATTATTTCTATTTTACAAGTTTACCTCTTCATGAAACACAAAGAGAGTAAAATTTTCGTTCTACCATGACATAAAGGAAAATGTTTACGTGAATATACAGCAACAAATTTTCCGCTACCCAATCTCATTACAGCTTTAGACTGTTTGTTGACGTGTAGTGTGTGTCAGACGCATTATAAACATGAATAAAAAGTCAGGTCTGTGTAATTTAGACTATCACAAAATTAACTGGAGTTTTTTTATTTCCGTTGACAACACGCAGCAAAGCATGAAATCGTTATCGCCTAACTTTAAAATCATATCATAGAATCGATGTGAAGGTAATGGTTTCGTGCAATTTCAGTCTCCTCGGAAACGAGGAAACGTGGTCTGACGCTTTTATCCGCCACGAAAAATTCAAAACCTACTTACAATTCGAGCTCGTGAAGACGATGACAGCAAATCTCTCCAGACTCTTTGCTACGTGCCAGTATTTGCGTCGCTAAAACAATAATACTGGGCAATTGATGCAAACTTAAATATGACTATTAAAATATTTCATGCCTTGATGAACATTTGATTACACAGTGTTACGTTACACAACCTAGGTCTGGGGTGCAACAGACTCATAACTAAGGGAAGGCATTAAGTAAATGCACGGCTAATTACTACGATCACGGATTGATACAAAGTTGGCGGTGAAAATAATCTAAGAAGAGCTTTGCATAAGTGTTGAAACCACCGTGAAAATAAACTTAACTTTAACTTTCAATATTTTACAGGTTGTCGGGTTCTGTCACGGCAAGGAGAGTTATGCGTTACAGGATTCGTGTTAAGGTTTGATCCTGTTATACTATACTAGGGGTTAGTCCGTGACCGTGTTTCCAGAATGATCAAGTGCCTAGAATAGTTACAATGTTACACATTTTTGTTATCATACAAAGACTGAAAAAAAAAAAAGACGTGAAACTAACTCAACATTGAATATAGTTCTATTCACTAAGCCACTGCGGCCCCACTTGGAATCGCTCTATCCAATGAGCCACTAAGGCTCCACTTGGAATCGCTTTAGCCATTTGGCCACTGCGGCCCCATTTTATATGTCTCTATCCACTGGGTCACTGCGGCACCACTTGGGATCGCTCTAGCCACTGGGCCACTTGATATGAAATTAACTCAACATTAAAGCGAGACATTTAGAGTAAAAAAAAATGATATTCTATTACCTTCAAATCTCGGTGCAATAATCTCTATGCATTAATACAAAACTTTCATAGGAAAAAGTAATTAAAAAATTAGTTTTAGGGTCAAAAGTCATGATTGCGTAATCTGATCTTGCTGAAATTCGAACTTGGCCTGTATTAGACCCTGAGGATTCGCTCTGCAAAATTTGAAGAACTTCTGTTGAGTTTCAAGGGACAGAATTATTAAAGACGGACAGACAAATACAATTCAATAAAAAAAAAAAACATACAAATCAATTATGCACATGTAATGTCCTTGAATTTGACCCAACTGTAAATTACAGGATGTTCGATTTACTTTTTTTTGCAATGATTTGAATGACTATATAAGCTACGGGCTATTTTTTTACAAAAATATTTACAATATGTATTCCTATCTTAATATATGTCTTGCTGTATTTGTATTAAACTAACATAACCACATGTATCCAAGACCTACAATAATATTTTCACATTGTATTTGAAAATAACTAAATATATATAATGCCGGTATTACATATTCTAATAGTGTTAGTAGATGCAGCTGAAGTAGAATTTAAGATTCCCCCCTAAGTGGACCTGGTTTCCGCGTTTGAGGATTCGAGAATGTGAAGCGCGTGGTCCATAAGGGCGACACTGCCTCGCACATCAAGTGCGTCATCGCCACTACGCGCACGGCTCTAAACTGGCGTGCAGCGTTCTCGCCGTACTGGGTGTACATATGAGACTTAAAGCAGCGAGCCTGTCATTTTATTGCTGGAAATTGTGTAAAGGCTGCTCACAATAAAGTGAGCACTTTTTGAAATCAACCTTAGAAAAATGTCACTGCTCCTGCCTGCATACATTTTAACGGGCGCACCGAGTGACATGCGGCCTGTAAAGTTGGTAACGATGGAGGGAAACTAGTTCCTTATTTTAACGTCGAATACAAAGTGTTAGGTAACCATTTGAAGTAACTTAAATTATTACTTCCGCTTTCTGTTTTTCTTAATGCACATAAGTGTAAAAATCAGCAAGATTGGTAAAAATATTTACTTACCTAATAATTTCCTAGTTTGACTTGACCGACGCATGACCGAAGTGATGAGGTCTATGTCATTGTTAATTTCACATAAGACAGAAGAATACACAACGTGCAAACGAATAGATCTTAAGCAGGGCTTTCGAAAGTGCTCAGATTGCCGTGAACAGCATATAGCTAAGGTTCCGTGCAGTGTAGTTGACTATTTTCGTGTGTGTCTGACACGTACTAATGAGATACAGCGCTCTAAGGTAGCCGTCTTTAGTTATGCTGAAGTAATCTGAAATCTTATTTCTTATGTGCGTGATTTTTTTAAAAGTATTCAATAGATCTCGTCCAAGCCGACGCATGGGAAGGAAGTTTTGAGCAATGTGTACAGATTTTGGCCTCTCGTCTCACGATTTTCAATTTATCATAAATCGTCTTCAAATCATCTGTGAAAATGCGCGTATTAAGTAGATAATTACAAGATCAGTACCGCATAACTATTTTAGCAATACAACTTTTTCCAATATGAACGCTGCGTACCATGTCTCGCATATCTCGAACGCTGTTAGAAAAACGAAGACATGAAACGTAAAACCTTATCGCGGACATTTTAAATATTTACACTTTTTTTTTTAAAGCCTTTGCAAATTTTAAAGTAATGAAAATATGTTTTAAAGGTCTGCCATTTATTTAATGACCTTGAGTGACGCGTTAATGTGTTTCGTGTGAGTTGCGAATATACGACTTGTTAAACTTTATAGCGTATATGTATTTACAGTGAAACTGCTCGGGACTCATTTTCCTCTTCACACGACACAACAAGAAATAGTCAAATGGAGTTAATTCCGCCCTTTCCCTCAGTGGAAGTGGACAAGTGATACACCTTATTTGAAATGGTTATAGCACGGTAACGGTACGTTTCCGGACATAGGTTCCTATTCAAAAGATCGTCTACTCAGTCCCCTCTACAAGTCCTAGAAGTTTGCAAGGGGAATTTCCGAGCACTCTGTATAAACAAGTATCTTGTTGGCTGTTCTCTCAGTGTACGAATATCATTGAAGATATTTCTCACTTCGAAATTCTTGTTTACGTTTTATATTTAAGACACTAATGTGTTTTTACAAGTGAAAAGGGGCGAATACGAGTATTTCACAATAATTTTTTGTATGATACTTTTCGTACTGGCTATTTAACACAGTGCCATGCAGCACACCTTGGCATTTACTAATACGCAATAAAATCACACGGTCGCCGCTGAAAGTCCTATATTGGTGAGTCGACGACAGAAAAAATAAACTGAATGTCAGTTCATTGCGTTGTGCGCAGAAGCGACCAGATATTATATTCGAGTAGGTCGCTCTTTTAGCCCATTCACAGTTACTTCCAACCTTACTGAAGCGCTGTTAAAGTTAACCCTTAAATAAGGCAAGTGACCTAAGGACGAGGAAATAAATATCTGTATACAACACTGTAAAATTCCAAGAGAGAATACAGTCAAACAGAACAGCAACTAATTGCGAAAAAAAATATATGTGCGTTTGACGTTTGAGTGCGTTTCTTTGTCGTGCTGTCCCATTTTGTTTCTACTTATTTTGTCAGCGTTTTCTTAACTTTTTCAAGCAGGTTTCTAGGTTATTTTCTATGTGTTATTTGTTGGTCATATATATATATCGTAATTAGTTGCTGTTCGGTTTTTTTTTTTTTTTTTTTAACTTTATTCCCTCTCGGTAATTGGCAGTGTTGTATACACATATTTATTTTTTAGTCCCTGGGTTACTTGTCTTATTTAAACATTTTTTCGTGCTCAGTCCTGTTTTCCAATGACAGACATCTGCCTCGCAATGGGAAATGTCCAAAAATACTATGTAGTCATTCACCCCCATTGCATTCAAAGATCACAAAATTTAACCAGTCAAGAAAATTACACCTTAGGGGCCAGAGCGCCGCATTCGTGCGCGCTCTGTGTAATAATATGTTACATAAGAACTATCTCTTACTAGGGCCGCGGTGGATGGGTGGTTAGCCTGCTCGCTTCCCACCAATACGAACTGGCTTCAATCCCAGGTCGGGTCACTCCCGAGTTTTTGCATGTTGGAATCGCGCCGGACGATGCCGCTGGTCATCGGGTTTTCTCGAGGATCTCCCGTTTCCCCTGACCTTTCATTCCGGCACTGCTCCATACTCACCTCAATCACTCTCATCGGCTCTCAAGACCTCGCTGCTAAATGCCGCTCAACTCTCTTCACTCACTCACTATTTCTTACTAGCCATTACCAACACACCTGTTTTCTCACTGGTTTATTACATATTAACTATAAATGGAATATTATAATTTATAGACAAAATAAAAGTAAAATTTCCATTTAAAGAATAATAAGGTACTTAAATGTTAACAGAAGTATAAACATCTTGTGATACAGGGCATATTGAGGAAATGACGGAAAACGTCATCCATGGGGGGATTTTTCGAAAGTTAGATTCAAAAAGTTTGAAGAAACCGCAAATATACTAGCGCTCGGGCTCACAAAACACCCCCCCAGTCATATGGCTCCCATAAGTCCCCGACCTTGAAGTCAAGTGGTAGTCATTCCATTCGCCTGATAAAGCGTGACTGAACGTGTCGACAGGGGATTTGAATCACTGGTTTCACAAGTACAAGCAAGACAGCGCTTTTTTCTCTTGAACCAGCGTCACAATCAGTGAATTGATTCACAAAGTTGTAGCGTGGGAAAAAAAAAACACAGAATACGTTACGTTTTGGACTTATCAAAACTCTCCACTTTACAAGTAATTTGCTTTTTTATTTTCTGTGGGGAGATTTATTGCATTTCTCAACTACCCTCCCCACCCTATAAACTAGTAAAGGGTTAAACACTGATTTGCTGGTAGCAACGTGTGAATGTGACTGCTAATTTTTAATACGCGTGAAATATACATGCTACTTTTCAAGACGATGGCGTGATTCCTGTATACTTTCAGAGTTGCCACCAAATTATGAGTAATATGCTAATATATTTTATCGGCGCACTGATATAAGAATTATATTGTAACTGGCATATCTTAAAAATATTGCGAAGCATCAAAAATCATCTTTTAATATGCAAAATAAAAGTAAATGACTTGCGTTTTTAATATCACGTATATGAGATTATTTTGTTCCTATTAAAAAGAAAAATTATTTTATACTATGAAATAGTAGGGCGTAATATCTGAATGTCTTATGATACATACAGAGATGTGAAATGAATTAACAATCTAGTTATAAAAGCACGTGATTTACAACTATACAATAAAACCGTCTTCATCGCGTTTGATGTAGACTTCTGAAGCAATATCACTTCTAAAGGTATGATTTAACCTATCTTAAAAAATTACACTAACCCTTAAAGGCTGCTCACGATAAAGTGAGCACTTTTGAAATCAACCTTAGAAAAGTTACTGCTCCTACCTGCATATATTCTAACGGGCGCACTGAGTGAAATGCGCACAGTAAATTTGGTAATGATGAATGGAAAGTAGTTCCATATCTTAACGTCGAATAAAAACAGTTAGGTGACGATTTGGGAAAACGTAAATTATTTCTTTCGCTTTCTGTTTATTTTATGCAACGAAGCGTAAAAATGAGCATGTTTGTAAAATATTTACTTTTCTTATAACTTCACAGTTTCCCTGGACCGACGCATAGATAAAGTGATAAGGCCCTTGCCGGTGTTAATTTGGCGTAAGGTGGAAGAAAACGCAACGTGCATACAAGTAGACCTTAAGCAGGGCTTTCAAATGTGCTCATTTTACTGTGAACAGCCTATAGGAATATAATTCGCGAGTGTTTGTGTTTGTCTTACGTGTATTCAGGACCAATGTGCGAAACTGAGAATGATGAAATTTTCGGTTATCCATGATCATTCGACTATTGATACTCCTCATTCCCGTAGCTAGGCAGCAAGTCTATAAATTACTTGTGAACTTTGCTTGCACGAAAGTGAGAAGTATGGAAAGAACTACCGCTAATCACTCAGTATGTGGCGCGGTGCTTACAAGTTGCAGCAGTAGCAACTGCATCCCGACCTTTTTCAAAAGTTCAATTTCGCAATCGCTGCTACTACCGATATTCTTTCACAGGTAGTGATTGCGATTTTTTTTAAATATATGTGTAGAGACCCGGAAATTTTGGCGGATTCATTCGGCGACATGCTAGACCGCACAATCCTTTATGTATTCGAGCATCAGCTAGTAGTGCATTGGCTGTTGCTCCAGTTTAACACCAGACCAGGTAGCACGGGATTCGGTTCATATTTTCCTTGCAGGTCCGTTATTGGTTGAAAGTCGTTTCGGGGCGTTTCTAACAAACTATGGCCCAGTGGAATCAATGACACATGATGTACACGTGAATGCAGTTTAACTTGTCCTCGGATGAATCCACGAAACTTCCGCGTCTCTGCATATGTGTAAAATTTTCACAGGTTGCGATTTCAAAGCTCCTCTGCTATAAACGAAGATTTTCCAGGGTCTACCAGCACACGCTTCAGAGTATGCCAGTGATTCGGCTCTTCCGTTTCGATCAACGCCATACACCCCCTTTCCCCCTTCATATACTAGTCTTTGCATCCTTCTCTTCTTTCCTCTACTGTAACAGCAACACACTCACCGCGTCAACTGATGGAAGTCTAACTCGCAATTCCCCCCAAATCGCTGGAAGGATATTACGCCGGCACGGGAGACCATGTTCCCAAGAGATTTTCCTTCTCTCTCTCTCTCTCTCCTCTCTCTCTCCTCTCTCTCTCTCTCTCTCTCTCTCTCTCTCTCTCTCTCTCTCTCTCTCTCTATCTCTCTCTCTCTCTCTCTCTTTTTTTTTTCAACACATCCACGCCTACAGATGGAGGTATTTTGGCTCTTCCCTCAAATGCCATGCATGTCTTGAAAAGCTCAGGAAGCAGTCAGATTGTACCACTGCCTCCGCGATTCCAAGCTTACTATCAAAATCTAAAGCAGCGAAAATCAAACCCAGTGCGTTGAACTTAATCGTTGAATATAAGGCAAGTATCGGGATTTCGTCACTATAAATGTATTTAAAGAAGATAACTGTATGAATACTGTAATATGTAGGTAACAAGTAATATGCAGGTAACAAGGCTACAACATCAGCCTCCATGTGGCTGTAAATATCTTGTAGGATTTCTTAAATGCGCATTTTTAGCGCCTCTTGGATTTTGCTTACCGAGGCAGCCTTATTCTTGTTTATCGTTTTACCTTTATCCTTTTTTTTATCCTTGTACCTTGTGAAATGCTATTCATTCTAATATCATCACTGTTTTTGTCATCGATAAGTGATATGTAAAAAAACAACCTTTAATTATAAGCTCAATAAAATGTCTCCTTTTGTTGGACTCTGCAATCCGGAGGGAGGGGGAAAGCTATTCGTCTATTAATGACTTGTATTTTACAGAAATGGAGATCATTTAGAAAATCCCGTTTTACTGATAAAATGTCATTTCATCACGAATGCTACGTAACGTTTGTCACACATTTGTGAACCGCTTAATTCAAAAGAATTCTAGCGTGAACATTATAACACTGAGTTTAATGCTTTAATAAATTATTTAAACTAAAGAAGACAGATAACACACGGGAATTCATATATACTCGCAAAGTACGATTGCATGTCCCAGCAATGATTGATGTGAGTTGCACGCAACATAAATGCTCAGGCTGTACTGTAACCAACAACAATTCAAATAAGGCCCAGGTACCACACAAGTTGCATCAAAACGCCACATATTTAATTTCGGAATAGCTCACAAATTCCGGTTCTGCAATACACATATAATTAAACACTTTCCTAATCCCCTGTAAGTAAGTAGTCTATGTGTAAGTAGGGCATATTATCAGAATTCATTATGTCTACAGTTGTGCGCCAATTTATTTATATGTAGAGATCTCTGTAGTGTGTGAGAGGTTACATATAATTATAGAATATGTGGTGTGATTGGTGTGAGCAGAATTAAGCAGCTTGTGACATGAGTAAGGCATTAGTATATGCAGATAAGACAGAATTCTGAGAAATTCCCTTGTAATATGCAAATAGAGTGTAATCGTGACACGTAATATAAAACTCTTAACAGAACACTTACTACACTAGAGGACATACCATAGATCTGGATCACAGCAGGACAGCAGCGTAGTTTCACTATTCTCTCGCTCCAAATTTACTCAGTGAGAGAGATAGTGAATGTTTGGATATAGCTGTTAGGACATAACATGCCAAAATATTCCTCTGAAATAGTGAAAACCTCTACGAGTTTGCTACTGGAAATGACACTCTCATTTTTTAAATTTATCAATCTGCGGCTTATTGAAATAATGAATTATTCTGGACAAAAGATTTTAATTCTTTGAAATGACACAATAACATTCATATTCCAGAATATTTGTAATGCAGAAATATTTAGAGAGTATTAAGGTTGGTTGCATTTAAGTGGCCGTAAATATGTAGCCTATCACAATGATTGACACGATGTCAAATATCACAGAAATAAAATATTTCATTTATTATATTTATTAAGCTCACACCAATACTAATTGGGAGCATGAAACCATGCATCGTTAGGCTTTGCGTAGGTTTAAATACTTGGAAATTGATTATAAGTTTTCTCAAAATGGCGTAGTTGGCCGGCGTTCATGCAAAAATTAATCTCTGGCCATCGTACGAAGTTATTCCAACTGGAATGATCAATCTCGTGTAACTCAAGCACAGATGCTGGATCCTGAAGTCTGCGATGCTGGGATCTCTCACTGGTTCGTTCTTGCTGCCTTCTCTATTGAGGTTCTTGGACCTGGAGTACGCGCTATGTACCGCTCGGACACTCGCGGACGACGAACTATAATTAATCTAATAAATCCTACCGGGCCCCGCGACACACGTCGTAGCTCACATAACGGTAGAAGACAACATGATCAAAAATTCTCCACTAAGGCTTAACTGACGCCTACCTTAACGACCAATCACGGGATGGCTACTCCAATGAGGCGGAAAACGTCACCTCGTTGCCCCTGGCAACCATCATCACGTGGTTTCTAAAATGCGGCCACGTGATGTAAACAAAAACAAATCACGTAAAACAGAAAGACTTAAAAATTATAAATAGTAGAAATAATTGCAGATGACAACATAACTTAAAACAAATATTCCGATAAACAGTAGTGTGAGAAAAATATTTAAATTATGCCACATATCATACGCAAATAACTATCATACCCCATAGCATGATTTGCATATTAAAATAAAGTCTCTTGGTGCGCATAAATATTGTACGAAACACAGTCGTTACGCCCTGCTTTAGATCTTCTTCTCTTCTTAATATGTATCCTTCTACCGCGTGTAAAATTAACATTGCAATAGGCTTCCTTGCCCACCATTCAGCGACACACATAGCAGCTTCACCAGAGCACTCTATCTCTACCAGAATATATCCCACAAGCCTAGCTCTGACAGCTCTGCGATCCGAACATTAACATATCCAGACACTATAAACTAAGTATTGTCGCACTAGTTTGCAGTGGTGTCTACAGAGTACAGCGTAGTGTGTTACCGATTGGCTGCGTGTTGGTTTTGACGAAGAATAGCGGTTTTCCTCGAGAGCAAGTTACAACCTCAACTAGAGTACGGAGGACTGCAAGGAAGCCCTACTATATCTACATCATAATAACAGCGACGCATTTCTTCTGCTGGCGTAATGGTCTTGTAAACCATCGAATATAATCGCTGTTCGCGACTGGCATGACACAGTGAAGATATCTTGCGACCTCGTGTAATTTATTTGCTGGCTGAGCCCCCTGGAGCCAATTTCAAGCAAGATAATTCTACCTCGTCTGCAGTTCTCACTTGTCAAAATTAATTAAAGCCTGTTCACGACAAAGTGAGCACTTTTGAAATCAACCTTAGGAAAAAGTCACTGCACCTGCGTGCATATGCAGTAACGGGCAAACTGAGTGATAAGCGCTCAGTAAATTTGGTAACGATGAATTGAAAGTATCTTAACGTCGAACAAAAAGTATCAGATAACCATTTGTGATCAATTAAATTATTACTTTCACTTTATGTTTTTTTAATTGCATTTAAGTGAAAAAATGAGAAGATTTAAAAAAAAAATATTTTGTATTAATTCCACAGTTGCACTCGCACGACGCATGAATAAAGTGATGAGGCCCATGGCAATGTTAATTTTACATAAGGCGGAACAACACACAACGTGCATACAAGTAGATCATAAACAGGGCTTTCAGAAGTGCTCATTTGACCGTGAACAGCCTATAGTAATGTTTAAACAATTGCAAAGGCCCGTACGATAATTTGATCTGTCGCCAATCTAACATTTCTACAACCATATGGGATACCAGCGTTCTCGACGTCGAAATGTTTGTGTTTTGAAGCACAATTTGAAACTGTGTGCCTGCCTCCTGCAAGATGACATGTAGCGTTTGTTTTATTCCACGCCTAATAGTATCGATGTATGTACGCTGCCACGAGGTGCTCTATGTCCCTTTCTCCTTTGCCGCAGTGAGCTGAACATTATCCTGATACAGATATATTGTAACAAATTCCTTTTTAGCCTGTACAATCAGAGTACTAAAATGTCATTTGAAAACAGTAGTTTAATCTTCGTGCACAAATTTTTATGTCAATGAGTGTATATTGAAAAAAAAAAAAACAGTTTCTTCTGTCGGGTGATTGTTTATCTTTCCTCAGTCACATGTAAAAGTCAACACTACTAAAAATGAGTTTCATTCGATACCTCGCAGGTAAAATATCACGCATATTCCATACGAAATTAGTTCGCAGAAAAAACATTTTTACGAAATTTGTATTGCAAGTTGCTAGTCGATGAGTAGAGTAGTTGGTAAAATATTTAATAACAGTGATACTAATATAAAAGCTATGTGAAGCTAAGTTTTGTAACACTGTGGTTACTAAACAATGTGATGGAATTTCCTCGTCCAGCAATCATACCTAAGCTACCTAAGCTCAACTACATTTTTCAAAAATCAAATTTGAAGAGTTCTAGAAAGAACTAGGCTTCAAAATATTCTTCTTAGCTCGGCGAAATTTATGAATAACTTAGATAAGTATGGATGATTTATAGTTGGTCACATGGCCAGCGTAAAGGGTCCAATATTATCACTTGTTTCCGCAACTTGCATAAAAAAGGAGGACATTTTCTATCTCCTCTTTTCGTTCAATATCTTCCTTTCACGTGAAATTCTCGCTTGGAATTTCGCTCGGGTTTGGAATTATATAGCATCGTATAAAAGCTGCTTAACGACTAAAACGTAAATGAACTTTAAATTACTCTTTGAAATTGCAATAAATGTAAAACTGTTACTAATGTCATAAAGTATCGCTCCAATGCGCCAAGTAAAAAATAAATATCAGTGCTCACAAACTAGGCGCAGCACTTCAAAAAGTTTTTAAAATTTTGAAGAGAATTGAAATGTTGGCCATATTGTGTAACACCAAAGAATATCTAGGAAGATATACCTGCTTATCTGCCGCGAAACTTGCACAAAAGGCAACCTCGTTTGTTATAAGCCATTCATGGTTACTTCACACTGCTGAAGTTATACTTTCAAGATATTCCCCCGCCTCGTGCAAACCAAGCTTAACTAGGGTCTATAGGCTGTTCACAGTAGAATAAGCAATTTCGAAAGCCCTGCTTAAGATCTACAGTACCTGAATGCACTTTGTGTGTTCTTCCGCCTTATGTCATATTGACATTGCCATGGGCCTCATCACTTTATTCATGCGTCGGTCAAGTGAAACTGTGAAATTATTAGAAAAGTAAATGTTTTACAAATCTGCTCATTTTTACATTTCGATGCCTTAAAAAAAAAAAAAAAAAACAGAAAGTGAAAGAAATAATTTACGTTATCACAAATGGTTACCTAACACTTTTTATTCGACGTTAACATTTGAAACTACTTTCCATCCTTCGTTGCCAACTTTACTGGGCGCATGTCACTCAGTGCGCTCGTTAAAATATGTAGAGGCAAGGGCCGTGTATATTTTCTAAGGTTAATTTAAAAAGTGCTCACTTTATCTTGAACAGCCTTTAGAAATTTGCACCAACAACACCCTGAATTCGTTCGCACACGGTTGTAATTATATTTTGCATGAGAACTATTTCTTACTACGCGGTACCAACACACATGTTTTCTCACTGTTTATTTATTATTAATTAAATATTATAGTTTATAAACAATATACAGGTAAAACTTTAACTAAACAAAACATATGGTACTTTTATCATAACGGAGTTTCAAAACGCTCATGTTACACGGCATATTTAAGAAACAATTAAACACTTCGTATATGGTGTGATTTTTCGAATGTTTGATTTAAAAAGTGCGAAGAAACAGGAAATAAACTATAAGAGGCCATTCCAGTGTTTCAGGCGCACTACAAAACTCGTTATAACCTCATCTAATTCCAGACTTGATTTCGTTTCGGTTGTAGCATTACAAGAAGTAAAATGTTTGAACATATTTTACGTTTTATTTAATTAAGATTCAGTTTCTCTGGTTTGAAGTACTTTGCCACGAAATCAGGCACACGAAATTTTTACATCGCAAACTTCTTTAAGTTGCCCTCATTACTCAAATCTGTTATGGAACTAATGGCTGATTTAGAACAACACATTTCCAACTGACGCGACTGCACTTAAAAAATCAAAGACTTTTCTAATCACATCCCACATTCGTTGCTTACGTAATAAAAAAATTACGCTGCATTAAAATGGATAAATTGTTTGGTTATATAGTACCTCTAAAGCGCTGTAATGGCTCGTGGTAATATTTCACATATTTTTTTATTTGGTTATCTTAAAGAGCTTTCGAAAAGTGCTCCCTTAATGCAGTTATTAGTTGTCAACTCATTATAGTTTTCCAAATATAACACTCAAAAGTCTTAATTTCCCGAATTCTGCAGCATACTAGGCTTTGCTCCTAGGCATTTTTTTCCAGTCAAATTACATTTAATGCAATCTCTATGGTGTGCAGAACATACTGATTCAATACGAGTGCGATTTATAAACAGATGAGCGAATATTGGCTCTCTGAATTCTGTTGAAAATAAGGGCGAGACTTGTAAATATATTTTTGTTCATTCCAGCGAAACTGTGAACATTCATGTAATAAATAGTTTAAACCATAAACAGTATAGGAAAAGTTGTTTTTGTTCCTTTCGTAGCTTGTAACACAAATACAGTATACCGCGCGTAGACTCTAATTCAACACTTTGGACATGCCTATAACACTCTTATTTTGCAATTTTAGTGTTATATTTTGAAAACTACAATGATTTGACAACTAACAACTGCATTTAGACTTTCCGAAACCTCTTTTACATAACCTGAATTCCAAAAAAAAAAAAATGAGAAATATCACTTTAAGTCGGGCTTATAGTCTATTATATATTCGGCGTTATTTATATGACTTGCATAACGCTATGGGCTATTCACGGTTAAATAGGAAACCAACCATTGAAAAATGTCACTGCCACTTTCTGCATATGTTCTGGCGAAAATTCTGACTGGCGTGAGCCTTGTTATGTTGATAACTACGGAGAGAAAGTAGTTCCGTTTATCAACGTTGGATTACAAGTGTAATATAATTATTATATAATATTTACTTTTCTAGTAAATTTCACAATTTCTCCTGGCCGACGTACGAATGAAGTGATGAAGTGCATGGCAATGTTAATATGAAGTATGATGGAAGAATACACAATATGCATGCAGGTAGATCGTAAGTAGGACTTCCATAAGTGCTCAGTTTTCCGTGAAACGCCTATAGTGAGCATTGCCAACGTTACTGTAAATTATAGGCTATTCACGGTAAAGTGAGCACTTTTAAAAGATCTCTCATTTGGAATAATAGTCAATAAATATTTATTTCAGTTTAGCCTCAGCCGTTAACTTCACAGTGCGGCGAAATAAACACGGCAATATTTATTTCAAAAGGTGGTAAAAGGATAAAAAAGTCTCAAAGTAAAAGTAACCAAGCTCACAAAAGTGCTCACTTTACCGTGAACAGCCTGTAACAGTAAGTGTTACATTAAAATACACATGTAAACTGACAGAATATTTTTTCATTTTTTTTTATTCTTAATTTTTTTTTTAAATTGTTAAATTATACGCCAAGCTGCCATATTTTTAACCACCTGTATTTTGCGACTCGGTTCAAGGCTGCCAGCGGGTTTGATTGGAAGCCATTAATAAATCAGGCCTCGGCCCAGGGAGTTCCGCTGTGCTGTTTGCTCTCGATGATTGATTCACCGACACACAAGGAAACTTACGGAGCAGAGACTGTTACGAGGTCGCGGGGCGAAATTCTCAGAGGCGAGGAGTGAATAATAGACCAGGGTTCGGGGGAAATGAGTTTCCGCCAGCTTATAACCGGTCGGAAACAGTTAAGCACGCAGTCAGAAAAGGGGAAATGATGCAAAGGTTAAACGTCGAGCATTATTGCGATAATCTAAGCGATCCAGACCCCAACGCTGCCAACGTAAATCATTTAAAAAAAAATTTAAAAAAAATCACTTACTGCAGGAAGAAAATTGCCTGCATGGAGTAAGTTGGGGTGTCGTATAAAAATAGATTGGCGGAAACGAATTAATTGTTTTGTGTTTAGAGGAGATGAGATATTTTATTGCTGGAACCAAATTATTCCGAAGATCTTTATTGGTCTCCTCGAGCTTCTCAGATTTTGTTTCGCAGCCGAACATTTGCACGGCTGAGCGTACAGTAGTTTCGTTTATAAAACAATGAAATAATCAAGCGTGCGAAGTTCGGGTACCGAACCTTAGCATTAGTCGACGACGCACTAGTGATTGCGATCGCTCGTGGGAAGGATAAGACTCGGAGAAAAAGGAAGGAGTAGCACGGGCTGACCTCGGCCGCTCATGAGGGTTCCCTCTAGTTGGCAGGCCGTTCGGGGTGCGAGTTCTCCCCATTGGGGGGGTCGCATTTCGGGTGGCCCCTGATGCCCACGAGGTTGGGTCGAGGTTGTACTCGTGCTGGGCAGCGGGTGTGTAACCCAGTTATCCGCGCGATGGTGGTAGACGGTGGTCCTACGCAAGCAGAAACAAAAGCCAGGTTACAGATGGCCGAAATAAGAATGACCCTGATTGGTGGAAGCCGACGCGATGCTCCGAGCGCCAGCCCAGCAGGTTCCCCCAGTCCGAGAGTCCCTGTTTCCGGTAGAAACCACAAAAAAAAAAAAAATAGGGCGTGGGGACAACATGAGAATCCAAAAAGCCCAGTATGGCCACGGATAAGAGAGGCCAAGAGGCTGATGTTGTTGTTATCATCACGTGAGGGTAGGCACCCGTGATTTATTCCTTGTAAAATTCCATCTCTCCTTAACACGCTCAAGTAAAAATAAACTCGTCCACTTTGAGTCCACTAATCTTTCCTGTTCTTATGTGACCCTTTTGACTTCAAGTTGTGTGCCCGTTCTTTAGCAATAGCTTGGAGGCTCTCTCAATCAAATAAGGGCATCATGTCTGGCGAAATTATAGGGTTTCACAAGTTAGATCATTCTATGAGTGTCTCGGCCAACTTTCCCGTTATCGCTTCCAAATAAAAAACACCGTTTGCATCTTAAGCAGGTTTCCCATTGCGCAAGATTTCGTACACAAATTTTCGTACGAGTTCACACACAGCTAAATAAGATAAATTCTGTCTTGCATCAAAATTAATTGATAGCCCTGGTAATTACTAAACAGCCATTATGTTATAATACATAGTATGAATATTTTTCCTTCAACACGGTATTTTCTTCAAGCTGTCCCTCCAAAAAGTTTTTTATTTTATTTTATTCTGAGCACACTCTCTAAAATCCTATCCATTTTTTTTTTAATTATCTTCCAGCAATGGTTTCTTTCCCCGTGTTCCTCTTCGCGCACCTCAGATTATGATTTTATTTTACCTCTGTGACTGATGTACAACAGGTCACATGACCAGCATAAAAGACCAATAAGATCACAAGTTGCATCTTCTTGTACGAAGGAAAAGAAGGACATGTTCTCATTTTGTACAATGTGTGCCTTGCACACGATCTTGTGCAAGAAATTCTCGTGCAAGGCCAGCAGCTCGCGCAAGTTTGGCGCTCATATCGCGCCCTGTGAAACCTGCTTTACAGAGAAGAATCATGCTGCAAAGAGCAAAAGTAGAAGTAAATGAATCACACTTGGTTTTTCTTTTTTTTTTTTGCGTCTTTGTTGAGTCTGTAAATATTTACGCGCGATTTTCGAGGCATTAAAAATTTTTACAAAAACGCTTTTGTAGGAATCTAGTCTGGGGCAATATGAACAAAGCGTTTCTGTTCGAAAGTGGTATATTGAAAGTTGGCCAAGTTACGCCTAGAATTATTTAATATGTGAGCTAAAACATTACCCCTTTCGCTCGGTCGGTGCCACACTACACAGTCGCGTTAAATAGTGTGAGCGACAACAATCGCTCTGTCATAGCAAATTCATCGGGTGTCGATTTTTTTATCCCCCACAATTTCCGAAGATGTTTGCAATGCAGTAGCTAATTGAAGATGGAGAAGCCTTCAATAGAAAAATGCTAAGCGGCTATTGAAATAACGTATCAAGTGAGATCAACACGGATTTGCTATTTTATGGTAGGCTGTAATTTTTTTAAATATAATTTCCGTAACCGATTAAAAATATATTTTTAAAACTATTCTTTGAAGAAATTTATGAAATGAATTTGTAAGAAGGTTTTTTTAAAAGCAAAGCTTAATTAAATAATTAAGCAGGACTGACCAAACAGTATTTACATGTTCTCTTTCTCTTTCCATTATTATTAGATTGGTCATTACTCGCCGGTTTAGAGGTTTTCATCTTCCGCTTGATACGTGGTAAGAAAATAAACAGGGAGATTTTTTTCATGACAATTAAATATTTTACTATATAGGAGCCGACCTCCCAGGGCGCAGTCGGTTGGTGAGCCTCTGCTCTGGGGTGCGGGAGGTTCTGGGTTCGAATTATAAGTAGGGCATGGGTGTTGGTTAAGTTCAGGCATAGTCCATTCTCGGTTTCTTCGGCCTTTTTGAATCAAACCTTTGAAAAATCTTCCCATGTATGACGTGCTTGGTTGTTTCCAACACACGCCATGTATCACGTGCGTTTCATACTTGTCTTTAAAAAAAGTTACTCTTTTTCCTGTTAAATCGAAATGTTACTCATATTTTATCTATGAATTATAATGCTTCATGCATAAATAATTTGAATAAAAACGGCGAGAAAACATGTGTGTTGGCAGCGCCTAGTAAGAAATAGTTCTTATACAAAAATACTGTCACAACTGAGTGCGCACGGATCCGGTGCGTTGTCCCTCTGGTGTAATCTTCCAGACTTAGTTAAGCTTAGTTTGCCCGAGGCGGAGGAATATCCTGGAAGTAGAACTTTAACAGGGCTTCAGAAAAGGTCGAAGATACCGTGAATCAACTACATTACACCGGGGGTATGTATGTATGTGTGTGTAGCCTACGTATGTACGAAACTGGCTGTAAGTAAGACTCAGAGACATTCTATAAAAAAAAAAAAAACAACGCAACTCAAATAATTTTTAAAGACAGGCAATGCTCATGGTATAAAGGAGAGGAACCAAATTTTTATGGTTTCAGAAAATATTAATCTCGTGATAGAGAAGGGTAAAATACAGAATTATGTTGACAACTGACAGCCATGTTAGGTATACCTTTAAGGAATTATGAAGGCAGAAATATAGTTATAACATTAATAGTTTGGCATAGAATTTTGTTTTCTTACGTTTTGGTGTTCCTTGCTAGGTTGATAGTTGGTATGTCTTAAATCCGTCATCAGCAGGAGTATTACACTCATCGAGAAACGACATAAATGCATAATTAGTATCCGCAGTTGCATTCTGGCAGGAAATAAAATTTAAAAATTTCAATTCTTTCCAATTTAGTTATTTACCAATTGCTACGGCCGGGTGCTTAACGAGTCTCAAACACACCACGTGATTTAAATCCCCCCCCCCCCCGGCAGCAGTTTTATACCCCGCGAGTGTTTACGGTGCTAGTAAACTATGTCGGTGTTGACAAACGAAATCTGTTACGGAAGGATTCACAATGTCGCCATTGTAACAGCCAGGCTTTCAGAGTGGTGGAAAAAATAATTTCCTGGGATAAATTATACCGCGTTTTTATTCGGAGGCTGTGGGGCTTTATGATGAAACTAGTTGACAAAAGAAGTGAAAAAGTTTCTCCGCGTATACAAATTTTCTACCTGTCTAGTTACGCAGCTAAGCTATCAGGGAGAAAAACGCAATTTCCTCCTTTCTTTTATGCCAAATTATTTCCGTGACATGGTAGTTATAAGTTTGTATTAGGTACTTACGCCTGTCAGAAAAAAAGAGTTCGTCGGGCAGAACCTCGCGGTAATAAAAGATTCTCTCTTGGAATAAGTCGAATTAATAACGGAAAGAAAATGAAAAGTTAATTGAAGAGGAAGGTAAAAGACAGAAGACAGTAATGTTATCTCAGATCATACCGAGATGCATCAAACTAAAGGCTTTTCACGGTAAAGAAAGTCGCCTACTTTTAAAAATAAACCTTCGAAGAAAAAAAAAACTACTCGTTTTTACCTATCTGCTACAAATATAGAAATGCTTACTACTAATAATATTGTACATTTCATGTAAAACAAATTATCATTGGGAAGACATGAACGGACTGAATAATTTTTATTTTTAATAAACGTGGTAATAACTTAATTTTACCACTGCAGGCTATCACAGTTAATAATAGACGAGAGTGAAATAATTCTAAGAAACTTATTTGTTGAAATATCACTTAATATGTCATCCTTATTACCCAGTTACAATATTTTTACATGTATGCTAACACATTTTTAACCTTATATTACCAAAGACGTTATTCGCAATTTACGTAGATTATTGAAAATTTCCAGAATGGTTAAAGGGATAAAACTATTTAATTTCTATGTAAAAGTAAAGTAATTGGAGTTGTGAAAATAATGTTAAAAAATAACTTAATTTTTTTTTTAACTTTTTGCATTTGTAACGTTTATGTATTTTAATTTGCCTCGAATATATTGTCATTTTTATAGAACATAATATTATTTATTTTGTATTAAAATTATTCAAGTGCTCAGTTAATAATTTGAAATTTGTAAAGATCCTATATTTTTGTACAGTCTGAACATTCTCTGAAACATAGTAATTTAAGAGCATAATTAAGTTTTTAACGTAATTTTCTTGCATTCTTTAAACATTTTTTTTATATGCGTTTGTGACAGTAGAGTTCAGTGTTATTTATTTTCAAAAATTCATACATGCCTTCCTATTATTGTATGCATTCTTTATAATAATTTTAAAGTTATGTGTTTTATCATTTGCTTATGTTGATTGAACGGATGCAAAATTTGCCACACTCAGAATTATGGTCCTATATTTATAACCATCACAGTTTTTCTCTTGTTAGACAATACGCGCAGGTAAGATAGAACGTACTGGATTAAAATATTCTTGGTAGTTATGTTATTAGTAAAGCATAGCCCATCAAATAAATATGATGGAAGGACAGGAAAAATTAAGGGTAAACGTTTTCGTAAGATTAGGTTTCAACGCACTTGTAAAATGGAATGAGTCACTGGTAAAATGGAATGAGTCACTGGTAAAATGGAATGAGTCACTGGTAAAATGGAATGAGTCACTGGTAAAATGGAATGAGTCACTGGTAAAATGGAATGAGTTACTGGTAAAAGTGTGCTAATCACTTTCGACCGAAAGTCGCTGGTTGCTGAGGATGAACGATTGGAAATAACTGACTAGTAATAATGCAATAACACTCGCTAGAGTACATTTCGTAGTGTTGTGAATAATCAACGGACTCACTTGGAAAAGAAGACAAAATAGAACCACTAAACAGGAAGCTCATAATAACTACAGTGACAGAGGTTATAATTATTTATAATTAGTTTTTACCACGTCATTGTGTGGCGAAATAGATAGAGAGAGGGGTGGCAAAGGGAGGGGGGGGGGAGGTATACGTTGCATCTGGTTAAATTTTGTTCCTCGAGATGTGTCGATATAACATTGTAACATTGCAGAGTTTGGGGTATATTTATATTTAGTCATAGACATTATTATTTTTGTTCTGTATACTTAAAGAGTACTCGCTTGTGTTGTCACTTCTCTTGACATAATTTCCATATTACGGTTTATTATATGAGTTAACAGTATAATCCTTAGTTTTTCTAATAGTTTTTTTTACATAGAGAGTCATTTCTTTCCAAGCAGTATTTAGTATTAATGTTTTTTTTTTTTTTCATTTCTTCCTAGAGGGTGAAAGTAATTAAATGTTTATTAAACATAAAACTATCCTCGTTGTTTCTAGTCTCGCTATTGCTGGTTAGCTGAGAAATGTGTTATGGTCAGGCGACAGCCAATCAGAGAACATGAGACCACATAAGTAAGGAACATGTAAACTTAGAACAAAAGTTTTCTTTAGAAGCAATTCTCCCACAGCCAAAGATGGTCGTGCGGTATTTAAATTAATGAAAACCGCAGAGATAAATATGATTATTAATGGAACATGCTGAAATATGTTTTAATTCGAACTGGTTCATTAAGAAGATAGTTACGACGGAAACACTGCACGCCTTGCGCGTAGGAGCCACGAGGCACCAGGCGTGCGTGTTAGTGTCGCCCGTATCGCTCCCTCGCTTCTTGACCTTGGACGCGGGGTTCCCACGGGGGTCCACCCCACTCTTAAGTTGGAAATGATGTTTCGCCTCATAGCCGTGACTAAGTGTACGTTGTCTTGTGTGTGTTGGTCGGCAGGAGCCTGAGGAACAACAGGACGCGCATCCACAAGAACCTGTTCATCGCGATGGTGATCCAGGTAGTGATCCGGTTGACGCTGTACATCGACCAGGCTGTGATCCGGGGAGAGTCTACCGACAACCACTCGCCTGGCTTCCGCGGCTCTAGGCAAGGCATCGACAACACGGTCAGTGCCTCGCACCACCGCACACTATAGTCTATAGGCTGGCCACGGTAAACCGCACTTCCAAGGCCCTAGTTACTTTTTATCCTGTCAGCCATTTTTTATCCAACCACCCGTTTTTTAAATAATTATTACCATGTAAGTAATAAACATAGTGCATATATCGCACGTTGACTGCAATACGGCCGCTAGTGCTAAAACCTACATTGTGGCAAATCGAGGCTGAAGTTTAAAAATGCTATAAAAAAATCTGAACACAATATTTGAGCAGAGTTTTTTTTTTTTATTTCCATATAAAATGAAGTACTTCTACAATTGTTAATTCAAAAAAATTCTTAGGTCTTGGTGAAATTTTTTTGGCACTTACTGCCCTCTTGCAAAAAAAATATTATTTTAAACTACTTACACTTCAGCTGTATGTAACCGTAAGTGCTACTGAGATACATCAAGTTTATGGCGATTTTATGTACCAATGTGTCATTTTAACAAGTTTCCATTATTATTTACTATAAAGATATAATTAATTATTGTACTTTGTGATTATTTACAATCAACTACAATGTATATTATTCACATTCAAACAAAACATCTGTGTGTAGAAAAATTAAAATTTACTCCTTTTTATATTATTTATTTGTACCTACATATTACTTGATTAACAAAGTGTTGCTTTAGATGGCTTTTCACTATTAATCTTGTTCTAAATGGAACAAATCATTATTACAAGAGTAAAAAACACAGATGACTAAAAAATCTAGTCTACACTGATACGGCAGAAAATTATTTGGAATAGGTTAACAAAATCAATGTTCCCCTATTCCGAATCAGATGGATCCACATAGTACTTCTCATTTGCTGCTTCTACTGCTAGATTGCTGTAACATGATTGATGGAGGCTCTTTATAATTTCATTCTCTCAAAGAGATAACAGGTCTTTTTTTTTTTTTTTTTTACCTCAGTTGCGCCTGGTGGAGAAGTGTATACATGGCTGAGTTTTGGTATTGAAGGCCTGCCTCTTGTCACTTTTCGAGTGAGGACAGTCTTAGAGGTTCCTCCAAAACTTGTCTTGTAGGAAAATTGTAAAGGCTTTTATTTTTCTACCTTTATTTCCCGTATACTTTGCCACGAAATTTTTCCCTTGTCAGTATTCACTGAGAAGCTGGTTCCGTAGAACTTTGAGAGTGTTTTGAAATCCACGAAGTCTTGTGTGTCCATCTCTGTTACTTTTCATGGATCGCCTCTCTTTTAGGCCATTTGGATGACAGTTATTCACTGTGCAGGTAGAGAAATGGGACCACTTTTTAAGTTCGAGCTTCTTCTGTTTTTCTATCAGAGAATGTAAGTGGTCGCCTTCATTCTGTGTGTGCCCAATCACTAGAAATGTATGTGCAATACTTGCAATATCATGAACAGACACAGCGTACAAATACAATGCAACAATGAATTTGTTGTTGTTTTGACTGGCACAATTGTCCGAGAAAAAAACAAACATATTCTCCGACACAATATTTTTGCAGAAACTGTAATAGACACGAGGCGATATCATTAGGACCTCTCCTGCCAGCACCCTCATGCCATCCATAACAATGTACAATATTCCTTCCCAAGTCATAAATAGTGAAGTATTGAACAGATGGACGTCGCTTATAATAAAAGGCGGGAACGTCATCACAAGGTGTCGGGAGTACTGCTTGTAAATCGAAGCATGCAGTAACACATTTACCCTGTTTTGCAAGGTCTGAATCGTTAGCTTTTCCTGTTCGGCTCAACCCTATTTCCTTTCTATGTTCTTTGTACTCATTTGCTAATAATTCCTTATCCTCTGCGTCTTTCAATTTCTCACGGAAAGCGCACTGATATTTATTAGTGATAAAGAAACTAATATTGAATCCCGCCAAGAAAATGTTTCGGTAAGCAGCATACGTCCCATGGATTCTTCCTTGTTCCTGGCACTCTTTCACATAATCTCTATGCAGATCAGCTACTGTTATCCCACCACTGATAAATTCCCTTGATGTTTGCTTTCGGAGGTAATGAGACTCGATTCGTGGAATGGAATTTATGTGTGTCCTAACGTCCTCGCTAGTTGTAGGATCTATTGTGGGATGATTACCGCGTTTCCCATGCATGTCTTCTTCAACCACACCATCGCATGTTTTCTTTATATGTATTTCGAATCATTTTGTCTCCTACATTCAGTGTATCCATGACGAATTTTTCACAAACACTGTATTTCAGTCCATCTACTTCAAAGTGATACTCGTAATTCACATCCCTTGCAGCTCCTTTGACTCGCCGATACTGTGGTTGTGATCTGCTCATACAAGTAGCTATAGGCTGTTCACGGGAAAATGAGCACTTTTTAAGGCCCTGCCAAAAGGCTTTAACCACTAATAAATATATTTTATTGCAGCATCAGGCATTAAATTTCGAGGGTGGTGAAATGTATACATTGTGTTTATTCGTCACAAAGCAATGTTTATATTAAAAAGCAGCACAAAGATGGAAATAGGATGAAAATAAAAATTTAGAAGTTCTTTAAAAAGTGCTCACTTTACCGTGAACAGCCTATACATACTGTCGCTGTCTGTTAACGGCTCCAAGACTCCAGTATTTTTCAAAGGTCTGAGATCGTTTATGATCTTGAATTTGGCTACATTGGTAGCGGTATTTATCTTCACAACCAGTTTTCATTGACCGTGCATTAATGTGTGTTCCCTTTGCATTTATGTAAGCTTCTCCTTTATTTCTTTTCACTTTGGCCACATTTCTCTTCCATTCGCTTTTCTGTAATTTCCTTTATCTTCCTTTCCTACGTGCTCCATCTTCATTTCTGCCGTCAGGTTTTGACTCCTGCAATACAGCTGTTGTAGAATTTGTAGTGTTGGTATCGTCTGCAAGGAAGCACGCAAGGAAAACCATCAACATCAATCCTAATGCCGCATACCAAAGTTAAATAAAAAATCCGTGGTTTATAACCAATGAACGTGCATTAGTCTGCATTACACACATTATACAACTAACATACGGTACAGTACATTGTGTCAAATGCAGCCTATGTATTTGCAGATACTTCTAGAACAATAGCGCTTCTACAGTTGTATCATATCGCTCTATAAGAATATTTATGTCAATGATTTAAATTCTGCTATTAATATTATTCGTTATTTTATAATTTTGACATTTGTGTGGGATTGTTATATTTCAAAGTTTTAACTTATCATTCTATGCAAACAATTACTGCTGATATTCCTATGTCTGACTTATTTCCTCTATGCTTGTTGGTTGTGAGCATGACAACAGTTTCAACATATCATTCTATGCAAACAATTACTGCTGATATTCCTATGTCTGACTTATTTCCTCTATGCTTATTGGTTGTGAGCATGACAACAGTTTTTTTATGGAATACTTCAATTAGTAAGTTAAATAAATAAAAGCATATTTTAAGAAAAGGAACCAGTTTCTTTTGAAAAAAATTAATTTTTTCTTTTCAATTTTTTCAATCTGCAATGATGCACAGTATTTACAAAATTCTTACTTTGTGAATGAGTTAGTACAAAACCATCAGCATTATGCAGTGTATCATCAAGTTCTTCAGACGTAGCAGTTTCATCTGGTTTCCACGTTCTATCTGCACCACTGTTGTCAAAGATGTCGCTGTCTGATGAAGAACGCAGTGTGGTTCCTTCTGTATAACAAACAACATAAAATAATGTTTACAATGCTACTCCATTTCGTATAAGACGCACTAATAAAATGGAATTAATATTTAATTTATGTATTAGCCTACACATTTTCTTGTGAAATAATCATGTCTCCATTTAGTGAATCACATCTGCAGGAAGCCGCCTACTCAATTAAGCACTCACTTTCTACATTTACTACATAAACTAAACGTATAATCGTACACTTGTAAGGGTTCCATGTTTCCAAATGTTTATAATAGCGACAGTACATTATTTTACTCTCACTATGGGGCAGAAGTTTAAAACTATATTAATGCACATTTATCAAACCCACCATTCCACCCAAGAGGCTGCATGGGTTGCAACAGGTGCACAGTAAACTCACTGGTTGATGATTCTCCAACAATGCCAGTCAATGTATTTTCGGTAGCAGTTCCCACAAATGGAAGTGTGTTTGATCTTCCGGGCCCCACATGGAGTCTTTCCATCGCCCCTAGCGTACACATTGGTACTGCTCAACATGTACGTTTGGATTCCTAGACAAAAATATATTGCAACAATCAATAAAATATGTAATACATTTGGTATATTACATGATAAGTTCAATATTAAGACTGTAAAATACTTTATAAGATATGCAATATGAAATCATAATAAACAATTATTTTACAGTTGCGTGCATCTCCACGGCATGTAAGCCTACACATTGAATTAGGTAGGACGAATTACATAACATCAATTCACGCATGTTTCAAGGCCAGTGATTAATAAATGCAATAGAAACATCTAAACAATCGACTTTGGATTCCTAGAGAAAAATTTATTTGTAACAGTCAGTAAAATAATGTAAAACATTTAGTACGTTACATGATCATTTCCGTACTAACATTGCAAAATACTTTATAATGGTATATGGGACATGATATTATATAAAGGATTATTATGCGATTACATGCGTCTACACAGTGTGCATACATTGATTTAGGTAAGACTACATAACCTCAATTCATGTATGCTTCACGGCCAGTGATTAATAAATGCAATAGAAATATAACATAGGATAATAAACCAAGCTTACCTCACTTGCTGCCTCTGATAACTTTGCATGAATTAATAATGTCCTGCTTTGAAACATGTTGCACAAACTGGAAACATAACATTCATTCAATTAATGTACTCCAGTAGTGTAGCATAGCACCAACAAAACAATGAAGGCCGAAATTGAGGAAGTATACTGTCAACCTTAGCAAGTGAAATATCCTACGGGCCATGCTGTTATGATACTCTTGCATAAAATATTTCATAATTAATATTTATTAAGTGCAAATAAGTGAAAACTGAGTTATACCATGTACATTTAATAATATCTCAAGGAGCTTTATATCATGCTGTAGCTGCTAGCAATATGATAGAAACTTTACTGCAATATAGCCGCATTCCACTTATGGCCGTATCACATAAAACTGCGAGTACTCATTGTTTTGTATGATGCGGCCATAAGTGACATGCGGTTGTATTGCAGAAAAATTTCTAATACAGTTTGCACAACTTCATAGGGATACATTTTTATACCATCTTTGTATATATTACTAGCGCTTATGGCCTTACAGCATTAAATACAGCTCTTTGAGATGTATTATGTACAGGCCATAACTCTATTTCCCATTTTTTGCACTTGTGGCCCTATTGCATTCAACGTCACTGGACTGTAAAGTTAACGTCTAAGGCTACAATAATATGTATTTATTGACTTTTATTCAAAAAGAGAGGGCTTCAAAAAGTGCTAATTTTAATGTGAATATCCTGTATTTGCGATTTCCTCGCACTATTTGAACTAAACCTTTGAATAATCACTCCATGTGTGACATTTTTGGTTGTTTCCTAAATATGTCGTGTATCACAAAAGTTTCATACTTGTGTTATCATAAAAAAAACATTACTTTTTATTAAATCGAACCTTTACTTGCATTTTATTTATAAATTGTATTATTTCCTTTATAACAAATATGAATAAGTACAGGGAGAAAATAGGTGTGTTGGTAATGCTTGGTAAGAAATAGTTCTTATGCAAATTATTATTACACTGAGTGCGCACGAATGCGGTGCGCTGTCACTTTGGTGTGATTTTCTAGGCTCGGTTAAGCTTTGTTTGCACGAGGTGGAGGAACATATTGGAAGTAAACCTTTAGAAGGGCTTCAGAAACTTTGGAAGTAACCATGAATTAAGTATAGCTGTGTTGATGATGCTGATTCGACCTCAGACGATTTTGGACCAGCAACATTTGTCTCCATAATATTCAATAAAATTTGTGCGTCCTAGCACTGGGGTCAAAACATCTGGAAAATCTGTGCGTAGATTTTTAATTGCTTGTTGTTTTGCACTATCTAGACGACTCAAATCAATAGAATTTTGATTACTTGTGATTTTTTATACTTTTACTTCTTCGCGGTGTTGTGATTGTGCACCAGAAAATTTAATTATCACCTTGTGTTTAAATATAAACATGATACATCTTATTTTCCGATCAATAAGCATGTGTGTCTTAGTAATTAAATCTACCACTGAGAAATTTTGAGGGAAATTCTAAAAATTTTGAGTGTCTTTGAAGGAAAAAAAGAGAAATCTTGAGGGGAAAATGGGGAAAAACAAGATGGCGGAACCCGGAGCGGGTGCTGGCTCCCAGCTCCTGTCCCCGGAGGTAGTAAATCTCTCTACTAATGTATTGTGTAAAAATCAAGATGCATTATAAATATAAATAAAATTATAATATCCCTAAAATATGCCAATCATAACGAACCATAAAAAAGTAACGATTATGGCTACCGAGATACCCGTCTCTTATGACCACCAGCTATATATCACAATCAATTAAATATATTTAAAATATGCTTCATAAAGAGTTCAGTTGTATTAACTAAATATAATAATTTAAACTTAAAATTGACTGCTAAATCTGTAGTAATGTTGGCGAAAAATTAACAAGACTGGTTCTGTATAATGAGATATTAATAGAGATGAAATGGTTTAATTGGTGAAATATTTATTTATATTCCAATTCATTTCAAGTAGTGTACTTTTAGTTGGGAAATGTTGTCATTTCTATTTTTTTATCTGTTTATTAAAGTATTTACTTACAAACATAATACTACCACCAGGGCAGTCAAAAACTCCATCACGAGGGGACCAGTCAGTGGGAAATGTCTCGTATTCAGTAAGTGAAGGACGACGGGTGTTTGGCACTGAATTTCCAGATAAAATGCTTGAAAGTAATTTGCCTGGTCGGCCAGACGTCCTCAGCTGATTGGAAAAGGGATATTCGCAATTATTCATGTCTAGAGTGTGCGGCCAGAAATGGTGTAGTGATGGAGAATTTTGACAGTATTTATTACAAACCGTTAAGACTGGCGGTTATTAGTCATGAGGTACGCGGAAATGTTAACGTTTGCAATTGACGGGATGTCATAAGCGGGAGTAACCCGTGCCAATCCGCCTGCGAATACCTGGGTGTGGCACAGTAGTGAATCGAGCTCCATTCGTCACGTGAAGCACGTGGTCTGATTACTACAACACCACGTCATCTAGCTTCGGGAGAGAGAGAGATATGATTAATCTTATAACGGTCGAGTGAGCACTTTGGAGGCCTGATTCACTTCTTGCGTTCTTCTTTGTTTGTATCCTTCCGTTACGTGTGAGATTTTACATGCCACGAGCCTGACCATTTTGTTAGTGCACCATCCGTCATGCGGAATCATTAGGAAAACAAAGGCTATTCCCTCTAGAATTAGCACATTTGAAAGCCCTGCTTAAGATCTACTTCTATGCACGTTGTGTATTCTTCCGCCTTATGTAAGATTAACATTGTCATGGGCTGCATCACTTTATTCATGAGTCGGTCTAGTGAAATTGTGAAATTCTTAGAAAAGTAAATATTTAACAAATCTACTCATTTTTAACCTTCGCTGTAATACAAAAACGGGATGCGAAAGAAATAAGTTAAGTTATCACAAATTGTTACCTAGCACTTTTTATTCGATTTTAAGATATGGAACTACTCCCCATCCATCGTCACCAATTCTACTGGACGATGTCACTCAGAGCGTCCGTTAACACATATGTAGGTAGGGACCGTGATATTTCTCAACGTTTGATTCCAAAAGCGTTCACTTGATCGTGAATAGCCTTTAAACATGTCCATGAAGTGTAAGTTCACACTCTTAACGCTTATGAAATAAAAAACAATGACTCAAACAGTCATCAAATTTAAACATTACACCCACAGTGCGACGTGAAGTGTTGAGAACTATTTTTATGGATTCTCTCCACCTAACTCGGAGTCTGCATGTCAATGTGTAAACCAGAATATATAAAGCTATGGAAATTATTAATTTTTTCACAGGTTTTGAATAAAAAAAAGCGATGGCTGTTTAGTCAACAAACTTGTATGCTAATTTAATGTGACCACCTTCGCGGAGAGGTGTCGTGGCGAACCGGGTTTGAATCCCGGCAGGGTCGCCCCCACGTGGGAATAGTGTTGGAGCGGAACCCGCTCACCTGCTGGTTTTCTCGGGGATCTCCCGTTTCCCCCGCCCTTGCATTCCGGTGCTGCTCCGTACCCGCCTCGCTTCACCCTCGTCGGCTCTCAAGACCTCGATGTTACGAGCCACCCGAATCTCTCCACTCCGTCTTGGGGGCATCGTTGGATTGCTGTTGCTCGTTGTTGCTATAGGCGGTTCACAGTAAAGTGGAAACTTTTGACACCCTAGTTATTTTTTTACTTTTTAACCTTTTTAACTAAATATTGCCATGTAAGTGATGTACACAGTGTGCATATTCCACAACACTTGTGATTTAATGTCTAAGGCTAAAATAAATTACATTTATTGACTGTTATTAAAAGTGAGAGGGCTTTCAAAAGTGCACACTTCACCGTGAACAGGCTATAGCAGCCTGTCTGTCGACAGTGTCCGTGACGTTTACTGTGTTTTGTTGCAGCCGGTACTGTGCGAGGCTTCGTACATTCTGCTGGAGTACGCGCGCACAGCCATGTTCATGTGGATGTTCATCGAGGGCCTGTACCTGCACAACATGATCACACGTAAGTAGCGTCTGTAGCTAAAGGGTTGCTCGGCGTGAGTCGGAGACCAAGGCACACATTCGCGCGCGATCCGAGTAGTGTTTGTTTTCGTCACTGCAAGTCTAAAACGTGAACGTGCGTCTGTTTGTTGCTGCCGCCTTCAGCCAAGGTCATGGCCGGCAGACTCGCGGTGATAGGATCCAGCTGATCTGCCGGTAAACACACCAGTCGCTCGAGAAGTGGATGACGTGATTAAGGAGATGGGGATGGAGCAGCGATGGAATAGTAACGGGGAGGGAACGAGTTTGCCTCGTGATTAGGAAACCCACTTAACAGAAAATTCTGACCTCTGGGGCTTGGGACAATTCAGAAATACTTGCTGAAAACAATTCTGAAGAACGTTCAGTATACGGTTTCAACTGCCTGAGCGTGGCCATATTCGTGAAGGAACTGTCGTATTAATGAAATAAAACGGCTTTCGCAATGTACCATCACAGTTCTCACAAAAATAATACACAATTGCTTAATATCCTGCTGCATTGATAAGTAAAAAAAAAAATTAATTTGCCCCAATAAAATCACATAGTTGTATAATATAGGTAATCGGAGTGAACCGAGTTTTTATGGTTTTGAGATATTTATTATCACAACGTGGAAAATGCAAACGTATAAAATGGGTGTATTTAGCGATATATATGATTTACGACATTGTCACATGATTAAATCTACTATAACACGCTGAGGGATGTTGCTTAAGATTAATGCCACAATTCAGTTAAGTGTTAATGTTCATGACGTACTTCACCTTCTGTCAAATCGTCGTTATAGACTGGTTGTCATTTCGGAAACGGCGGTCGTGCACGATGGCGCTGCGTCCAGGCAACACCCTGGTCCAGGGCAGCATCTTCTCGTCTCGGTGTCTGGCTGCAGACAGACAGCTTTTTCCAGGTGCGATATGCTTTTATTAATGATTCTTTGTTATAAACTGGCCCTGGTTTACCTTCCGCTGCGTGGCAAAACTGCCGAGAGCTTGTTTTGTTCCCGGAGGCCCGTGTTGATGTGTCCTCGCGGCCAGCGTCGTATTGGCCTTCCTTCGCCGCTGGTATTTGCAAATTTTCCTGAATAATGCGATGTCTACCTACGATGCGTTCGGCAAGTATGTTGGTTTTGAAGGCAGGTTCCACGCTAGTGTCCATCACAACAGAGTGTACCAGTCTCTCTTCTTCCGCTCCGACGCCTAGGTGAACCACAGACACCGCAGCAGTCGTCCAGGTGTCCCGTAACACTTTGTAGACTATGCTCGAGTGCAGCTCGAGCAAAACTAATTTGAAAATTTCTTTGTTATTCAGAACAAAATTCGCATTGATGTCCAGTCTTTGTTCGGCTACTGTTTAACATGACCACACAAGATCACGATAGCGCAAACAATGATATTGCTGACGACAGAATTTATTTTTTTATAGCCACTGAAAGGGACATAATTGATTGTAAATCCTTTTACACGATAAAGGACATTTTATTGGGTCAATATCAGCTAGGCTCTCTACTGGTTGATGGTAGACCAATAATGTACGCTATAAATTACAAGGTGGGGTCCGGTGAGGTACGGACCAATAGGACGATGGTGAGTTCCAACACAGACGCCAACAAACTGGTGTTCTTGCAGTAGTGGATATAGGTGACTCACTTCCAACTTATCTTAAGTGCCAGTAAATGTGTGCAGACCTCAAAGTGCTAATCGCCCCCTCGTAGTCGCTTCTGACACGACACATAAGTGGCTGTATCCGCGCTGGCAATAACTAAAGTAATCACAGAGTAAGACGCGCTTAGTTATCAGCGGCGTAATGTGTTCCCAAGTTGCGTTTAACGTATCCGGCCTGTCTAATCGTTGACGCACACCTTTCGTTCAATTAACTGAGTCTGAGCGAGTCCGGATTGAGAGACCTCGTGAGGCCGGATGGTCATGCTGGAGAACTGCACTGCACGTTGGGCGAATCGTGTCAGCAGTGGATGGACGTTAACCTCCGTTGGCCAAAGGAAGGTAGAGGGCGAATGCCCACACTCCTGGTCCTAGAGCGCGTCGTTTTGCCTAAAATTGTTTTTCTATCTTCATTTTACCTGAAAGTCATTTCGCCCAAAGTCGTTATTCCTAACGTCGTCTCGTCTAACGTCATTTTGCCTAGAATTCTAACTGATCACTTAACTTGCTAGGAAGTTGATTTGCCTAAAGTATTTTTAGATCAAATTAATTTTGCCTATAGGCGTACTCGTTTGGGCTAAAAGTCGTTTTACCTAAAAGTCGTTTTGCCTAAAATTAGGCCAAAATAATTGAGGCTAAATGACTGAACTCCTGTTCGCGGACAGCACCGACGTGCAGAAAACACGCCAAGAACTTCGCGTCCTGCACGAGTGGCCGCAGCAAACCACACGGAGTCTGCAGAACAACTTATAAAGTTGGCGTTACCCTAGTTGTGCCTACCAGCGCCAGTCGCAGCCATTTTCTTGAAGTTGGGCTACGATCACGGGTGCTCTAGCACACACGCCTTGCCACTGGGCAGTCCTTCACCAATGATATACAGAAATGAGCGCAAGGCAGGGCGATTGGAGGTGTGGGATTTGTTTTTAGTGACGAGGGTCGTTTCCTAAACATGCCATGTACCACAAGCGGCTTGTACTTGTGTCAAGACAAAAACACCTTATTTTTGGTTAATTTAAACTTTTCGATATATCTCATCTATTAATTATAATAATTAATTTATCAATAATATGACTGAAACAGGGAGAGAATAGGTGTTTTGTTAATGCCTAGTATTTACTACGCACGAATCCGTAGTGTTGCCCCTTTGGTGTAATTTCCTAGACTTGGTTAAGCTGTCTTTGCTTGATGTTGAGGTGTACATCCTAGATATAGATGTTTATAGGCTATTCACGGTATAATGAGCACTTTTAAAAACCCTGCTTAAGATCTACTTGCATGTACGTTCGCCTTGTGTAAAATTTACGTTGTTATAGGCCTCATAACTTTATATTGATGCGTCGGTCAAGTGGAATACAGAAATTATTAGAAAAGTAAATATTTCACAAATTTGGTAATTTTTACTCTTCGGTTCATAAAAAAAAAAACAGAAAGCTAAAGAAATAATTTAAGTTATCAGAAATTGTTAACTAACATTTTTATTCGACGTTAACATGCGGAACTACTTCCCATCCATCGTTAATAACTTCACTGGGCGCATGTCATTCAGTGCGCCGGTTAAAATGTATGCAGGCAGGGCCAGTGACTTTTTCCTAAGGTTGATTTCAAAAGTGCTCACTTTATCGTGAACAGCCTGTAGCAGCGCTTCAGAAAAGTTCGAAGTAACCGCGAATGGACCATAATAGTTTATGAGCGAGGCGTCGGCCAGGTTGAGCAACACTTCCCGCGCTATATATGAAAGCGACACAGGACCTGATTTCCGCGAAAAAGAGTTCCACGCATGCTATGTCTCAATGCCTTACTTCCACGCCGCAACTACCCTTTGTATACTGCCTGCGTCTCTTCGGCAGAATACAATGTGACGTTTAACTGGGCTAACCAAAATTATGTTTCTGTAATGCGATTCGCAAGCAACCACATAAGACGCGCAGCAATTTAAAAACTGTCCCATCGTGAAAGTGGATCCGAGTTAAAGTGCTTTTAAATACAACTTGTTGGGCACTCTTTTCGCCAAAACGTGATGATTACGGCGTGTCTATCTCGACAATGCGAAATGGTATTCTGCTGTCTTTCGGTTGCGTTGTGGCCCTTATATTAAGCCAGTTAACGGTAAAAAGAGCACTTCTGAAAGCACTGCTTAATGTTTAATTTTCTTCTCATTTGTATTCTCCCGCGAAATTTATATTGCCACGGCCTTGGTGACATTATTTATGTGAAATTTTAGTGGAAACGTTAAATTTTCAGGAACCTAAATGTGCTACTAATTCGCCAATTCGTACTATAACATGTATGAAACCAAAAAGCAACAAAAACACGAAGTGTATTTACCATAAATTTTAACAGTATCCTCCTCTCAATACAACCTCAAGTCTCGGAACAAGTTTACTTAATTCACTGCCAATCTAACTAGGCGCGTGAACGAAAGTGCGCACGATAGCGTATATGCAGTTAAAAGCGCTGATTTTTTTTTCAGAGGTTTATTTCAAAAGTGCACACTTTATCGTGAACAGTCTGTACATAGACAGGCCAATAAATGTTCTTTATGAACGAGAGTGCAGCGTATTTGACCTCCTTATCGAGGTAATTTCAGGCAAGCAAACTTGAGAGAGAAAATGTACGTAATAAAATTCTACTACTAAAGGAGAAATTTTATATTTCATTTTATTTCTGCGTACAAATAAGTCGCATCGTGTATATTTAAGTAGTGCATTTTAATCGTCGCTGGCGATAGCCACGATATAAACGACGAACTCGGAAATAGTTTCAGTGTCGCCATCTTATGAAGCTCAAAAAACTAGAAATAAGTAAATTACATTTTTAATTCACTAAATCAACGTAGGAAGTTATAAAAGACTCTCTACAATAAACGAAAAATTATCATTTAAGTGTATTGTTGAATTTAATCTAGAGCGTGTGGCGTTGGCACAACAAAATATTTAATATATATATATATTATATATATATAAAGTAATTCCATACATAATACCACATAATGACAACGAGTAAAGGTTGTTCACGATAAAGTGAGCACTTTTGAAATCAACCTTAGAAAAATGTCACTGCTCCTACCTGCAAATATTTTAACGGGCGCACAGAGTGACATGTGCCCCGTAAAGTTGGTAAGAACGGAGGGAAAGTAGGTCCATATCTTAACGTCGATAAAAAATGTTAGGTAAACATTTGCTAAAACTTAAATTATTTCTTCCGTTTTCTGTTTTATTTCAATGCATCGAAGTGCAATAATTAGCCAATTTGTAAAATATTTATTTTTTATTTATTTCGCAGTTTGACTTGACCGACGCATGAATTCAGCGACGAGGCCCATGGCAACGTTAATTTTACATAAAACGGATGAATACACAACGTGAATACAAGTAGATCTTAAGCAGGGCTTTCAAAAGTGCTCATTTTACCGTGAACAGCCTATAACTGTATTTATGACTGTCTACATTGAAGAGTCTCACAGCAAGTGTCTTTAAGGAATATCAAGTTATACAATAGCATCCTGGGATCACGAATTGAGAAATAATATACGGAAGTAGGAACTATCTAAACTGTTAAGATAGGGACAGCCGTCTGATTGGTGCAGGTAGTACTTAAATATTGTTAGCATAAACAGTAATACAAAAATAACTATTTGCTGTATTGCTGTCGTTCATTGAATTTGCTATGTGCATGTGATTGCTACAGAAGATCACCGCGTTCCTACTACAAACAAGATAGCACTTCCAACACAACAACGTCAACCATATTCGGAGCGTTCCCACAACAAGAAGGATTGTAATAACCATACAGATTATTCTCTTGCTGCTACCCTCAAATCCGACTATAAAACTGTTTATTACTAGCAAAAAATGCGCCAAATATTTTGTGGCGGCTGTGAATATACTTTCGCTGATAACAGCCCCTTTTTAAAAAGAAAGCACTACGTATTTCATAATTCAGAGTAATTTCAGAAGTTACCACAAAAATGTTTACCATCCGCAATGTTTTATTGAATATGTAGTCCTAATCAACTTACTTAGTAGTTCAAAGTATTTCATAAGCGAGAGACGTCAGGCCGTGATACATTTGACACATTTTGTTAAATATTGTTCTCGTTAACAGATTTCATCTGCGAAATTGAAGTATTTTTGTCATTTGTGTTTTGACACCCCAAAAATCAAGCAATAGCCGAACAAGCAACATGTTAGTGCTACCCGGTAAAAATCTTAAATAAACATAGAGACAAAGTTGTCGTGAACTAGTGTCACACTTATAACTAATTTACGAAGTCACAGCAGCATTGTATTAAAATAACATGTTAAGTTATAACATAAAAATTATTAGATAAAATCTAAGGCGTATTTTTTTATTGAAAAATTTTCAAGGTATAACAAAAACCCCATGAGGAAATTGTGCTTGAATCAGTATTAAATACACATTTATAATTGACTAAACCAAATTTACATCAGATAACCTAAAGTGAGTATTACAAGTAGTTTTTTTTGGATAACGGAACACTAAATAAATTATTAGTATTTATTATTTTAATATTATTCTTAAATTAATGTTTATTAAGAAATTAGAGATTTGCAAAATTGGTGTTATTGTTTAGCAACATGCTAAACTTCACTGGTTTTTATCTAATTAAGGGAAACTCATTTTCATTGGTTACTGGCTACATACAATAAGGCGCCATTAACCTGCGTGACCGCATTACTGCAGCCAGGTCGCTCAACCATTCCGACTTAACTAATGACTAAAAGTGTCTTAGTGACGTGCCAGACAAATTTATGACCAGTGGTAGAAGTCAAACGAGCATACAATGTCTCGGAGTTTAGTTTATAATAATAATATACAATTCACTCGCAATTAGGCTACCGCCTGGTGGCGAGCTCTCTCACCTCTCCATTACCCGTATAAATTCCTCTTCTACTCCCTACTTGAACTTTCCAACCCCTCTCACATATACCAATTCCCCCAGCAACACATTCCACTCCCTCGCAGACCTCACAAGCAAGAACTGCCTAGCCCTCTCAGTTCTTCACCACACCCTCTGAAACTTCTCACTGTCGTTTCTTCTTCCTCTTAGCACCTCCTTACTTAGCTTGCAATTTGGCCCTCCCCAACCTCCCTTTTCATTCACCACCATGTACATTCTGACCAGCTGTTAAACTTTTTTCTCTCTATCCTCTTCCTGCTTGTGTATGGGTACCACCATCGAATCCTTCCAACCTTGTGGTAACTTACCTTCTCCTAGGTACTTGTTAAATAGCACCTCCAATAATTTCACCAACTCTCTCCCACCAAACTTTAGTGCTGCATTTACTATCCCATCAGGCCCCCCGGCCTTAGTGCTCTTCAAACCCCTAATTACCATTTCTATCTACCACGCCCTCATCTTAAATTTACTAAACAGTCTCCGATCACTATTAGCCCCTCTATCCCAATCCTCCTTTGCCTCAAACTCTGACAAGTACTGGCTTTGCACCATCTCCGATTTTTCTTGGTCATTTGACGCAGACCTACGATCTCTTCCTTTTAGCTGAATGATCCATTCCTCTCCTCCTCTTACCTTCCTTACATAGCTAAAGAATTTCCCCCATTCCTTGCCTTTCCCCTATTCCACCATATTCCCTAGAAATACATCCTTTGTCCGTCTGATCATTCTTTCGAGCTCCCTTCCAATTTGTTTCAACATTACTTTAGATCTTATCATCCCTTCATTTCTCCACTTGGCATATTATTTTCTACACTTCCTCTTAATTTTTAGAATCTCTTGTCTATATTATGGTGGATCTCCCCTAGGCCGTAATATTTTCTTTGGCACAAATTTCTCCAACATATCCCACAGTATAAGACGAAATTTTCAGGATCCAAATAATAATTTATTGGTCATACATAAAACAGGCCCAAATATCACATTATGTTTGTAAAGTAGAACTAATATGATATCGTCCTTAACAATTTGATACATAATAAGGATTTTTTTTGAAAATCCCGTATTTGTCTTTTTTAAGTAATAATTTCCCTTTTAGAATTATTCTGTGAAGTACAATTGCATTGATAATTTAACCTCTGTGGCATTCCTACCGAATCCTTGCAAAGCACAAAAAGATAATATTACAGGAAATTAAATTTCGGGGCTGTTGTAACACGGCCACTCTTCTAACAGTGACTTGCATTTTGCGGCCGGACTGTGACCCGTGGTATTTGTTCACAGTGACCGTATTGTATTTGTTCACAGTGACGGTATTTCAGGAGAAGTCCTACTACGCCGTGTACACTGTGATTGGCTGGGGAGGTCCGATCGTGATGACGGCTGTGTGGGCGATCACCACGGCACTTCTTTACGGCTCCTCCAAGTAAGTACTTCATACATTTTTATATGCTATTCACGGTAAAGTGAGCACTTCTAAAAGCCATCTCATTTGGAATAATAGTCAATAAATATATTTTATTTTAGCCTTAGACGTAAACTTCCGAGTGCGGTGGAATATATACACTGTGTTTATTACTTGCATGGCAATATTCATTTTAAAAGGTGGTTAAATGATAAGAAATGGCTCAAAGGGAAAAGTAACTAGGGTCTCAAAAGTGCTCACTTTACCGTGAACAGCCTATATCACCCGGGTACTGTTATTATGACTGTGATGTATACGTTAGTTAGATTATATGTAGTAAAGTCGACAGACAGAAGCAAATATCTTAACCGACGTTCGCGAGTGAACGCAAATAGGACTATAATTAAGTCGAGTATATGCTGTAACTTGTGGGCGAAACAAAATCCGTTTAATTATTAACACGTTAACACTTTCAGGTCTGCATAAATTTACAGGCAGTGAAGAAAATTTAGACGCGTGTCACTTACAGGAAGCACCACGAGAAAACAAGTTATGTTGGTATCTTATTTTCTCTCTGATCACCGTCCTATTGTCCACACCTCATCAGATTCGCTTACTATGCTGCAGAACTTTCATTATTGGCTAGTCATCAGCCAATGGAGTGCTAAGCGGATTTTGCCCTAATTAAATTCTCTGTGTTATCTGAAATGAAATGTAATCAATCACGTCCTTTTGAGTGGTTATTACAATTTTTTTTTTGTCGTCAGGAAAATGTAGCTGGACTGCAGAATTCTTGTAATATCCCATATCAACGGAACAGAATTCGAACGAGTTTAGTTTTCGAGGACAAACAAAATTACAAATTAGTTTTTCTCGAGCTATACTCGAGTGTAGTTCACATCGTTTTTACCAACAACATATATCGAAATATAAACTACATGTTTGGTTACGATGATGTGTGTTTTAGAAACGTTTAAACATGTGATTCATGTGCGAGTATGTTATCGCTCGCATATTATATAATACATTCTAAGTACACATCGTTCACTGTTAATTAAGATTGTTTTACTGTTACATTTCATATTTTTAGAAATTGACGTTGGCATTAAAGTGATCATAATGTATATCTTTGGTCAAACGAAACTATTGAAAAAAAAAAAACGTATTTATCTGCTTAAAAAACTCGAACAGAACTTGTTTTTAATTCACTAACAAAATTACCGTAAATATGCCAACAGGTTTTTCTATTAAAATAAATAATATTACGGGATGGAATCTTTTTAATGTTTACATAAGAAACGAGTAGTCTTTCACTGACTGCAAAACTGCCGTAGTAAATAGCAAGATGGCGCGAATCGTGTTCTGTATTTGGCTGTGGACAAAAATTTTCTAGCTGTAAAAGAAGTTCTTAAAAATCTTGTTCAAGTTATGTCGGTAAAATTTAAATTAGTATTACACAAGACAGTAAACGCTGGTAGCCGTATTGTAGAAATTTGTTTTCTTTCCCCGTATACAGGATATTCGCTACGCCAAGTAGTACTTAAAAATCTTGTTCAAGTTATGTCAGTAAAATTTAAATTAGTATTACACAAGACAGTAAACGCTGGTAGCCGTATTGTAGAAATTCGTTTTCTTTTCTCGTATACAGGGGATATTCGCTACGCCAAGTTAGTGGAAATCATATTGTTACGTGGAAAGGCGTATTAAGATAATGGAGGTGTAAAATTTAATAACGATTTCACTTGTATTGCGCAGGCATTTAATTGTATATTTTCTAAGGTATGTACACTCTAAGAAATTATTCGGAAATCTATAATACCAGTGTATACACTTAGGGAGAAAGCGGCAGCGGTAACTTTTATCCCCTATACGTTCATTTTAGTGCTCAGAAACAGTCAAATGAGTAGGAAGTTCCCAACTTTGTATAGTAGCGAAGCTACACATACCTATATCTGCAGCTTGATGTGTAGTATTATTTCCATACAGCGTATAGGTTAACGACTTACATTAAAGCTGAGGAAGTTTACCAGAAATTTTTTTACGGTGTAGATGGTGCTTAATATCTTGTCGGCGAGGTAATTAGAGACGAGGAAGATTCTCAGAGGAGCCAGAACGGGCAAGGCCTGTCCAGGAAACCATCACAGCATTTGTCTGTAGTTATTTCGGGAAGCCATGGACAGCTAAAATGAGAATGGCCCAACTATAAAATGAATCCTTGTCCTCCCTGATGGGAGTCCAATGGGGTTATCGCTGCGCTGCCTCGCTCGGTGGATGGATATTGCAGCGAGGCAAAGAATACTGTAGAGTTGCATCTTCAATGGTTGGTTTCTTAGCAGAAACGGAGCAGTGTGGGGAGTGAAGTGCCTTTCTCACGATGCTCTACGTTGTTTCTTTGCGTAATAAGCTCAAGCCTGGCGACTTCGATTGCCGACGTGGCAGGTTTAGGATTTCGATCTCGGCAGGGCAAGTGATAGCAGTCGCCGTCCAAAAAATGTTGTGTGTTCCTTCGCCGTTCAATTACACGGCGGCTGCGCTAACGCGTCTTCATCTGGCACGCGTTTTCCAAAGTTCGCTTTTAACTTGTAACAGTTCGTTAAGCCCTGTTTTAATTAAAATTTATATTTCTCAGTATGCAGAGGCCAGAAAATTCGTGAATACATCGCCCAGCGGTCTAGCGCTGTGCTGCCGGAGTGAAATCACATTCATATACTCCCTAACCGGTTGTCGTTAATGGTTTTTGCCAAGTCCCTCGGTGCACAGAAATGGAAAACTGCAACCAAGTAGCAGAAAGAATGAACATTATCTTGTGAAAGTCAATAATCTTAAGTATACCAAAATAAATGTTGGTATTTTACAGTCTCAGTGCTTGTAGCAACACTTTTGTTTCTGGAGTAGTTAATTATTGACGCATTTTAATTAATTTCTCTTAGTCCAAGCACCGCCCTTCATGTAGGACACTGGGTGATTATGAAGATATTTTAACAAAGAAGTCTGATTACCTTCTCGTAAAAATAATGCACAGCAAATAGTTTGGCATGTAATTATCAAGGGGTGTGCGAGTTATATAATAATGATAACTTTTTTTTTGCAGCTATCTACCTGTATATATTAACGAAATGATTATGTGTTTCAGATGCTGGTGGGGATATAATTTAACTCGGTACTTCTGGATTCTGGAAGGTCCTCGCCTTGGTATTATTGTGGTAAGAGCTTGTATTATGTTGAGTCAAACCAGTTACGAAGTTATATTTGAATATACCTGCGTACTGCTATTAAGTTATAGGCTACGTTATAACTTTGAGTTGATACTCATATAATCTGGAAATTATATATTACGATGACGTTACTCAAATTAACGCTGTAAAAAGAGATTTGGGTGTCTTGTAATGGCGAGGGCTTGAGATCCGATGAGGGTGACTGAAGTGAGTACGGAGCTGTGTTGGAATGAAGGAGCGGGGGAAATCGAAGATCCACGAGAAGACTCGCCGACCAATGGCATCGTCCAGCACGATTCCCACATGAGAAAATCCGGTGACCCGGCCGGGGATTGAGCCCG
This sequence comes from Dryococelus australis, assembly GCA_029891345.1. Classification (NCBI taxonomy): domain Eukaryota; kingdom Metazoa; phylum Arthropoda; class Insecta; order Phasmatodea; family Phasmatidae; genus Dryococelus; species Dryococelus australis. Next base: position 36,689,744 of record CM057000.1, on the reverse strand, counting down.
GTTCGCCTTGGTGGTAGGCGGGCAGGCTAACCGGTCGGCCATCGCGGCTCCTTTTTAGATTGAATTTCGTTGGGTTTACTGTGTGGAATAGTTTAATTGCCGAGAGATACTCGCGTGTTGAAAACATTTATTTCTAGGGGATAATATAAATTTCGTGACACTTTGAAATTAAAAATTAAAACAAATGCTCAGAATATCTTTAAGGAATCGTATGTAAATATGTATAATGTAGATATTTTATTCAGCTTTATTATTTGGAAAACTTAAATTATTTTGTTATTGGTTAATTTAGTGTATCCTGTGTGGCATTTTAGTATCTGAATGATGTGAGAGTAAAGGAAAAAAATTTTTTCTGTGTTAATTTTACTGTACGAAATTTTCCTATTCTGTTTCATAAAATTTATAACATTGGGTTTTCGCACATTCCGCAGCCAGATGATATATGCTATATATTTTGCATAAGACAAAAACTTATTGATGAACTTTCAATTTACTATTTCACTCTCCGAGATTAAAACAAGTGTTTTTGTGTGTGTTTTAATATATTTATCCAGCAAAAGTAAATGTATAAACAGGGAGCATTTCATAGATGGGTTAGTGAGATTACACAATTTAAGTTTGATCGTGTAAGTTCCATTATTAACTGACAGTAAAATCTACGTATAAAGTGAGCTTTCTGGGAGATTCATCCCTCATCAGATCGATATAACACTTTCCAACATTTCTTTAAATTTCCAGGCGATCATTTTGTTATATCTTTTGAATATAATAAGAATTTTAAGATAGTACATTTTATGGGAAGTATGCAGGATATGTTTCTACAGCTTGCGAATCGAACTAAATGATATACCGCATAAGTAAATTCATACTGGGAATCTGCTGTGATCCGTTATAATTACGATAATTCTTCTATTTTTTTTTGTTCTGTTTCCAGCTAAATTTCCTCTTCTTGCTGAATATAATCCGAGTCCTGGTGGTGAAACTACGGCAGAGTCACACTAGCGAAATAGAACAAGTGAGGTGTGTATATTCCTGAAAGAAATTACGATAGTACTTAAGTGCGGAAAAAAATCTTAAGTTATTACTTCTATAAACATGTCTTACACGAACATAATCCGAGTCCTGGTGGTGAAACTACTTCAGAGTCACACTAGCGAAATAGAACAAGTGAGGTGTGTATATTCCTGAAACAAATTACGATAGTACTTAAGTGCGGAAAAAAATCTTAAGTTATTACTTCTATAAACATGTCTTACACGAACATAATCCGAGTCCTGGTGGTGAAACTACTTCAGAGTCACACTAGCGAAATAGAACAAGTGAGGTGTGTATATTCCTGAAAGAAATTACGATAGTACTTAAGTGCGGAAAAAAACCTTAAGTTATTACTTCTATAAACATGTCTTACACGAACATAATTATAACAACAATAACTAAGCATGTTTGTTATTCGACTGGAAAAAAAAATTACTGCAAAAAAATTTCATTGAAATAGAAATTCCTAAATGTTTTGTGTGATAAAATAATTTTCTGTTTCTGCAAAATTTGCATACCAAACCAGAATTTAATTCGTTATCACAAACAAAGCGTTTTGTTGTAATGAGTAAATAGTTTTTCAAAACAGACAATTTTTGGCAGCGTTTTAGAAATTATAGCCGGTAGTTCCATTAGTCCAGCTGCTAACTTTAATAATTTAGTAACAATTTATTTATTTAATTAAATTCCAGCTTGACAAAATTTTACCTCTTACTGTCAGCAAATGCCAGTACCTTGTCAGAAGAATAATATTATACAACTATAATTATTACGGTTAAACTAACTTTCTTACCAGCTTTAAACATATTTATAGGTTGGATAATACGAGATTATTTTTCGATGTTTGTTTAAAGGTGTATCGTTGTTATTTTATTTATTAATGTCACTGGCAGTGGTACAAAATTAAAGTATAGAATATAATTAATTCAACTGAAGTATCTTCATCTCGCCCAGCCGCCATGTTTAAAATACTTTTTTTTTTTAAGTCCCCTGCCCCCTACCAGAGAGGAGTATGGCATTATACGCACGACACCATTTCCCCTTGTCCATTATCTAAAAATATTAAGTTCGCTATTTACAAACTGTTCTCAGAATATTCGGCGTTAAACGCATTGCGATGACAACAAATTTATTTTGTAATGACTACTGCTCCGAATATTTTGCGATTTCATTAAGTGGCGAGGTAGACCTCAAACACCAGTTATTTCCTCTTACTATTGTGATTGGGCAGTAGCTCTTTAGACACGCTCAGTTTATTTGTGAGCCAGTAATAAGCAGGAAGCTTTAGTCTGGCTGAGCGTTGTGAGACCTGTACAAAGCCTTCACTTGATCGCAGCAACCAGCCAGCATACGATAGTGTCTCGCTCGATTGTATATAGGGCTGTAAGATCTAGCCTGCTGACAAATCATTCCACGAAATCTCTGAGCTCTAGTAATGAGAATACGGAATTGTTTCTTACTGATTATAAACAAAAACGCATTTAACAAGAATGCAACCAATAACAACCTTTTATGTCACGGCTTGTAGGGTAATTTTGTTGTCACTACAATAAAATTTGGCAGATGTATTTACACTAAATACTGTACCCAGAGGACATGACGATAAAAAAAAAAGTAATGATAAGTTCTCATCATGTAAATCTGTCCGTTCTCATCACAGCACACGAACTACGGAAAATAAACTAGACTACGATGTGGTATGACATCGCATACACTTCCGAACGATCCGACCAAATCAGCTAAAAGAAATCACATGGACACGGGGCTTCTGTTCTGTATGAAATTTGTATACTTTTTTATTAACTCCCGCAAAGTTTCAGTTTTCAATTTACGTTCTTAATGTGTACTTTTTGAATGTGAAAATGGCTGATACGATAGTTTTACTGTCATTTTTAATCGAGCAGGATATTCGAAGTTTTCGAAGGCTGTGCAAAACTATTTTCTCTTTATTGTTACAACATTAGATCATAAAGTCGCCGCTGAGCATCTGAAAAGGAAAGTTGTAGGTCAGAGATTGCAAGCCAACTCAGTGCCTTGCGCATAGAGACGATGATGAATGTGATAAGCATGCCTGGGTCGCCCGTATCCATCCCGCGATTTTAGGCCTCGGATATGCAAGATACCTCCAACCAGGCGTAGCCCTTTGGGCGCCCATTAAAAGAAAACTAACTCCTGAATAAATCTTATTTAAAAAATCTATCAGAAGGTATTTATGAATTCTAAAATGAATTTTTCAAAATAATTATTTTATTATAGTCGAAGATTTAATTCTGCGTTTTGGCCATGATCGTAATATTTCTACTTTAATACCTACGCATATGGAATACTGTAAACCAACCTGATATCCTATGTATGGTTTGTAAACATTACATAGCATCGCTACTTTGTTCATAGATTTGCCTCCAACGATGCGAGTAAAACTCGAATTTCCTTCCCAGAGAAAGAAAATACAACGCTACATAAGGTAACGTTTCTCTCTAGACTCATTCTACTGGTCATGGAATTAGACATAAGCACATTAAATTACTTTTTGTAGAAACAGGACTTAATATTTATTAATTTGTGGAGCATTGGGGGCTGTTTTAATAGAGAAATATATAATGTTTATCTGAAGTGCAAAGTTTCAAAATTTCATATGCACATGTTTCTTTGTAAAGCTAAAAACGAGTGAGCAAATAAGTGAGGGGAATGCCAGGAAATTTCTTCTCTCAAAGTGTTTTCCCTGGCCACATAAGTAGAGCACGCATGTCACTTCTGGGACACATTGCGCAATAAGTGCCAAATCATGATATGCTACTTAGATAATTAATTGCTCGATTAATTTAATAATTAATATAGATTTATCAACTGATTAATTAAATTAATTTATTTAATCAGTCCATTAATTAAATAATGTTTTGATATCAACTTTTTTACATTAAAGAATTATTTGATATCATAAGATTTTTATTATTTTATTGGTGTTGAAAGGGTTAAGTGTCATAAAGGTGATATTGGCGAAGCAACATCGGTGTGTCCTCTGTGAGTACCTGGGGCTGATGACCAGAGGAGTGGGTTGTAATTGTTTATACATGTGTTAATGTTGGTTTAAGAGTGGTATAAGGAATTTTTTTATTTTTCTTGTTTGTGAGTGGAATACACGCATGCGGGTATGTTCTAACCCATTAGGTGAGTGAGGTGTGGATGGAGCGAGAGCACACGGGTATATTTTAGCCCACTTCTAGAATTACATGTGGATGGAGCGAGACCACGTGTGTCACTTCTGGGACACTAGACGAGTGAGGTATGGATGAAGCGAGCCCACATGTGTCACTTCTGGTACACTAGGCGAGTGAAGTGCTGATAGAGCGGGATCATGCGGTATGTTCTGGCCCACTACGATTTATATTCAATTAGCATATCGAACGAATTACTTTAATCACTTGTCGAATAGCATAAAAGTAACGAACTTTTCAGCGAAGCAAATGAAATAAGTACGAGTCATTAACCAAAATACTTGAAAAAATTCGTTAAGCCAATTTTAATCGTGTGATGAAACTGTTTTCCTTAGCAAAGTAACTCTTCTCCACTTTAATCGACAGAAGCAAAAACATATTCATTAACCAAAAGACTTTAACCATGCGATTACCGAATGGAACACAAAATTTAATTTAATTAAACAAACCCTCAGCTAATATAAAAATAAAACTCACCATTACTCCTCACCCCCTCCCTCTCCCAACAAAAGTCCACTAACACGAATATAAATACGTATTTTACTCTGTCCCTTATCGGCTCTCAAAACACGTAGTGAAATACAGGTAAAACCAAACGAACTGAATGGTTACATCATAAATTAAGCACACAATTTCATTTCCAGCTAACAAAATCTCCCCTGACAAAAATTCCCTCCCACGAATGTACTAACCTCACCACAGACGCAAAATAGTTCCGCCAATAACGCAGCAAAGCCCCACTTCTAAAACGATATCCGCGCAACATCTCGAAGTGCAGCAGTGTCTCATTGTGAAGTAGGTTGTATAAGCAACACAAATCATATAACACGTGCTTGTATTTCCATGAAAAGTAGTAAAACGAGTATGTTTCCTAACATAACGTAGTGATGGTTAGCCTCCGAAGACAACGAACAAAATCATCTGCAGAGCTATTCTCTAGGCTCTGTTAGACAAACTTAGGAGCAGACGCACATCCCCACCCCAAATATTACCCAGAATGCAGAGCACTGCGAAACAAGAGAACACTGTTTTGCCCCTCTGTCCGCAGCCACCACCCAGAATCCTGTGAGATGCATCTTCAACCCCTCTTTCAATGCCGAAAAGTGTACTGCGAAGGCTCGGTGGAAACAAGCGAAGATCTGGTCTTCCCCTCTCTGCCAGGACAGCCCTACCATCGCTGAACACCCGATCCTCTCCACACAAGCAAGCATGGATGCATGCGTAGTTCAGAGTTTCCCCGCCAGAGAGCATAAGAGGCGCCCAAATCGCTCTGATCCCCTTTTCATATACTGAAGCCAGCCGATCCATCCATCTTGCCCGCCGCGCATCACCCCGCGGGGCGCTCAACAAAGCCTGTGTGGAACACCATGACACCTCCTCCGCTGCGGTCTCCCGACACTGACAAACAATTAAGCGCCATATGTCACACCCTAGACAGGTGGAGGGCGATGAGCGGCCAGGTAACTTTGCTGGCCGTGGAAACCAGGTCTCCCCATCAGCTCATGCCTGCATGGGAATGCTGGCTCTCCGAGGAAAATATCACGTACCCAGCAAACTATGTAAAATAATATTTCAAGTCCAGGAAACTTGTACCTAAACAAACCAATTTGAGAAATTTCCAACTTGCGATGCAAATATTATATTTTTCAATGAACAAAACTAACTATTTGAAAAATCTGTTTTCTTGTCTTAAAACATTTTTTGCTATCCAAACATTTTGCTAGCTAACATTTTTAAATGTACATGTATATATATTCTGTAAACATATTTTCTCTATAAACTAAACCAAACTTTGTATACATGAAAATTAAATATGATTTTACAATTACGCTCAACTAAGATTTTCGGATATTACTCTGGTTAATAAACAGAGAGAAACAATTGTGCATAGTTCTTGTGAAGTGTAGTCACTATTAAAATTATGTATACTATGAGAGTAATAAGTGAACAGATAGTTCTTAACTAGAACAAACACAAACTTGTGTCTTAAGAGTAAAAAAATGTAGCCAATCGCAATTTCAAGAAAAAAAATTACTAAGGTGAATTCACGCCTGAAGGAATAGCAGTGTTAAAAATGTCATACTATCCATAACAAGAAGGCTGAAATGCTGTATACCAATTCTATAGGATAATGTTAAAAGAGTGCTCGGGAACACAACACACCAGTGTTTTTTCAATAAATGTTAAACAGAGAAGCCCTCTCTGTCTCTCTCAACTATGAGATAAGCCTACTAAAATAGGATCAAGCAACATACTCCCTAAAATGCTCAACAGACTACACAATATTAAAAAAATAACTGGAGACGAGCACTCTAACCTCTTTAGAAAAAAAACCTTTATTAAAAATAGTGTATACGGAATGCAATATTATTTCAAAGAAACTCTGCCATACCATTTCAGTCCGAGAGCAGCATTCGTAGGTTTTGTGCCCGCTGAAAGCATTCTCCACCGACATTTCTGGCCAAGCTCGTAAATTTATTGTCCGTTTCCCAACCCTCCTCTGTCTTCCCGGCCCGCGGAGAGTGTGAAATACCTTTTCAGGGACACCAGCGACAATCACATTCCCATCCTCCCCCAAGCCAACTCCATTACAAACAGCTCTTCCATGCACATAATATTTTTCAACACAAGTTCAAAAAATAGTTGTGTTACATCGCCAACCCCTGTGGCGAAGCCATATTACGCTATAGTGTGTGTTCTGGGTTCGAATCCCGGGCAAGGCATGGATTAATATAGATTCTGGGTTCGAATCGCCGGCAAGGCATGGGTTCGTTTCCTGAGTAATATAATTCAGAGTCCTTACACAATATTATAGTAATAGACAGAACACTAACACATGCAATGTTTGTTACACAATTACAATTCAAAAACCATACATGCTGCATTACAAAAACTATTACGTTCCGGAATTGTATCGCATAGTAAAATACGTACGAAAATTCGAAATTAAATGTAATTGCTAAAACCAAAGAAATATGCATATTTCACATTAAACTATCAACTCAATACAATTTTAAACGAAAAGAATTAACAAAAAAAAGTGTTAATTCCTTTAAAATCTTATATCACACGTTAAAATCGTTTTATTCATTAAGTAAATCATATATCTACTTTAGTAAATATAAGTCTTATTATCAATTCCGTCCAATTGCCTTGTTTGTGTTAGTTCCTGTGGTGGGAGGGGAGGATGGTGTCGGGTTTTATATACATATGCAGGAGCTGTGGCCGTCAGTGTTCATCCCGCCGCCGAGGGCTCCGGACTGCTCCTGCGCTTCGCCTGGCTGACCGCCGCCTGCTGCCCCCTGCCTGAAAGGGGCTAGCCGGGGAGGAGAGAGGAACTGCGGTCCATTGAAGTTTACTGCTGGCGAGCAGTTCTTGTTAAACATTTTGAAAGATAGTGCGGACAGTTCTTTTTAGTACTTCCACACGAATTGGAAGTTAGTTCCCTTTAATATCGTGTCAGTCACCCCCTACCTCCCTGGACTATTCTCCGGTAGAGGTGAGAGGATAGGAGGGAGGGTCTTGGACGACGCACACCAACCGAGTGAGGTACACCGTAAACTTAGTGTTTATTAGTGATAATTCGAATGCACTTTCTTCATGATTTCTTAAATTTGAATGAAACTCGCTCAAACTTTTATATGATATAGTTAGAACTTTTAGATTTTACTTAAAATCGATTAACTTTTAGAATTCCTACTTAGTTATAAAATATTTTCCAATTTTGTAACTTTTACCAATTTTTTTTCAAATTGTTTAATTTTTGTTAACTTTTAATGGTTTTTCGTAATTATCTTAGATTTAATGTATTATTCTTCGAAATTTTTAAGAATTCGCTTAAAATCATTAACTTTTAGAATTTCGTTGTGAATTTGTTAAATTTTATTCGGATGTATGTAAATATTTATAATTTTGTTAGTTGAAGTATTTTTTTTACTAGTTTGAAGTATTTTTAAAAAATTTAAGGGTGGTTTTTGGTTATGACTGATGTGTGAATTATGAAGCGAGAAAATAAGAGGAAACTATGCCAGGCTATGCCAAATGTGTCTGGAGAGTGCAAAGCCCTGTCTTATTCTCTGCTAGGAATGTGCTGCTTGGTGAAGGATGTCTATGTGATGGATGAATGGACCTTGAGTAATTCTAATGAATGAAATGTTTTGATGTGTGACAGGGTGGCTTGGGCTTATAATTTAATTTTAAGCAGTTTAAAAAATTAGGAGTATGTGTGAGGGGAATGTTTTTGAATAAATTCTTGGTGGGTTCTTGATGTATTTTTAGAGGAGTTTGATAGAGTTTAGAGGGAGATATTGGATGACCATCATTGTATTACACTGTGGACCTAAGGTGAGACAGTATCTCAATCCAGGCCCTCTCTACACTGTTAGATACTCGCAAAAATATGTTAAAACCATCTAGAATAAAATACCAAGTACTCTGAGAAAAACAGGTGTAGACTGAGAGTGTGAGTGCAGGGGAAAATTGTGTTTTCATTAAATTTTAGATGAGTTGTTGGCATATATTTGAGAGGCCATTTAACAGAGTTTAGAAGGAGTCACTGAATGACTGCCATAGTATTGCACTATGGACAGAAAGTCGAGACAATATGTAGAATTCAGGCCTTCTCTACACTGTTATATACTCATAAATATATTTCAATACCATCTAGAATAAAAATACAAAGTACTCTGAGGAAAATAGGTGCATGATTGCAACTATAAGTGTAGAGTTTGATTGGGTAATTAATTTTTTTTTAGATTGTAGGTATTTTTTTAAATAAATGTTTAAGGGAGAGATGTTGTGTGTATGAAGTATGAACTTTGGAACAGCTAAAACAAGGGGCTTGATAATGCCAAGCATGAGGGAGAGATGCATAATCTCAGCTCCCAAGCTTGTTCAGTATGAGTTGACTGGAGAAGGACTATTGAAAAATGGATAAGTGACCCTTGAGTACTTCTAATGGATGAAATGTTTTTTATGTGTATGTGATGGCTGGATTGGGTATTTAAGTTAATTTTAAGACAATTTGTTTTAAAAATTTAGTACTGGTATTTTGTAATTTTTTAAAATATTTAGTTTTAAGTTTGTTTGTTTAGTTGGCTTCGCTATTATTATCCAGTGTGTTACTCTGTCGATATTTTAAAATGAAAATCGTTATATGACAGTCTAAAGTATTTTTATAATGTAAATGATTTTTACGGTGTTCACTAGAACGTATTTTTTGATGGTGCAATATTCAAAAAATTTTTACAGTGCAAAGTATTTTTTATAATGTAAAATATTTTTGATGGTGTGCACTAGTTTTATTTTTTATTTATTTTTTGATGATGTCGAGTAATTTACATTAATATTTAAAGTTTTGTCTTGAGCAAATCATTTTTGCTAGTCAAAATAAAAGTATTAAATGCATTGTAGACACAGTCCTATAGCTTGTTACGAAGCGTGAAGAAGATGTGCGAAATCCCTGATGTGAAGTGAACTGCCGTGCAGCGGGCGACAGATGTCGACTGTGCGAGACGTGGAGTTACCAGAGGGTGGGGGAAGTGTAGCCATAATTCTCGGGGCAATTCTTGGCACAGGCATGGTAGGAACGGTTCATTGGAATGTGCGGGAAAAAGGAAGCAGTGCTTAGTGTAGGCTTTGCAGGTGCACATCAAAAGGGGATCGGAGCGGTAGCACACATGCGCGGACAGGCGATCGATCTGAGTAGGGGAACTGCGGAGGGGATGGTAGTTGTTTGAAAGAATGGGGAAACGGTATCCGATAGGTGGCGCTAGGCGGCCAAGCGCCCAAGCTCGCTCCCTCCTTCCTTCAGCCTCCTTCTTACCCACAACTCCACTCATTTCACGCAGCTCGCTTCTCCCTTCCTTTGCTCTCCTTTTGCGGCCACACTTCACCAACACTCTCGGCAACTAGCGTTCAGCGACTGTTTCTGTAAACCACTTCACTCTCTACGACTATTCCTCCTCGCAGCGCCTGTCCCAGCTCGTACCCCGCCACTCACTCCCACCGCCTGCAGTCCCAGCCTATTTTGTATACAAGAACAGCTCCGATGTGTTTCAGGGCACGTTGTGGGAGAAATAAACTCTATTGTGCTGCGAATGATTGTCCATAAACAGAAGTCTTTAGTGTGTTAAGTATTAACGATTCTGCTGTGAAATTAGTTTGTGTGAATATCATTTATAACAGTAATGGTTTCTGTCATGATCGAACAAAACAATATGACAGTCACTCGACTGGGTGAATGAAAATTACATATTTTGATCACAGAATACATACCAAGTAACTTTTTTTTGTTATGATGTTATTGTAGTAGTAAGAGGAGAGGCGCACACGAAATTATACGTTAAGGTACGATGTAGTATGGATTCTGATTGCTTGCGAAACATCATGCTGACCTACTGAGGGCGCAGCATATATAAGGCCAGGAACACTACCCCTCCCCCCCCAGTGTCATGCCGACACCAGAAGTACTATCACGTTAGTAGCTGGAGCTGGTATTAGGATCATCAAGACATCGAGGCTTGGAGGAGATTCCAGTCCCCTTCTGTGATATTGACGAGCTCTCCTAGTGTTGGCGGTTAGAACGCAAGTCATCTTTCGATACACGATCAATCCCCCTTAAGAATAATATTTAATAATTGGCAAGACTAGGGACTTGAGATTATTCATTTATTGGTACTTAATGGCACCAAGCTGTTTGTGCGTAAATGTTAAATGAATATTGTTTATTTATCAATCTGTGTAACGTACTGTATCGTTCCTATCTGAATTTATATATATTTATGTCAATAAAGTGTTGATTTTATATACCCTTCTAAATTGATGATATCGTAAGCTACGCCCCTTTCTCATATGTGTGTTCTCTCCTGTCCTTGTATTGGAAATACTTTAATTAATTTGGTTCAGTGGTCAGAGTAGAGTTGGAAACGGAATATGTTACACTGGTGGAGCCGCTGTTTTATTCCCACCTCTTCGCAGCCCTGTTCCCAGATCACTTCATTATCGTTTCCTTACATATTCTCATTAATATTTTTTAGCCATGCGATACCATTCAGAGTAAGTGGTCGTGCCCCATCTTTAAAAGACAGCCCGCCTGCCCATGCTGACAGCTGTTAGTTTACCGCATCCAGAGCATGCGCTGTAAGCAAGCCAGCATATGGTAGGTCAGTTTTCCACGTGTGTGCAGCAACTGCTTGCATAGCACACCTTGCCAGGCCGCCTTATCGCCCTCCTCACCCCATATAGCTCTGTTTTTGCTTTTATTTTATGCATGTATTCGTTTTTTGTACATGTGGAACTCTATTCCTGTAATTACAAGGTTCTCTCCATTTGTGTTGAGTGTACCTTTCAGAGAACTCCTGTATTTGTTTCCCTGGTAGCATTAAGTACTTTTAAGTTTACACAAATGTGTGCGGCACCTAACACTCGACATCCACACGTCCTCGCTCACATGTCGCGCTGGGCACATCCCATTGTGTCCTTATCAGGTAACTCCTGACCTTAATTGACTTACGCTCGAGCGCAGAAACAAAGGAAGCATGTCGGCGGAATCGAACCGACTTTGTGAGTCCGTACCCCGGAACACGGTCACTACGACTGCTTTCTGGCAGTTTATGGGCATGATAGACACCGGGAATTTTCATTGTAAGGCACATGAGTGTTTTATTAGCAGTCCTTTGCCATACATCAAGACAGCATTGCAATTGACCCCCTTTTAGTATATAATATGGTCAGATAGAGAGTTTGTTTTGCTAGTGTAAGATATTGGTACCTTACGGAGTTCGTGGGGACCTAATTGTATACCTATTATAATGATTTCACAACCATGATTGTGCTAGTGTAAAAGTTCTTAGAATAAATGTTTAAGTAGACTTAGGCACCAAGCACACTATACCAGTGTGCATGTCAATGGCAGTACTTAAAGCAAATAATGTAATGATGTTAATGCTCTTAGAAATGTGAAGAAACTTGCAAATGCCATTTAGACGATTAAGGAAAACTTGGGCATTGTTTCAAAAGATATTCATAACAATAAGAAGTATGGCTCAGATTATGACACTATATTATAAAGTATGTGCGTGTTGTGTGAGTAGGTTAAGATAATAGAATAATGTGTTACATTAGGAACTCTATTGCCATTCATAATTTTGTTTTATTTTGCCGACAAGTCCGGGATCCTGAAGTAGCATACTGTTCACATACGTTAAATAGAGGGAGCCACCTGGGTGATTTTATAAGCATTCCTACGATCAAGTATACAGTTATGCACACTGTGCACACGGTAGTCTAATACATGCAGGCCAAAGTATAATATATATTAATTTCTCCTAAACTACTTAAGTAAGCATTCATGGCCGCACTTTTAAAGTTTTTAAGATTTTCATTTATATGTGCTCGTGGCAATGTTGGTTCACTGTGAGAAAAAGGGTAACCGAAATTTGTTGCACAGTATTGGAGCATATACTGCAGTGCATATCACACATAAAAAGTAAGCAAAACCTCACACATAAGTACTTGCACCAGAGCGCATTCCGGCCTCATGGACGTGGCATGCAGCTCCGGCCTCCTTTCACCACACACACACCACATTCCATGATCCACCTCACTACCGCCTGCCACCATTGTGACACTTGTTAAAATGCCACGTCTTGCATTGACACACGGAAGCGTGTGCGCACGGTACCTGCTTCCCATGCCAGCACAAATCATTTATACTGCAACACCTCGCTTCCCTTCATTTATCACATTTTAATCATTTACATTTCCATCTTAAGTTATCAGCAACTTTCCCTTTACATCTTTGTATTTAAGAATTACCAATAGTCCTTATCGAATAACTTATATTTCTCGATTAATCAAATTTTTCCAGGTACCTTATCTTAGTGATAATATCTTTGTGTGTGTCGCTCGTGCTTTCGTTTCCACATGTCAAGTTACTACAGTCTCATGTTCGTTTCCATCCACGATTTTCAGTGTTCCGTTGGCTTACACCAATGCTTGAACACAGACTTCTCACACCAACATTTAGTATTAGTAAGGTTATGACCATAGATTGATTAAGTAATATATTTTATGTTAACAACTTTTCACAAATCTTTACAAATATTCACACGTTTACAACAATGATTGAGTCATTTCTTTAAGATATACAGTCTGCTTGGTGTTAAATGAAAAAATTTTTCAAACAAAAGTAACACTTATTTATATATACAAAATATCACATTTCTTCTTAAAATAATTTATTTACTTATATAAGCAATCTTATTTGTTTATTTAAGCAATATGCTCTGAATTGATGTAGTGAAGTTCATATCTGGGAATGAGGCTGGTGTTAACATTTTCGTTAATGTCAGATTAGATGACTCATACATTCTTGAAGTGGATGGAAGCTTGATTCACTCGTTGAAGGTGGCTGAGCTGAATTTATTATGATAGAGAGTGTAATGTTGCAGGTAAAATATTATTTTTATTTGTGCATTGGAGCAAGTGAGAATATTTTGCCGAATCCCGAAACCTATGTCCTGAGAGATAATGAGGGTGAAGCGATTGATGGAACAGCATTGGATTACATATCTTCTTATAGACACTAAGTTAGATTACTTCCAAGCAGCGGTGAACTGCCGGTATTGGGAGATATGCACATCCATTTTTGTTATTAGTTGTAAAGTCCGCTTGCTTCCACGAGTGCTAAATTCTTCAAGTCTGGTTGTTAAGTATGGCACTGTGGTGGAGTTATAAAGGTCTTCAATATCAATGGAATGTAGAATGGGGAAAGCTTGAGTCTGAAAGGAGAAAGTTTCTGTAGAGGCTTCCTCCGCTGTGATGGATTTCATATATTTACAAGACATATTTACACTAAGAAATATTGGCCGGGATGATGATGTAGTTAATTCTATCAGAGGCTTCCTACACCTTGAGAAAAATCTTTGAAAGTCTATATCACTGTCGGTTTGGTCATTACATTAACTAGCATCAGTCAGACTGCCTGCAAAAGTTGTGCTTAGTTTTTCATAATTGAGCTGGGGCAAACTGGAAAGTGAATTACTTCCCAATCCTGTATAAATGTTACGATGTTTTGGAGGGAATACAGTGGGTACAGGAGAAAATTTTAAACCTGTTATAGTCTGTTGAACTGATTGTGTAGCATGTGGAGCAAATTGTGGTGGTGGCTCAGGTTGTGGAGTATGTGTAGAAGGTTATGGAGCTAACTGAGGAGCTGATTGAGGTGCAGTGTGAGATGCTATGTGAGGTGCTACATGAGGTGCTACATGAGGTACTGTGTGAGGTGCTGTGTGTGCTACATGAGGTGCTATGTGATATGCTGTGTGAGGTGCTACATGAGGTGCTGTGTGAGTGCTGTGTGAAGTAATGATTGTGATACAGTGCTGCAAAATCTATGATGTCTCTTCAAATTATCGGCTCGAGAAAACTGTCTCTGACAGAAATCACAGCGAAACTGCATTCTTGAATTTCTAATTCCACATGTTGTTCTTTTGTGACGATGCACGCTGCGTAGAGCTGTAAAATTTTTCCCGCAAATGTGACACAGCAAACCCATCATTGCATCCATACTCTTCCAAGTCTAGAATGGAACTGTAAGGTTCTAACCTTTTACAGGTAAAATATAGGAAGTAATTGGAGTATATTATTCATTTGAAATGTATGTTTAAACAATATCCCGCCCACAAACTTTTATTGCTAAATGTACATAGCTAATATTATGTAGTCAGAATATGGGAATATTACAATTAATGTATTTGTAAAGTCAGTAAAACACAAAAAAAAAGTAGTTTCAAAACATTTATTTCGCCATACATTACATTTCATAATATTAGATGTTTACAAAAACACACATTTGCCTCATCAATGGTAATTTGTTAATCAATGTACTAAATTTTCTGTGTACTTTTTTGTTACATTTAGTATGGGCCATTGTTTTTAACTGAACACAGAACTATATATAGACCTACATTTATAGTTTTTATGTTTGTATGTTAGGTAATACTGTAGAAATTAAGGTTATAAAACAATATGTACTTCTACCTGTAATTGTAAATACAAAAGAAAACATAGCTGAACAGAAACACTGTACTCTTTTATCTCCAAAAATATCCTGTATAATAAGCGGTCTTTCTTCATATGGAAAATAACGTGTGTTATTATGTTGCTGTTGGAACATCCAAATAGACTTTAATTTGAAAATGTATATGTGTTTTTTAAAGCAATAAAACAAGATAAATATCAACGATTACCATCTATTTTGTCGTTAATTGTAGGAATATGATATTTCCCTTTTACAAATAATGAAGATATTGAGGTTCCAAATGAAGCATTACCGAATCCTGTATTTATATTTGACAATGTTTGGTGCGTACTGCAGGGTGAAATACAACAATACTTTACTTTTGGTAGACATTCAATTGTCGATTGTTTTTATTCATCACAAAATTATGCACATATACCAAAACATAATATGTGTGATAATGCAAATATATTAATTGTGTTTAAAATGGACAATATTAATCTACAACATATTTACAATGATCATGTTTTAGGCTATATGACATTTACAAAGTTTAAAGATATGTGTTTTTACCATTGGAAAGAAAAAGTGCAGTTTCCTGGTAATCATACCAACGCTTCCCCTATATAAAGAAAGATATAGTTCTGAATTTGACAGTTATTTGCTTTTCGACAAAGAATAATGAGAATTTCAAAGTTTGGACATAGCGGTATAATATGCAATCATTACAATACATGTTTAACGAGAAATTGTGATGGGAATTGTAATGTAAATGGACATATATTATGTAATGTGGGTATGACTGTGAAAGATAGCGATGTGGTAAATAAACATTGCATGGAAGACTTAAACACAATTACACTAAACGTATTTAAATTGCAATCGACCGATATGCAAGAGAAATTAATAAACATAATTTAAACTATTACAAAAGTGTCTGCTAATATTAGTTATATTTCCGAAATATTGGCAAATATAATGATTGCATTGCAAAATATAGAAACTAGAAGACACGAACATTTCGAATATTTAAAAAAAATGTAACTAATAAAATGGTAAGTGCTACGATTACGAAACAATTTGAAACACAAATGGATGAAATGATGCAAATATGTGTTGAATTTATCAATAAAACATCTGCTTTAGCCACAGAAACAGAATTGAAAAAGCAAATTGATTATATGAAATCTCGAATAAACTATTTTAGTATCGATTTGAGTGTTAAAACTGTGAATAAATTTGACATACTTTTGAGTAAAATCGATAAGATTGAAAAAGTGCAAACTAACCGACCTAATGCTGTCACTTTAAACCATCGACTTGTTATATATATATAAATAGTTGAAAGTTAATGAAAACAAAGAAAAATATATGACTCTGCTTCAGAATTACATAAATTTGTATATGTTGTAAATGCGAAATATTTACGAGGTAAACATGCTCGAATGGATCAGAATGTTTTGAATGAAGAAATATTAAATCCTGTTATGAGTAGAATTGATACATTACATTCTGTGCCAAATGTGTTTAATTAACCACCAATGGAAATTAAATCAGAAGAACCTTTAAAGTTAGAAAAATCTGCCTCAATTAGCACAGCGTTATTTAGCTATAAAACAAACTTAGCCTATTTGCGATATGGTATTTGGTGTATATCGTCATGGAAATATATGGCTTCTGGGAGATTCGGTAATTGAATTTTGCCTGAGAATGGAATTCAAATATGTGATTACATAACTGATGTTAGTAAAGGAGTGTTTGAATTATTAT
The DNA here is from genome assembly GCA_029891345.1 of Dryococelus australis. NCBI lineage: Eukaryota > Metazoa > Arthropoda > Insecta > Phasmatodea > Phasmatidae > Dryococelus > Dryococelus australis. Next base: position 36,672,701 of record CM057000.1, on the reverse strand, counting down.
TTAAGAAAGTTCCAAATGGTTATTCCGATATCGATATGGAGAATTGTAAAGATCTTGTTCGTCGCACGAATGCAAATAAACATTTAGATGATGATGAAAATCATCCGAAACTACATTTATTAAGTTATATTGTTGGAAGTGGAATAAATAAAGATGAAGTTGGCGATCGGTTTTGTCCTGTATATTGGAACAATCCTAATGAATTAGTCGATAAATTAAAACTTCTCATCGCTTTGAGAGAGTCTGGGAATAATTTACATACAAACAAAATTGTTTCTATTATTGAAGAATTGACTGAAGACAGTTATGATACCAATGGAGTTTAGTAAGATTACTCAAGAGCTTCATGGTCCTGCTAGGGTCAACTTTCCTAAAGACCTGTTATTACTAAAGGCTTGCATGATCTTTTTCAAGCCAATATGTGTGAAATGACATTGTTTTCGAAATACAATAATGGATACAAATATATTTTAACCTTAATATACGTTTATTCCAAATATGGTTGGGGTATACCTGTCAAGAACAAGACAGGGAAACAGGTTAGTGATGTAATGAAGATCGTTTTGCGAGAAAGAACCCCAAATTCACTCCAAATGACAAAGGAAACAAGTTCTTTAATGTTTATTTCTAGAAACTAATGACCGATTATGGTATGAATAATTACGTAACATATTCAGACATTAAAGCCAGTGGTGTCGAGAGGTTTAACATGAGCTTGAAACAGCTAATATACAAGCATTTTACGTCGAAAGGCGCCTATAATTGGGTGGATGTTTAGCCTGAGATAGTTAAATTGTATAATTCCAGATATCGTAGAACTATCAAATTGGAACCTGAAAAGGTTATGGACAATAGATTGATGAAAACTGCATATAATAATGCAAAAGTGTTTGGTGAGAGAAAACCAAAGTTTAAAGTTGATGTATGTATGTATGTATGTATGAATTTCTAAGCTTAAATCTGCCTTTGAGAAAAAATACATGGTTAATTGGTCGTACAAAATATGTAAAAATATTTCAGTTAGCAATTTGTTTCCCAGAGTTTATTATCTAGAAACCTATGTTGGAGAACCTGTAAAAAGCAGTTTTTACAAACATAAAATGCAAAATGTTTCTTCTCCAAATGAATAGTTTGCTGATAAAATCATTAAAAGGGAAAAGAATAGGTCATTGGTTCGATGGAGAGGTTTCTCAAAAGCACACGACTCGTGGGTGAAGAATAAGGATCTTAAAAGATGGAAACATTTTTTGAATAGTTTTTATAATAAATAAAGATATTTTATATAGTAATTGATGTGTTATTCATTTAATAAACCAATCGATGTTGATGAGGATTGAATGTACAATTAGTTTGTAATTGGTCTTGAAGGCGAAAAGGGATGGCATAAAATGTGAATTTATATTAGTGTTTGTGTACTTTGGTTGGAAGGGATAGGGAGTGTGGAGTAATGGTGAGTTATATTTTTATATTAGCTGAGAATTTGTTTAATTTCATTAAATTTTGTTTTTCAATCGGTAATCGCATGGTTAAAGTATTTTGGTTAATGAATACGTTTTTGCTTCTGTCGATTAAAGTGGAATTCAGTTACTTTGCTAATAAAAACCTTTTCATCGCAAAATTAAAATTGGTTTAAAGAAATTTTTTCAAGTCTTTTGGTTACTGATTCGTACTTATTTCATTTGCGTCGCCGAAATAGTTCATTACTTTTATGCTACTCGAGGAGTGATTAAAGTAATTCTTTTGGTATGCTAATTGAATATAAATTGTAGTGGGCCAGAAAATATGGCGTGTTTCCGCTGTATACCACCTCACTCGCCTAGTGCCCCAGAAGTGACACATGTGTGCTCATTCCATCCACATCTCACTCATCTAGCATTCCACAAGTGACATGCATGGTCTCGCTCCATCCACATGTAATTCTAGAAGTGGGCTAAAACATACCCGTGTGCTCTCGCTACATCCACACCTCACTCACCTAGTAGGTTAGAAAATACCCACATGCGTGCGTTCCACTCACAAACAAGAAAAATAAAAAAAAATCCCTTATACCACTCTTACACCAACATTAACACCTGTATAAACAATTACAACCCACTCCTCTGGTTAGTCAGCTCCAGGACCAAACACGACTTAGGCCACTCTTGCGCAAAGTGTCCGATAAGTGAAATGCGTGCTCTACTTAAGTAAGAAAAATTATTTCCCTGCGACGGAAAGTAATTTCCCTCCCTAAAAATCATAATATGTAATGATTTACCACAGGAATCGTTCCCACGTACATATTATAACAACGAAGCCTACTTCACGCTCTTAATATAAAACGGTGAGAATTTTACTGTTTAAATCAGTTAGGAGCACCTGACTTATTCAACAGTCACTTCAGTAAAATTTAACAGATGAATTAGTGAAAAAAATTCCAGTTTTCTTTCACTTATTGATTCAGTGACATTTACCGCTGATTCATTTACCATTTCATTCGCTGTTTTTTAGTGAATTGTTTTTCGACTAATGGATCAGTTAAACAACGTGTATCATATAAAATAACCACGCATGAACTAATAAAATCCATCTTTTTTTAATAATGTGATATTCGTCTTTTCTTATACCGATTTACAAAGCTACATGAACATTCAGTGTTTCATTCTGTTTTTAGGTCTTTCATTACATTTGCACGTAATAATCATTACAGTACTCGGTTTGGAAGTTTAAACTGCATTTTAAATGTGGACAGTGTGTGCATTCATACGTACTATTTCCTTGTACAACTCTAAAGTTACCAATCAAAATAAAAACGAAAAGAAATCACATTCGAATTGAAGCTACATGATTTAGATAATACATGTTTTACTTATTGCAGCCAACACTCGCTTGAAAGCTCAGTTGGCAAGCTGAAGGTCTAGAAGCGGCATGCTCTGGGTTCAAATCCTGGACACCACGAAATTATTTATTTTATTTTTCTTTAACTGCATAATATATATGTACGGTGACTATTAGAAGTATGTTTATTTCTCGTAATTATTTTGCTAAAACTCAATTAAAACAATATCTCATTTGCCGGATGCAGTTTGCCGACGCTTATTCGATCAGTGAAATTTCTTCAATGAAACAACCTCTGGTTTACTACTGATTCTAAGGGGATAAATTTTCGATGACTCGAGTAGTTGAGTTTCACTGCGAATCAGTGATTTTACACTGATTTGAATTTATAGTGCAGATGGAAAGTACAGGCAGGAAAACACACGAGGCTACAGTGTTCAAGATGTGCCAACTGTCAAAACCCAGGTTTCCGGAACAGAGCAAAATTTCGTGTCGCACTCGGTATATTTAATGTCACACCAGGTACAGATTGGAGACACATAACACTGAAAATTGTTTATAAAGGCTGTTCACTATAAAGTGAGCACTTTTAAAATCAACCACAGAAAGAGTCACTGCCTCTGCGTGTATATTATATTTTAACGAGAGCACTGAGTGACATGCGCCCAGTAAAGTTGGTAACGATGGATGGGAAGTAGTTTCGTATTTTAAAGTTGAATAATAAGTATTAGGTAACTATTTGTGATAAATTAAAATATTTCTTTCGCTTTGTTTTTTTTTTTTTTTTTTTTTTTTTGTTAATGCATCGATGTGCAAAAACGAGCAAATTTGTAAAATATTTACTTTTCTAATAATTCCACAGTTTCACTTGACCGACACATGAATAAAGGGATGACACCCACGATAATGTTAATATTCCGTAAGGCGGAAGAATACCCAACGTGCATACAAGTAGATCTTAAGCAGAGCTTTGAAAAGAGTTCATTTTACCGTGGATAGCTTATCACGTACAAGATGGTACATATATTTTCACCACCAGATGTCAGCCACTTTCCTGTAAAACGTGAATTTCCAAAACTTTCGATTTCACTAAAAAGTTTTCCACCCTCAGCAAGAAGTTTAACCCGTACCCTGATAAAAACATCATATAGACGTACATGCGGGAGAAAAACTAATAAAGGCTGTTCACGATAAAATGAGTACTTTTGAAAGCCCTGCTTTACATCAACTTGTATGTACATTGTGTATTCTTCCGCCTTATGTAAAATTAACATTGCCGAGGACCTCATCACTTTATTCATGCATCGGTCAAGTGAAACTGTGAAATTATTAGCAAAGTAAATATTTTAGAAATCTTGCTGTTTTTATACTTCCGATGCATCAAATAAACAGAAAGCGAAATTAATCATGTAAGTTATCGCAGATGATTGCCTAACGCTTTTTATTCGACGTTAAATATGGAACTACTCTCCATCGTTACCAACTATACTGTGCGCACATCACCCAGTGAGCTCGTTGAAATATACGGAGGCAGGGGCAGTGACTTTTTTCTAAGGTTGATTTCAAAAGTGCTCACTTTATTGTGAACAGCCTTTAGCTTGCCTTACTCAAGGCAGACAACGATTTATGTTGTTATGTATGAAAATTTTCTTTCTCACGTACACATTCAAATTATAACTAGCACATGATTTACACATGGGAAACATCGCAAAGATGACAATCTAAAGCCCATAAGTATAACGTCTGAAATGCAGCAAGTTAATTACTTTTATTTTTCACGTTTTGCTATCCACGTAAATACACATTTTATAGATATGAACCCGTGAATATAAATTACTGTGTGCCGCAAAATCCATCCCAGTTTGTTTATTTTTTGGCTTATTTAAAAGTATTTGCCTCAGGGCCACACGTATCCACTGCGAATGAATAACAATTATTTGCAACCCTTAATTTCCTGGCTATTAAAAAGGATGCGTTAACCAGGGTGTATATTGTTTCCCTAATTGCAATGCGGTAGATTAAAAACAAATAATTATCAGCAGAGCAAAATAGCAAGCTGAGAATATAATGGCAAACGACTAAAAAGAGTAAAATTTATTTTTAAAAATCCTTAAGTATACAATAAATTTAGAGGCTGGAAATACCGTAAATTAATTATCCAGTTACAAGTTCAAAGATAATAACGCAGTATACTACTAATTAAAAAAAAATACCGAGACAAATATTACATGATATGGGGAATGAAAATAGTAATTTTTTGCACCAGATTAGAGCTACATTAGAATTAATACAAATTGCTAATATACAAGAGCGTATCATAATATTCTGAAATATACAACTAATTTTTATATACCTATGTTGCTGTATTTAAATTGATTACACTATCTATACTCATTATTTTTTCTAGTTTCTTACAGTGAGACCCAAAATTGACAAGTAGAGAAAAAGGTAATAAAGTTAATTCTATTTAATTATATGTCAATAATATCAACTCGCGAGTAGCATATTGTGAAGGGAACTGTGGTGGATAGAATAGATACACATGGGAATTGTTTGAAATGAAAACGTAGCGGTATAAAACACTGATATCAGTTATTAATTTAAATTTGCATTGTTGTGTCGTGACGCATTAAACAGTAGGAGCCCAATTAAGCAGATAAGTTCTGTGGTTTTCGGTGACCATAGTTTTCAAGGCCTGGACGCTCGGTGAAAGCTGAGAAGCTACGTCAGCACCACAAACAAGAAACTTCAATAAATGTTCCCATGCAAGTTTCAGATGTTGTGTCCGCCACGATCCCCACTTGCGAGGATCCGGATTGAACCCCGCCTTGGAGCGAGGAGAGCTTTTTAATCGCTCAGCCACCGTGGCCTCCCCAGTGTGTTTTAGTGTCGCCCGTATCGATTCCTAGCTTTTGTGCCTTGATTGCGATAAAAAAAAAAGCTCCCGTGACCATGAACTCTCTCAAAGGTCAGTTTACTATAACAAAAGTGTATGCATCAGAATTAAATAAGGTATTTTAACGAAGCAGTTCATGGACATCGCGTAAGTGTCGTGTAGGACCCATATACATGTCAGAAATAGTGATATTTTATTTTGTGTCCGGGTACTTAAAAGCCTTCAGCGAATAGAACTGGAAGGGAAAAGAAGAATACGAAATTGGGTATGGTATTTAATAGAATATCATTTTCTTAAAAAAAAAAAAAAAAAAAACGCTTTAAATACCTTTTACTTATTTAAAAAGTACATTTTAATTCTACATAATAATTAAGGGAATATAATTCTGTGTTTTACTATCATGTTTTGTGTTGCATAATTCAGTAATTCTGTTTATAGGCTGTCCACGGTAAACTGAGCACTTTTGAAAACCCTGCTTAAGATCTACTTGTATAACCGTTGTGTATTCTTCCGTCTTATGTAAAATTAACGTTGCCGTGGGCCTCATTACTTTATTCATGCGTCGGTCAAGTGAAAATGTGAAATTACTATAAAACTAAATATTTTACAAACCGGCTCATTTTATACTTCGATGCATTAGAAAAAAATAGCTAAAGAAATAATTACCGTTATCCCAAATGGTTACCTTACACTTTTCATTGGACATTATGGTACGGAACTACTTTCCCTTCAACGTTACCAACTTTAATGGGCGCATGTCACTCAGTGCGCCCATTAAAATATATGCAGGTAGTAGCAGTGACTTTTTTCTAAGGTTGATTTCAAAAGTGCTGACTTTACCTTAAGTAGTAAGTGCTGACAGTATAAGGCTGCAATCAGAACGAAATGAAGTGTTATTTACTATAGGCCATCCACGGTATAGTGAGCACTTTTGAAGCCCTAGTTACTTTTTTCTTTCAACCAATTTATATCCTTCCACCACTTGTTAATGTAAACCCTGCCATGTGATTAATAAACACATAGTATATATTCACCATACCCAGAACCAAAAGTCAGAGGCCACAATGAAATATATTTATAGTTTATAATGTCTGACGAAACAGCTTTAAAAAGTGCTCATTTTACCGTGAACGGCCTATAGCTGTTTCACTAAAATCAGGTTAATATCTAGAGTAATTGGTTAAACATAAGACGAATACATTAACAGTGAACTACGCGTTTTTGCAAACGTATACATTTCTCTTACGTGCATGAAATTGATCGTGAACCGGGGGCTGCGGTGGCGTAGCTGCTAGTGCTCGCCTCCCATCGAGGAGAACCGGGTTCGATTCCCGGCATGCCCATTCCCCCGGTTGTTCGCACGTGGGAATCGTGCCGGACGATGCCGCTGGTCAGCGGGTTTTTCTCGGGTATATCCCGTTTCTCCCGGTCTTGCATTCCGGCGCTGATCCATGCTCACCGCTCTTCACCCTCATCGGCCCTCAAGACGTCGCTGTCAAGACCTTTCCAAATCTCTCCACTCTGTTGGACGTGAACAGACCTTAAGGGGCTCCGCCTGCCTGGCGTTTGAACTGCGTTGGAGTTAATATGAAATCCTGATTTATTGACGAAACTATTAAACGTCACCCCAGTGTGTTTACCTACGAAGAGACACCATGCCCCAGACGAGGGCCGAATGGTACTTTAAAACTACCACACTTTTTTTCAAACTGCTGTACCTTAAAACATATTAGCCGGACACGAGTTAAACTATGAATAGGCTGTTCACGGTAAAGTGAGCACTTTTTGAGACCCTAGATACATTTCCCTTTCAGTTCTTTCTTATAATTTAACGAAATTTTAAAATAAATATTTGTAAAGTAAGTAATAGACACAGTCTTATCAGATTCCACCGCACTCGGATGTTAGGGTCTAAGTCTAAAATGAAACTCATTGATTGACTATTATTCCAAATAAGAGGGATTTGACAAGTGCTCACTTCAACGTGAATAGCCTATAGGAGCTTGTATTGAACTTTGCTACAGACTTTTAATCGACAAAATGATAGGACCGCCGCTGAAAGTCCCACAGATACACGCAGCACTACGAGAACGCCGCACGCCAGTTCAGAGCTTAGCGCGTAGCGGCAATGGCGCTCTTGCAGCGTGTGTCACGCTCTTCGGCCAAAAAAGGAGCATAACAATGCAGGCAGGCGGGACCCTTAAGATTGGGTTGGACAGCTGCGTTTGTTTTGAAATAGTTGTTTGCGCGAATACGCGTATCTCGGTAAATAAATGTTCTGTAAATGCGAATTTTTGTCAGAAAAAAAATCATCTATGCTCACAATTTTTTTTACTTTTGTCATATTATGTGTGTTCTTGGAGAAAAAAATTGGTGAAAATGGTATTAAATATCGCATTTTTAAAGCTTGCATAAGCAGATTACTTAAGCGACAAGAGAATAGCACAAAGATGCGTGCGTAATTTAATCTGTGGTCTTTCATCGCTTGTAATAAGACTCCACTGCTACAGATATAATTTGCTTGCGCGTAGGAGCGATGAGGCACCAGGCATGCGTGCTAGTGTCGCCCCCGCATCGCTCCCTCGCTTCTCGTTCCTTTGGACGCGGGGGGTCCATCACACACTCGAGGCCGGGTGCGCACCCGCGGACAATGGTCCGCGCGTGTGCACCCGGCCGCGAAGGACGCGCGTGCAGTATTGTGAGGTGCGGGCGGGCTTGCTTCCAGGAAGGCCGTTCGGGCGGCGGCAGTGCTGCTACCTCTGCTCGGCATCACGAACCTCGTCAACATGGCGGACGCGCCGCTCGATCGCTCCGTCTGGGAGTTCGCGCTCTGGTCTTACGCCACGCACTTCCTCACCTCCTTCCAGGGCTTCTTCATCGCCTTCCTCTACTGCTTCATGAACGGCGAGGTAAGCCACGGTAAAGTGAGCGCAGTTGAAGTGAAACTTAGGATAAAAATTCACTGCCCCTAAACACATATTTTTTAATGGACGCATTGAGTGACATTTGCCCAGTGAAGTTGATAACGATGGATGGGATATAGTTCCACATGATAACGTTGGATAAAAAGTGTTAGGTAATCATATGTGACAACTTAAATTATTTCTTTCGCTTTCTGTTTTTTTAATCCACCGAAGTGTGAAAATAAGCAGATTTGTATAATATTTACTTTCCTAAAAATTTCACAGTTTTACTTTACCGGTGTATCAATAAAGTGATAAAGCTCATGGCAATGTTGATTTTATATAAGGTGGAAGATTACATATTGTGCATACAAGTAGATCTTAAGCAGGGATTTCAAAAGTGCTTATTTTACTGTGAACAGGCTATAGCAGAGTGCGCACACCAGCTGCCAAACATTTATGGAAATCTGTTTCGAATGTGGCCAAAGCCAATTTGATACCAATTACAGACTTTTCTGGTTAATGGTGCACTTTTGAATGCCCCGCATAGAATCAGCTTTTCGTCTCAAATGTGTATTGTGATGGCGCGTTCAGCCAGCCTACCGAATTGAGACCTGTTCACGCTAACATAACATTGTGATGTACAAATGTTTTTTTTTAGACTCTGAAGGGGAGTGGTGCACGCAAACCGTATATTTATATCATTTTTATCATAACTGGTTTTGTGGCAGATTTTTTTTTAATTTTTGGCTCGGCGAGACGTAAATAACAATTTTGAGCACCTTCTTACATTGTTACAAATTCATTGTGTTCGTTATTCTCGAAGCACTTATTGAAGACAAGAAAACAAAAATTATTTCTTTTATTCCATCAGTGCTCCGAGAATAATGACGGAAGTGAATATCGAACAACATAAAAAGACGTTGAAAATTATTATTTTTGTCTTGTCGAACCAAAAATTTCGACAAACCCTTTGGAAAAGGATTTAAATCGTACACCGGGTAAATATACTGATTTAATGCACCATTCCCCTTAAGACAATGAAGGATGATAATGACACTGGTGTTCCGTGCAACCTCCCGAAGTTTGTCGGTTTAATTTTTTATTTTATTTTGCCCAGTATGTTAATAGTAGATGCTATAAAATAACGTCACTTACTATACTTAATTAAATAAAACAGACAGATATTCGAGCAGATAGAAGTGAAGTAAAAAAAAAAAAAAAAAAGGCTCATAGTTTGGAGAGGGCCCGAGCTCGTCGGTACCCAACACCTTATTACACTCCTGTAGCATAGTAATCATTAGGTATTTATCACATATTACTATTTCAACCTGGCTGGACATGATATCAAACAACAGAAAAGTCACTAGTTCCTGTACTCCGGTTTCACTCTTATTGCAGCCAGACGGGCGGATATCATCCAGTTGTGTAAGTGAAGTGCTATGGAGTGGAGTGTAATTTTATTATAGGTATACTGTACGCGTACCTAGTGCCGTACCACCGAAAAATCAAAGTACCTAGACTGCATTGGTTTCACATTATATGTTCAAAAAGAGAACAACAAGGTGCCTTTCGCATACCTGTTAAAGATATGAGTGCCTCAGCTAGCGAAATTAGCTAGTTGACACAAATGGTGAACAAAGCATATTCAACAATCAAACACATACGGCAAACTCACATAAACGTAAACTTTCGAGTTTTCTATGACCCTCATAGCCACCAGGTCCTCCGGGTCTTCCCATTTCATTTACCTATCCTCTTGGCTTTAGTTAGCCATGTATGTATAATGATGTAGGGACTATCTCTCAGGCACAGCATTTGTGACATTTGTTTTGAACTGTTTGCAATAAATTAACTTTGTCACAGTTATTGTTACCTGTGCAGATTAGTCATAGTTGTTTTATTACCATTCTCTTATACAAGGACGAGTCCTTTCCCTCCGCGACCTGGTGTCAGGAAAACCACTGACACGGGATCAGAGGTCATACCGTGATCCTCCTCCCTCTTCGTGACACTTGTGGGTTTTCCCGAGGTCCATCTCCCTGGCACCCGTGCGAGTCAGTCTCGTCCTAGATCGACCCCCACAGGCGCCGACTCGCCTCGCTTCTTGTCCGGTACCACATCAATCGGTTTCTCACATTGAAACCCTTGATTTTGGGCCCCAACGGTCTGACTGTAAAGGAGTCGACCAGCCCACCACCAATCAGGACCATGAATATCTGCGGTAATTACGCCCATCATGAAGGCGGGTAACCTTTTCAGCATAAACGACTTGGTATAGGAACGCCCGCGTTACTCACGTTTGCTGACCCCCACAAGGAGGGTCACCCAGCGGTACCACGAGGAGGTTTGGGTCTCCATGGGCTAGCAGAGGCAGTGGTCTTGCACTTATCTAGCCCTTTCCGTAACTATGTAACAAATGGTCTCCGATAATAGGACTTGGCAGTAGCCCCGAAACTTCATTGTCCAGTTGCTCTCCATGCAAGTTTGGATACTGTTCCACCTCAGCGAGGGGGAGGTCCTATCCCTTGGTCTCAGACACTCCCACCGGGTACCCCATCTTGGATGTGCCACCTTACTTCCTATTATAAGCCAGTTATCGTTGTGTTATTGTAACAACCACACAGACGAGGGGGATAGTCTTTCCTTTTCCAGGTCACGACATACCCACCGTGCATTTAGTTACATGGACTGCAGCCTTACGCCCATTACAGGCCGGTTCGTCGAAACCAGACTAAAATCTTCCAGGCGTGGAAGACGGCCATTACAGCTCCCGCCGGGTGTTCTCGGTATACCCCGCATCGCATCTGACACCCTTGCAGGGGCTGGTTCCCTGGCGTCTGGCAACATGCGTAGAGTCATAGTTACTCTCACCAAGGCAAACTCACGGCAGACGTCTGTACCTGACGGATTAAAACTGGCGAGTGTGAATGAACCAATTCGAAACAATGCCCCGCTGACAATCGCTTGGCGAGCATCTCGTCAGAGTCGAGATTTGTCAGAGTGCTGCCTGGAGACCGTCTGGTTATTTCGCTTATGGTTTCCACCTCGGACATTGTGGGGAAGTGCTCGTATCTGGTGAAAACCGTAATGTGTGAAAGAGCTCTTATTGTGTCACCGACTAAGCCAATATACAGAAGTGTAATGGCCTTGCGTTTCCTTTGATGTGAGCGCACACATCTGCTGATTGGAATCCCGATACTCTGGAAGTGCACCTTTCTTCTGATTGACTGTTGTGTGCTGCGAAAGATTCCCACTCGAATAGGACATCAACTGAAGGATACGTTACTAGGCGCTGATTGGCAAACAGCGATCCGATATGTTGCTGGGGTTTTCCGTAAAGCGGCCCATTCACTTCTGTATTTTGAGTATTATGTGCCGCCTGTGTTGTAAGTACGCACTTAGGACATGTCTAGACAGTAGTATTTAAACGTTGTCACACTTAAAGGCACATTTTGATGTGAATACATCTTTAAATATGCAATCAGAAAAACCGATGATAAAAGAATCGGGGGATACAGTTTGGCATTACAGCTCCGAATCCTGATTGGTGGCAGCTATCCCGTGCTAGAAGATGAATGCCTGTCCATATAACCAAGGAAATTTCTACAGGGCTTGTACAGATACCTCAAGTTGAGGTTACAGTAATTATTTCGTGGTTCCCCAGCACATTAACAAAAAATGTTCCCACTAGGAATCACATATACTGATATCCATAGAACTCTCTCAGGCCAAACTAAAACACAGCACTGGGGGACCGAAGACTTGAGTATGTTTCCCTTTCGGCCAGCATACTCCTCTCAGGCCTAAGCATTCCCAAGTAGAAGTGACAGGAATGAGGGTGTCGAGAGATACACTTCCATTCTTCAACGACATTCCCCACCAGGCGTTAGCGAAAGACGCGTCTAACCACAGTGGGAGCGGCAGGAGAGGTTGCACATTTCCTTTTTAAGATCAGCAACATCCCCACCTGTCTGTGTTACACCTGCTACAAACAGGTCCACCAGCTATGACCGAACAGCCAAGTGGGACTCACCCACGCCTTAGACCCATTACTGGTTGACCTTCCATTACGACTACCGGAACATTCCACCAATTCGTACACCACCTGCATTGCCCCATCGGTGGAGGTAGTCGTGGACCCCAGCCACTAGGGAACTTTCAGTAGTGTGCAGTAACCAGTGAGTCGTAAGGCCTATACACAGAGCCTCGCGCAGCCAATCAGAGTGGTTACGCCAATATGAAAAGTGCTACCAAAACATTTGGATTATGTATGCTAACCTGTTGTGTTAAGCCCCTCTTACACTGTCAAATTTTCGCCTTCGGCTATATTCGACAATAAAATTTTAAGACGAAAATTGGCAATCAATTTTTTCCAACAAATTTTTTTTAAATCAAATAATCTTGAGTGTGTTTGAAGATGTGTCACACAATAATTTTTTTTTAACTGGGAGAATGTGATTTGACTTATGATTTAAGAATGATTTTCATACTGAGATATTGATTTTGTTTTGCCATGCAGTCCATTAGAGGAAAAAATGTAAGGAATGTTGTAGTTTATCTTCGCTTCTTTACTAAATTCAAATGTTAGTTATCAGAGTAGTTTCCTGGACAAAGAAATTTAGTGACTACGAGTTCGTAATATTATGTACAATATTAATTAAAAATAGCATCCATGCCCAGACAGCTTTTATGTAAATTAATTATCTCCGAAACCTATTTAGTTTCCAGCAATTTTTCGTTATTTTAAAGTTTCTTGATATCCATTTTTGTCGTGCACGATTCTGATTGGCTGAGTCCGTCAAACATCAAATGTTTGACGGAAAGTGAAGGCATCCAACATTTTCAGGCGGCGTTTATGACGTTTCAACGTCGTCATAACCGTCCAGCTTTATTTGACCGAGTTCCGTTGGAAGCAGTTCGATGGACAGAGTGGCTGACCTTTAGAGTGATGGCGCGTGGTTGTATGCAGGTGCGGGTGGTGGTGATGAAGAGCGTGTCAGTGTACGTGTCGCTGCGGCAGCACCATCTGGCGCCGCGCCGCAACTCGGTCTTCTCCGGCGTCTACATCACGGCGGAGAACCAGACGCCGAGGTCGGCGCCCTGCAGGGACGACCCGCGCGCCGAGGAGGCCGTCGAGGGCGAGTGGGTCCGGCTCTGCTGCCGCGGCGCGCGCCGCCCCGTCCCCACCCCGCCCCCACGCTCCCCGGCGCCCGAGTAAGTATGCCAGCTTCTCTCCGCCGACTTACTCCAGCGAGGTATGTGCCATTCGCGCTCGAGTGAGCACTTTTGAACGCCCTCTCGGATGGAAAAAAATAGTTAATAAATATATTTTATGTTAGCCTCAGGCGTGAACTTCCGAGCGTGCTGGAATATGCATACTGTGTTTATTACTTTCGAGTTAATTTTTATTTTAAAAGGTGTTTAATGGATAAAAAAATGGCTGAATTAAAAATTTACTAGGGCCTCAAAAGTGCTCACTTTACCGTGAACAGTCTATAGGCCTTTCGCCGGGTAAGACAGCTCAACCATTCCAGTCACATCACTCTAGTAGGTCGACAATGTCAAGTGCTTGGACCATGGTGTGAGCAGTCCACACAAAATAAGCAGACCACATCACTCAAATAAGAATACCATAACACACAATAAAATAGGCCACATTACTAGGAAAAGTAGGTCACAGCACACAGTAACTAGGTCACAACTCCTAGGTAGGCCATAACACTGTAAAAGTTAGTTTCAAATTAAAGAAGTAAACTTTATAAAACTGTTCACTTCAACAAATATGCTAATTTAAACAGTTGCTCCAGCTAACTTCTTATTTATACCATCAGCTGTCACACAGTTAATATTAAATAGTCGTATAAGATTTGTTTTCTTTTAATAAAATTATTAACTTTAAAAAAATATATTAACGGTTTACAAATTAACTGCTTCTCTGACGAATATTAAAAAAAAAAAAAATCAAAATTTCAAATTACAACAAAATACAGTGTCAATGTTATGATGAAAAATTCTGCATTAACCAATTCTGGCTTTCATCCATAAATTAGTAGTAGTGGAGAAAACAACATTATTTTAAAGATTACTTCGATAAAATTAGCTCAACTTCATCGCTGATCCAGTTTAGTATTAATAAGGTTGAATGTGACTTATTCTTGCGGAAATACAATGTTTGTTTATACGTGACGGTGATTAATTATAGTTTTCCTTCTCAAAATAATTTAACTTTTATACAACGAAACATCACTTCAGTATTCTTGCAGAACTTTCCTTTTACGAAACTTTTCACTACTGTTCCATATTTTATTACAAACAAACTTTCTTTTTAAACAGTCAAGCTATTTGCCCCTATCAACCAGTGTTTATTATTCCTACGAGCAAGGTGTATGCTTAGTCATAGACAAATACATTTAAAAAAAACATTAAATCATCTCCAAGGAATATTATAAAATTTTTAAAACCTATCTGAATATCATCAATTAACATTGTGCAAAAGGAAAGAAAATATTCAAATTAAAATTTAATCATGCCTTAACACAGAGCAAAGAAAAACTGGTTGTTACAACACTCGGGTAAGTAGGTCACATCGCATGGTAACTAGGACACACCATATGTGTAGGATCCACAGCACTTCCATAAGTAGGCCACAGTAGAGAGTAACTAGGCCACATCGCACAAGTGTAGATTGTTCAAGGTAAAGTTAGCATTTTCGAAAGCCGTGCTTAAACTCTACTTGTACGCACTTGTGTATTCTTCCGTCATATGCAAAATCAGCATCGCCACGGACATGATCACGTTATTCGTGCGTCAGTGAAGAGAAACTGTAAAATTATTAAATTAGTAAATATTTCACAAATTTACTAGTGCATACAATTAATTACATGCATTAAAAATCAGAAAGAAAAATGAGTCATTGTAACATGGACAAATGTTTACCGAACACTTTTAATTCAACGTTGAGGCATGGGACTACTTCCCCTCCATCGTTACCAACTTTACGTGCGTCCGTTAAAAATACATGCAGGTAGGGGCAGTGAGATTTCTCAAATGTTGATATCAAAACTGCTCACTTTACCGTGTATAGCCTTTAGTCGGTCCACAACATTCGGGTAAGTGGACTGCGCCACGAAAGAAGACGTAGCGATATTTTTAACAGGCCGCGCCACGCACGTAATGCAGTACTCGAGCGAGTAGTACATACTGTATGTAGGACATGTAGGTTGAAACTAGCCGGGAAAATAAACCACGCAAATTTGTAGGCCAATCCACACGAGTAAAAACTCGGAAAAATATATCACCAAATTAGAGTAGGTAGGTACGCCAAGCCATGTGAATAGGGCACAGCTCTCGAAGAAGCAGAAGAAATCTTCCGGGTCAGTAGACCACACTACTTCGGTAACATTCGAAGACTCCTACCGCAAGTAGCAAACAGCAAGCAGATAACAGTTGGCCAACCGTTGGCACATATGGTACATGTTCGCCCATATGAATGTGTTTTCGTACGTGGTACACAATAAGACCACGTGAACAATAGTGATTGCATTTGTTTGGGAAGCATTTTTGATGCGGGCCATTAAACACAAAATGATTGACAGAATTTAATGTACGACCCACAAGCAAACATCAGTGAATCACCCACTGGCATCTTAGAACACGTGGAAAACATGCGGCTGATGTATGCCAAAGAGTATGGAAATAAGATCATTCTTCCGTATGAAAACCTCATGTGGTAGACAGGTTCAATTATGATAGTTGGTCATCATCATGTGGCCAATTACGGGCCACTTATCATAAAATGACTGACAGAATTTCATATGTGGCCCACATGCAAACATCAGTGAAACATCCACAGGCATCTTAGTGTATGTAAATAACGTGTGGCTGATGCATGCCAAAGAGTATGATTATAAGGTCATGTTTGCGCATAAAGCCCTCGCGTGGTAGAATGGTTCATTTCAGATAGTTGGGCATCAACATGTGGGAAATTGTGGGCCATTTAACACAAAATGACTGACGGAATTTCATATATGGCGAACAAGCAAATGTCTGTGAAACACCCACAGGCATCTTAGAGTATGTAGAGAATGCGTGGGTGATGTTTGCCAAAGAGTACATACCGCCTTTTGTGATATGCCAACTCTTCCTTATTACTAGGGATAGGGAAATTTCGCGAATTCATTTGAGGACAAGATAGACGTCAAATCCTGTACACTGAAGTAACATTTGTAATTGGATAACAGTTTATTAGACACGCCCACGGCGACTCTGAGCCAATTGCAGACTTGCAAGGAAACAAGTAGCCAGTGCCATACTGGCAGAGTGGAGTAACATTGGCTACTCTCTGTGTCAACAGCCAATGAACAAACATCTGAGCCCCAAGGATACACAGGACTGTGGAGTATAGCCAACATGTCATTGAACTCGCGAATTTTTCCTACCAAGCTTATGTTCCTTTTATGGCATACAGACTATATGTTGTTGTGCAGTAGCAAATAGCATATGCGTATTCAATTGATTTTTTTTATTTCATGTTTATATGAAGTAAAATTATCACGTGGCATTTCTAGTAATAGCAAAAAATAGTTTTTAGACCAGAAACCTGCAAAGCATAAAACGCAAAAAATTAATTATTTCGCATTTTAAATTCTACCTGAAAGTAGTCCGAAACTAAAATACTAGTCTTTTAAACAAAATACATAAATCCCAGTATTGATTCGTGCTACTAACATTGCCTATATTGCAAAGCTAATAAAAGCATTATGTTTGTGAAGTAAGTAATAAGCTTTACTCAAAAGGCCGCATGTGAATACACAGTAGAGTAGTTGATAGCTTACTTGACTGTAGACGAAAGGTTTGCGCATTCGATTCCAGGTTCCCCCAAAGAATTTTACTAGTTGTGAAATAAAGCTGAAGATAGCACATATGACTATGGTAAATAAATCAATTTTATATTTGTTGGACACAATTATTTTTTGGTTTTGAATATGCATGGCAAGCTGCATCTATGTGAGCCACAAGTGGCCGATAGCTGGGTCACAAGTGGCTTACCAACAGTTGGCTAACGACATGTGGTTTACTTACGGCAGGCCAGAAGCAGAAAGCCCGGAAGTGGCCTGCTTGTGGTTAAATGACGGACAACTCTTGGTTTTTTTTTTTTTTTTTTTTTTTCATATTGCTTCCAATAGTTTCTTTTCTTTCCTATTTTCACCAATTTAATGTAATCAAATTAAGAACACACCATACTTGAAATAAATGCAGCAAATATTTTTCTGAGCCAAATCGAAACACTTCTTGATAATCTATGCAATAATTTCTCTTTTTGGAAAGTTCTATTACTCACAGATATCCTACTTCATACAGCTTACATGTCAAGCAGAACTTAAATGACATTACTTTACATGATTTCATTTCGTGTATTCTCCTTATTCTTTTTTCATCTCCTAAGTACGTCTCCTTATGGCTTTTGTAATATGACAGATATAACTAGATTTTTTACAATAGTTACACATTGCACTGGTTTACAACGGGTTTTAACAGTGAAGATGGTCATCTGAATTGATTTTTTCAGTTCTTAATATATTGGCACCTTTTCTCTTCATTCCCATTCTTCCCCCAAACGCTAGTCTACGTGATCAGTCAGGAGACGACAGAATTTATCTACATATGCCATCCGTGCTTTCCAGTTTTCTTCTGCACCTGATGTCATGTTCCTTTTCACGTTAAACGTTCTTGCCTGTTTATTTTCCTTGCATTTATTATTCAGACTGAAATTCCCTACACGTTTATTTTCTATTTCCTTGCTTTTTCTGTACTTGTAACTCTTCATGGTATCGTTTCATACATTTCTTGTCAGTAATTCTTCTGACATCATTATTCTGCTTTCTAGATTCTTATTTCCCTTCATAAGAATAATTTTCCGTTGCCTACATCATTTTATTTTAACTGGGATATTCTTTGTGAATCCCCTTGACATTCTAATTTATAATGGCATTCCATGTTTCTGATATATTGCATTCTATATTTAGTTTTTTTTTTAACATTTTTAAATTTGAGTAGAACATTCAGTTATTGACTTAGTGTATTCATATTTCTCACTGACTATCGTTTATAAATACCGGATGGATATTTTACGCTGACGTTGTATTATATTTGTTGAATTGTTACGTATATTTCGGTATTACCAGTATTTATGATTGTTTCATTAACAGACGACTCTTAAACAACTTTTTGCCAATCCATAGTTAAACACGTAGCAAATAGATATCAATTTGCCCCCCTGTCGCTATGTTTTCCAAGCTGATATCCTTCAACTATGTTTTATGTCTTTCTTTTACTACAACTTTATTCCAATCCCGTAGCATTGTCATTCCTGTCTGGTTATTTTCCATTTTCTACGCAGAATTCATCTCTCTTTCTGTACCAGATCGATATGGTCTTCGTTTATCACTTTTTTGTTAAAAGAATAAAATTTAATTAAAATTAATTATATGACCATTTTTCCGTAAAAGTCACTGAAGTGGCGCCTGGCCGGGGGGGGGGGGGAGAGGAGGAGGAGGAGGATGAGGAGGATGAGGAGGATGATATATATTCCTGCAGCTGCGTACATATTTTTTCTGCTTTTATAATTCCCAAAGAAAAATTACAATTTTTGCAAACAACTTTTGTTACCGCTGTTGATTTTTGTACACGTTTTGCTTACTATTAT
This sequence comes from Dryococelus australis, assembly GCA_029891345.1. NCBI lineage: Eukaryota > Metazoa > Arthropoda > Insecta > Phasmatodea > Phasmatidae > Dryococelus > Dryococelus australis. The sequence goes on along the minus strand of CM057000.1, from coordinate 36,653,380 downwards.
GCAACGTATAAGCGTACGCACACGCATATTTACTGTGGGAGTTAGGCATTCCATCCATATGTTATCTCAAACGGCAATGTTGTGTTACAATATTTCTTTAAAAAATTTGTTTTCGCAGTTGATCGCAACTCTCTTGAAATTCTCTGACGTCACCCAGGTGGCGTTCCCAGGTTGGGAACCCGGGCTATAAGGAATGCATTGGTTTTCCTGTGCTGTAGTTACTGTATTATGATGTAATTACTGTTATTATCCTGCGTGAATATAATTTATACTTTTCACGACTTACGAGAAACGTGGAACAAGCACGTGTCTTATAAAGACTGGGAAATCATTTTCATCGGCAAACACGCCGATTATCTCTTCTCAACGAGAAAATTTTCATTTGTTTTCCATTTGTCTATGGAATAATTGTTGTCACGCCTCTTTTGATTTACAGAAAAATTCAATAAACCTAGAGTCCATAATTAGTAAAATTATTCGGTGACAAATGATTCAACGAATTAAACAATGCAACGATGGCATGGAACACACAAACGTGATAGACATTCTAATTCTACTTAAAAATCGCTTAAAATGGAAAAAGTTTAAATAAAAATAAACCAATTACTCCTGTAAGACTTTACTACCTTAATTCGCTACTGTACGTGCATTCGAAAAGGAAATAATTGAAAGAGACAAAAGTTAGTTCATTTTATGTCTAAAAAAACCTGTTAATTAAAAATGAGTTCCAAGAAACGTGGCGTCATTAAAAAAAAATCATCTGACGTATGATAACATCCAGCAAGAATTAAGTCAACTGCGTTCGTTGTAATTCATGAGAATTAGAAAACTATAATTTCAAAATTGGGGCGACGCTGCTATTTATATACTTGGAACTACCGCCATAATGTAGAAACAAAAATGTATATAGGCATCTGTCTGCGCCGTAGCAGCGCTGCAGTGTACCATACACACTTACTACGCAAATAGTTCGCCGCACAGGTGATAGATGGCAAGCTGGCTTCATGAATCGATTGGTAGGTATCGATAGGACACAGTTGCTCAAATCGCGGATGTAATCTGAGGCCGAGTCCGAATTGACAAGCTCGCTATTTTGTAAATTCGTGATTTTGTAGGTATCAATTCGGACGTTGTCGGCAGTCACTTGTTTAGCACTCGCAGCGACGCATTATTACTTTAACAGTGAAAAATATTTTTATCTAAAATTTAACGCTTAAAACGGACGTAATATTTTTACAATCATCACTGGAATGATACGAGCACGTTAATAAATAATAAAATAATAAATTATGCAATGATGATTTAAAAAGTTTTGTTGCAGAATATATAAACAAAGCACAGCACTTATTTGCTTTTTAAAACATGCCTAGTGTAGTTTATGTATAATTAATTGTTTCAAAAATAATTTTACTTGCGCATTCGCGCGTTTGTTTTTAAAGTAAAAACAAACATGGCTCCGATTTTGTCATTTTGTATTTTTGCTAACATCCTCTAGGTACAAAATATGAAATACCAAATTACTAAATACGTCACCATTTTTGTATGCAAAATCGGCTCACGTGATCATTTTGTCAACAAAATCTGCCAATTCGGACACGGCCTGAATCCAGGAAATGTTACAGGCAAATGTCTCCGGGAAACATTTTTTTGATCTGAAACGATATTTTAGCTGACTGTGAGGTTTTTAAGGTTGCTGGTGGAATGTTTCGAGTTACAAAATTTTGTATGAGTGATGTCGGGAGGGGTGAGAAAGCAAAGTTCCATTCCTTAACTATGTCAGATACAAACCACACTGATGTTACGGGTCATGTGAGCCAATCAGATTTTAAATTTCATGACAGTATCACTGTTGCACTTCACCGCCAAAGGCCAGCCCTTTGTAACAGGGCCTAAGACTGGCCGAGGTGTTAGAGCAGGAATGGCTGACAAACAATAAGCCCCTGACATATTTATTCCAACCTCGCACGCAGTTTAACTTTATTTAATTTTACAGGTTTACATTTTTATTCGTGATGTAAACTGATTTGACTATGATTTGGCTACTACCCCACTCTATAAAGCCTCTATATCGTAATGTATAATATACAAATTAATTTTATGGGCCCACCATAGTCTAGTGTGGTCTTAAATTTTAAAACCCTTCTATATGTGTTAAGTTTCCTCCCCTATCTGCCCCGCCCCAATTTATTAAACTATGAAGCCTGAAAATTGTTGTTCCGAAAAAAAAAAAAAAGGTTGACAAGTCAACAAATATTTTTAAATCTCTCCTCGAGCCCAATTAGGTACACTTGTTATTTTAATAACATTTTGCCGTTTAGATCGTTCCACTCAATGTTTATATTTAGATGAATGCACAGTAGGCGTTATGTAATTTGTAAAATAATTAATAATCTTATATTCCGTGGAAACTTGGACCTAATTATGCCCCAAAAACAAGACATTGAATTTCCACACTCGGCATTCAAGAAAAACAGTAGCAAGGAGCATCGCGTCACAAAAATAAAAGAATATAAACATGACTACGAAGTGACTAAAAGAATTCTTTTGGTTAGTAATTATATATGTAATTAATACTGAACCACTAGTTTATTGGAAGTAAAACAAATCTTTGTTACGATGAAACACTGAGTATGTGGATAATTTTTAAAATAATGGATACCTACAATTACTAATAAACCAATTATCAAATCAGTTCATAAAATTAATTTGCTGTTAAAGCCTTTATTTTTTGTTGACTTTCGTGAAGCATGAGTATTATTGGTTATTAAAGACATGACTAGTAATTAGCATTCCATGATTCACGAAAAATATTGCATTGTGCTGTTACCTTAAACTCCGCCGTTTATGATAAATTCGTGCAGTATTATTATTTTTTTGCGAAGAAGTGGAACGCTTGGCAAGCACGCAATCCGCAGTACGCCTAAGTTGTAGGTGTACATGACCGCAGGGGCAAAATATTCTCACATGCCACAACAGATCTGCTCGTTAACTACAAAATACGCGTGAAAGAATAAAGGATAATATTTACTGGTGCACGAATTCAAATATGGCAAGCAAGTTGCGCTTAACTGATTTTTTTTAAAAGTTTTTTTGGGTATTATCTTAGCACCGTTGGGTGTAAGGAGAGACATTGAAGCCTTAACTTCGCCACTATAAATAAAGTCGAAATAAAATATAAATAAATAAAATAAATAAATAGTGCCGGTATTTTTACCAACCAAGTGTGGCTTTGTAAAGTATGACTGATACTTGGGCTGACTTTAAAGTATGCATTCCCCTCTGGTTCATTGCTGTCAGAATACAAAAATCAGAACTATGCCATTTTCTATAGTTTTTTTTTTTCATAGAAATGTGTACAGCGATGGCACTGAATATAAAATACGACAGATGATGCCCAGTAACCATTTCTGTCCTGCAGCAATGAACTCCTTTTCATAGAAATGTGTACAGCGATGGCACTGAATATAAAATACGACAGATGATGCCCAGTAACCATTTCTGTCCTGCAGCAATGAACTCCTTTTCATAGAAATGTGTACAGCGATGGCACTGAATATAAAATACGACAGATGATGCCCAGTAACCATTTCTGTCCTGCAGCAATGAACTCCTTTTCATAGAAATGTGTACAGCGATGGCACTGAATATAAAATACGACAGATGATGCCCAGTAACCATTTCTGTCCTGCAGCAATGAACTCCTTTTCATAGAAATGTGTACAGCGATGGCACTGAATATAAAATACGACAGATGATGCCCAGTAACCATTTCTGTCCTGCAGCAATGAACTCATTTTCTTCCTACAGTGCTGTCGAACGTACCTTCGACTAACGTTAGCCCGCTTTTTACGTAAATAAAAGTTTGCTACACTAGTACACTACTTTAGACCAAGTTGTAACACTAAAACCGATGCAAACAAATTACTCAATTTATTTTTTAGTAGAACCTCGGGTTTGTTGTTCAACAAAATGTAAACAAAAGGCACGTCAATGTTGAAACATGAGCATTTCACAGTTATTTTGGCAATTGTTGCGAAAATGCGACAAAGCATAATATCGGCGAACTTTACCTTCTGTCTGTGGGAAAATAAGTCCGTCATTAACTTATCCTGATGAAATTGACGTTACGTATATACAGATTTTGCTAGGAATGAGAAATAACTTGTACTTGGCGATAGGTTGTGGCTGGTTAGCTAACTGCGTGTGGTGATTGAGATTATGTCAAGCTGAAATTGAAAATTACTAAACCAATTATAACCTGACATAATCGAAATTTATTTATGCGTTGTTTCCAACGTGTACGATGCCATATAAATGCTAATTTTTAATTGTAATATATATATATATATATATATATATATATATATATATATATATATATATATATATATATATATATATATATATATATATATATTCTAAGCGACTTCTGCTCCCTCGTCCTTCTAAGGTACGCCATATAAAGAGGAAGAGCGATTTCTAGCGTTAAGAGGGTAGTATATAAATAAACACGAAATTTATTGAAAGAAATGGGACGTGGGTGTGTTGGGGACACGGCAGTTTGTTTTGCGTGAATACGTCTACGTTGACGCGCTCAGACGCCTTGATGTTTATTTTATGTTCCCTGCGCCGCTTCACTCGATCATATGGGGTTTTATGGGTATCACTGGATTGCTTTTGATATGTTCTTTCCAACCATATACGATTTCTGTATTTCGACTTGGCTCTTTGACAGGTATAGGCCGAAATGGTGGTAAGTGTTCTTAACTTTTTACATTAAACACATACAATTTCACTATAACCACGCCACACAAATGGTTTTATATATGCAATCGATTTATCTTGACGAGAGCTGTCGACTGAAACTTAAAGGAGTGTCGTAGCTTTTCCTAGTCAAAAGTTATGTTACGCGGAAGTTATGAGGAGCGGCGAAACGAACTCAAAATCCCCCCCCCCTTTTTTTTCCCCCTTTTACCGCTACCACGCAGCGCGCGAAGCTTCGCAGTCCTCATTCAGCGTAGCATGTTATTTGATCCTTAGGCAATTGAGTGGTGTAATTGAATTTTGAATGTAGACGATAAATTCGGAGCTTCAATACCAAAGCGTACCCCCCGATTTTGTTATCATCGAATTTTCTGGATTGCCTCCTAGTATGGTTGCGAATTTAAAGACGTATTAACGTCAAAATTGGGAAAGATTAATACTAGATATTACTTCCCCATAATTCGTAAACTTGTATGCTTTAGTGCGACTTAACATATCTCTCTAAAGGAATGTAGCATTTCTTTGAGATATTTGCTAGCAAAGAAGGCACAAAATGTTATTTCGGATTGGAGTGGAGAGATATGTGCAGCTCTTAATATCGTGGTCTTGAGAACCTATGAGGGTGATGCGAGGTGAGTATGGTGCGCCGGCGGGACGAAGGGGCGGGGGAAAATGGGAGATCGCTCGACACGATTCCCGCATGCGAAGATCCGGGGGCGGCCCCGCCAGGAATCGAGCCCGGTTCGCCTTGGTTGGAGCCGAGTAGTCTAACCACACCACCGCGGCCCCTCTTTTGGGCTGCCCTTCTTGATTTTTTTCACATTGGTTTCCAGAAAATAGGCAACTTCAATTAACGTGTCCAGCATTAATTTAGGTATAAGCTATTCACACTTAGCAGAACAGTTTTGATATCAGCCTTTGAAAAAATGTCACTGCTCTGTCCTGCATACATTTTAAGAGTCAAGTTAAAATCACGGAAGGAAAATAGTTCCATTTCTTTTCGTTTTAATTAGAAGTGTTAGGTTAACATTTGTTAGTACTGAAATGATTATTTTTGCTGTGAAATATTTAATTTTCTTATAGTTATACAGTTTCACTTGACCGACACGTGAATAAAGGGACCAGGATCATGGCAATGTTAATTTTACGTGTGGCGGAGGAATACATAACGTGCATACAAATAGATCTAAAGCAGGGCTTTCAAAAGTGCTCAGTTTACCGTAGACAGCCTATACCACTCTCTCGTAAGTTACTCTTATTGCCGCACGATGAAGCCTCGTGCAATCAGAATCTTACGGTTTCGTAACTTTCACAATGCACAAGCATTCATTACATAGGTTCCTCGCGATGAAGTGATTTGTCTAAAAAAAAAAACTCCTTACTAATGGTTAATGAATGCTAGCACTTGACCTTATTCTTTTAATTTACAATTGGACAGTGTAGTCCTTTATTCATATAATTCCAACCACGCTCAGCTTCCGTTATTGTTTACATTTCACCCCAAGTTATAAATTTTAATATGAACGTTGAAACGATCCCTTTCACAGTGCGTGCAGAGCTCAAGTTGCGTCCAGGCCAATTCCAGTCGTGGTTGAAATCTGACTCTAAACGTGACATATGTGTTTCTTCATTCTGACAATGCTTCAGCTCTCCCAGACATGAAACTGCTGCTCGCCATACTTCATAAACTCCCTCGCTGTTCTCCCACGAGAAGGGACGCACTTACTTCGACAGCTTAGGCTGGCGGTTCGTTACGAAGGTGTTTGTGTGTTTGTTATTTTGCGATGGAATACAGAGTTTGTGGAAGCGACACTTGCCCTTCGCGTAGAAGAATATAAGCAGTTGTTGCACGCGTGTGTATGTATGCATGCATTTGAACGCGTGCGTTCAAAATTTTAGCTCTGAGCGTTGGAGTGAAGGAGTGGAAATTGACCAAGTAAGCTAGATCATTTTGGAGAAATACTGTATTATTAAATGACTACAATAAAAGTTTGTTATGAAAAAAAACGGAACTCAATTATGTTATTTAGCCAGTTTGCCATAGGTAAATGAGATAAAAATGTAGTATTCGTTTATATGATGTTTATTAAGAGTAGGATGAACCCCCGCATATTCTGTGAAATTGTTTTTTTTTTTAAGCGCGAATTCGTGTACCTCAGTAAATAAATGTTCTGCGAATACGACTTTTTGTCAGAAAAAAATAAAAAACAATTATACATGCTACTGTTTTACTTTTGTCGTATTAGGTGTATCCTTGGAGAAAAAAATCATGAAAATGGTCAAATACCGCATTTTTAAAAGTTGGTTATGCAGTTCACTTAAGCGACAAGAGAAAAGTACAAAGATACGGTCGTAGTTAAATCTGTGGTCTTTCATCGCTTGTAATGAAATCCCTATGCCACAGATATAATTTGCACAGTACAGCGTCACGACGGAAACACTGCACGCCTTGCGCGTAGGAGCGATGGGGCACCAGGAGTGAGTGTTAACGTCGCCCGTATCGCTCCCTCGCTTCTTGACTTTGGTCGCGTGATTCCCACGAGGGTCCATCCCACTCTCTAAGTGTGAATGCGCGTGAGTTGTGTGTAAAAACTGCCAACGATTTTCTGTTTCAGAACGAGGGTCTGACGTTTGCTGTCCGCCTTGGCTACGAAATCTCTGCACTGCGTCGTGTGACAGACACCTGCATTCTCGGCGGAGTGCTAGAAGAAAAGTGTGTATATGTGTGTGTGTGTGTGTGTGTGTGTGTGTGTGTGTGTGTGTGTGTGTGTGTGTGTGCCATTTTAATTTTCAGCTGCGTGAACTATCGGCCTACTGGAGAGTGACTCACACAAGCGAGCACGCAAAGCCAAAAGTAATTTCTAGTGTAACCCGAATGAACGCTGTTACACAACAAACTTACCTAAGGAATTAGAGACAATATAAACAATTGCTCGTTGACTTTTTTTCTACTTTAAACTCTTTGCTTGTGAACAGGGAAATGTTAAGCTGGTTCAAGGTTAATTTAGTAATTCGGATGTAGGCTGTTCGCAATAAAAAGAGCACTTTTGAAATGAATCTTTGAAATGTCACTGCCCCTGCCTGCATATGTTTTAACGGGCGCACTGAGTAACATGCGCCCAGTAAAGTTGGTAACGATGGATGGAAAGTTGTTCCACATTTTAACGTTGAATAAAAAGTGTTGTGTAACCATTTGTGATAACTTAAATTGTTTCTTTCGATTCCCGTTTTTTATTGAAGTGTAGAAATAAGAAACTGTAAAATATTTACTTTTCTAATAATTTCACAGTTTCGCTTGACCGAAGCATGAACAAAGTGATGAAGTTAATGGCGATGAAAATTTTACATAATGCGGGGAGAATACACAACGTGCATACAAGTAGATCTTAAGCATGGCTTTCAGAAGTGTTTCGTTTACCGTGAATGGCCTATAGTAATGATTACTCCCTTCTTTTAGCACACCGTTTACCTTTCCGACACAAGTAAAAATAAACATTTACGTGAAATCTCATTACTAATATCAAAGCTTGAATCTAATAAAGCTTCGTAATCGATATATACGTATATACATGTACAGTACAGTTACCGTAATTCTTTATCGATTAAAACTAAAAAAAAAAAAAAAGAAAAAAACTACCAAGTTCAATATAAAATATTTAATATTATAGAAACAAAAACAGTTTTTATAAATCACTGCTGAGACTCATCTAGCCATGCATGATATATCTATATTAAAAAATCATAAACATGCTGCCGGTTATACCATTCCAAAGAATAATTTTGAAGTTATTATTTTAACCGTGAATCATCTTTACAGTTCCCTAGACAATATTCGGCAGAGGGTCCAGACGGAAAAAGGAAGAAACTACGTCATGCTAAATGGAACCATATTGAAGACTGTACCACGCAATTGTCACTTTAAGATTGCGCGTCGTTAGATAAAGTGCAATACGTGTATCGGAATTATCCGTTAGAAATTTATATACAATTTTAAAATAACTCTTTTTGAAATGTAGTTAAAATAATACTCTGTTCATATTTCACTATTACGATTTCCTTTATCTATAATTTCGGAAATAATATTTTTATAGAAATAAATGCAGCTAATAATTGTATTTCAGTCTTTTTTCTAACAGTAGTGTTTCATGAATATTCTATTGTATGGTTAAAAAAAACTTCATTCTGTGGGATTAAAACAATTTGTAATTTATTAGAGCGTTTCAAATTTATAAAATTTCAAGAATAACTAACAAATATTACAGTAAGCAACACGGAATGTATTGACATTTTTATTAGAAAGATGTACGTATGTAGATCGCTATGATAAAATAAAAACATGTTTTCACCGAAAAAGAAGTCACGAAATTGAAGTAAAACATGTTGACTTGAGATTCGCTTAGCCATAACGTACTTTAAACACTCCACTTACTTCGCAAGTGATGAGACACAATTCAATATGGTTTCAGTGGACTTTTATTTTATATTTAGTATTCCGTCCCTTTCAGTCACATTGTCGTATTTTCCATCTGGCCCTTCTGTGAGGCTCAAGCCTCTTGCTACGTCCAACTGACTTCTCTTGAAGAGCTGACTAATTATTTACGAAGAGGCGACGTGACCACAAACTTCATCTTATACTTCGGAGTGATAAATGCCGTAATAGGATGTGTAAACACACCGGTTTATGGGTGCAGAAGAAGGAAGAATATATATATCAAAATCTACAGTATAAAATCAAATTTGACATCAAAATGTTTATACCTGAATAAGTTGTCAATTGTGATGCCTATGTTCTGGGTAATTTTACTTATAAATTTGTTTAGTTGTATATATTATAAATATTTAAAAACTAGTTTCCTTGAAGGGAAATCCTTAATAGTTTTGTCTATAAAATATTAATATACTCTTTTTAACAAATACTGTGTGCATTATTATTTGTACTTTCTGCTAAATAAACTTGATGTCATAAAATATATACAGGTGAAGTAACATGACATCTGTAGGAGAAAAAACTTATTACTGAAGCCAATGGATGCTAACTGGAATTGTAAAAAATACAAATTACAGTTCGAATTGTACTGTTTTATATCTATGATATTTAACTTAAACATCGTTCAAGTGAAGCAGGTAAGTCATTTTTTCAATGTGTGACAACAAAAAAATAGCTGCGTTCAATGGATAAAAAAAAACTGGATTCGTAGAAACCAGCAAAAATGCAAAAAAATCGAAGCCCCTGTATGCTTTTTTTGCGGCGTTCATACAGCGCCATCAATTTATACAATTTTCGCGGTCAGAAATCGCCGAGCTTTATTTGAAGTCAGGTTGAATGTATAAAGTGTTATTGTGAGGTGCAAAGTTGTGAGATGAGTCTGTGAAGTTTACTGCAGCAAATATCTAACCACATCACGTTGGGAGAAAGTAAGAAGGGAACACTCCATCAAACCATCCCGTATGTTTGTGCGGCGATGTGTGTCACAGAACTTCCGACTGTCTTACGCATGCATCTATCAAAGGGTTTGTTCCCAAGGACAATATAAATTGCCTTTCCTGACGTTAAACTAATTATTGTTAAGGAAAACATTGAAGCCTTTCTCAATACTATCTTCAATTAACGATACATTAAACTATTTTACGTAATGTTTATGCAATTTAGACTTTGAATGTTATTGATACTAAACGCCGTGTACACTATATTCGCATTTTATAATGTATTAAATTGTAATAAAAACCAAAATTCATTCGTAGAGTATTATACGTTTTCACTGAAGTTAAAGTTAATCCACACACACTAGAACATAATTTCATCAGCCTTTCTCCCCCGAGGATAATACATTGAGAAACACAAGTGTGTGTCAAAAATTGATCTCAGAAAAGGTATCTTGGGGGGTGAAAACGTAGGAGGCCCAACGGGTCCTTCTTCACTTTGGTCAATCTCGTAGTCCCATAAGATTTACCTAAGGGGGGGGGGGGGGGGGGAATTTTAACTTCACATAGCTCCGCAAATTTGCCCCACAATTGTGGAGCTAAATCCTGTGCTGTGATTGTTCCACACCTAGCTCCACAATCTGTTCCAACCTACCTACACCACCCTCTTCCCCTTTTCCAACCTTCTTCACAATGAGCTATACTGGGGTTATCTACACCTGATGTCTGATACACATCTCCACCCCTTCACACACCGATACCCCCACCCCCTCCCACATCCACCACCCACTCCTTCACAATGATACATACTGTAAGTCAGGAATTAATTGGGTTTCTGCTCCGAGACTGCAGGCTCTCGACCTCCTCTCCTCATATATGGTTAACACCCTCCCCACACCTCCCCTCTGACGTGATTGACCCCCCCCCCCCCCAGCTCAAATCCTTCCAACATTCTTTATCCATTAATTTTCCCAGCGAGATATACAGTATTCAGTTACAAACTTGCAAGTTAGATAGCACTGCTGTATCCATCGGCCGCCATATTAGTTGTAGAGTTGACCACCAGGAACGCTGAGGTCTCTTGATGTTGTCATCGGCCGCTAGGCAGTGCACAAGTTCTCGCAACGCCTGCAAGAGAGCGTGAGAGTCGCTCGTCAGCCACAGTCAATTTTGTTTGCTATTATCTTTTACTATGAACGCTGAGAGTGGCTGACGAGTGTGGCATATTAAGACAATTTTCTCCATCATATATGCAATGTATTAGTACAGTATAAAAGACATTCAGTTGGTCTAGAGCTGGATAACCCTGGCTCCATAGTACAACGCCTTTATGCACTCGGCTACGAAGGCTTAGATCATAATGGAAGTTTAAATTTTGTATATATGAAAAGAAACACGACTGCGATCTCGCGCATTCAAAACGAAGCTGCAATAAATGAATAAATCGTAATTTATATTTAAAAAAAATATATGTATGAAGAGATATATTCACGAACTAGTATATTTTTAAGGAGATTTAGTTTATGGGGCCACAACAGACAAACATTCAAAAAGTAATTTTTTATATAAAAAAAGTTTTTAAATTAAAAAATATACTTATTAATTTTTACAAATAAATTTATAGAGTAACGTGTCTAAAGATACATATTTATTAGACAGATAAGAATATTTCATCAGAAAAAATGATTATGTAACTATAACTGTCGCCATCTTGGGTTTTAGTAAGCATAGAAGCAGTATTTTTTTATTTTTAAATTAATTATCTATCCACTCCGAGAATCAAATACAGCTCATTGCTTACCTTTCAACAAGTTATGTAAGTCCTAAACTCTTTCTACCAAGATCAATTTTCAGTTAGGACCGTTTATAAATATGGGCATATTTTCCGAACCTTTAATGCTATGGTCATCAAATTCATAACATAAGACACCACACCCGACATACACCATAATGGTAAGGTAATTTAGGCCCTCAACCATTTATGGCTAAAGTTTAATTTGAGTTAAGCCCTTTTGTAAATATACTCATAATTTCCGAACCGTTGATGCTATAGGGATCAATCTCATAACATAGGCACCGTATCCGATATCCAGGATAATGGTAAGCACATTTAGGCCCTAAAAACTTTCTGGCAAGTTCAATTATGTGTCTAAGCCCTTTTATAGACATAGTTAGTCAATAACTCACCAAATACATAATCATCAAAGACATATTTTCCAACGTAATATTATTTCATTTCCGATTTTAACTAAAGTTTATTTGTGAGTTGGACTCCTGCTTAGAGCAATTAATGCAATAATAGTTTTGCATTGTCAAGTTTGAGTCTCGTTCAGAACACTTAATATTATTTTACATCCGAATTTAACAAACATTTAGTGTTGATTTGTATTCCTGCTTATAGTAATTAGTGTAATGTAATTTTTGGATTCTCAAGATCGATTCCCAGCCGACTCACTTAATATTTACAAAAGATTCTGGAAAATACAATCTTAAACATTCACTTACGCTCGATGTCTATCATATTACCTGATCTGTGTCTACTTCTCAACCAACGTGTTATATGTTCGATGTCAACTGTTGAAGAACATGCAATGAATATTTACTAGGTGTGCACGTCTACACATGAATAATTAACTACTAAATATTCATTAAATAAATATGTTCTCTCAGTAAAACAGCCAAACGTCAACTATCATATACCTTTTCATTTGTTTCAGAATTAATATTATTATCACGATTGGAAGATATTGCACTTAAGATATGCTAGTGTACACTATACAAACTTATCAAGTATGCATATTATATGTAGAGAGACATAAGTATGTTCCTGAGGAACGACAGCTCAAACTGAAAACTTGCCATAAACATGATATCCATATGATATTTTCAAGCGAGAACATTTCCTGCTTTATTCCTGTCAGGTTAACGAACCCTAACAGGAAAAACATTCGTGTATGCGACTTCAACATGTACCAACAACCACACACAAAATACTGTCTTCCAATACACATTATCACACGTATTTAATCTAAAGTATAATGATATACAAAAAGAAAAAAGCCTTTCCAAGATTCAATTTTCTAATTTACTATATCACATCATTTAAAACCAAATTAATATCCAAATAAAACACTCGTCGCACTCAAATTGTGCTATCCCATACTACATATAGCAATCAAAAATTGTTTATTACATAAAAACTCCACAGTCAAAGAATGTTTGTTAAGATCTGCTCTTTGTAACACTTGATTCGATCCTTCCAGGATACTTAGATCTTATCTGCGTAGCAAGTATTTGCACAATTAAACTTTTTTTCGTCGCACGAGAAGCTTAAATGTTGTTTAAATGTAAATATATTTTTCTTCTTCGAAAAGCATCAAAGTTCAAGTACACATACTGATTTAGTCAAAACTTAACCAAAATGCAGGCATGGACATTTGTACTAACATATTCTTTGTTTCAATTCCCAACGAGCTAAATACGTATATATGAATTACTATGTGCGATATTTGTTTAAACCCACTCATCTTAAACATTAAATATTAAATAATCCTTTAAAATTATCGTCCTTTTTATCTATCTTTAAGTTAAAGACATGCTAATTTAATATAGTGTAATATCACAAATGCTTAGTACTCATTACGCAACAAACATCAACTTTACATAATGCAAGTAGATGCAGTACCTAACATAACCAATTAAAAACAAAGACATTTTAATATTTTCAATTTTTCTAGGAAGACTGTTTCTGAAGGGCTGACAGATTCTTGCAATCTTCTGAAGAACACCGTGTTTAATTGTTATCTACACAGCTTAACATTTTGAGAAGCTTTAACAAATTGTATCGATCATGACAGGTTAGGCTTACATCGGGAGATTTGAGCACACACGTTTTCAATCATCAAGAGTAAAATATGTATATTCGCATAACAAAAATATATATTAATGAGAATATTTACGTATAGCATATACATAGCGATTCATGAACCATACAGAGTAAGTAGATATTTATTTTAAATGCATAACAAGTAAATTAATGAGAATACTACGGAAATTAATTTCCAACTGCAACTACTATGCATGTATCGATCTGAAACCAAATACCCATCAACCAATGAATCACAAAGAGCGAAAACCGAGACTGCACACCTTGCTTCATTGCAAAGTCAAGAACACTTATAAGTAGTATTTATGTATTGATCATCTAAGAGGATTAATTTCACTCTAAATACCATAACCAATGCTAACATCCGACTAACATATGTTTGATATTAATGCATAACTTACATACACGCCATCTTACACCACACTACACAACAGACCCATAAACAATATGCCTTTCCATTAACTATCTCACTCTATATCCAACCCCATACACCATTCATCATCTCTCTACACCAATCTATTACAGCTCATTGACAACAAAGAACTACTTACCCCAATACTCCATCAGTCCAACGTCATCTCTGAAAGGCTCAACTCGCGGAAAAGATACCGGCGAGTGATTATCTAGGAAGGCTACACAATCACAAACTGCATAACATACATATGTAATTAAAGCATACTGTTATAAAAATCTTATTTTTCAAAAATTCATACACCTTAGAAATGACACATTCGACATATGAAATTACTACTACTCTACATGTATATCCTCACTACTCAATCATCAGAAATCATTTATTATTCCTCGAAAATCATTCCTTATTCATTAAAATTCGTTCCTTATTCCTCAAATTAGATTCCTTACTCCTCAAAATTGATTCCTTATTCCTCAAAATTCATTCCTTTTTCTTCAAAAGACATTCCTTATTCCTCAAAAAAGTCCTTTTTCTTCAAAACCATTCCTCAAAAACCTAATTTATACCTCAAAATTCGTCCCTTATTTCTCAAAAATATTCTTTATTCCTCAAAAATCATTGATTATTCCTAAAAAATCATTCCTCATTCCTCAAAAATCATTCATTAATTCTCAAAAATCGTTCCTTATTCTTAAAAATCATTCCTTATTCCTCATATATCGTTCCTTATTCTTCAAAGAACATATCTAACAAACTATTGCGATACAACAAAACATACATGGATCTATTTAAATACACATGCACACACAGAATAACTAATTTATTTTTCAGACTTTTATTCATAATAATTTCTTTTATTTTACATATCCCGTTGTCATAGGTTCATTTACAGAAACAGAGAGCTCAATGTATCACAAATACACAAACAAACACACACACACCAATCTTTTACATTCTTTCCATCAATTTTTAACAATCTTTCCATAAATATTTGCCACTCTTTAACAATCTTTCCATCAATCCTTGCCAATATTTAACAATTTTACGTCAATATTTACCAATATTTAATTATCTTTTCATCAATCTTTGCCTTTCTTTACCAATCTTTACCAATCTTTCCATCAATTGTTACCAATACTTACCCATGTTGACCAGTCTTCCCATCAATCTCTACCAATCTTTCCATCAATCCTTACCAAATTTTACCAATCTTCACCAATATTTACCTATTTTACCAATCTTTCCAAAAATCCTTACCAATCATTACCAATCTTTCAATCAATCGTTAGCAATATTTACCCATCCAAGGTTTGTAGGCTCTCTATCCTAACATATAAGAATAATGTTTCACCTAATGTCTCCAAAAATGTATACATATCGGTAGGATGAATGTTTATGTAGACATTCAACTATCCATACATGTTTATATTGAAGACTTTATTATCATTCTCTTAACTTTTATAAGCAGTTGCTCATAGCAACACTTAAAAGTTGGAAGGGATAAAATGAATAAAAACAATAGTGTTTCATATACTTTATCTTTATTTCACACAATTATCAAAATATATGAAGTATTACTTACATACACTCAATCATATTCTCATTTTAACATAAGTATTTATGATTTACTCTAAATTATAGAACATTTCCTGCAATGTGCACTCAAGGTTCCCCTACTCGCATATACAACATTAGACTTAACACATATATAGGTCTTATAACTAATGGAAAATGGACAGTTAACGCTACACATAATGTCAAATGTCTTGCTGCAATACGCACAGTCGCTTCCCGGTGATCGACAAACAATGCTTTCACACTTCTTCTTATGTCTATATAGGATATCACTACGAGTAAACACAGTATCACACGTATCACAGTGAAGCGACTGGTATGCTGAAGTGAACAAACAATGACTACATTCATTTCAACGTGTTGTCATAACTTATAGTAAAAGTATTTTCCACAATAACAATATTGCTTCTGCATTGCTTCTGGAGACTCATCAGAAACCCTTACTGAAGGTGTTACAGATGCTAAGTCTGCGACCATTGCTATAATCTTCATAGTACAAAAGCGTACACTATCACTATATGATTCCACTCGCAACGATCTGACTTCCGTCAAAACCGTCGAAGATGTGAAAACATTCATACAAAACACACGATTATATACTATTTTCACAACAGAACAAGTGGTTTATGCATCACTCAAACTCAGCCAGAGAAAGAGACAACAGCTGTAATATCTTAATATATGTCTTAAAAATTATTTATCAGGCATGGATCCCGAACCCATGCTCCCATACAGGAAACCAAGGATTAAATCTAGCACCTTAAACAGCTCAACCTAACCAACATTTGCAGAAAATGTTATATTAAAATGAAAAGTGTTAACATTTTCCTTGGTTAATGTCATAGAATGGTGACATAGAATTTTAACCTTATGTTCAAAATATACTCTACAAAACGAAAGGAAACATCATTTTTAGCAAAGTTGTAATTTAATAGAAAAAAATTTCATAAAACCTTCGCGATTGGGAACACCCTGAGAAAACTCTAGTGTTAACCAGTTCCTTGGTTAATGTAATAGGATCTTAAGCTCTTGTTCAAAATCTACTGTATAAAACAAAAAGAAACATACTTCTTAAGCAAAATTGTACTTTTACAGAAAAATCATAAAATCTTCGCGATTGAGAGCACCCTGAGAAAACCCAACTCGTGTCATAATTAGACAAGCAAGTGGACAAGGGTTTCGTCACCTATTCTTTCCTTATTTGCTCAGTCGGTGGGCCAAACACAGATGATGCGACGCCGGTAATGCTGGACCAGAAGTACTTATTTAAGTGTAATTCTCGACCATTCCATTCCCTTCCTTTCCACGTCTCCCATCAGCGGTCATGGACACAGAAATAAAATATTATTGTTGAAGACCCTCAGGACTTTAGAAAAAGGATCATGGAATGTCAAAGTAAAATTTTTAATTGTTTTCTGTTTAATTTTTCCTTACATTGGGGTGAAATTTTATGTGTGGTTTTCAGGGAATTTTCCGCCCGCTATTGTAGCGAAATTATTGTGGAATCTTAGATGAAAGTTCGTATTTTGGAGCGGAAACTTTATAGCGGTTATAAATCGTATCTATTATGACTGAATACCCATATAAAAAGAATGTTGTATAGTATTATGTATTCATGCTCACTGTAGAGCGGAGATAAAACAATGGTAATTTTTAATGTAAAATTTCAATGTTTTATAATATAACGTACAAAAAATGGTTTTCTTTCTTTTCCATAGAACGCACATATGTCCTTTAGCTGGGTTAATGTTTATTTTATGCCCGAAATAACATTTTATCTTGAAACTTGGCAGATCGTTTTGAATAGCAGTTCTCTTATTAAAGAGAACAGGAGGGGAAATCCTGTGGAGGTTGTTGAAAGTTGCACGCCAGTTTACTTGAGTTGACATTGCATGTGGTTATCGAGAGACTTGGCCCTGTTTTGCCAAGGAGACAAAAAGGTGGGTTTTCTCGGCGTCACAACATACCACCTTTTTCTGTGATAGTGAGATCCTTAAAAGTTTCATGTGCTGATATTAAAACTACCTCGTTAAAAAAAACAACTAAATGTAATCTTCAAGAAAATTTCTGATCGGTTTATTTCCATTTCTTTATCCATTTCTGACATTTTTCCTTCAACAAACACCAACACAAATTATTTTTATCTACATAATCTAATATCTTGAAATTCATCAGACATTTCACTCCCTCTACATTTTTGTCACTGCTCTAATAAATCTAACCGTTTCCTGTTAATCCACATTTTTTTCACACCACAAACATTAATATTAAATCCTCGTATCTTACATGTCCCGATCCAGATAATACTTCCCCAAAGGAAGAATACCATTTCGTAATGTTTAGCGGCGTTGTTGGTTTTGATATGCTTGGTTATTTTTCCTTTTATTTGGGGAGGTAGCTAGACTGTCGCAGGACCTCCACCTTAAAGGACTAAGCTAATTTGTTTTGGAGGTATTCTTCTACTAACCCCTGTTGAGGTAACATCCCACTGCAACGCAACAATGCCTCTTTATCTGTGGATGGTATTCCACTAAACTTCTGACCACTCCTAGCTGAATTAAAAGGCTTATAGACTGTTCACGGTAAAATTAGCAATTTTGAAAGCCTTGCTTAAGACCTTCTTGTATGCATGTTGAGTATTCTTCCGCCTTATGGAAAATTAACATTGCAATGGACCTCATCACTTTAGGCATGCGTCGGTCAAGTGAAACTGTAGAGTTATTAGAAAACTCAATATTTTACAAATCTGCTAGTTTTTACACTTTGGTGCATTTAGCGAACAGGAAGCGAAAAATTATTTAAGTTATTACAAATGGTTGCTTAACACTTTTTATTAGACGTTAAGATATGGAACTACTTACCCTCCATCGTTACCAACTTCACCATGTGCATAACATTATTCTATGTGACATTTATTAAGTATCACTGGCGCGTTAGGAAATGTTGTAACATTTATGTTTAACATTTTTTGTACAATATAACATTAAAGTTTACATTTTTTTTAAAATATGAATGGATGATATTTTTTTAATTCCATGACTTTGCAGTATTCTCTGAGAACTTTTCATTGGATATTTTGTATACACTTTATAGGTAGGACCCTTAACATCCAGTGGCCTATGTACTAAAAAAATGTATCTGTTATATATAATACTAAAATTTTGAAATACTGGGTCGCTAAACCAGTGTAATGCCACAAAGTCCAAAAATTATCGAAATGTAAGAATTTACGAAAATATTGATCCTGTTATTCGATCTAAAATAGCGTTTAAAAGAAATTCGATTAAAATGAAGCTTTTGGTGGAGAAGGGGGGGGGGGGGTGTATTTGAAGGAAAGAAAGACTGGCATGGTGATTCAGTGTAAGGCCTAATCAATTTAAGAAATAATGTCGATTTTTCACGATCTTCGTCCTTATAAGAACCGGTCTCAGGATCATTTTCGTGGTAAAGTGCATGCGTGAGTTCGAGCAATGTCTTGTATTCTAGCAGGTCGGATTCTATAAAAACTCCCTGGGCTCCTTGCGAAATAGTAGTTCCTATATACCTGGTGTTCCACGTGTCTTGTAATCGCCAACTCGGATGATCCCACCTGGTAGAAACTCTATTTCATTAGCACCGAGGAACCATTTATCACTATACCTGTATACACCGTATGTCATATCATTACTACGAGGTGTGTATGATCTTAGGTACCGACGAACCAGAGCACTGGGTCTGAAGACTCTCTTCCGTGATTTTTTCTTGTGTGGCAAATACACATCTGATCTATCGTCATGATCTGTCTGTACACTGTAAAAAGTAATGGAAAAATTACCTGACAAGTATACGGTAATATTCGCAAACTTATGGGGGAAACAAAGTTATCCTTACGGATAAGGTAAAATTACCGCACTCTGGAGTAAAATTCATGTACAGGATTGTGGAAAATTCCATACATTGATGGGAAAATTACCTTATGACGTGTGGATCTCCTCGTCCATTTGTAACTATTTGATAATTGCATTTTATATATTTTTTTACATTAAAATTAATTTTTATTGTTTAGTCATACAAGCTGTCCAACGTGGATCTTTATATGTAAGGTATAATTACCGCACTCTGGAGTAAAATTCACTTACATAGTGGTGGAAAATCCCATAAATTTATGGGAAAATTACCTTACGAGGTGTGCATACCTTCAGCATTGTCTCAACAGCTAAGTGGGGGGACGGGTGTAAGAAGCAATGCTCAAACACGCTAATAGGTCTGTTAACCCATATTGTCACGCTGTAGTCGGCATGTTGTGGAAATCTTATATATTTAAATTATCTAGGCCACAATTTTATCTTTCCTTGCAAGACGGAGGTCTGAGTCTAATTAATCACGTTTTGAAGTGTGAGGCCTTATATCTGTCTCCAGCAATTACAAAAATTTTGCGCCCAGAGGACATTTACGCTGCATTACAGAAAATGATGTGATCTGAAGTTAGACGCATGCCACTTCAATACCGTCAGGCAAAGGAAGCACTCGCAACTCTAGTAGAACACTTACCGGAAGGGACAGTCGCATCAGCGAGATATTTGTACATTCGGGCTTCCAAAACGTCGGCTGTCATACCATCTGTTGTAAATTGCACCCCAACCATCCGTTGGAGGCGCCCATGGAAAATACTTGCCGATCCTAACCTTTCCTCGGATCTTCGAGCTGCAGCATTCGGCTTCTACAATAATATAGTGGCAACTCAGCAGCGTAAATACAGCATTCACCTGACAGCTGACCCTGCATGCCCGCTGTGTGGCAACACCGACACGGCCCTTCATAGGGTAATTTCCTGTGTTTATGCAGCTCCCATCTCGAAGTGGTGTCGCGTACTAGTACGAAAAATAATTCGCGATGAACGTGGAGATGTCAGCGACACGCACATGCTTCATTGCGATTTCTTCACCTTCCCCTCAGTTCGACGAAGAGCTGCGGCCTGGTATATACTTCATGCGATCGGTTTTTTGGTGAACCGTTCGACACCGGTGACAGTTCAAGACTTTGTCCAGCTTCTTCGCCAAGATAGGTGGAACATGGCGCGGCGTGGCACATCGCGTCAGTGGTACGGCAATTTTTTATTTTCATTCTGACGTTCACGCCTACAGGAAGTGCGTGTATACCGAGGTTGGGTGTACGCCGTGCGCTGTCCACCCCTCGGTCCTTACAAGTGTACAATTTAATGTTCCAGTAGTAATCGTCGATAGGTGGTAGTGTTATAAGTCAGTGTCAAGTGTCGGGGTGTACGCCGTGCGCTGCCCCTCACGTTAAATAATTTTTTATGTGTTCATCGACTTTGTCAGTAAAACCAATTCACCAAATGTTCATATCGTTTTGTGGCCCCATGTATGAATTGTGTAGATATTTTATTGAGTATTTTGTTATTGTTTATATTGTGGGTTGAATGTGTACTGTATATAGGTTAAGGGTAAACGCCTCTGTATATCGTGTGTGATAATAAATCCATTTTTATAAAAAAAAAATGGCTAGCGCATTCGGCGTATCGTGATAGAGGACCATGGTTCGCGCACATGCACCAGCAAGTGTCGAGGATTTTAGTGTTCAGGTTTCGATTACTCTTAGTCAGAGGATATAGGTAATGAAAAAATAACAATATATATACTACGGAATATTTCTAAACATAACTCTATTATACAATATAGTTAATCTTCCCTTACTTGTATGAGGTATTTTCCCCACTTTTGTCAGGTAGGTAGGATTAGGGACGAATAGTACTATACTTGTGAAAATTTACTCTACATCTAAGAGGTAATTTTACGTTATATGTAGAGCTAATTAGCTTCCCTTACATGTAAGGGAATTTCATCTCAATTTTTTTTTACAGTGTACATCATCATGTTTTCGCCTCTTCATAGGCTCAGCAGTATCGTCGATTTCGGTCTTCACATCTACGAGTGCCCCATTGCTCTCCCTGAGTACATCGAGACGAGTAATGGGCTTAAAAATGTCTTCTTTTATAAGGTCGCGTTAAATTTTGGCTATCTTGGCGAGCAAATGTTTCGAGCAAGCTGACCGTATCGTCCGATGCAGTTCGCTGGCAATGTCCGACATCACATTGAATCAACATTTTCACTGTTGATCTCTTTTATAGGTTTACTTTTGGCTCTCCGCCAAAATATTTTCATTCTTGCCCAGGCGTTTGCTGCAGACATCCAATACGTCCCTGCTGTAATTTTGAATATCCGTTTTCGTGGCGAGGTGGGAAATCGAGGAATCGAATGTCTGTGTCATTCGTTCCAGGTTTTTAAGATTCGCTTCATTTTGCGCAGATGCAACATTCAATCTGTCGCTAATTTGCCTTCGAACACTCGTTACGTTCTCGTCCATGGCCACCATATCACGGGCCATCCTCGTATTCACACGCCCCATCTTCGCCCCGAGCTCGGACAGGTAGTTCTGGAAGAATGTGTTTTGTTCGGTCAACACACTGCGCAATCCCGTGATGATGCCATTGCCATCCCTGTAGAAAATAATGGTAAAATTACCTGACAAGTGTAAGGTAATATTCGCAAACTTGTGGGGGAAACATAGTTTTCCTTACGTGTCAGGTAAAATTACCGCACTCTGGAGTAAAATCCATGTACACGGTAGTGAGAAATCCCATACATGGATGGGAAAATTACCTTAGGACGTGTGGATCTCATTGTCGATTTGTAACTATTTGATAATTGTATAATATTTTCTACATAAACTTAATTGTTATTGTCTAGTCACACAAGCCCAACATGGCTCTTTATATGTAAGGTATAATTACTGCACTCTGGAGTAAAATTCACATACATAGCGGTGGAAAATCCCATAAATTGATGAAAAAAATACATTACGTGTACATACATGACATGTGCATCTCTTCAGCATTGTCTCAACAGCTAAGTGAGAGGATGGGCGGAAGAAACAATTATTTAACACATTCATATTCATTTTTGATGGCATGTTGTCGTCTTGGCATAACAGACAACGCTTCGGCAAGTTATTATGAAGATATATGGTTCGCGTCCACCTTCCGGCAAATGTCGGGGATTTTAGAGTTAAAATGTCGGTTACTATATGTCAGAGGATTTAGGTAATGAAATTAATTTTCAGCATTAATACACCATGCATTTTTAATATAATTTTATTACACAATATAGTTAATATTACCTTACTTGTATGGGGTTTTCCCCCACTTTTCTTAAGTACGTTTCCCGTACGATTAGGGAATAGTACCTTACTTGTAATGTAAATTTACTCCATTTTTGACAGGTAATTTTACCTTACTTGTAGAAGTAATTAGCTTCCCTTACATATAAGGGAATCTTACCTCTAATTTTTTTTACAGGACGAAATATTTAGTAGCAACATTCTCGGATCGTTCGGTTTCGCCAACATTTCGAATTATTCTTCTACCAGTGTAGCAGGTTCCATCGGTTCTTGGTACGAGACAACCTCCATCTTTGTCTGCGTCAAGACGCAGCTTGAGGCTACTTTACCCGAATTTCGATATCCTGTAACTCATTCTCGACAGTCGACGATCAACTGATCAAATACCCAACGGTACCGCCCCTTATATAAGGCCAGTCGTTAACGATCGTCAAAAACCAGTACTTGTCTTTCCAGCACAAAGCACACAGACTCTTGAAGTCTGATAGCGTCATGGGTGTATCGACATGATCATCTTAAACATGCAGCAAATTCATATCGTCCGTGCGAAAAAGCACCAACATGTTTGAATTATCGCTGAGCAGCTGTTTGGGCATGTGGTAATAAGTCTGGCCGAGGAACACGCAGTCCACCTTCGCATGCCATCACAATGCTAAAGTATGCTCTCATACAAATGTGTTTCTCGCAGGCAATGTCATCGAAGGCAAATATCGAGTTTGCCAATACTTCGCTCCGAGGCACCCCCTCGTTTTCGCTGCACGGGAAATAAATTACGCCATCCACGGCCTGCAGTACTCATGCAATAGCTTATATTTCTCTTGCTGGAGCGATATTGAATATAGGTACACGTTCTCGAACTGAAGGCCATTCTCTTCTTCCAGCAGACTCAGTGGTGCGCATGTTTCCCCGCAATTTGATGGCCCTGTGATGATGCAACTTACTGTATTCGGTAATAGTCTTCCAGGTTGTGATTCGTGGGAGATATCTTTATATTGAGCACGAATGCATATGGATAGAGTAACATCTTGCTTGATGATCTGTAAACTGTTTTCTTCTGTGTGATTTATTCCATACACTGGATGATGAGCAGGAGAGTAGGAGAATTAGGGGAAGGAGGAGGTACCATAAACAACCCTTTCGATGACATTAAGCACGTTTTCTTGGTAATATAACGTTCTTCAAATTGTCACTCCGAATAAACTGCCTCTGGCAGAGTTTGCACTGAAATGACATATTTAAATATGTGATACATCCGTACTGTCCCAAGTCTAAAATGATACTGAAAGAAAAATGTATAAAATAAGCGTATTTATAAGTTTTTAGGCCAGTTAATCACGATGTTTCGAAGAGATAAGAAGACCATAGCTGGAACAATCCACCGTTCGATCTGTACATTCCAGGATACAGGTTCTGTGGGCCGGGAACCAAGCTAGCTAACAGGCTGTCGCGCAACGAGGCGGGCATAAACGCCCTGAACGAGGTGTGCAAGCAGCACGACACCGCCTTTTCCCAGCACAAGGATCTGCAAGCTAGGCACCGGGTAGACAAGATACTTGCACAGAAGGCCGACAAATAAGAAAATCACCAGACACCGGACTCGGAGAAAAATATCTGCGTGGGGGGGGGGGGGGTATCTAATGTGATGAAAGCCAATGTGAAGATGGGCATGGGTGATAAGAGCAAGAGTAAGGCACGTGGTAAAATGGGGACAGGTACGGAAGGCAAGAGAAAGGCACAAGTGAAACGAAAAACAGTGACAAAAGGAAGTAATGCGTGCAAGGCTAAGAACACATTTACCTTCTCGCAGGCAAAAACCATATTATTATAGGATTAAGATTGATTAGAAACTGATATGGACTCCAAACCCACATGGGATAATTGGATAACATTTAAACACAAATAAAATCAACCACCACGCCCAAAATGACCAAAAGAGTAAACATGACAATCGTCCAAACTATATTTCTGACAAAAGAGTGCAGGATGTTCATGAACATATTAGAAGCATACCTGTGTACCAGAGGCACTGCAGT
The DNA here is from genome assembly GCA_029891345.1 of Dryococelus australis. NCBI lineage: Eukaryota > Metazoa > Arthropoda > Insecta > Phasmatodea > Phasmatidae > Dryococelus > Dryococelus australis. Next base: position 36,628,110 of record CM057000.1, on the reverse strand, counting down.
CGCAGAAAGAATCCGAAACGAGTGCATTTTGATAGTGCCTTAAATATAGCATTATTGTATAGCAACTATTCCTTTAAATACTGTGAAGGCAGACATGCTGAACCTGTTACAGAAGACAAATACAGTAGAATATTTTGTGACAGCTACAATATTGGGTTTAATTTACCCAAGTCTAATACTTCGCCATCTCTATTGGCCTGCGACAGACGATGCCCATACCGAAACTGACCTGCGGTCCTGCATTGTATCTACGAAAGATTTGGACCAACAATGTGGGCATACATGACTTCAGCATGTATGTGGGACACATGTTTATGTGGGATGGGGAGTGTTGCTAAAATAGGCAGTGATGAAATAGCTGGTTGTTTGTAAACATGTATTCGTGCCATGGACATAAAGGCTGAAAAGCTGGTTATTTTTCCTGGCAGCTGTGGAGGCCAAAATAAAAAGTACAACATTGTTAGTCTTCACAGTTATCTTACCTCCACAGGTAACTTCACTGAAATCTAACATTACTATCTAATAATGTGACTTATGTGTCTACCATCCGATCTGGATTTCTCCAAGATTGAAAAATACAATGAGGAAAGGAAACGAAGTTTACAGTTACAACATTGACTAATGATGATATCCTTGACTTTCCCAGATAACGAAACTACCTTAAGACCAAAAAAAAAAAAAAATATGAGTGTTGCGACATCGATAAAAAAAAAATATTTGTATTAAGTGCGAACAAAAAACACCAATGACGATGAAAATAAAGCATCAGATGGATACAGAGTTTCTTAGTGTTTCTCTGAAAAAGAGAGATAAATTGATCACGTCACAGAATTATGATGGTCCTAATTACATCAATAAGAATAACCTTGATCTTCTAAAGGAATTGCTTTCATACATACCATCGATACATCATGGCTGTTATAACAACCTTCTAGCAAACCCTGATACGGAAGAAGAAAGTATCAACCCAGAAGTAGTTTATTACGTTTTCTTACAGTGTACCAGGACTAACATGTTTTGTTACAGTGTACCGGGACTAACATGTCATGTTTTGTTACAGTGTACCAGGACTAACATGTTTTGTTACAGTGTACCATGACTAACATGTTTTGTTACAGTGTACCAGGACTAACATGTTTTGTTACAGTGTACCAGGACTAACATGTTTTGTTACAGTGTACCAGGACTAACATGTTTTGTTACAGTGTACCAGGACTAACATGTTTTCTAACCTGCGTGTAAAACTGCAGCAAAGTAGGAATTTCTTCAATGTAATCTAGTGTATTAAAACGACGTTAATTATGTACTTTCGTATAATAAAATAGGAAAACACTTTTGGTTCAAAAATGCCTTTTTATTTTTGGTGGAAGGCAGTGCTAACCCACAATAATTGTGAATATCATATTATTTTATTAATATTTATAGACTAAACATTTTTGTTCATCGAGTTATTGTGATTTCCATTAGCGTAGACAATCGTTTCAAATAATACCTATCTATATTTCACACAAACCTGTTTTACGGATTAAGACATACCTTACATCTCCGAATGATGGCTGCGTGTGTTAGCGCTTTCTTCAACTGACCACTACAGATAAAACACACGCAACATGAATGAGATTCCTAAGACAAAAGCCTGGACCTTAAAATATAAGGTGACAAGAGTTAAATAATTACTCGTTAATGCTACAGGAAAGCAGATAAAACTAGATAAATTATGATTGCAGATGCATGAAAACAGTATTATCAACCTTGCCACGCACACAAATCAGCAGGAATAACTTAAATAAAAGCTGTTCACAATAAAATGAGCACTTTTGCAATCAACCTTAGAATAAAGTCACTGCCTCTGCCTGCATATATTTTAACGGGAGCAATGAGTGACATGTGTCCAGTAAAGTTGGTAACGATGGAGGGGAAAGTAGTTACATATATTAACGTTGAACACAAAGTGTTAGGTAACCATTTGTGACAACTTAAATTATTTCTCTCACTTTTTGTATTGTTTTAGTACATAGAAGTGTAAACATTAGCAGATCTGTACACTATTTACTTTTCTAATATTTTCACAGTTTCGCATGACCGATGCATGAATAAAGTAATGAGGCTCATGGCAATGTTAATTTTATATAACGTGGAAGAACACACAACGTGTATGCAAGTAGATATTAAACAGGGCTTTCAAAAGTGCTAATTTTACTGTGAACGACCTATATGTGCAAAAACTCTCAGTAAAAAAACATAATACGCAATACATCACTGCCAGCAACCAGCTTAATAAACTGCCTAATTCTACTTAAGAGTTGCCACATGTGCAAACATATATTCATGTAAATTGCCCCAAGTTACTCTCAGCCTCCCAAGTAACCCGATATGACGGTAGGTAAGTAAGTAGGTAAGTAAATAAGTATTTCGTTGAGCCTTCATACAGGTGTCATTATAAGTCCGGCATGATAAGCTTTCCCATTCATGTGCGGTAGCTTACATACATATATTTAGAATTAATTTAAATGCATTCTGGAATTTACAGATTCGTGAAGTAACGGTGCTGAATATTTCTATACTTGGGACTTTTGAAAGTCATGTATGATTTCTTTTATTCCTTGTTTTTGCACGTTGTGTCTTTCTGTGGTATGTATAAATTAGTATTATCATGGACAAAATGAAAGGACACATCAACAAAGCGACTACGAAATTATTACCTAACGTGCATGTATTATTATGACTCACTTACTGCAATGTGTAAAAATAACACTTACAGTAATAATAAATATAATAAAGTGTATCTCAGCAATTGAACAACTGAATCAAAACTCTTCCATCAAACACATGTTTACAGTTCTCTACAATCTTTCGGAATCATTACATTATCAGGTTAGAAATATAAAGGTTTCATTAAACCTAAAATAAAATTAAATTTGACTTTTTACTTGGTTTATGTTACTGTTTTTGTACTGATTTCTAGTTGATTAAGGCTGTTCAAATGCGTCATTTCTTTTTTGAAATTCCTACTATCTATCTTATTTCGCTATCACCCATGGGTTTGGGAAAGACATTTCGAGGAAACGAAAAATAGATTCGTGATATAGCTACCATTTACGAGGCTTTAAATATTCAACGACACTTTCTGTCGTGAGTCTTATTGCGTATTTATCTGTGAATCTATAAATCGATAGACAGTCAAAACTTTTCTTTCCCCTGCATTAAGAAACACAAGTTGAATATCTCCCCTGGTTGCTTAGTAGGCTGCAGTATCTCTGGAAGAGATGATAGGTGACGACAATGGTCTGTCGCGATGGGGAAGAAGCGAGGGGGCCGAAGATGAGGGGCAAGATCCTTCCGAGAAAGGCTTGGTATTTCTAATCCGACTGATGAGATACTCCGCCTTGTGGCCGCTGGAAGGAGACAGCAAGCTGTACCACGCTTACACGGCAATGCTGTGCTTAAACCTATACACGTTCATCACTTTGCTCGCGCTCGTCTACTTCATCGACCAGCGGGACACCGTTTCCGTCATAGAGAACACTGCGTACATCTTGCTAATGCTCCCGACCCTCGTCAATGTAGTATCGTTGGTGACCAAAAGGAAAGAATACGAGGAAGTTATATCCAGCATCCAGGGAATCGTCTCTTTCAGGCAGTCTGATCCGGACGACGTAGTGAAGTCAGCCGTGCAACATTTCCTGGCCCAAGAAAAGAAATTGGTGACATCCTACATTTCTGTGTCCGTTGTCTCCTGTTCCTGCGTGATATTGAAACCCATAATACAGATTATGTTCAGAATTCTCCTCGAGGGGACTATGGATCAATCGCCTGACTCACTGACGCTCCCATTAAAGCTGCTACCTCCGGCGTTGAAGGCTATTGGTTGGCGAGCGTTCATTCTGGAATACCTCATGCAAGTCGTAATTTTGACCATGCTCTTCCCAATCGCCATATTCTCGGACATATTCTTCTGCATCATCATAAAGTACGCCTCGCACCAACTGGAAATCCTGAACAAAGTCCTCAGACATTTCGGACTTGACGAATGTAAAGTTCGTGAAGTGAATGGAAGTCCGACTACCAAAGAAACAGAAGAAATCTGTACGCAACAACAACTGACTACGAAACACGAAGCCAAGACAATAAATGCCGTGGGAGAAGGTGTATGCGTTGACATGTCTTTCGATGTAAGAAATCCACACGTGGGAAGGCAGGAGAATGTTGAAGGAGCTTTAAATAAAATCATGTTCCAGCATAACGGAATACTTCGGTAAGTGTCCCTTGTGGCCGATTATCAGCTTCAGGGCTGTGTATGGGATGTTGCATTTACTATTAAGAGCTGGTTGTCTGTCAAACAAACAGACCTGCCGTTCGCGGTTGGCCTGGACACCGAACAAGGTGAGTTATGATGCGGTGGTTGAGCAGTGAAGGAATATGAACATAGGAGAAATTATTCATTACTCCGAGAAAATTGCCTAAACTACAATAGTGTACACTACATTACCCACACACACAAATTCATATTTAGAAAATTCTCGGGCATCTGTATAGAAAATGAGTTTTTTACTCGCTCCGTTTAAAATATAACACTATTTTTAGTTCTGTATTTTTCCCAAAAATTAGCCGTATATTAATATTTCTGAAGACTTGTTGTCTAGCCTCCAGAAGTCAATGAAATGTCAAGGTGAATTTAGATTCAGAAACATTAGTATTTGGGTTCACCAAGGGGAGTTACAGCCAGAATTCCCTTAAAGTCGATATAAAAAATGATACATTCTTCCAGAACTGCAGTAGGTATACATTCAGACCACTGCGTCACTCTAGGAAGTGGATCTACAAGTGTAAATCCAGCTGGAAGTCAAACACATTCCGACCAACTATTCCTTGTTTGTCTTACAAACCAGGTTTTCACAGGTCTGTGTAAATGAACACTTTCCATCTAATCGCTTTATGTGTAAGTGATGCGCACTAATGTTTGTTCCAGAAATGTGCATATATTAGGAGAGCTACTAAGCCCTGTGCTTTTATGCTATTACCTGGTTTCATCGCTCTGTTTCTGCCTGATAATCTATACTACAGTAAGTATTCTTTGCAGTAAGTATTCTTACAGTAAACATATTAAAAGTATTTACATGTTATATAAATTCCTTTTAAAAATGGTATGAAATGAATGAGCCACGACAGTCGCTGAAGACAGAAATTGACCTGAGGAAAACATATGGCTGTAGAAACCAAATTTCTCTACCCAAAAACTTCCAAGTCTCTTGATACCGGAACATCAGTGTAGTTGGTTATTCGTGAAATTCAAATACTGTTAATTATGTAAGATATGTGCTGAAATTTTTTGAGTTACTCACATGGAATTCTACATCAGAAAGCAAAGTTTCTACTGCAGAGATATTTGTTCTTTCAGTACACGTTTTTAAGCAATATTTTTAATATTCTTATAACTAGAACAAAAATAGACTTAAATTTTTGATGCAAGCTCTGAAGTATTGTTCCCAAAACTCTGCAAATCACACATAGAATTTCTCTGTCGATTTTTATGTGTTATGGTGCTTTTAATTTCGACATCAAAGTATATTACGCACAAGTTTCAAAACGTATTGAGTTTTGTTCTTTAATGCACAAAGGGAAATAAGCGTTTGAAACAAACTACTACCAAATTTAACACTGTAGCTTAAAAATTAATACTTCTCTTCAGTGCATATTTGTTTATTGTGAGCTTGTTTGTGTTGCAACATAAAGAATAAATCTTGACACCTATTCTTGTTATTAAGTTACAAAACTCACCTCTCAGTTAGACAACTACCCCTTATTATAGGTGCTTTGTAAATAACGATACCAGCTAGAGTAATGTCACTTTATCACCGTTTAAATCACGCACGAGCGGTTTCAATAATTGATTCATTCCACTAAACCAAAACTCAGTTATTTTGTCTACGTTAAATTTCTTGAAAACATTTCCTTTTTAAATAAAGAAACTTTTTTTTTTTCCGCCCTGCATGCCACGTTGTTGTATATATTATAATTGCAAAGGTACGTTTATAATCGTGCCACTTATCCATGAATTATTTTTCAATACGAAGTTTTAAATGATGACTTCTTACTAGCCAAGTGCTGTACAATCTGTGTATATTTTAAATCATGCTGCATTCATCGTGTCTGTTGGTATTTTTAATGTATTTATTGAAGTGATGCACTCCCTTTACAGAAATCGGACAGGAGCCAGATTATAGTAGGGGGAGCATTGCTGTTGACCGTGACGTTTCGTTTACTGGCTCTGAGCTATTTTTCATCGGAGCTAACGTACCAGGTAAGTTGCGTTATTGCAATATGTATTGACTGGTAATTAGACAAAAATATTTCTCATAAACAGTCAGGCAGGTTAGTAAAACGAGGGACATTTTTATTAAGACGCTAGACATGACACTCTTACTACAATATATGTATACATTTACAGATGGGCCACTGGTTTAGGCTGTTCACGGCAAAGTGAGCACTTTTGGGGTCCTAGTTACTTTATATTTCTATCAGCAATATGCATCCTGCCACCACATTTTTAATTAAAGATTGCCATGTAAGTAATAAATACAGTGCATATATTTCACCTGACTCGAAATTTAACGTCGAAGATCACAATAAATTATATGGATTGGCTATTATTCCAAATGCGAGGGCTTCAAAAAGTGCTCACTTTACCGTGAATAGTCTATATCAGCATTCGGTTACGCCCAATATCTCTTTAATGCAATTTTGCTTCAACAATGATCCTACAAAAGTATTTAATAAAAACTATCATCCATAATTAATTTCTATTTCTAAAATTTTAGTTCCCTTATATAGCGCATTTTCTGTATCATTATATTAAACAGTAGCACAAACAGTCGAATTGCTGAGACAATTTTTCTCTTATAAAATGCTTCCCGGAAATGCTACATAGTTAAAAAGGAGGCAAAGGAGGCAGAGTTTTCCTAAAACTCAATTTATAGCTTAAAAAATTAACACTTGAAATATAGTTAATTTTCAGTTTTGAAGATACGTCATTTAAAAAAGTTGAAAAGTAATACGTAATATCAAAAATGGAAATAATTTAATTATATAGGCTGTTCACAGTTTCTTACAACTTTCTGAAGTCCTACTAAAGTTATTCTTCTAGGATATTGCTCTGCCTCATGCTAACGAAGTTTAATAAAGAAAAGAGAAATTTAAAAGTTTGATAAACTTTTACAATTTCAGATTAAAGAATCGAATAAAACAATTAAGGCTAGAAAATTACACCAAAGTAACGACGTACAGGGTTCGTGAGCACTCAATGTAACATTATTTTGCATAATAACTATTTCTTAATAGGCGTTACAAACACAGGATTTTCTCCCTGTGTGACTCAAACCTTTGGAAAAACACCCCATGCACGATGTGTTTGGTTATTTCCTAAATGCACCATGCATCACAGCCGTTTCATAACTCTGTTATCATCAATCTTATTATTTCTCGTTAGTTTGAAGTTTTACCTATACTTTATTGATAAATTATGATATTTAATTAATAATTATATTCACCAAAACCAGTGAGAAAACGTGTGTTGGTAGCGCCCAGTAAGAAATAGTTCTCAAGCAAAATACTTTTACAACTGTGTGCGCACGAATTCGGTGCGACGTCCTTTGGTGTAATTCTCTAGGATTAGTAAAGCTTAGCTTGCACGAGGCGGAGGAATATCCTGGAAGTAGAAATTTAGCAGGGCTTCAGACATGTATGAAGTAACCATGCATGGATTATGACATTAACCCCATATAACTATTTCCTAATAAAGATAGAATTAAATGTCCAGCAGTTATATTTGCTGCTAATCGTACAAATGATGTTCCTTGTCAAATAATGTTACCGATAGTTTCAATACAAACTATAAATTGTAATAATATAGTAGGGGTTCCTGTTGGAACTAGATGTGTAAATATTCTTTCTGTATTTTTAATTCAACCATATAATATTAATGATAATCATAGTGATAATGCTAAACTTAATGTTATAGTTAAATGTCTTATTCTTGTGAATAAATATGGAAATAATTCTATTGTACTTTTAACAATAATTATTGTGAATAGTGAAATTAATACTATTGTATTTTCTTAATAAATTATTCAGTTCATTATTTAAAATATTAAATGGTTTATTTCATATTAATGAGTATTTGAACTAAACTTTTGGAAAATAAAAAATCATTCACAGCAAGTTGTCTGCACGTATGCTACTCTACACATTCGCATGCCAGCTCCCAGTTCAACGAATTAAGGAAAATAATCCTACGTCTGGACTTTGAATGGAAGTGTATTGTTTTGATTTATAGCATACCATGTTTGCGATTTTTATATGCACGCTAAAGTACGAATTTGCATAATAGCAAACCTCTAGGTTCCTGCGAATTTCAGGTTCCCACTTGAGTGGCGTAAGGATACAGCCATTATACCTATGCCAATGTAAATTTCACATATGAAAGTAGGATAAAAATTCAGGTGTAAGGTACATATTAAGCAGGACTCGAAAAAAATGTCTCAGTCGTGAACAGCAGTGAGAGAACATCCAACAAAATATATGCGTTTATAGGGCCGAAAATATATTTAGTTGCTCCAACAAAATATTTTGATTAGTAAACAAAACTTGAAAGGAAACAGATTAATTTTGCTCATCCAAAAAAATGCACGCCAAAAGAAATTAGGCTGCCAAAAAAATTGTTGGATCAACTGTATATCATTGTTTGGTCACGTGATTGATTGCCTATTTCGAAAATAAAACTAGATAGTTTGTTTGAATATTTTGTGGCAATTAGGAGAGTAATAGTGTTTGTTAGTGGAATTATTAATGCTTATTCATGTCCTAATAAAAATAAGTTCAGCTGGAAACTAAAAATTAAAGCTGTAAAACTTGGAATATTTATTTTCGCATGTTGTACAGTATTTTAAAAGTGTATTAAAAATATTCCGTTTTAATAAGTAATCAGTTTAGCTGCAGTTGCTAGGGTGATTCACTTTGCGCCCGAGGTCGGGCGAAACTGTTAACTGTTTATAGAGCCAAACAAATCTTCACTTTCTCCAAAAAGATCATTGTTTGGGGAAATCATAAAAGATGAACAAACTATTTTGGTTTCGACAACAAAATATTTCATTTATCTGTACAGCATGTAGCAATATTGCATGTCAATACTTCTGGCGAACATTCCTCATATCTAGTGGATGAAAAAATGTTTTATTTAACATAGGTCTGCAAAAGCTTCGTTTCTTCGCTACAGCCCACAACACATAACGTACAGCGTATGGCTTGCGGGCTGGATCATGGAGCTGTGGAATGCCATCGCAGTTATAATTGGCAGCTTCATACCAGCCCCTGAGGAGCCCTGATTTGAATCCACTAGACTTTTATTTGTGGGGACATTTAAAGGCTCTTGTGTATGCGACCCCAGTGGAGGATGTGGATACTCTCCGTAACCGTATTGTGGCGGGCTGGGAAACAATCAGGAATTTTACAGGGATTCATCAACACATCCGGGTGTCCATGCAACGGCGGGTTGATGCATGTGTTCGTGCTGATGGAGGGCATTTTGAACATTTCCTTTAGTGCCCTGTAAGCCTTCACACATGTGTAACTACTTTTTGTGCAGTGTGTGGTGTCGCGTATCGTGCAAACGAACGCTGCGATGTCATTCCATAGTATCATGATCCAGTCCGCGGGCCATACACTGTACGTTATGTATTACGGGCTATAATGACGAAACGAAGCGTTTGCAGACCTATGTGCATATAACATGTTTTCATCCACCAGATATGAGGAATGTTCGCCCGAAGTATTGACATGCAATATTGCAACATCATGCGTAAACAATTAATTTATTTTCTCCATAAAAAACTTTGCTTTGTTCAACAAAATGAAAAACGCATTTGAAACTGTGACTCATGTTAACTAACAAAAACAATATATATTGTGTAAGTAATTAAATATTGTGGCTTTTGTAGAGGGATTGGGTTTTTGAACAGGAGGACGTAGCAGATAAGGAAAACATAGCTGCAAATGGCAAGGTTGAATGAAGCAAGCGGTGCTTCTATTGTTTGACGTGACAGTGTATCATAGTCGCCACTACTGATGTATTCTCACCTCCTGTGTCGATACATCGGGCGCACCAGGCTACAGCGGAAATACGTCATGGTTGTTGTTGCAGAGCCTGGCGGTTAGCGACGCGGCCTACTTCAGCAACTGGCATGTCCTTGGCAGCTCTGGTTGCAGGAAGATCGTCGTCCTCATGTGCAGAGCGCAGAAACCAGCCATCATGAGGGCTGGCTTCCTCGTCGCCATGTCCCTCCAGACTTTCCTCTCGGTCAGTTCACATTCCTTCACGGGCGCTGCTCGTGAAAAAAGTTCAATATGTTATACTTAGAGGTAGCGAAATTTCGCAAGTTATATTTCAAAACACTATAGGGTGGTTTACCTATCTTGATTGGCCGAATTACTTTTAGACACGTGTCTAACTGTCTCCACACGAATCACGTAGGAGCCGTGCCGATGTTGCCGAATTCTAAGTGGTACGGTCAAACATGAAAATTACTTCTCAAATAGACAGGAACCAACGCCAACAGACAAACTGCGGTTGGGTGCTTATAGTATAGTCTACTGTATACTGATATTTTTTTCGCGAGAAATCACTAGCTCTAGTTATTTTTGTGCGGAACAGTGCTCAACGTGTAAAAATTATTTACAGGTATTATATTATCCCATAAAAAGTTTTACTATATATTTGATATATTTTTACTACAGTGGCATGTCGAAATCACAGTTTTTGTGTACTTGGAACGTACAAATATAGGCAATAAACAAAACCATTTACAGAAAATTTCAAGATTTGTGACAGAAAGATCATGCCTTAATTCATTTTGAAGTATGCTCAACAAAATAATTTTCACAAAAACTCATTGACTACAAATAAAAAATACGCAAAATGTTCTTTATTTTCAGACATTTTTAAATACTGAATAATTATTTCATAACGTGCTTTGAAATAATTAATGAAATAACTCATGGTATCTCATTATAAACGAAATCATCTCATTTCAGTAAGTGAGTTGTTAGTTTTTATTATTTATACGTCTCAGAAACACTAAAATTGTGATTTTGGCATGCCATCATGCAAAACATTTGCGGTATATTTTTTTATGTGAGAAAATAATAGTTGTACGTAATTTCGTAAAAGTATAGAATAATGAATTTTTTTCCTCGCCAGCATCCTTAAGGTTTCTGTATTTATGTTAGGTAGGTAAGGTGGTGGGCTTAAGTTACCCACCTCGCTGGTCTAATAAATACGTTTCAGTCGTTTGGTAGGAAACACGTGGTTTACGTTTTTGCTGCTTTATTTATTTTACATACAAAATATTTAGAGTCGTCATTCGACAAGCATCACGCGTTTGTTTCCACTAGTGGGCCATAAAAATGTAGGGTTTCGGCTTGTACTCATGTTTAGCCAAGTCGCCGACAGAAAAACTTCACGCCATCTGGGCGCCTTGCGAGTAGAGGCGATGTAGTATTTCGTGAGAGAGCAATAGTCAGCCTTAAAGCTCACGCATTTGGTGGTTTCGATCAGGCTAAATATAGGCTCTTCACGGTCAAATGAGCACTTTTGAAAACCCTGCTTAGGATATACATGTATGCACCTTGCGTATTCTTCCGCCTCATGTAAAATTAATACCGGCGAGGGCCCCATCACTGTATCCATGTGTCGGTTCAGTGAAATTGAAATTAAAAGAAAATTAAAATATTTTACAAACATGCTAATTTTACACGTCGAAGTATTAAAATAAATAATAAAGCGAAATAAAGTATTTAAGTCATCAGATATGGTCACATAACACTTTTTATTCGACGTTCAGAAATGAACTTACTTTCCATCCATCGTTAGCAATTTTACTGTGCGCATGCCACTCAGTGCGCCAGTTAAAATTAATGTAGGTATACGCTGTTCACGGCAAAACGCGTATTTTTGAAAGCCCTGCTTAAGATCTACTTGTGTGTACGTAGTGTGTTCTTCCACCTTATATAAAATTAACATTGAAATGGACCTCATCACTTTATTCAAACATCGGTCAAGTAAATCTGTGAAATTATTTGAAAAATAAATATTTGACAAATTTTCATATTATTACACTGATGCATTAAAATGAAAGAGAAAGCGGAAGAAGTAATTTAAGTTATAACAAATGTTTACCTAACATTTTTTATTCATCGTTGGGCCAGTTAAAATGTATGCATGTAGGAGCAGTGGCATTTTTATATAGGCTGTTTACGGTAAAGTGAGCACTTTTTAAGGCCCTTCTAAGTTTTCCTTTCGTCCTATTTCCACCTTCCTGCTGCTTTTTAATATAAACGTTGATTTGTGACGAATAAACTCAGTGTATACATTTCACCACCCTCAAAATTTAATGCCTGATGTTGCAATAAGATATATTTAATAGTGGTTAAAACTTGTTGGCAGGGCCTTAAAAAGTACTCACTTTACCGTGAACGACCTATAAGATTGATTTTAAAAGCTCTCACTTTATCGTGGACAGCCTGTAGTTACAGGCAGGCGGCACCCTTAACGTCTCGTCGACAGCGAGGTCTTCAGAGACAGAGCATGTTTATCGGAGAAGCAGGGACGGGCAAGGAATAGGCCGCAGCCTGTAGAAAGGAACCGACCCAGCATTCGCCTGGAGCGATTTCGGGAAACCATGTAAAACCAAAATTAGTATGGCCGGATGGGGGATCGAACTCGAGTCCTCCGGAATGCGAGTCCAATGTGTTGCAACGGACCGTATGTTGCTAGAATGGTACTTGCAAAGAGAATAATCAATAGTCTATGTAATTAATACTGCGTCACCTCGCACGCCTGTGTGTTACCAACACTGTTATTCTTGTAGAATTTATACAGAATGTTGTAAAATTACGTGTCAATACTTCGGAGTAACATTCCTCACATCTGGAGGATGAAAAAATGTTATACGAATATAGGTCCACAAATGCTTCGTTTCTTCACTACAGCCCGTGATACATAACGTACAGTGTATGTCCCGCGGGCATGTTACTGTGGAATGCCATCGCAGCTGTAATTGGCAGCCTCATACCAGCCCCCGAGGAGCCCTGATTTGAATCCGCTAGACTTTAATTTGTGGTATTCAACCCCAGTGGACGATGTGGGCACCCTCCGGAACCGTATTGTGGCGGGTTTGCGAAACAATCAGGAATTTTCCAGGGATTCATCAACGCATCCGGGTGCCCATGCAACGGCGAGTTGATGCACGTATTCGTGCTGATGGAGGGCATTTTGAACATTTCCTTTAGTGCCGACGATAAGCTTTCACACATGTGTAACTAATTCCTCTGCAGTTCCGACTGTTATAGGTGTAATGTCGTAGTGTGTGGTGTCGTATATCATGCAAACGAACGTTGCAATGGCATTCCATAGTAACATGATTCAGCCCGCGGGGCATACACTGTACGTTATGTAATATGGGCAGTAGCGAAGAAACGAAAAGTTTCCGGACCTATGTCCATATAACATTTTTTCATCCTACCTATGCGAGGAATGTTTCCCCCAAGTATTGACATGCAATTTTGCAACACTCTGTATATGAGCTCATTTTCACAAATAAAACATGATTACCAATTTTATGTGTCAACATCTCAATTTTACTGATGCTAAAAAAAATAATGGATACTATCTCACTCATTTAATTAGGGAAAACGTGGTATTATGCTAACTCAAGGTGGGCACGTAATCATTAAAAAAAATTTCAAATTTTATTTCTTTTGTCAAACGTGTAGTGTCTTGCATATAGGCGTATGTGAGGAGGCTGGAGCTGCTTTTCGCGAGGGACAAACCTGTCGCCACGGCAAGCCTGAAGAATGGACGACGTGAGTTGAAGTGGGGGTGGGAACGCAGGGGAATTAAAACGGGGAGTAAACGGGAGAACCCCGAGAAAACACCCACACTCACTGCAGTGTCTGTCACTCTCCCCACATGACAGTTACCGGTGCCTGGGATCGAACCCGGGACCCCAGGTGGGCAGTTTATTAAATATAAATATTGACGCTAGCGTCCGACCGGCTATAAGTTAGTGTCTATCTCTTGAAAAAGCTGTAAAAGAGGTTTTTTTTTTGTTGTATAGTTATGACTTATTTTCTGCTCGTAATCTAATTATAATTCCAGGTGATCCAGGCCACATATTCCTACTACAACATACTCGCTAACATGGATACTTCTTGAAAGGGAACTAAGTAAATTATTATTGTACTTCTGTATTCTATTATGTAGAACACAATTAGCAACAAAGCTTCATGAAATATGTACAAATATATATTAGCACTGAGATACTGAGTTACAAATCAATGTGTATAAACAAATATTGCAATGAGATTGAAAGTGCTTGTTTCTTTGAAGTACCTTCCTTTAAGAGATAATTTCGTAAATGAAGCTGAAAGTAATTTTAATGATAGTCCAGCTTAGCGGTCATCTGGATACAGACAAGTGATCCTTCGGGGGACTGAAAGTAATAAGCTGGACCCTGTAAGAACACACGTTGTAAGTAAAAATTCGCTATCTGTTTGCAACGGGGTCATCCTTTGGTGACAGAAAAACCTCCACACCCTTTCCCTCATGTTTGGTCTTCGTAGAGATATCAGCGTATTATTCCAATCACATTAGGATTTATTTTGTTATTTTTGACACAAGCCAAGCCTTCTGAGCAGGAGAACATCTTGAAGAACACTGCTGCAGAATAATTCTATTCACATAGCTGATGCCTAAATCATGTTTATATTTGCTGAAACTTCGATAAATAAAAACTTCATTGAATGTTACGAATGTGCGTACATTTTTTCTCCTATGAATAATTTCTTGTATACTCAGTGTTACTTGCTAATTGTATTGCATTCCCGCAACTTTATTTTGCAAACTATTTGTTAAAAATGTATAAATTATATTCTTTTGTTTTGTAGATTATTGAAATGATTTCTTAAGATTAAAGAGCGTGTATTATCAGAAAATAACATACTTTCAATGTGCACCGTAACATCCCGAGTGTCGCCGATGTTCGTGCTCCGTACGGGGTCATACTCACGTGAGGAGAAGTTCGAACCAGTGAAGTAGATACATTTGGCATGCCTGGGTGCACCGGAAGACGGGACCCGTCATCTTGGAGTCCGTCGTCTCGGGGGCGACCAATTTTTCGGGGGTGGGGTGGGGAATGTATACCTGTTTCTCCCTGATTTTATGCAAACAAACACTTCTGCTGCCCCTTATTATGCGCCTTAAATATACCATTACACTTAAATGGTCATCATCCTATTTTTTTAAGTATATAAAACATACGAATCAACACTTGTTTTTTTAACTTTCCTCGTTTCAATTTTTTAAAAGAGAGAAATTATTACATGTTTTTTATTTAATGAATGATAAGTTGTAGGAACATCACATATGCATTACCCCAGTGTATAATATGAATTGATACCGATATGATTGGCGAGTGAAAGGCTTCATTGTACTGAAGAAACAACACTTTTATACACACAGCGACGTTCATATGCTATGATTAAATGTTTTTTTTTTTTTTTTTTTTTTTTTTCTGGAGCGGGTTATGCTCCGAACCTTTGTTTGAAGAAGTGGTGACTCTGTTGTACATAAGACGCGTTGCTATCTTCCTCTACATGCCACATTTCAGCATGGGTTAGGCTGTGTGAATGTTACGAGTCAAAGGTTAAAACAAACTCGTATCCTCAGGCGAATTCCAAGGACAAAATGCAACTACAATAATATGGTTTCTCCTGACCTTTCTCACTAATGGAAGATCTTGTTAAGTGACGCCTTTCCGGTTCGGAGACACTTCTTCGCGCTCTATAAAGATAAATATTCGCACTCTATAAAATATGTTTTAACTCTGGGAATATGTTAAGCTCATAATGTAATAAACAATTACTAACTGTGGCACAGTTGTGAAATATCCACCTATTTTACATTTTTATACACTGGTGGAAGAGATATTTTTTAAGAGAAGAGCACACTTTTTTAAATCACTTGGAAGATAGAGAAGAGATATATGTAAAATCCAGGGTAAAAAATACCTGAAATAAACTCTATTTCTCTATTATTAGAGCACGTACGAAGTAATACCACTCGATGGCAATACGCTTGACATTGACATACAGAAACCTTTAATCGGTCATTACTATAGTGACATGAGCATATACATGTAGCAGTTATTTGTATGAATTTCTCTTGCCAACAAACGTGACAAAGTCTGTTGGGCACACAGTTCCATTCTGGAGGAATATTTTCCTTCCTAGCTTCGTTATCAGGTTCTAATATCCAGTTCCGCATGTTGGAATAATTAAGAATATTCAGTCAACTACGTACACTTTACAGGAATGATCAAAAACTACATATTCTTACTAAAATCAACTGTTATTACGGTAGGCAATTGTATTTTTGCACAGTTAACATGCAGACAAATATTTCTTTGATATAAGATAACAGTGACAATTATTTGTAAACAGCCACAATAATTTTTATGGAGTCTTAATATGAAGAGTAGTGTGTTTCAGGAAATAATTTCGTCAATTATTTGGTAGTTCCTAATTTCCGGTCACTTTGTTCCACGACCACGATTCCTGTATTTTCATTATTCCTATTTTAACAAGACTGTATACAGAATTAATTAAAATTAATAAGTTAAAACTGAGTAATAGGAACAAAGGATTTAAGAAAAATACACTGAATTTTATAGCAACATCTCATGACCAAACAAAGTGGCGCAACGGAGAAAAGTGATTCATGAATGATTTTTTTTTGCAGTGGGGTTAGTAATTAATTTAACCATTAATTTGGACATACTTCAATGCAAAATTTTGTTGTAACACGCAGAAAGCCCACAAAGTGACATAGAAACTAAGTTAACAAAAACAATTTAAAAAAAAAAACGAAGTAGTGTTGGCTGTAGTAAATAAATGTGCAGGTAACATACAAATAATTCTGTAGAAGGGATCTAGTTTGTTATCGTATGAAGAAAACACCCTGGGAACCGCAGAATGAGTGATTGATCAGCCGTACGGATGAATGACATAAATACAAAATGACAAGAAAAACCTGGAGGAAACGACGGCGACGACAAAAAGTGCGACGTCTTGGAAACTGTAATGTGTCCCTGGCTTCGGGCACACGCACGCCGAGGAAAAAATACAGATCGACTATGACAACCGGCAAATAAGTTCCGGGGTTTTTAGTAAGTTCATGGGGATCTATGAACTACTTCATTGCCAAATTATTCCGACGTGAAAGGCAGTCTTCAGCGATAAGGTTCTCAGCGACGAACATGTCCAAAATTTCCACTCTGCACTACACCACACATCACACACACGCACACACAGTCGTTAGCTATGCATCCATGACAAAATATAATATTTACTGAGCAATCGTACTGTTTGTTCATCTGTGGTGAAGTTTAGTCGTTAGAAAATCACGCTTAATGAAATAAACTTCAACATTACACATATTTCTGGCTGTTAAAGGCTGTTCACGATAAAGTGCGCACTTTAGAAATTAACCTTAGGAAAAAGTCACTGCTGCCTGCATATATTTTAAAGGGTGCTCTGAGTGGGAATGCACTCACAAAAGTTGGCAACGAAGTATGGAAAGCAGTTCCATATTTTAAGGGCTGATAAAAAATGTTGGTAACCATTTGAGATAACTTAAATTATTCCTTTCGTTTTCTGTTGCTTTAATGCACACAAAAGTTTAAGAATGAACATATTTTTAAATAATTCATTTTCTTAATAATTTCACAGTTTCATTTAACCGACTCATGAATAAAGTGATGAGGTCCATGTCAATGTTAACTTTACATAAGGTGGAAGAATACACAACCTGTATACAAGTAGACCTTAAGCAGGGCTATCAAAAGTGCTCAGCGTATAGTTTGCTGTACTGAAGTGTGACTGTCGAGCCAAGACAAACATCCTTTCAAGCAAGACGTTTTCATCCGGGTGATATCGTACATCGTTCATATATAGACTGTTCATGGTAAAATGAGCACTATTGAAAGCCCTGCTTAAGATCTACTTTTATGCACGTTGCGTATTCTTCCGCCATATGTAAAATTAGCATTGCTATGGGCCTCATCACTTAATGCTTCGGTCATGTGAAACTGTAGAGTTATTAAAAAAGTAAATATTTTACAAATCATGCTAATTTCTACACTTCGATGCATTTAAAAACAGAAAGTGAAAAAAAATATTTTTAATTATTCTCAAATGGTTTATTTGACGTTTACATATGGAACTACTTTCCATCCATCGTTACCAACGTTACCGGGAGCACGTCACTCAGTGCGCCCGTTTAAGTATATGCATGCAGGGTCAGTGCATTTTTTCTAAAGTTGATTTCAAAAGTGCTCACTTTATCGTGAACAGCCTTTAGTAATTCCAAATGTGTCGCAAATCAAGTTGACGTTTTTATTACTATCTCAGCAGGCATTTTTTTTTGCATCACACATCTTAATTACGGTTACCTGTCATTTCGTGGCTTTCATATATTGCAGGCTATAATCCGCCGTGAGGACAGCAGCCACATAAAATCGCAATAACCGCAAAGGACGCTCTGTTTTTTCCATGGCTGATCATTTCGTTTGCTCAGGAAGCATTAACTTCGCTGTCGTTGAAAGATAGGTGAATGGCCTTGCATTAACACAATCATAGTATCATTACTCAACAGATTGTTATAAATCGTATAGAAGAACCCTAACTGTGGAATCCACACGTGAACCCGTCAGAACAACTTTCAGTAAATCATGACGCCAGGAATTACGACCACTTGTTGCACCAACCACCAGGCAAGGCCGCTTGCAACCCCCACCCCCCCCCCTTCTACAAGCCAGCGATGGGGGACACGGTCACCTATACGACGCACCGATATAGGCCACTGTAAGGTAAGACCCGGCGTGGCGTATTTCCACATCCGACCAGCAGCCAAGGAAGACCACAGCATGGGTCTGTCCGACCGTCGTCAACCGATCAGCTAGAACCAGCCTCCGGCATCAAGAATAAGGTGGGGGACTGTCCATTGTAGTTGACTAATTAATCAGGCGTGTCAACATAGTTGTAACTTAGATTAATATCAATTATTGTAGCCTCTCCCAAGGGTTTAATCGTTCAGTATCATGCCAATTGTGTATAGCTGAAGTAATGCTTTGCAACTCGTTTTTCCTTGGTTTGTATTCTAGTGAACTGTTATCATGCTATTAATTAGTCTTTTCAATAGCAGATACACTGGGAAAATTAATCCATAAACGTAAGAGGAATACATTTTTAAATTTATTTCGTCTTACAATGTAGAAGCCAAATATTCTCTTTTGTGAAAGAAAGTGGGATATCGCTGAAATAGTTCTGAACTTGTATAAAAATCATAGAATTGCTGCCTATTAGAGAGTCACGTTGCAAAATTACAGTCTTGTTCGTTTACGTCCAGTAAAAGTTTTTATTTAATTGTGGCTGCAGTAAATATCTGTTTTTAGCTGAGTATGATTATACCCGTTACTAACACAGTTGGGAAACACATATACGCCTACCCAAATGACCTCTATGACATTAGGGAAAAGAAAGAGCCCCGGGTAGCAAGTGTAGAAACTGACATTTTGTATTCATACTTGAGGTGAAAAAACTATAAGTCTTCGCCACAGACTAGATATACTTTGGCAGATAAATATGTGTGTTCAGGTAGCAAATACTAACAAACCCTTTCAATCTGAGTGTACAATGGTTCGTGGCATGAGACGGTGATTTAACGACATACACTATATACAGAAGAAAACAGCCTCCAAAAAGGAAAATTTCTCACGTATGAAAACAAAATTCGTTGGCAAGACGATACTCCGTAGAGTCATAAACAGCTGCTGCCAACATCAAGCTCGAACTCGTGTTATTGCACCTGATATACGGAAGTTCACAATGTTGATATAAGGTAAGTTACAAACATACTGTTTGTTGTTGCACTTAAAATTCCAGATTTCTCTGTGAATGAAATGGTTAAATATGCTGACTGAAGAATATTGGCAAAATAAATACTTGCACACTCGTAAGCGCAGATAAAATCAAAGATATTCTTCTGCACTCTAGAGGAGCTTCAGACATGCCAGCCCTCGTACAATTGTCCCAAGTAAACTCAACTTCCGAGTGCGGTGGAATATTCGCACTGTGTTTATTACTTACATGGCAACTATAGCCTCGAAAATGCTCACTTTCCCATGAACAGTCTATACCTAGTATGTTTCAGTTTAGGATGTTACAGAAATTAGAAATTTTGCTATGCATGTAAAACATATCACGTTTTATTTTTCCGGAAATAAGACACTGTTTGGCAATGAAGCAGTCCTTATTTTTTCGGCCTGGCTTACACAATAATGCATGAGTTTCCTTGAGGCAGAATTAAAACCATTTCCGGAAATAAGTGATTTGCAATTCTGTCAGATGCACAAAATCAGGAAGATGAAACCATAAGCCTTATTTCCAAAAGAAGAGAGGCTGCTGATATATTACGCCTGACTGTGTATCCACTGTTGTGATTGATCAATTGAATCAGTTGTTCGTCCATTGGATTTGTCGGTAGTTAATATAAACATTCAAGATAATCACAACAATTTGCATTACTATCATATGGTACTACATTATAGCTTGACCTTTGTAATAAGAATACTAAATATTGTCTTGGATTAAATTATTTGAACGTGAGTCATAACTTGCTAACAAAATAACGTCACAATTAAATACTTGAGTTTACTTTTAGTAAAATAAAAAATGTTTCATCCGACCTCCCGTGGCGCAGTCCGTTGGTACGCCAACTATCTGGGGTGCGGGAGGCTTTGGGTTCGAATCCTGGGTAAGGCATGGGTGTTAATTTAAGTGGATATAAGTTAGTCTGCAAGCAGTCCCCTGCTAAGCTTTCAAGCATAAAACCGGGGGACGTTAGAAAGCCCTTTACAATTACAAAAATTAAAAATGATTCAAGTAAAAAATGTATGATCCACTTAATAAATTCATGGCAAAAATGAGCAAGAGCAGGAGTTGTAGAATTTTTTTTCTTAGATTTATAAATTAAAATTTGTGAAACGAGATTGTTATAATAAACATCCAAGGAGGTATCGAAAATGTTTGGGCAAATCGTTTACGTTTTTTCTCAAAGTACGTATGCAATTATTTATACCCCATGTGTAACTTAAAAGTATAAAGGTAGTATACTGCTGTACCAAGTCAAGAAACATATTCAATGACTTATTTTTGGGTACCACAAAATTTAAAACAAGTGTTTATAAAACTTATGTCTTCTTCATGAAATCTTAAAATTGATGAAAAAGTGGAACTGTTATTTGCCCTAAAATACAGTAGAAAATTATTGGTCATGAGGAAGACAGTTCAAGGAAATGGAGACTGGAGTGGGGATTTTCCATCCGTCTAGGTATAAAATATTCAACAATTTTTTTTTAAAAGACGTATTGCGCATTTGTGTCTAAATCTATAAATCGATAGTTACTGAAGGTCTTATTCCCACGGTGATGGCTAGAAGTCAGGAGATGATTCCAGGGACACGTCACTAAGATAATAACACTCACGCAGATGATCAACAAAAAAAATGGTTTGTACCAAATGGGTAAACGCGAGGGAGCAGGCGACCCAGTGGAAGAGCCATCCGACAAAACCTTAGCTTATGCAATCCGAATGATGAAATATTTCGCGGTGTGGCCGATGGAAGGCGGCAGCAAGCTGTACCACGCGTGCACAGTCTTAATTTGCTTCAACACCTTGGTGTATGTCCTGCTACTCTCTCTTGTCTACTTCACCGAGCAGCAGGATTCGTTCGCACTCATAGAAAACACTGCGTACATCTTGGCAATGCTCCCGACTTTCACAAACGTGACGTCGCTGGTGACCAAGATGAGAGAATACAAGGAAGTAATCTCCAGCATCCAGGAGTTCATCGCCTTAAGGCAGTCTCATCCGGACGACGTAGTGAAGTCGGCCGTGCGAAATTTCCTGGCCCAAGTGAAGAAACTGGTGAGATCATACCTGTCTGTGTCCGTTGTATCCACTGTCTGTGTGATCTCGAAGCCCATAATACAGATTATTATGAGAATTCTCCTCGAAGGGACTACGAACCACTCACCTGCTTCGTTGACGCTTCCATTAAAGCTATTACCTCGAGTGCTTAAGGCCCCTGGTTGGCTAGAATTCATCCTGGAGTACGTTATGCAAGTCGCAATGGTGACCATGGTGTTCCCTATGATTATATTATTAGACTTGTTCGTCTGCCTCATCATAAAATACGCCTCGCACCTGCTGGAAGTTCTCAACATAGTCCTGGAACAGTTCGGACAGGAGGAACTTGATTTTGAAATGAACGGCAACATGACTGCCAGAAATCTAGGCGGAGAAATTAACAAAATCTTATCACAGCCACAACTGGACAACATTCTCGAATCCAAGACAGTGCATCCTCTGGAGGAAGGCGAATGCGTCTACATGGCCTCGGATGTGAGAAATGCACGCGTGGGAAGGCAACAGAGCCTTGAAGAAGCTTTACGTCAGATCGCATCCCTGCATGACGGGATACTCCGGTAAGTGCCACTCGTCACTGAAGACAAGCTTTGCGTGTTCGATGGAATAATGCCTTCATACTGGACGAGCCTATTGTAAAGCCAATCCAGTTGCCTCACCTCAGGGGCAGACTTGTACTCCTAACCACATAATGTGTAAGGTGAGATATTATGAGTTTGTGGAGGAAACGTGTGATGGGGGGGGGGGGGGGGGGGGACGATTACCATGAGAAAATCACACATACGCCATATTATTGCACTTTGCACAGCCAAGGCATAGAATTTCACGAGCAGAAAATTCTCAGCCCGCCTACAGAGCCCATAGATGGTTCAACAAAATATCATTTTGACAGGCGTGGTGAATTTTCCAATGCGTGCATTCTACATCGTTCCACCATAAGCACATATTAACTTTGTTGTAGAGCGGGTACAGTGAAAAATATTGCGCGAGATTGTAAAATTTTAGAAACACGAGCTCTTGACAACTATAACAATTAACCAGTTTCATATAGTCTCTCAATTTAAATTAAATTTTCGTCAATATGTCGTGATATTGGTTGCCTAATTTGCTGCCAAATTATTTGCGTATGTTTCAGTGTCAACAAACTATATGGAATGATAGGTAGGACAACCTAAGTGTTATTACTTGAGTGTTAAGTTGACTGTGACACCTCTATAGGGATTAACAGCTGAGCCACTCCTGAATGTGTATCTGAAGAGTGTGGCATCAGCAGGGAATTTAACAAACGACAGCCGGTTATATCACAGGTATCTTAGAAAACCAAGGTTTAAATTTTATCTGTATACAAATAATTTGCGTCCGAATACAGGGCACTTGGTCCCTTTTCGGAAACTATTGCTTGTTAGTGACCACTGTGGAGCTTGCGTAAAACTGCATCTGTTGTGAACATTTGTCTAGAGTCTATGCACGATAGCTTCACACTTTCTGAATAAAATCCTCTGAAATATCACTCCATATACTACGCGTTCTGCTGTTTCCTAAATAAATAATATATTACAGCCATTTTATACTTCCATTAACCCTGATTAGCCATTTTATTGGTTAAGTGGTACATCACCTAATACAGTATCTATAAGTAACACAATTTGTCTCATACTCGATATTAATTACAATAAGAGAGAAAATAAATATGTTGGTAATGGTAATAAAAAAAATAGGATTAATGTAAAATATGATTAGAATTGAGTATTTTAGTAATTTCATTTGTAAAATAAACATTTACGACTACCATATATAAGTTTCTCAATGCTTGAAACGCATTTCATGGTTATGTATAAAAAAAAGTTACTCTTAATTTTTTGCCCAGTGCACAAAACATGGCGCAAGGTGATTAGTCTGAAAGTAGGACCTAAATAGAGTTTAAGCAAATCTGGCAGTGATCACAAAAATAATATGTTTTGAAAAACAATGAAGGAATGTTCGAATTAGTAATATCATACAATTACAAAGCGATCGGTAAATTGAACTATAAAGAACACTGCGAAGTTTGGATTCCATGCCTGTCATCATAAAGCATATTAGAGAATATATGCAAGTTAAAAATAGTTTCCAAGAAATGGCTTTATTAAATAAGCAGTAAAGTGCAGTTTTTAGATGTAAGGTGTTCGTTGAAAATAAACACTTAAAGCGCCAAAATTAGTACATAATCTTGTTTAAAGTACGTGCAAAAATTTTTCTTACAGAAATGTGGGCAAGTTGAGTAAACTACTAAATCCAGTGCTTGCAAGCAATTACCTGGTTTCGTCGCTCAGTATCTGCCTCGTCCTTTATAATGGTGTAAGTATAATGGCAATATATGTAACGAATTTGTAGAAGTTTAATTTTTAATGGTATTATGAAAACTTAATTCCAGATTAATGTACTAGATATTACCAACTGGATTTAAGATATTTTTTTTACACTTTCAGTTGATGTGGATAGGCATCTGGCACAACCAATAACAAAATAAATTTGTCTTTGTCAATTAATAAAATATGAAGAGTTTCAAACAAAAAGAGATATATTTTCATCACAAATGTGCATAATATACGTAGTTTTAACATCGTATGCATTCAAGAAAGTATCTTAAAAGTTACTTTAATTTATGTTTGTTCGCGCAACTAAACGATGTATAGTGGTTTTTCTTAAGTTATAATTGAGGCACATATCACATATTCCAGCATAGATGAGCTATCACATATTATAGGATTCTAGCAAATGACGAGACTACCACAAACGACAATTTCACACCAATATGGAAATTGCTCATGTAAGAATTTTGTATCCAAGGAAAAAAAAAAAAACACTGGAACTTTCTAACAGGAGTATTTTAATTTATTTTCTAAGAATTCGATGTCTTCAAAAATACTTATTATATTTGTAAATTACTTTCGTGCACTAAACGTCACTAAGTTCAAAGTGATCACTAAAAAGAAGACATTTATTCAACTCGACATGAATACTTTTCCGCAGGAAAGGGGCCACGGTAGCTGAGCGGTTAGCCTGCTCGCCTCCCACCAAGGCGGATCGCCTTGGTGGGTTCAGTCCCCAGCCGGGTCACTCCGGATTTTCGCATGTGGGAATCGTGGCCGGACGATGCCGCTGATCGGCGGATTTTCTCGGGGATCTCCCGTTTTCCCTACCCGTACATTCCGGCGCTGCTCCATTCTCACCCCAATCACCCTCATTGGCTCTCAGGACCTCGATGTCAAGTGCCGTCTAAATCTCTTCACTCACTTCACTTTTCCACAGGAAGTGTTAAATTATGACTCATGGTTGCAAGCTGTGTATATATATTGGATATATCGCGTGTGTTTGGATGATCAGTGGTTATAACAATGTTTTCCGTTACAGAAGTCTGACAGGAGCCAGGTTATAGTAGGGGCAACCATGTTGATGACGCTCACATTTCGTTTACTCGTCCTGAGCTACTTTTCATCGGTGCTAACCTACCAGGTAGGTATGACGTAATTATACAGGATGCCCGGAAATTCCCCTTACAAATTTCTAGGACTTGTAGAGGGGACTGAGTAGACAATCTTTTGAATAGGAACCCATCGTTACCGTGCTACAACCATTTCAAATTAGGTGTTTCACGCGTCTACTTCTGCGTGCGTAATGTAGTTAGGCGTGACTCAGTACATTACATTACTAGCAATCTAATTAATTCAGTAACAATGGCAAAGGAACAATAAAGCTACGTATTAATTTATCACAATAACACTTATGTCTACAGTTAAACGCAGCGATCGGTTTCTGTCTTCTGCAAAGGATGTGTAGCACATGGTACTGATCCACTACAACCACCTACGTCGTTGCACACATTGTACCTACGAATCATGTTCCGGTACACTCGCTCCATCACACCTGGTGTCCCGTCAATCTGTTGTGCGGCGACCATAACTCGTGCCAGCAAATCATTCCTGTGTCTCTACACGAGTCTCGTACACTGTACTCTTCATACGACCCCACAAGAAATAGTCCAATGGAGTTAATTCCGCCCTTTCCCTCAGTGGCAGTGGACGCGTGATACACATGATTTGAAGTGGCTGTAGGACGGTAACGGACATAGGTTCCTATTCAAAATACCGTCTACTCAGTCCCCTCTACAAGTACTAGAAGTTTGTAAGGGGAATTTCCGAACATTCTCTACATAGTAGAGTGTAGAGATTTTGGACGGCTCTTAACATCGTGGTTTTGAGAGCTGACGAGGATTAAGTGAGGCGGAAGTGGATCAGCACCGGAATGAGAGCGTGAGAGGAAAGGGAGATCCCCGAGAAAACCCGCCCGCCGTAAGCAACCCCCGCCGGGAATCGAACCCGTTTCGCCTTGGTGGGAGGCAAGGACCCTATCCGCTACACCACCGCGGTCCACATTTTCAATAGATTAATAGTATAACAAACTTTTTCCAGTAACGGAACTTTAGTAAGGTAACAGGGAAGATGGTAAAACGGCGTCTAACATGACATACCTATTCTACCTTGTTTGAGAAGTTTTTAATTTTTAAAGGGTATTTTTTAATAGCTTGTAATTTAATTCTTTTACAACGGACTGTTAAAAATAGGACATTTCTATACTTCTATTTGGGTTTAAATGAGCGTAATTTTGAAACACTTCTTGCATTTCCTTTAAGATTTTCAGTGATTTATCAGGTTAGACAGCAGAACAACTATGACGGTTAACTCGTATATGAAAGAAGAAAATTGAAAGAAATCCATATTTAGCTAAACGTCGAACAGCAATTTAAATCAGTGCAAGTTATCTTGATACACAAATGTAAAATTATGTAACCCGCATAATTTGTCACGTATGTGTTCTTTGTGCTGAGCGAAATTAATAACCACTAAATGGCTTGCCGCAAATCTACCCGAGCTTGAAAGACTTCAGCGCCCAGCGAGGTGGGACAGTCGTAAACTTTCGGACTCGTGTTCGCTAGGACATAGAGTCGATTCCTTGATCGGCTAACCTGGTTTCGGGTTTCCGTGGTTTCCCGAAACCACTGTATGCGAACACTGGGATGGTTTCTCACAACAGGAAGTGGTAGATTCCTCCCCCCTTTCCTGCTTCTCTGAGCATCTGGTTCCGTCTCTAGAGTCCCTGTCACACTGTCAAATATCCACCTTCACCTATATTCTACAATAAAATTTGAAGACAGAATAGGGCCATCAAATTTTATCAAATAGTCTTGAACGTGTTTGAAAATGTGTCACACTGTCAACTTTTTTTTAGTGGGAGAATCTTATTTTTCATAGTGAGATATTGCTTTTGGTTTTCCATGCAGTCAAGTACAATAAGAAATGTAACGAACGTTTTAATTTATTTCCCATCTCGACTATATTCAAATTTTGTTTATCAGATATGTTTCCTGCACAGTGAAATTTAATGCCTCTGAGTTCGTAATATTACGTGCAATATTCACTTAAAATAGCATTCATGCCCAGACAGCTTCTACATAAATTAATTATCTTCATAACTTACTTCGTTTCAAGCCATTGTTCGTTATTTTAAGATTATAGACGTACATATTTGTCGTGTACGATTCTGATGGGCTGAGACCGTTAAACGTCAAATATATTTGAGAACCGGTCCAATTCTCAAAAGGTTTGATGGAATCTGAAGGCATCAAAATTTTTCAGACAAATATGGTGGCATTTATTACGTTTCGATGACGCCATAACTGTCCAAATTTATTTCACAAAACTTATTGGAACTTCCATAAACATTTTACTCATTCCTGAGCAAATGTAGGGACGCTACTGTGAATGTATGGGAGAATAATTTGCCATTCGCGATTTCTCACAGAACCTATACACTAACGTGGTAAATTTACGAATAATTTACAACGCCCTTCCCTAAGGGTGTGGCAGCGGGACTTATACCCAGCCCTTAAAGAACCAATCCACAAGAAAACAAAAACAAAATATATTTAAAGATTCCTGGTTGAAAATACAGACAAACACATGACTTCCTTGGCATAACATGTATGATTTATTTGTATATTTGTATAAAGGTTTTCAATCTGTACACAAGGAAAAATGGATCAATATAGAAGTTTTATAAATCCAGTCACCCAAGAAACGTGAACACTAATACTGCGATAAAATATACTATGGGCTCAAAATATTTATACAATGATACCAATTTAAATAAATGTAAAATACAAATGCCCATTAAATACGTTAACTCGGTTACGCTATAATCCCACATACAAGTGGTGCTTGGAAACAATGGCAATCTGAAACTTGTGTCTCTTTCGTATCACCTAACAGGAATTCATGTGACTGGATACTCTCACTCAAGGTTACTAGTGTCTTCATAAGAGAAGTACTACTTCCTGTGTATTCTCACTTTCAGAAAACTCTTTTAAAACATGAATTTTGCAATGCATTTTCCCATTTGCAGTTACTCTTAACATGCTTCTTAATACTGGTAATTCATCTGTATTATCGCAAAATACAAAGTCTAAAATTGAGTATTTTCTTATTTTCTCATTTAGAAGCGTACTCGGTTGTATTTTACTATAGAGTCAGACATTTTTGTAAAGTCCAAAAAATACTCAAATGACTATAAATTTCCCATCTTTAAACTTTAAAAGTTTTCGGCTGTCGTAAAAACTTGGTTGATAAATATTAAATCAGCCGATCATTTCAGATAAAAAAATGTCTATCTTTTGTTTCTGAAATTCCTAATTATTTCTACCTGCCATGACGTAAAAGACGTCATCCTGACAATGGCCAGACAGGTCAGAAATATTATTTCTTTTACAACATATGTTTAAAGTACTTAACTGTGAGCTGAACGTCCAGGAGTGCTGGACTCTGCACGACAAAACTCCTGGCGTTATATACTAAAATTCTACTCCTCACAAGGAGGGAGCAACGAACGTCCGTCCAATCAGGACCCATGGAACTCTCGTTAATATTCTACCATGTTCTAAATTATTGGTGAACAGCCATTTCCGGCACCACAGTTCCTGCCACGCGTTTAAACATCTGTCGCCCAACCGCTGCGACTGCAGCGCTGTCTGACGGAAGCGGGTCAAATTATCACCTACACTCGGCTGCCAGTATAGCTATGTTGAGCTGCCGGGAGATACTTCTGCTGCTGCATGTACGTCGGCCTGCCGGGGCGGCTTTTCGTCGTAGACCATTACGTGCGTGAACAATTGAGTATGAAAAGTCACCAAGTAAGTTATTTTGTGATTTTAGGTAGGAACACACACACATATTTTTCAGGGAAAAGTTCGTTTATGTAGATCATGCGCTGCACACATAGCCTTCCTCGTCGCGCCGGTGCAAAACGAGCGGCAGAAAGGTAGTTCTATTAAGACGCGTGCATGAAATTTCTTAGGAGTGTGGGCTTAAATATCTCTCTTTGTGTTTACAACTTGGAATATCACCAGCCAGTGAGCTAGACAGGAGTTTTATTTAGGTTTGAGTAATATTCGACTTCCTAGGACAATTCACAAAACTACTGACAAAAGCGCATGGACTAAATAGAATTTCGCACCGAAGATAAGTGCACGTGGCGATGATATAAAGTAAATCAAACACATGCGAGACTACAAATGCGACCGGAAAACCATAATGAGATTTTGCCGTTAGCGCTAAATCGATTCAGGATTTTTGTATTTGGCCCTAATGCTGGAGTGCACGCTCGTTATATTACAATGCCACGACGATATCGACCCGACAGTCCGACAAGACTATTCAGTCCGACCATTTCTGCCACGAAAATTAGTTAATATCCCGACAGTTTTCATCCGACAAGTGTTGCGTGGCTTTCCGAAATTCCTAGAATGGCCAGTAACTTGCTATGGGATGCAAATAAATAACAAATCATTGTACACTATTTAGTTTTGATATCTTCGTAAACAAAAATATCTTGGATTTTGGAGCAGTTATTTTTCCACGAATATTTTTTTCGTCAATTCATTAGCTTTCTGTCACATGAAAACCATGATGTACACGTAACAAACATATTTTTAATGTGAAATTTACCACAGTAATGAAATCTACACGACATTTTGTTTTGTAAGCTTACGTTTCTGTTTTTTTTTTCTACTGTCAAGCGAGGCCGACCGGACCGACGCCAGACGAAAGTAGAAATGAAATCTACTTTTGTCGGGGCTGCGTTTTTCGGGGTGACCTTGCTCCTGGTTGGCCGATGAAAACTTTTTGTCGGTGTCGGGACTGTTTTGTCGGACTGTCGGGTTATTGTAAATCCAGCTTTAGGCGACGAGGAGGTTACGGTCGACGTCGTAGCTGAGTGGACAGGTTCGGGTGGCTCCTAACGACGAGGTATTGAGAGCCGATGAGGGTGAAACGAGGTGGTTATGGAGCAGCGCAAGAATGCAAGGGTGAGGGAAACGGGAGATCCCCGAGAAACCCGCCAACCAGTGGTAACGTTCGGCACTATTCCCACGTGCGAAACACCGGGGAGCTACTCCACCGTGAATCGAAACCGGTTCGCCTTGGTGGGAGGCGAGCGGCCTAACCTCTGCCCCACCCCGGCTACGTCCACGTCGAAGTGCTGTTATTATATTATGTGTACTACTTTAACGCCGCTATTTCGCTGTGGAAATTATGTTTTAATAAATAAAGGCTAATGCAAATCTCGCTTATCCGAAAATCCTGTTAACCGGAACGAGGGTGTGTAAGAAAAAAAATATAAATTTTGCAATTTTTCGAGCACAAAAAAAATTGTAGTGTTTAATGTTGGCACTCATTTTTCTTCTTCCCTTACATATGGTTTTTTTCCCTGCGCTTAATTCCACAGGCATTTTGCTGCACACTTGCCTTTGTTTGAATGCTTCAAAACTTATATTTAACTAATAATGTTATATGAGAGATGATTCGATTTGCTTTAATTCTCGAACCACTAAAAATACAATTCACACTCGCATAAAGTCACATGACAGAAAATAAGTGTTCAACTAGAGTATTGAAACACTGACAGCAGTCGAGAGAAGTATTTTGGATTATTCAAAAACTTGCCAATTCAAATAGGCCTCGGTCCCTATTAGTAATGATTAAGAGGACAGTGCAGAGTTTGGGCGGTTCTTAACAGCGAGGTCTTGAGAGCCGTTGAGGGGAGGGGGAAACGGGAGAACCCGAGAAAATTCGCTGACCAATGGCATCGTCCCGCACGATTCCCACATGCGAAAATCCGGTGACCCAAACAGGGATTGAACTCGGATCACCTTGGTGAGAGGCGAGCAGGGTAACCGCTCGGCCACCGCTGCCCCATTAACAGGATTCTACTGAGATTTGCAATTTGTTCACATATCAACTTTATCTTGCGTATCAGTGCAAATGAGACGTAATATTGGGATACAGCAGACGGTGTATTACCATAATGGAGTTTTGGGATACAGCAGACGGGGAATGACCATCATGGAGTATTGGGATACAGCAGACGGGCTGTGACCATCATGGAGTGTTGGGATACAGCAGACGGGGTATCACCATCATTGAGTGTTGGGATATAGCAAACGGGGTATGACCATCATGGAGTGTTGGGATAGAGCAAACAAGGTATTGCCATCATGGAGTGTTGGGATACAGCAGACTGGGTATGACCATCATGGAGTGTTGGGATACAGTAAACGGAGTATGACCATCATGGAGTGTTGGGATACAGCAAAAGGGGGGTGTGACCATTATTGAGTGTTGGGATACAGCAAACGGGGTATTGCCATCACGAAGTGTGTGGATACAGCAGATGACGTATGACCATCATGGAGTGTTGGGATATAGCAAACGGGGTATGATCATCATGGAGTGTTGGGATACAGCAAACAAGGTATTGCCATCATGGAGTGTTGGGATACAGCAGACGGGTTATGGCCGTTATGAAGTGTTGGGATACAGCAAAAGGGGGGTGTGACCATTATGGAGTGTTGGGATACAGTAAATGGGGTATTGCCATCATGCAGTGTGGGGATACAGAAGACGGTGTATGACCATCATGGAGTGTTGGGATACAGCAAACGGGGTATGACCATCATGGAGTGTTGGGATACAGCAAACGGGGTATGACCATCATGGAGTGTTGTGATACAGCATACTGGGTGTGACCATCATGGAGTGTTGGGATACAGCAAACGGGGTATTGCCATCATGGAGTGTTGGGATAAAGCAGACGGGGTATGACCATCATGAAGTGTTGGGATACAGCAAATGGGGTATGACCATCATGGAGTGTTGGGATACAGCAGACGGGGAGTAACCATCATGGAGTGTTGGGATACAGCAAACGGGGCATGATCATCATGGATAGTTGGGATACAGCAGATGGGGTATGACCTTCATAGAGTGTTGGGATACAGCAGACGGGTTATGACCGTCATGAAGTGTTGGGATACAGCAAAAGGGGTGTGTGGTCATTATGGAGTGTTGGGATACAGCAAACGGGATATGACCATCATGGGGTTTTGGGATACAGCAAGCAGTGTATAATCATAATGGAGTGTTGGGATCCATCAGACGGGGTGTGAACATCGTGGAGTGTTGGGATACAGTAAACGGGGTATGATCATCATTGAGTATTGGGATACAGCAAACGGGGTATGACCACCATGGAGTATTGGGATACAGCAAACGATGTATGACAGTCATGAAGTGTTGGGATACAGCAGACGGGGTGTGAACATCATGGAGTGTTGGGATACAGCAAACGGGGCATGGCCATCATGGAGTGTTGGGATACAGAATACGGGATGTGACTATCATGGAGTGGTGAGATACAGCAGATGGGGTATGACCATAATGGAGTATTGGGACATAGCAGGTGGGGTATGACCATCACGGAGTTTTGGGATTCAGCAGACGGGGTGTGACCACCATGGAGTGTTGAGATACTGCAGATGTTGTGTGGCCATCATGAAGTGTTGGGATACAGCAGATAACTATATGACTATAATGGAGAGTTGGGATATAGCAGACGTGGTGTGACATCATAGAATTATGTTGCAGAGTCTGGTGCTGAGCGAATCGACCTTCTTCAGCAATTGGCATGTCCTCGGCAGCTCTGGTTGCAGGACGATCGTCATCATGTGCAGAGCGCAGAAACCAGTCATCATGAGAGCTGGCTTCTTCGCCGTTATGTCCCTCCAAACATTCCTCTCGGTCAGTTCACATTCCTCTAAGGGTGCTTATTTCTATTATCCACAACACCCATACTTTTATACGTTGAAATTGAACACACATCCAAGGCAATTAATACTATTACAGGCTGTTCACGATAAACTGCGGACTTTAGAAATGAACCTTAGAAAACGTTACCGCTCTTTCCTCCATATACCTTAACAGGTGCACTGAGTGACATGCACCCAGTAATGTTGGTAACGAAAGATGGAAAGTTGTTCCATCTCTTGAAGTCGAGAGAAAAGTGTTAAGTTACCATTTGTGATAATTTTAATTATTTCTTTCTCGTTATGTTTTTTTTTATTGCATTGAAGTGTACAAATTAGCAGTTTTGTAAAATGTTTACTTTTCTAATAATTTCACAGTTTCACTTGACCGGCGCATGAATAAAGTGATGCGGTTCATGGAAATGTTAATATTACATAAGACGGAATAATACACAACGTGCATACAAGTAGATGATATGCAGGGCTTTCAAAAGTGCTCATTTTGCCGTGTTATGTGTACTATTTTACATAATGTTTCAAAAATATTTTTACAAGCTTCAACGAATCCGGAAGTGGGAAATTATTTACGGGACCAGCTTGTTGCGTAATGTTTCGTCACTCCATAGCTTTAATTAAGTCTCTTAAGTCGGTTTCGCGTGTCTTCGATTCGAAGCTCGGAAAACATCGAACCGGTACTCCAGTTAATGTCACGGGTAGTGCATCATGTCCATATCAATTTGTGCAATTGCAGAAGTTATCCTGTGAATGACACTGGTACAGGTCCTTCACTGGTGTTGCATACACGTGTTTTGCAAACTCCCGCAGGAATTTTGACTGGCTACCTAGATGGCCAGACGATTGAATCTCTTCAGCCGATCCAGCGATCAGAAGAAAAAAAACTGTTGTTCAGACTGGTCCTAGTGATCAAGGCCCAGTGTTAAAATAGAACCGCCCTTTTCAAGCCAGATGTCGGGTTGGTCTTGTTCCTGTGGGAGTGCAAGTTCTTCCAACATGCCCAGGAAAACAGCTGACTTAAGTGATGCGTAAAAAAAAAAAAAAAAAAAAAAGGACCTGCAAACCACACCAGATTATTGACCTTAAAATTGTCGCGCACTATCTACACTCATGGCCCACCCTGGACTCGTTTTCTTGTGGACACTTCCAGGCTACTTAAACCTCCTTTACCACACCGTAGCGGTTGGACACATGATAGCTGCTTGCACCTGTACCTTGTGCGGAGTCTGTACAGGACCACCATGTCAAATTTAAACTCTATGAAGAAATCCACACGCTGGACCATCTACTGTGGTGTCACTACATTCTTTCTTCACAAACCTACCTGCATAGAAAAAAAATAAACTTTACACGTGCGTAACATTATGGAAAACACCGCTTCTTTCTACCATTTTCCCGTTACCAAAATATATGTCATTGAAACTGTAAACATATTTTTGTGAATATTACAGAAAATAAAAATAATCTACACAGTCACTTCTCAGAATGACAGTGTTGTTGTTTCTTGGGCATTCGTATAGTATAAGTGTCCTAATTTGCAAAAAGAAGATTATTATATTATAAGGGAGACGGAAGAACTCTTATAACAGAGGAACATTTATACACTCTGTGTACTTCTAAAACAAGATACAGGATCGCTCCATCGGTCTTGCAGGAAGTGTGTATGTGGACCATCTTGTTTCTCCCTTGGCCGTATTGAGAATGGTAAAGGCATCGACCGAAGAGAGTAGTTTTTGTGTATTTAATACTTGTGCGTAAAATGTAACGGTAATTTATAATCTTGAATAGATTTGTACATACAGAAAAATATATTCATTTGCAAAAAAAAAAAAAAATTATTGCCCTGAAAGTACCACCACAGGGGCATGTTAAATGGGCACATTCCCGGGACATGGTAGTAAGTAAAACATGAAAATATTGTACCACATAAATCATGTATTGCAGAGTTCCAGCACTTGCAGCATGCACATAGTATGGTGTTGGACAATCCATAGCATGGTGACAGGTGGCGATATGGGTCGGGCATAGAGGCATACAGACTTCGGATGGTCTTCTGAGGAATATATTGCCACATCTGGCGCAACTCAGCCTCCACTGGCCGAAGCTTCCATCCAATCTGATCCCGAACGTTCTCGATGGGCGAGAGGTCTGGGGAACTTGCTGGCCAAGGAATCATGTTGACATCACAAAGGCAGGCCATATATACCCGTGCTGCACGATAAAGGAAAGCGCACACGGTTGTAGAATTTCCTTGATGTTTCGCCGCGTGGTAAGGGTCCCTTCAATCACTACCAGTGCGGTGCGGGAATCTTAGGAAATGGCGCCCTACACCGTAACACCTTTCGTTGGGACGGAGTGCCGCTTGTTACGATTCACCTGGTGGGCTATCGTTCAAGCTATTTGGGGGTTACGTAGAGAGATGGTAGAACACAGTATTAAAGTAATTCCGTCATTTCATTAAAACCATAATTGAATAATTTACAATATAATTAGCTTCACTTTACATTATATTCAAATACTTTATATTGTGCCGTGGGAGCGTATAAGCTAACTGACTCTGCAAGCTGCTATGTTATATATTTGGTTGTGATACAATACGGCCGCGGTTTCTAACAGTCCTTACGTCGCATCCTACTGGAATGGCTTTATCTACAGCGATGCCGTTGGCTAAATACACTGCGATTACGGCGGCTCGAACCCCATCAGCTGGTCCATCTTGATCGTTCTCTGCGAGATGAAGTAACCCGACCCCGGCTCGGTGCTCTACGAGCTTTATATATAGAGATTGTGTACAGCGCTACTCTTCTTGTTTCCAAACTCCCGCGGCTTCGTGTCCTGGTTGCGCGCTGCTCCGCGCCTCAGTGAACTCGCCCTGGTGTGTCCATGCTATCGCCAAGCCAAAGGCTTGCCCACACCGCTACACGCTGTACAGTTAAGTGTAAATAATGGCGCTGGACAGGATGTCTTCCGACTGGAATTCGGCGGTCGCCTGTAGTATACAGACAGAACCGTGATTCGTGGCTGGCCACCACTCGTCGCCAATCTGAAAGCTGCCTCGCTGCACATTCCTGGCAGAGGATCATGCGTGTTCGGCGATGCTCAGGTCGTAATGGTAGAAGTAGTGAAGGACACGGCGACGACAGACCCCGCTCTGCTAGCCGCCTGGGTACGTCACTGACGGACACAGGCATATACCTAGCTGTCTAGACATGTCCCTGGACGGTGCACAGCGTCGCAAGTGGACATGTCGCACTATGAAACGATCCTCTCTGCTGGCGGTCCGCCGGGGTTGACACGAGCATTGTCCAACGGGTGTGTATACGCTCTTGTTCCC
Organism: Dryococelus australis; assembly: GCA_029891345.1. Lineage (NCBI taxonomy): Eukaryota > Metazoa > Arthropoda > Insecta > Phasmatodea > Phasmatidae > Dryococelus > Dryococelus australis. The sequence goes on along the minus strand of CM057000.1, from coordinate 36,591,493 downwards.
ACTGCGCCCATCACGGGCTCGCAGTGTGTGCAGAACAGTTCAAGGGGCAAGCAATGCGCCAGAACCTCCAACCTGCCTCTCGGAGATCGACTACGCGGCCTCTTTCAAACACATCCAGCTGGACAACGGCTTGTCGGATGTGTCGTTGGGGCATGAAGCGTGTTCACTGAACATGGTTCTGTAGCTCACACTGTTACTTAGCGCCCTTATTCGGTGTCTTAAGACTCTGCCACACTGTCGAATTTTTCCGTCGAATTGCGTCCAGTGTGTTTGGTCAAACAAAGTTGGACTGTTATGACGTAATCGAAACGTCATAAACGCCGCCATGTTTGCCTGAAAAAGTTGGATGGCTTCAGTTTCCACCAAACATTTAAAGATTAGACCGGTTCAAAAATTTATTTGATTTTTGACGGTCTCAGCCAATCAGAATCGTGCACGACAAAAATGGACATCAAGAAACTTTAAAGTAACGAACAATTGCTGGAAACGAAGTAGCTTATGAAGATAATTAATTTATGTACCAGCTGTATTGGCATGAATAATATTTCAAGTAAATATTGCACATAAAATTACGAACTTAGATGCATTAAATTTTATTGTGCAAGAAACATCTCTGATGAAAAAAAAATTGAATTTAATAAATAAGCGAAAATTAATTACAATATTCTTTACATTTATTCCTGTAATGGATTGTATGGCAAAATAAAAACAATATCACAATATGAAATAATATTAAAATAATAAATCAAATTATATTCTCCCAATAAATATTTGACAATGTGACACATTTTCAAACAAATTCAAGATTATTTGATAAAATTTGTTAGAAGAAAAAAATTGATGGCCGTATTTTGTCTTCAAATTTTTTTCTTAAATATAGACGACGGAGAAAATTTTTGACAGTGTGACATGGAATTTACAGCAATGGAGAGACAGGTATGGTTCCTAGTGCATATCCGCGCAAGCAAACCGCATTAAATGGAAATGCGACACATGTCGGTCTGTGATGATACTGTGTGACAACCTTTGCTGTACTCGTACGATTCGTTCATTGCAATCAATTATTTTTTTGCAAATTGGTGCTTATTTGCAAAAAAAAGTTAACTAATAACTTACATGGGACTATTTCTTACAAATACACGTATTATCTCTCCGTATTTATTCACATTAGTTGAAAGTGAAATATTGAAATTTTTCGATAAAAATATGCAAAATTCAATTCAACAAAAATTTAAAAACTTTTACTTTAACACATGTATAAAACTCGCGATACATTAAATATTTAGAAAACAATTTAACGTATCGTACAAAGGATGATTTTTCAAACTTTTGATTAAAAAAGTGCGAAGTTACCACGAATTTCTTAGCGATTATTCCACAGCAACTAAAAGTAAAGTGGGAAAATTTTAAATTGTATTCATTTTCCACTGAGATGAAAAAATATTATTAACACAAATTTTTATCAGAATTTTAAAAAATTGTTATTCATTCGTAGCAAAACTCGCGTGCATGTATTGCAGCTTGTAACATCTTAAGTACTTTTATTTCACCATGTTTTGAGAAAATATTTTACATTCATTGACGTACAAATTTGGGTAACCTGTAAAAACCATTTAGCAACTATAAAAGTTGGTACAGGCATGATGTTCAATGGTGCAAACATGAAAGTTGTGCGTGAGCGCTGATGTCGCTCTTTGTGTGGTGCAGTGAATGAGTGAAGAGATTTGGACGGCTCTTAACATCGAGGTCTTTAGAACCGATGAGGGTGATTGAGGTGAGTACGGAGCAGCGTCTGAATGAAAGAGCGGGGGGAAACGGGAGATCCCCGAGAAAACCTGTCGACCAACGACATCGACAGGCACGATTCCCACATTCGAAAATCTGGAGTGACCCGGCCGGGGATTGAAGCCGGATAGCATTGGTGGGAAGCGAGCAGGCTAACCGCCCAGCCACCATGGCCCCTTTGCGTGGTGTAGATTTAAGTCATAAGAACAGCGACTGTGATATAAGACTTTTGATGCTTGCCGGACCTTTGCTTATTGAGCAGTAAGTAGGCCAAGAAGACGTACGAGAGAGCTACGCGAACAAATGACGGAGTCTGGGAGAGGTCTGGTTATAAGGCTTTGGGAGGCAGGGTGAAAGTCATGCCGAATCGTCCTTAATTTTGTAAGCTCGGGCTAAGGAGCATGTAAGGTGAAAGAGTTGGCACTCCGAAGTTAGGTATTTATTCATATTTGCTGACTAGATTTAGGACTGTAAACGATTGTTTGCTGCCAATCACGCAGCGTAACATCTATTAGGTAATTATTCCGTACATTATTACTTAACATTTTAGGACTCAAAGTAATTATTTACAGCTATTTTTTTTTGCAAATAAAATTTTTTCATTTAAATTTCCAAGAGGAAATTCGTTTTGTCCGTGCAGGACGGCATTAATGGCTACAAGATTAGTCAAGATTATTAAATACCTCTAAAAGATCAATTCATTGTAAGCTGCAATAAACATGTTAAATATATATGAAAAAAAATTGAAGTCAAACATTTCAGAAGTCACGAGTTGGGGACGTTTAAGATTTTCACAATTAATTTGGTGTTAGAGTTTTTGCAACCAAGCATAAAAAATTTTATCACACGTAATTATTTCATATGTGTAAGTGTGGATACTTGTTAAATACATAAACATGTTTTTTTATGCAACAAACATATAAAAAAAAACTTTTCACAACCTTTTTAAAGTCTTTGAAAAATTACCAAGGAACAGTGTTCAAAGACACGAAACCTACCCGACGGACAAACAGTTTCAAACAACATGGGTGCCACCAAAACAGATTTACTACCGCACCCCGCTTCATAAACTGAAAACAGCTTACCATAATACTTTTTGATGAAAAATATTTGTACGAGTAAAAATAAAAAAATAACTGGAACTATAAACATGTATTACATTGCGCGAAATTCTATTCACTTTACAAATTATTCAAGTTTGTACGTATCTTCAATTTTTGTACTCACGTAATCGTCAAAACTTATTAAGAACTTGTAGGCCTGGTTCGAACGTCTTACCCAGATTATGTTAACATCAGTGGACAGGTGCCCATTTGCGCAGTAAGCTTCCGAAAAACCCTTGCAAACTGTCAGAGGTATGATCAGTTTGCCATACATGCACGGGTAGAGAGAGCAACTTGCTTGTACACCATCCAGCATAACATGGTAGGCTCACTTGATCACCGTATCTCTGCTGGGAGGCAATTCTGCCACCCCGACGGCCCTTACGCTGTCACCCCTTAACCACCTCAATATTGTCACTTACGTTTACTGTGATGTCAGCATACAGCAACATGAAATGTTATTGACTGGCGACGTACTGTCTTTAGCGAAGAATCGTGCATTTCTTTATAAACAGATGAACACCAAATGCCATGATTGCAAGGGCTGCAGATGAACGCTCCAAACGGCACACGTGCCATGCTATCGACGTGATGGTCCGATGGGCAATCACACACGGTGATCGCTGTTGATACTAGTAAGAGGGCCACTGAATGCACATTGGTAACATGAATACAGCAGCACTATGTGCTAAAGACCGTTCACGATAAAGTGAGCACTTTTGAAATCAACCTTAAAAAAAGTTATTGCTCCTACCTGCATACATCTTAACTGGCGCAATGAGTGACATCAGCCTAGTAAGGTTGGTAACGATAGAGAGGAAAGTAGTTCCATATATTAACGTTGAATAAAAAGGGTTAGGTAACTATTTGTGACAGCTTAAATTATTTCTCTCGCTTTCTGTTTCTTTTAATGCATCGAAGTGTAAAAATGAGCAGATTTGTACAATATTTACTCTTCTAATAATTTCACAGTTTCTCTTGACCGTCGCATGAATAAAGTGATGAGGCCCATGGCAACGCTAATTTTCCATACGATAGAAGAGCACACAACGTGTATGGAAGTAGATATTAAGCAGGATTTTCAAAAGTGCTCATTTAACCGTGAACAGCCTATACATGTCGTGACCGAGTGCCCAGGAGCCAGTTTGCAGCAAGTTGACGCTCGCGCACACAGAACACTGTTTTATGTCGTGTTTCAACAATTCAGTGCACTGAGCTCTCCCATTACATGTCTCCCATGGAAGTTTTGTTGGCTCGGACGGGACACCAGCTATTTATATGTTCAAGTGTTCGTGATTTGGACCACAATTTGCAACAAATGTAGACAAGTTTTCCGTAGGACGACCTACGTCGTTTTTATGACCCCGTCATATCTACGAATATATCCAGGCCCGAAACTGTACTACGGAGGATATGACATGCCCTTTAGTGCTGAACGTATACTTAAATGGTCCTCTTTCGACGATGTAAAAATCTCTTCCTCTTGTCTATAAACCACGCTAATAAAATGTTTTAATATAAATTGTCATATTTATGCGAAAATTCTTACGTCAATGAGTGTATTCGAGGAGAACACATTGCACAGCTAGTTATAAGTTATATAAGATTTGTCGGTAATAAAACAGTGTTGTCCATAAAATCCAGCCTCGGAAATGGAAATATTCTTTGTAAAAAAAAAGAAGCCTAAAAATAATTGCTTCATCTATTCTCTATAAGAAATTGTACCTTCAAAGAGAAACCACAGAAAAGCACGATAAAGTTTTCTATAGGCCTTTCACGGTAAAGTGAGCACTTTTTGAAGCCCCCTCATTTGGAATAATAGACGTATTTTATTGTAACCTTGTATTAAAAACAATTCTTTTTTTTTCAGGTGATGCAGTGCGCCTATTCTTACTACAATGTGTTGGCCAACATGGATTCGTCTTGAAAGTGGAACTTATATGAATATTACTATAATCACGTAGTCCCTTTTGTAGAACACATTACCATTCCAGAATTACACACACACACGCACACACACATACACGCTATTTTTCTATAAATCTCAACGAGTGATAAATTCCGTTTCACGTATCGTATAGACCGAGCAAAAATTGCAATAAGATGAGAAAAAAAAAAAAAACAAATAAATAGAAAATATTCCACTTAAAACACAAATCTTGAAAGGCAACAAACTGTTATTTATAGCAGCCAAGCATTATAGTCCTCTCCATTTTAGTTTAGGTTTCATCTTGTAGTTTCTACCAGTCAGTATGTAGGATGCCAGAAAATAAGGGCTGCTCACAATTCTGTCGTTTTTATGAGAATTACTCTAAGTTATATCATTGCTTCGAAGTATTCTGCACATTAATTGTTCTTTGAAATGGAAGTATTGTAACGCGCCCTTCCCTCTTGTTATTTATCAGCCATTCATAGCACGGTTTTATTTTGTTGACTAATAATACTTAATTTTTAAATTTTGATTTGCATCGAGTCTCTGGTCTCCTTCATAAAAATTGCTGTGAATCAATATTTTGGAAGGAGGGAAGAGAAATAACTCAGTTTGAGAGGCATTGTTGGAAGTTGTTTATCAAAATGTATCGCTGCTATGCACAAACTGTATTATACCTGCCCAAATTGTGGCAAATAGTAATTTTCTTTCATGAAACATTTTATTTTTGTATTTTTCTCTTTCGATTTGGGCCTATAGAACTTTTGAGTACCTTCAGACTTACATTGAGTAATGCAATCACTGTATATTACCGTACTTAGACCAACGACAAACTTGCATATGAACTGCACAGAATATTAGTAATTAAAGGCTGTTCACGATAAAGTGAGCACTTTCGAAATCAACCTTATAAAAAAGTCACTACTCCTGGCTCCATATATTTGAACGGGTGCCCTGAGTGACATGCGACCATAAAAGTTGGTAACGATGGATGGGGAAGTAGTTTCGCATTTAACGTCGAATAAAAAGTGTTAGGTAACCGTTTCTGATAACTTGAATTATTTTCTCTATCCTATTTTTTTATGCAACGAAGTGTAAAAATTAGCAGATTTATAAAATATTTACTTCTCTAGAAAGTTCACAGTTTCACTTGACCGACGTATGAATAAAGTGATGAGGCCCATGACAATGGTAATCTTACATAAGGCGGAAGAATACGCAACGTGCATATAAGTATATCTTAAGCAGGGCTTTCAAAAGTGCTCATTTAACTGTGAATTGCCTATACAAATGATGACCACGTGTAGCAGTAGCAAATAATGGAATGCATTTGTCAAATAAGACAGACTAGAGCCTAACGGTAAAAATGATTTATAAATGAAAATGCACTTTGAGTAGGTCCTACTGATAAATAAATCACTGGTATTTTATAATTTAAGTCGCAAAGCGATCAGGTAAGTTTCCGTTATTTATAACACAAATTATTGGTAGTGTAGAGCACCAATTCTTTGCAGAATCGTATAAAAAATCAACGAAGGAAAAGAGACGCGGTTAAGTAATTGAAGGTAGTGCCAAGCACTGGCATTAAGTTATCCTACAATTCCCAATACTGTTACCTCTCTGATACTCACTTATTATTCATCAGAAATACATCCTTGATTCTTTAAAGATACTGTAAGCAATAAGAGGGAATGTGGCTTTTTAATGCATCTATCTGAAAGTCTCACAATCGTCATTCTTGAATTATTTAATTTTATGAAGCAGATTATTTCGAATCCTATTGTATGGTTCATAGTGGATATTTGTGTCAAAGATAAATGCGACGAGATTATAATTTCATCTTTTCATATTTTTAAACTATAATGCAAAAAAAAAATAGTTTAAGTATAAAGCTTACTTACGAACATTACCTCTACAGTTGATAAGAAAAAATTGTGAATACGGCATAACGTTATTTCAGTCATAATATCATATGATCCGGCCCCAATGGTTATAATGACGAGACCGTAACAGGCAATTGCACGAATAATAAACGTTTAGTGCCATCTCACTTTCGCAAACATACACGGCCATATAAAAGGGAGTGGGTGGTGCGAAAGAATGTAGGTAATTATTTAGATATGATATGTTTGCATAACTATAGCTGACAGATGTACAATTGTCATATTTATCTGAAAAATATAAAATTCAAACACGTGCTATTTTCAAATACACTTAGCTGGATAGTTTTACATGCGAAATGAAATCATTCTTTGCAAAATTTAATACTTAAATGTAATAAACGGTTTCGTTGATATGAAGCTTGCTCAGTTTAAAAAAAAAAAAAATTCTCACATAAGGAAATTATTTCGTGGATAAAATATAATAGTTTATGAGTTAGTGACAGAGTAATTTAACATATTAAATTGCAGTTCGTGGAGTTGTAACGGTTTGCTGTAGAAAAACCAGGGCATGCTTGAAGTTAAAGGGATAACTGCGAGAAAAAAAACCTCAAAACTTTGCAGTACCGTTCACCAACTCCTAAATCTGGACCCAATTATAATTTATAGTATAAATGAATAAATAAACAGGTTCGTCAAACTTTTTTTTGGAATGTTTCAACATTTTTATTGAAGCCCCTTTGAAACCTGCCTTTACGAGATAAACTGCAATATTTTTTCATTCGACAGGAATATTTACTTTGCGATGAATGCAATAAAATACTCTTTCCCATTACCCAAGCCCAAACAGGCATACACTCATTACCAGGGAAATCGCAATAATAATACTGCATTATGATTGCGAAAAACTTCCAAAGCTTATTTGGGTATACTGGCATCACAAACGAGGGGTGGAACTTTACTAACTTTAACATTATTTTTAAAAACTTATGGTGACGTTATTCCGAACCTGAATTTTTAAAAGTGTGGTTTCATTACCGTATAACATACCACGTGCCAATAAATATATTAGAATAACCCACTTTAAGAAGTAGACCTACTTGGCTTAAAGTAAGGTGTGCCATAGTGTTTTCCCGAATGGCAAATGGCGTCCCTGAGTTTCAAAACTTAATTTTATGGGAAGGATAACATTGGAGAGCATCCTGGAACGATTTATTCAAATTTATGTTGAACTCTCAAATCGCTGGTTCCCTTGCATTCACGACTTAACAAACGTCATCTTCGTGACATGTGTAGTGGCGTAGTACATGAGTGAGTGAGTGAAGAGATTTGGGCGGCTCTTAGCATCGTGGTGTTGAGAGCCGATGAGGGTGATTGAGCTGAGTATGGAGCGGCGCCGGAATGAAAGGGCGGGGGAAACGGGATATCCCAGGAAAAAAACCCGCCGACCAACGGCATCATCCGGCACAATTCTCACTTGCCAAAAGTAGGTGATCGAACCCGATTCGCCTTGGTAGGAGGCGAGCAGGCTAACCACTCAGCCACCGTGGCTTCCTGTAGTACAAGAGGAGAGGCGTGGGCAATCGGTCGTCACTGAAAGCCTAACCATCGAGACTTCACTTCACTCCAATTCACTTGAATCGTGAAAAAACAACGCGCATGGCCTTAAGGATGAAACCTGTACAGCCAGAAACACAATAAATCTTGATAAACATTTGCAGATCGCGAACAATCGCGGCAGCAAAATCCACAGAAATCTACTAAACGCAAGAAACTCGTGAATGTCGCAGACGTCAAACACACACACACACAAAATAAGCGGCTTTCACAATTGAGCGACGCGACGTTATGCTGCGCGTCCAGTTTCAGCCAATCAGAACTTTGACACCGGCGACGATCGTCGAGAGCATTGCAAGAGCAACGGGAATTGTTTCTGACGCTCGTCGCCGGAGGCAGGGAGTAAGAAGAACAACATTTGACAACTTCTTAATAAAGAAACTGGCGAGAAGCTGAGGCAAAAGATGACATGAAAACTTTCATAACGAACTTTTTAAGTTTTTTTTTTTTTTTTTAACTTCCTTATAGCTAAATGTTAGGTGAAAGTCAGGTGGGTAGGACGGGCTCTAATTGCGTCTCAGGGCGAACCCCGCACTCCTACAAGGATAGGAATCCATGCAAGGAGACATGCATCGCGGCAGAGAGGGATTGGGCAGCCATGGCCAGCGATTGGGGCCATGACTACCTCCCTAAGTGTACTTATAGCCTTTAGCAAAAACTATAACTATGAAGAAACTGGGGAAAACCCAGCCGACAGGAAATAATTCAAAATTATTGCATGCATTAAATAGAAATGCTAAGGGAGAAAGATGGTTGGATATCATTCTTTATTAGCAAAGAGGAAAAACTAGTAGAGAAGCGGGCACTGTAATTAACTGTTTTCAGAGATACTAATAGGAGTAGCTACAAATTTATATAGTTTTTCCCCTACATTTAGGTAAACATGTATTCATTGTTTCCGGATTCGTGACGAGTCGTTCATGTATTAAATATCAGTTTTGAAGTGATACAGTTTTTTTTTTTTTTTTTTTTTTTTTTTTAGAAAGGAAAGGTCATATTACTGAAAGTAATCCATTTCTGTGATGAAATGGCGGAAAAAAAATATCTTCCTCTCGTTCGTTTTCGCATCTCAGTACGACCTTTCTCGCAGAATAACAGATGGCAGCACGGTCTGTAGCGCCGGCGGCCAGCGAAAATATATCGCCGTATTATGAAAATAATAAAGAAATTCGCCGTCAGCTGTTAGCGTCAGGTACGTCGCCTCGCATAACTGCGCCCACGACGCCAGCGCCAATAATCCGAAAAGTTCTCGACGTCGGCTACTGATCTAATCAACGAAGATATATCTCAAGAAGACTGGAAAATCAAGGATTGTAGTTCATGTACTAGAACGTCTGGCGATAATGCAGACGAAACTCATTATATAATCGGCTCATCAAATTCACTTGAATCGATTAGAAAACGTTAGATGACTATACTTTAGACGTATCTAAAGCAATAGATTTATCGATATGTACAAACTCTTTTCATTTTATTAACGTTTTTCAACAAAGAGGAATGTTGCACTGTATAAAGGCGATAGGCCTATATTTTCCTGATTTTCGTCATATCTAGTAATAAAAGATGTTCTAAATTATTATTTGTATTGTCAAGCCGAAAAATGCAAAAAAATCCAAGGAAAAAGTTTGACAAAAATTAGGTAGATATACTACTTTCTTGCACCATTCCATTTGCTTTTTCTAAAATCATAATACTTGCAAACTCGTTATTAAAAAATTTTCAAAACAATTTATTTTCCTGGATACTTTCATGACAGCAATACTTTCACACGAGAACTTTGTAGCGTAGACTCTAATTATATTATTGTTTACTTTTATCGTCAGCGCAACAATGCTTCTTGCATTAATAACTGAAATGATTTTCTCTGAAGGCAAAATAAATACTTTGGTATATTTTTTGCACACACAGTGAAGTAGTAAATGCAGAACATCTGTAAATGAGAAGCACTATTATACATATTAATAAAACACTTTTACCAATTTTAATATAACTAAACAGCATTGCGAATTGGTTAGATTATGTATTAAAACATCGCAAAGCACTTGTTTGCTAAACAGTGTTCTAACGTCAAATCCAGTTCACACCGTTTTAGCTAAACGTGTTGGCAGTACAGCAGTTGAATGTTGGGACACGGAGACTGGTGCGCAGCCAGCGAGATCGGTACATCTCATCTGTAGTCTATGGACCATTCAATCGAACGAACGTAAGCCAGTGTCGCAGTGTGGTATTCACTGCCATGTGTGAAGATACGACTTCAATCGTGATTTTTGTTTGGGAGACGTTGATATATTGCACACAATTCATCACACGAGAAATACGTTAGTCGAGATTAAAACAAATAACTATATTTTATGATTAGCAAATAACTGAGGAGGCGGGTGGGATTGTACCACTGCTCAAAACACATATTACTTCACTCGTTCGTAATGCGACCACTATAATTGTAACATGTGCATCCACGGAACCCGGCGTTACATAATGAAATACGAAACGAACAGCGGTCGTTTCGTCAAGTGAAAATATGCCATCCTCGTGTAATAAATGTGTGTTTTCCATTTAAACCTCGCTGCAAATTTTATAAAACTTGCTGTCCCAAATTAATTTTTTACGCTCTTTGAACGTGGACAGCACGTGAGATGGGGATGCTTGTATTATATGCTTTAAGGACAAATAACATATAGCTATATGATGTAATTATATTTATAGTCACAAAATAATGACCTATGGAAAGCATGGTCAAAAAATTCGTCAGAACGATTATCATCTACTGAAACAAACAAAAATACATCAAAATCATTTCCAAGCTTCTGCAATTCAAAGATGCAAACCTCTGGAGCGCATTCGTATCCAAAATTATCTCCAGTGTGTGTGTGTATATATATACACACACATATATATATATACATATATAAAACTTTGTATTTTTATGATATATAGTTAATAGTCTAATCAAAAAAAATTGTGAGAAATTAAATTTCATTATTTATTAAGAAAATTAGGGAATTTAACCTTTTCGAATTTGACATATTGCCTTAGTATAAAAAAATCACAAGTTGAAAGATACCGTGTGTATCGTTACTGAAAAAATAATTATTGTCTCCATAACAACATAATTACATCTCCTAGAAATTCGTTGTTCTTTGATTCACCTGAAGTTTCATCCTCTGTGTAATAGTAATGGTTAAAAAATGGAACCCTTATCACCGCTGAACGAGAAGACGGATCTGAAGAACTGATTTAAACAGCCGCTTAAGGTGTATCTCAACTAACGTTCTTGTTTACTCTCGCCGGCAGAAATAGTTCCAGGATATTTCAGTGACCGGCTATGTGAATCATTTTATACACACATTAATCTGTAAAGATTTTATTTTTATATGTATACTTTTTTTTAGAAAAAAATATCTTAATCTACAATGGGATCACCAGAAATTCATCGATCTGATTTAACATTGGGAGGGTAGGAACATCCCTGCCATTAGGAAAATATATTTGAAATTAGCAGTTTGGCTGGCAGGTTGCATACCTGGCAGGCAACATACAGCACCTTCCAAACGTCGCACGTTTTTCTCGAAAACCGTTCGCCTGTGGGTGATACACCAAGGCAACGTTTTGTTCTCCTTTAATGTAAACAGTATCATTACGTCATAACATTCGACGAACGCCCACAGGTAAGACACGTTTTTTGGGCAGCAACACGACAAACCCCCTATAGTATATTGACGATTACTTCCAACTTGTACGAAGCCCTGCTTAAGTTATACTTCCAGGATATTCATCCGCCGCTTGCAAAGTAAGGTTTGCTAGGTCTAGAAAATTACACCAGAGGGACAACGTACCGCGTTCTTGCGCAATCATATTTTGCACTAGAAATATTTATAACTAGGCATTAATGACATACCTATTTTTTCACTATTTTTATTTGCATTAATTATTAATTATTATAATTGATATAGTGAATATAATTGAAAGTTAAATTTAACTAAAAAGAGGTACTTTTATGTTGACAGATGTATAAAACGATTGTGATACATGACATATTTAGAAAAACAACAAACACCCTACGCAGGGGGTCACTTTTCAAAGGGTTGTTTCAACAGTAAACCACGAATAAACTATAATTTCCTAATGAGGAGCAATGCTATTACCTGCCAATATTTCTTAAATCGCCAATATCAAATTAGGTTAACATTATTCACAAAATTGTTTTTTCATCTATTGTAGTTTCTGTCATTTTGAAAATAACAATGTTTAAATCGTTATCTTAAAAGTTTGCGTTACATCTTATAGTTCACGTTAAAACATACGTCGTATTTGTTTTCTACCCCATTTATAATAACTAATTATCTCACGGATTCTGTACCTGAAGTACAGGTTGTATAGTATATTGACGTTCCAAAGCTCTATAGATTTCAGTTAACACGTCCATAGTTAATTTATGCCCCGCTGCGCTCTTGATCAGGATGGTAACACGCCTGCATAGCAACCTACGTACGATCCATGCGAAACACCCAATTAATTTATCTTCGCATGACCCACTTCAACACTATACCGCCTCTTGCCTCCTCGGGAGCCACCCCTACAGCACATTCACCCCCTCGGTAACACGGGCCGATTACCTCCCTTCTAACCAATCCTCTCGCTTGATTTTGGGGGGGGGGGGAGGAGGTGAGGGATGGTGCATTCAGATCTGGACGGGTCCGTCAAGTCTGCTGCACCCTCCAATCCATCATCGTCGTCCATCACGATTTGATGACGACTGGTGGACATGTCTCCCCTCTGGGGCCGCTGGGGTTCGAACAAGACCGCGCGACGTTGCCAAGTGTGCAAACTGAGCGGTCGACCTTGCTCGTCCTCTGCACTTGCCAGCTACGTGCTGAGATGTAGCTGTTTGGTTATGATACCAAACTTAAAAAAGTAAAATAAAAAATAAAATAAATAAATAATTCCGTCCCTGTGGCTCTGATTGGATCGTATGAGCAATGTCGCCAGCGAATTATTCCAGTTGTGCCGGTAGATTGCTGACTCATGGATACAGACCAGAGAGATTCGCGAGTTCAATGACCTGTAGGCTAGACTTCGCGCGGTCTTATAGATTCTCACACAGAAATATCAACTGTCTATTGGTTGATTGTTGAGATAGTAAAAGGCGGTGGTTGTGCGCACAATTTATTGCATGTTTGTCATTGGTATATATATATATCTCCAGGAGGTGCCAAACAACACGTCGGCCAATTACAAAAGTAACGTGAACCTACAAGTGTGTCAATTCCAATTTGTCTAGAAATGAACCCGCGAAATTCTCCGGTCTCTACTCATGGATACTGTACTCCGCCGCTTCTTCCTCCAGTGTGAAATTCCCCAAAAAGCAGAGACCACGCCGTCAGTGATCAACAAGTAACGTGGAAGGGTTTACGAAAGCAACTTATAGCAATTTTCTTTTTAATACTATATTTTAGGGGCCAGAAAAAAATTTGCTTCTTTTATAAACTCCTCAGTAATTTATAACAAACTATGGCGGTCACCCAAGTACAATAGTATACTATAAAAGGGCACAAAAGATTATAGGCTGTTCACGGTAAAGTGAGCACTTTTGAGGCCCTAGGTACTTTTTTCTTTCGACCATTTTTGTTATCCTTTAAACACCTTTTAAAATAAATATTTTCATGTAAGTAATAAACACAGTGGCTTTATTTCACCATACTCGGAAGTTGAAGCCCAAGACTAACTTAAATATATTTATTGACTATTATTCCAAGTGGGAGAGCTTTCAAAAGTGCTCACTTTACCGTGAATGGCCTTACAGAATGTGGCAATATTGCATGTCAATATTTCGGGGAAACATTCCTCACACCGGGAGGATGAAAAAATGTCATATGTACATAGGTCCGCAAATGCTTCGTTTCTTCACTACAGCCCGTAATGCATAACGTACAGTCTATGACACGTTATGTATTACGGGCTGTAGTGAAGAAACGAAGCGTATGCGGACCTATGTTCATATAACTTTTTTTCATCCTCCAGGTGTGAGGAATGTTTCTCCGAAGTATTGAAATGCATTATTGAGAATTCCTGTATATACAAAACCTCTGAAATTCAAATGGAAGTTACTTCATCACCTAATATAAATATTACGTTAAATATCACTGTAGGTAAAATACCTATCTTCAGTTACGACATATTATAGCAGTACCCCCCCCCCCCCCCCACACACACACACACACCACCAACACCACATCACCACCCAGCGGAACAGATTTCCGTGGCTTATTGAGCTCTTCTCTGCTTTTCTACCACAAGACAGGACAAGAACGGTCAGGAAGCGTGGAAGGCGCCCCTCGATGACGTCACATACGGCACGCATGCCCACAGAAGGTTTACGAGAGGAGGTGCAGCGAGCCGAAGACGGAGCATTGAGGTAAGATATACCTAGAGTGGACTTCCCCAGGTTAAATTATCTGACCACTCCAGCTGTAGTTCGAGGGATGAACACCACGTCGGGCTAGTTCATTTTCGTGGCGTGTGCGTGGGGAAACGTCGGCGGCGTTGCCACATTATCTACCCTCTCTCTCTCTCCCTCTCTCTCTCTCTCTCTCTCACGCATACTCCATCCCTGTCATCCCCAGTCACAACTCTGCAACAGCAGAACGTGTTCTGAATGTCTGCTTTACCCACAAGTTGGGACAGACAAGATGGCGGATACCCAAGTGCCTTCCTCAATTCGTATATATCCGTTTACGAAAATAATACAAGTTCTGTAAAACATATGTATGAACAAAATGAAACTTAATACACGCATAAGTAACGGGAATCGTTGCATATTACGCACGCGGTCATAATAAAAGAATAAACACCACTTTATAAAATACGCGATAACTATGGATATATATATATATATATATATATATATATATATATATATATACACACACACACACCTTATCACACGTGTGCACAGTAACTAGTTTGTGTAGCTCAATGAGTTAGTGAGCAGATCTGCACCACATTATTGTAAGTTGTAGAGTTCAAATCATCGACGAGTAACGAATTTTTAAGGTGACACATTATGGCTGTTTATAACTTATTTTATTGTTATAAAATGTTTATTTCCAGAACATCTTTGCCTGCAAGTAATAATATTCAAGTACCAGCACAGTAAAATCGACTAGCAGTGGTTGTTTGCTATCACATCTATTAGTTTCAAAAGTAGAGAATTTGAGTTGTATAGCGTGAGTTATGTTAACAGGCATACACGAAAGCCTTAAGTTTATTATTGTAAGGGGGTTCTGCCTTCTTTTGGTCGTATAACCGTAAAATCGTGTTTAATTACGGAGAGCTCAAGATTGATTATTATGCTCATTAAAGATACACATTTAAAAACAGGGTCGTAGCCGGGATGGGAAGTGATATATTGGGACATATCACCCCCCCCCCCCCTTTCTTAGATATGAAAATAAACGCTGAAAACAAAATTAAAAGTTTTATTTTATTTTAATTCAAGGATTATGTGATCTTCCTTGAACATGAATGTTTGTAGTATTTTGTGGTTCAACACACACACACACACACACAACACACACGCGAACCCATTGATTATAAATAATTATGTATCTGAAAATTTGTTTGTAATTCAGGTTTTGTATTTTGTTAAAAAATAGAAGTATGAGATTCCCCCCCCCCTTTTTTTTTCCGTACCGCCAAGGAGTACATTCCTACATACGCCCTTGTTTAAATAAACGAATCGAATCTACACTTGCTGTATGAATGAACACTCCTTGTTATGAAGATGATCGTACATGTTATCAAATATATTTCGTTATTATAATATAATCGTGCAAACAAAATGAGTGGTCGTTAACGATAAAAGTATTTATTCATTCAACAGAACATGGAGCACAGAGAACATAACTAATTTTAGGAAAAGTATATTATAATTATGTAAATACGCCACAAAGTTAACACACAAGAATGCCCTACTGTCACAAATCATTCCAATTTTATACAGCGCTTGTAAATTGCTGTCATTATCCATTTGTAGGCTAGGAGACGACAAATATTCCAGAATACACGGAAAACTTTTGACACAGTCAATATATTTAATAATATTTCTGTTATCCTTGGTAACAACTGTACACTATGAACAGAGAAATGTATTGATTCGACTGCGTTTGTACTAACCTGCACACCGTAATACAGCGTAAGCTGCAACGTCTGAAGTAAAGCTGGGTTTACAATGGAAATATTTAAGCATTATATTAGCGTTAAGATGTGTGCAGAAGAAACGTGTGTGTTTTCTCTTATATTTTTGGTTCCCAGTAGAACATATTAGGTCGTGTGCGTTGGTGGGATTTCCTTAAGCATTGAAATAAATAGTTGTATTTTATATCTTTAGAAATAATTTCTAGGCTACGAGCAACCTGCCAGTGTTGTTGGCGGAAAACTGTTATTTAGAGTATGTGTGCAAATGTTGACGATTATGTATGTTCACAAATAATAAGCTTCTCTGATAGCAAATGTCGGTTTTGAAGTATGATCTTCTTCAATGTGGTTGTTTTATACGAGGTTGCGTTAGGAACAAAAGTAAACATGACAGGCTTGCTGCTTGTTCCCATTCGCTGGAATTAAGAATAATACTAATTAATAAAGAAGGGAAGTTTTGGCCCAAAAAAAAACGCTCTTTTTGAGGGCCGTTGTGGGCAAACGGTAGAGAAGGGGGGAAGCCGACCCCCCTCACTGATCCACCATCCTTCGTCTTTGAACCCCCCCCCCCCCCAAAAGTGTCACCCACCCAACGAGGGAGGGGTTAGAGTGACAAGGGGGGTATGTTTTTCATTTTGTGGGATTGTGGTGCGTCCCATACTTCACCATTTTTAAGCCTTTTTATGGTGAAGCCTGTATTGGCAAGCCCTCCTTGGGGGGGGGGGGGGCAGGTGTAATTGCCCATTTCTCTTTTATTTGGCTGTATTCGGCCTGGAATACGCATTTTTCGACCGATTTTCTTCACATTTGGGGGAGGTTTGACTTTCCGTTCCCGCCCCTCTCCCCACAGGCAGTTAGGCCCTTCGTAGGCCTTGCGCCTTAGATATTAAGTCTTAAGTCTTATGTTTTAAGTCTTAAGTTTAAGTCTTAAGTTTTAAGTATTAAGTCGTACTTTCAGCATAATTACTTTTGCATGCCGAGATGTGCGAGCGAGGGCCGATAGGCGCGAGCGAGCACGTGCCGAAGTTCCGAGATGACATTGCACAGTGAATACTAATTCATACGGTTACCTGCTTCATCTACGGTGGCTCAGTCCGCGGTTTCCGTGGGCCCGAACCCTGGTTAAAACATTAATGGGAAACTGCAAATACAGAAGACGTGTTCCCGTATGACAGATAAGCGCCCACTTCGTAATTATAAATGCATTAGTTTTGTATTGTAAACGTAGGCCGGGTCCGAAGTGGCAGATTGTGTTGACAATATAATCACGAGACCCGATTTTGTATACAAACATTCTGGCGTATTTGGTAAATTGATATTTCGTATCTCGTATATGACGGAAGTTCGCAAAAATACAAAATTACTAATTCAGGGCCATTTTGGTTTTGACATTCAAAACACATGTGCGGATGCGTACTTAAAAGGTTTTTTAAAACAAATAACTGTTCATAAAATACATTAGACATGCTTTAAAAAGCAAGTAAGTGGTGTGCTTTGTTTATATATTTCGCAAAACATGTTTTATTTTAAGTCGTTATTGGATATTATATTATTTTCTTGTTTATTAACATATTCGTATCATTCCAGTGATGACTGTAGAAATACTACGTCCATTTTAAGCATTTAATTTATATAAAACTAATTTTCACTGTTATTGTAAGAATGTGTTTCCGCGAGTGCTAAACAAGTGACTGTCGACAACGTCCGAATTGAAACCTACGAAATGACACGTTACAAAATAACGAATTCGTCATTTCGGACACGGCCTTAGCTTGTTGCCTATTAGTGATTGGCACAGAGTCATTGCATTCAACCGATGTTTAGTGTAGAAATAGTTATATTTGGTAATGTACCTAGTCTGAAGTATAATATTGCGACTCTATTTGTTATGTCTAGTTTCCATACGTTCGTTAGTGTTAACATTACTGATAAACACTTCAGTGTCAAAGTTTTTCGCACTGTTAAGAGTCCGAGATTTCAGCGTAGAATATACGTTGGTGCACTGCGTTATACGCGTGTAAATGTAAATACACACAGCTGCCAAGGTTTCAGACAATATCCACTAATGCACATCATTATTGTAAACTTGGACCTTATAGAGACGACAGTTGTATAGTCGCTTTAAAAAAAACATATGCTGGAGTTAAGCCTTTATGTGATCATTAATGCCCTTCTCCCGCATTGTGCATAATGTTTTCTGCTTAATGAAATGTACACTCATACAGCGTTCGCTTTTGTCTACGTACGTAAATGTTTTACATGTCTCTGGAAATGACATACGCACATACACGGGGAAACGAATGCGTGTACGTCTCGCGCCCTTACAGCCCACTAGCTACTAATTTGAAAATCGATTTATATGTAGTTAATAATTGTTATTCATAATATTTCTTTTTATAAAGAGTGGAAGGAGGCATTAACTTTCTAGAAACGCCACTGAACAAAGTTCTTAACAATGTGTACTCTCTAACGATTAATGATCTTGAAGAGCCGGGATAAACATAACCAGTTTTCTTCGTGATTTGTTGTAAACCAGACGTGGTATTGAATTTACAGTTAATATGCAGAACAGTGAGAACACTTCCAACGTTTTTACAAGGCATGCATGAGTGAAAATGACATTTATTTTTTATTAATACCAATATTAGTGTTTTAAAAGGAAATTTACCTCTAGTTGTTACCCGTTTTAATGATATATTATCGATAAATGCGTTTACTGACTCAAATATATATTCGTTCCTTTCTTGTAAAAATGTCTATTATTGATGATAGAAACACTTTCATTGTCATACGCTTTCCAGCTACAGTTCCTAATGGGTTGATAGTTCTAAATATATGCGCCTACGTTCCAGCACATATTCAGCATGTGCTTTCCGTCAAAATGCTTGTTCAGAATTTTATCAGCTAACTAGTTGCTGTAAGGGATCCAAATAAGTATGCCTATCGGAATGCATCACGTATCGAGCCGAGTGGAGTATGCTTATATAGATAAGTGCATTCCTAGGTTCGGGCACAGCCTTAATGACGCTTGAATCGACACAGTGAACGTACTGATTATTTGTACGGACAGTCACCTTTGTAGTAGATCACAACCCCAAACTGTAAAAAATTGCGTTCAATTGTAGACCATCGTGCGTCTTACATATATTTCTCCACTATTGGGGAATTATTTTCTGTCCATTTCCTTTCACATAAGAACGGAATGAAAAGTTTACAATGATGTATGACCACCATTCATGATTAATATGAAGGTTGTAATTGTAAGTGCTAACAGTAGGTCTATTCATATTTTATCATGAACACCCCATAACTATAATAAAATAATAGATTATTATTAAAAACAACGACCGTTATATATTTACAATAGTTCATTTTCGCAGAGGCAAATAAAACCTAATAATAGTTGATATCGCTGCATATTTCCGGAAAACACATAATTCTACGACATAAACGAAACACATGCCATGGCCGCCACTAGTAAATCATGAGCTGGGTATTCACAGCTGCGACGAATGCTGGTAACTCGCGTGTGACAGGCTCACCTCTGGCGACCTTGAACGAACACGTGGGGGAACCGAGACCAGGTCGCGGTTCGCGGCTGCCGAATCGGCAACACCGCGCGGATGACGTCGTCGAGAACACTAGAGCTCCTCTGGATCATTAGCGCAACTAACAAATAAAACTGGTCAGGTTTTTTTCCTATCCCATGGCCACTCTAGTGTATATCTCGACTCAATGGACGGAGCGAGTAAACCGGCCGTCGGCCAGTATTTTACCGGCGCTCGCTCAAGCAGAAGTACAACGGGGCACCACGCACCAGGTAGGCTTCACACACACACCCACGATGTCGTCAGCGACTCCCACGTAGTTTCCGTAAACCCAGCAATCTTAGGACATTTTCCTTAAACGGGTGCTCGTTGTTCGATGTGGCACCGTTACATAGTGCCATTACGTATTTGGGCGACTCGGTGAGCTTGTAATATTAGACAGAGTGTTTTAGTAAAAACGTGCAAAAAAGAAACTGGAAATAAGGGCTGCAACCCCCAGAACGTTTCGATATTGGAACCGTGTAGTCCGCGAGGCCTACAAAAGGAGATATAAAGCGTAAATATATATATATATATATATATATATATATATATATGATGTTCACGGTTAAATGAGCACTTTTGAACGCTCTGCTTCCACTTGTATGGACGTTGTCCATTCCTCCGCCTTATGTAAAATTAGCATTGCAATTGGCCTCATAACTTTATTCAGACGTCGGTCAGGTGAAACTGTGGAATTATAACAAAAGAAAATTTGTTACAAATCTGGTCATCTTTACACTTCGATGCATAAAAAAAAAATGTAAGTATATAATTTACGTTATCACAAATGGTTACCTAACACCCTTTATTCGACGTTAATTTATAGAACTACTTTTATCTATCATTAACAACTTCACTGGGCGCATGCCACTCAGGCAGGGGCAGTAGCTTTTTCCTAAGGTTTATTTAAAAAATGCTCACTTCATACAGTTGTCGGACAGACCACGTGTATTATTGACATTGCTTGTGTACGCTATTGACAGGTAGTGCCATAAACGACCATTCCGTCAACGGGCCGGTGTTAACATGTAAGTTTGTATCTCACAAGAGTTGTCAACGTGACGGCCACCAACATAAACACAAGCATGGCAACGTCGTACATGATTCTGCCCCACCCGTTCAAATATCCCATGCGCCTGACGTCTGTCGTTGATACGCGCTCTTGCTGTGGCAATGCGGGGACAACAGCGCCACCTTTCTGACGATAGGTGAACCACACAGCATAGGTCACCCATTTATGTGTTTACACCCATATCTCCATTTGCAGGCTTTATGGACCACACGTTCCCAATCATAGGTCGTTCCGCGGTGAGGGACGTACTCTCAGTTTCATTTTGCACTCTTTTACTTAAACATTCTGTATAGTAAAGTTGGCCTATGTTATACGGGAGGGAATCAACAAACTCCTATTTAGGCTCTTCACGGTAGAGTGAGTACTTTTTAAATCCCACACATTTGGAATAATATTCAATAAATATATTTTATTTCAACCTTAGCCGTAAACTTCAGAGTGCGGTGGAATATACACAATGCGTTTATTACTTACACGGCAAATTTTCAAAAAATATTAATAAAGGGTAAAAAATGGCTGAAAGTATAAAGTAATTTCGATCTCCAAAGTGCTCACTTTACCACGAACACTCTATACCTGAAAATAGGGATGTAGCAGTGTCAAGAAACACAGCTGTGGGTGTTACATGGATACATGTGCGTTTGAAGGTAATATTTTCTTTAGGATCTGGAAATAAACTGAAGCAACGAGATTAATACTAGGCTTTAATGGCTTAAATTTACAGATTTTGACGGTAGTAGAATATAGATGAGTCGGCACCAATGGCGTGGGGGTTTCGGAGCGACGGAGCTGTTCGTGCTCTTTCATTCCAGTTGATGGAAAGATTGCGAAAAATTAATGGGAATAGTGAAAGATTGATGGAAAGATTGTGAAAGGGTGACGGAAAGAATGTGAAAAATTGATGGAAATATTGTGAAGATTGATTGAAAGATCATGAAAGACTGATGGAAAGATTGAAACATTGGTGGTAATATTGGTGAATGTCGTGCTGATCGTGGTGCTGATTGCTATGCTGATTGTTGTGCTGATTGCAGTGCTCATTGATGGAAATATTGGGAGATAAATCGAAAGATTGATAAAAAGCAAGTCTTTATAATTAATTTTTTCAATTTTTAATATTTTTTTTTCAATATTTTGGATTTTATAAAAGTTTCTAGAAATACTTTTCGGTACAAGGTTGACCAAGGTTCGTAGGCACGGGGCCAACGTCACACATGTAAAATCAAGGTGAAGGTCATCCACATCTAACATGTTTGTCGGAGTCATCAGTGCCACCTAGGTGTTGAAAATGTAAACCAATTTCAAACGAAACCAATATGGCGGATGGAGTTCATTCGACAGAATGAGAAAATGTGAGTTGGTGAGTTGGTGGAGAACGGGAATGTTAATACATTGTGATTGTTTTTTGGGGAAGGGGGGGGGGGAAGTCAGTCGTTTGCTGTACGTGGTGCCGTTGGATACTTGGATACCTCCAGAAATCTAAGTTTTTAAAAATAATAAAAAAACATAATAGTAATGTTTTCTTAAATAAAGTATTAAGAAATTTTTGAGACTTTTTATGTTTTTTTGAGTTACAAGGTTAAAGTCACAGGGTTAAGTCAAGAGTCAAGGTCACCACGATCCCAGACGGTGATAGTAGTCATTTAATATGCTCGCTGGTGTAATAATTTGGTAGACATAGAGGAAGACTTAGTAGAAAACTTCTTGAAGTTACTAAAGCACCTCGCATGGGCGCAATCCTGAAGTACTGGGTGACTTATGTAGGAACTCATGTGTGTGTGGAGAGAGATATTTTAATATAACAACCAAGATATATTCGTGTATGTAAGGAAATTTTGCATCCTAATAGAACCTCGTGTGAATCAATACCATGTAATTATTTCCAAATAACTTACACTCCTCTGGTGTAGTGGTAAACTCAGGAACTCTGTAAAAGTGCATTCAAGACACTAGCGCTCAAAATACCTCGAATTCTCATGAAAATAACCAAGCATTTCATTTAAAACTTTGCCATTAATTAGCGTGACTCAACTTTAAAAAACAAGAGAAACCAATACTGTTAGAATCTTTAATTAAAATCACAAAAGAGAAGATTTAAACATGTAAAACTGTTTAGCTATGTGAAAACCAATTAAATAAAATCATGCTCTGTAAGTAGAGTAAAATACTAAAATACCACTAACATTCAAGCAAAACAATAATTAATCAGAAATAAAATAAAATAATATGAAAAGTGAAATGTTTTTAAAGCTACTTTCAGTAATTAAAACAGAATGTAGTTCAAATAAACTGTGTCAGAATTGAAGTGTTTTTAGTTTAGTGCATCTTAATAAAACCTTTTGTCTCAAGCTCCATTAATAAATTATATTACAAGTTCAGGTAACTTTCCCACACACTTATAAGAATCGTAATTTCTTTGAGAAAAATCTTAGCGTTCCCCAATTAAAAATTAAGTTCAAGTCACAAAATAATAAAGATTAATAAAATATTCTTCACTCCAAATTAAATTTTAATCAATGTACATTCAAGTTTGCTCCGGAAAACTAACTCAAGTTGGGTCGAGCGGGACCACTGGGCTAATTAGCAATTAACATGAGAATCCAGCAACTATTTATCTCTTGAAAATTTGTAGCATCTGTCATCATTAAATCAGGAGCATTATGAAAACTGAAGACAACGCTACTTGGCACAAGTCCATTGCCCAAAAATACGACGGCGTCACCTTACTTTGTAGCTTTTAGCTTACGCCTCCATCACGGCATCGTGACGTCGTGTAGCGTCCACTCGTGTCGACAGCGTCCACTAATAAAACCAATTAACTATGCTTAACTTAGACTCTTCTCAAATGACTCAGCTAGCCCTGGTTCAAAACTAACTTCTGGTACACAATAGGCCAACCAAAGTGTTGCAGATGCCCGGGGATTTTGCCCTCGAAATCTCGGCTACAAGAACCACATCAGGGACCTTAATATCCGTACCCAGAAGCACCTAACTTCCGAAAAATTCCTACTCAAATCTAAAAATGGAACTTAGCTACATCCGGTCTACTAGACCTAACTATAGTTTAACATAAAAACAAATGCAAAACCACAAACAAAAGAGAAAAAACAGTATTAAAATTAAAAATAATAAATTATGAGACTTGAGAAATCTTGAATACTAAATAATTAACATTCTCAAGTTAAGTTACCAAATTCTCAGAATAATGCACTATCTTACCCTAGAGTAACATAAATAAACACAAAAAGAACTGAAAAGAATGGTGGATCCTAACTCATGTTACACATTAAAAATATCGAAATAAATCTAAAAAGTGCAGGAGGGATCCAATTAAATTAATAATACCAAAACATATGCAAAAATATAGGTGTCATACAGTCCTAAAGTAATATATATGCTAAACTGCACACCATTTCCTGGGACATGTAATTGAGGGTGCACAGATATATTACACTGAATTTTATGAATTTATCCAATCTTTACCATTTTTCCTAAAGTTTTTTCAAGGTCATACAAGATTTCATTTATAGGGTCATGGTCATGCGTGAAGGTCAAGGTTACCAGGGTCCAACATGGTGGTTGAGTGACGTCATAACATGGTGGCTGGTCGGTTCCAGTCCCTCGTCCACTCTCGGCCAAACATTAGAAATTTAAATATTTTGTAAAGTTTAAAAATAGATTTTTAGTATTTTTTAAAAATTCTTTAAAGCAATTTTTAGCGGTTTTTTAAATTTCTTTGAGAATGTTTAAAACAATTGAGCAAAATTTTGGGTTCAAGGTCATCTAAGGTCATTTAATGGGGTCAATGGCAAGGTCACTAACACCCAACATGGCAGAAAAGATGGCCGCTGGGCGACCGGAATGACAGAGCAGGAACAGTACAGACGCTCCGACGCCTTCATGTCCTTGGCGCCAACTCTCCATTTATATTCTACTGGCGCTATTTTTCGTTTGTGCATCGAAATCAGCGCGCTGGAACATCGGAACCGCGAGGTGTTGTTACCCCGAAAATTTCGCCCACTCCCATTGTCGCCAATCGCCGCCAACTTCAGGCCTTTCTCACGCCGTAGTCGCGTACCCCGATCACACTGCGAGACCACACTCATTTCAGCCGTATTATTAGTCACGACGTCATAGTGTATAATCCATTCACGGTTACTTCACACTTCACTGAAGCCCTGCTAAAGTTCTACTTCCAGGATATCCCTCCGCCTCGTGCAAACCAAGCTTAACTAAGTTTAGAAAATTACAACAAAAGACAAGGCACCGAATTCGTGCGCACTCAGTTGTAATAATATTTTGCATGAGAACTATTTCTTACTAGGCGCTACCAACACACAAGTTTACTCACTGTTTGTATTCATATTTATTACAAATGAAATATCATAATTTATAGTTAAAATATAGGTAAAACTTTAATTCAACCAAAAATAATACAATTCTATGTTAACAGAGGTATAAATCGCATGTGATACATGGCATATTTAGGAAATAACTAAATATGTCATACATCAGGTGTTTTTTCAAATGTTTGATTGAAAAAGTGTAAAAAAAAAACCACGAATAGACTATAGGAATGGATAACCCTGCAAATGTTATTTGGCCTTTTCCGTCCTGGTAATCCATGTGCTGGTCTGATTTTAAAAATAAAGTATAGATTCAAAAATATCAATAAATTTTTGTTGCAAGAACGTTATTTTTAAGACAGTATTTGTTTTGCATTTCACTTCTTTCATACGGCACATTTTGAAAACTCTGACCTCTTGAAATCAAAAGCCCAAAGAGATCTTGAGAAATGCAGGATAACAACCCATTTCAGCAAAGCCCGAAAATATGTCTCATACAGCATCGCATTACGTACGTATGTGAAACCTTGTCGTGTTTTTATATAGGGATCACTCAGTTTCGAGCTAAAGAAACAGGAAACAAAAAAAAAATATATATTTTTAACAAAAATCGAACATTGCACAGGCACAATATTGCCAGAATTGTTCGTTGGTAATGTCTGTGTAGGTCTTGCATGAAAGAACAACGATACGCTTACTACCGTTAATAATTAAATTATTGTATATGTTACATAAATATATCAATAATATGTAAATAGCATTACCTATTATATATAGTTATGTAAATAATTTTAAAGATAGTCTATTAAATAGGAATTATACGGAACAAACAAAACAATTGTAAGCATCATTTTCATACGAGGGGTGAATTTTACCACTCTCATTTTTTGAGCAACAAAGTGAATGATTTTAGAGCTGTTGAATAAATTTTGGAAAAAAATGTGTCAAAACGTTTATATAATATATATATGCATATATGTACATACATATATGTTCGTATATATAAATATATATATATATATATATATATTCACATATAAATTCATATATACACATATATGTATACATATATACATAAATGTATACATATATATCTATACATATATATATACATATACATATATGTATGCATACATATATGTATATGTATGCATCCACTAATAACAGCGTATTTTATGGGTAACACTGACAAACGCCGGCAGGCGATTCATTAGGAAATTATAAGATGAAAATATAAGAACCAAGTTTTCCGAAATTGGATATTAAGGGACCTGTGCGCCTCCGAAAGTCGGATTTTGAAAAGCCTTAAGTTGAATATTTTAGAAACTACGTGGGACTAAGCGACTAATCGGCGAATAGTGTTTCGTATAATGGAGATAGCTCTCTTCCAGAAACGCGTACATAATACGAGATGAACAACTTAGGAATCTATCTCCGTAACTACATGACGTAACACCGATAGCGCCCGCTGTAGTTTACACGCGCAAAGCTTCGCGTACACTCGTGAATTTAGGTAATTTCTCGTAACTGTTCAATGGAAACATTGTCCGTCTTTCATCATAATAACATGTCCCGTGGGGTTGTGGATTGCCAACCTGCCAGGCAGCTCGCTTTCTGTTTGGAATGATATCGCCACGGATTTCTCGTAAATGGTTCACCTGAGAGTACGACCTTTTTGTTAATGTAGACGAGCTGATTAATAAATTCATGCAATAAATAGCTTACAATTGTTCGTGCAAACACAGGGTTACAACCCCCATCCCCCCAATGTAAGGGAGTGCTATTACGAACCATAAAATTCTCTGTGAATGCCACATAATGTCCTTCAAAGTTTTCTGTGTTTTCTGTAACTATAAATCACAAAATTGATTTCAATCGGCAACAACAAACGCAAAACATGATTAGTTTCTAAATATCTACAACAGTAGTTTAAAGCGGTTTCTTACGAGATGCAGCCATGGTCTGATAAAGGTATCGCAGTGAAGTTTTCCAGCTGCCTGACCTAACGTTTTTATCAGCACGGTGCAGTACCGTCGAAGGTAAACATGATGAATGTTTCTCTGAGGGTTTCCAACTCGAGGTGCAGGAAATCGAATCTGAGTGCAGGACTAATCTCAGTCGCCGTGACAGATCTGTCTCCAACGCGAATGCTGTTTCCACGGGCTGCGAACCGAATGACAGACAGATTATCGATGGATGGAAACTGCCTACCGCCTTCTTTCCTTTTTCAATTTCGTTTCAACGGCCCCACTCTTGTGCTCGAACGATAATCGTGGGACGACTTGCATGACATGTCAACATAAACTCAGTCAAATAGGACACTTGTATCCACCAGCCATCCGGGATTCGAACACAGGACTTAGTTGCTTTAAGGGCGCTGATCAATGAAAATGCATTATTTTTATTTATAACAATGTTTGTTTATCTGACAAACATTACTTACAAGTACTAATTCGTTAAAAAAAAATAGGGGTATATTTGTTTTGTTCAACTGAAAAAATTGGGTGTGGCTGTCTTGGGGACACGGCCGTTTGTTTTGCATGAATACTTCTAAGTTGACGCACTCGGACACCTTGATTTTTATTTTACCTTCTCAGCACCGCTTCACTCGATCATATGGGAATTTATGGGTATCACTGGATTGCTTTTGAGATGTTCTTTCCAACCGTATACGATGTCTGTATTTCGACTTGGCTTTTTGACGTAAATTGAAATCGTGTTAAGTTTTCTTAGATTTTTATATTCAACGCATAAAATTTCACCATAACCACGCCACGCAAATTTTTATATTCACGTAATCGATTGATCTTGACGAGAGCTGTCGATTGAAACTTAAACGCGCGTCGTAGCTTCTCCTAGTCAAAAGTTATACTACGCGGAAGTTATGAGACGCGGCGAAACGGACCAAAAATGGCACACAACGCCCGCCCCCACCCCCCTCCTCACGGAACCGCCGCGCACGATGCTTCGCAGTCCTCACTCAACGTAACATACTATTTGATCATTTGGCAATCTAGTGGTGTAATTGAATTTTTAATGAAGACGATAAATTCGGACCTGCAATGCGAAACTGTATCCCCTCCCACTATGGTTGCAGATTTAAAACGTACCTATTCACGTCAAAACCTGGATTTCTAAGATTCTGCAACTCCGAGTAAGCAGGAACCTTGGTCTCATAGACAGCGACGTCATTTAGAGACAGATCATATTGTCTCAAAGAATGGACGGGTAAATTACCGGACATGGCCTGCAATAAAGAACCGCCCCAGGATTATCTTGGGGTGATTTCAGGAAACCATGTGAAACCTAAATCAGGATAGCTGGTCCGGTAATCACACCCGTGTTCTGCTGAATGCGAATATAGTAATTTATCACTGCGTCCACCTTGCTTGGTAGCCATCAACTCATCTGCAGAATTCACAGCTGAAATTGCAGCAACTACAGGACAATATTCTACAGAACGGCATTGAACGTTTCCGACTTAATGCCTAACCGTATAACCGTACGTACTAGAGATGGGCGTTATTTAACGTAAAATTTATATAGGGTGAGTCTAGAAGAGGACCCGTGGGACGTGGGTGTAACGGAGCGAGGGAATGAGGAAATGCAGACCAGTATGACAACAACATACCTAGAGTAGGTGCTGGAAGTGTCCGCCAAGTTCTGTTAGTGGTTTCTGTCCAATATTGCTCCGTAGGTGTTGCAGGATTGATACGTATTCTTTTCCGATGAAGCATGGTTCCATCTGTCAGGGTACGTAAACTCCCAGAGCATGCGCCATTAGCGTTTTAATGTCGCCCGTATCGCTCCCTCGCGTCTTGATCTTGGCGTGAAAAAATGGAGGAGGGGGAGAGTCCATCCTATTCTTAAGCGTTTCCTGTTCCTTGTACTGATTATAAAACGCTCGGGGAGTTCTAACACTTGATAATAAAAAAAAAAAACATGTTTAAAATCTTAATTCTGGTAATTTTCTACCTATTAGCAAAAAAACCCCGTAAAATTAATAATTTCTTCTTTTGCAAAAATAGGATATTGAGAAGAATTGTACTTATGTCAATTTGTTGACTAATAGTAAGCGATAAAGTTAATTAATGTATAGAATATGAAATACGATTAAATGCAAGACTGCAAGAATTTATGAAATTTTCTCTGAGATTTTGGCCTTTATGTTCCATTGTAAAAGAAAGGAGTGACTTAATCCGCATCGACCCCGTATAGGCAGTTATGTATAAAGCACACTGCAAGACTCGGTGTTCAGTAATATACCTTCTGAAGCACTGATTTGTAAACCGTATTACAACTCTATGTTATGAATGGTTGATTATAGGCTATCCATATTTTCTTCGCACTTTTTGAATCAAACCTTTAAAAAATCACACCATGTAAGTCGTGTTCAGTTATTTCCTAAATATACACTGTATCACAAGCGTTTTATACTCGCGTTCATAACAGTATAACTTTTTGTTAGTTAAACTGAAATGTTATTTATATATTATATATAGATAATAAGATTTTATCTGTAATTAGTATGATTTAAAACAGTGAGAAAACACGTGTGTTGGTAGCGCCTAGTAAGAAATACTTCTCATGCAAAAAATATACTATTACAACTGAGTGCGCACGAGGTCGGTGCGTTGTCCTTTGGTGTAATTTTACAGACTTGGTTAACCTTTGTTTACACGAGGCGGAGGAATTTCTTGGAAGTAGAACTTAAGCAGGGCTTCATAAATCGTGATTGGGTTATGAAATATGTTCGCATTAAATAAATCACTTTTAAAAGCCCTGCCTAATATCTACCCGCATACACATTCTATATTCCTCCATCATATCTGATTTTGATATTTTCATAGGTTTGTTCAACTAACTCATGCGTCGGTCGAGCGAAGCTGTCAAATTATTAGAAACGTAAATAATCTACAAATCTCCTTATGTGCATTAGTAAAACAGAAGGCAAAATAAATTATTTCAGTATTCACAATTGTTTACCTAGCACTTATATTTCAACGTTAAGACTTCAAACTATTTTCCTTTTGTCGTCTCTAACTTTACTGTGCGTATGCCAGTCAGCGGACCAATCAAAATATATGCATGTAATGGCGGTGACATTTTTCAAAGGTTGATTTTAAAAGCACTCAAATAACATTCAACATCTTAATATTTACTCGAACAGAAACCCTACAGATCATTGGCTGTTGTAATGAAACAATAGCGCTGTCGGTTTACGGACAGGACGCGTAAAAAATTGGGTTTGTCTGTGTTGGGGACACGGCCATTTGTTTTCCGTGAATACGTCTACATTGGCGCGCTCGGATGCCTTTATGTTTATTTTACGTTCGCGACACTACTTCACTCGATCATATGGGGTTTTATGGGTATCACTGGATTGCTTTTGAGATGCTCTTCTCAACCGTATACGATTTCTGTATTTCGATTGGCGTTTTGATGAGTATAGGCCGAAATTGTGTAAGTTTTCTTAATTTTTTTACATTAAACGCATACTATTTCACCATACTACGCCACATAAATGTTTTTATAGACACAATCGATTGATCTTGACGAGAGCTGTCGATTAAAACTCAAACGAGCTTCGTAGCTTCTCCTAGTCAAAAGTTATACTACGCGGAATTTGTGAGACGCGACGAAACCAACACTAATTTGCGCCCCCTTCCCTCCCTCCCAACCCCTTTTCCAGCCCGATGCTTCCCAGTCCTTACTCAGCTTAACATGTTGTTTTATATTTTGGCAATCGAGTGGCGTAATTGAATTTTGAATGTAGACAATAGATTCAGAGCTGCAATGCCAAACTCTACCCCCCGATTTGTTATCATCGGATTTTCTGGATTGCCTCCCACTATGGCTGCATATTTTAAGGCGTATTCAAGTTAAAATTTATTATCAGTGTCTGAAAGTGAGTTATAAAATAATGGTTCCGCCTGCCTCGCGCTTGAACTGCGTTACAGAGTGTTTGGAATCCCGGTTTGTTGTCGGAACTGTTAGACGTACCCCCCAGTATGTTTAATTACGAAAGACATCACACCCCAGATGAGGAAGGAAGGGTTAAGATTGCTTTAAAGTTGCCATGCATACTGTGAATATTATTTTGGAGCCCTCCGATATAGTTGAAAAAAGCTTTATTCAGACTACCGAATATTTAAACATACTAAAGGCTGATCACGGTAAAATGAGCAATTTTGAAATATCTGCGTAAGATCTACTTGTATGCACGTTGTGTATTCTCCCGCCTTATGTAAATTTAACATTACCATGGACCTCGTCACTTTATTGATGCAATTATTATATAAGTAAATATGTTCCAATCCTCTCATTTTTACACTCGGGGACATTAAAAGAAAAACAGAAAGCGAAAGAAATAATGCCAGTTGCCACAAAAGCTTACGCGACACTTTTAATTCGACGTTAAGACATGGAACTACCTTCTTTCCATCATTACCGACTTTACTAGGCACATATCACTCAGTGCGCCCGATTTAAATGTGTGCAGGTAGGAGTAGTAGCTTGATTTCAAAAGTTTTCACTTAATCGTGAACATCTTTTAGCTGACACGCACCAAATGACGATAGAAGCCTGTATTAAACTTTGCTACGTGTTTTTCATTATTAAAATGATAGCGTCACAGACATAGGTTTACGCATTCCTACGATAAACCCTGCGCGGATATTAGTATATTCACTGCCAAACGTACCTCCCTTGAAATTTAGGGGTTCTCATTTGTTTTTGGATCGTGTAACTCGTATCTCTCTCTGCAAAGGAAAACGCACGGCCTCTGTGGAACGTATAAAACACAAAACACGTCGTGCAGAACGGATGTGTTGTACACCGCGGGGGGGGGGGGGGGGGGGGGGGGGGGGGGTCGGGATTTAATTGGGTGCGCGTAGAAGAGAAGTGTGAATTTCTGAGACGCCACCCAGCGAAAACTTAACCAACTATTCGCGCGCAGGCGCCACTAGAACGAGTAATTTACTGTTGCGGAATGGGTCCGGGTGCTGCCGTGGCAATTTAGGGCGATCATAAATTGCGCCTCGTGAGGGAAAAGGGAGCTGGCGGGGGAGGTTTGCCGCTATAGCTTCAAAAGCGCTCTCTCCTTCTCGTCGGATTGCGCTTTTATGCGTATCTCTGAGAATTCGCCCCTCCGTGCCTTCTGGTATCGATTACGTTCTCTCTTCCCCACGGACCTTCTGCTTAAAGGAAACACATTATATTTATATTACAAATGGTTCGTTGTTCATTAAACAATCTTGAATCAATGATCATTTCAACGCAAACATCTTGTCTTAGAGTGACATTAGCAAAGAACGAGACAGGTAGGTATAGACTATTCACGGTAAAATGAGCACTTTTGAAAGCCCCGCTTAAGATCTACTTGTATGCACTCTGTGTATTCTTCGCCTGATGTAAAATTAACATTGTCATGGGCTTCATAACTTTATCCATGCGTCGGTCAAGCGAAATTGTGAAACTATTAGAAAAATTAATATTTTACAAATCTGCTCATTTTTTACACTTCGATGCATTAAAAAAATCAGAAAGCGAAAGAAATAATTTGAATTATCAGAAATGGTTAGCTAACACTTTTTATTCGGCGTTAATATGAGGAACTACTTCCCATCCATCGTTACCAACTTAACTGATATCACTTATGGGGCCCGTTAAAATATATGCAGGGAAGGGTAGTGAAATTTTTCTAAGCTAGGTTTCAAAAGTGCTCACTTACTTTACTGTGAACAGCTTTTAGGTAGGTAGTTAGGTGTTAAGAGTTGGATGGACACTCGCGTTTTTTGTGAGATAGTTCTGCAAATACGTATTTTTGTTAGAAAAAAAAACAATTATATATGCCTATTTTTTCTACTGTTGTCATATTAAATGTATTCTTTGAGAAAAAAAATTGTGAAAATGGTCAAACATCGCATGTTTAAAGCTTGCCTATGCAGTTACCCTAAGCGGCAAGAGGAAAGAACAAATATACGGGCGTAGTTTAAATCTGTGGCCTTTCATCGTGTGTAATAGAACCCCTCTGTTCAAGATCTAATTTGCACAGTAGAGCATCATAGCGGAAACACTGCACGCCTGTGTTATTTAATGTTGCTTGTGCAAACAACCCTCAGCGCAGATGATTCCATCGAGACGTCATGGCATAGACCGTATCAACATTGTGGTGTGTGCTAAGTAAATTTCGTGGCAACTCTTCCAAAAGTAGTCTTTGCAGAGCTTGCTTGTTTGCTTGAAAGGATAATGTTTCTGTACTTGTTGACCTAGATAATCCCACAGAAGCTTTATGGGATTGACATGCTTAGAAGCCGTCGTGGAGCATTAGAAAATAACCACTCCTTAGTTTTCATGGCAGTGCATTGGAGTCATTGTCTTGTTGGAATAGAGACCCCTGAAAGATCCAGCTTCTGCATACATTTTGAAAGGTTGTGGCGCAACACACTTATGCAGTTGGTGGCATCTGTCGTATCCTTAATGAAAGCTGGACATCAAACCCCAGAAGATGCCATGCATACCGAAAACCATCACACTGTTTCCTCCATGTTTGACTATAGGTATTATATATTGCAATTGCATTGCCTCTGCCATACCCACCGTTTGCCGGCTGAGCTGAATGCATTAACTTTTGGCTAATGGGAGAATTATCATAGTATCCCAAGATTCGCCAGGCCTAGTCTAGCATAGTATTTGTTGCCAAATCGTAAGCATTTGTGTCGGTTTGCTGCAGAAATACGTGGCTTTGCCCTTGCTGCCCTGCCGTGGAAATTGGCATTATTTTAAACGATTGAGTACATGTAACGTGTCTAAATGTTGATGCGATATCTTTTGCCAAATATGCTGTACTTTGTAATGGTTATTTATGTGCTAAAGTGACAAGGTTCCATCGTTTGCGGCATGTAAGCACATTCAGTCCTCTGGATTGTCGTTATCTTTATGTCGTTCCGGTTTCGTTGTGCTTCTTTGGTATGGAACTGACTGACAGCTCCAACACAAATCAAGAGGGTTTTTCACAACTTCATAATAACTGCTGCGTTGCTTATGAAGAGAAACAACTTCTGCGCTTCTTCGTGTTGCATCACATACAGTTCACGTTTCTTGCACCCCCATTCTGACCAATACCTCTTACCACAACAGTCTGACATCTGATGTGCAAGGAAACTGTCTGTATATGCACACCTGCTGGACGCACATAATATGGGCGTAACGAGACCAAACAAGTTTACACCTACGATGTATGAATACTTTTTTGACTACTACAATTACATATTTCCAATTTAATGCTTGTCCTTCTGACATTAGTAGGATTTTAACTAGTACAACAAACCAGGCTATTCTGATCTTGTCTTTGTGTACTGATTATGGCTTTACATTGCCACATATGCTAGGAATAAACATATGGGTGCATGAATACTTCGTGAGTCACTGTAATTTACCTTCGTGATTTTTCATTGATTTTTTTTTTTCAATACGTTTTTGTGAAAACCAAGTTAAAGATTTAATAGAACTTATGTCTGTCCAGGGGAAAAAACCTTTTCATGTCACGTAAGGGCTAATTTTATTGTCTCCAATGTTATTATTCTTTTAGTTCCGTTCCTGATTCGGTTTTTTTAGTTGTTTTTTTTTTTTTTGTGTCTGTGCGACATGTCGAGCAACAATTGTAAAGTCTGTTGTTAATTGCTACATAATGTCTTGAACGATACATGCCCTCCGCCTTTGCGTGTCGATGCGCGTTTTGTAAAAATTAATACATATTTTGAATTCCACATATTTTGTGGGCAGTGAAAAGAAACGTCAATTTCCAAAATAAAATGTTTTTGTTATGTTTAAGGCTTCACACTCTTACGAATATAGTTCCATATATTTTCATAGCCTTATACAATTAAATTGTATGAAAAAATATTTTAAAATGTTGTAGTGGTGCTAAGTGTTTAGCAAATCCTTTAAAAAAGACATTCAGTTAACGGTGATCATTTTATTACTTTTTCACAACCTCATATTCTTCTCTTTCATTAGTGCGTGCGTGTGTGTGTGTGTGTGTGTTATTAACCAAGAAACAATGCGAATGCACATAAAATAGAACAAAAACTCATATGAAAACGCTTTGTTAGCTAGGAGTCTAAGGCTTTCTATTGATACACAAACTAATAGCCTCTAAACATTGGCGCAGATAGCATTCTTCATGTATTACTGATAATTGCAATTATACCTCATCGCACTAAAATAACTAAATTTCTTTATGTCAATCTTTAGCACAGTGTATTTACTTCTGAGTGTATTGTGCATCACAACTAATAGGCATTAAATACAAACACTCCCACAAATTCTACATTGGCGAGGGGGTCTTAAAATTAAAAATGCCATGGAAATTATTTCATGAAGAGTATAAATAAGTTGGGGCTTTTTGTTCATTCGGCCCATTAAAACAAGAGCAAAGTTTGATTGCTTGACACGATAACTTGAAATTCAAATGTACTCTGTACTGACGAGAACTGGAGAGAAAAAAACTTGTTAAGTTTGTAGAGCTGTTGCGTAATGTTACGGAAGTAACACGGAAGTGTTAGTTTTCCAAACTGTTTCGACATAAGTACTGCTGTTACGCTGATCAAAGTTTAGAATATATTTAGTTTCTCCATCGAAGTTTAGTTGAGAAGCATGCGTTCGCTGTATAATATTAATAAAAATGCATAGAGCTGTGTGTGAACTGTAGTCTTACTTCGTAGCAGATGTTGACTTTATTCCTCACAAAATGGAAGCTGCTGCACTTTATATGAAAATGTGTTAACCAAGAGCTGCAGCAGGGTTAACTTCTGCTTTCCCACCAAAGTAGCGAAATGCACGCGTGTATAGTTGAAACTTGTTCTTGCACGATAGTTGGTACCCGTGTGTGTTCACTTTCCCGTCCACATTTTGCGCTTCAGCTCGCGGCTTTCTGGGGAAGAGAATTCGTAACTTGGCACCAATTAAGACGAATAAAGAACGTATAGGAGCTTTCTGAAGCCAACAAACGTGTGTCTATCTATAGACTATTCACGGTAAAATGAGCACTTTTGAAAACCCTGCTTAGTATCTACTTGCATGCACGTTGTATATTCTTCCGCCTTATGTAATATTAACATTGCCATGGGCCTTATTACTTTATTCATGCGTTGGCCAAAATAAATTGTAAAATGATTAGAAAAATCATTTTTAACAAATGTGCTCATTTTTACACTTCGATGCGTAAAAAAAAAAACATGAAGCGAAAGAAATGATTTAAGTTATCACAAATGGTTACCTAACACTCTTTATTCGACGTTACGATACGGAATTACTTTCCATCCATCGTTACCAACTTGACTGGGCGCATGTCACTCAGTGCGGCCGGTAAGATATATGTCGGTAAGAGCAGTGACTTTTTTCTAAGGTTGATTTCAAAAGTGCTCACTTTATCTTGAACAGCCTTTAACAGCCCCTATTTCGAAACTCTATACGAGTTGTCATCTTTTCTACGCAGAAATATAACTTTTGTGGTATTTTGGGAAAATATAAGTTCATGCACGCAAAATTTGGACCGCTCTTAACCAGTGTTGTAACGTCTGAAAATCTGTCACGTTAGGAAAAAAAATTCATTAGGCTTAAACATAAATTAGCGGCTACAACCACCAGTGTTTCTGAACATGTCGCAGAACCTATGGAATCGAAAAATACTTGAGTGTCAGGAGAGAACTGAGCCCATAGATTCGGTAGGCAAAAACTGCGGAGTCATTGAACGAAAATATCCTGTTTCTAACATAATTTAAAATGAATATCCCGTTATCAGCAATGCGAGAAAAATTTACGTGCACCGTTTAGTTAGTTGAATCCGAGTTTGTTTCACTGAATTGGCGTAATCCCAAGACTTCCACTGCCAAGCACTATGGTCCCTGATTGTAATCGTTAAAATTGAGTCAAATAAAATTTACGACGTATAGAAAATTTTCTTTTAAAGATATGAAAGTATTTCATATCGTGAAGATTTTCGGATAACAATAGTTCATGTTCTGACCTTGCCGTGACACGACGAGAAATCGTCATGCGAGTTGTTCTGCTGGGTACTATCGTGGGACGGAGGTTCTCTCCGGACCCTCCCATTTGCTCTCTCCCATTTATTCCGCCGCCGAACCGCTCTCGCGACACCAGCTGTATTCTTCTGGCTGACGAGAGGAGCCGTGGTCGTGCTGTGGTCACTACAGTCGCCTCCAATCCAGGCGAACCGGGTCGCTCCCGAATTTTCCGCTTGTTGGCGTGTTTTCTCAGGGGTCTCCCGTTTCCCCCGCCCTTGTATTCCGGCGCTACTCCGTTGTCACCTCACTTCACTCTCGTCAGATATCGAGGCCTCGATGTTAAGGGCGTTGTTTATCAGAAAATTAATAATTTTATACTTGTGTAGGAAACAATTTTTTTAACTTGTAATCATTGTATATAATGCTAAATCCCTCGAATATAATAATTTTACACATATAATTTTTTAATAATTTGATGTCAAGTCAAAATTTTTTCAGTTTTGCTACAGCCGTAATAGCAAATACTAACAAAGCTGTACAAATTAAAAAATTACGATGTTAGCTGATGCGTAGGATATCACGTGCCACATATGTAATCACTAGACACCTGCAAAATTCGCGTTGTTATTTGGGGTCACGTTAAACTTTAAACACGTGTATCTTTACAATACGTTTGTCATTGAGGAGCATAATGTACCTGACACGTCCTGGATTACTCTGCGCCAGTAAATGAACACTTCACAATCGTGTGCCCCAATCACGAGCAATTCAGTCAGAAAGAGTGTGTCATCATATGTATGCAGCAGCCAATGGAGAAGCGACGCCGGTTCCGATGTAGACAGTACTGTGAAGTTTAGGTGGATGTCGAATAATAACGCGAATTTTGCGTGTCTACAGCAATCACAAAGTATCAAGCCGCACGTAAGAAAAAATGCATAATAATTTTTTTTATAATATTTTTAACATTTAAAGAAATGTATGAAGTGTTATTTGGTGATGACATATACATATGTCAAGAAAATTGTTAAAAAAATTTAAAGTGTAAATTTTTTTATTTAAGGAAAATTGCATCACATACATCGTGTAAAATTTCAACAACGCTTCGTACAAATGTGAAATTTCTCCACTGCACTCTCTACACCAGGCTTGCGGGAATAATAAATGTGTGTCTGGTAGGACTACCTTCCCCGCTTGACACCAGCACATCATACACGACCGAAACATGCCCTATTCAGACGCGAATATCTGAGAAACTTGCGTAGGAGATCGCATCAAACTTTTCCTACTGACTTACGTATCCTCAGCGAAATTTCAATTTCGTCGTTTTATTTCCTGTACTTCCTCGCAACGCGAAGAAAGGATTGCACGTCAGATAAGAGCCTTGTGCATGAAAGTCCTGCGGCAATTTGATACGCGCGCCAATGTAGCCGTTCATGTGGACTTACAATTGAATATTATGACTCGAGAATTACTCAGTAACCGCCAATTTCCCACACGAAACCACGTTTCCTATAATTACAACTCACAGTTGGCGTGTTAGCGTAACTTTTAATTCGTGCCAATGTACACATTCGCGAAAAGCATGACTCCTTTATAATTTGATATTAACACACCACCTCATCGCACATAACAAAGTGTTACTCAAGACTCGTATTTTCTGGCAGGAACTGATTTATTGAAAATTAGTAGAGTGCTGCAAAATTCGCGTTATTATGTGGAATCAGGCTAAACTTCACAGCACTATATATAGTCGAGTTGGCGTCGTTTCTCCATTGGCTGTTGCATAGACGTGAAGTCCCGCCCTTTCTGACTGAACTGCACGTGATTGGGTCAAACGATTGTGGAGTGTTCATGGATTGGCGCACAGTTACCCAGGGCGTGTCAAATTAATTACTGGCCAATGATAAACGTATTACAAAGCTACATTTGCTTCAAGTTAAACGTGTCCCCAAATAATAACGCGAATCTCACAGGTTTCTAAAAATTAGCAAGCACGATTAAACAATAAAAAATACTTCCGTATTTGTACTTTTAATATACATAGAAATATTAAATGTACACTAAAACCAAACAATTTGAATTGCGAGCCAGTATATTGAATTTGACTCGCACAGTTCGTCTGTACACGCGATGATTCGTATGTTAAAGCATAATTTCTCCATTTAAACCCCCCTTCATCCATTACGCTCTTGCTTCTGTTCCTTATACATGCGACATAGCTCCAGGCACGTCGGATCTCAAAGCTTATTCTCTCTGAATACTTTCTCTTGGTATACTTCGCCTCCAAACGCAGTAGCACGCGATCGTTTCGCCTACGATTCCACCGCATTAAAAGCCGGGTTAGAACGAGGTGCCCCGTACGGAAAGGCCTCCGCGCTTCAAGTTTAAGCCCGGCTTTAGACGGCGGTAATCGGGCTTTAGTGCTCGGCGGGGCGCGTAATCCGAGTTCGCCCGTTTTTTTTTGCACGTGGCTTAAGGAGTTAATCGGCTGTGGTCAAACCGGTCTTTGTAGCTTGCCGAGCGGAAGAAGGGGGAGCCCGGAAAGGCTGAGAGGAGCCCCGGAGAAACACACTGACTCGAGAGGAGGTTAGGCAAAGCGATCTTCTGGAGTTTTTGAAACGGGATTCAGCGATCTCGCCGTCCTGAAAGTCGCCAGGCAATTGAAGATCATGAACGCGACACAGGGTTAGGAGAAATTATTAAATTCAACGGCTTAAATAAGCCCGACGAGGATGTAGTTCCAAAATATTTGTTGCCAGTATGTAGCACACTACACTTTGCCGCATATTGTATAAGCGTTTCGCGATTGGTTACAAACTGTATTAAAAAAAAAAAACCTGATTCAGATCTTCATTTCTGCCCGCTTTATCCGTCTAATTTGAACTTCTAAAGTTAAAAATTTTCTAAGGACCTATGACGTTTGTGTTTCGTTTACCCGGTTTTTTAGTATTTGCATAACAGAACAGCGTAAATCCCAAACATTTGTTATTTTTTTTGCAGTCTTGATGGTAGTGGGTCATGTTACATAATGTTACACAATATATGCAACGTAGTTCCAAACACCGAAAACAATGAAAATTTAAGACGATACTTAAGAACCACTTTTCCCATGAGTGATTATGCGCCCCCAACAAATCGAGTTTTGAAATGCTTTTGGTTCGAAATATCATAAAGTAATTGCGATGAAGTAACAAATCGTGAATAGCGATGTGTGTGACACAGATCTAACAGCTCTGAAAACGCGATCGGTAATATCACCCCCTTCATTACGTGAATGGATATTGAAGCCCTGCTTCAAGTTTGACACGCGTGTCAATTAGCAAACTCGAGCAATTTTATGCGAGTACTCCTGTCCTGCCTGAACGATTTATTTTTCGTCCCGCCAGCTGGTGAAATGTGTGATGCCTACAATTTTCTGGAGTACGATTAAATGCTGCTATTATGAGGTTGGTGTGTTCACAGAACTTCATGAAGTTAATGAACTTGGTTAGCAAGTCTGCTTGGTTATTTGTCACGTCTGTACTTGGTAGCCCAGATTAATAAACTGTTAGTTTTGTTTGAAGAGGGGTTACTATTTGAAGAGGCAATATTTTTTCTCCAGAAAAAGGTACTTTGTCTCCCCCCCCCCAGGGAACGCTTCCAATCGTTAAGATATACTGAAGAGAGGCGCGCGGCCGAGCGCTGTCTGGTGGTTACAGACTTGCTGATTCATAACTTGTCCACAGAAATCGTTTAAAGCTCAGTTTTACAAATGTTAATGCAAACGTTAACGTTTCATGCAGTCATAAGGAGGGGGGGGGAAGGCAACAACCGTTTACTTAAAGAAATGGACTGCTTTACCAACCACGTTTTTTGAGGTGCTAGTTCTCAATTACACAAATAACTATTAACCGATTTGCTATGCTTCATCGCGAGTAATTTCTGATATCTTTAACATAAAATCATTCAAAATCTCAGTGTTTGGGTGCGTAAATCTCCCTTAATAAGTACTTAATGGTAAAGTGGTACAAGTTTTTGTCTTGCTATTTCGTAAGGAATGACCTACCGAAGTTTGTCGGCGTTGTTTCGAAACTATGATTTATTCTTCAATAAAATACGTGACGACTGCAACCACGAGATCAACAACTTCAACAAATATTACCCATAAGTACCCATAAGTAAAGGTACTGAATGAATGGAAAGCCAATCAAAATATGTATTTTTATCG
This sequence comes from Dryococelus australis, assembly GCA_029891345.1. Classification (NCBI taxonomy): domain Eukaryota; kingdom Metazoa; phylum Arthropoda; class Insecta; order Phasmatodea; family Phasmatidae; genus Dryococelus; species Dryococelus australis. The sequence goes on along the minus strand of CM057000.1, from coordinate 36,549,738 downwards.
CAAATGAATGGCCCTACAAATCAAATTATTCATGTAATTGTATTCCAATTTCCCATAACTATAAAACAGGACACAAGACGTCATTCCGGAATCATAGGAAAAAAGTAATAGTTATAAAAATAAGAGAAAAAACGAAGTAAGTAAAACGAAAGGACAGCAGCAAGGAATTCATACAGAACAGGAATCACATGGCTATCCGTAATTATCAGTTTTCTGTGCACCAATTCTGCGTATTCAGTAGTAACGGAACTTTCACTGCGGGATATACTTCCATATCCTGGTAGGTAACCTGGAGATGTTGAAATTGGAACAGGAATGGAACTATAGGCTACCAGATGAACCAGTTTAATCGGCGGTAAGAGTTTAGGTTTTGGTTTCTGACTGTAATATTTGTTCAGAGTGAATATGCTTGAAATAGAAAGACAAGGATGTCAGACGTAACATGTATTTATCTCCAACTTCATTCTTTTACGCTATAAAAGAAACGGTTTACATTTCTTTAAAATCTGAAGCGTTCTGTGTTGAAAGTCGGATGTTATATGTTTATTTTTAAAGGACCCCGCTTCTTCAGACAATGGAGGCTCTCGAGTATTTAACATTTGCCTCCCTCTTTATACGAGGGGTATATTTTTTCCTTCTGAAACTTCAGGTAGGTGATGTTGTCTATCTGACACATCGAGTAAAAATGCTCTACTTTCTGATGTGTAAACCAGTTCTACCGGAGTACTGTCTCGAAACACTGAGGGATTTTTGACAGCTGTCTTCTGATTATTGCTACGCGGATTTGTTGTCATACAGTGTAGGGCTAAGTCTCCCGAGTTCGTGTTTCGCCTTTATATTAAGTAGTTCCAAGTTTAAGGACGTTCTCAACAAATTGTTTAAATACGTCCACTTTCCGGTATAATACAGAACCAATTGGGTTACTTTCATCTCCTGAATAGGGTTTCCGTATTTCCTTAAATTCATTGTGCAGACTAAGTTCTCTGCTTTAGGGGCGGAGGTGCTGAGTGGTTAGCCTGCTCGCCTCCCACAAAGGCGAACCAGGTTCAATCTCCGGCCGGGTCACTCCCGGATTTTCGCATGTGGGAATCGTGCCGGACGATGTCGCTGGTCGGTGGGTTTTCTCGGGGATCTCCTGTTTCCCCTGCCCCCCATTCCAGCGCTTCTTCATAATCACCCCCAATCACCGTCATCGGCTCTCAAGACCTCGATGTTAAGAGCCGCCCAAATCTCTTCTCTCACCCTCTTCTTTATTTTTACTGCATATTTAAATTTTTTTAAATATGTTAATTGGTGTTTAGTGTTACTAGACGTCTCATTCTTGTACTCGCATATTTACAGCCCTGTTTATTCACATTTATTCTTTTTAAAAACATGGTTTTCTGTGTGACCTTTTCAGGCATCCATTTGCTTGGCTGGTCGCCTTGCAGATCGCATCCGTGTAGGTACTGAATGTCAAACCCAGCATTTGTGATCATTGCGATAGAAGTACGTGAATATATTTGGAAGAATTTACGTGTTTATTTGTTGGGGCAGAACGAGGGGTTAAGGGCAGTGAGAGGCGTGGCTCACCAAGAAATGTTACCCAACAAGGTGGAAATTATCCGTAGAGAAACACTCGAAAAGGGGAATGAAAAACAACTGGAAAACAATTGTTATTCGCAGTGTACGTTTTTGCGAATGAAGCCGACCACTTTCTTGTCCTTCTCCAGTTTACACTTCGTCCAGTGAGGAAAGCGATCACAAAATTTAAATCGAAGCAGCACTCATTCTCTTCTTAAAAGTGATTTCTAAGAAATATTTCATAATCCGCAATCTTAAAAGAATGGTGCCTAAAAGGGTTATTTTTATGATTTCCACTTAGACATAGCTACATTTTATAATAAAACACATTCCCAAAAAAATATTACTATTATAGATTTTCCACAAAAGTCCCCAAAAAAACTGAAACTGCTATAAACATAGTTAATTTCAAACATTTGTTCTACAACATTTCGTAACATCGTTAACTCAAGGGAAATTTTAGAAACGTCAGCTTGTGTCATTTGTTTGATAGTACCTATTATATAGTAGGAGAACGACAGAAAATTTTAATTTTTAATGAGTAACTTGTGTTGTACTGATTTATGAAAATATTGGTATGCCTTGCAGAAAATAAATGACCAATAACTTTTTTCATACTTTTTAAAATTTTTGGGGGATTTTGTTGCAAAAATATCCACGAATCACTGGACATTTTGGACCAGATTTCCTGCAGCTCCATGTCATGGAATTATGTGGATGGAGGTATGTCGTCTTTCTGAATGGAAATTAGTCCACTGGCGTTGACTTTCCAGACTCAGTCTGGCAATGACAAATTGTTTCCCATCCATTCCCCGGTCATTATAATCGAGAACAATGGTACCGGAGAGATGTTTCTCAGGAGGTGAAGCAGTAGATATAAATTAATTTTGGTCAGTGATTTTACAAAAAAAAAGTTTTCACGAGCTTTGTAAGAGAATCTTACTCACCGTCATCGTAGATTTATTGCAAAATTATTCCTCCACCCTTTTTAGGTAATCTGGCCCGGTTCATCAACATCGCCTTTAAAACAAAGTAGCTTCTGGCGAAACTCCGCTGGTCTGAAGAAAATTTTTTCGACCTCCCGTGGCGCAGTCGGTTGGTGCGCCACCAGTCTGCGGTCCGGGAGATCCTGGATTAGAATCCCAGGTAAGATATGGATGTTAGTTTAAGTTAGGTCATAAGTTAGTTTGTAAGTCGTCCCTGATAAGCCTTAAGACGTAACACCGGGGGACGTTAATAAGCCTTTCCAATGAATAAAAGTCTTTGGTGGCAATCAGAGTTGGGCATCTCTCGTCTGCAAAATCTACAAACTAAATCAAAGTTTATCGTTGTTTCCTTTCTTCAGATACAAGCTGCTCACCAGTGTCATTTGTTTTCGAACATATTAAGTACACAGATGTTTGAGAAACAAATCGTCGGCGACAGAGTGGAGCTGTTAAGTCATGACCAATGGGATAGCTCCTAATTCAGTCAGATAAAACACCTGCAGCCCTAGAATTCCACGTAATTACATTTAAATGTTTTAAAGGTCGCACAAATATAATGTTTAACTGTAGAAAATCTGGAATAGAGTTCCGTGCTCTACGAACATGGCAGTGGATTGTTTTGATTATGATACTAATTTAGAATAAGTGGAAAGTAAAGCTCTTGTTGATATGTAGTAATAATTTCGCTCTGTACTTTAATGACAATTATTTACTGCTGAAAAAAAAACTGAAATAGTATTAAAACAGTATGTAGTCATCTGTTTTTTTTTTGTTATAAGATTTCCTATATAAAATACAGTACGTGTTTTGCCTTCTATTGCAAACTGTTAATCTGTATCATATGCGCACATGAACACGATAGTTGCTTTGAAATAACCTTTACACGAACTGCAATTTCAGAATTTCCCTTGATATTCGATGTTGTAAAGAGACGTGAAACAAACTGGGAAATTCCTTACGCGCATAGCTCATTAAATGGTACTGCATTCCACTGAAGAATATTAGATGTAACATTTTCGAAGGAAATTTTGATTATGTACGATGCATTCTAAGCAAGATAAATAAAATTTTATTTTGGCGCAATTTAATTAATATGGTGGTCAAAATGATTCCAGATTTCTTTAATTGTTTTCCTTACTAATCCATTTTACCAGTTTTACTAGCTGGCCAATATAACAAGGTTTCCTTGGCGTACTACTTGGGATGGTGCCGCCCCGAGCTAAACCCCCTTCAGAAGTGGGTATTTAAGGGAATCAACATAAAGTGACTTTCCATTGAGATGAGGGTTGACTGAAGAAGCGAATGAAAGAATAGCTCTGCCATTGGATTGTAGGTCTAGATCCTATACAATAAGGTAGAAGGCACTGTGCTCCCCGCCTCTGCTTGGCAGGGTGAAGAAACTGGCTGTGACGAGATTAGTCCGCCGAACTCCTGCCATAGGGCCTGTGCGTGGCCATAATCCTCCTGAAGGTTCCTCACAGACAGATAAGAGGGAGCATTGAAAAACAGTGCTGACCTTGGGTTTTGTACGCTTGGCCGTTAAGGGTGAATCCTTACCCGAGTTAGTAGAGGGCCAGAGTGATTAATGAATAGACCAAATGGGCCGAACGGAAGTAGATAGTGTCAATGAGGTATTTGAATGTGTCACTGATGTAACGAATGTTCTAGTTGGCAAAGAATGGGTGTACGTTGGCTATGAAAGTTTCCGGGAATGAGACTACATTTATGTGTCTCGATGTGTCAACAATGGGGGCACATAGTCAAGATATGTAGAGAGACAGAGTTCACATGTTCTTGCTGTGCCAAGAAGAGCCATGTGTTTGACAAATGCCCTAAAAATGCGATAAAGAATTAAAGGAAACACGTGTAAACTGCCATATAAAGGGTCTGTCACACAGTCACAGGGTGGACTCAAAGGATTGCCCAGCATACAAAAAGCCAAATTGGTGTAACTTGGCAAAATAGATTATGTATTGTAATATAATCAGATGTGGCATGTAGAACATGCAAAGGTCAGTAGCAGTCGCTGCTGAGCTAAACATTATAATGGCGGAGCAAAAGCTGGAAAAAGTCTTGTTGCAGGAGCCATTTTCGAAAGTTTATTGGGATTTAAAGGTAGCATATACACCAGTGGCATAAGACCTCAAGCCAGGGTGCTATGAATCAACATGGGAATGGGTATCATGGTTATGGAAAGTATATCAAATACACATCATGTGTGTATTCGTCATCAAAAGTTCAACATAATGTTGGTTAGTGTACTCATATGTCCAGTTTGGGGATGGCCCTCAGCAACATCTTGATAGATAGGGAAGTCATCACAGAAACAGAGGCATGAGCCGCTGGTTAGCAGTGTTGATGTCAGTGCAAATTCTGAGTGGTTGTACTCATCAGACACACATGAAGCTGGAGATCTGGTAAACAAGTTCATCGTAACTAATGGTCTTGATGCGGCAAATGTGAAAGAAGAGAGGCCTACATTTGTTTCACAAGCACATTGTACTGAAACATATGTAGATATAATAGTATTGAATGGGAAAGCAAAGGACTGTTTTAGAAATTGGAAGGTTACTAAGGAAAGTACAAGTGATCATAGATTGATAATCTATGAAGTATATGGTGGAAGGAGAAACAATCCTCAAGCAGACTTTATGGAAGAAGTGCGGTATGTGCTTCGAATAGCAAAATGGGCCAAGTTACGACCGGGCTTTTTTGAGTAAACTTTGTAGAATGTGTGGATCTTCAGCTAAGCGGAGTGGAAGAAAGAGTCTTAGCTGCCACACAAGTTGTGGTAAAAACATGTGAAGAGACTCTCTGCAAGACATGTCATGGGCTTCCTAACTTGTCCTGGTGGGACGGGAAAATGGAAGAAGAAAGAAAATAAGTGCGAAGAAACAGAAGGAAACTCCATCGATTAAGAGAAGAAGAAATGGATAACTTCGCACAAGAATATAAACGGGTAAAGCAAGCTTACTTTAACAGGGCAAGGTCGAATAAAATGAAGTTATGGACAGATTTTGTGAATCAGGCTGCTAACGAGGACCTTTTGAAATGGTCTAAAAGATAGCCTCAAATGAAGTCAACAGGGCTACTCCTCCGCCATATGTGAAAGTTAATGGGAAAGCTTGTACTGACCTTAGAAGATTGTGGATATTTTTCTCCATGCTCTCCTGCCGGATGACTCCCAGGAAAATGAAGGGGAAGAACATGTCAGGGTGAGGCATCTAATGTACGAGATCCTGCAAGAAACAGATTCACCAAATTTGACATGGAAGAGCTAACTACTGTAGTGTATCAAATGAATAATGCCAAAGCTCCAGGCCATGATGGACCTGGATATGAGAATATCAAGAGAAGCTATTCCTGGATCATGGATGTAATGTTAAAGTTGTGCAACGACTCGCTCAGATGTAGCGTGTTTCCTTCCCCATAGAAAAAAAAAGTCTTCGGATCATGTATAAGAAAGCCGGAAAAGATCGAGAAGATCTAAGATTGTACAGACCTCTTTATTTTGCTTCCAGTACTGGGTAAAATATACATAAAATTGATCAACAGGAGACTCCTGATGGCTTGGAATCTGAGGGAACACTCCACAAAAAACAGTGTGGATTCAGAAAGGGCATAGCACTGACTTCGCACTGCATAATTTTATGGACTTATAAGAAACACTTGCACGAAGTACGTACTTGGAGATTTCCTTGATATTTCAGGACTATTTGATAATGCCTGGTGGCTGGAAGAAATGTACCAGCTCAAGAGGAAAAGATAGAGTGTGTATAAAACAGAGAGATCTTTAGATTTTTTTCACAGAGAGAATGAGTGTGTAAACTGCGAAAACAGTGCAGGAACAAAAGAAATTGACGAAGGGATGACCCCAGGGATCGGTCATAGGGTGGATTTTATGGAACAATCTCTTAGATGGATTCTTGGAACTGGTCCTTCCAGCGGGTTGCATGGCCTGTGTGTATGCAGATGATGGGTTGATACTGATTACCGGTGATGCTAGGAGACACCTTGAAGAAAAGGCAGCTGAAATTATGGATAAGATTTGGAATTGGTCATCGAAGTTCAAGTTAAGTTTCTCTATAATCAACACCAAGACGATGCTGCTCAAGGGAAGGTTGCAGAGACCGCAGACTGTGCGATTCGACGGGAGTTCAGTGGAGTATTGACACGAGTTCTTGTACCTGTGAATAATCATGGATGACAAGATAAACTTCCAAAGCATTTAGAATATGTTTCCTGGAAGGCAGTAGTGGTCTCCCATAAGCTTAAGTTAATTGTAAACAGAAGTTTAAGCTTCAATTTTAAAACACTGATAAAAATCTACAAAGCAGTGTTTGAGGCCATTATTTCGCATGGGGCCATCATATGTCATAATAGGGCCCAACTTGTCCATCATAAGAGGAAGCTTATCAGTGCTCAGCAAGCTAAAATTGTTGACAGTGACTAAAACATATATGGACTATTCATGGTAAAGTAAGGAATTTTTAAGGCTCTTCCAACATACATTAACCACCAATAAATTAATTTAATTGCAACCTCAGATGTTAACTTTTGAGAGTGGTAAAATATATTCACTGTATTTATCAGTCATACGGAAATGTTTATATTAGAAAGTGTCCGGAAGATAAAAATAGCTGAAATGAAAAATTCTGCATGGCCTTACAAAGTGCTCACTTTACTGCGAATAGCCTGTACAACAGTGTCCAATGAGTCTCTTCCAGTCTTGGCTGGTGTCTTGCCAATGAACCTGTTAGTGAGATACCAGGGCATCCCAACGGGGAGAGCGTGAGTTGGACGACTATCAAAGGAGAAGCAGCTTGTAGCCAGAAACGAAGTTTGTTACCCAGCCGCAGCAAGACAGATGGACAGCGTCAGACAAAGGAAGGGTGAGATATGAGCTGATGCCAGAAGTTGTAGCAAGACTGAAGTGGAAGTGGATTACCATGCACCACTGTAACATCCAAACAATCACTAGCCATGGAAATTTCAAGTTGAAACTCCATAGTCGAAGGGGCCACGGTGGCTGAGCGATTAGCACACTCGCCTCCCTCCAAGGCGAACCGGGTTCAATCCCTGGCCGTTTCTCCGGATTTTCGCAAGTGGGAATCGTGCCGGACGATGCCGTTGGTCGGCGGACCTTCTCAGGGATCTACCGTTTCCCCGCCCCTTCATTCCGGCACCGCTCCATATTCAGTTCAATCACCTTCATCGGCTCTCAAGACCTCGCTGTTAAGAACCGCCCAAATCTCTTCACTTCAATTCACTTCCATAGCCTACAGCTGGCGCAATCACCACTTTGTGACGCCTATGGTGTGGATGATACCTTTAAACACGTGCTGATGGAATCTCTGAAAACAGAAGACATCAGAAAATGGTTAGAAGAGATCACACATAGGAAGGGCATTCAGTTGCAATTGGACAATGCGTTAATGGATGAAGCTCTTCATAGAATTTGGAATTAGTTTTGTCATTAAGAACGGCAGAAAAAATAATACGCTAAGTGGTGCGAAGAGCAAATTTCCGGTTACCATAAGGGGGTATACAGGTAAAGACTTTAGTGTAAAAAGTCGGAATACCTCTGATTGATGAGATGGACAGATTTTACCAATAAAACTGGCGGAATACCGTGTATGTGACTGCGGGCAGTGAATGGCCTTAAAAGAGAAGAGGAGAAAGTGCTGTGCACTGCCGTACTCATCCGAGCACAGTTCCAGTGCGGGAGGATGGAGGGTGTGCCGGCCTTCGGGCCGAAAAAAACCTGGCCAATAAAAAAAAAACTACGAAATTGATGAGGAAATGTATAAATGGAACCAGCAAGATTTTCCGGTGGGGGGGGGGGGGGGTAATTGGACTATAAGTAGAATCCTTACTTGCGTCCAAAATGGAATAAGACAATGTTCCACTTCTCCATTTGTTCACCCCTCAACAATTTCTCCCTCGTTTCTATCATTCTACTCACAAACAATTTGTAAACAACCTATAAACTCTCGCTCAAAATTCCTATGACGTATTTTACGTCATGGAATCCTGTTGGGGGCACCGCTGGGCCTACTTAATTTGTTTGCTTCCAGCGCAGTTTATTCCACTCCTGGTAAAATTTAAGACGACTATTGTAGTTTTGGTTCGTTTTCTTTTTTTATCCAAGACTATTTTTAAACGCGAGAGCGTTTCGAGAATTATTTTTTCTTTAAAACTCATCATTATATTTCCGACCACTCATCCACACGTACGATGAAAATAAATTAATTTTGTTTCCCGTCGTATCCGTCGTTTATGTAACAGTCGTTCGATGTATATAAACATGTTAATCCGCTTACACGTCATGTTTCAGTTGTATCTGCAGGTACTACAACGACGTGAAGGCAAAACGATATGACAACGCCGCATCTCGCGTGGTATTAATCTTTCAAGCAGGACAGACCCCCAACACCATATTGACTCCAGCGTGAGTTGCTACGAAACGAAAAGTTGGCTTTTGCCATCGTCGCTTGCACACTCGCACGATAGCCATTCGTTAGGGTGTCACCTGAGTCTTTGCGAGACTGTTTTTCGACGCAAGAAATGGCCTTGTCTGGCTGCTCTATATTCAGGTATCTGTAATCAGCACGTACATCTTTCAAAGACCAATTTCAGCCATTCATTCTCCGAACCAAATATTTGTTCGTGCAGAGACAAAAATATATCAATTTGCCCTAACAAAATATTTTGTCGAGTAAACAAACTCGAAAAATAATAATATTAATTTTGTCGATATAACACGTTTAAATTAACAAGATCTCTGCTTTGGGCCGAAAAATATTTGATTGAATCAAATGTATAAATTTTTGTTCGGCACCTCATTTGATTGTCTTCCTTCGGAAATACAGCTCGAGTGTTTGTTTGTATTTTCTGTGACATTTGAGATAGTGACAGTGTTTGTTAGTGCATCTATTGATCCTTAACATTGGTATAAACATCCTTAAAAAAAAAACAATTTCAATAGGAAACTAAAAAGTAAAGCTTGCAAAGCTTGAAATATTTACTAGCGCACATTGTCCAGTATTTGAGTTGTGCGTATTTAAAAAAAGTTCCAATTTTGCTAGTAGTCACTTACTGGCTTTGTCCTCGTAGCTCAGAAACAGAGTGGCCAACTTGTAGTCGTCGGAGGGTCTGGAGTTCGCGCCCCGACTCCTCCGCGGCAGATCTTCAGTTCGCAATGTCGCGCGCACGTGAACTGTGCATTTCTCATCAAGTCGGTCTAACGTGAGCTCGTCAACCGTCACAAACACACACTGGCGAATGTCACGCATGGTATGTACAACGGGAAATGTACCGGACAATATGTCAATAAAGTCAACCTTAGCTGATGCTGCTCAGGCGCAGCGCTCGGGTGGAACTGGCGTAGTTCCAATCTCAGTCGGGCTTCAATTTTGTTTTATATATTGACCAAACCTGTCTGGAGTACGTAGAGCAACATAAATCTTCGCTTACACCTACCATACATTTGTTTAGGGTAACCAAATAAGAGCAATAACATTATTTGTTTCCAACAACAAAATATTACATCGCCATCCGCACAAACCACTCATTTGGTTGCCCCAGACAAACTTTTTCTGAGTCAGCAAAACCTTTTCTCAGTGCACGCACGAGGAGGGAGGTGATTGTTGTTCATTACTTTCAAGTCGGGCAAAAGTTTTCGAATTTGTTATTTCGGGCACTCGTTTCTCTTGATAAATTTCCTCGATCAGTTTCACTCCGAAATACTTCAGTTCAGATAGTATTTTGTGATTGGATGATTAAAACTGTCAGCCCCCCCCCCCCCCCCTCTTCCAGGTGACTGTCCGCGAATTACGGACCACTAGTGCCGGGAGCGAGTTTTCTCGAATCAGCCCACTTATGTGAATATAAGTGAATTTTATTGCGAGGACAGTGGCCATTAACCAAACGAAATTTGCAGGCATGCACATATTATGTTGAATTCTATCTTAATCGTAAATTTCTGGCTAAAAGAGGTCGGCATTGAATGTTGTGTTCTAATGAACTCAGTAAGCACAATGCAAATACATAATACACAGGAGACGATGTCATCAGAGAAATTCTTAGCGTTTATTTTTATAGTTGTTCCTATTTGCAAATAATTTTCGTTTTCCTTTCCCTCCGTCGACACGCGCAGCGAAGAGGGCTAGGCGGCTCTTGACAACGGAGTCTTGTGAGCCGATAAAGTTGAAGTGAGATGAGTATGGAGCAGCAGTGGAATGCAGAGGAAACGGGAGATCCTCGAGAGAACCCTCCGACCGGCAGCATCGTCCGGCACGATCACCACTTGCGAAAGTCCAGGAAAGGGCCCGCCGGGAATCGAATCCGGTTCGCCTTGGTGAAATACGAGCCTTCTAGCCTCTGTGCCACAGATTAGACTACATCACGATATTGGACATCGGAACTACTTTGACTTGGAAAAAATGCGAATGAAAAAATTAATACATGTTAGTAAATAAGGTAGGCCTACTCTGAAATATATAGGAGCTGATGTGCTTTTATTCTTCAGCACAGATTACTATTGATGGATAGTCTGGCTTAAGCCTAGGCTACAATCACCGTAGCGTTCCCGTATGAAAATGAACTGGCTACAATCACAATAAGAAAACTGTTACGCGGCCAATGAGAAACGAGCACAAAAAAAAAAAGAAGACAGGCGGTACATGTATCGCGGATATTTTCAAACAGTGTGTTGGCTAACCTGATATTTATTTTGGTTTATCTACTTGTGATGAAAAAAGTTTCGCGGGAATCGTGTTTCGGGATATTTAAAGTGTGGTATATATGTTAATAAATGCGTTGACTATTTAAATAAACAGAAATCCGAACTGTACCGCAAAGTTCATTTAATAACTAAGTTCTTGTTAAAAGCTTGCGCTGCACTGGCTCTGGTGGTTGTAAATGTTGTCTGGAGATTGGCCGGCGTAGATCTCGACGTAAAAGAACGGAAAATACTCAATCCTCTTAACGCCGCTACCACGAGCAGGCCACCATCTTACGCCGATATGCTGTGTTGTAGCTGGTCCCATATACAAGTGTGGAATCAATTTTTTATTGTTATTTCTTACGGTGATTGTAACCGGGCCTTTTCGTCACAGAAGAAAGTGCATTTGCCATTATTTTCTGACAGACATATATTGGAGTTGCCACATGATTCACAACGTTGATATCCTGCATGATACAGAAACATGCTACACTGTCAAATATCATCGGTATGTGACTGTAACAGTTTCGGATATTTCGTGCTGGAAGAAAGCATAAAAATTTATTGTAACTTACTAGTGTGTTAATTGAATTTGACTTGCGTTGTTATATAGGCCTACTGAGTATTCATTGCCAGTGTTCACGGCCGCTTGAAAATTTCGCACTATATCAGCGCCTTCCGTCAGCGCAAAGCTACCATCTAACGGAGAAGGATGGAACTACATCATTTAAAATCGATGACTACCAACTAAAGGAAAGTGTTGCGCTCTACCGGCTCGAAAAGCAATCTCGAAATCTCCGTCACTCCGTCGTCGCAATGCCTTTTCTATTAAAGATAAAAGAAGCGAATGGCAAAACGTAGAACTAATTTTAATTTTCTGTTCGCAGAGTTTGACAAATTAATCAACCAGAATTACAACTTGAAATGCACGGGATTTTTTTATAACTTTGCATTTTTTAAATTATTAGTCGCTTCATTTTTGTAACTACCTTTTAGCTGTCACCACATTCGTTGAAGAAAGTTGTAACATTGGAGACAACCCTCAAATTAATAGTTACAGTATTCGGCCGAAAATTATTGGATATATTTCTGTTCTCTATGACCTTGGCCTGTGAGCCTGGGACGCTACATGAGCAAAGCCACAAACCTTTAAACACCATTCACATAGTTGCTATTATAATGAGTCGATTAAAAGAGTTTTATATATTCGATACAGTGTAAGTAATTGTATGGGGCCATAAATTCGGTCATTTCGTCAGAGAGTTTATCAGCAGCAGGGACGTGTGCATATTCTGTAGAGGGGGTGGGGGTTGGTGTTTCAACCCCTTCCATATAGTTTTCAAGAAATCAAAGAAATATAAACAGCATTTTAAACATATTTATAAATTAAATGTACCATTCTTCGTTGTATTGCTATATTGTTGTTCTTTGAGTATATATTTTTTTCTTTACCGGGCTGTACAAGAAAATTATCTTCATTGTGAAACAGAATGCTACAGATGATATAGCTTATTCCCTACAAAAAAAAAAAAACACCTCCCATTTTAAAAATCCTGTGCAAGGACAACTATAGACTGTTCAGGATAAAATGAGCACTTTTGAAAGTCCTGCCTAAGATCTACTTGTATGCACGTTGTTTATTCTCCCGCCTTAAGTAAGATTAACATTGCCATGGTCCTCATTACTCTATTCATGCGTAGGTCAAGTGAAACTCTGAAATTATTATAAAAGTAAATATTTTACAAATCTGCTCATTTTTACACTTTGATGCATCAAAAAAAACAGAAAGAGAAAGAAAGAATTTCAGCTATCAGAAATTGTTTCCTAACCCTTTTTATTCGGCGTTAAGATAGGGAACTACTTCCCATCAAAGGTTAACATATTTTTTCTAAGGTTCATTTCAAAAGTGCTCACTTTATCGTGAACAGCCTTTACCTTGTATTTAATTATCACAATCTACTTGTTATACGCAGTGAAGTTTGGCAACCATCGTCAATAAAGATATCATGTTGTGACATGTATAAAAAGAGCAGAAAATGAAAATTATTTAAGAATGTTATTACGACACATTCGGGATATTTCACACTACTTGAGTAGTTATTATTGATGTTTGTCAAACAAAATGGTGATTAGTGGCGATGAAGTAATATTTCTTCTTCCGTGTTTTCAGCAAATCTCCTCTTCTTACATTAATGTGTTAAATATAACGGCATATATCGTTGACTGAACTTAGAAAATCGACGGCGAAGTTGCGGAACTTTGAGAATGCTTACTAACATATGTATGGCATTTTAATGATTTATATTTATATCAATTGCGTAACTAACATATTCAGAAGTGATTTTAACAGCGTTATTTATAGGACTGCTTTATATTAACGCGATGTTGAAATTAATGGTTGGCAGTCAAACTAGCTGACGTTTAAATAATCTAAAAGCATTTTGGAAGGATTCTTGAAGTAACTTCTTTGACATTATGTAGCCATAAAATTATTGAAGTGATGTGCTTTGGGCGTACAAATGTTGATCAATTACTTACACATTCCGAAGTGATTTTTTTTTTTAAATTACTGCGCAGGTATTTGTATCGACAACATTTTATGTTAGTCATGACAGTGTTGTTTACCATGTGATCGATGTAATGAAATAGTGTTTTGCAATTGGTTCAGGCTTATTTGCGTGTCGTGATTAGAACTATGCAAATAATTACGGTGATTGGTAAAGTAAATTCTGTTGCGGTACGTCATAAAAGAATGGATTTTGTAGATTTTCTAAAAAAAAAAATACTTTAATCACCTCTTGGATTTAAAATGTCACTCTTGAAATTTATGGCTTTAAAATTTTATGTTGTACTTAACTTCGTGCTCGTTTCTGGTGGAAATTTTATGAGGTGTCTACCCTTGGTAAATTGGCGGTAACAGGGTATTTTTCTTGCATCATTGTCAATATTCATGAACTTGAGCTTGATTACACGTATATTTACCCTGTTCGATGTCAAGACTAGATCTAGGAGTGTGCACTGAATCTGTGTTCCTATTCCACTGGCAAGAGCACTTGAAAGGCCGTGTGCCCATCAAGAATGCTTTGCGGTCATTATGTCAAGTAAAGACTGTTCCACTTCAAACGAATGACGAGAATTCACCCTCAAACGCCCCCTTTCGCCAAGGGCGCATGATGTCGCCGTCAGGTGCCCTTCACTGTGATCTGTTTTTTCAATTATCTTTAGCAGTTTTGCGTCTCTTTCCTGCAATTTGCTGGGCGCTGCTGTTCGTATGCAAACCGAGGCAGCTTAAGAGAAATGTTTGTATTTTTGTTATATGCGATGCAAATTGCGAAGCGAAGACAAGTGTTAGAAATTATACTCTCTTCGTCACAAAGAGATGAAGGGAATGTGAGGAATTGTGGCTACTGAAGGGTTAAAGGACATGTGAAAGAGGGAATGTTGCAGTATTCGAACAAACCACTTTAAATTTCAAATTTTTGTCAAATTAATTAATTAAAATAATATTGTAAACCGAGAAATGTTGACGTGGGTTGCGTTAAACTAATTGTATAGTGCAAAATGTAAATAATCTAATTGAAGTAGTGTAAAAATATGAACTTGATAATAAGGTATGCAGATTTACAAAGTGCTGCAAGAAATATGTAGTTATGAAAAATGTTGGCATTTTACGTCCTACAAAAGAAAACAATGCAAATAACGTGTTCAAGAGTGAGGTAGAACTGGGTGGAGATTTACATCTTTACATTTCACGTTTTATTCCCATAGAACATAGCTGAAAACTTCAGTGGCGATGAGGATGAAGTGAGATGACGGGGGAGAAGTGACAGAATTCAAGGTTAAGAGAAACAGGACTACCACGAAGAAAACAATCAGCAAATAACGACTTCCGCAATATTTCCTTAGAAATATATTTGTGTGTACATGCTTTACATCAAATTCCTGTGTACTTACAAACTCAATGTAACTTTTTCATGTAGTCTATTCGTGGTAGCTTCACACGTTTTTAATCGAACCTTTGAAAAATCACGCCAGGTATAAAAGTCTGATATCCTTATTAAATACCATATGTCGACCAAATTTGGTTAAATTCGGTCCTGGGGTTAGAAAATTATTTAAAAAAAAGGGTGGGCATACACTCCAGACAGACAATCAGGTGATACCATAAGATATCTTTCCTTCGGAAAGTAGGTTAAAAAGGACATCAGACTTTTATAGTTTTCGACCACAACGGATAACTATTTCCAAAATGGCGGCAATTTTAGAATTTAAGCTATGTTATATCTTGGGAACCAACCGTCCTATTGTTGCCAAATTTGGAACATTGCAGTGTATTGTATAAGCACTGCATTTATAAAACGATAATTTTATTAATCCGCAATTTTGGGAGCAAGCGCAAATTGAAAAACAAAGCTTTTCCATTATACCGCGGGAAACATTTAACCTATTTAAACCAAATTTCGTACTTTGGCAGTGCATGAAGGTAGCTAAAAATTATAAACTGATAATGATATTAGTCCGTCATTTCTTAATAACGTGCAAATTGAAGATATAACGTAGGCTATATGCATTATTTCTCGGGAACTATTCGACATATATAAAACAGATTCGGTATGTCGGACGTGTGTGCATTTTAGAAAGTAATAATTTTATTAATCCACCATTTTGGAAGATAGTGCAACATTAAAAATAAATATTTTACATTATATCTCGGTAACCACAACGTTGATTCCCGCCATATTTGAAATATAAAAAATGCTATTGTAGACCATGTCCATATATGGTATGTAAATAATTAAGACACTTTCTTAAAAATAGCCGCAATAATATTTTAGGTTTATTTGCAATATCTCCAACACAGTTTTGTCCAATTCTGACCAAACTAGCTATACTAAAATTATCTTCTGCAAGTATCAAATATGTCAATACATAGCCTCTTTTGTATGCCAACCTGTAATATAGCAACAAATGAAAATAAGGTTTTAATGATATATCTCTCAGGAAACAATTAACCGATTCCTACAAAATATGGCACTCAAGTAATACTATCGTAAATAATATAAACTGACATGCTTAAGTGGGCCACACTATTATTTTCAAAATTGCGGCCGTATAAACAATTATTGAATACTATGCTACATTTATGAAACCATCTAGACCCCCTAACAAATTTCAACTTAACTTTGTATGCTGGCAGCGTATCCATTACAATCATCAAATTTGCCTGCCCAGAGCAGACAAAATTTTTTTCCCCCATTTTGTAAGATAATGCCACACGAATACGTAAAGTTTTCTAATATCTCGAGAAAAATCAACCGATTACTTCCAAATCGGGCAAACAAGTAAAACTGTGGTAGACCATATAAATTAATGGACTATGTTATGAGAGGGCTATCTACTTATTTTCAAAGTAGCGCTATTGTAATCATTTTAACATGGTATGCTATATCTACAGAACAATGTAACAAATTTCAACCTAAATCTGTACGCTGACAGTATCTTTGCAAGCATCTAATAAGCGAATACATGAACTAATTTGTCCACCGTTTTGGAATATAGCACCACAATAAAAATCAAACTTTCGTGTCGTGTTTCGGGAAACAATTAACTGATTGGGCCTACCCACCAAATGCAGGTGAGAAACTATGGCTCTGTAGACCATCTAAAATTTATATTACTTACGGAGGCAGTCGCGTAGATTTCAAACCACAGCAACATAAATATTTTATGTCAGTATTCCACATGTCCCAAGAAATTGCAACCGACTTTAATATATAAAACAGTATCTAGGACAAGATATATTGTGTTCGTGGGGGTGATGTTCAACAAAGGACGGCTTTTAATTATTTTATCGAATCTGAATTTAACGATTTGATTGTTGGCGTGATTTTAACATAAGGACGTTTTTTATCGATTAAAATTTGATATCGAAATTTATCGATTAATTTTAATCGATCTTAATCGAAAAATTGTTGGTTTATCATATAATGTTTTTTATCTTCATTAAAATTGTTTGATCAAATTATTTGATGAATTTTTTTTGTTGTAAATTTTGGTTGTAATTTATTTCTTTTCTTTTTTTTGTGTGGGGTATTTGGGTCAGTAGTCTCATTTTCTTTTCTGGTGTGGGTACCTCGGATGCCATTAGGGGTTTGGATGGAGTGGAAAGGGTTGTATACAGGGGAGCGATGTTCACCATCTGAGCTCTGGCGTCGTACTGAGGTGTGATGTGCTGGGGAAGGGGTATATATATGTTGAGTTATGTTTAAGAGTGGCATAAGTGGTTTTTCCATCTCATAGACAGTGATGTGAGATAGGCGGCTTTGAAAATAGTATTTATGTTATGTATGTAACGATTATTCCAAAGGAATAAAAGCGGTGATGTATTACGTGAAAGAAATGAGGAGTGTTTAAACTATATCATACCCCAGCTATTGAAAGAAATAAAATTATTTTAATATACATCCGTTGGGTTCGAGAGATCGTATAATGAACTAATTATAGTGCATATTTCTGGGAAATGAGATCTACCCTGTCTGATTAGATATTTGTTTTTAAATTAATTAAATGGTTGATGTTAGAGAAGTGTAACGAATGGCCCCATAACGAATACAACTACGTGACAAATGGATAAAACTTAGATTTACAAAGCACATAATAAAATATAAATTACACTACTTGTATTAAAAAACTAATTAATTAAATTGCACAAGCACCTCTCCCAAAACACGTCTGTCTGGCTGTGAGGTCAAACAAGGAATGATATATAGATGTGGAGCTTACGGCCGAGTTGAAAATACAGGAAAGAGAGTTGAACACACAACTACGTGAATGGATAAAAATTATGTTTAAGAATAAATATTTCCCTTGAAAACTCGTTTACCACCCATTCTGATAACTTAAAAACAGAATAAACGACACGTTCAAAGTACGCAATCTTACTAACGAAGTGATTTCAATATACAACAACAGACAACGTTTCACAATATGGAACAATATAAGAGTTCCACTTAACACGGACAAATAAAGATTTCCAAACTCACATTCTGAATTATATCTAAAACATGTCTTATTTCCCTACGAATTTAATTTTAACCAGACACAATAGCATAATAGACACACACGCACGTCTCCCTCTCATTTGTACCCTTAAATGATTTTAAAACATGTCCATTTGTGGTGGAGTCTGATGTAGGAATGAGGTCAGCGTAGCACTTACGTCGACTTATAAGCTGTGTGTTATAGCAGAGCCAACATCAACCGATATTATGGGGAAAACTCCTCGACATTAAAAATTTATGTCACAAATCAATAAAAATATTTTGTATACAAATTCGATGGTTTATATTTCCCTATAAATCTACTTTTAATCAGTTATTATCTATCAACAATTTAATCACGTCTTCCTGAACATTTCACATTAAATTTTAAAAAAACTTACCATGTTGCCATATTTGAGATTCACAATTTTACATGCCTGGGAAAAATAAACAAATAATTCACTCACATTACTTAACAACATATCCAGAGAACTGGTTTACCACTGCGAATAAATGTTCCTATTGTAAGAAGAAGATTAATTCACATTTAATGGTAACTTCCGTTGAATATAAGCACAAGGTTCGGCTCGTGTTGAAGCCGACAGTATAATTACGACGAAGATTAACTTAAAAATGGAAATCGCACATACTTAATGAGAAAATATAATCATTGTGTAACCGAACGATTTGAGTATAAAAACTTTCTTGAAGAAAAACGATTAAATTAATATTAAGTAACTTAACACGAATGCAGTATATCGATCCGAAAAGAAAAAGAAGTTAACACACAAAAATGTTTTCCCGATAAATTAAGGCTTATAAAAACTATTAAAAAACATTTCGAAAAATATTGGTACGAGGAATGTGAGCAGATATGTCGAGCGAAATCTGAACCCAGAGAATATAATATCGCTTTACGAGAATCGTGGCTAGCACTCATGTATATAATATGTCTAGTGGCTAGGCTCTCCGAAGCCTGCTGGCCATGGGTCTGTTACTCCTCTATCGTCGCACAGGACCCTGTCAGAATGCAGAATGCTGGTGGTGTCATATATCCATGGCAAGGCTAGTCATCAAACTAACGATGGCGAATTTTGAACTCTCCCAAAAGCGTTGACCTGCTTGCAAAGTTCCCCTACCCCCTTTGCCCTATAAACTTTCACTTTCGCCTGTCCTTTGCCTTGTTTAGAAAGGGAGGTTTCTACTATTTTCGAGATGCAAGGGATGGCTTACGTCCAGCGAAATAAAATTTTGCTACCAAAATCCCGCTGATGAAATTGTTTCCCTGAAGTTAAAATGAATTGTAATTCCAAGAAATGAATTTTAATCAAATAAATTTCGCCACAATTTTATACCTTTCCTAAGGACCTGTTTTTAAATTTAATACTGTATCAAGTTCTATGAGAATTTAAGGGCATTTTCATTAATTAAAAATTTGTACTGCATTTTTATAAATGTTAGTATAACTTTTTCAGTAATAGTAAAAATCATTGTAATTTGAATGAAATTTACTCAAAATTGTTTACAATTTAGTAACATTTTGTAAACTATATTTATCTTTTATTGAAATTGTTTAAAATTTGAATGAAATTTTCTTAGAATCATTACAATTCTTTACATGTTTAATGCTATTTACTTAAATTCAATAAATGTTTAACATTTCATATGAATGTATTAAACTTATAACAATTTTTTAATACATTTTAAAAAATTGTTACAAATCTTTACAATTTGAATGAAATTTACTTAAAATTGTTTGCAATTTAGTGACTTTTTTCTAAAATATTTTACAATATTTGTTTATTAAGTTATGTTTTAAATAGTTATAACTAGTTTTAAGAGATATTTAAGGGTGGGATGTTGTGTGTTTGAGGTGTGAATTATGGAGCAAGAAAAAATGAGAGGGAACTATGCCAGACTATGCACAGTGTGTCTGGAGAGCATACAGCTCTGCCCTATTCTTTGCTATGAATGAGTAGTCTGGAGAAGGATGTTTGAGTGATAGATTAATGAACTTGGAGTACTTCTAAAGAATGAAGTGTTTTGTTGTGTGGAATTTTTTTGGGGGAGGGGGGGTGTCTGGGTAAATAATTTTATGTAGTTTTAAGAGAGATCTAACTGTGGGATGTTGTGTGTTTGAGATGTGAATTATGGAGCAAAAAAAGAGAGGAACTATGCCGGACTATGCACAGCATGTCTGGAGAATGCACAGCTCTGTTCTATTCTTTGCTATGGATGAGTTGTTTGGAGAACAATATTTGAGGGATTGATTAATGAACCTAAATTACATATCATGAATGAAATGTTTTGATGTGTGAAATGGGGTGTTTTGAGTATATAATTTAAAGTAGTTTTAAGAGAGATTTAAGGGTGGTATGTTGTGTGTTTGAGGTGTGAAATATCGAGTGAGTAAATAATGAGAGGGAACTATGCCAGACTATACACAGTGTGTCTTCGGAGTGCACAGTTCTGCCCTATTCTTTGCTCTGAATGAGTTGTCTGGAGAATGATATTTGAATGATGGATTAATGAACTTTAAGTAATTCTAACAAATGAAATATTTTCATGTGTGGAATGGGGTAGTTTGAGTGTATAATTTTAAGTAGGTTTAAGAGAGTTTTAAGGGTGGGATGTTGTGTGTTTTTCAGGTGTGAATTATGGAGCAAGAATATAAAATGAGAGGGAACAATGCCATACTATGCATAGCATATCTGCAGAGTGCACAGCCCTGCCCTATTCTTTGCTCTGAATGAGTTGTCTGGAGAATGATGTTTGAGTGATGGATTTATGAATATTGTGTACTTCCAAGCAATGAATCATTTTGATGTTAACAATGGGGTGGTTTAGGGATATAATTGTAAGTAGTTTTAAGATAATCTCTATTTGTTGGCTAGCTGCGAATGTGGGGAAAGGTGAAACAAGTAATTCTAGGTGGGTTATTCTATCTTTGTGAGTAGATAGCAGGTTGAGTAGTTTTAAATTATTTTTAAAAAATAGTTAGGTTAAAGTAAATTTTATTTGGAGAATGTTTTTAATATTTAGTTTTAAGAGTGTTTGTTTAGTTAATTAATATAGAGTCTAAAACATTATTCCTCAATGCAATATCATGAGTTTAAATTTCAATGTTGTAAACACAGTCTGCTTACTCCAAACGTAAAGGTTGTGAAAGATAGATTAGGCCAACCAGGTCGTGAACCTCGGTGTTTATTGGGGGTAACAGTCAGGTAAGGTGCCTCGCAGACTAAAATTGTTGGTGGGGCAGGGTGGAGGGGAAGTGCCAAGTCTTCCTCCATGTTCACTATACTGTACAGTGGACTTCAGCGCATGTTTGGTGGGGCATAGCAGGGGAGGGAAGCAGGTCTAGATGCTAATGCTATCTGCGGCAATTTACTGAAACTCGTTTCGTTCTCTTGTCTTGCCCACGTGCAATCCAAGCTCTTGGCCACTGTCTATTGTGTCGCATTGCTTCGAGCATCCTCCTCTTCAACTCTTGTAATCTGACTTTTGCCTGCTCCCCCCAACTCCTCGGCTCTTGGCCTCCCACTACCTGGCTTTGTCCACATGATTTTAGAAAGCCTCGTTCCTGGTATCGTTTTTAAACATGTTTTTGTAGCCGACTGTCTTTCCCAAACACACATTTACCTCACTCTCTCATAAAATTTCATTTAAAGTAAAGAATGCTGTCCTTTATGTTAGTAATACAACATTTATTTCAACTAGTGTTGTGGTAAGTGAATAAAGTGGTGATGTAACTATTATATCAGGAAAACAAAAGAAACTTTAGTTAGAGTTCAAAAAGAGTGAGTGTAAGTGATAAAGTATTGACAGCTTGCTTGATGATCTTTATGTAAGCAATTCAGATATAGATTCTGAAACACAGACAAAAAACATCCTACTGCGAGCTGTTAAGACAGTGTTCCTTTGTCTATGTGGAAACAAGTTGATCACCTACAGTGTGATCTCTACCTAAGTGATTTGAGCACTGATTCATTCACAGAGAGATCATCAACAACAAATGGTCGAAATGTGTCGCTTCCCCCAAACAAGAAAAGGTTGATCTTTTGATGGATGATTTAATTCTATCTGACTCGGGAAATTCTTGTGATTCGGACAGCGCTCCATCCGTCTCACAATCAAATGTCGAGTCAATTAGAGTTATTTCACCTTGGGAGCCAGAAAATAATGCGTTTTTCCTAATCGCCAGACTCAGTGGAGTCTTTGCCAGACCTGGCATATGAGCTATTGGCTACAGCACTCACAGGCAGGCTAAATTATGCACAGATAGTTAACGATAGGCTGAACAGTGATAAGGATTTTATTCGTTTTTTGGCTAGGTGTAAGGCCTCTTTATTAAACTTAGTACTGGCATCACCCTGGCCTATCGGAATTTCAGTTACCTTAGCAGGTAAATACTTGAACCCTCAAGCCAGAGGAAGGTGCTACAGAAAACCTTCTATTTTCAAATAAAAGCCCTCCCAGTCCTGCACTAATCTGATGTAGGTTTAATCCATGATGATGACATCGTCTGTTATATTACAAAGAGGTTTGAGTAGTTTGGTGCATGTGGATCTGGTTGGAGTCTGCAAATATTGACATACATAGATGTTCATGTGTCTCAATACAGAGCGTTCGACATCAGTACCATGCACACAAAATTATCAAAGTTTATTGCCTGGAGGGAATGTGTTTCCACTACACTGTTATAGCATCTTTGTTTCCTGCCACACAAAATGTCAGTAATTCCTCTTCATATCCAAAACTTTACGAGGTTTTAAATACTGAAGGTCTGTTGACATCTGTAGTCATACAGGATATTCTTAAGTTCGAGGAGAACAATTCTATTTCTATCAATGTCTACTGTGTGGTGGACAAGGATAGCAATATAATTGATGAAACTTTCGATAAGGGTGGAGTTGTCCCCTTGCATATTTCTCCTGTACATCATAACAAACATGTGAATATTTTAGCGAATCACGCGAGTGGAAACGCCGCTCATTTTAATTTAGTCTGTATTAGAAATTTGTCCTGGCTGGTTGGTAATCAGCTGAGTAAGAGAGCCGACAAGATATTTGTTTACAATCATTACCTCCAGTACTTCCAAAATCAGTAGAAACTTGGAAGTCATTCTATTATTTGCCAGCAACCAAAAGCTGTTTCCAGTACTTTCCACACTGGGAACGACAAGTACTTGGAATTTAAAGATTACAGGAAACAGCAAATATTGGGTTTTGTTGCCTATTACGATGTTGAAAGTTGCCTGAAAGCCACATCCACTAGCTTACCTAATGATAAAAAGAGTAATACAACTAGCATCAACCAACATGTTCCATATGCTTGTAGTATTTTGTTGGTCTGCTCATACAATCCAAGTTTATCTAACTATTTGAGTTTGGTTGGGGTGCTGATTGTATGTAACAATTAGTTGATAAATTAGTTGAACTTACAAAGTGGGTTGCAGGAATTTACAGTGTAATTATTCCGACGAAGCCAAAAACCCCTGCTGATGAAGCTAGGTTGGTGGCTCAGAAAATATGTCACATTTGCAAATAAATGCTCGGAACATATGGTATTGTGGTCGATCATGACCATCTGATGGGCGAAATCAGAGGTCATGCACATAATAAGTGCAACTTGAATTTCAGATTGCCAAGAGACAACTTGTCACTGTTTTTCATAACCTGCAAAACAATGATGCTCACTTCCTCATACAGCCTTTGGCTGAACGTCATGTAACACATCCCGATGGAACCTAGGTAACCGAAACCCCAGGTAAAATTCAAGTGATTTGAATGGACCTAGAGTAATACAGATGTATTACCAAACAAATTCCCAATGGGACTGATTTCAATGGAAAACCACAATATTTCAAATTACGTTATATTGACTCATTCCAATTTATGAGAGTCTTTCTGGAAACTTTGGCAGGCAATTTACTACCTGCGCAATTGAGTATCACCTGCTTGATGTTTCTAGACAACACCCAATTCAAATTGGCAAAACAGAAGGAAGTTTTCCCTTATGAATTTGTTAAGTCGCAAGTCCAGACAGGTTAAAAGAAGGTGTGTGGAAGCCGACAATATTTACATGGGTGAGAATTATGACCACAGTGTGGCATCGAAATATATATGCTATTTCGACGTCAACAGGGTGTACAGTCATACAATGCGATTCAAACTTCCAGTTGGACATTTTGAGTGGGTTGAGACTGACATATTTCCAACATGGGATTTTTCAAACACAGTGAATGATGGTGCCAGTGGGAGTGGATCTGTCATTATCGGACAAATGTCATTATGTATTATCTGTTCTGCCTGTGGCCCCAGAAAATTTCATATCCCCGAACGGCTTGCATGAGAAACTTATTTTGACATTCGCACCGTGGAATTATGTTATACACAGGGAAACACTGAAGCACTATTTTGTATGGGGCCAAACTTGACTCTGATCATCACAGTTTGTGCTTTGAGCAGAAGGAATGGATGAAGCTGTACATCGAATTTAATATTGAAAAACGTGCTCAAGCTGCGAACAAATTCAAGAAATCATTTTTTAAACTCATGAATAATTAAGTTTACAGAAAAACATTGCAGAATGTCCGCTGGTAAAGGGACATATGAGTCCCTTCAAGTTATGACATGATCTACGGGGCTGCAGAGCTGATAGGCCTTCCAACATTCTGGGCAAGGCAGATGATCGATGAAAACTTGGTCCTTATTGAGATGGCAAAGAGTTCTGTTGTTCTCAACAAACCTATGTACACTGGTGTTGTCATTCTTGATCTTTCAAAATTAACACTTGTGTACCAAATTTCCTCTGTCAGCCTTGTGCCTCTATTGTGATACGCATTTTGTGGGTTTACGTCCCAAGCTTTATTCATACGTTGTTATGAATGAGCAATGTGTAAGTAAGGCGAAGGGTGTAATACCTAATGTGTTGCTATCACTCAGGTACGAGGATTATCGAGATTGCCTCGAAAATTGCGCAAGGGTTTTGGGGACCCGATATCAGTTCTGTTTGCATACTCAGGAAGTTTACGCAGAATGCGTAACCAAGGTAGTGTTGTCAGGTATGGACGATAAGCGCTACATTGAGGCAGATGGAGTATAGACCTTACCTTGGGGGCACTACAAAATCCATAAACTTTTTTTTATTTCTCCCCTAACAATAGTTACAGCACCACAATAAATACAACCCACCCATGACACCACAACAGCTAGCAACACACCACCAATGACGTCCATGTACCACCACCACACGCATCTCCTGTTCCACAGTCAACACCACATCTATCTACAGCTTGCTGAAATCCTTACTACGGTTTGCAACACCTGTTGCATAACAATCAATGCTGCTGCTACCTGTTTGCCTAAATATAAGGCATGCATAACTTCAATATCAACTCACTTGATACAACTGTTTTCGATCCAATTTCCCTTCCATTTTACAAATAGGAAGAAGAAATTCACAGTGTGACATAACGTTTTCATCATTGAAGTCTACGAGCATGTGAGTGAGTTGTAAGCAGTCATATGGCGTGTGTGAGTGTCTGCAAATATATTCCCAGGCATGACAATAAAAGAACATCTTCAGTGCACGTCTTTATTACCTCTTCAAGAGATTGTAAATATTGTATATAGTTAGCGAAGAGACGACCTCCAGATTGATCTAGTATGTAATTTTTTCAATATCTGTATATATTTTTGTTCTTGATTTTTCCAAATAAATTATATGTAAGATTTACTATTGATGTACACAACTTTGAAATTGAATATTGTAAATATAGTAATAGGTAATTTGTTGCATATAATTACTTGTTTTTTCTCTCATAAATGTGTTCTGAAAATCTAGTTCTTAAAATGAGATTGAAAAAACAATGCTTGGTAATTTAGTTCTTAAAATGTTTGTTGTAGATTTAATACTCTTGAAATTTTGTTTTAAAGAAAGTGTCAAATGCTTTTTGTATATATTAATCTGATTTGGATTATAAAGTGGTTGAAAAAATGTTTGTTGTAAATTAAATTTTTGTATGAGAAATTGTAAATATTTAGTTTTTAAGGATGAATTTTGAAAATAAAATTGGAAATAAATATTTCAATGTTAAAAGGAGTATTGTGACTTGTTATTTGTTAATTTTTAGTTCCTAATTTCAATATATAAAATTTTGTGTATGATGAATTGATAAAACATATAATATTACTAAAGAGAAGTTTGAAAAAAAAATGGGAAACATGAAAAGGATTGGGTGACTAGCAGTATGCTATTCAGGCCTGGTTTGAATTAGAGCTCAGGTATCTGGTGCCTTTCACACGAAATACAAATTTCTTGCTTCAGTCTTCATGAGGGAGAAAAATATGTTCATAAATTAAACTCTAAAGAAATTTTTAAACTAACATTTCAATTAAAATTTAATCCAACAACTCTAAATAACTGAGGGGAAATATAGTTACAAAAGTGATGGAGAATATCGAACATCTGAATGAATGAATTTGAAACAAAGCGAGGGGACTCGTAGTATCTTGAGAATGCCTTGCCCCCACAGCTTAACATATAACACAATGGTGTCCAGACAAGGGGGAAACTAGTTTGAACAAAAAATTACCTTTTGAGAGCCAGGTAAACGAACTCTCGCCATCCTGCCTACATGAATGTTTCCCCTGTCCTTCATCTCTACACCATAAATTAGTGGCAGAGCCCACCGAACTTTTAACAAAAATATTTTATCACTCAAGACAGATTACAACTTCAGCTGAGGAAACAACATGATGATGTCTGCTGGTAAAACACAATCATACCTTACACAATCATAAATATATTTATACATTTTTAAAATAAAATTCAACTCCGTCCTCCATTGCTTAATATTCTTCTTTTTACAACTGTGGAATTCTGAATTTCAAACATGGCAATGAGGTACGTTTTTAAAATTTTTTTATGTGAAACATTCAGGAAGACGTGATTAAATTGTTCATGGATAATGACTCACTAAAAGTATATTGAGAGGGAAATATAAACCATTGAATTCGTAAACAGGATATTTTTATTGATTTGTGCCGTACATTTTTAATGTGGAGGAGTGTCCCCCATAACCTCGGTTGGCGTTGCCTTTGCTATAACACACAGTTTATAAGTCGACGTAAGTGCTACGCTGAACTCATTTCTACATCAGACTCCACAATGAATGGACATGTTTTAAAATCATTTAAGGTATGTGTACAAATGAGAGCGAGACACACGTGTATGTCTATAATGCTATTGTGTCTGGTTAAAATCTAATTCGTAGGGATATATGATATATTTTAGGTATAATTTAAAATGTGAATTTGGAAATCTTTATTTGCCCGTGTTAAGTGGAACTGCTATATTGTTCCGTATTGTGAAAAGTTGTCTGTTGTAGTATATTCAAATCAGTTCGTTAGTAAGTTTGAGTATTTTGAACGTGTTAAGTTATCAGAATGGGTGGTAAATGAGTTTTCTAGGGAAATATTATTTCGTAAACACAATTTTTATCCGTTCACGTAGTTGTGTGTTCAACTCTCTTTCCCGTAATTTCAACTCAGTCACCAGATCCACGTCTATATGTCATTCCTTAACTGACCTCACAGTCGGACAGACGTGTTTTGGGAGAGGTGCTTGTGCGATTTCATTAATCAATTTTTGAGATTCATGTAGTGTAAATTTTATATATTATTATGTGTGTCATAAACAAAATTTTTATCCATCTGTCAAGTAGTTGTGTTCATTATGAGTCAATTCGTTATACTTCTCTAACATCAGCCTTTAAATTAATTTACGATCTCCCGAACCCAACTGACATATATTAGAATAATTATATTTATTTCCATAGCTGGGGTACGTTATGGTTTAAACGCTCCTCATTTCTCTCGTGTAATACGTCACAGCGTTTATTCATTTGGAATAATCGTAACATACACGACGTAAGTACTCTCTTTCAAAGTCGCCTATATCATAACACTGTCTATGAGACACAAAAAACACTCATGCCACTCTTGCACAAAATTCAACATATATATAATATATACCCCTTCCCCAGCACATCACGCCTCAGTCAGAACAAGTAATTATAGAATAATTAATATTAATTCACAATTCATTACACAATCACCTCATATCTCACTTCACTGCAGGCAACGCCTTTACCCAGACCCTTCACGAATAAATTCACGAGAAATTCAGGCTTAGCTTCAGCTTTTACAAGGAAAGACTGGCCTGGAGTCTAACAATCTCTCGTACAGTCTATAACTTAACCTGCATTTTTCAAAATTAACGAAATTCAAGGGACAACAATAGGTAACAGCCTCACTGTTACCTCCTCCCACGAACCTGTGCAGGCAGGGGAGTGGGGGGTTATCAGCATTGGGAACCAGGGTTTGCTGGGAGTACTCGGCTACCCTAAAAGAACTGTGGCACTGGCCTGGATTGTTTTGAAGGGTGTGGGAGGGGGAGAGGGTTAGCTTCTCCTTTCTCCTACATTTCACATGAGACCGCCTGGGTGGTAAAGGGCCCTCACAAGGGCCCGGGCTACCCCCGCTCTGAGCTTCGGCAGTGATTAGAAATGGCGGTCACACCTCAGTCGAGTGTCAGAGCTCAGAGGGTGAGCATCGCTCCCCTACATACACCTCTTCCCCAACACACCACACCTAGGTACAACGCCAGAGCTCCAAAGTGAGGACGTACCAGAGCCGTTCTCCACCCCAAAAAAAGAAAGAAAGAGAATAAAGTACGCCAAAATATGCACACTCATACACATCAAAATTACATCAAAGAAATTTGATCAAACAAGTTATATGGTAAAACTTTGATCAAATTTCTTTGATCCCTCAATCTGATCAAATCAGATTAGGATTACGGGAAAAATATCGGATTAAAATCGGATTAACAATTTTTGATCGTATTAAAATTGGATTAAGAATTAATCCGATTAATTTGATATAAAATGGTTAGTACGATTAATAAAAGCGGCATCTCTTTATATCTGAAACCATTACGCCCCTTCTACTATTGTGCCAATAAATCTCAGTTTTTCCTTCAGTAATGATGATACCACTACACGAGAAGGTGGAACTTTTTTGTCATGTGGCTGTAACTAGTCAACTGATTCCTACCGATCTTTGCACACAAGTAATGCTGCAGTAGGCAATTTTTAAATTGTGTCCGGTTTTATTTACAGTATGTCTGCAATAAAAATAATTAGATTAGTTTATAATTTCTATAAACAATCTCACCAACTTCAATTAAACTTTGTATATTGAGAGTATCCATAATAACTACAACATATATGCTTATGGACATCATCTTTTGCCACCTTTCTGTAAGAAAGTGCCAGGTGATAAAATGTATTATTAATTCCATACCCCGGGAAGAATTCATCTAATTCTTACCAAATTTTCCACACAATAAGAATGGTGAGCCGTGTACACTGACTTAATTCAAGTTGGTCAGAATTTTTTTTTCTAAATGAGGCAATTTAAAATATTCACATAAGGTTAAAATATCTATTAAAATTTCGACGTATTTCTGCGTATGTTAGAATTATAAGATATGCCTATACACAGCCTGTTTTAGAATGATTTATACGATAGCGCCAGATAATGAATTAAAACTTTTATACAATGTCTCGAGAACCGGTTAAGATAATTCCGCCAAATTCTGTACACAAGTAGTGTTACAATAGGACATTAAAACTTGAGTGATTTAATTCATTCATTTACATAGACATTGAACATTCCTATTGTATATCAGTATTTCCCACATCAGATCTTTTCTAACATGTATTGTTAAAAAAAAATATATATATAAATATTATGGAGAAGATGGGGTATTAATTTACTATGTCAAAGTTTAACTGTAACTTATATAGGTACATAATTTTATGAATGTTGCTATAAAATGTTAGACGTAGAAACTGAAAACAGCATGCATGTCGCATATCCAGTGTTCACCAAGAATTAGAACCTGACATGTTAGAGTACGAAGATAATTATTCAGATAACTCAGTTACAAATACTGTCTTCATTGTTAAACACACGTTATATTTATAATATTGCGGAATTTCTGCATTTATTGAGGGTTACAATGTCGCTAACAGTGAGTAGTACGGAAATGTCGGTTAATGCGCATAGGATCTGGGACCGGAGCCCCCAAGCGGGGGGCCACCATTTAGAGACGTCATCAATACACCATATTTTTTCCCTTTTTTTCCTCAAAATTTTCCGATTTCCCTCAAAATCGACTGGGCCGCTGTTCTACATCGCCTGCTCCGGGTAAAATTAGACATTTCTGGGTCCTTTTTTGCAAATGGGAAAAGGTAAATTTTAAGGGAATCAGGGAAATTTCTAGGGGAAAATGGGCATTTTAGGGAAATTCAGTCGATTTTGAGGGAAAAGGGGAAATTGTAAGGGAAAAAGGGGGAAAATATGGCGGACGAATGACGTAACAACATGGCGTCCCCCGCTCCGGTGCTCCGATCCCAGGTCCCGATGCGCTGTAACAGACATTTCCGTACTACTATAGGTCGTTTACGGTAAAATGAGCACATTTGAAAGCCTTGCTTAAAATAAACTTGTATGCACGTTGTGAATTTTCCACCTTATGCAAAATTAACAATGTCATGGGCCTCATCACTTTATTCGTGCGTCGATCAGGAGAAACTGTGAAATTATCGGAAAAGAAAATAGTTTAGAAAGCTAGTCATGTTTACAATTCGATACATTAAAAAAAAAAAAACAGAAAGCGAAACAAATAATTTAAACTATCACAAATGGTTGCCTAACACACGATATTCAACGTTCAGAAATGGAACTACTTCCCATCCATCGTTACCAACTTTACTGTGCGAATGTCACTCAGTGCGTCCATTACAATATATAAAGTTAGGAGCAGTGACTTTTTCTAAGGTTGATTTCAAAAGTGCTCACTTTATCGTGAACAGCCTTTATACAGTCAGCTCACAGTTTGCTAAGGAAGGCGAAAATCTCATCAGGTTTACCTTTACATCGATTCCACAACTCGTAGTTTATATAATGCCGGTGTCAGCCTGTTAAGGATCTAAAATATTATCCCTCTCCATGCCAGCATATGACAAAGCTGGTTTTGTATGTATACGAGATTTCGAAAACCTGAAATTTCCATTGATTGGGTTCAACTCGAGTTTTTTTTTTTTGTCATAGAAAATGCACCCTGTTACTAATTGCGATTGTCCAATTACAAGCTATGGTTTCGGCACAACTATGGGAGACTTAAAATATTACACATGTTGTAGTTATTTCGTAATTTGTAGTTTCCCGTGAGAAACAATATCAATGATGTGTCTATATAATAGATCATATTTCCTCATACTTAACTCATTAAAACCACCATAGCGTAAACAGGTTACGTAACTTTCTGATGATATGATTATAGAAAGTCTCATTGGAATCGGTTACCCAGTTCCTAACATGTGACATGGCAGATAAAATGCTGGGAAAGTACTCAACCTGCGTGAGACATCCAAAAATTTCTGTGGTTTTATTGTACAGCTTAAGGGATTATCGCAGTGGCGAGCGTCGTGTAAATCAACAGGAAGGTTTGAAGAAAAAAAAATGGTGGCTGTCTCTATAGCAGTAACACGCACACATATTCTATAGCAGTAACACACACACATAGCGTATCAGTATATGCAATCACGTTCAAGCAACTTAGAAAGTCGTTACTCACAGATATGAATTTCATATTGTAATAATTGCTAACAATTTAATTTGCTGTATTATTTTCATATCGATAAAATTTTGTTAAGTAATACGCTTTTGTGTTTTTAATTACATAAGCTGCTGAACTGAGAGAAAAGATAACAAACTATTGGTTTGTATAAGGCCGAATATATTTTGTTGCCCTAACAAAATATATTGGTGAGCAAACAAAATTTGAAAAGCAACAAATCTACTTTTATTAGTCTAACAAAATATGTTCGAATAAACAAAACCTCTGTGTTGGGCCAAAAAAAAAATCAAACTGTCAACTAAATATTTTGTTGAATCAACTGTATATATTTGTTTGGCCACTTCGTTCGAAAATACAACTTGAGAGTTTGTTTGTATTTTTTTGTGCAACTAGGATAGTAACCGTGTTTGTTAGTGCATCTATAGATGTTTTACAATCATATAAATGCAATAATAAAACAAAGCAACAAGAAACAGACAAGTAAAGCTGAAAATCTTACAATATTTGTTTGCACACGTTGCCCAATATTTGCAGAATATCTATTTAAAAGCTTTCCGGTTTTATGAGTTGTTACATTAGCTGAGATTACTGAGGCGTAGCGCTCGGACGCAGGCGAACTCGGTTCGAACCTCGGTCGAACTTATGAATCATTTTTATATCGGCCCAAACTGTTTAATTTACGCGTAGCCAAACAAATCTTTAGTTGCGCCAATCAAATCCGTTTTGAGTCAACAAAATGTTTCATTGCCCCTATACAAACAAATAATTTGGTTGCACCAAACAAATCTTGCTCTATTCAACAAAACCTTTTTGGCAGTGTGTGTGCCCTGCAAACAGTTCGCATTCGGTACATTAAATAATTTTCTTGTTGTGATACACGGCGCTTGTTTGAAAATGCTAACGCAATTTACACGTCTTGTCAAATACGTAGAGGTAAGTTCGTCCGTATGGACATATATGTTAAATAATGCATAATTCGCATATAGGTTTCTTGGCTTCTCCGAGGGCGAATGCTTATTGCAAAGCCTCTCGAAAGTCGGTGGTGACGAGAACTTCATAAGGGCGACGGACGAGATGGATGGATTCAGAAGGAAACGCTGAGGGTGTGAAGGGTGGAATTAGTTGAAGAGGAGGGGGGGGGGGGGCTGCTCTGCGTCTATATGAGACGTCTGCGTAATATTGCCGAGTCTAGGTTCTCCCTCCCCACCTTTCCCCCCTTTGCGGGGAGCAAGTGTCAAGGGAGAGCCGGGGAATAAGCCGAGTGGATCACAATGGCACCTCCGCCCCCAGGTGGAGATGAGTTTCTTCGCGAGTAGAGCGCGCTATTGCATTCTGAGCTCCGGCTTTCACCGGCAGCGCGTGGTTCCTCCAGAGGAATATTTCATGCGCGAGTGTGTGGCGGCGTCGACTCCCACTCCCCCCCTCTCACACCTCCCCCTTCACACTACTGAATGCCTCGGAAATAAATGACTTTGGATGGACCGCTTTCTAAGACGAGGTTTCGAAAGAAACTACTTGCTGTAGGCAACGAGCACGCTACTCGGGCAGAGACTGTAGTTACTATAGGCTGTTCACGATAAAGTGAGCACTTTTTAAGGCCCTCCCAACACGCATTAACCGCTAGTAAATATATCTTATTGCAATCTCAGGCATTACATTTTGATGTGTGGTGAAATGTATACACTGTGTTTGTTGGTCACATTGCAATGTTTATATTAAAAAGCAGCAGGAAGATGGGAAATTTAATGAAAGGAAAAAAAAAATTAAGGGCCTTAAAAAAATGCTCGCTTTACCGGGAACAGCCTATAACTGCAGGGCGGTAGCAACGACTCAACAGGATACTGCGCGGCACCAGCTGCCATGTCACATCAAAGCGATTATAGGCTATTCACGATCAAATGAGCACTTTTGAAACCCCTGCTTAAGATCTACTTGTATGCACGTTCCGCCTTAAGCAAGATTGACATTGTAGGCTAATGGGCGTCATCACTTTGTTCATGCGTCGGTCAGGTGAAACTGTTAAATTAAAAAAAAAAAAAAAAAGAGTATTTTACAAATCTGCTCACTTTTACGCTGCGATGCATTAGAAAAAACAGAAAGCGAAAGCAATAAATTGAGTTAACAGAAACAAGTGTCTGACACTTTTTATTCGACGTTTAGATAGAAACTACTTTTCCATTCATCGTTACCAAATCAACTGGGCATATGTCACACTGTGCGTCCATTAAATATATATGCAGGTAAGAGCAGTGACATTTTTCTAAGATTGATTTCGAAAGTGCTCACTTTAGTAGCCTTTAGCAGAATCGATGGCTCAAGCAAGAGGAAAGTCCACGCAAATTGCTATGTTGTTAGATGAACACATGTACTTACGGGAACACGACCCCCGATGTAGTTTTTATTCATTTGCAACACGAAAAGCTGAATAGGCGCGACATACTGATAAGTTGAGGATCCAGGCGGTGAACAGACAAAAGTAAGTAGCGTTACACGGCTTTTAAAAGTATTGCACACTTAGGTAGGATTAGGAAAGACTGGTGAGAATATTTTTCTTTATAAATGACGCCCCAATTAAATATATTTACCATCATAAACATTGGTAAAGGCTGCTCACGATCAAGTGAGCACTTTAGAAATGAAGCTTAGAAAAAAGTCACTGCCCCTGCTTGCATATATTTTAATAGGTACACTGAGTGACATTCGCCCAGTAAAGTTGGTAACGATGGATGGAAAGTAGTTCCATATCTTAAAGTCGAATAAAAAGTGTTAGGTATCTATGTGTGAAAATTTAAATTTGTTACTTTTGCTTTCTGGTTTTTTTAATGCATCGAAGTGTAAAACACGAGTAGATGATTTAAGTATTTACTTTATTTATAATCTCACAGTTTCATTTGTCCGACGCATGAATAAAGTGATGAGGCCCATGGCAATGTTGATTTTACATAAGATGGAAGAATACACAACGTGTATACAAGTCGATCATAAGCAGGGCTTTCAAAAGTGATCATTTTACCGTGAACAGTCTATTAGGTATAATAAGCTTACATATTAGGCTGTCTAATTCATGGCCGAAATCCCGTGAAAAAAAACGACGGCATTTATGTGATGATAAATAAAGATTTATTGAAATGTATTCACATAGGTATTCATATATCAATTATACATAAATAAATGTATATAATTGTAAAGAGTTAAATATATCTCCATGTCACCCCAAAAAATATAATTCTTTATTAAAAATAAATAATCTAAAGTATAAAAATAAACATTGAAATAAAGATCCATAGGGTCTTCTCGTCCTATAAAAATTTAAGCATTTAAACTTAAATTTTAAAATAAAATTTAATTAGTACCGAGACAGTTAATATTTCGTCCAACCATTCATACAAGTCCACAATTAATAGACTAATCATTATGCTACCTTTGCATGGTCAAAATACCGCGGCCATTAAATAATTCATTGGGCAGGTCAAATCTCATATTTAATTAATCAAGAGGAAATGTTTTTGATAAACCGGCGAGTAAATAATTTTGCCTAATT
This sequence comes from Dryococelus australis, assembly GCA_029891345.1. NCBI lineage: Eukaryota > Metazoa > Arthropoda > Insecta > Phasmatodea > Phasmatidae > Dryococelus > Dryococelus australis. Next base: position 36,514,167 of record CM057000.1, on the reverse strand, counting down.
CCTTAGTATAATTTAACAAAAAAATCAAATATAATAAGAAATATTCTAACTAAATCATTATTATATATAATTGTTATATAAATGAATATTTGATTTTCAGTCCTGATGGATCGCCTTGGGAACCAATAGCCGCATCAAGAATATGCAGAAGATTTTTTATTGGAAACAGATGGTCATGACATCCCCAGCATCCAGTGTACGTCCCCAATATTTTCCCACACGATTATAGAAAAAAAAAAAAAAAAAAAAAAAAAAAGCCTCCTCATCTCACGCTGTGGAAAAGTTAGAAAGAGCGAGTCACAAAATGAAGGAATAACAATGGAAATGCAAGTTTTGTAGAATACGAATTTTCAACGAGTGCTGTTGTTACGAAACCCGAAACTGCGATACAGACAGATAAAGGCTGTTCACAATAAAGTGAGCACTTTTGAAATGAACCTTAGAAAAAATCACTGCCAGTGCCTGCAAATATTTTAATGTCCGCACCGAGTGACATTAGCCCAGTAAATGTGGTAACGATGGATGGGAAGTAGTTCCATATCTTAACGTCGATTAAAAAGTGTTAGGTAACCATTTGTGTTAACTTAAATTATTTCTTTCGCTTTCTGTTTTTTTTTTTTAATTCATTGAAGTGAAAAATGAGCAAAGTTGTGAAATATTTACTTTACTGATAATTTCACAGTTTTGCCTGACCGCAGTAGAAGTAAAGTTATGAGGTACACGACAATGCTAATTTTACATAAGGTGGAATAATACACAACGTGCATGCAAGTAGATCGTAAGCAGGGCTTTCAGAAGTGCTTATTTTACCGTGAACAACCTATACCAGAGAAACAATTCCTAGCGTTTTCGTAACGTTACGACAAGAGCTCAGGAATAAGTAATACTTTAAATGAAATACGTACTAGATTTCCAGGGATATTCTTCAATCACAGATGAAACATAACTATGAGATTTAGCAGGAATGACATTTGTGGTTGTCAATTTGTTGTTAACATTGTTTCCAAGAGAAACCCAATCGTACAGTAAGATTAACAGATAATATCGCTTGTTCATATTTTTTATGGATATTAAAACTGGATTGTCGTATTCTGCTATGAGAGTTATTTTCGGGGTTCATTGTAAAACAAAATCACGCATTTTTACCCCCACTTTAATGTTGCTGGCATCTACAATTGCTAATTATGTGTTTTGGCCTAGCAGGGGAAATTGCTGTGGAAACAATACCAGCAGTATTTAAAATAAATTACCCCAAGTTCAGGATGATAATTGAGTGTAAGGAATTTAAAGTTGAGCAGCCACCAAACATTGCCAAAGAATGCTTCTTTTCTCAAATTAGAACGACACTTGCATGGTGAAATTCCTAATGGGTATTATGCCTAGTAGAATGGCGTGCTTCAAATCAAAATGGTACGGTGGCAGGTCGAGTGATACATTTATCACAAATGACTACGGGTTAATGAGATTATTGGAGAAGTAATGGCTGATAAAGGTTTTCCAGGAATTAAAACAAGCCTCTCCGACAAAGGAGTTATTATTTTTACTACGCCATTTCTGCATGATGGCAAATTTACAGCTGAAGAAGTGGAGACTACCTACATTGTTTCAAATGTTCGAATTCACGTTAGAGTTACATTAAGCGAATTAAAATATATAACATACTAGGCAAACTATCAACTGAACTGCTCCCATATATCGATGGTATTGTTTATATGTGCGGTGTTTTAATAAATTTGCACTCTCACCTAGTTTATGGTGTAATTTATACGCACAACGTAACACTACCATAAACAAACAAGTCACATTTGTCCATGCCAGTTATGCACATTAGCATCTGGCAATGGGTGCAATACATGTGATTTAGCTTTAATTTAATAATTTTCTTTTCGTCGAAACACAAATATTTAATGTTAACATTGCCTGCTTCATCAACTATGCACTTATCCTTACATAAAATTGGACACTTCTAAAATTTTCAGTTCGCCCTCCATTAATAAAAATGCCGTCTAGAGTTCCAAACAGCCATTGCTTTAATTTGTGAACTATCGAACCACAGCGTACAACTTTAGTATCATGTGCTCTTTGCTAATTTTTTATGGCTTTAGATTCCATGTCTTTCTCGTATTTCACGTTTCTTGCACCAACACCTTTCAAGCATTGATCATTACAATCAATTAAGCAACTCGCCAAGGTGTCAAACTCTTGTCTTCTATCTTTAATTCGATGAGCCTTGCTCGTTGTTGAAAAGCGGAAACGCCTCTCATTAAACCATTCCGGACGTTCTACTTGCCTGCATGTTCTTAAAGAAATTTCCAGTGCCTTCTCGTCATTAACACAAATGTTGTTTTCATTAATCGACTGTTCACCTTCATTGAATAGTCTGAAAACTGACTTCAACACCAAACAGTCACACCGATTTTGTAACAATTCTGTAGTTACATTTTTATACTCATCCAGTAGCACTGAATTCTCACCTGATTGTACAAAATAGTTAATTACTTTTCTACATTCACGTTCTACTTCAGTTCTGTTTTCTAAGCAATATCTATCGTAGGGAACATGGTATATCAATTACCACATCTACATTAAAAGGAGATACTGGCACCGAAAAAATGTAGTTCTTTCTTCGGGAACAAGTCACGTATTCTCTTTCCCTTCGAATACTTTTGGAACTTGGTTTACCCCAGGTTTGTTCAATATCTGTCTTCGAAGCAGTCTTTTAATTGTTTATGTAATAAACAACTGCGGCTACATGTTTACAAGACTTATCAAGTCCTGCCGGGCAAGGGGATGCACCAGCAGTAACATTTCTTTCGCCACCAACCTACTGGGGAATAAATAGGGAGGACAATTACAGATAACAAAAATGAAAGTATATCGCAAATTATTGCAGTACCATAAAGTAGTTGTCGGTTAGTCGTAGGCCTATATAGTTTTTTCGTGTTCATATGTAGTATATTAGTTGTCTGCATTCAGCTTGCTGTTCTGTTTTATTTAACTCTATTCCTTCATGGAATTCTCTAGCTTTGTGAAAATATATTCTTGACTACAGCATACCTGGCTTGTATTCTGTCGTGTCTGGTAAAACTCCTGTGTTTGAGTGCGTTTCTTTATTGTGTTATGCCATTTTGTTCCAAATTATTTTTTTGGTGTTTCCTGACTTTTTCAAGCAGGTTTCTAGCCTGTATTGTTTTCTATGTGTTATCTGTTGGTCATGTATATAGGGCCTACACATATTTTTTCCTAATCAATTGCTGTTCTGTTTTTTTGACTGTATTCCCTCTAGGCATTTTACAGTGTTGTACACACACATTTATTTTCTCGTCCTTGGTCATTTGTTTTATTTAAGCAATTTTTTCGTGCTCAGTCCTGTTTTTCCACGACATACATCTGAATCGCAACGGCGAATGTTCAAAAATCCCCATGTAGTCATTCGCCCCCAATGCACTATTCATGCAAAGATCAACCATGCTGTTAATTAGTGGGTAGAGAATATACTAGTAGAAGGGGCGGGATGCCTTTCGAAGGCCGGCGCCCCCCAGCACCCGTCTTTCTCCTCTCTCTGTCCCGTCCTGGCGACCATAGCTACCTCTTCGTCGCACGGGTCGACCCGAGGATACCCGAAGGGCGCCTTCTCGAAGCCAACCAGAGAAGCGGACTCTCTAAGCCCCGCCTACATCGTTTGTGATCCTTCCCACGAGCACAAATTTACTTATAAATAAATAATTTATAGTCTTCTCTGAGGAATGTCTTTAAAAAACTAATTATCATTACCTATAATGCCTTAATTTGATAAAATAATAATTATAAAATTGTCGCTTCGCCATTTATGCTTGTCACACAGTTATTGTAAAGTAATATTATGGGAGACAGGGGTAAGTTGAGGTTAAGGGTTGAGAGGGCATTTCATCAATAAATAAGCATATGTATTTTAAAATTGTATGCTAATATTAATTCATGGTTTTTCTTTCTTTAATGTGTAAACAGGTTATATTGTTGTGTATAGTTGCGAAGTAATTGACGAGAAATCAATTTGTGAGGATTTTCGCCTTCTTGTCACAGGGGTGGAGTACGTTGACGAAGAAAATCTTAGTATTTATATACATAGTAAGCAATTATTTCTATTGATAACCTACATACATCAAGATACATGGAGTAAAGAAAATATATTCTAACATAGATCAAAAACAACACTGATGCAATTTCTTACTGCAAAATGATGAAAATGTAGAATACTAGTGCACAGAATAACGTAATTAACAATAGGCACACACAAATCGCCCACCTCCTTCATAACTGGAACTATTTTCGTGCCTCCTATCAGAACATGCGGAGGACTGAATCCAATCTTCGTTTGAAAGATCCAAGCAATCTTCTTCAAAGCAGGGCACGAAACACCATGTTGGCTAGAAGGTTTTGCAATAGAACATTCAGAGCTTCGTTTTCCAGTTATCTTTGTTATTTTGCATTTTTTTTCTCCACTTCTCTTTGTTTCTCATTGCCTCCCTGTAAAGATGCTCTTTATTTGTGAACTAGTTAATACTGACGGAGATCCGACATGTCTTGTCCGTGTTGCGGTTGTTCTCTGGGCCATGGGAAATGGTTTTTATCCATAAAAAGAAGCTCTTTTCCTGAAAGAAAGCTCATTTTCCTTCACAGAAGTAGTCCCGGCTTCGATTATAAAGTGAACAATATGTAATGGCTGTATATTGTTTGAAGAATGGGTTCATGAATCAGTTCGTGTGGCTTCATCATGTAGCTTGCACATCTTTTGATAAAAGGTCTGAAATATCTAGTATTGCGGCGGGCACAATTTCCTCACTTCCTGGAAGTATTCTTTCTTATGAGACCGCGGCAGCAAAATCAGATCATTGAAATATCTAAGGGTTGAAGGGCTCTATCTCAGTAGCCTCAAACCCTTTAATGTCGTTACTTACAGTGGCTGCTGATGACTAAGCTGCAGCGTAGATATTCCCAACACTATTTTCAGCTATTTATTGTCCAGGGTGGGACACCAAATTATTATCACAGGCTTGCGAGTAAAAAGTCTTCAAAAGGCCGACAAACGACAAATATAATGATCTATTTCAAGTCGTGAAGATTACGCGAGTAGAGTAACGATAATAATGTACTATGCGTGTATACTGGGCCTAGTCTCGAAATTACTTGATGTACGTTCTGACGTGAATACGTCTTTAAATTTGCAACCATAGCCAATCCAGAAAATCCAATGATAACAAAATCGGGAGATACAGTTTTGCATTGCAGCTCCGAATCTATCATCCACATTCGAAATTCAATTACACCACTCGATTACCAAAGGATCAAAGAATGTTACGTTGAGTGAGGACTGCGAAGCATCGCTTAGTGTGGGGGAGAAGATACGACGCTCGTTTAAGTTTCAATCGACAGCTCTCGTCAAGATCAATCGATTGCGTGTTTTAAAACATTTGTGTGGCGTGGTTATGGTGAAATTGTATGAGTTTAATGAAAAAAAATTAAGGAAACGTAACACAATGTCGGCCTGTACTCGTCAAAAAGCCAAGTCGAAATACATAACTCGTATACGGTTGGAAAGAGCACCTCAAAAGCAACCCAGTTATATCCGGAAACCCCCCCCCCCCCCATATGATCGAGTGAAGCGGTGCCAGGAATGTAAAGAAAAAAACATCAAGGCGTCCGAGCGTATAAACGTAGTCGTATTCACGCAAAACAAACGGCAGTGTCCCCAACACAGCCAATCCCAATTTTTTTTTATTTCAAGTGTTCCAACACTGAACGGTAACTCCAGTTGTAGCCAACGGTCAAAGCGTGGCATCTAGCACTGTTTTCGAGCAGCGTAGCTGAGACATGTAGTTATTTCCAACACGCATTCCTGGACAAGATGTTTTGGTTCCTGTAACCGAAAATTACGAACTTCGTGGCAAAGCAAGGTTACAGATCTGCTATTTTCTTTCCACTCGAAAAAAAACGAGTTATGTTCCTTTCCTACCTCTACATTTCTCTAACGATGTTTGAAGTATTGTGTTGTTTAAAAAACAAACTTGATATACGAGTGCACAATTACGTCTAGTTATTCCCGGGTATAGCCTTAATAAATAATTATAATGTCGTTTGCTATATATGCGTATACTTGACTATCCTGTGAAATAAAGAACAAAAAATCACGAGCTAAAATTCTTTCGAAAATTCTCATCGTACGTCCACACTGAAAAAAAAAAAAAAATGTTTGAAGGAGCCATGTATATTTTTAAAAATAGACAGAGATTTGATGGGTGGTGACTGTCATATATAAATTAACATAGATAGTACTACCCCCAGAACTGTTTGTTGTATTCCTGGCTGTAATTGTATTTGCTGCTGTACCTATGGTTGCTATAGCAGAGCACTACGTTTCTACTACAAAACTGATAGAACTGCCAACAGAACAACTTAAAAAGTATTTGTATTGTTCCCACCACAACTAGGATTGTAAAAACCTAGCAGAATATTCTGTTACCGCTACCCTCTAACCCGACAACACAGCTGCTTAATACTAGCAACAGGATATTTTGTTAGGTTTTACGATTCCAATTGTTGTAGGAACAGTCAAAATGTTGTTTAATTTGTTGTGTTGGAGGTAGCGTCAGTTTTTTTGAAGGGGTGCAGTACTCTACTATAGCAACCGTATGTACAATAGCAAATTCAAGCACTGATAGGAATACAAAAAACAGTTCTGTTTATATACCCCTTTTGGTGGTATATAAACTTGAGAGCCTGACAATGACTGAAGAGGGTAGGGATTTATGTGTTTATGAAATAACTCCCAATTAATAAAGATTAATGGATTTTTACTAACGCCATTCACTGTACAGATTATTGTGATGTTAATAAGAAGAGGTGGGTTTGGGGTAGGCTGAGGACAGGGCTGGATGGATAAAGGACTATGGAGCGGGCAAGTTTTTACCCTAGCGGAAAGGCACTCGCCCCCGATCGCCGTTCGGAACCCGTAGACCTCTGTGGACCGACGCCGACTGGCACCCTGGCGCACTGCTATTCCGACCACCGCAGTTCTCGTTCACCGAAAGCCTCTGTTCCCATTGGCTCTCATACGACGCCTGGGCGGAGTTACTGAGACTATTGCTGATGGAATTGCCCCAATCTTCTACGTCAACCAGACCCACATTTCCTGCTAACTCATGCAGCCCACTGCACTTTCCACCGTTGCGCCACTGTCCTCGTTGTCTAAAGTTGTAGTTAATAAAACGAACGTTCGCCTCATTCCCACCGAGCTTGAACTCGCTTGTGATGTCTCGAACGTAATGATACATACGACGCCGTATACACGACCGGAATATTAAAGGAGATATGAGCTTGCGAATATTGGGTTTTGGAAATGTATTTTTGCCGAATGCCTTGCACAACGCCTACAAAGTCCGCAGCAGAAAAGTGACATATGCTTCTCATGTTGCAGAGACACGTGTGTAATGCTGGCCGTACTCGGCCTGTGCTCACTGTTCGGCTTGAGGAAGTGATACGTCAGCATATTGAAGACATGTCCTCCTCTAGTACACGTTCCATAGCGTGTCGAATGGCCGTGTCCAATTCGACCGTGTGGGACGCACTGTGGGTAAATCGCTGCCATCCCTATCGATGGCAGAAATAACAAGGCATACGTTTCCAAGACTCGAATTTCACAGGCTCAGATCTCCTTTAATATTCCGTTTAAGTACACGGAGTTCTATACATTTTCTACTTTATATTGCATAATAAAGTACCTCCCGTTGTTTAGGCGTTTAATTTCCGAATATTCTGTATAAATTAAACTCATATTTAATTAGCTTCTCCGAAGTGGTCTGGATATTCAAAATTACTTTAACCTAATATTTGAACAATATAACGTCAGTTCAAGAAAGGATTTGGCCTTTATTTTCACTATAAAATAAGCTCTGAACCGTTGGTTACAAATCCCCCAAATAAGAATAAATTTAAGAAGAAACGCCTCTTTTAAACACATTACAATTATCTTAAATTTATAACAATACGCAGCGTGAACAGAAGGTATAAACACAGAAGGTCTTCGAAGTGTGTTCACTTCATCACGAACCATCCATGTTATTAACCTTTGCATCGTTTTCATAAGGCACATCGTTGAAGTTCTGTACTAGGAGAGAGCAGTTATTTCGAGGGGAAAAATTACACGGAAATAACTTTTTTTTTTTTTTACCCGCGCAGTCTGCAAATTTAACTGTGCACTAAACGGTTACGCGTTCGCAGCTAGAAAGTTTTTCAAGAAACTACCTAGACACTTCCAAGTCTCCTGGTTACGTCTTTCCTTGTAGTAAATTCCGTCGAAGAATTCGTGTGTAATAAATTTCAAAAGCGAATGTGTTACATACGTAATGCTTACTGTGCAAAGTGTATATTTTTTTGTTACATATTTTACACGTGGGGACGGCAGAGAAGGCGGGCTTGCGCTAATCTTCAGATATGGGTCTCAATTGACCAGAAGAAATTGCCTCCATTTTTGTTATTAGTTTTGCAACCACTTACTTGAGATTTCGTAAACTCAAGATTCACCCAATATTTTGGAACACATATGCACATTCTAATGAGAAGTTATTGGAAAATTGATCAATCAATATACATATAAGGAAAAGCTTAAATGATAAACTATTATCCAATGCATCAATTATATAGTTTCTACACTTGTTCACGAAAGAGTAAACACGTAGGAAAATTCACAGTTTTGCAATGTAGGGGCTGTCAACATTCCTATATTTGCAGCCTCATATGTGGTATTATTTGCAAACTCTATGTAAGTTAAACGCTTCCATCGCAGTTTGAAAAAGTGCGAATGTACACGAGAAATATTTATACACGTGGTAAACTTAATAAAATAATATTTAAATATTATCTAGCAGGTGTTTCGTGTCATTAGCGTTCTCAGAATATCTATCAGATGTTCGCACTGCTGGCGATCCGAACAGCATACACCCTTCCACGTACCGGGGCACCATCCCATGTCATCAGGGCATTCTCTGATTTCCAGCGGAGATGCAGCTGCTACAAATTACACAACCTCCTCGAACCACCAACTACCGCAGCTCGTCCCACTTAACAAGGCACTGCTAATAAAGCGCTGGTTGGACCGAGACGGTGTGCGGGTGGGGGGGGGGGAGGGTAGAGGTTGCCAGTTTCTCGGGTACACGTTTGGTTTCCGGAGACAAAGAGTGAAGGGGTTTGAGGGGAGAAGAAAGGTGAACGAGGGAATCCGAGCTCGCCTCCCCTGAGGGTGTAACGACGAAGAGAATAGCGGTGGAGTCGGTGGAGGCGGAGAGGCGGGGATCTCCCTGGAACCAAATCCTCCCCCTCCCCCCCCCCCCCCCCCCGTCATCTGAAGCTACGCAACCAAGTCCAAAAACAGTTTAACTTGATACTAATTAGCTTCACCCTTTCACTGGGCGAGCCACCGCCGGGCACAACCTGTCTGCGGAGTTTGGTTAACAACGACAGAACGTCATCGCGGGACAATCTGCGCGGCCCTCACCCCACTACAGCCCCTTGCCCGGGGTCTGCACTCCCTCCCCGGAAAGGGTGGACGGGGGTTGAAATACTGTCTGGTCGCTGTCGCGTGAGCCTCTGGCACGCCACGTCGCTGGGAGACGAGCAGTGCCGATTCATCATCAAATTTGGGTTGACATGAGACGCCCAGGATTGCGAAGTAAGATTTTCGCGTGCGAGGTCAAAGATTCTGCTCGGGTGCTCTTTCAGCTATGGAAAATGCCAGAATTTTGTGAATTTTACTAACCTATGTCTAGGCATTGGCTACTTCCGCTGAGAAAAAAAATATCTCTGTGACATTTAATTTCTTTCCATTTAGAAACTGTTCCCGCTTCATTGACTTTACGTTGGGAAATAGCATTCCGTAACTCAAATATTCATTAATGCACTGCATGGAGACACGCAATGTGGAGCTTTTATGAATGACAATTGTTTGGAAAATAATCGCTGTAATGAGGTTATTGTAAGGAAACAAACTCGAGGGTGAAAAACTATAATGGAAATAGGAAAGCGACGAGAGATATTGAAAAGTGACAATTTTTTCCGAGGAAAAAGGCTAAGAAATTAATGACTGGCATCAGCAAAATCTGTTTTCATTTGTTTAACTTTGTTAGTAGGAATTTTTTTGATCAATTGAGCCACTCTATGTCGTAGTTATATTTTGTAAAGACAAGGGCGTTACACTGAAGTACAATCTTAAACGAAGAAGGTATAATGTGTCAATAGGAAAGGTTGAAATATATTTCTGTTTGCTTTCGGCAGATCAGTGATGCTGGATACAGTGAGAAATCTGAATATCTTATAAGAAAATGTAACACTCGCCATAGAAAACAAAGCTACCTTATAAAACTTTGTACAAGAATAAATATACAGCAACATACACACTTCAACATACGTCTACCTTACATAGAGTTATGGAATGTAATTTTAAAAAATTTACTAGCGTTGATTTCGAAATAGCTTGAGAAACGATGTAATAGCTATATGCAGCTGTCGTTTATTCGTTTTTGGCTTATTTCATTCTGTCTTTTATCCCCGGGTTCTCTGTTTAGCTGCGAGTACAAAAGACAAACAAATATCCGTTCTGCAAACCCCCCGTGGCGAGAGCATTTTCTCCACAAAGGGCAAAGGACTGGTGAAATGAAATCAGTTTTCTTTTAAAACATAGCTGATATGGAGAGGCGAACATTAAAGCAGAAATGGTATTTGCGTATTGCCGAGGGAGCTACAGGCCACATGCCAGGTCGATACTGCCCATGAATTTTGCTGCCCATGAATTTACCAGAGATTTGAAGAGTTTTGGAAAATTACTTGTTAAACACGCCAATTTAAGTCAGGTTGTTAAACAGGCTAGCATTCACAACTGTTGCATTCATTAGTATTTGGTTAACATCCGAAAGGTAAATTTAGATGTACGCATACTACACTGTAAATTCAAAACAGTTAAAACCGCTCGAGAACAGCGAATTCGACTGCACATTGTTATGAAATTGGCTTAAGGCCAATTCATACATGAAAGGGGCTAAGCGCGTAGCTGAATAATGAGTAATGATTAGGTAGAACACAACAGTAAATGATGGGGTTTTATTGACCAGAATGATCATACAAGAACTGGTTACAAGATTATTATATGGAATATCATAATGATAATTGCATATGTTGTGGTTAATTACCACACGCCTCTACTATCGCCATCTAATCGGAAAGTCCCCGCCCTTATTCATGTTGCCGGAGACTGTTCCTGGGAGGCGGTTAACGACGGCCGGACATATCCATCGCAGTAATCTTCTCGTTGCGATGGCCCGACGGCAAAAGACGCCGCTCCCAGTGTTACGTTGGCCTATATCGGGCGCGTTGTTTAACACATTCGGCCCCGATTACCGGCCGGTGGAGGGAGTTTCTGCATCTGTCGTCGTGAGGTGATTACTACAATCACAATTGTACCCTGGTTCAATGTTTGAAGGCGTGATCAGCCAGGCCGTCCACCTAAGGCCTGATCACTTCATAACAAAATATACTGAAACTGCGGCACTTGAATCAGTAAAATTCTACAGACCAATTTAGTCGTTGCTATTCACTGATAAAACAGCGATTTGTAGTGATACGTTGTGGATTGAAGTGGTCTGATAGTAAAACATAGCGCATTTCACTGATTCACCAGAAAATAACAGCTCATTAAACTAAGATTCAGTAAAATAGTTCTTCTGATTGAAATCACTGATTCTTATTTGTTACTGCAAAAATATGCAGACATGTTTAACTAAATTTAATGTAATGTACATTCTATTTTACGGATACAAAATTCCAGTAGGCTAAGCAAAAGGAAATATTATTTAGTAACCTTCCAATGTAGTATGAGTAAGGCAGTCTCATCCTACAAGTAGTATAGTGTTTATATTATTGAAATACGCTCGATGTGAACATTTCCCATGCTCTCCCATGTAGTGAACATACGAGTATGGTCCTTATTGTCCGGAGAACAGCCATGCCATTGCCTGCTTTATTCTCTCTGCCGGCCATCTCCAATTCATTTTAATTCTGATTGAACCCACAGTTTGTAAACTTCCCACAGTTTGAATTTTCAACAGTTTGTGAACTTTCACATTAAACAAAATAAACTTAAAAAATTTAAAAGGAAAAATTCTTTCATTATGTACCTGGATCACTTACTATTTTACTTTTACAAAAGATTAATGTCCTGGTTTTAAATTCGCAGATATAATTTAAAAAATTTATAAGGGCTTCCTTTTTTTTCTACTATTATACCCGTTTTCATCATGCCATTAATATCCACTCACTTTCTCATGCTAGCAAAAGATATAACGTTTACTGTATTTTTATTTAAAATATATCAAAGTTAAATCTAAATATTGCTTGTGGAATTATTTACTTTACTCCCCTCTGGATCATATATAACTATTAATAACCTTGTTCTCATTATACAATAATTACTTTTGGCGTGTTGTATCTAACATGCATATTTTTTTAATACTTTATATATTTTTGGTAGCAGTAATTATGGTAGCAGACTAACAACCAAAGAAAGCCCATAGCGTAACCACACATGAAATGATAGCTAAAGCAAACGTTTATTTTTCGTAAGACAGCCAGAAAGAGAGTTAAGTCTCTGAGTTTCTGGATAATGCATTAATAAAAGACGAATTGAAAACTATAAAAAAAAATTGGATAAGGCTATCAACCCGCTTCCATAAAACCGGATAGACTGGAATCCCACATGTGCATTAAAAAATTTAGCTATGTGGCCATTTTTCGGGTACAGTGCGGATTAATGATCAACCATACAGGTTTAAAATGTTCGAGTTGTTTTGTAACCCTACATTCCAACTTTTTCGAGAAAATAATGCTTAATAATTGCGACAATAATAATACATTAGTTTTTCGAAAATGTTGGCGTATAGCTTAAAACCACAAGGAGGATTGTCATTAACTGCATACGGGAGAACATTAAACCACTAGAAGACACAAACATATCAGACAGTTACTTTTTTTAATGCACAAATTGAATTCCAACGCATCCGTTTTTATGGAAAGAGGGGTTCATAATCATACTTAATCTTTTATGTTTTGCGTATCGTCGTTCAATAATGCATTGCGAGGGGTCGGGCCAGCGGAATCCGCGGGCTAGGCCACGTGTAGGCGGTGTAGCAGGTAATTGTACGAAATAGTGTCTGGGAACTCCGGCACATGCTCGCTCTCGCCTATTGGCACTCGCTCGCACATTCCGTTATGCAGTTGCAAACTTAATACTTAAGACTTAACACATAAGACTTCAAAATTATTCTTAAAATGCAACACGTAAGACTTAAGACATGATACGTAATACTTAAGGCATAAGATGTAAGACTTAAGACTTAAAAGGGCCTAACTTCCTATTGGGGGGAGGACAGGGCATAACAATACCACCCTCCCCCAAATTCCAAGAAAATCCACCGAAAATGCGCCTCCCAGGTCGAAAAGAAGGCGGAAATACACCCCACCGGTCTTTGCATCACCCCCGGGGGAAGGGGGAAGGGGGTTGGGAGAGGGGTTCGAAAGAGAAAGGTCCAAAGGTGTACACAGATTTAGTTCCACACTCTACACCTCAAGGGGGGGGGGGGGGGTACGTACCTAATTCCAACAAATTACGATAAAAAAAATGAGCCATATAGCACATTCCAAAGGCGAAAAAAGAAAGAAGGAAGGGAAATTTCGAGGAGGGTAGTCTAGGATCGAATGGCCTATCATCCTGTGAACGGCCTGGCCTGTTATAGGGGGGATAGAGGGCTTAAAAAGAAAGTAAAATAACAAATTCCAACAAAATACGATAAAAAAAAAAAACAGTTATATAGCATCTTGCGAAGGCGAAAAAGGGAAGGAAATGGGGAGGGGAAATTTTTGAGAGGGGTAGGTTTGAAGGGCCTAATCTGGTATGGTGTGAGAGTGGAGTAAACAAAAACAGCCTCCCGCGAAACCGCGAGTAAAATATATGAATGTGGGGCCATACAGAAATTTGGGAAAACGCAAATCATACCCCCCTTGTAATGCTATCTCCTCCCAAAGGTTGGGGACTTTTTTTGGCGAGGAGGGGGAGGGGGGTGTTGCAAAGAAGAAGGATGGGAGACAGGTGTAGAGGGGTGGGTTTCCCCCCTTCTTTTGGTTTGGCCCCAGCAGCACCCCAAAAACCGAGTTTTTAGTAAACACGAACCCCCCCTCCTCATCGGAAGTGAGGGAGGGGGGTTGGCAACCTTAACTGGCCCCTCCCCACGGGGCACTATTGATCCTCCCCTAGGCCCGTTCCTCCCTCCTCACTTTGGGCGTAAAGTGTTTAACGCGGCAAACTCTCCTTCTTGGTTAATAGCATATAGAACCAAAAACTCAAGAGGTTTGCCATTCACTCTGGCTGTGTTACTATAAAGTAATGAATGCCAGCTTCAGCCATATTTTCCAGGGTGTTTACAACTTTCCGGAATAAACGAACTCTACACAGTTACGGGTATAGGATGTGTATTCAAAGTTATTTAACAATGACTGCTAATAAAGTTGAGTGTTTTCGAGAGTAGAGTATTACGTACAGTCAACGAGTTACGCACACGTTTATTGTGAGTGTTACGTCGTTTTAAACTTTGCTATCCCAGAAAGAGCAACAATGTCTACAACAAAAATGTCTCCTAAATAATTCCAATCAAGAAGCTCTCATTTTCTCCAGCTTTCTCTCTCTCTCTCTCTCTCTCTCTCTCTCTCTATCTATCTATCTATCTCTTGCTCCATCCCTCCAGCACAGATGTACAGAGCCGTTTCATTAATTGCATCTTTTCTCAGCCTCTCTCTTTTCCTTCCCAGTTTCATATCGAGTTTCCTATCGGGATTCTTTTGTTTCGTCTGCTGCCGGGAAAGGTCTTTACTCTTCAACGGGCACCACTTAAAAGATTTTCTGCTGTTCTTTGTTTCCAGTCTGCAGAAATGCCAGAACTCGAGTTCTTATTTTCTTTTTAATCATCCCGAACACAATACTACAGTTATTTCGTTCAGATGTATGCGGTACCATTCCCCTACAATATTATATTTTATAGCAGTCATTCGAAAGCACGGCTGGCCACTTCAGCATGGAATAGTTTCTTCAAATCTTTTGTCAAAAGAATAAGCAAAACAAAATGCTAAATAAAGTCAAACCAAACAAAATGAGATAAAACGACGCTAGGAAAAATAAAATTAGTTAAAGCGAAGTTAAGCTTCTTTAATGAAAATGCCACTAGGCAAATTGTTTTTGGGGATAATGGAGTATGATGCAAATAGGCGAAAAAAAAGCACTTAGATGAAACGTTGTTAGGAAAAAAAGGTGCACGGCGTCGTGAAGATAGGAAAAATGAAGCGGACAGATTTGGTCGACTCTTAACATCGAGGGGTAGACGATGTGAGAATGGAGCAGCGCCGCAATGCAAAAGCGGAGAGACGGGAAATCCCCGAGAAAACCCGTCGACTTGTGACATAGTCCGGCATGGATCTCACATGCAAAAATCCGGGAGCGACCCCGCCGGAAATCAAACTCAGTTCGCCTAGGTAGGAGGCGAGTAGTCTAACCACCATGGCACCATGAAAAATTAATTTAGCCATAATTAAAATAAAACGTCAGTAAAAAAAAATTTCTGTTTGGCCAAATTCAAATGAGAAAAAAAAAAGTTTGGCCAAATACAGATAGGCAAGACAAAGTTACTGAGAACTAATTTAAGCTAAATAATTAATTTTGGCACGATTTTACCCTAACGCAAAATAACAACGAAAACAAAGGCGAAACAGCGTAAGCTTCCAGTCAAATGACTTAAGTGTGCTGCTCACCATAAAATTAATTATTTTTCATTGGTACGAAATACCATTCCATTCCATCTTGTAGACATTTATAAGTACGATTTCCTCACACAAAAAAATTTAGAGAGAAAAATTTTTGCGTAAGGGCATTTCGAATTCACAATACTACAGTTTACAAGGCGTACATATAGAGCCTAATATAAACTGAATCACTTAACGAAATGAGCTAATTTGCATTGGAAAAATATGTCGTATATTACGTTAAGAAGTCTTTAAAATCACACATAAAATGTTCTCGCAATTATTTACAAATTAAAAACATAGTGCATGTTTTGACTTACAGCAGTTTAAAATTTTCTGTAAAATAATTTTTTTATGAATACCTAAGAGTGAATTAAAATATAATATAATATAAAAATAAAACTGAAATTATTATAAAAGTAAATATTTTGCAAATCTGCTCATTTTTACACTTCGATATATTATAAAACAGAAAGTGAAAGAAATATTTAATTTTATCACAAATAGTTACCCAACACTTTTTATCCGATGTTCAGATCTGGAACTACTTTCCATAATTCGTTACCAAATTTACTGGGAACGTGTCACTCAGTGCGCCCGTTATATATATATATATATATATATATATATATATATATATATATATATATATATATATATATATACACACACACACACACACAGGTTGGGGCGGTGACTTTTTTCTAAGGTTGATTTCAAATGTCCTTTCTTTATCGTAAACATGTTTTACAAAACAACAAATCTTTAAGCCCCCAGCATGGAGAAGCAAAAACAAATGAATGAACCGATTTCGAAAGATCGTAAGAACCGCTCAGCGACGCAGGTAGTTTTCCATTTCCTGTATAAGTGAAGTTTCTAGAAAACTAGTGCGATTATGTTTCGTTACTAAGTACACAATTGACTGCACAATTGAAGCGAACAACAAAATGCCCACTTGTTTCGCAATGATGATTGGAACTAAAGATGGAGTTAGCTCAGCACGCAGACTAACCTGGCACGCCTAAACCTTACTTTGCATAATTCAACGTATAAGTCGTTCACGGTTAGCTTAGTACTTTTGACAGTCCTGCTGAAGATATACCCACAATGAGAAGCTTTACGGAAAAAGAATTTTATTGAATTATATTGGAAAGGGCTTTCCACCTGTGTTATGCCGGGAGGCTTATCACGGGACGGTTGTCTAACTAAATTATGAGCTAACTTAAATTAACACCCATGTATTAACTAGGATTCGAACCCAGAACCAACCGCACCTCACACCGGCGGCACGGAAGGTCGGCTTTACACTAAAAAATATATTAACATACAAAATTGGAAAAATGCAACTTATAAGCATACTCAATTGTACTCGAAACATATACCCGGAGACACACTCAGTCACCCACCTCATAAGCAGACATATATGTATAACACACATGCTTTCTACGTCCGTCACACACACGTTAATTTTTTTTTTTTTGGCCTCTAGCACTAAAGTTATAATAGGTTATATCTTCAAAAAAAATTGTTTAAGAGATATACAATGCAAAATTATTTACGATGGAATAGTTCCGGCAGATTTTATATTTTGGTTTTTGTCACCTTCTGTTTTACAGAAGCGAAGGATGTTAACACTACTGCGGTTTGATCGCCGCCTTTATCGGCAACCAAAACTTAACAGGAATTACGAACATCTTTTCTATTTTTAAAATAAAGATTGTTTATAAATTTCTATCTTTAGTAAAAACATGTTAGTTCGCTAGTAAAAACGAATACAAAAATTTGAGTTTCACTAAATATTTGTACATAAGCTTTGTTGTAATGGTTATCCTGATTCTAATTATAATGTTTACGTACCGCAAATTTTTATCGCCGTCAATATGAGAAGTGGCTTTTATTATTACGACTTTCCTCATTTCAAAAATGTCCGTTTCTGTTATCAGAGCAGGGAAAATTGCTCGTCTCCCTTCCCACCTCCTTTTACCTTCTTCAATTTGAGTAAGGACACATGACACCTTATACATTATTGAGATAAAATATGGTGGAACAAAAACGCCACTTACACTCGCTGCGCAAACTACAGTTGTTTTTCCTCCTCTTTCTACTGATGACCCTTGGACACACGCCTAATTATTTGGGTACTGACAACTTTCGGCTGTTTACTTGGTACAGTTGCAATCATTGATTCGTCCGCATTGAAAATTTAGTTTGCCTCAAATTCGTAAGTCAGGTGCACTTCTCTTAAAATCGTGGGGGCCGCGGTGGTTAAGTGGTTAGACTACTCACCTCCCACCTAGGTGAAACGGATTGGATTAGAAAGGGCTTATTATCGTCCTATGGTGTTATGCCTAAAGGCTTATCAGAGGAAAGCTTACAAACTAACATAAGACTGACACCGCCTGCTACACCCTACAATGTAGGGTGACACAGGAGTTCTTTCCCAAAACACAAACAACCTGAAATTTCGAGTACAAAATCTATTTCCTTTAGAGACCACAGAAAAGCAGAATCCATAAAAATGCACATCTGCAAAGCAACACACAAGTTTTCTGGGAAAAAAATTACCTTATTTTTTAAACCCCAAACTACATTTCATATGTTGCATGCGGCAAATACAAAAGCACTCTACATATTCTATATATAACTCACACTATCCAAATGGTGATGTTTTGATTCCAAATTTCTAGATTTCCTAAAACGTATCAAAATGGTTATGTATACTTTAATTAATACTGATCTTCCCATAAAAGTCCCCCAAATTTGTAACCTCTCGATCCTTTTCACAGTGACCTTGACTTAGTAAAAATCTCGCAAACGAGAGTTGCTAGAATTGACGCATTGCAAAGAAATGATGTTCTTAACATTAAACTTCTGCAATTGAGAAAACTTTAAAATTACACACTTTTAAGACATTTATAAAAAAAAAACCCGTGTATTTTGATAGCTGACGTAATGATAAAATCGACTATCAACTCCTGATCATTTTCAAAGACAAGGGTTGTAACATACTGCTAAAACCTTTCTTCTCTGCCTCAATTTACCTTTAAAATATGATACGTACAGCATTCTTTTATCACTTACTGAGGCCTTCCAAAATACCCCACAAAGTAAAACTTTCATAATTATGTCATTTTTAGTCTCTGCAAACCGAAGTCGTGAAATGCTAAATTTTTATATTACCTTTTGCCATTGTAAATTCAATTTGATTTTCCATCAAAAATCAATTCAAGACGACAGAGTATTTTCTACTTTTTACAGCTTGAAGAACTGAAACAAAGGCTAATGCCCAGTTGCACCATCGTGGTTCGAAACTCGATCCTCGATCGGATGTAAGATTTTCACAGAAAACTGTTGCACCCTCTTCTAACATCTTCGGTTACACCATACGAGTTCGAGCTTCCAACCGAAGATGTCAGAAGAGGGTGAAACAGTTTTCTGTGAAAATCTTACATCCGATCTAGGATCAAGTTTCGAACCACGATGGCGCAACTGGGCATTAGCTTATTTCCATGGCAGTCCCCAGCAGCCGAAGTCTCTGACGACCAAGGCTGCTGCTGGGGTACTTATGCTTAAATATATAGGAATGGTTACATCAAGTAGAAGTTGTGATGATTTAATTTCCAACCAATAACATGCAATGGCATGTTCAGGACATTGGAATCAAGCGCTCTGAACGCGCTCTTTTTTTTTGTCGCGCGCCACCTATGCGCGCAGCGACTCCAGCGCTCCACTGCGAGCCGGGCGGGATCTACAGACCGCCATGCTGGCAGACAAGCACGCGCTGCCTTACGGTCCGGTCGCCCGCGATCGCCATGCTGACGAACTTTACCTCACATCACGCATTCGTTCATGCGCGTCGATAATCACACTGCAAGTCTACATAAGGTAAGAAAGCACTCCTTCAAATTTTGAAGTCCAGTAGATGTGATTTTAGGTAAAAATGCCGTGAAATAGTTCTTGGGTCGCACACACACAGCGGTGCGGAGGTCTTCAGCTAGCGTGGCGTAGAAAATTCGAGCGAGGTCAGTCAAAAAAGAGCGCGTAGAAAGATTGCGTTGTACATGAGAGATCCAAGTGCGTAACATTTTTAGCTTCAAGTACGTGTATTGTAGCGGCGAAGTCAGGCAAGCCAGGTATGCGGCAGCGTCAAATGACAGGTACGCACGCACACACTCCCCTTCTCTCTCTCTCTCTCTCTCTCTCTCTCTCTCTCTCTCTCTCTCTCTCTCTCTCTCTGTGTGTGTAAGGGGGGAGGGGGCTAATTACTGAGACACCGTCTCACGACCTAACTTAAACTAACACCCATGCCTTACATGGGATTCGAACCCAGGACCCCCCCGCACCTCAAACCGACGACGCACCAACCGGCTGCGCCACGGGAGGTCGGCTAGGTGAACCGGGTTCGATTCCCGGTGGGGTCGGGCCGGACCATTCAGCTGGTTGGCGGAGTTTGTCTCGAGGATCTCCCGTCTCCTCCGCCCCCTTCATTCTGGCGCTGCTCCACAATCACCTCGCTTCATCCTCATCGGCTCTCAAGACCTCGATGTTGGAGAGCCGCACTGTAATAATTTGTTCGTAAATCTACCATATCAATGTATAGGAACAGTGAGAAAGTGCGAATGGTAAATTCTTTTCCCATACATCCATGGTAGCGTTTTTGTATCCACTCGCGCAACAGTCAAAAGCGTAGGAAATTCCGCTACTTTGTATAGTCGTGACGCTTAACATCGTTATACTTACAGTATGACATGTGGTACTATTTCCATACAAGGTATAGGTTAAAAACTTCTATTAAAGTTTAGGACGTTTACCAGAACATTTCTTACAGTGGCGCAAAAATCTCTTCACTCGCTCTTAAATCGTGCAGTACGTATTCGATCTATTTCCGTTAAAAACCTACCGTACTCCAAATAGCCGTCGCTTCTGTTGTTTTCAAGGTCAACTTGCAGTTCCTCACGAAGTTACTGACCCAGTCTTCGCCCGCCATTTTGGTTTCCTTGTTGAAAGGATGATCAATATTGTTTCCCCTCATCAAATCCAAACACTAATTTCCTGCATTGTATCCTGGACATGCCAAAAAAAAAGAAAAGTCTTTAATTTATCTCATTAAGATAACTCTCCAAATAATGAAGTTGCCCAGATGTGGGAGTGTTCCAAAACATTCCTGCGTGCATGGTTAATTCCCTGTAAAAACAATTACAGCTAAAATAGCTTATATATATCCTACAATGGCTCCATTATACTTCGATTAAAGATGGTATTAAAGTTTACATTACCATGGCTGGCCTAATGACTTCATTCATGCATGTTATGTGAAAATATGAAATAGTTGGGAATCTATAAGTGTTGCCAATATGTTAATTGGCACTGCAATGCGTACAAATTATAGGTTGTTTACGCAAAATGAGCGCTTTCGAAAGCCCTGCTTAAGGTGTACTTGTATGTGCAGGGTGTGAATTCTTCCACGTAATGTAAAATTAACACGGTCCTGGGCGTCGTCACTTTATTCATGCGGCGGTCATGTGAAACTGTGAAATAATTAGAAAAGTAAATATTTTACAAATCCGCTCATTTTTTTTTTTACACTAGATACATTAAAAAAACAGAAAGCGAAAGAAATAATTTAAGCTATCGCAAATGTTTACCTAACACTTTTAATTCGACGTTAAGACACGGAACTACTTTTCCTCCATCGTTACCAACTTTACTGGGCGCGTGTCACTTAGTACGCCCGCTTAAATATATCCAGGTAGGAGCAGTGATTTTTTTCTAAGGTTGGTTTCAAAAGTGCTCACTTTATCGCGAATAGCCTTTTAGAAGAACATCAGCATGATTTGGCATAAATTTCTTGATTACACTCGCAGTACACGTCAATACTTAAAACTCTTTCACTTAAATTCTCCGCGAATTTAATTGGGAGCCTACAAGTCCGTGTGTACTGGTAGCATGTGTGGAGTTATCGAGCAGCGATGTTTTTCAAATGTTGATTTCAAAAGTGCTCGCTTCATCGTGAACGGTAAATGCCTAGTAAACGTAGCACGACCGTATCGCAAACTACAGAAATACGCGCGTCTTTTAGACACACGCTTGAAGATACCGTTTCAAATATTTCCGTCCCCTGACCTAACCTGCGGGCACTTCACCGCCAACAATTCGCACCAACGCGAGGTCAGCGCATGGAGCGTTTCTGCTGCTTGTGCTCCAGACCACACGCACTTGATGCGCGACATTTCCCGGGAATAGAGCGACCTACGAGGTGCGTTGATGCGGCTGCAGCGAGGAATCGGAACGACTTCCTTGCGCGCATATCGCGTTGTTGACGGAACGGAATTCGGCCTTAATAATTTCCTCCCTTGTCGTAGTTACCTCTCTCCAGTCAGGGGCGATTCGAGTCTAACCTCCAGTATTTTCTTGTATGCGCAAATGTTACAATCTGGTTTGGACACAGAAATATCCAGTGTTGGGTTGGATACCGAGAAATTAAGAGGGGGGAGGGTAGGGATTTGAGCCCACCCCCCCCCCCCATTTTGGGGGGGGGGTCGTAATTTTACGCTGGACAAAATTATATTATTCGTGAAACCAAGTACGTATATACCTAATAGTGCAGAATTAATATACACACTTACTGTAGTAACAGGGAATTTTATGAAATATTTAGACTGTCTTATTTTCTAGGCACTGGAATTTACATACAGATTGATCGTTTGTTTACTGGTTACTCGTAGTAACGGGCCAAGCGAGGTGGCGCAGTGGGTATACTTTCGGGAGTATCGGGGTACGAATCCCGATCCAGCCATCCGGTTTTAGGTTTTCCATGGCTTCCATACCATACACCACGCCAGGCGAACGCTTGGATAGTTCCAACCCTTACCATCGTAGTCACGTGGTTTGAAGGTGCAATGGACAGTGTGCCCTGCCCTTCAAGTAGATTCCTCCTCAACGAGTTTCTAGATCTGCCACTGGCGTGGACAGTGGACTGAAGATTCCCGGGCTGAAAAACGATAGACGCGAGGTAACTCAGTCCAGTCGGCAAGGTTCTGAACTGAAAACATGCAAACCGAATCCGTTGCTGTGTTAGTTAAATTTAGGCAAGTGTTTTAGAGACGAGAATAATTTTGAAACACGTAAAGCGATTGTAATTTGGTAAGTTAGAAATAGAAAAGCGTGTCATAAATAAATGTTACTATTTTGAGTTGTTCACAAAAACATCGATATTTACTTTCTTAACTCTAAATTCAATCTGCTGTCGACCTAGTTTACATTCCAGTTGAAGTTTTAAATTTTACTAAAACCTGTTAAGAATGTGTTCAATCCAGACTGGACCCATTTCAAGTTCAGTGGCGTTTAAGGTTTTAATTAGAACGTTTGAGACGTTTCCTTTTAAGAGCGCCGAATATTAATTGGTTCGTAGCCTTAAGTGATCAGTAAGTCTCGTCATATCTGAACTTTGTATTGATTGCTGTGCGATGAATAAACCAAGCGATTATTATTTTGTTTTTGGCATTTATTGAAGTACGGCACATTCCTTAAGCATACGGTAAGTTTTGTTTGAATCCCGGTGGACCCGAACATGAATATCTTCGTCTTGATTCATGTGGCGGGCGTTAGCAATGACCGGTTGGTTTTATCGGGGTAGTCCAGCTTCCATCACCAAGGCGCATTCCGTCTCTTTGAGTCAACCTCTAAAAGTCTGTCGCTTCGGTAGGTATTTCCCTCGCTCTATGTCGCGCTATCGAACATTATGCATTTGTGTTATACAATTTACTCTGCTAATACTTCAAACTGAAGTGTGATTCACAGACGAAAATGACGCACACGTTCCCCGCCATTTGAACATTTCAATGTACGTTAGGTTAAGATAATCGTTATACGTGTGGTATATCACGAAATAAAGTTAATAATAAATGTAACGAATTTTACTACGATGGAGAAATGACGATGAGACACGATAATAACGATGGCGATGGTGTTAACAGCGATGACGTATGATGACGATAAAGTGACAGTGGACAAAAACGATGACTCGACTTAGATGACTATGACATACTATAACGATGATGAAAAGATCAAAGCACGAAATTTTTTTCTGTCAGACCTCGTTCACAGTGGTCCTCAAATTCACCCGAGGAAATATATGCCCTCCTTTTATCAGGTTTCCTTTCATCCTCCGAATTTGTAGGCCTTTGCCCTTTTCCCCAGCTTCTTTCCCGGGAAAGGGGTTGAATGCAGGGGTAGGGAGCGGCGGAACATAGCGCGAATAACTGACCTGGATCAGGCATGTTCTCCCCTCTGAGACCCCGGGCCAAGCACGTGCATAACGGCCCAGATGAAGTTCTCCCCCTTGACACTGCCGGGCGCCAGAATGAATACAAAGCACCTTCCGCCGTGCAGACAACCACACCTTCTCCGCGCAAGAGCGGGCCAAGCGGCATCTCGCTACGTCTATGGCCCATACGATCATACAAGTACCAGAGACGTCACTCAAGGAAAAGCAGCAGAACGCTTGTATACTCGTCCGGTGCAAATGTGCCAATGTCGAAACAAAAAAAAAAATTGCGTTCACGGGTTGGCACTACTACACGTGAATAGCTTTCTGCATAACATTCTAATCGTATATTTCCACCCCTTTTAATAAAAATGTGTTCAATATTTGCATCAAAATAAGTAGAATTACATCCAGTAATAAACGGCCACTGTGAGCTGTCAAGTATCAGTACACAATGCCAAATAGTTATAACACTTAACTAGCTCATATCAACGACTATGCACGGCCGTACGAGAATGGAATGCTCACATCAACACCAACATCGTAAAAAGAAATTTTTATTTATATAAATCAGTGTACTTCAGTCTCTACAATTGAATCAATATTACCATATTTTTATTTTCAATTCTGTTGAAAAATATTTTTTAAACAATAAGCAGTTTATTTACATTATATCAAATAACTCAAAATACTTTTCCGTTTTTAATATTACCGATTTTGGACGGGGCAACTAAACAACATCGAATCGGAAATAAATTAAGCGTCCTGTTTACTCCTGTCCAGTGTCTAGGGGTTTGCTACAATTGCTACCTTCCTACCAACATTGAGCTGTAGTTGCTTATTACCCGACCAAGCCATTTATGCATCCTGAAAATATAATATGACCTATACAAGGTTGTGCTGTTCTCTCTCTTCCCGCTTCCATTACATCAACTGGGTTTGCAATAGAATAATTAGGCAATAAACTATGCTTTATTTCGAGTGCAGAAGAACTGAAAGTGTGATATGTAATGTAATGGTTTCCAATGGTACTCGGTCGTTTGTGCGCGATGCTGGGATTTCCTTAAGCGTTAAAATAAATAGTTACATTTTATATCTTAAGTGAAACGTGTGAGGCGGCGACCAATCAAAACAGAGCAGTCGGGGTTTTATTGGTGGGAAACTGTTATTTACACTAATGTAAGTGTAAAAAAATATTTTAAAGTTCTACTTTCGAGATATTCTTCCGCCTCAATGGTAACAAAAGTTTAACCGAATGTAGAAAATTACACCAAAGGGACAGTGTACCGCAGTAGTGGGGGGGATTGTGTAATTACATTCTGTAAAAGAACTATTTCTTACTAGGCATTACCAACACTCCTAATTTCTCTCTGTTTTTTTCCGTATTTGTTATAAATGAAATAGATATAATTACAGTTAAAGCTCGATTTAACCTAATATAAGCTAACTTATTATTATTCTCACAGAAGTATAAAACTCTTGTGATACTTAACATATTTGGGAAACAACCAAACAGGACACACATGAGGTGCCGTGGATAGACTACACCATTATTTTCGTTCACAGAAATAAGCTTCTCAGATACAAAATGTCGGTTTTGAAGTATTATCTGCTTAAAAATGTTTGTGATATATGAGGTGGGATTATGAACAAAAGTATCTTACAGGCTTGTCGCCAGTTTCCCTTGGCTGAAATTAATAATTAAAACATCAATTGAAAACTGCGAATACAGAAGACCTGTTTCCGTGTACCGGATTAGTGCTTACTGCATAATTCCTAATGTATAGTTTTATTTATTATTTTTTTACTGTAAACCCAACTTTACACCTTCTTCCTCCAGGATAAGATAAAGCACTCGGCTACGCGTGTAAAGTGTCGTAGTGACCATAATTTGTGGCGCAGTGCTGACTTATTCACGTTGGCATGTTGATGTTTCCGTGTGGGTTGGCTTAAATTCATGTAAAGGCGGTTCACGATAAAGTGAGCACATTAGAAATTAACCTTAGAAAACTGGCACTGACCCTGCATGCATATATTTTAATGGGCGCACTTAGTGACGTTCGTCCAGTAAAGTTGGTAACGATGGATGGAAAGTAGTTCCATATCTTAACGTCGAATAAAAAGTGTTAGGAAACGATTTGCGTTAACTAACAACTATTTTTTTTGTCGAAGTGTAAAAACGAGCAGATTTGTGAAGTATTTACTTTCTTAATCATTCCACAGTTTCACTGTACCGACACATGAATAAAGTGATGAGGCCCATGGCAATGTTAATTTTAAATAAGGCTGATGAATACACAACATGCAGACAATTAGATACTAAGCAGGCTTTCAAAAGTGCTCATTTTAGTGCGGAAAGCCTTTACGCAAGTGTACACGCTCTCTTACTGACAGGTAACTGTATTGAATTTTACGTACTCGCTGTTGTTGTTCCCCTATCAACAACTGCAGTAGCGCTCGAGTCCTACCCCTCCCTAGCTGCACACTTAAATTGGCGGAGTAGTGATATCATCGCATTTTCCAACTTTTTCGCTTATTGGTAAACATCGTATTAAATTATTTTCATCGTGACTTCTGTCCAAGACACACAGTACTGAGGGAAGCAGCACCCACCTACGCGATGGTAGTCAAGACAACGTGACACAAAAGCAAATATAGTTAAATCCAGAGTGAGAAAATCATGCGCAGAAGTCCAAAACGCGTCGGGCGATTCGGGAGTGTCCATTGCCGCTGCACGAAGGGGTGGGGTTGTTCAGTTCTGTAGTGACAGCGTCATATTAACCCCACCAACTATGCGTGTGTAATTTTACCATTTTTTACGCATTCGTACTCCGTTCTGTGACTTATTAGTTACAGTGTCGTATAAATGATCTTTAAAATGCGGATAAAAATTTACTTCGCAAATATAATACGTACGTAGGTACATGCAAACAACAAGCATATTCCATTAGCGGAAGTTACGCTTCCTTATTGAACACAGACAGTGAACAGGCCCGCGGTAATATTAATTTTACACACGGTGGAAGGATACAAAACTGAAAGAACAGTAGATTCTAAGCCGGGCTTTCAAAATTGCTCAACTGCATGCCCCTCCAAAAACTCAAGGCGAGTAAATACAAACGCCCACACAGTGTTCTCACGCTTGGCACGATAGATATGGATGATCAACGAGGAGCGGCAGACGAACGAAAACTGGTCAGAAGTTCGGGAAGAAACAAGAGTACCACGAGAAAAATCACGCACTTCGGTCTTACACTCCACGAATCCTCGCATAAAAATCCGTACCCAAGTTTCTACCCACCGGGATCTATACGAGAAACTTCAGCAGTGGAAGGATAGTTACTAACCATCCAGTTAACTATATAAGTCCTTGAATTGCAAGAAACATAACTTTAGAGTATATAGGATCCCATTCGTCGAATCTAAATACTTCGTAAATTAAGAAGTGCTGTAACCACATGGTCGCTCGTGTTTGTAGCTGGACCTCTTCGGGTAATGTCAGCAGAGCTTCCCGTAGAAATGGAGCGTGCACATTGCCGGTGAGACGATGTGGTAACAGGTAGTGGCCAACTAACATGTTATGTTCTAAGCCCGCCCAGACGTTGACACTGAATCGCTGTTGATCCCCGTGGGAAAATGGGGTGTGAGGAGTGAGGATTGACATTCGCCCACTCGTGGATATTTAAACAATTCTGTATGCCACCACGTTGAAAGGAAGCCTCATCAGTGAAGAGAATGTATCTGACAAATTCAGGGTGTGTTCTGCATCACTACTGAACCGAACAACGCCACCCCTGTCAAAAAAAAAAAAACGTAAATCGTGCAGAGCAGTTTATAACAGCGTGGTACTAGAGAGCGATGGTATCAATTTAGTATGTATGCCGCCAGTAGCATCACGTGATTTCCTTCAGTTCAGCAGCGATGTATTGCATAAGCCTGAGAGAAATTACTGTGTTACACGTAAGGAGCTTCTGGCCATAGTGAAGGCGATTTCACACTTCCACTCTTACTTTAATGGCACACATTTTATTTTAAGAACTGGCCATGCATCGTTATGCTAACTACTGAACTTTAAGAACCTCGAAGGTCAAATAGTCTGGTGGATACAGCATCTTCAAGAATAATGACTCCGAAATACAGCACATAATGTGAACGCCTTCACAGCAATGCTGTCGTCATTCTGAACGCCAGGAAGACAAGAGTGGCGAAATACTTAAAGTACAGAGGACAAGAATTCAAGATTCTCATTCTTGTGATGAGACTACTACGTGGAGAAATGGGGGGTATTAGGAAAGATCAGACGAATGGTTCCACCTCGCAGCCATTACTTAAGTAGAAATGAGCAGACTGTCGGTCGAAATGGGAAGATATATCTAGCCTGCACTCTAAATCTGAATCAGTAAGAATATCACTGTTCCAATCAGTCAAACGTATCTGACTGATATATCAATCACTTCAGTGAATTTAACTGATGAACCAATGAAAAAATGCCATATTTCCTTCGCTGATTGATTCAGTGACATTTCCCACTGATCCGTCGTTAATTTTTTTTTTTTTTCAGTGTTTACTCAGTGGTTCATTTTTTGACTGATGGATCAGTAAAACATCTCAGCTACTTCCTCTCCGTCTCTATTTTCAACTGGTGTATCAGTGAAACTGCGTGTAAAAATGGCCGTCGAACATTGTTTAAGAATTCCCGTTAAATAACTCGCAGTAACATCGAATAAATGAATAAAACTAATACAAAATACTTTCTGAAATTTGTTTTGTCTATCAAAACGCCATTTTACGAATGAATATGAACACACAGCGTTTCATTTCGTTTTTACGTATTTAATTTCGATTCCATGTAATCATTACAGCGCTATGTTTGAAGTTCTAAACGGTATTTAATCTGTGTTCTAATACATACTATTAGTTTTAACAATCCTAATTATACCAATCAAATCGAACACGAAAAGTATGAGCATACAACTTGAAACTACACAATTTTGCAGAGAAAGTATAGGACAAGTATTTTCCTCCCATGATTTCAACTCAGATAGTAAGATAACTGCTTAGTCGGAAGATGAGCGAGTTCAATACCGGTAACCTGCGAAATTTTTTTTAGTTTTTAAAATGATCGTAAATATCACAATATAAATAGTAAACTATCGTAAATATATTGATTTCGCGTAATTACTTGGCTACATTCAGTTAAAGCAATATTTAATTTTCCACTCCAGTCGGCCGTCACTTATTCAATCAGTGAAATTGTTTCACCTCACAAATTCAATCGGTGAAATTTTTTGCACTGAAACAATCAGGGGTTTTCCAATGATTCTAAGTGGATCCATTTTCATTGATTATAGTAGTTGAATTTCACTGCGAAACAGTGGTTTCCCATTGATTCTAATTTATAGAGCGTGAGCACAGCAGTCAAAGCACACTGGCCACAGTGGAATTAACTCGTACGGAATAATGGCGTAAATTATAGAATATGAGAAAGCAATGATGGAAAAAACACACGCTTACAGTTGGTCCTTCCAGATTGCAGGTTCCCGAAGTCATACACTTGTTGGCATTAATGATTTTGCTCAACAGCACCTCAGAATAGATAGTGACAGGATGAAGCTGCTGTATGATAGGAGAATATATTACGAGGTATTTCAAGAAGGACAAGTGGTGTCGCTGTACAGATCCCAGAGGCGAAACGAGTATTTCCCGAAGCTACAGAAATGTTGGGAAGGCTCATACAGGATTCTGAATAAGATCAATCATGTGGTAATTCAGATTTGTCGTCAATGCTCTCGGGTGAATCCGAAGGTTGTCCGCATTGACCGACTGGATCTCTACGAAGGTCCGGATGTTGTAGAGACTGTTCGGGACAAACTGACTTGAGGAGAGGGCAGTGTTACGCGCTCGCTGCTTTGTTCCGCGCGACAGAGTGGGAATGAAGGACATTCATACAACAAAAGAGGACGAATTATAGATAGTTGGTTGTGTTAAGTCACTCATTTTATTTGTAGTGAGAAAAATCATATTTGATATAAGTTTTGTAAAAAAAACCCGTAACTCCGTAATAATATTTTTTTTAATGGCCTTTTCCTTAGCAGCGCGAGTAATACAATCTTATTACTTGAAGAGTGGAACTACTTACAATTGAGTAATTTGATGTTCAATGCCCAAGAAACAAAAATAATTTTACGCAGTGACGTTCGCACTGGGCGTGAGCTCCATGCGAGTTCCGGCTCTCTTTAGAGTGATGGGAGGTGAGTGGCGGAGGGGGGCCCATATCGGCCCTTCCCTCACCACAGGTAGACCAGCCCGGGGGGGATGATTGGCAGCCAGCCTGGCTGGCGCCACAGCCCATCCTCCCCCCCTTAACGTGGGAGTCGATGACTTGGGAGGATGCGCAAGAATATTCTGGGAATTAGGACCCTCGGCGCAACGTGGCACTTAAGACATTTCTCGACTATGGCCGACGATACTTTAAACACTGCCAAAGCTGGAACATCGGGAGTCTTTGGTTGAAGTCATCTGGCTGAGTGCGGTAAACAAACAGTCTGGTGAGGAGGATACGAGACGACGGTCGACAAGTGTTTATGAAGTGTGGAGGGGTGAGAGGGCGTTGTGTAAGACGAGTTGAAGGCTACTATGTATTAGGGTGCTCAGAGATCTCTAAAACATTACGAACTGGTGAGACATGGACTTAACTGATGTGGGGCTGCATGAACATGTAATACGGATTTTATTGTTAAATTTTGGAACTGTCGAAAATGGACATATAATTTATCAAATTAATATAGTTTTGATACGCTTTTTACTGGGACTTGATTTAGGTTATTTAATTACATTAATTTCTTCGAGGTAATAATAAGTTGTATTGATTAAATTTATTAATTGTAAATAACAAGTGATAGCAAATTAATGTGAGATTTTCTTCCTTTTATTGTAAATGATTTAAGAAATCATATTTAACTATTTTATTTAATTAAGACTTCCCTTCTTTAAATAACCTGAATAAGCCCACTAACTTCGAGAGAAATTGTAACTGGAATTTATAAACATACATTAATTTATTTCCTTAACTGAACACTAGGAGTGCTGCTCAGTGTAGCACAAATTCAACACACAAAATTTACAGTCGGTTACCCTAAATTACGAAATAATAAAATTCAGACACATCATGTGAGGAATGATCTGACTTCAGATTAGAGGAAAAAGTTCGATGCCCAGTAGCTGTAGCAGTATACGTTGGCGCCAAGTGATGTAGCGCCAATGCAGCTAATCTACTTGGGTAGATTGGACATCTAGGTGATGTGCAGCCTTAGGGTACTGGATACCATAAAATTCATTATTTTATATTTGGACCGAAAACAGTTTTGTTTATATATATATATATATATATATATATATATATATATATATATATATATATATATATATTATATATATATATATATATATATATAAAGTCTCTGAAGTCACGTAATTTAAGAAGTTATTTTCCACAGTATTTTCGTGGTCTAATTTAAAATCATAATTTAGACCATGAGTAACTAACCAGAAGTAATGAAGTACTTAAGACTGGGATTAATTGTCATGATTTTGAAGATATGTTGACAAAAAGGCATTTTTGTGGCCTTCCGTAACTTTTTTTGAGTGTTTTATATGTTTTATTCTGAAATTGAAATTCGCAGTAATTATTTTATATAAATAGAGATAAGGGACAGGTGATATCGAACGTGAATTAAACTTAATCTATTTGCACGAGACATCCTGAAAAAATAACCCACGTGACGGAGAATTAATGGGATATTGTTAATGCTACAACGTTAAGAGAATAATTCAAATTAACTGAGATTTTAATTTGTGATTTCATTTTATATAGAAAACAGTTCATCTTATTTTTTATGCTAATGAGCTGTAATTGTATGCGTTTTTGGGGCTAACCCCATTAACTACAAATGCTTTATTATTGAAATCGGCTGTGACTTTGTATTTAACAAGCTGTGGGCATAATACTGATGCCTTTCAAATATAGTAGTGCATTAGCTACATCCTCTTTCTTCAATGGCTGTCAGAACGCCTAGCCAACAAGCTCCGGCCAGGAAAAAGGCAGCCTTACCAGTACGCACCCCCAAGTAGAGCGAGATGTCTTCCGTGCCTTTTGTCATCGCTGGGTTTTATCCCTCGCCACGAGGGAGAACAGTCTCTGTTGGGCCCAGGCTTGTCATCAATTGTACATATCCAGGTTGGGAAGGGATAATCCCCTCTCTCTCCCGACCTGTCTACACTTTGTGATTGTTTTTACCTCCTACAGACGGCGGGACTGTTGGCGCCCTTGTGTCCACACGCTTCGGAGCCCCTCCTGGCGTCTTTCTGCGATGTTCATGACCTCTGACTCCGCCTACCCTTTCAGGCGGTTAAGCCACGAAATCCTACCGCAGGAGAAAGAAAGAGAGGAAGAGGGATTTTCTCGAATTCTAAGTCGAGGGTCGTGTTACGTTGCTTGCACTAATGCGTCTGCTGGGGAATTCGTTCAACGTAATTCCATTAGTAAATATATTATTTAGTGTTAAAGGAAACGAAACAAAAATCCTGCGTCTATTTCGCCATTGGTTGAAAATATACCAGGTGTATCTAAATAAGACCGGCAAACTTCGGCTGATGGTTATTCACGAAAAAGGTGAAAACGTATACACGACTTATGGTCTAAAGTGAGTTCTGAACGCGGTACAATATGTTCGACGTTCGACCTGAAATACCAGTTTATTACAAATACTGGAGAAACACTTTAAGATGGAACATCCAGTGGCTGCATAATGTGTAAGGGAAAAATTATCTGTAAACAGTATAACACCTGCCTGCCGCTATCAACGAATTATGCGATGGAAACTATCTTGATCACTACCCTTATTTCGACTTGATCTGCACGGTGCTGTAGCATAGAGCACTTTGGATTTAAAAGTTGGATTATTTGCCTGCATGTTGCAATTATTAACGTCACACATTTCGAGACAATAAGTATTTGACCTCAAGTATTTGTAATACACTCGTGCTTTACGCCAAACTTCAAAGATATGAACCGCCCTTAGGATTCACTTTAAACCTTACATCGTATTGCACAATTTCACCTTCAATTTTCGTGAAGAACCGGTAGTCGAAGATTGTCCATCTAACTTAGATACTCTACACGGCTTGTAAGCAAACTTCGCTTATCTTAGCCTAACTTGAGGTACTTTAAGGTACGTACTCTCAAGACCTTGATGTTAAGAGCCGTCGAAATCTCTTCGCTCACTTTAAGGGACGTTGGATACGTAACATAGCCTAACCATACTGTGACCTCCCTTGACTTCCTGAATTAAGGGGGTAAAAAATAACTCCCTTAAGATTTACTTTAATGACTGGGATGTAAATCCAGTGACAGACTATCCGTTTAATATCAAAGGCACTTTAACTATCGCCTCTTTATAAAAGATAAAAGTTACATTAACTTGACATCCAAATTTATAAGTTGAGCAATAAGCAATGCAAGTTAAATAATTACAAAGTAATGAATCTACATAATCGATAGCAGCATTATCTTAACTACTGACTCAAATACCGACTAATATTGACTGCGGCCTCTAGTCAAAAGCCCCTTCTCACGTCCAATTAGGCGTTTCACTCACCACTGATACTTCTACGTTGCAGCACGATGGACACACGAGGGTTCCGCCACGGCCTCGCTTGCAGACACGCAGACCGCTGGCTCCGGCGACGTGGTGACGTCTTGAGGGGACCGAATCTGTGGTCTCCTGGTTTATACAGGCTCCTTGGCCTAGACTACTTCGTGACGGCTTAGCTGTTTATTTCATGTCTCCCTAACACAGCACCCCGGCTGATTCCCTTTGGTCTCTGCAGCGTCTCGTTACAATACTGAGGAGCACACGGATACATTTTCTACACACACGCCTACACAAATAACAGACACCTTTCAAGAACGTTTTAGATTTCTAACAAAACTCGCCCCAACGTGAAGTCAGCGCCAGAAGCATTTGTGCTCCTGGCCACATGCAGTAGATGCGCGAGTTTGGCTGGAAGTATAATGTCGAAGCAAGTACAAATTTGTATCTGTGCGAGTAACGGAACAACTTGTGCGCGCATTTCGCGCATTGCAGAGGTAGCGGAATACAACCGAGGTCTACTTACTCGGCCGACTAGCTGCAGGTTTGTTTGTTCGAGAAAAAAGCAAAAGCGCGAGGTAAGATATTTGGGTGGCTCATAACAGCGAGGTATTCAGAGCCAAAGAGGGTGATTGAGGTTAATATGGAGCAGCGCCGTCATGAAGGGGGGTTGGGGGGGGGGGTCATACCCGAGAAAACTCGCCGACCAGCGGTATCGTCCAGCACGATTCCCACATGCGAAAATACGGGAGTGCCCCGGCCGGGGATTGAACATGGTTCTCCTTGGAGGGAGGCGAGCAGGCTAACCGCTCAGCCATCGCGGCCCCTGAAATGCATAGTGATGTTATGACTGCAACTATGGAATATTAAACTTTTAATCATATACCGTATGATTTGGTTGGACTGATCAAATCCTTAGTAGCCATCGTCGTTGACGGTTCTGATTTTTGTGTTGTGAAGTCTCGAATGTTGATGAGTTTTGTGGATTCATTTTTTGGATTTTCGATTTTACGTCTATTGCTGATGTTTCCTTAGTTTATAGGCTGTTCGTGGTAAAGTGAGCACTTTTGAAAGCCCTGTTTAAGATCTACTTGTTTGCACGTTGTGTATTCTTCCACCTCATGTAAGATTAACATTGTCATAGGCCTCATCACTTTAGTCAAGCATCGGTCAAGTTGCTGTGGCTGGCTCCTACGAGGGTTGCTCAGCATCGTGCTGAGGCAAGGCGCAGAGCGACCTCCGCCAGCCGGGCCTTGTTTTAAATAACACATACTAGGGGTCAGGAATGTACTATATAAACTCAGAGTGATGGCAGCTCTGGGCGTCATCTTGCCTGCCGCTGCCGGAGGCTCTGCCCGAGGACAATGAGACGAGAGGACCGCAGCCCGTGGTCCGCCTTCGACGCCCGACGAGCCCGCCGTCGAGAGAGCTGTGCGACTGCAACGGCAAAGAGGGTAATTATCAAATCCCTGGTAGGGCTGCCTGAGGCACGCTAGGGAGTGGGACTTGTGACGCCTCTAAGCTCCCTCCGAGCATAGTTCGCCTCATTAACATTACGCTACTTTGAGCTTGAATATGGGCATCAGTGACCGCTTGGAACATAACCTTCGAGATATAATAGCTACTTATAATTGCTTTGCTGTAGAACCTTATTGGATACTGAGTCGCCTACTTGAGGTGCGATTGTAATTATTTAGCCTTTAATGAAAGTAGTATTTTGTATCTGAGTGCTTATCATTTGAGCTACCCTTGTTCCCCCTTGTTAATTCGTGGCCTGCTCCTTCAGATGATGTCACAGTAAATGGTGGAGATGCTCGGCTCTTCCACCCTCCCCTTAAAGTAAAATCAAACTAAATTGCATAAATAAAGTAGCCAAAATCGTAATAAATATGTAGCGCCATCCACCTGCCATCAGGATATAAATTCCCTCGAGTAGACCGGGTCAACGTATCCGACATAGTAAACGTTTGAAAAGAATTGTAAGCAATCATTCACGACAGTGCATGTTGTATAAGTCAGCAGAATATCGGGGCCGCATCAGAGCAAGCGGGCAAGAACTGCTACGTTGCGAAAAGCTGCCAGGCTGGACAGTCTCCCAGATTATTCTGTAGAATAGTACGTGTGCCTTGCCTTAATTAAATTCATGCATGCTTAAAACACGGATCTGCTCTTCGGACCATATTTTAAATTTTGCTTATTGAAAATGTTCACAAAAGTGTGGCAAACGTGGAAAAAGTAGAGTGTAGAAAGCTTGCTTTATTGTTGAGTGTTGTATTACACATGTTACACAGGCAATAAACCAACACATTACATTTCAGATAAAACCATCACCTCTTCTACCAAAAGAGCTAGAAATATTTTAACACACACTACTATTGACTTAACTGAAACCCATAAGAAATTTCAAAAGCAAACCACAACAGGTACAGAAAAGTTCTAGCAACTCATAGTGTCGACATAAAAATTATTAACAGAGAACCCAGATATAGTAAAAAAAAATTGACACAACATCAATACGACTGACACATAGCCTTGTTAGCAAAATCACACATAGCGACCTTCTGCCAGCCACACCCGCTCTCTCACATGAACATATAGAACAACAGGACACATATTATTTAACACCAGTAAAAACCGACACAACAACAGAACACGAATAATCAAACTTAAATGAACTCACTACTGAACACACATACCAGAATTCACCTTTATCTTCCCCACTAAACACAAAAGAACACAACATGGCTAATCCACCACCAATTAACGTGATAGTACAACATCCCATTACCAGTAAACATTTTCGGGCGATGGTAGTAACAAATGGTCAGATTTCTTGGAACAATACAATCACGCTGCCGAAAATAACAACTGGGATGAAGCAGAGAAATTATGTAGACTGAAATACTATGTCACAGGTTCAGCCAAGCACACATTGGAAAATTATCTACAAAGTCATGTGGGCCAAGCTACTTGGAACGACGCCATTTCAAATATGAGAAAAACTTTCCCAAACATCAGCAAACTAGGAAAACTTGAAAAATCTCCTATACACAACAAAACAACTACATGAAAGCACTCAAAAGCATATTGAAAACCCATTATTCTACAGGCGCAAATACAACCCTACAGTCACAGAATTAATTAGAACTGTATGGCGATCACTCCTCCCACCCATCGCGGACAAGATAGTAGGCCTAAAAAATTACAAAATTGATGACCTCCTTACAAACATATAATGAGCAGAGGTATGATTGTTTCAGTATAATCAAACAATTACAGAGCAACATAGCCACTCAGAAGCGGATTAATTATGGGCCGAAATGGTAAAATTGAAGGACAAAATTGCGAACCACATACCCCAGAACTAAAAGCCCTTTAACTACAGAAATCATCAAAGACAACATAACACACAAACTCCTCAGTACAAAAAATACAATAAATACGGGTATAACAAACAACCAGT
Source organism: Dryococelus australis (assembly GCA_029891345.1). Taxonomy (NCBI): domain Eukaryota; kingdom Metazoa; phylum Arthropoda; class Insecta; order Phasmatodea; family Phasmatidae; genus Dryococelus; species Dryococelus australis. The sequence goes on along the minus strand of CM057000.1, from coordinate 36,476,921 downwards.
GATCAATGTCAAAGAAAATGTGCAAACACCACCAAAGTTTTACAACACCCAACAAAACAATAAAAGACCACCGAAAAACTGTAACTTCAGAAAACAAACAACTTCCGGGCATACCCCTCCCGAAACAACAGCACCCAAAATCATAACCAACAAGAACAAAGTATTATTCAACACCTAAATATAGCTAACAAAAATTTTCCTACACGAGGGTACAATAAGCACCACCCCTGCAGAGAAACCAGTAAGTAAGGTGCAATAAAGTAAATATTACAGTCACAGACAGGCAGGATCCTTCAGTACCATAACAGGAAATTGCACAAAATCGCGCCACAGCGGAAACACTCTCCCAAATAAATTACAGAAGCCAAACATGCATAAGCAGAGAAAAAATTGACGAGCAGCAAATATAGTAATGCTTAGGAAAATGTGAAACCAGAAGTAAAGATAAGACGAGTAATTAACGCCTGCGAGGTGTTCTTTAGTAAGAGGATACCAACGTGGTCATACGTGGAAATTGCCATATTCAACTCACGACCGATAAATTCTCAATATCAGGGACAGAAAATTCAAATCGCAAAAAAGCATGCCAAACACAATACCAATGAAGCTAGGTCATCAGGTATCACCTTCAACGAACCAAAATGCAGATCACGGAACAAACAGGGGAATCCCGACACCATACACAAGGACACTGCATCACGTCACCATAACATGGTGCCCGTGAAAGCCAGTACGGTAGACAGCATGGAAGCGGCTACGCAAGCTGAGGTTGCGTCCGCGGAATGCCAGCATCACCGCAATTGTGACATCAGGGCACACACTGCCTTCATCGGACCGTGGTCGCTGGCAGCAATGATGTGTGCATTGTGGTTTTACCAGGGTCATCGAGCTAGGGAATGCCCGAATTTTCCGAAGCAAACACAGAATTTCAACACAAATATAAATGACAGATTTAAAAAGTTCAAAAGATGTTTTGGCTTAGCAGAAGTAAAATTATGCATCCCGATAACAAGTAGTAACAGCATACAACACGTCAGCAATAACACACACTGAATACAGTGGTGATAATAAAAAGGTGAAACTGAACCGCAGATCGGTTTTCTAAAACACAAACATACAAGCTCCACTGACCGGCAAAGACGAATGCCGCACAAGATACTTGCAAACATCAATGCCACACATCCTTGTCCGTTCGTGGGCAGGTCATATAACACGTTGCTCGACACTGGATGCTCACGTTCCTGTATAGCCACAACTCTTGTAAACAAACATAACAAGCAACCAGTCACAGAACAGTTTACATTAGTGGGTGCTACAACCGACATCGACCTACCTAAATACAAAACTAATTTAAACATTAATATAGCAGGGTAAAATTTCAATCAAGACTTCCTATTAATTGACAATTCAAAATTAGACATTATATTGGGAGTAGATTTTATTAAAAGATATGACATAGTGCCACTACTCACCAAAGATGTAATGTACGTGCATTCTTATCATAATAGTCATTGAAATACAGATAAACACAAATCAACTCTCTTACGAAACAAACAATTGCATCAAATACTACATTAACAAAATTGCATCTTTAGACAACCCAAGCGATACTACTGATAAAGATAGCATAATTGAAAAATTGCCCTCACATATGATAGAACAATTAAGAGAATTACTAGATACATACTAAGATAATTTCGCAAGTAACATAACTGAACTAACAGAAATGAAAGATTATGAAATTAAATTGGAATTAACAACTAACAAAACTTCTTCATACCAGACCCTACAGAATAACTACACGAACAAGTACTGGAACAGATCCAGCAGATGCTTGAGACACAGATCATCACTCCTACCGAATCCCCCTATGCTTCGTCAAGCCTAGTAATAAAGAAATGCCAGGGCAGCATAAGATTTTTAACTGACTTTAGGCTATGTAAACAACGTCTGAAAAAGGTTCAATACCCCATTCACAAAAACGAAGATATAATCAATACACTGCAAAACTCCGAGTATATTTCTTCTATAGATATGTTTAGCAGTTTTTAACTATCCCAGTCAAAGAGCAAGATAGAGAAAAACTCACTTTTAGCGTGGATGGTGTAGGCTTATGAGTACGCCCATATGCCTATTGGGTTGGCCACAAGACAAAATTATTATAATTTTGTGGACATCATGGTCGGGATCCTGCACTGGAACACCAGTAGCATATATTAATTATGTCTTTATTATAGGAAATACCTTTCAGGAACACATGGACATCAGAAAAGTAATGGATAGGTTACAGAAATACAATGTTAAAGTAAACGCTAAGAAATGTCACTTAGTGCAACACGAAATCTAAATACTAGGACATTGTATAACTCCAGAAAGGATATGTACAGGCCCCGATAAAATAGAGGCAATGAAACAGATGGCACCCCCAAAAAATCTTAAACAGTTACTTACATTTTTGGGATTAACATCATACATAAGAAGGTATATAATCATCTGTGCCAAACTAGCCGAACCCCTTACAGGCCGAATTAAAGAGTGAACTCCATTTCAATGGAAAGAAGAACACCAGAGAGCATTCAAAAATCTTAAAACAGCCCTACTAAACCCACCCATACCAGCAATATTTCAGGAGAACCGACATACAATACTAGCCTGCGACACATCTCAGACAGTGATTGGCACTGCCCTTATGCAAGAAATACCAGGTAGCAAAGACAGCATTATTATCACTTTCGCAACGAAGAAACTTTCATTGAATGAAAAGAAATGGTCGGCGATGGAACACGAGCTGTCGGCCATTAATTACTTTGTCATATATTTCAAACAATACTTATATGGGCGAAAATTTACAATTGAGACAGACTACGTCAGCCTTTGGTGTTTAAAAACAATGGCCGAACGCAATGTACGAATTCAAAAATTAGCAATAGCGCTAACTGAGTATGAATTCGAAATAAAGATCGTTAAAGGGAAATTAAACACATTAGTGGACGCTATGAGTAGAATTCCTACGACAGGAAAGGCCGAGTTAGCACATATTCAGGTAGAGAATCAATATTACCCTATAAAAAATTACACTAATGTACTTCCTTTTATAAAGCTCTCGCGGAAACATTATTACAAAATCCGCACAAGGACAACGAAGTCAAACACAACATAGCTAAATACATCACCAACAATTGGCATGAGATAAAAAACTTAATCAAACTGATATCGCCACAACCGACAAAGCCCACATAGCGAAGATAATCCTAAACGAGGAATATTTACCCCTAGAAGCAATTGCTAAAATCACGATGGCCATATATCAAATAAACATTGAATTCAAGTTGGAAGGGCACATAAATAAAATAAAATCAACTTTTATCGACCCCTGTTAAAATTGTAAAATTGTCATTTCTATAAAGAATTCCAAACCACAATACCACCCCATTTATATTCACGAACAAGAATATATTAAGGTCGAAGATGACACACACTTATTTTTGGTGCCCATTACACAAGTACAATCATCACCATTTTTAGCAGAATATGCAAATGACCCTCACATCACACAACTCAAAACCTCTCTCACAGATCCACAATATGCGAATCCAAAATATATACGACTAGCAAGGCAGTATGGCGTCACTGGATATGGCGAAATATATAATAAAGTTCACACCGCCAATGGGGAAAAACGTTTAAAACTAATACCGCAGTACTACATACCAGAAATCATAACTGCCCACCACAACACGTTATTAAGTGGAGGGTATTTCGGCCAGTTTAAAACATTACAGAAAATTAGAAACGAATGCCATTGGTACACAATGGTCAAGGGCATTAAAAACTACATAAGAACTGCCCTCCTTGCCAGATGGTCAAACACAGTAACCAGAAACTCATAGGCCTTATGACCCCCATCGAAGCCCCTCCCTTATTCCATTCTTGGAGCCTTGATGGCAAAGGCCCACTGCAAACAGCTGCATCCGGAAATAAATAGATTCTAGTGATCCCAGAGTTTTTCTCGCAGTATGTGGTAGCCAAACTGTTAAAAAAATAAGATGCTAAAACGTGTGCAAATTTTATTAAGGATCTCATTCTAAATTATGGGTGTCCCAAATACATTTTAACTGATCAGGGTACATCCTTTAACAATGAGCTTACTGCTGAGTTATTACGAAAATTACAAATAAAGAAATTTCAAACCACAGTGTATAACCCAGCAAGTAACTGGCTGACCGAACAGGTTAAAAAGATTCTCTCTCAACAGCTCACACCATGAGCCAATAAAGACTACACACATGGGGACAAATACGTCCAATACATAGTTTTCAACTATAATTCTATTACAAATAGGAGTACAAAATTCTACCCATTTTTTCTATTACACAGCGTTGAAGAGGTCAAGCCATGTCACATCGTCGCTCATACGTTTTCGCATCGTGCAGCGGATTGGTGTGAGAAACTCTACCAAGCCCGTGAACAGGCTCTTTAAACCTATTCGAATCTCAAACACAACAAAAAATTTCGCCCCAAAGAATTAAAAATAGGACAACTCGTATGGGTGAAAAACCACATGAGACAGAAGGCACTCAACTTCAAATATCACGGCCCGTACCAGATCCATGACATAGTGGGCCCATCGACAATTGCAATTGAAATTAAGAAACGAGGGATAACAAAGATTGACTCAGTCAATACCGGAAACATTAAAACTGCTAATATAAGACGTTAATAGAATCATATGTGTTACAGGTTATGTGACTCCACAATGGGAAAGACGAGTATGGGGTTACTGCTGTTGATCATGTGACACACAGTGTCAGCATCCACATTAACCCACTTATTCAAGAGACAGAGGCATCTATTTCCATGAACTTTCTCTAGATATTGCATATGAAGAGACCATTCCCCTGGTTTACAGTATACCGCTGCACCAACCTGCCGCTCCCAGCAACATTGACGTGTGGTAACACCATGCCTGTACCACCAGGAACTCTACTGTCTGCAAAAACAGAGCATTTGCACCAATTTTTCAGTGCAACAGCTCGAAATATTGTACAAGAATTTATGTCCGAGATGTCCTTGTCAAATAAAAGAAACTGTGTTATTAGCTTCCTTGGATATGTCGCAACATGGTGTTGCGACATTCTCACAACCCCGTCACCTAAAATCCCTCATCACTAATGAAGAATCCTTATCCTTACAATTAAATGAGTTGGAGAATAATTTTATCACATCTAACAACCACCTTAATATTACGATACATAGCATTTCACTAATAAAGGGTCAAGTCGAAAACAAGGTAAATGATCTTAGTAGAAACATAGGGGCGATGTCACGTCAATTTAATAATGAACATAGAGAAATAGTCATCAATACTTAAATCTTAATTACGCTCTAATATGGTGCTGGAAATTATAAATAATGTTTTAAACGAACTGAGACGTAGCACGTATATCCAGCATGTCAACAGGAATTTTTACCGCTTGAAGCAGTGTCAAAAGAAATACTAAAGTCAGACCTTCTTAAGCTGCAGAAGCAAGTCTACGCCTTCGGCTTAGAATTAAGTATCCCCACCAAAGAAATATTAAAATACTATACATCCCCAGTAACTGAATGCATGCTATCACCTTCTCAAATGATTATAAAAATATATATGTTCCTTTGAAAACTATTACAATTACATGGCAATTCTTTCATTCTACGAATGGCCCTTACCAATATAATAATGGGACATGCATTGTAGGAACACCTTCCAACATAATAGCAATTGACATTAACATGCAAGAAACTAGGAAACTTTACGATACACCAGAGAAAAACAGCATCTATTTCCTCTCTAAACAAATAGTTGAAAATCCACAATCAAATTGATTGAAGGCCACAATTTATTTTAATGATATTCAAAGTTTGTTCCAAAACTGTAAATTTAATGCGAGCCAGAAAATTCACTATTTGTCCACGTGAGTGAACCCCACCACTACGTGATAACAAATGCACCTGGCAAACTGGTACTTAGATATAAGAATAAGACGCTCAGTAAAGTAATCCACGACCTTAAGGTAGGGACTATAGAAATTAACGTACCCTGTGGCTGTGAAATTACATCAAATAAAATAATGATTGTTAAAGCCACCCATGTCTGTGATATAAAGAGCCCTAAAATTGGAATTTCACTCACAATCTTGCCAGTCCAATGGTTACTTAACAACAATTTTGAGGCATGGCAGTTGAAAGCAAGCAAAGACATTTCTTTTTATTAAGTAAATGATACTATTAATGATAAATGGCAGATCACTCATACCGACCTTCCCACTATAACATACTCAGAGACTAGATCTACATGTCATCAGATTCAAGTGTTCTTTGTCCTATCACAGGAACACTATAATTATATAAGCTTTTCGACTTTAATCATTCTAACGATACTATTAGCAGGTATATACTACAAGATGATTAACATTGCAATATTGATGAATAAAATGGTGCAAGCGGCACAACTGTAATTTCAGGCAGTTTTAAGCAAAGGCAGGCAGCTTAGTAATAGTAGTGAACTCTTCCACTTTGTAATTCAGAAAGTGAGGAAAATTTCATGTCATTCTTAATGGAGAATACTAAACTGTGCTAAAAGATACATATGATGTATGAAGCATGTGCACACACACACTATCAGAACTTAACACACAGGAATTCCAAAGCACCTAGGAGGTTATTTTTAGACGAAAGAGTTACTTAAAATAAGGTAATACTTGTCTTTCACATGTGCTATGCAATGAAGTCTCGTAACACACACACATATTATATATATAAACTATTTATGTAAGAAGACGTACAATGTTGATTGCTAGCTTTGCAAGACTGATATGAAATCACGGAGCTATTGCCGATTGTTGTGTTCCTTAAGAGCGCTTTACCGACCTTCCCAACCTAACATGTTCGACACCAGGCTTAATAATTTTCAATTTCTAGGGGGGTTTTAATTTCAAAGCGAAGTCGAGCACTACCTTCCCTATCCTTTTGAACCAACATGAAAACAATAGCGGCCACCAACTAAGTAAACTGCCGGCACAACACATTTTTAGGAGTAGTGATTATTGCATTTTGTTGCATTTTAGGATTAACTTATTGTAATTTATTGAAAAACATTTTTGAGATGTCTTGTCATTAGTGAAAACCCTTACAATGGTAGTAAATAAATAAATCACAGGACATTTATGTGTAGAGAACAGTACAAGGATACGGAAAACTATATTATAATCAGAGTGAGCATAGTAGTATGACATGTAATGAAACATTGTTATAACCTGGCAATCTAGAAAAACATATCACCAGATGTAAATAAAATTCTAGTGTACATAAATATTGCAAACATATTGTATGATATTCCATGTAATCTAAACAGAGGAAATATTAAATTAATCGAAACAAGTTTCATATCACAAACTTAGTTTGTCTAGCTTTTGCCACGTATAAGATTATAGTAAAACAAAACCATGTAATAAACATTAATGTATGTATAAGAGATATTGTCTTAAAGAGAGAAATCCAATGGTCTAGCATTGCCATTCCTAAGGCTGCCAATAATGTAACGCAAGCCCGACCCTGCGTGCCTGACACCGCCTTAGGGAGTCTACGAATTGGGAGGAAGGAAATCACTCGGTCAGTAACACTTCAACTATTGTCACCACGACTATTCAAAAGCTCGTTACGGCGGGCTCCACAACTACAACAGGGCTTGGCCACCCACGTACTGCAATGTCGCCTCCTGGACCGATCACCAGACCTGACCCAGCCGATCCCCTGCAACGTTCAACCCCATGATCCAGACGAGGGCGCTTGGATGCTCGTGAGAGAGAGGGCCTTGCTGCAGCTGGCTCCTACGAGGGTTGCTCAGCATCGTGCTGAGGCAAGTCGCAGAGCGACCTCGGCCAGCCGGGCCTTGTTTTAAATAACACATACCAGGGGTCAGGAATGTACTATATAAACTCAGAGTGATGGCAGCTCTGGGCGTCATCTTGCCTGCCGCTGCCGGAGGCTCTGCCCGAGGACAATGAGACGAGAGGACCGCCGCCCGTGGTCGGCCTTCGACGCCCGACGAGCCCGCCGTCGAGGGAGCTGTGCGACTGGGACGGCAAAGAGAGTAATTATCAAATCCCTGGTAAGGCGGCTTGAGGCACGCTAGGGCGTGGGACTTGTGACGGCTCTAAGCTCCCTCCGAGCATAGTTCGCCTTATTAACATTACGCTACTTTGAGCTTGAATATGGGCATCAGTGCCCCTTTGGAACGTAACAATCGAGATATAATAGCTACTTGTAAATGCTTTGCTGTAGAACCTTATTTGACACTGAGTCGCGATATTACGAAAGTAAATACATAGATATAAAGCAGATGAATATTTTTTTTAAGTCGATAAAATAATTACGCACTTAACATTAGTGCTATATTTGTAAACACTCTAAACTTAAGAAGTCATCTGTGATTTGTGCTTGGGTTCGTGATAACGCGATGATACTAATTTTTGTCATCTAATTGTGTTAGAAAATCAGTTAAGTGCCAAAAATAATAACGTTTTTATAATGCTGGAATTTCTAAAGTTAATGCTTCTGTGTGATTAATAAGCTGAACAGAATGCAAACAGTGCTGTATAAACATATAAACATAGAAAAACCTGACAACTCTACAATCAGAAACTTTGTGGAAACATTTGTAATATGTAGAAGTGTGTTTATTTTAATTATAATACAATCTTTACTTATTTTGTTCTAATTGTGTTGAAAAAATATTTAACAATGGACAGACATTTTGCCATTCTTTCGTTATTTCAGTTTTAACCAAGTTTTATTATTTTCCTTTTCCTCATTGGTACTCTACTTAGTAGGTGGAGAGAAACTGCCTTGTGCAAAAACACAAAGTCGCGCGATTGTAATTAGTTAGCCTTTAATAAAAGTAGCCTTTTGTATCTGAGTGCTTAATTCTTTGAGCTACTCTTGTTTCCCCTTGTTAATTCGTTGCCTGCTCCCTCATGAGAGGTCACAGCAAAGTGAAACTCTAAAATGAAATTAAATATTTATCAAATCAACTCATTTTCGCCCTTCGATGAATTAAAAACAAACATAAATTGAAAGAAATAATTTAAGTTATGACAAATGGTTACCTATCACTTTTTATTCGACATTAAGATACGTAACTACTTCCCATCCATCTTAACCTACTTTACTGGCCGCATATCACTCAGTGTGCCCGTTAAAATATATGCATGCAGGGGCAGTGACTTTTTCCTAAGGTTGATTTCAAAAGTGCTCACTTTATCGTGAACAGTCTTTTTGCGTCATTATGTTTGACCGTGGGAATCTGTTAGCCATTCTCAATTTCAAATAAGATTCGTCTGCAGCATCGTTAAGTGCAGTCATCCGAAATGATCTCATTCTCATAGTCCAATTTATTTAGTTTCTGTAGACAACAGGCAGATGAGGTGGTTTAACAGCTACATAGGAGAAATTCAAATGAATATTTACATTATGCATGATACTTAAAAATGCCATTCCTGAGTCGATATAAAGGGGCGTTCTTTAAAAAAAAAAAACATTGAATGCCGTTAGTTATTTCGTGTATAAAAATGTGAATTCCAATAATATAGCGCAACGCAGTTCTAACCAAAAGAAATCCAACGAACGACGTTAAATTAAAATGTTTATTTGTTATAATTAATTCCTTACTGATTCACTCAATATCACCAGTTCCTTAATAATTTTAACGAGAATTTGACACGTTAATTTTTTATGTTAACATGAAGTAATAACTGAGAGTTGTTTTACACAAAAAAAAATATTATTTTACGGTTTTTATATGCGAAAAGAAACTTACCTGTAAAACCAAAATAGTTTTGTCTGTGAAAATGAAACCCGGAACCGTGCAATGATTTCCAGGATTTGTAGTTGAATGTGACGGGGAACTAAGTTATTACGGACGTGTGTAACACAATGTTAGCACGGTGAGCTCATATTTGTCGTGCGTGCAAGCATACGCGCGTTTATTTGACGTTTTAAAACCGCCACCTACGGAGCAGTGGCTCTGCAGACGGGAGTACAAGGTTTCTTCTCAACGACGCTACGTCAACATGAAAGCTCTGCACGCATGCATGCGCATACTTTTATGTTGCTCTTGTCATCTTTCTACACAATATTGCGAAATGAGTTTCGTTCTGTGAGCATAGTTTCCTAGCACGAGAAAAATATTGGCTTAGTGAAAATGATAACGTATCCACGCAACATTTAAAGTAAGCCATCGTCGTATCACAAGAAGTGCAGCAGTGATAAAACTATATCAGACAGCTTTTTTAAAATTGGCGAGTCATGCGAGAAAAATTGCAAGAATTCATTTGGTTGAATGAAAGATTATATTTAACATAAACCATGGCAGCTATCATGTTGAACGCTACTTAGAACAGAGTCATCAAATTTGCACACGTACAGAAAAACAATTATAAAATTTATCTGATAACAGTGTACCTAAATAATTAAATAACCTCTTATTCACACATATGTTGACAACAGCTAACCTTCGTTTGTTCGTAAATTTTTATGTTAAATGCCGAGTTATTCGCGAGCGCACAAAATAGTGTAATCCATTTACGCTATCTTCACACTTTGTGAATAATAAAACCTCTATAGCCTCGCTACACGTGTGAAGTGTTTAAGTTATTTCCTAAATAAATAAAATATATCACAAGTGTTCTATTCTTCCGATTACATAAACGTGGCTCCCTTTTTTTGTTTTGCCACGTACATTTCTTTTATAAATTCAAAAACATTATTATTCACTGTCACTGTGAAATATAAACAGACACAAGACAGTTGAATTGGTAATGCCAAGTAAGAAATTGTTGTATAAATAATTATCTTTAAATTAACTTTTTTACATAATTTATAGTAAAAATTTTTCTTACAGCCATATTATCTTTTTCAGGAGCAAAAAAAAAAAAATTGCCTCTTCAAATAGTAACCCCTCTTGAAACAAATTAACAGTTTGATAACCTGGGCTACCAAATACAGACGTGTCAAATAACCAAGCAGACTTGCTAACCAAGGTCATTAACGTCATGTAGTTCTGTAAACACACCAACCCCATAATAGCAGCATTTAATCGTACTCCAGAAAATTGTAGGCATCACACATTTCACCAGCTGGCGGGACGAAAAAATAAATCGTTCAGGCAGGACAGTCTTTGGCAGGACAGGAGTACTCGCATAAAACTGCTCGAGTTTACTGATTGACACGCGTGTCAGACTTGAAGCAGGGCTTGAACTTCTATTTTGTTCTTTTCTGGGATGGGTCCTCTTCGAAGGTCGTGGTTAATTCCTTCCCCAATCCCTCTTCCTGTGCAACTTGCATCGTCTCTAACGACCTCGCTGTCGAGACGTTAAGCCCAAGTACATACCTACCTACGAGCGTTATTAACACAAATTAATTATTAAGATTGTTGTTTGCTTAACGTAAGTTTTCAGTACGGTACATTGAAAACATAAAGGTTTATAGTCCAGAAAGTTTGGGAACGAACTGACGGCTCTTGATATCTCAGGACCCAAAGGATGTCATTAGTATAGGGATCACGTTGATCCGGAGAAGAAAGCATAAAATTAGAAATGAAAAAATTCGCCGGAAAATAAACTCTATACTTTCTGTAAAATATGTTCGTAGGCAAGAAATTTAAATTGAAGCTGCGCACACACGTAAGCAGCAACTAAGCGGCTCTTAAATTCTCGACGAGCCTGTCAACTCCAATTGTATCCGCGAGCGGTCGACAAGAAACTGCTCCAAGACAGTTCCGTTCAAAGAGAAAAAAAAAATTGTTCTGACGCTACGAGACACGAAAGTTGCATAGTTTCTTATGTTTTTAGATGAGTCGAGACTTGTGTGGATGTACAGAGAAAGTTGCGAACAATAATTTTTTCTAAGTGTGGCTCTTTTTGCTATCGGCCTTGATCGCCACTACGATACGTATAAAATAAGGCGTGAAGCCCTAATACGAGCATAAATTCTTCTTCAAAACTGGTATGTCTTTACGAGAATGTTGAAAAACTTGTGGGAGTCGCAACAAAGAAACGATAATTATATGATGCCATTACAGGAGCATGAAAGAAATGCAATGGTCTAATTTTGTGAACTGAAGCAATGAAGTGATGTGAACTGTCTTAGTCGGCTTTGTTGAAAGGGAACAGACTAGGCGGGTCTCCAAGCAGGGGAAGACCAATGATCTTAAAAATATCTTAATTAGTCAAAATGAATCTGATAATAAGTAATTTTTTTTACCGATCTGAATAACTTGCACGTGCGATTGAAACACACATAGGCGAAGTCCACACGGTATGCATGGGATATCGAATAACACTTTCCGGTGCAACCTCTCGTATAAAACTTATTTTATGTCATAGAGATTCATTACCTATTAGTGTAAATTTTCACAGCTGATGTATTTCCACCCTAAAATGGATGGAAAACTGAAATGTAGACGCCTTGATTGTGAAACGTTTACCCCATATGCTTTCCACTAGAGTTTCAGAATACGTTTGTAGGTAACATTTTAAAAATGCAATTAAATTAGGAAATAGTGCAGTTTAGTGATTTAATTTAGAATCTGGTAGTCGAACTTAAGTAATTGTAAGTATATTATTAAGTCTTCCTTTTGTATTTCTGTAACTTCGTTTTCTGCGATCCAAGACTTGACTTTAAGCAATTCAGCAGAGTATTGTAATTATCTTTCAGGAGAAATGATTACGGCGGATTTGCGAACTGTCTCCACTTGAAACACGTAGAGATCTTGCATTACTCGATTTTCGCAGACAGATAACAGCTGTAGGAGTTCTAGGATGACTCTTTCGTTAAGAGAGAACCCGAGACACGTCAAGTTAAATTTATTAAGAATGTTGTACAGTCTGTCGGAACACGCATACTTGGAAGTTACCTGCGATCTTCCTGCTTTCAATTTGAACCAATTGGCCCCTCCTCGCATCTCCGGAGCGGTCCGCGTAGAGTACATGAACAATTCGTGACATCTCCCGACTACAGACACCGACTGCTGTAAAGGGTGTTTGTGGGTTGCTCTGCACTCAAAGGAAATAGTTAACATTCGCACAGCAGACGGCGAGTTTTCATGTCGTGCGACAGAGTCAAGAATCCAGTAACTTAGTCTCAAACTTTCAGGTTTACCCTATTTACGCCAGAAAGTTCCATGACGTTTTATACGTAGCAAAATTTAATTAATGCCCTAGAAAGGAATTATTCCCTTCACTTGCCCTAAATAATGTGACATTGTTCGACGCACTAATCGATCACCAACACTTATGAGATTAGATTTTAAATATTTAATTCCAAATTTATTAGCTAAGTTAACATTAAACATCCAATGATGTCACATCCTTTGCTGTCACATTCCAACAAAATTTTAGGATACGAGCCGAGCCGGGTCTACGTATTAACACTCAAAATAAATATATAAATTTTCCACTATTTAAGGAAAACAGGTAGAATCACCTCTAATATACAATCAGTAATGTTAGCATCAAATTGAACAAAGTTCTCCTAAGCAGTCCTAATTTTCAACATCTTTTTATTGGTAGTCTCCCACGATATTTCTTTTTTGTTTTACACTCAACTTGGATCAAGTACTTGCATAATGACAACATATATGTACATATTTCTAAGAATTCCCCAGTTCCACCCGATCGGCCGCGAACAGGCAAAAAAAAAAAAGATACAGTGAACATGCAAACAATACCGTAACCAACTATCGAATCCTAAAATCGAACATTTTTTCGCGTCTAACAACCTTTAAAACCACGTCTGTATAAACTGTACAAGCGTTTAGTTGGGCACTTTTAAAACTAGCAGTTGAACAATGTTACTGCCCCTACCTGCATACTGTAATAGGTATATTGACTGGCATGGACCCTGTTAAGTTGGTAACGATAGAGCGAAAGTAGTTCCATGTATAAACGTTGATTAAAAAATTGTTAGATAGTCGTTCGTGAATTCAAAAATATTTTATTTTCTTTTATGTTATTTTAATTCTTATATTCGTAAGAATTAGTAAACTTATACAATATTTCTTTTTCTAATATTTTTACTGTTTCACTTGTCTGGCGCATCAATAAAGTGATGAGGTTCATGGTAAAGTTTATTTTACATGTAGGGGAAGAATAAACAATGTGCACACAAGTAGATCTAAAGCACGGCTTTCAAAAGTACTCTTTTTACCGTGTGAGCGTATGTACCAAGGTTAGTACGCGGTTTATGTAAATCAATTACTAAAATATTTAGCACACTGCTCCTGACAGAGTTATAAAGGTAAGGGTGTACATTCATATGAATGCAAACTTTCCGCATATAAAAGCAAGAGCCTGTTGAAAAAATAACTAAAGGCCGTTCACGGTAAAGTGAGCACTTTGTAAGGCCTTTCAAACAGGCTTTAACCCCTAATAAATATATTTTATTGCAGCACCAGGCATTAAATTTTGAAGGTGGTGAAATGTATACACTATGTTTATTCATCACAAAGCAATGTTTATATTAAAAAGCAGCAGGAATATGAAAATAGGATGAAAGGAAAAATTTAGAATATCCTTAAAAAGTGCTCACTTTACCGTGAACAGCCTATAAAGGCTGTTAACGATAAAGTAAGCACTTTTGAAATCAATCTTAGAAAAATGCCTCTGCCCCTGCCTGTATATTCGGTAAAGTTGGCAACAATGGATGGAAAGTAGTTCCATATGTTAACGTCGAATAAAAAGTGTTGGGTAACCATTTGTGATAACTTTAATTATTTCATACGCTTTCTGTTTTTTTTTTTGACGCCTCAGTTTGTAAAAATTAGTAGATTTATAAAATATTTATTTTTCTAATAATTTCACAATTTCACTTGACCGACGCATGTATAAAGTGGCGAGGCCCATGGCAATGCAAATTTACATAAGGTGGAAGAATAGACAACGTGCATACAAGTAGATCTTCAGCAGTGCTTTCAGAAGTGCTCATTTTACAGTGAACAGCCTATAAACAAATTTACACACATTTGCCTTCAGCAGTTCTGCAGGAAATTTGCGAAAGAATGTTTTGTACATGGCATTGAATGCTATGGTAGTGTTAAGTTTTGCAGTTGCCAGAAGTATACGAAAAAAAGGAAGATAGAAAATAATCCATGAGAAAATTTCGAAAGTGTTCAGTAACCTATAAATCAACGTTAATGGCCAGAAATGAGCCCAAGACATTTCTTGACTGCCTGTATTATACCATAAAAAAAAAAATTCGTGGAAGTATACGTCTTCAACATTATTTTATAAACAATAAAATAAAATAATGTCTTTTGTTTGAGTACTAGTGACCACTGCGATTTGAGTTAGATTAACGATAGCCAGAGTTCAGTTTTTAGGTACAGCGGTGTAAGTTGCCTATTATCGGTTGTTTTTTTTAGGGGGAAGGTGGTAATACGTGTGTGTGTGTGTGGGGGGGGGGGGGGTTGGTACTGAAGAAATGCCATACATCTGTAACCATCAATGAACACTGGTGCTCCCTGAACGCTGCAAGTAAAAAATGCCACATAATTGCTGATGAAACATTAGATTTTTTAATGATCGCATATTAGAAACCTGTGTGTTGTACCGGTTTGAATAACGGACGAAGAATTTTGGGTTCGAATCCTTCGCAATGTAGGGTGTATCTGCCATTTCCTGAGTGAAAATAGTAAAATATCGTTTAGCCTTGTAGAGTTATGAAAAAAAAAAAAAAAAAGTGACATATTTTTATGGTTACTGAATTTGCCATATTTTATTGTCGTAACTTGACCTTAATTCTGTGTGACCGGTTTGGCTCTACGATTAAAATTTATGTAAAGAGAAATCTGCGGCCGGCAAAATATCGGATAGTGAGCATTTGCGTCATATGGCGATCTAATATACGAAAGTAATGAAAAGTCATGATGCGCCAAGCTTACTAAATACCATAAATATTGTAGGATACAGTGCATTCGATTACCCCTCCTTGCGAAAGTAACAATCGTACTGCCCAGTGGCGAATTCGCCTGATTAAGATATATCCTGGCAATAGACACGTGATGTTTGGCTTTTACCGTCACATGTGGTAGAAATGCTGTAATGATGGCCTGTCTAGTTTTTTTTTTTTTTTACCGAGCGAGTAACAGCTTGGCGCCATCGTACAATAGTACAGCTACTAGAATGACAGACTGTTTGTTTTTTTATTCTGATGATAGTTGAGCCCTACCAGACATCACATGTGTATATGAGGTACCTCAAACTGTCAACTCAATTATCTTCTTCGAGAAGGGCCCGATTTTTTTTCTGACGGTCATCGCGAGTGGTAAGTTATGACGTATAATCTACGGTGATGCATTCCCTTGTTCCTGTTTTACAAGAATATTAGCAAGTTTATTTGCTTTTTATGGCAATGAACTTGCTCGGGACACATAATGAGACTGAATATGTTTGCTCGAAACGACGACTCTGCTTTTTGGACAGGATCTTGCATCAAACATCAGCTATTTTAGAGAAACCCCATCAGTTTTATGCAAGTACAGCGGTAATAAAAAGTATAAATTACTAACGTAAAAAATATAACTGTTTATTTATTATGAGCTTGCTAAAAGTTTTAGAATAACATTTACTGTTCACTCATACTTCCACACCCTTCTGCGAAGGTTGAATTTGAGCGTGTTATCAGCTAATTATGTAACTCTCCAACATATTAATACGAAAGCAGCACAGTATTTCAAGAAATTAAAACACGCCTGATAAACAGTTGTTCAACCTCACGCAGATGCATGTATAGTCTTGGGGCAGCTTTCTATTCGACTAGAATTTTCCTTCCCGATCAACTAAGTTCATCGTATAACAGTTGATTACAACTTGGTTCAAACCAAGTATCGAATGACTGGCACTAACTTTACAATTGTGAACTTAGAGCGGCATAATGCTTGCTGGTAACCAAAGCAAGCTTACAGTAAATTTTACTAATCAATATTATTGATATCTTGACACGCGGAGACTAATTGTCATGATTCAAGCTTGCTTATTTATACATACAAATTTGTGCTAGCTTGCAAGATTGTATTGACAAGCTTGATTTAATCTTGAATCGAGTATTATGGTGTTGGGGCATGTCACATGATCGAGCCAGTGTTGTGCAATCGGAATGCCATAAATTAAATCTCCGTCGACGAAAAATAAATGACTCCTATTGTAAAATGAAGTTAATCTCTATTGATATAATCGATGGATGACATTTTGAATAAGAATTGCATTGAGACATTAGGTCAACAAGATACTTTATTGTAGCCATCGTTTTATGTCAATTATGTATGTAGCTCAACAAGATATTTGATTGTAGCCATATTTTAATATCAATTATGTATGAAGGTCAACAAGATACTTGATTGTAGCATCGTTTTTATGTAAATTATGAATGTAGGTCAACAAGATACTTGTTTTTATGTCAGTAATGTTGTTGCCCAAGATTTTTCTCTCAGCATGATAATATTTAATAATCTTATAGTGTTGAGATTGTTGTGCCAATAAACAGTGAGCGAACATTCGTTATAGGAGCGTATGTCTAGTTTGACTCGCCCTCGCCTATCACCAGAAAGGAGCTGTTTCACAAAACAAGCTGAAATGCAGAAATGTGAGGGGTAGATAGTAGAAATGAATGAAACTAAGAAAGGAGCTGTAGTACGTCTGATTGAGAGAAAGGAAAACGGAAAACGGTATAAAGGTAATGGAAATAAATGATCCAGTTTCAAGAAGGAATTCAGCGGAGAGCCCCTTTAGCAGTGTGGCCATGTTAGAACTATGGTTGAAGAGTCTTCTGGAGTGCCATCAGGAATAAGAAAGTCCAAAAGAAAAAAAAAAAAACACTGTAACATAGAATATATTTCAGTATGAGGGAACGGGACCTTCAGGAGAAAAAAAAAAAAAAAAACAAAATCAACGTATGATGTTTTAACACTAGTTACAATTGCACATCGAGCAGGTGGCAAAATCTCCCAAGCAGAGAACAAATACTCGAAGTAAGTATTTTTTAACATTGCTTGGCTCTGTTGTGCGTTCCGGTTAATCGGAAGACGAATTATTGCCTTAACCGTACTTGCGCAATAAAATTGTTTACCATGGATGGCTTGAGGCTTATCCAGGCATAGAACGTGCATGCTTGTGGTAGGAGAGAGACGCTTTGGCAAGAGATCTCTGCGACAGAGTATACACCACGATAGACAGAATAGACGAGGTTACCGAAGTAAACTGACGCCGCGTATAACCCAATTGTGTAGAACTACTATCTCCCTATTTTCCATCGGCATTACCACTCGCAGGCACACCCGGTAAGGTTCTAGCTACACCGCCAAACCCTGCGAAGCATCCAAAGTTACCAATTCGAGCAAAACAGAAATATTAACATTTTTGAAACTGAACAGAAACCAGAAGTATGAGTAAGATATTGCCATTCCAGTTCTCTACATGTCGTATTGTTCTTACGTTAAATGGTCATCCCGCGCCGCTGCTTTGCATCGGAAAAGCACTAAACAATGAAAAGAACGAAATGAAACCCGGGCGTGAAATATATAACACCCATAAGTTCATTTTTTTTTTAATCTCATAATGGGGAAAAAGTATACAGCGACAGCATTTCTCGTCGGCAAGCCACGCACTCCATTTCGCAAGAAAATTTTGTGAAACTGTACGTCCTTGATCGTAGGCGTGCGAGGAAGTAAAAACGAATAACAATAAAATAAATTCCTTTTTTCTTTTTTCAACTTTGGCTCACGTAGGCCACCACCCACCAAGAAAATATTTTTCATCATCGCTGTCGTGCAAAAAGAAAAGAAACAACCAGAATTGCTTAACGTCACTTAATTTGGCAACCGTGACTATCGCAATTATGCAAGTAATTCTTTACTTTATTATACATGCTTTTACTGTCGAGGCTTTTATGAATACTTCTTTCAAGGAGTACTCAGTTAACATGTGTCGCAGTCACGGAATACTGTCGTGAATGTTCCGTACCCCCAAGAACAGGCGGGCGTATCTTGCGCGTTGATTCGAGCAAATATGGACCGTATTCGACAGCCTGCGGGGTCACGCCCGATTGTTGAGCGTAGTAAACAATTCAGCGGGTTTTCTCTGCGTTCTCCCATTTCTCCCCGCCTCTGTGTATATCGTCCTTGTATATCATTCATTTCACTTCGCTCCATCATTAGACGCTAAACACCTGGTTCTAAACCGTCCTATATAATTAAACTGGTCTACAATGACACAGACAAATTGGAAAACGTAACCTAACATGTCTGCAATGATATTGGTGAATGAGAAAAGGTAAGCGTAACATGTCTGCAATGACATGGACGAATGAGAAATCGTAAGCGTAAAATATCTGCAATGGCATGGATGAACGAGAAAACGTACACACAACACGTTTATCTCTCCTATCAGTTTTTTTTCAGCGTGCGGTAACTCAACAAATTCTTTTTAATGAGAACAGATCCGAGAATTTCGCGGGTTCATTTATAGACAAGTGTTGGAATTCACACACTTGTAAGTGTTGTTTGACACTTCATGGAGATAAATGGGCCAATAAGAAACATACAATAAATCGTGCGCCCAATCACCACCATTTACTACCACAACAATCAACCAATAAACATTTGACATCTCTATGAGAGTATATAAGACTGTGAATTCTAGCCTATAGGTCATTGAGCTTGCGAATTTCTCCGGTCTATAACAATGAGAATAAAGGAAAATGGCACCATGCTGTGCCACGAAAACAGCGTTCATTTCATTTCGTGATAATTTTAATATACCATAATGGATTAGTGGAATACCTGTACTAAACAATTACCAAAAACTAATTTCCCATCAATTAACTTGTTGTGGACGCGATCATTTCCAACGTTTGTATTTTCATTTCCTTATTCTGAAAAATAGCTTGTCCATCACGTGCTTTGCTATAAATATGACAAGCTCATCAAGATTGGCGAATACTAAATTGCTATTCAACAACAGAGCATGTGTCATTTTGTGAACAAGAAGTGGACGTACGGACGAGAACTAAGCCAATTAAAAAATAATCCCACTTTAACGAAATGAATACATAGCTGTAGCATGACCCACGTAGCGAGAAAATGTCGTACTCGTATCGGCCATGTGGGTTAATTGGCAGGTAAGAGGTGAGATTCGACCAGCTTTCTAACATTCTTTCTGGCGTATCCGTGTACAGTGCGCATGCCGTCCAGTGGGAGATCAACACGAGATGTTTTAAGTTATCCACGTACGTGATACGTATCCGCGTTCCTGTAATTGTATACCAGGTCTTGCTGACGCAACGGGCGCGTCGAAAGGAACGGTGCTCCCAGACCACTTCAAGTGCCTTTCGCGTAAATCTTTACTGGTGTTTAAAAGTCAAAGAATAATGCATAGTTTCAACATATTTTATAATTATGTGACATTACACCAAATAGTAGCCTAATGAATGAGGAAATAAAACACCGAGGAACTAATTAACAATAAATTAAATACGGGAGTTATAAAAATTTCATATAATTTTTATTTTCGTAACCAACGTGTTGGCTGCAGTTTAAGTTAACCGTTGGTCTCATTTGAATAAGACAAATAAGCTCAATGGAAATTACTTTAAATTGAAAGGAGCCAGAAATTAAACACATCGCAGGCGAACGAAATGACAGACTTCAAATATGTTTCTTCGTGATGTTCATATAACTTCAATAAACACTTCTGAAATCAAACGTTGTGTTCGGATAAAATTTTGAAATTCATTTCACGCTATTTGTGAAGCTAAAATGATCATAATTGTTATTTTAAAAAATTAGCTGTATGTTATTCTTAAACTGATATTGCATTTTAGTTAAATATTTATAGATTTTTTGTGTCACAAAATTGTGGAATATCCTCGAAACTGGGAAGAAATGTAAGGACTTTAACACCGTTAACGTGCTCCCCAGTTCCAATCTGCAGGGGCAGAGTGATGTGAAATGGAAGGTTTCTGTTTGGTTTGGTGAAAGAGACGTGGAAGGGTGCATCAAGGGCTCAGGAGTGTTCACAGCTGTCTGCGGGGAAGGATCCAAATGTTCATTTAGGCAATTACTCCTCTCCAAGCGTAGAGGCACGAGACAAACGATCAGCTGGCAGATCCGGCACATTCGGAGGCCGCACAGTGTGTTAATGCAGAAGGAAGAGGGTGGTTTAAGGGGATGGTGACAGCATGACAGGGGTTGCTCCTCTACCTCCCCTCTCCGACCGTTCTGTTGAGTGCCTTGATGGCACCGGGGAGGTTGGAGGGATTAAAAACCCCCCTTCCCTCACCGGTGCTACCAAACGTACGAGAAACCTCGTACGTGCATGAATTTGTAAGGCTTGGAATCGTGGGGGTACTTATGACAGGAGATGGCATGCTATGACGTAATTGAAGCTGCATTTTCGTCCATCGCCATAGCCTGACATCCAAGGCACTGAAAATGTCGAGGCAGATTTCTTGTATTTAATGCATGTAAACTTTTGAATTTCTTAAACAAAATACAACTAACTACAGACTAAATATCAACATGCTATGATAAAATAATTTCCTTTATAATTTCTACAAGTGTTTCCCAATATTGTATGTGTCACAACATGGCGGGCAGTCTTCATAATTTTATCACGCACATCCACACACAAGGCCACCCCTTGCTTGGGATGTACAGCGGTACATGTTTTGTGTTTGAATAGTAGATCTATTCTAAATGCATACAAAATCAGTAATCGTCATTATGTTAAATTTTTAATCGTGTTAGTCATTCGTGTTAATGGTCCAGCAGCAACAGCCAAAAAACACGCGTTGGTATTGCAGCATTTAGAAGCCTAATTGTTCTGCTCTAGCATGCACAGAGAAGTTAAACACTCCTTAAAATTTATTTCGCTTAATACAATTTTCGTACAGTTTGGTTAAATACAATTCATAGTCGGAAATTAAATTTCTTGTGTGGAAGGCACGTATGATTGGTGTGTTATTTCTGTGCGTTCATTTTCCCCCTCACCCTTACATTCCATTGCTACTTCATCACTGTGTCATTTCCTTCTCATAAGCGCTTTCCTAATCTTCATCAAAGTTAAGAAGTTTGTGTCTTACACGTGTGTTCTAATCGGCTGGTACGATAAGTCAATTTGAAAGTTTTTTACAACGCTTTATTATACCTCCTCTTTCATACACACTCGTGCAAATGCCGGTATGGCAAAAAAAAAAAACCAGTGTTGGAAGAAGAACCTGGAACCAACGACAGGATTTGATCATTCTTACCAACCATCAGGATTTCTTCACCTTCGTGCATACAAGTGCCAAAATTTCGGTCTTTCTAAATACACAGATTGATTATGCGAGGAATTGCCACCATATGGAGACAAATGTGTTATGTAAATGGAGGTCCTTTTCACACTATTTACAGAGTAAGTAAAAAGATTCTATAGGCGCAGAAAAAAAAGAATAACCCTTTCAGAAACAAAATAACTTATTATCATCACATTTTATAGTTTACAGTGGAGCATCAAACGCCATGTCGGTGTATTCTTACGTGGGAAATGTATGTGGCAGTGTTACACAATTGCTACAAAGACTACAACCACCATATATGGGCTGTATTCACACAACCAAGACAATCAGCCAACAGGCTGAAGTATAGTTCAAGCAGTTCATGAAGGGAAGTCGGGAGATAGTTAGTTAAACAAAACTATTGTAGAGAATCTACACTGAGACAAACTGCAATAAATTATAGCTAGTGTTTGGTGTATGTGATAAGGAACTATGTTAAGGGAGGGCAATAATATAAGGGGCTCCGGGCTCACTCTCTCACCCTAGCGTAAGGACACTTATAGGCTGTTTGCGGTAAAGAGAGCACTTTTTAACGCCCTTCTAAATTTTTCCTTTCACCCAATTCCCATCTTCCTGCTGTTTTTTTAATCCAAACAATACAATGTGGCCAGTAAACACAGTGTATACATTTCATCACTTTAAAATATTTACGTTTTAGGTTGCAATAAGATACATTTATTATTGGTTGATGCCTGTCGGGAGGGCCTTAAAAAGTGCTCACTTTACCGTGAATAGCGTATACCCCCAATCGCCGCTCCGAGACCGTCGTTCACGGAGGACCTGCACAGACTGACCCACCGGCCCTTATAGCCGCCGTGTCCACCACACTTGTCCTTCACGCCCCCTTGTCCGATATTCTCGATTCCTATTGGTTCTCCCTTGCAGGTATTCTACTCGCTTCTGCAGATTCCTGCGTTTTCATTCGTTGCGTTACAGTCACCGTTGTTTGTGAGCGTTGTTTTGATAAGTCGTTGGCCTCACCTACACGGCCTCGCTTCTTCTGTTTTAATCGTAACAGCAGTCACACTTCACAATGGTCAACGTCAGGTGCTGTTCACAGCAAAAGTCATACGGACACCAACATGTACAAGCTGTTCACTGTAACGAGTTTACAATTCTTCGACTTACTCTGTAAATATTCCAAATAGGACCCGAGCATAATTTGCTCCAAATGACGTAAGTAATAAGCCCTGTTAGTGGCGTGAATCACTCTACGATAAAACCGCATTACGATTATCAATTATTGTGTTAGAGTGAATGTTTTTCTGCAAAACAACAGCTTT
This sequence comes from Dryococelus australis, assembly GCA_029891345.1. Lineage (NCBI taxonomy): Eukaryota > Metazoa > Arthropoda > Insecta > Phasmatodea > Phasmatidae > Dryococelus > Dryococelus australis. The sequence continues at coordinate 36,453,234 of CM057000.1, read as the reverse complement.
CACGAAGGGTATATTCCAAGAAGAAAATAAGTTTCAGTGTCATGCGTGCTTTCATACATAAAATGTGAAATCAATGAGTTGGTATCTTCTACTACGTAACACACAGTTTTTCATATATCTAAATTGCGAGGCCTACTCTGAAAGTTCGTGGACTGAGATGACTCTTTGGAGTGAGAGCAAGTAAAATTTTTTGCCTGGGTTTCGTTTCCGTAATACGTGACCTCCACACACCATGCTATAGAGTGGTGTGGGCTAGAGCGATCTTGCTTGCTGTGCAGAACCGTTCTCCGCGTCCCAACATTGGACGGCTTAGCATGAACGACGCGAAATGGCTTGGAGAAAATTTTATACTTCCTCTTGCCAATTTGTGATGCGGTTTGATTAAATTCAAATTTGTGAAATTATTTTAGTGTTATAATAGGGGCTTGTCATTTGAAATTGAAGATATAGAAAAACATGTTGATAGTGATGAACATGTGACTGACAGTTGTATTGGTGTGGGGTAGGTCAATGTTGGGGTACATGCGCAGAAGACTAAGAGTATGTCTACCTCATCTTTAGTCTATGCACTATACACCGTTTCCAGTGAAGCACTAGCTGCTGCTGCTGTACTCCTGAAACACACGGTGGAAAACCATTTTCTGTGTGTCGATGTAAAATAATGTCTGTGGCAGCTTTTACGCCACAGTCCGTGCTGAGTTTACTTCCCGTTTTTTTATTTTTTTTATTTGAGCGTTGGAAAAGCTCAGAAAAATTCAGTGTGCGAAGTGACACCCAGCGTGCACAAACAGTAGACATTGTCAAGTGGTTCCTAACAATTTCGTGTCATCTCGACACAGCTTTCTTCTTTCGACAGCGTTATCTGTTTTCATTGCTCAGTTATGATTGCTGGCGCCCGATCCTTGGCCAATTCTGTACACCGCGATCGTCCTCCTTAGAAATGTTTTCACCACTTCAGTACGGCTGATTTGCCCATTGCCAGGCTTACGACACGTCCGGGATTCAAGCATGTGTCTGGGGAAGTGTCTGGGATTAACGAATGCCCGGGCTTTTTCGGATATCTGAGTGAAAGACCAGGCGGCCGGGAAATTTCTCTGTCTTTCATCAGCACCTGTGGAAAGAGTATTTTCTATAATGGGAAACGTTTGGTCTTCGGAGAGGGGAAGAATGTCCGTTCCTGTTGTAAGGTAGCTACTCAACAGAAAGGTTAATGCAAAGATGTCTTATGTGGACTTCTACGAAAAAATTAAAAATGATAAGGTGTTCCTTGGAAAAACACTATCATCTGAGAAGTATTGTACCCTTCTAACTCCAGGGCAAAAGCAAGAACCCGATGGTACACATGTTGTAATCGCAGGACCCAGTTCTAAGTAAATGTTTGGACGTTTTTGTGCCTACTTTTAATTATTTTTATTCTAAAAATAATAATGTAGAAAATAATTACGTTACATGTAAACCAATGTATTTTAACTAAGTGGAAAAAATGATTAATAACTAAACAAAAAAAATTTTTTTAAATGTCATTTACTAAAAAACATCCCCTTCCAAAAAATGTCCGGAATTGGAGTCCAGAAATTATAGTAAGCATACCCATTGCTTGTAATCCACACGCTTGCTTGATCATATGAGATGTATCCTGGCCATTTTCGTGTAACTTAACACAACATTTAATAGCGAGCCATCGTCTGGTGATTAACGGCACATTTTTCTCATCCGCCATTAACTATTATAGCATGCAAAAAAAAATGTGTCGGTATTATTTATACAAACGAATCCCGCTACAGGCTGTCTTCACGGGAGACAGTCGATGTAACCGATTCCAAAGAATCGGGGCAGTGTTGCCAGTCCACGCAATTTTGGAACAGCCATCGTAATAACTACTGTAATTCTGACATTATAACATTCGAGGCCTGTAAAATAATTTTGTAAGTAACGCACGAAGTGTAGAACATTTATTTTTCAGTCTTGTATCAGAAGTTTGTGAGAAACAAACACCTTAATCTTATACCGTCATTATTTTATTCTTAACCCATTAAGGACTTCACAAATGTACTGGTACTGAGTACAAGATTGAAGTCAGCTGCCTATATCTTTCACTTCAGCAATATAAATTGTGTTGGTCAGTGTGTTATCGCATACCATCGCCCTATTGGTCTTAACTACACCGGGCATGCTTACTGTGCCCTGCAACGTTTATTATTGGCTGGCTGTCGGCCAATAAAGTCGCGCGTTGACTGTGTGCCAATTAATGTGTCACGACGGAGTCAACATGTTCTACAATCTTTCGTGTTCATTTGAGAAAAAATAAAAAAATAACAGCTTTGTTCTTACGAAATGAAATGTTGAATAATTGTAATTTTTTAAATTTTATTTTATTCCGATACAGTTCAGTGAATCGGTAAAACAATGAAAGTGTTATTTTTGTCTCCAAGAGCAAAGAAATTTCCACATAAACATAGCCCCGTGTATATATATATATATCTAATATGTGTGCATACTCCTCAAAGGGTTAAGTTTTTCTATAAAACTAAAATAAGAAATGTACCCAGAAGTGAAACCTGAGTTCGTATAACATTTTTGGTATCTATTAAAATCAATATTTAATGTTACTAGTGATTATGCTAAACAATAAGGCTGAAATATATTTTTTAACCGATTTACTATTTTTATACAGCCCTTTCACAGTATACTGAGCACTTTCGAAAGTCCTGCGTAGTTAGTGTTTTCAGCCAATTTGTATGTTTCCAGCATGTGTAAATATAGTGTGCTTCACTTTTCAAGCACGATGTTTACGCATTGATTGCGTGGGTGGAGCGGGAATTTCGCACGTTCCACTCGGCAACACTGTTCCACTCGGCAACACTGTTCCACTCGGCAACACTGCCGACGACACGCGCCTGCGCGACGCGAGGTCCCTTAATGGAAGGGCGTCTTCGCTGTTTCCGTCCAAACTCTCCGCTCCCAACGATGTTCTTGTTTCACGTAATGAGATTAAGGCTACCCCCGGATGGCAGTTCCCGCTCCGCCGTCGATTCGGAACGTCGCGCGCAAACAAAAGCAGGCGCGATATTTAAGGCGATATCTCGACCGAGTCGCGGCGCGTTCTGTTTCTCTGCATTTATACCAAAGGTTAATTCTACTATACGTCGTCCACGATAAAATTGTCACTTTCCAAAGCCCAGCGTATCTTTCCGCAATATGGGAAATCAACACTGTCATGGACCTCATCACTTTATTCAAAATCAAATATTTTACAAACTTGCGCATTCGTACACTTACTCCTTTATGCGTTAAAAAAACTATAAAGACAATTATGAAATCGCAGATGGACTTTACGCAACTGGCGAGCTGGGAGACATGTCTAGTTATTCTTATTATTTTCTACTGCGAGTACAGGTCCACTGCCTCATGATACCGACCCACCTAATTTAATCATATTCGCACGTTATTTCTGGACGTTTCTGTGATATAGTCCATTCGCGGTTTCTTCGCACTTTTTGAATCAAACCTTTGAAAAAAAACATTCCCTATACGACGTGTTTGTTTGTTTTCTAAATATGTCATGTATCGTAAACTTTTGTAATTTTGTTAACATAAAATTACATTAATTTGATTAAATTTAACTTTTACTTATACTTAATATATAGATTATTATAATTTATATTTAATTTATATAATTTAATTATAATTAATTTATATTTAATATGTATTAAAACAGGGAAAAAATACGTATGTTGGTAATGCCTAGTACAAGAAATAGTTCTTATATGCTAAATATTATTACACTGAGAGCACACGAATGCGGTGCGTTGCCCTTCTGGTGTGATTTCCTAAGCTTAATATGTATCAGGCGGAGGAATATGCTGGAAGTAGAACCTAAGCAGGGCTTCAGAAAAATTTGAAGTAACCGTAAATGAATTATACCTTCCATTCCAAATGCTATATCATTTAATTCCTCTTTGCGCGAAACTTAAGATGCCATTGAAATGAATGTAAGTTTATAGTTGACAAATCTTACGCCATTCAATTTCTCTGTCCACACAAGTGAACAAATTACTAGTCCCCGTACGTAATATCATTTAGCGTAAACCGCATTTCGTGATCTGTTGTTAACAACGGTCGGAAAGAAGTCCCATGTCTTAACGTTGAATAAAAAGTGTTAGGTAACCATTTCTGACAGCTTAAATTATTCCTTTTGCATTCCCCCCTTTTTTTTAATGGAGCAGATTTGTAAAATATTCGCTTTTCTAATTATTTCAAGTTTCGCTTGACCAACGCAAGAATAAAGGGATGGGGGCCGTGGCAATGTTAATTTTTCAAAGAAAATAGGAAGAATACATAACATGCATACAAGTGTATCTTAAGCAGGGCTTTCGAAAGGGCTCATTTTACCGTGAACATAATATAGCTGCAATATTATTGCTCTTCATTAGGAAGGTAGTATACACATTTTTTTGTTTCCATCAAATATTTTATATTTGTGACTGCGACGCAGTTTTGAGCAAGCTGCCCTACATATCTAGTATGAATAACTAATTATTTTTATCTTTTTTTATATAAATAACAATCATATCTGACTGCTACACAATAAACGGCAATATTTCCGACCAACGCAATTGCCATTTCTGATAAGCTGCCCAATTTTAACTCTAATGAAGGTCTATCTCTTCCTGTACTTTTTTTTTTTTCTCCCGCCATATAGTAGCCAGTGCTACATTACATTTTTTCTCTCTTTCCCGCATCGTATCTTGTATGTAGGGCAAGATTTTGTGGTGTTATTTTAAGGCAAAATAATTTTTAAATATACCTGATTTCGGTGTTATCAATTTTAGTATTAAAGTCTCAGAAATTTTGACGTCATAACTAAAATTGTGGATTCTTAAAGTCAGCATTGTAATGTTATTTTAATGCAAATTTTATTATTAAAAATTGTTGACAATTTATTCTTATGTGCACATTTCCATTAAAATTTTATAACGTTTATGCAATTGCTTAAACAAGAGAAAACAATTTATTTGAACAAAGGTAATGCAGAGCATTGCCATAGGTTCAAAATATCACTCTAAAGGATTTGTGTCTTCCTAACGTGTATGATGAAGTTACTAAACAGTGTGGATTGTTTGTTACAGTCTTACGCGAATGGCCTGGATATTGTTTTATAGAGAAAAAAACATTCAGTATTGGAAATTTTTTTTTTATATTTAAGTTTACAATTTTGCTATTCTCATTAAATAATAATTTCTCATCAACATTTTTTTTTTCAATCTTTTGTGCTGTTATTCATTAGATTGAATGACAACAGCTTAAAATTATTTATTTCTTCCCATTATCTAAAAACTTAACTTATTCATATCATTTCTCAGATGGTACGTTTTTGGGTAAAGATCGTTGGTCAGGGATTCACAGATAAAATTATATATTTGCGCTAAATTTCCTTTATTTTGTGGTTTAACTGAAATTTTGGTTTAAGGTGGGGTATAACTTGATTTCCGGGGTAAGGCGGTGAATAACTTGCATTTCGGTGTTAGGCGGTATATAACTTGAATTTCGGTGTTTGTTTGGCGGTGTATAACTAGCATTTCGGTGTTTGTTTGGCGGTATATAACTTGCATTTCTGGTTTTGACGGCGTGTAACTTGCATTTCTGTGTTAGGGCGTTTATAACTTGCATTTCAGTGTTTGGCGGTGTATAACTAGCATTTCGGTGTTTGTTTGGCGGTATATAACTTGCATTTCGGGTTTTGACGGCGTGTAACTTGCATTTCGGTGTTAGGCGGTATATAACTTGAATTTCGGTGTTTGTTTGGCGGTGTATAACTAGCATTTCGGGTTTTGACGGCGTGTAACTTGCATTTCTGTGTTAGGGCGTTTATAACTTGCATTTCAGTGTTTGGCGGTGTACAACTTGCATTTCGGAGCTAGGCGGTGTACAACTTGCATTTCGGTGTTTGGTGGTGTATTAACTTGGACTTCGGTGTTATTTCGGTTTTCTGCTATTTATCGTATAATCTTGGCTCTGTGCTCTGTGTATAAGTTATCTTTGAGTGTGAGCCACTCAATATGTCCTTTTGTTGCACTATTTCGTGCCATTGTAATCCATGTACTTAATTCCTTACCAGATTTTGAGTAGAATTGAGGTCCAAGTGTACCATGCTCAAGAATACGTGCGGTATTTCGCGGAGAAGCATCGATTCATGCCGGAGTCACATAGCTCCGACAAGCACGACATGACAGCCCCGATACGACACGTGAAACTAAACAGCAAATGAAATGCAAGATAGATCCGACGTAAGCTCGACAAATTCCGTCGTCGGACCAGCGACTTTGGATTAGAAATTATTTCTACTTTCGTCGTGTCGTGCGGCACGACGCTCAGAGTGCACAACCTTGCAAAATGAAATAGTCTTGCAAGCTTACTCTACAATGACAAATACGCAGTTTAAAGTAAAAAAAAATTGAAAATTTTCTGTATGTAACTCTTAAAAATAATAATTTTACTTTCGTATGCATTAGCGATGACACTTTATCACTGTCATGTATTCCAAATTTCTCGTCTGCCCCCTGCTTTTGAAACTAGCGTAGTTAATCAGCGCCTTCTATATTGTTCCGTAACGTGCGCAAACAAATATTTCCAAATTTTACAGCTATGTTTGTCAGTTTCTTGTTACATGGGTTTATTAATGTTTTTATACGATTGCTAAGTATTAATAGTAGCATTTACAAATACGGTTACTATCCTAATTGTCACAAAAAATGCAAACAAACTCTCGAGTTGTATTTTCGAACGAAGGCAGTCAAATGAGTGGCCGAACAAATATATCCAGTCGATTCAACAAAATATTTAGTTGACAGTCTAATTTTTTTTTTTGGCCCAACAGAGATATTGTTTATTCAAGCGTATATTTTGTTAGACGAACGAAAGTAATTTTGGTGCTTTTCAAATTTTGTTTGCTCAACAATTTTTTTTTTAGGGCAACTGAATATATATATATTTGGCCATATACAAATATTTTGTTCGATTTTTCTCTGTGTTGTGGTTACGGTGTTTTGTCGTGTCGTGCTGTGTTTGTCGGGCCTATGTGATTCTGCTTTAGAGTAATAATAGAAAATCACCTTAAAGACTCTATAAATTCATCCATGGAGCAGTGTCTTACATTTTAACGTAACATTTTTTTCTTACCGTAGTGACATTGGCACTTTTATTAAAGGCATTGCCGATATTTAACCTAAGGTAAGATGGAGTCATCAACAAAGAAGTCGTTAAGTACAAATAACGTGACATTGCTGGCGTTGGGCATAATTTTTAATATCGTAATATGAACTTTGACGACCATGAACTGATCGCCCAGGACCATGCCAAGGTCTTCTTCAGCATAAGGCTATCAATGACGTTTGCGGTCATTGCACGCCAGCGGTGTCCGAACCTCAAGCAATTGATTTTTGCAGAATCTGTGCCGATTTCTCTACGTTTCTATGCTTGTCTGTTGCGGTGTGATATTCTAGGTGCCGTGATGTCTCCAGGCAGTCCGAAACTATAGTTCATTCACGGTTACTTCGAACTTTTCTGAAGCCCTGCTTAAGTTCTACTTCCAGAATATTCCTCCGCTTCATGAAATCTAAGCTTAACCGAGTCTATAAAACTGCACCGAAGGGACAGCGTATCGAGTTCGTGCGCACTCAGTATAATAATATTTTGCATTACTTTATTCATGCGTTGGCCGAGTGAAACTGTGAAAGTATAAGAAAAGTAAATAATTTAAACAATTTGTCATTTTACACTTTTATGCATTAAAAAAACAGAAAGAAAAATAAACAAAGTTGTCACAAATTATTACCCAAAACTTTTATTCGGCGTTAAGTTATGGAACTACTTTCCATCCATCGTTACCAACTTAACTGGGCGCATGCCACTCAGTGAGTCTGTTAAAATGTTTGCGGGCAGGAGCAGTGGTTTTTTCCTAAGGTTGATTTCAAAAGTACTCACTTTATCGTGAACAGCCTTTAGGCATTACCATTATTATTTTCATAATAATTACAAACGAATTATTCTAATTTATAAGTGAATTACAAATAAAATTGTAATTTAACCACAAATACGGTAGTTTCATGTCTACACAAGTAAGAACGCATATGATACATGTATATTTAAGAAACAACGAAACACGCCATTAATTGAGTGGGGTGATTTAATCAAAGGTCTGATTTTTAAAATGTTTTAAGGGACAGCGAATATACAGTACTTCATGTTTGGTATTTTCGAGAACAGCGTAGATCGTGTAACTATCTTTATTAAAGTGAGTTTAATTTCCGTTTGGTCGTATAATTTCCGTTTGTGCGAATAAATAGTGGGCACTTTCAAAGTATAAAATAATATATATATATAAACAATACTGCATTGGGGGTCACGGCGGCTGAGCGGTTAGCCTGCTCGCCTACCACCAATGCGATCCGGGCTCAATCCCCGGCCGTGTCACTCCGGATATTCGCATGTGGGAATCGTGCCAAACGATATCGTTGGTCGACGGGTTTTCTCGGGGATCTCCCGTTTCCCCTGCCCTCTCATTCCGGCGCTGCTCCATACTCACCTCACGTGTCGCCCTCATCGGCTCTCAAGACCTCGATGTTAAGAGCCGCTCGAATTTCTTCACTCACAATACTGCAATGAAGAGAGATTCATTTAAAACCTTGTGTATCAGCATTTGAACGTTTCTGTATGTAGTTCTTAGTATTTTATGTCTTTTTACATATCATTCTGCTGCATGAAAAATTTCTTTTGTGTGTGCCTAATGACTAGTTTATATGGTGACACTATTAACAAAAATCTTCTCTTTAATGAGCCTAAAACAAAAAAGAGTAGCCTTTTAGTGGCCAGTAATTTAGGAAATACATTTTTAAAGAGATGGGCGAGACACAGAACTTCAATTCATAATTAGCTACAAAAATTATTTTCAGTGCGTTAAAATGTGCGCAGTTAAAGCCAAAAAAAAAAAAAATGTTTCACAGTTGATTTTTAAACTTTGGTTTAATTAATATATTTAGCCGTAAAAATAAAACTATTTAATGTTTATGGTACTTTTTTAGATTTCGCTATGAAGTTTTTAGCATACCACAAAATCTGAAGATGTTTAAAAACCAGAGATACCTACCATTTAAATTACACAAGTCATTTCGTTTACTTGCCGAACAGTTATCTATATTTTTTGAACTTTTATAGAATTTAATACTGCTATAGCACATACTGAGTGAAGTCCCAAATCGAAATAAGTATAAATATTCATAAACCTTCGGATATTTTCCTTGAGAAAGAAAGAAAACGTTAATTTAACTGTATGTACTTGTGTGAATGGCTCTAGAACATGCAAGTTGATACTGCAAAACAACATTAATACTAAGAAGTTTGATATACAAATTGTTTTTTTCCCTTAGCTTTTATGTAAATGTTCGACATGCAGGAATATTGAATTATTCATAATGTATTCGAAAAATGTAATTTTATATTGGTTTCTTAAACCAAAAAATTACAGTATCTACATTTAAAATGTAAATAAAATATATTTATATATATGATGTTTTTACGTATTACACAGTATTCCAAAAAATTGTATTTAAATTAGTTAGTTTTATTATACCGGGCTAATTAAGACATCTCCTTTTTTGTCGGTAAGCTAATCGTATGCCGTCTTAGAAATAAAACATTTACTTACATCTAAAAAATGACACACACGTCTATAACACTTGTTTCGAACTCAGAAGCTCATGGTGTGAAGGATTCAGATTGACGACCTCTGGATGCAGTGTTACGCAAGATGACTAATCGAGAAACCTCTCTCCATAAGAACCTGGCATCTCTGAAGCTAGTACGTTATCTCTATAGTCCTTTCGGGGTTACTTCAAACTTTTCTGCAGCCCTGCTTAAGTTCTACTTCCAGGATCTTCCTACGCCCCACGCAAACAAAGCTGAACCAAATCTAGAAAATTACACCAGAGGGACAACGCACCGCATTCGTGCGCACTCAGTTTAATAGTATTTTTCATAAGAACTATTTCTTACTAGGTACTACCAACGCATCTATCTTATCACTGTCTCTGTTCGTATTAATTATAAACGAGTTTATAATTTACTGAGAAAATACAAGTAAAATTTCAATGCAACCAAAAATAAGGCACTTTTATAACAGAGAAATATAGCGCTTGTGAAACATGGCATATTTAGGAAATAATCGAACATGTCACACGTGGGGTGATTTTCCTTTTTCGAACGTTTGATTAAAAAACTGTGAAAAAAAAAAACCGTGAATAGACTGTAACTATAAATATTCAGCCCTGACAAACACAACCGTAGTGTCGGAAGGAACAATGCTCGAGATCTCGTGTGCTCTGCACGCGAGCCGTAATGCGCTACGCAATCTTAGGGTGCTATAAAGAGGGAGCGAGGGTTGAAAGGGGAGAATAATTATGTACTTTTATTCCTCACGTGCATTTACGTCGATTGTTTTTCAAATTAAGGCGATAAATAATCTGCCGTGCGTTATTGATTTCGCAGTTTCTTTCGTTTCCACCAGCATGGAAGCGTATTCATACTCTTGTTCGCCTTTTGTGTTTGTGCCTAAGAGAGACGTTCGTTGCACTTAGCTGTGGACCTAAAATACACGAAGACCTGCTCTGAATACATGTCCTATATTTCGATGTGATGAAGTCGATTTCTGCACTTTTCCGATTCCGTTCCAAAACTCTGTCTTGCCAGTGTACTGTCATTTCGCGATAAGATTCTCGAACCCATGGCCCGTAACAAATTAAAAACTAAATATTTAATAAATGGCTTTAAAAGAACAGAGCATAAACTGAATCACGTACAAAATTCTTATTTTCTAATATCTGGAAATAAGGTGTGGAAATCATTAATTAATACTAAGTAGTCAATATATAATCAATTATTTGAAATTAATGAAAATTAAAGTTAAAAAATGTGAGGTTAGAATTTAAAATTATGATTATAAATCAATTTAGAATTGCATATTGTCACTATACTTGTCGAGCAGTGAATTCGAATCTCTCCATTTTTTATTATACCTCAAAGTTCTGGTTCGGAAGGTCAGTGGTTCCGAAACTTATTGAATCGAAATGTTTCGTCAGTGCTTCTACTCTAGGTAAAATTAAGTTTAAAACTATATTAGATGTAAGCTAGAAGCTGCAACACATCGGGAGTATATGTAAAGTCCACTGGGAAAATTCAGTTGTACAGTCACTAGACAAAACAAAGTAGGACAACATGTCGGTCACGTTTCGAAGTGTCTGAACAAAAACCAACGTCTCGGTTGTTTCTGAGTTGTGTGACGAGATTACAAAAATGAAGTATTCCAATTACGCATCTTAAACGTTTAATAACGAACTTTAACTGATTACGATAGTGACTTATGACAGTGCTAATGTGCAATGTGGGGATAGATTGGAAGTAACTTAAGAGGTATTATCTGTTACGTTTCCAAACGTTTTATATTACTTTATTTTTCAATAATCTCATGAAGTCCTCACAACTTTTAATTGACCTCCACGTAAAGCTTAAAAAAAAAAGTGTACATGTAGTTTCCTCCACTATAAATTTAATTATTTCTGACCAATCAACTAAAATAGTTAGAAATTGCTGGCTGTTAATGTTTAAAAGTCAGAACCAGTAATTTTTAATTTTTAGTTGTCGGTCATCAACTAAGGTATTCGTAATTTATAAACGTATGTAATAGCAATGACATTTTTAAATCGCGTAGATAAATACAGTGAAACAAATTGAGTGTCGCCATTTAAGGCCAGGCTTCACCATGCATGGGCGTATAGGGAATCGAAGGCTAAATTCGGACAAAGATCTCTGTCGTTTTTGTGGTAGTAATTTTAACTGAAAATTTTCTGTTAGAGATTGAACTCATCTAGATTTATAAACCTTCAAAATGTATTATTATTTAGTTTTTCGAATGTACGTTCGCAATATTTATAACATTGACATTTTTATAAATAATTAAAAAGTGAATTTAAAATTTAAAAATCAGAATTTGAACGGCCTACAAATGTAGATGCGTTCAAATTCCAACAAAAAAACTTTTTTAGAAAATACTAGCACAAAAAATGACTGGCAGATCTTTGTCCGAATTTAGCCTTAGATTTCCTATACGCCCATGCATGGCGAAACCTGGCCTTAAACATACACGGTTTCCCGTAACAGCTCTAAATGCCAGATGTGTGCCTTGTCCGTAGAAGCAAGAGAGGCATTTCATATCCAAGCTGGAGTCGCCTTTGGCTTGCCCTTTCTCCAGAACCTCAAAAAGAACTCGCGGGCAGGCGGGGGTTCGTAGGTGTACTGAACTAACGAGTTTTCCCTCGGCGAAAGTGCAGACGTCTGCAACCGCGAGAAAAAAATGCGGGCTGTTCTCCATTCCTCTCGCATGCACCGACGAGCATCTCTACCCCGGGGTCAGAAATTAAAAAGGTGGCCATTTTTAATTTCCTCCGTCTCTTCGTTCCCAACCCCGCTCCTTCTCTCCACCTACCGCGGCAGTTAAATGAGGGAAGGGGGAGGGTGTGAGGGTAGCAACGTGCCCGGAATTTGCGACGCCGAGATGTGGTCATTCATCAGCGCTCCTTAACTCGGGCGGCGGTACCTTCACGACTAATTACTCGTGCTCCGAGAACGGTAAACATTGCTTCCCTCTCCCCTCCTCTCTCTCTCACTCACTCACTCTCTGCCTCTTCCATTGTCCCTGTCTCTCTCCGGCCTTTCGCGAAAGCGAGCCCGGGGTTTAATTTGGCTACCGGGCGCGAGGGATGGGTTTGGCGCGCCCGCCCGCTGAAAATATCTTCCGCGCCCGTCCACGAGCCGGGGTTGCTGAAAAGCGTGGGAGGGAAGGAAAATGATGACCAACCCTCGCGTCGAGGTTTACGTCTTTCACATTCCTAACGGTTGTATCAACACAACGGGTACGGAAATGAGCGGCGGTGGAGAGGGTTCCTTGGGGAGAAGGAAGGAGAGAATTTCTTGACACGCGAGTGAGCAAATCCCGCACCCCGTGCTCCCACCCTCCACGGTTCCGCGAAACACCCCCTTGGAGAAGGGAGGGAGGAAATGAGCGTAGCGCCTTGCTCTCTCCCCGGAGTAATTGCTTCCATGATTGCGGGGTGTTGGCGGGGGTGAATGGGTCGGGGGAGGGACGAGGGGTTGTCTCCGAGGAAGAGACCCGGGTCTTACAGCTGTTGCCGACCCCGCAATGCGATGCTCAGACGCTGTATTGTGACTTCGTGTACTCGCGCCCACGCACCGTCTAAGAGGTCTGGAACGCGGGAGGGAGGCTCCGTGATTACGGAGACACGCAGAGCTCGTAGAGTTGAGCAGAACCGACGGAGGGTCGAGTGACATGTCTTGCGCGGTCGGAGGCGGTGGAGAAGTGAATCGATGCCACGTCCTCTTCCCCAGCTCCTGTCACACTGTCAAAATGAATCAGATAATTTCGACTGTACTTGAAAATTTCCCCCACTGTCTAGTTTTGTTTCTGGCAGGATCTGGTCTGAATTTTCATTTATCGGCTGTTCGCGATAAAGTGAGCACTTTTGAAAGCCCTGCTTAAGGTGTGCTGATATGCACGATGTGTATTCTTCCGCCTTATGTAAAATTAACATTGCTAAGGGCTTCATCACTTTACTCATGCGTCGGTCATGTGAAACTGTGAGATTATTAGAAACGCGATATTTTACAAATATGCTCATTTTTACATTTCGACGCAAAAAAAAAAAAAAACTGAAAGCGAATTTAAGTTATCACAAATGGTTACCTAACACTTTTCATTCGACATTAATATGTGCAACTCTATATTTCTTCCATCGTTAAGAACTTTCCTTATCGCATGTCACTCAGTGCGCCCGTTAAAATATATGAAGGTAGGAGCAGTGACATTTTCCTAACGTGATTTCAGAAGTACTCATTTTATCTTGAATGGCCTTTACCAATCATTTCGAAAGTGAGATACTGTTGTATTTCCGTGCAGGCCACTGTAGAAAATTTGAACTAATATTGTAATTTATTTTTACTGCTTTGGTAAATTTTAATTTTATTCAACAAGAGATATTTCCTGTTAAATGATATATAATGCCTCTTATCTCTCATTATTATTATTGTGAATTAATAAAAATAGCACTCATGCACGAAGAGCTTTTATATATATTGATAGCTTCACAATCTGATTTTGATTCCGAAAGTCGTACTTTTTTTTTCTTTTTTTTTAGTGACATGATGTTGGAAAAGGCGATTTTTGTCGCATACGATTCTGATTGGCTGAGCCCGTCACACATCGACGAAATTTTAAAACATGTCCAATATTCTAAAAGTTTGATGGCAACTACCACCATCCAACTTTTCCTGAAAAATAAAAATGGCGGCGGAAATGACGTTTCAGTAACGTGCGAACCATTAAATTTTATTTCACCAAACTTGTTGGAAAAGTTCGAAAGTTTGACAGGGTCTTCAGCGATGATGGACATGGCAGAGTTGCAAATCCAAATGCCACTGATATAAGAAAATGACGAATAATAATGATGAGGTAAACATGTAGTTTGATTTTCATCTGCGCATGTCCCCAAATGTGACAACAGATCTGCCAGTACAACTATCAAAATAGCGTTATTCGGTTAAAACGACTGTTTACGTTTGGTTTCATTTACTGATCCACGCTTCACATAAACAATCATTTGCAATTTATTATAGTGGCATAAAAAATTGGACACGGGAATTATGATAAAGTTTCAAATGTCATATGATCCGAACCACGCGATTTAGACACTGCAAAGGAAATAAATATCAGTTCAATTTTTGTACTCGTAAATATATTATTTTGCATCTAGCGTAAACTCTCTGCTTCATATTATCGGGCAAGATGGCGTAATGTTAACGACACGGACTCTCACTCAATAGAACCGAGTTCAGTTCTCGGTCCCACAATTCTGATTTTGGTTCTAGATGTTTTTCTTGTTCCAAAAACACTTCAGGCGGTATTCCTGATGGCTCCTTAGTCAAGAACATTGCCTATTTATTCCACCCTGAATGTCAGAGAAATTTGTTCCCTTTATAATTATCGTAATCAACCAGAGTAGTATGATAAAGTTCCTTTCGGGACATGCATCATGTATCGGATCTCCGATTCGTCCGCCAACTTGGTAGGCCGGCGGCCATGTTGGTTGACGTCCTGGGACAGCCATGTGATAAAATTACCCGTTTCACTTCTAAAACCACTTTCAAAATTAATTCTTTTACAAAAATTACATTTTTCACCAACAAATTTCCAAACAAAAAATATGGAAAAATGAGGAAAGTGTATTTGAAGCTCCTCGAAGCAAGAACCGAAAAATCCTGAGTCAGAGCAAGAGGACTAGAGGCTACTAGCGGAATGAGCCACGTAATCTTAATCCTCGGAGCCGGACATGAGGACTCGAGACTAGGAGCCTAGTCAAGAGGACTGGGTAGGATCAGCAGACCTGGCACTCTCCACTGGCCGAAAATACTGCACCAATCACGTCCACAGTCCACTATCACCACCCCTCCCCTCTTCACATCCCACTTCACTATCACTTCACCCAATCCCTTCCTCCACCACCTGCGAATTATTATAAAAAATAAAAGTATTCAGAAAAAAAATCTAACAATATAAAAATATAGTGCTATAGGCTGTTCACGGTAAAGTGAGCACTTTTGAATGCCCTCATATTCCGAATAACAGTCAATAAATGTATCTTATTTTAGCCTTAGACGTAAACTTTCGAGTGCAATGCAATATATACATTGTGTTTATTACTTACATGGCAATATTTATATCAAAAGGTGGTTAAAAGATGAGAAATGGGGGAAAGATAAAGGAACTAGGGCCTCAAAAGTGTTCACATTACCATGAGCAGCCTATAAACTTATACATATCCCACCACCCTCAACTCACACCATTCCCATCCCCACCCCTTCCAATCATAAAAAATGTAAACATCTAAAGAAAATATTTAAAAATTGAAACATGTCAACCTCACACTTGTTCCACCACACTACTCTCACCCCTCCCCCAAACCAACCCATCCTAATAATAAAAATCGAGAAAAATAGCACGAAATCAAATATCTAAAAAAAAAGAACATATATTACCCTACACTACCCCTACCAATGCCACTACTCTCACCTCGCCCGTCTCCAACCCCCTGGAATTTATTATAAAAAACTATAAAAAAATCTAAAAATCGAAGAACATATGGTACCCTGTGACAATTGACTCCTGACCTTGATTTTGACCCCTGACCTTGACCTAGACCTAGGACACTTGACCCCTGACCTTTACCTTGACCCATGGCATTTACCTTGGACCTTGACCTTGGACCTTGTACCTTGACCTTAGCCCTTACCTTGACCTCTGATATTTACCCCTGGCATTGACCTATGACCTTTACCCTTGACCTCCTGGACTTGATTTTGACCTCCTGGACTTGATTTTGACCTCCTGGACTTGACCTTAACTTGATTAATTTGACCTTGAACTTTGACTTTGACCCATTATCTTTGACATTGACCTATTACTTATACACATGACCCATTACCTTTACACATGACCCATTACCTTCGCACATTACCCATTACCTTTACACATGACCCATTACCTTCGCACATTACCCATTACCTTTACACATGACCTTGACACCTGACCTTTATATACCTTGACACCAGTGACCTTGAAATTAAATATTGTATAAAATGTAAAACATTACATAAATATCGTAAAACATATGTTACTCCTCACCTCCACCACCAACCCCTCCACAAAAATTAATCAATGACTTTATGTAACAAAAATTATCATTCCACCCGTACCAATCATTCATGTATGCTTATTGGCAACTAAATTCGTACTTTATCACATATTTTGCCAGTAATGGTAACTATAGAAAGTGGTAGATATTAATTTTTTTATCTTCTTCCACCTGAGAGCTCCTGTGTCATCCATTTTCATTTTTCTGGTGACTCCGAAATAACATTTACTACTTTACCAATAATATTGAATAAAAATTGAAAGGTAAATCTTTAAAAATAAGTAAAACAGAACATATATTTTAAAATGTATTAAAATGATTTGAGGAAAGACATGAACCCTTTAATAGAAATATTTATATAGATTGTCCTCTTCCATGGAGAGGTCACATCTAGATGTCTGCTTCAGCGATCCAGGAATTCAAGCAGATGGGGAAACACCACCACTTGGCATACTCCCTTCCATTACCTTGCGTGAGCACCTTCTCGACCAAATACACATTCGGAAACTTCGTCGGCTGGATCTCCTCGGTGTAGAAACCTTCACTGATAGGTACACTGTTCAGATCTGTGAGATTTTAGATGTTTGAGATCATGGATAGTAGACAACAGTCTCAATGATATAACAAAGATTGCAGTTCTGTAATGATATAACGTATCTCGTTAATGTGCGAGATATCATCTTGTTGGAAAAAGATCAAATGTCTGAGTCTTATCAACAAGTTCATTCGAGTCTTCGGTAAACATATAGAATGTATCCTCAGCATCATCTGTCTTCCCAATTTCTCTCTTTGCAGTAGATGAGCGAGCGTTCTTGACGTCTTCTACCTTCTTCACACCACTTGTCGAAGGAAACTTGGTGAAATGTGTGGCAACGTCGAGAGAATCATCATCATTCTGATCAGATATTTCGTCAGCACTGTCTTCATAGTCGTTATAATTAATGCTGTCTTCAAGATCTTCACCTCCTGTTTCATTCTTAATATCAAGTTTATTTTTCTTTGTAGAAGCCGCATGATCATCATCATCAGTATTTAGATTCCACGACCATTTATTTCAAGTTCGTCGACCCTACAGGAAAGTCTTACTAGTGTACATTCCACACAAACAGAATCTACTGTACCCATTACATCTTTAGCATTAACTGTCTCATCTTTATCCCTGACGAATCGGTACCCGCCGATGCAACATGGAGTATTGGCGTCATCAATTTCTGGCACCCAGTCGGCAAACCTTTGCAGATCTCGATGTCTTCCTTCAATTATCGCCTTGCATTAACTGAATGACCAATGTCGTAATGCTTCATTGCGCAAAAAGGACTCTTTGTACAGATGGTTCTCACATGTCGCCCAGCATAGCACATTTTGCTGAAGATCTTTCCTCAGTAGCAACATTGTTTTCGATGTAATTTTCCAGCAGTGGGTTAAGGTACATCAATATAGGTAAGCCCTATACTAGAATTCGTACAATCATTGGCTTGCATCGTATTAATGACAGAACTGACATTACTCTACAACAGCAACTCCTGTATCGACATTGCCTAGGTCCTGCTCCATATATAAACTTACTAAAATATTTCGTCAATGAGATTTAAGCATTTTTATTCGTCCATTCAACCTTACATTTGATCTATTTCCTTGATCACATTGCCACGCACTTACATCTTCAACAGTTTTGTCCAGACAAGTTCTTTGCTGAGCTTGAACTAATGCTCTGCAAATTACCCTTAAGTGATCCCCAAAAGACCCTAAAAAACCCATCCAGTTCCGCAATTGACCAATTCTTCTTTGCAAATGACATATCCTGCTCGGAAAGAACCCCTCCTACTGTGCAAATGACACTCATACTCCGCAGTTGACCCCTCACACAATCCAGGCTTCGCATTCATGTAGTGCTTTGCTGGTTTTTTTATGTTGTATTTCTCTGTAGTCGGGTAGAAAGAAATCAGCAAATGCCTGTTTGCCACGTGGATTGAGCCCACTTGTTCTCAGCTCTAGATGATTTATTGAAGCCAGAATCCAAACAAAACCCTTGGAATATATTTCTTCTTCCTCTTGGCATATCTTGTGTATACTATAGCCAACATCGCTTTTTATTAGTTCTACATAATACATACAGCTACATTCGAGGTAGTGAAGGCTCTAGTACGATATTCGGCATCGTGGGCCTCTGGTTTCGTAAATTTATTCAAGTCACATATTGCATTTTACACTGCCATATTTTTCAACCTCACTGATTAATTGGTTTATGATATTAGGTTTAATTATTTACAGGAATGGGTAAACATCTTTATATTTATTTTACATAGTTGAGTTATCTATGAACACCCCTAAATGCAGATCAATTAACATTAGGCTTCAACTTGTTAGCACTGATGTAGGTTGTGTTGTAAGGTTAAGTGACCGTTTATGTAAGTCACGGCTCCATGTACGTCAGGGTCAAAGGCAGGCTTTCATATTCACAACTCATCTTTGTTGCATGACGAGAGTCTCCTTCCAAATCAATGGTTTCAGAACAACCTCCATTTTCGTGTACAAAATCAATCTTTTTACAGTAGAGTCCGTCTTCTGCTCACAGAAGGCATCCCGTAAAAAAATTTTAATGTAAAAATTTTGAAAGCCTCTGAGAAAACCCATATACTTAATTGCTTCAGAAAAAACATACAGATACCTACATAACTGTGACGGTGTTTGTCAACACATACAGGACGAGGTCTTTGTATCAACTGCTTCCTGTATGTAGGTGTTTTAAGTATTAAAACAGCTGAACCCCCCCCCCCCCAATGATGTCAAAATAGGGATTTGGGTTGGTTTCAGCGAAAAGGTTTGAAAATTATTCGTTGTATTAGTTTTTATATCAAAATTAACCATTTACATAGCTTCCCTCCAAAATTTTATAATCTTTATAAGTTATGTAAAAAATATTGATTTCAGACTGATTACATTTTGTATAAAAGTGTCTAAAAAATAATTCTGTTTAAAAAACTCCCCTCCCCCCCCACCCCAAAAAAAATCTACATTTTTACAAGATTGCATCTCTTTCCAGCTATATGCAGGTTACATATAATTATTTTGCTTTAAACCATACTGAACTAAAATGGCAGCAAGCCCCTCCCTTTAAAATGTTTACGGGACAGCAGTTCCTGCTCAAGTGAAAACCCTGTGCTGTCTCGCCGAATCTAGGCGAGACACCTGTATTTATATTTTATTTGAGATCGTCTAGAACATTACAAGATCTTCGCTCCGTCGATATCTGAAGTTCTGGAAGGGGCACCCTAGTGGTGCGTGACTGGCAGGCTGGCGTCACGTGGTCAAGGTGACGTACGAGGGAGGGGAAGGTAGTCTTATATTTCGTGAGCGCCACCCGCCCCGCAGCGCCCATATTTGCAAACCAGTAGGCCCGCCCAGCGGACGTGAGGCGTGGAGCTCGTCAAACACACCCCAGTCGCAGCGAAGATAAGCCGTCCCAAACGGCCAACATTTTCTCAACTTCATGTGGCACCGTCGGTTTGACTTTCGTTCGATGTGCAGGGATAGCCGTCACATAACAAAAAATATATTTTTAGAATTTTCTTATATATATATATATATTTCTTATATATATATATATATATATATATATATATATATATATATATATATATATATATATATATATATATATATATATATGAGAGAGGGAGAGGGAGAAATTAATTTTTCTACCACAAACACAGCGCTTCGTCTCCAACGAAGCTGAAGATGGAGGCTTCGCCATTATCTGGGTGTCCTGGTGAGGGAAATACCCTCAGCTGTTGGTGTGATGCATTTGAATGTACATTAGCATTAACCAAATAGATTCTCCACCTAAAAAAAAAATCCATATTGTCCCCTTATGGAGGTCATACAAAGTATAGGGTGAAACGTAGACTGACAGTAGACACTATTTTTACTAATACGTGTGTGTGTGTGTGTATATTATATATATATATATATATGTGTGTGTGTGTATATATATATGTGTATATATATATATATATGTGTGTGTGTGTGACCTTTAAACCTACAATGTTTGCATCATATCAAACACACTGTGAACAATAAGTTATGTTGCGTTAAGAGGGGCGAATTAAATATGCTGTTTACTATTAAGTTACTGTTATTACTTTATGCCATGCCACGCTATATTAAATTAAAGTTTGTTTATTCTACTTGAACTACCAGAACATCTGCCCCTTATTGTTGCCGAAGGCTGCTCGTCATGTCTTCTCGGCTATGGCGGTTCTCGGCACAACCTCTGCCGCTCCATCTTGCGTCTCCGATGCCTGGCTGTGGTAATAACTTTCTTCATGCCCTCGGCCGGAGCTAAATACTCGCCGTGGATATACAAACATCTCCGTGTTTCGAAAATGTATCGCTGCTTGTGGCCTCGCCCTGAATGCTGCTGTGCGTCGCGTCTCTATGTGGGCTGGCGCGTTAGGGAAGTGCTAGAGTCAATCTTACCCAGGTCCACAACAATATAGGGGAATAACCTTACCACCAAAATAAACAAAACACGTCAGCTTCGTTTGTAACGAAGGTGAAGATGGTGGCTTGGCCTCCATCTCCGAGGCCGCCTGATTTTTGTGGTAAAATACACAAATATATATATATATATATATATATATATATATATATATATATATATATATATATATATATATATATATATTTGTATTATTATGTAGGTAGTTGCATGTTTTATTGTGTTGCAAATAAGTATGTGGATTTTTACAGAGTGCCCCCACTTTTTTTTACATTTAAAATATTTGACATGTTGCCTTCTGTGAGCAAACACCGGGCTCTTGACTGTAAAAAAATTGAATTTTATAAACTAAAATGGCAGTTGTTCTAAAACAATCGATTTGTAAGTGGTCTCTCGTCATAGAGCGAAGATGAATTTTGGATAAAAATATCTGCCTTTGGCCTCAACGAACATGGAGCTGCGACCTGCATCAATTGATACTTGATTGTACAACTCAACAAATCTCAATGTTCTGCGAGCTGAAGCATAATGTTAATGGTATTTTCCTGAAGCGATCTGCGTTCAGGGGTCTTCTTAAATAATATGTTTAATCGAATATGTAAATTACATCTAATTTGTTTGCTCGTTCCTGTCAAGAATGAAACCTAATATGATAAACCAGCTCATCAATGAAATGGAAAAATACGGCTGTGTAAAATGTAATATGTGGCTGGATTGTAGTTATATGAAACCATAGCCCCACGATGACGAACACTTTATTAGAGCCTTCAATACCTCCAATGTAGTTGTGTATAATGTAGACCTAATAGTAAGCACTGTTGCCATAGTATTCACAAGTTATGCCAAGACGAAGACGTAATGGATTCCAAGGGTTCGAGTTAGATCCTGTATTCAGTAAATCATCTAGAGCTGAGAACAAGTGGGCTCAATATTCTTGGCAAATAGGTAATTGTTGTTTTCCTTCTACTCGACTGTGTATAATTACAACATAAAGAACCAGCAAACCTCTACATGAATCCGAAGCTTGGATTGTCTGAGAGGTCAGTTGCAGAGTGCGAGAGGTCAGCTGCATAGCATGTAGTGTCATTTGGGAAACAGGAGGAGTTATTTGCGGAGCATGAGTGAAAGCTAAGCGAAGAACTAGTCTGGACGAAACTGTTGAAGATGTAACTGCATGGTAATGTGATTAAGGAAATAGGCAAAATGTAATGTTGAATGGATGCATAAAAATGCTTAAATCACACCGACGACATATTTTACTAAGTTTATACATAGAGCAGTACCTAGGCAATGTAGATAAACGAGTTGCTGCTGTATAATAATCTTGGTTTTTTCATGAATATGATGCAAGCCAATGATTGTACAAAGTCTAGTATAGAGATGTACCTTAGCCCACTGCTGGAAAATTACATCGAAAACAGTGTTGCTACTGTGGAAAGATCTTCAGCAAAAACGTGGCATGCTGGGCAACATGTGAGAATCACTTGTATAGAAAGTCCTTTGTGCGCGATGAAACATTGTCATTAGTACTATGCAGTTTATGCAAGGCGATACATTGAAGGAACCCATCGAGATCTGCAAGTTTTCATCTCCTGGGAGCCCGAAATTGATGACTACAATACTCCATGCTGCATTGGCGGGTACTGATTCGACAGGCGATAAAAATGAGACAGTTAATGCTAAGGGTCGAATGAGTGCCGTTGATCCTGTTTGTGTGGAATGTACACTTGCAAGACTTTTCGTGAAGTCGACGAACTTCAAAATAAACCGTCATCTCTCTAAATACTGATGATGACCATGTGACTCCCGCAAAGAAGAGTAAACTTGATATTGACAATGATACAGGAGGTGAAGACGATCACAAGGACACCATGAATGATAATGACTATGAATACAGTGTTAATGATGTATCTGATCAGAAGGATGATGATTTTCTCGACATTCCCACACGTTTCACCAAAGAGTTTCCTTTGACAAGTGGTGTGAAGAAGGTAGAATGCATCAATAATGCTCGTTGATTTGCTGCAATGAGAGAGATGTAGAAGGCTTAATATGCTGAGAATACATACTACACGTTTACCGAAGACCGAAATGAACTTATTGAGAGACCCGGCCATTTGATCGCTTTGCAACCACATTAACGAGAGAACTGTAGTATCAGTGTTATATCTGACGAGACTGTTGACTACTATCCATGATCTGAAACATCTGAGATCTCAAAGATCTGAACAACATTCACATCCATGGAGGTTTCTACACCAAGGAGATCCAGCTGGCGAAGTTTCCATATGTATGTATTTGGTCTAGAAGATGCTGAAATGAGGTAATGGAAGAGCAGATATCAAGTGGCAGGGTCCCCCCCCCCCCTCACTACAATTCCTGGGTCGCTGAAAAGTACATCGAGAGGTTAACTCTCCATAGAAGAGGACAAAGTATATGAAAACTTTTATTCAAGGAGATATGTATTTCATGTCATTTTTTTTATTAAAAAAATGCTGTGGTCTATTGATTTTTTAATTATTGAAGTTATAACTTTAAATAATATTTGTAAACTTTAAAATATTTATATTTTTAGTCGCAAAAATAAAATGGAAATGGACGATATGGGAGCTCTCCTGTGGCATATTCGCAGTGAAATTCACTACTCTAGTGAGCGAGTGAGTGAAGAGGTTTGGGTGGCTCTTAATGAAAAAAAAGGGGGGGGGGGTTAAAACGAGAGATACCTGAGAAAATCCGCTGGCCAGCAGCGTCGTCCGGCACGCTTCCTACATGCGAAAATCCGGGAGTGACCTGGCCGGGGATTGTACCCGTTTCGCTTTGGTGGGAGGCGAGCAGGCTAACCGCTCAGCCACCGTGACCCCTCAACTACTCGAATCGGTGAAAATGGTTTCACTTAGAACTGGTGAAAAACCACTAGTTATTTCAGATGAAAAATCTCACTGATTGAATAAGGGACAGCCAACTACATGCGGTGGATCAGATATTGATTTTTTTTTTTCAATTTAGCTAAATATTATGAGATATAAACACGTTTACTATAGTATCTGTTTATATTGTACAAATTAACGTAACCCATCGCACCTCTTCCAGATCGTCGGCTTGCCAATCGAGCCACTAAAACAACATGAAGTAAAAGGCGGCAAATATATGTATTATAATTGTTTATCGACAATATGTAGCTTTATAACGTATGCCCTTTTTTGTTTTTAGTTTTATCAATAGCATTAGAATTGTTTAAAACAAAATAGTACGCATGAATGCACTCACTTAACTACATTTAACACAGTTTAGACTTTCAAATCGAGAGCCATGATGATTAAGTCAAAACGAAATGAAATATGTAAACATGGAATGAAAGACTGTATGTTAACGTCGCCTCGTAAAATGGTATCATAAAAACAGAAACTCGCATAAAAAATGATTGGTTTTATTAGTAAATGGATCGGTATTTCATTTGTTACACATTGTTTAACTGATCCATCAATCAAAAACAATTCACTGAAAAACAGTGAATGAAATGATTGATGAATCTGAGGAAAATGTCTCTGATAATTTAATAAGTAAAGGAAAACTGTCATTATTTACAAATAGGCCTAAATTAGTTAAATTGTCTAAAGTGGGCGTCGAATAAGTCGGGTGTTCTTGACTGATTCAAACAGTCACATTTTCACTGATTCAGATTTAGAATGTTATTCGGAATTGCTTCAGTGTATGTTGATGCCTAAAATGGCGCAAAGAAAGGAATTCCCGCAAAATTATATATGCAAGAAATGAATGTAATGATTAGTTGTGTGGCAATAATGTTGATACACAACGACTTTGTAAGCTTCCATAATGAAGAATACAAAATAAATTTTGCACGAAAAAGTAGTCTTAATGGTCTACTTAAGGCGTAGTAAATCATTTTCGTAGTTTAGTTAAATTAAAGTAAATTGTGAGGTTAGGCTGACTGTGAGAATGGAGATTTACTTACTCTTAAAATTCTCTTAGATATTCAGAGTTACCATTTCAAAACTCGTACTATGAACTAGTTTGCTTTTCACCCTAAATTAAATAGGCACTTATCAGAAGCTAGATGATCGTGCGGTGATTATAAGATACTCATCCTTGCGATTGTAAAGCTACGCTCAGAAAAGCTACTGACGGAAGAGACCATGACGATAGTACACTATCGACCAAAAAGTAATTGGGCACCTGTCCACAATGTTTGCTCGGTGGTTGTCACCCCGTTAGAATCTCGTAGGGCCACCTCTTGCGGCTATAACAGCATCCACCCTGTTTGGCATGCTCTCTACGAGCAGTTGCAGGACATCCACGGGGATTCGTCATCATTCCTCTTGCAACCATTCCATGAGTTGAGCAATGGATTTTGGCCGCGCCTGACGAGCCCTCACCTGGCGATCCAATTCATCCCAAAGATGTTCTATAGGGTAGAGGTCGGGGCTCTGGGCGGGCCAGTCCAATCGGCGAACATTATTATCTGTGTACCACTGCATAGTAGCCTTTGAAACGTGGCACCTGGCTTTGTCATCCTGGAAGTAACACGGGCCTATTCCGTAAAAACGCCACAATGTTGGGAGCATTTCATTATTCAGAATGTTACAATAGGCCTCTGTGTTCATGCTACCACGGAGAAACACCAGTGGCCCTCCTCCAAAGGCCGTGAAACAGCCCCACACCCCATCACTCCATCACCACCGAATTTCCTATTTGGCACTATACACTCCGGCAGAAGCCGTTACCCGGCTAGACGCCACACTCATACACGTCCATCGGACCGGAATAATGTAAACCTCGACTCATCACTCCACAGAACCGATTTCCACTGCTCCGGTGTCCAGTTGCGGCGGTCCAAACACCACCTGAGTCGCCGAGCTTTATTGCTTGTCGTGATATGGGGCTTATGTGCAGCTGCTCTTCCGAAATATCTAAGTCGGTGGGCCTCTGTACGCAATGTTCCAATGGAAACCGATCCTCCTGTTGCTACAGGAAACTCCTGTCGGATGTAGCCATGGGCTGTGCCCTTTTTTTTTTTTAACAATATCACGTTTCGGGGTTCTGCGATTTCTGTCGGTCAAGATTGGAGGTCATCCAGGACGTGCAGCATTGGCACAATGCCCATCGACCTTCCACTTACGCAGTGTGAATACGACCGTTGATTTGGGCCTGTTTACCTTCTGTGCAATCGCCCGGTTAGACAGCCCACTGAGATGGCAGCCCACAATCACGCCCTTATCGAAGTCCAATAGCTCTTTAACTTGTGCCATCTCCTTATCAACTGGTTCTACACCGGCCTGCAGCGTATGGCGGCCACACAAGTCAACTACGTACTGAACTACGTATCTTCACGGGTGCCCAATTACTTTTTGGTCGATAGTGTATATTCCGAACGACAAATTTCAAATTATTTCAGAGATAAATACACGAGCACCATGCCTTTGTATTTACTTCCACAAAATAAATCCATCTAATTTAGTAAAGAAAGCTGTGAAGAGTCTGCTGTGCAGGTAAATCAAAGGTTCGTCTTTTATTGAGTTCAGACCACATAGAATTATTTCACAAACAAACCTGTATAGGGGACGTAAAAATTAAATTTTCCGAAGTGCAATGGCGAAACTACGATTGTGTTTACAAACATTCTGGTTACATCAATTGCCTAGGCTATGCCACTTCGGACTCCAGCAAATATTTGTTCAACGCAATTGACGGTTTTTTTTCTACGTGGAGGTACTTATTTTTGTAAAAATCCTGTTTATCTTAAATTGAACAGTTCCTGCGACGTTTTTAGGACGTACTTGGCTGTAGAAAACGTCCAACTAGTCGTCATACAAGAATGAGAATTTTTGTATACCTATTTTCTAGTCTGCATCAGTTCCGTTAACATTTTGTATATAAACGTTGTCTGTATAAAACAGTTTAATTACAGTGACGCGACCACGAATATAAGAAAAACAGAAGCGAAACACTCCAGTTTTCCATCAAACAACACACACTTGTATTGGTATTTTAACTCGAAGCAAGTATTTCATTTTTTTTTTTGTTCTGAGCACGCGGTATTTGAAGTAACATTTATTAATTTTATTTTGCTGGGCAAACTAGCTTGAAGAAAATAGAAGTAAAAACGTGAGCCAGCTCACAAGAGAGAGATTTTGTGTAGACGGAAAAGGCTTTATTCCCAGTTTCAAGAGCTGCGTTACCAACCCTCTCTTCTCTGCCCCCCCCCCCCCCCCTGGGCTCTTCAGAAGAACACACCCTGTAGCATTAGAGCAACCTTTAGTGTTTAACGAACCTGCAGCTTCCATTGCAGCAGACCTGCCTGCGATCTCCACTCTAATTTCGTGTAGCTGCTGCTATTTCTGTTCGCCTCCGTTGCAGTACTAGCCCTCTCTTCTTGTTCGGCTTCTTTACCAAGATATTTTCATTAAACTTAGCAAACTTTTCCTTGTCAATGTCTTATTCAACTACGTTGTCAGGCACACAGCAATAACTTCGTCTAATGCAACACCACTGGCCATATCCATCCCAACTTCGAACCTCATAAGGGTAGTGGGATTTGAAGTAATATTAGAGACAAAGGTACCTCAATGCCTTTATTCAGTTTTTCTAGGCTCGATTTTAACGATTTTTGATGTAGAACTATATTAGCATCTTACTCTATTCACGGTTTCTTCGCACTTTTTCAAACAAACTTCTGAAAAATCACCCTAAATCATACTAAATATACCATGAATTACAAACGTTTTATACCTTTGTTAACATAAAAGCATATTATTTTTTGTTAGATAAAAATGTTATCCATATTTTATTAATGTATTATATTTAATCTATACTAAATATGAATAAAAACAGTTATAAAACATGTGTGTTGGCAGAGCGAAGTAAGAAATAGTTATTACGCAAAATATTATCACTGCCAAGTGCTCACGTATTCGGTGCGTGGTCCTTCTGGTGTAATTTTAAGTTAAGCTTTGGTTGCATGAGGCGGAGGAATATCCCGGAAGTAGAACTTTGGTTAGGGCTTCAGAAAAGTTTGAAATAACACCTAATGGATTTTACTTGTAACTGACTATGCTGCATCGTATCACCCATGGCGAACAAGATTCGAAAATAAAACATCTTAAGAGCTTATAGTATATTTGAAATAAAAATTTGTATTACAGACAATTAAAGTGTTACTAAACAATAGCAGCGCAAATAATTCGAAATCTACATTTCCATAAATTAATTCAATTAAACTATAAATTATATATTTTTTTAAAAAATGATATTGAAACAAATACTTTTAGAAAATAAATGTAGGATGTCTAATTTTCGTTAAACCATAAAGGCAGTAAGGCGTAGCGTTGATTATCTATATTGCCAGTTCAACTGGCCATGAGTAACGCCTCCTAGGAAATCGGAGATTGCCTTACTTTTTGAGAAGAGGCTCGAATTTAGAATCAGCTCAACTCTCTCTGTGTGCGCGTGCGTGCGTGTGTGTGCGCGTGAGCGCGCGCGGGCGCTCGGAAAACGTGAAACGATTTAGATTGACGTATGCGCAAATACGGTCCTTTACGCGCCGAGGATAGTCAGTGGAGAGTGTGATGAACTGCGGTGTTCGGCAAGTACTCCCGATGGATTTCCATTGTTGTAACTTCTCATGTTGACAACAATGGAAATACATTAAGAACACTTTAATACAAAACATAAATCGGCCACCCAGTGATCAATCACTTTACTGCACAATGTGAACGTAGGTAAGAAGCTCGAAGGCTCTAACAGAAAAGAAAACAATGAAAATATGGGATACGAGGAAAATAAACAAAACCTCTTAAAAGAGAAACTCAAATATAATTCACAAAACTTACAACAAAAGAATTATATGGAAGTAAGGAGCAGTATTAATACTAAGAGCCAGTAGGGGAAAATTTAAGAAACAAACCTGATCCGGAACAGAACCGCGCCGTGATTGGCCAGTACTCTGGCCAACCACAGGAAAGCTGCAAAACCACGATACCGTAATGAAAATAGTTCTACCAACTACGGTGGTTATTGGCGGCACCACTCTCTTTTATCCCGTACAGGCAGGGAAAAAGAGAGTAAAATTCAGCTATGGAAACAGCTCCCAGGCGCTACCCTGGGAATCCTGTACAAGAATGCTAGCTTTGCAGCATAAAGTATGTTTGACGGGTGCGGTGGGGGGAGGGGGTTAGCTTCTCCTCGCCTCCGCAAGCTGACAACCAACTGGGTGGCCAAGGTCCCTCACAAGGGACCGATCTACCCCCGCGCTGAGGGAGTAACGTCCCAGTGATGTAAAATGGCGGGACGACGACTGTGTCCGAAGAGACTGCAGAGAGTGATCGGGATGCCCACGGATGAGTGCTCCGGAGCACAGTAGAGTTACTACTGGTTATTCACGGTAAAATGAGCACTTTCGAAAGCATTGCTTAAGATTTACTTGTATGCTCGTTGTGTATACTTCGCCCAATGCCACGGACCATACCACTTTATACATGCGTCGGTCAATTGAAACTGTCAAATTATTAGAAAAGTGCATGTTTTACAAATCTGCTAATTTAAACACTTTGACGTAATTAAGAAAACGAGAAGCGAAAGGAATAATTGAGTTATCACAAATTGTTACCTAACACTTTTTATTCGACTTTAAGGCATGGAACTACTCTCCATCCATCGTTGCCAACTTCACGGGGCAAATGTCACTCAGAGCGACCATTAAAAAGCAAAAATATATTTCGGTTTAACTTTTTTTTTTTCATACATATGGTTTGTTATTTGGTGATTGCATATGTGTCACGTGGTAGCCCATAGGATTAGTTAACTTTGTAAATGTTGTCATCTATACAACTTAGTTAGTATTTGCTATAATGTATACAACCAAACAGAAGAATTCTGTATTTGACATCAATGTTTCACAAAATATGAATTATTGAATTTTTTTTATTCGAGGAATACGTACAAGGTGAACACTGTTTGGAACAGATATAAAACGATGCGTTTTTTGGGGTCCGACACCCTCAAAAAGATGATATAGCTGTGCGTTCAAGGTCAAGAAGCGAGGGAGCGATACGGGCGACACTAACACGAACCCCTAGCGCCTCATCGCTCCTACGCGCAAAGCGTACAGTGATTCCTACTGTGTACTGTGCAAATTATATCTGTAATTATATATGTGTACTGTGCGAATTATATCTCTAATTATATCTGTGTACTGTGTAAATAATATCTGTAATTACATCACAGTGGAATTATGTCATACGCGATTGAAGCCCACAGATTAAGCTACGTTCGTATAATCGAAAAATTTTTTTCTTCCCATTTAAGGAAACTACGTAGGCAAGCTTTAAAAATGCGATATCTGCCCGTTTTCACGATTTTCCCCCTATTATTAGATTTAATATGATATAATAAACCAGACGTTACTGATAACTAATAAGCCTATTTCCCTCTACATAGGTGCAAATAAATTTTATTGAAGTTCTTAAACGTATAGATGGTTCGTAGGTGTTGAGGTCTCATTGACGGCAATATCATTAGAGATGAAACCAGAAAGACGTGGAACAGTACCAATGCAATTAAAATGCACGATTGACTTACCCGGGATTCGAATTCAGAAAAACTCGTAAAATTAAGCTAGCAAACAATTAACTGCATCACGGAGGTAGGATTCGGAGCATAAATTTCGGATGTAATCAGTCTAATGTTTTAAATCACAGGGTTTCCTAACCCGAAATATTTACACGGCCATCATTTTGAAAATAGGTGTCTGAGCAACTAAAAACACACAAAGCTGGACTCGCAACCATCCGTATCATCCGTCAGTCGTCCGTCCGTCCGTCCGTCCGTTGGCCACGTGATCTTCAACCAATCGCAGGGTAACTTTTTTTTTTCTATCCTTCAATCCGTCAAATATATCTCTAACTTTCGACGGACCGACGGATGGACCACCGCCTTGTAATATCGTTACTTGAACATGGCTGTCGGAAAACAGTCACGTGCTTATTTGCCTGAATATTTTTTTTTCTTTTTAAATACACAAGGCAGTGAAGTTATTTACTTTTTTACGTTTCATCTTTGACTTGAACTGAAGACGACTTGTAGATTTTCGAAGGAAATACTGATAAATTATATTAGGGGAAGAGGATATATTTATGACATTCATTAGAAACATTCGTCTCTGCCCGAGTAAGTTTGTGTTGTTGGGTGGTAGCACGGAACATTTTCTGACTAGACGGATTGACGGAAGACGGACTGTTGTGAGTCGCTTTCAATTGACGGACGAAAAAACCGACGGATGACTGACTGACGGACATGCGACTGACGGACATGCGGCTGACGGTTGCGAGCTCAGTTTTAGTTTTCATAGCCTACCATAACGCTAATTTTGTGAACAATTTGGTAGAAATCGGTCGATTGGTACCCAAGATAAAGCATAAAAACCTAATTCTCTTAATCGGTGTTATCTTACAGAACTGCATAATAATGCTCACAGAGTAAAAAGTTTAGTTAAATTTGGTTAAATTGTTAAATAGATGTTCCAAACATATAGAAATATTCGTATGGCCGCCATTTTTAAATAAGTGACTGACCCTATTTAAATTATGCAATACTAGCGACCCGCCCCGGCTTCGCACGGGTGCAATTAAGATAAAAAAACTGCTTAACCCGGCGTTAATTCGGTTGGGTAAACTCTCCTAAAGCATTTTAAAAAAGCACATTATAATTTAATAGTTAATTAAATAATTTATAATTTAAAGTTTTTTTGCTATTTTTTTATAATTTTTTACCTTTTTATAATTTTTCATATTAATATACATTATATTACAATGCAAATTATCTGAGATAGAAGTATTTAATATGTTATTGGCTAAGACATTCTCTGTAGACAATGTTTGACGTCCTGTTATTGTTTGGTAGCAAAATGTACTGTTTCTCGGGACTTCCAACTCGTGATAAACCAACATATGGTTGGCCATGGGAAAAACACTCTTTTCGTAGGTCGATTCCAACCAAAGAGAAAGTTTGACCCTGGGACTTATTAATAGTAATCGCGAACGATGATTTTACGGGAAATTGCAACCGTTTGAAAGATATTGGCAAATCCACGGGAATCATGGGAATCCTCGGGATGTTTGTCAGCTGGCCGGCTGCTGGACCGGTGAGGATGGTCGCGACAATCAAATTCTTTCAAGTCTTTAATAAGCAATCTTGTGCCATTACACATGTTAGGAGGGCTTATATTCCTTAAAAGCATGATAGGAGTACCGACTTTTAATGATAGTTCGTGAGGTGGCAAGCCAGAAGGATTAAGCGAATTTAGAAAATCTTGAGGAAAGTGGACGACATCGTCAACATTGGTGACTGTGTCAATCGACTTATAGGTTTTGACTTGGCCGGGAACTCTTTGTATAATGAGATTGTTGATTTCATTGACAGTGCCGTTCCTAGGCGACTTTCACTGGTTGTGGTCCAGATCAATAGTATCGCCTAGGAACGACACTGACAATGAAATCAACAATCTCATTATACAAAGAGTTCCCGGCCAAGTCAAAACCTATAAGTCGATTGACACAGTCACCAATGTTGACGATGTCGTCCACTTTCCTCAAGATTTTCTAAATTCGCTTAATCCTTCTGGCTTGCCACCTCACGAACTATCATTAAAAGTCGGTACTCCTATCATGCTTTTAAGGAATATAAGCCCTCCTAACATGTATCCCAATAATTCAAAAAGTAATATACAGGTACTGAACCAGTCTTGAATGTGAACTAATTTATTTTGATAAGGATTAATACCAAGGTACAAATAAAGTGCCTTTTCTAGCGGCGACGTTTTAATTCAGTTTTTAAAATAAAAAAAATAGTTATTTTGACATAACTATAATAGTTAGACATATCGTGTCACAACACTTTTTGTAGATAATGATGTGTTCTGCAAAGCCGTAGTACATTATTTTGTTCTATCATCAATCTTTTTCGCAGTGCACGCAATGTAAGGAATTTTATAGGTCATTTATTTACACTTTGGGTTACATTATTGGAGTTTTAGTAGGGATCCCTATTGATTTTTAAAATAAAATATAGCCTATGACACTCAGTGATAACCTAGCATTCTACTGGTGAAAGAATTTTTAAAATCGGATTAGTAGTTTCGAAGATTACCTCCTACATCCAAACACACAAACACGCAAAGATACAAACACTACCTCTTTATATATTAGTATAGATTAGGCCGACATGGAATACAGGTGTGCAAAATTTTGTATAGATTAGTTTATGCTTCTTATTAATACTGTTTGCAAACAAAATTTTGTTGAATTTTAATGATGTTCTATATATGCAACAAGTTAATCCAAATTGTTTATATATATATATATATATATATATATATATATATATATATATATATATATATATATATATATATATACACCCCTTTAAAACATGATTGCCACATGCTTGTTGTTTTATGAGAAAAAATTATGCTTACGAGGCTGATGAAAAAGAAAATAAAAGATCGAAGTGTGTAAATAAATGTGTAGTTAATAAAAGAATTACATTTGAGGACATAAGAACTGTTTGTTTAAAGAGAAAATACAATATAGAACAATGAATTAAATGAGGGAGAAACATGAAATAGACTCAGTAGAAGATAATAAAATAACGCTAAGCCCATTCGATAACAAAAGGATTATACAATAATATAAAATTGATACATTACCACATGGGTATCAAAATGAATAATTTTAAATTAATTTTTATATTATTATATATCTATAATATATTTAAACTTCTTTAGTTTTTAAAACAATATCAATATTAGCACCATCAAAATCAATTAGTTTACGATTTTTGGTTCTAATTTCCAAGATAATATGATTAAACCTCTCATTATTAATTTTGTAAATAATTGGATATGCAGGCTCATGAATAATATAATCTCTAAAACAGAACACTCTTTTTGGTGGAAAACTGGCTGTTATATATGTTTCTAAATGATTTGATTCTTCATATTTGATAAACATATCATATTCTAAGTTGCAGTGAACATTTATTGCTTTAAATGGGTTAAAGTTAGGTAATTTAGTACCTACAACAACTTTGTCTTTTTCAATAGTCATATTTTTTTTTCAAAACCAAGAATACCAGATGATCGGTCATATAATTTAGTATCAAACTTAGATTTGATAGAAATTCTATTTTTACATCATCTACTGAATTCAATGTTATTTAATGAAAATGGATCAATCGAATTTATAGTTTCCTTTGATGATTCCATATTGTATCGACCTCTAGAAATATTTGTAACTTCATTTGCATCAACATTAGGACTCATGTGTTCAATTGTCGTTTATCATATTGTTGTTTATATTTGGCGAAAAAAATTTGTATAAAAACTAACTAAAGTGATTTGTCGTGGTGAATTATATCATAGTGATTCTTCTTCCTTCAAATGGGACTATTATTTGTTAACTTAAACACTTTATTGTCTATTTATTACAAAAATTATCACATTAAATTAAAAAAAGTTAATTGGGGTGTTGGTGTTGTAATTTCTGAAGAAAATTCTAAAAATTAAAAGAATGGCGAATTATTTCCCGATAGCATAAGAGGCTTAATTGTTGGCCTAGTAATAGTGTAAAAACTAATTTGATGATAAATGTTATTTATAAAGTAGGATGGACAAATTTATCAAATTGAATGTTTGTTCAAAAAGTTTAAATCAACCAAAATATATTGAGAAACAAAATTATTTTAGTATATTATCCAAAAAGTGTAAAGTTAAAGAAAATTGCCATACTTTTTAAAATAATAATGATGAAATGACTCCTTTAGATCAATGCGAAAATGATTCTCTAGTTATATTTTGTTATTTTAGGTGACCAAGATATTATTCACGATTATTTCGCCATAGGAAGACATAATATTTTAGATGTATTTATTTAGCTCAAACACATTCAAAAATACCTAAACAATTAGTAAGGGATAATACAAAATATTTGTGTATATTTAGACGAGATAATGCTAATTTAAAGCACATTTATAATGATTTTGTTCGTGGAGGTATGCCTTATGAAAAATTTAAAGAGATTTATGCAAAATGATGGGACAAAAATTGTGGCTTTATTACAATAGATTCGATAAAAAAAAT
Organism: Dryococelus australis; assembly: GCA_029891345.1. NCBI lineage: Eukaryota > Metazoa > Arthropoda > Insecta > Phasmatodea > Phasmatidae > Dryococelus > Dryococelus australis. The sequence goes on along the minus strand of CM057000.1, from coordinate 36,417,770 downwards.
AGGGAAATTATAGAAATTAAATTAAAGACTTTATTATGTTTTTAAACTTTTTTTATATAAATGAATATATATAACTGTCCTCACTGTCACAAATATAAATTTTGGTTACCCAAAAAAGAGAATCGAACAGAATGTGTTATCAACTTTTTAATAAATCGGGATATCTAGAGAGTGATGCAAATTCACTTTCAAAAATAGATACTGAAAAGTTGGAAGGTTCTTTAAGAATATCATAACTTTTCTTCAATTGATGGTAAACTAGATCATGAAATGCTTATTTTAATCAATAAACCAAGATGTGGTGTTAGAGATGTGATACTTGTTGACATTTCATTAACTACAAAATGGAATAAAAACCCATTAAAATGGAATCTTGCATATGCAAATAAATCAATTACAAAGTTAGCAAAAGAGGCTTCTGGTATTTAGCAAAAGTACACAAATTTGAATTTTGTTTGCGATACGCAATCTCCATGCATACTTATATAATATAAACAAGGCCAACATAATAATCATAGATTACGTGGGGTTTGTCCTTGTACATTATATCAATTCGGTAGTGCACTGGCTCATGCATATTTTCCAAATAAACAAAATAGTCTTGTTGAAATTCATATCAATAAACAGGAATATTGGTAAATTGGAGGGAGAAACACTCCTGAAAATAAAATTAATTAATTACCAATTTTGATCCACGATTTCGGCCATGCATTAGGTCTTCAACATACAAGTGATAAAAATGTGGTCATGTATCCAATTCTTAACAATGATATGTTTGATTTGAAACTAGATGACATCCAAAGCATTCAAAACTTTTATGGACCATCTCAACTAAATAATTTTAATGATGATGAACCAATTGATTGATGTAAAAGCAAATACACAAAAACATTTTTAACTATTGGTAGTGATTTGTATATGGTTTACAATAAAATTTTTTTGGATAAAATGCTTGAATGACAAGATAATAATCAATAAACCATTTTTGATATCCAATTGGTTCAAGTTTTTTCCAGAATTTTAACAATTTTTTTATATATCAAAGATTATCAGGTGAGTTAGTTCGGTTTGTATATGGTGAAATATTTTTATTGTTAATTACCCTACTTATAAACGTATTAATGGATATCCAGATGGATTTTATTCATTTGGAATAAGTGATGAATATGAAATAAATTCTGTTTTTAATTCATATTCAGGTAAAACTTTTATATTATATGAGTAGGAGCATTATGCTGAGATAGATTAATGTCGTTTCCAAATAAAAGAGAATGGACTAATTTGCAAGAAATTCCCTCATTTACCATATATGATAGACTCTGCTTTTAGATATACAAATGGTTAACTGTATTTCTTTAGCAACGAAACTATCATGGAATATAATTTATTTACAAATAAATTGACAAAAATCTGTAAAAATAGCATTTCCATGTTTGGTATAAAATGTGAATCTTATACCAAAATCATAAATAAAATGAAAAATATTGTTAATTAGTTAGAAAATTTTACTCCTTAAGTGCTATATAATTAAATGGATTTGGTCTATATTATTTAATATTATTTTCCTTAATTTTTCATTTTCTATATAAAAAAGAATATTAATAAAAATATTTATTACAACTCATCACTTTCACTTGCACATATTTTCACACATATAAATGGAGACAATTCTAGACATAAACAACAACAAACATATTTACAGTGGTAAACAAGTTTCTGTGACTATTGACAAGACGAATAATCCTTGGTTTAAAGCCAATAATATTGCTGACATATTAGAATACAGTAATGTTTAAGAGGCTGTAAGAAATAACATCGATGTTGAAGATAGGAAGAAGCTAAAAGTTTAGAAAATGGGATACTCACGACGATTTACCATCACTTAGAAAAGATGGTGAATATACGATTAAAAAAGATATAAGGCAATCATACAAAGGCCAAATAAAGCATTTAAAAGCTATAAATAAAAATAAAGGCAATGATATTAGAAATTTAAGAGTGTCAGTTGATCTGGCATTAGATGAATAGTTCGCAGAAATGAGGTAATCAGAGAAATGACCCCAAATGTTGTACCTCAAACACAAAATCAAAATTTAAATCCAACTTTTGTTCTTTTAAGATTATTTGATGATGATTTTGAATATGGTTACTATGTCATTAGAACTCAAAGAAAATATGTTCAAAGACAATTGTGTAGAATTGAAGACAGGCATCTAAATTGCGAAGAATAATCATGATTTGATTATATACCAAATTCTATAAATTTATGCCAAAGAATGAAAGAAACAATGAATGGCCAGATTGAGTGTTTTTGCAACTATTTTAATATTGCTGGAAATAATTATACTCAACAACACTTGATTAATGGTATTAATAATCTTTATCGAATTACATAAGAATCTAGTTTTTAATTTTAAATTTACAAAACATTTGTTTTATTAATCTAAGAGTTATGAAAGTTATCGAAACCCAACCATTTTACATAAATTTTATTATCTTTAGTTTTTAAGACTTTTTCACCAAAATATTCATTTGGATAGTCAGTTTTCATAATTTCATATTCATAAAAACTATCTATTACTACTTCTCCTTTAGTATCATTCAGCTTGTAAGTTGGTATATCATAATTAAACACTTTAACAATAGTAAATAATTCTGTTATCCAATTAACAGTGTATCCTTTTCAAACATTCGCTTCAGTGCGCTGACACGGACATCATCACCAACTTTGTATTTCGGCTTAGTAATCACATTCGCAAAACTTTGTTGTCTTACATTTCTTTTCATTTTTCTTATTAACCTCGATTGGTTTCATACCTATAGTTCTATGTTTTGTATTGTTGAATTCTTTTACACATTTTATTCTTCATTGTTCGATTAAATTTTTCTACAACAGTGGCTTTTAGTTCACTGAATGTAGAATAATGATTGATGTTATAATTTTGCATAAGCTCTTTAAATGTTTTATTATACAATTCTGAACAATTATCGTTTTGTAAATTATGTGGCTTTCTTTGCATCAATATAGATTCTAAAGCATTCACCACACTTTTAGCTGTTTTATCTTTAATAGCTACAAGGAATACAAACTTTGAAAATACATCGATAATTGTCATAATATATTTATATCCATTAATAATATGTAATGTGCCTTTGAAATTGCTAGTATCCATTTCAACAAGATCAATTCGATATAAATCATGGATTCCATATGATATTACTTTGATTCTGGGGAAATTTCTTCTTGCTTGTTTATATAATTCATTAATTATTCCTTCTCTTACATTAAGACATTTTTTTTAAGAATGTTGATTAATTATAATTGCATACATAACATTTACTTTTCTGAATTAATAATCCATTTATTTTTTGTATTTTCGGTTTTAGTTATTATTTTTGGTGACTTTCTTGCACTTCAAATACCAAGTGTTCTCAATTTAATAGTTTATATATATATATAGTTAATTAATATATTTACTATATATATAGCTAATATTCCTATTATTGTCATAAACCCATCAGCAAATTTGATATTTTATATATTTTTATTTTAAATACCAATTTATCACCTCTTTTAACATCAAATGGTTTATTATAATCGATTTTCTTTGAATCCCTAATAACAGTTAGAGTATCATCAGGTAAATTATCAAACTATTTTATAAACAGTACAATCCATAAAAAAAAGAAAAGAAAAATAGATTATCAAAATGAAAATTATCAGTTTTTTAATTCCACTTTGCAGGTATATAAAATATATGAGATTTTTCTTCAACTTTCAAGTTAGCAAGTGTATCACAATAATTGAAAAATTATTTGATAAAATTTTGGAATTTATCAGCTATTTCTTTATCGAAATATCTTTTATTGACAGCATCTTTTCCATCTACAGGATCAGCCATAGTATTAATTCTACGGTTTTGAATAGAAACATAATCAGTTGTAGTATAAACAAACACTTCCCTAAGTTAATCCTATAAAGCAGTAACAGTGATATTGTGTTTTGAATCTACATATTATTTTTAATCAGAAAGACTAGTGTTGTATATTGAATGTACATCGGTATTTAAGGCATAATCAGAAACATAAGTTTTATATTTTGAATCGATGTCCTTTTTTAATGCATAATCTGCTATATATATTCGAAATGTCTTTTATTGACCACATCTTTATTTACAGGTTTACCTATATTTAGAGTTCTAAGACCTAGAAAAGAAATATAAGATTTTGTAAAATCAATACAAGTGCTTAGTTTACTTTGTATAGTAGAAACACTCGAATTGCATTTTGAATATAAATATATGTATGTTTTTAAATCTTCAGTAATATAGTCAATGTCTTAATTTAAAGATTTGATTAATGGTTTTCTGAATATATCCATCATTTGATAACAAAGAAATTATATCATTAAATTTAAAATCTTTCGAAAAAAGATGTAATACAATTAAACATATATGTCCATATATCATTGAATTAAAATTCTGAATTCGATCATCATTGTAATAAACATTTCTGTTTTCGAAATAATTAGTTAAATTATTAGGAACCTTTCCTCCAAATAAATCAAAATAGTAAACATGATTATTTTATTTAAAATAACTAACCCAATGAGTACCAGGATTTGTTGAAATGTCAAAATTAATCACAGAACACTAATTTTTTAGCATATTTTTCAATATCGATATTGGATAGTGGATATATATTCAAATTTTTTAGCCTTCCTCTTTTTAATCCACTTCCTGATTTATTTTCCCTGGCTAAATTATGGCTTTGTTGTTCTTCTAATTGTTTTTTTTTCTTGTTTGCTCAACAGAATTGTAAATTGCACTAGTTCCTCCGGCTAAAGCCCCGAGTGTTCATAAAGCAGCCAATATAAGTGGCATAATTACTCCATGATGTAAACCACTGCCAGTTTTTTCTTTGGCCATCTTTTTTACTGTTGGCAATGATAAAGTTAATTTGAAATTTTTACCTTCTTTCAATTTTTTATTTTTTCTTTCAATTCGATCTTTTGTTAAACATTTATCTATACCCAAATCTTTTAATTCTGTGAAGGGAATATTAAAGGTTATATTTGTTATCTTCATTTGTAAGTAAAAAAATATGTATAATTAATAAAATTTAATGCCCTATCCTAATTTTCTTTTTGTAAACATGGTTAAAGCACCAGCTGCAGAAGCGATTTTTTCACCAATTGGAGTATTTTTATCTAACATAATCTCCTTAACTTCTTTTTGTCAAATTTTATCAGCTTCATGTCTAGATTCCAAATATTTATGGTCTCAATTAGCAATATCGTGATATTTACACTCAATTAATTTATTTATGCCATTGTCGCCTTTTTCTAATCTTTCATTTAATTTTGTAAATGGTCCATAATACTTATAACCAGGCAAATACATTTCAGGTAGATTTAAATTGTTTATTGCCTAATTTGTTATACCCTTACCATGGTGTTCTGAATTCCAAAATGAGTGTGGAATTACATTTAAAACTCTTATAAGATATGGAATTCCTTTTGGATTATTAACAACAAAATCAGAACATTTATTGTTTAGCATATTCATTATGTTTACATTTTCATTGTACTAACTTTTTTTTTTTCCATTTTATTCACCATGTATAACTAATAATCTATTGATTAAATTTCTTACATCATCCATCCAAACATATTCTTTCGGCAAATTATTGTATTTTTTATGCCATCTCCAGCTTCAATAGAATATGTAAAAATTGCATTTTCGGGTGTCCTTGGCATTGATTTTGGGCTTGAATCTTTTATATAATTATCATAAATCGGTGTAATTATGTGTGTGTAGGTCCAACCTTTATTCAAGTTTATTTTCTTATTAGGATCGAATTTTTGGAATGCAACATTGGTTGCTAAAACAATAGCTTTCTAATTTTCATAATCTTTTTTGGTGAATTCACCTTTAAGATCTTCTTTTTCTTTTGTTATCAAATGAGAAATACATTTTTTTAATTCATATACTTTGCCTTTAACTTTTATATTATCTTTTTTTAGCTCTACATTTGTATCACAAGTGTAAAAATTATCTCCATCTCCTCGTAAACCATATATTGTGTTAATAACATATATTCTTTTTGCAAATTCTATTCCGAGATTTATAGTAGTATCAGACGCGGTATGCGTCGAATCAGACACTGCATGTGGTAAATTTTTAAAGGCATAATCCCCAATTGCTCCTCTAAATTGGGGGACTTTTGTTCTGAAAATAATTCTCTTTCAAATGATTTTTCTTCTGGAGTTGGTGGATTATCTAAGTTTTTTGCTATAACAGGAACTAGCGTTGTTATTAAATTTTTATTTTCTTCACTTACTTTTTATAACCCCCCCCCCCCCCCCCGATATTTCATAATTAGTCAATTGATGGTTGGTCTATCTTCTAATTTTTTTTCATATTCTTTTTAATGGCAATTTTGATATTTTTTATATCATTCAATGAGTAATTTAACTCGAGAAACTCCCTTTGATTCTGCCATTTATATATAAATTTTTTACTTGTAAATGAGTTATAAAAGTATCGAGATCTCCGAGAGGCAAACTTTTCCTCCAACAGATCAAACTTGGAGAATTTAAATGTTTACAGTATTAGAATCGAGTTTGATTTTCTTATAGGTGATTGATTTTCTCTCCCAAATGATGCTTATGTTTTTGAGCGATTTAAGTTACTAAAGAGAGATAAAACGGGGGCTGATGCAGAATATAAAAATGAAGATAATGATGATGTTTGTTCTAACTTTTTTTTTTCATTTCAGTTTTTTAGAGTAGTAATCTCAAAACATGGTAATATTATTGAAGCTGTTGATATTCCTGGATTATCTTCTACGGTGATGAATGTTTTGTTAAGATTCACAGGCGAGCAAAATTATTTAGAAGTTACTGGTTTCGATAATAAATATCGAGTAGAATCCGTACATAGTGATAAAAATAATGAAATAATTTACCCGTTGAGATGTCTGTTTGGCTTTATTAGAGATAATGCTGAAATTTACTGGTAAGGTGGTTATAAAATCTTACAGTTGTCACACCTCCGACAAGTTATGCCGATCCAGGTAGAATTGATATTCACAAATTAGAAATGATGTGGCCTACTGTTGAATGCGAATCTAACACAGCCATTGTAATTAAAGAAAAGATATAAAAAATAGCCTAAAATTCCTATTACTTTTAATTATTGGCAATATTTAAAAAATAACTACCTGAAGGAACAACTTTTAACTTTGATATAAAAGATCAGTTTAATAATGTACAGTTTGGTATGCCTGATTTTGTAATTGTACGCTTTCAAATTAACAGAAAAAATCGCACTGAACAGTATGGCCATGCTTCTATGCTTGATCATTGTGATGTGAGAAATATTTATGTTAAAAATGGACGAAATGAGATTTTTCCAAAGGAAAATTGGAATCTAGATATTGAACATGGTCTTTGCAGTAAACAGTTTCTTGCTTATAATGATTTTAGAAATTCATAAACCAAACTAGATACAGACTATAGAAATAATGAACTTTATTATAAACCTACCGTGAACTATGATGGTAAAACGATTTTTATTAATTTTGGGGACGAAGACCATTATATTTTATTTATTGTTCATATAGAAAAAAACTGTAGTTAAAGATAAAACAAACATAAAAATTTGTGTTGATTTTAACAAAGCTCCATTGATAAAGAATTGGACATTGTTCATTTCAAAATTGGTTTAAAAATAAATAAAAATAATTTAATATCAGATAAATCTTCTAATTTTAAAGATGTTTATGATTTGGATTGTTGTGATTGATGGATTATGGAATCAGTAATGACTGTGCTTCAGATTTTTCTTTATTGTTAGACTTTAAAAAGTCGTCTTGGTGATTCACTTTCGTTGAATTAATTTATAATTATATTTGATTTGTATATTTTTATTTTATTTCTAGCTTAATTTGCTTAATTTACATTCCTCGCTTGCTAAATTCACATTTCTAAAAAAAAAATCACATGAAAAATTGCTCGAAAAGCGAGAAATTTGCACTTTTTTGCTTAAATTTTGATGTTTTTAAGTGGCACAAATTGACACGGTATTTTGGCAAAATTAAAAATTTTGCTTGATTTTGACTTAAATTTACATTATTTTAGAGGAAATTGCTTGTTTTGGAGAGCTCCTGTTTTAAAATTTTTAGAGCCCAAATTTAGTCTCAAAAACCTTTATTTTGGAGAAAAAATCTCGAAATTTCGATGGAAATGAGTGAGCTAGAACTCCCCGTGTATATATATATATATATATACATACATACACACACACTAACTAGTATTTCTTGTCAATATTGTGAATCTTGTTTAGCACCATTGCTCCTACTTAAGATAGAGGTGGAGTGAATTTTCTTACATCAGTGCAGCCAAGAGTAGATAAGTAGGCCTACAATACTGCTCGAGGAATTTAAATTACTACGTAAACACTTAAAGTTGTTCAAAAACTATATTTTTATACGTGAAATAAATTTATATTTTAAACAATGAACATGAATTACATATTTTTTATAAATATAAAATATAAATAAAAGTTAGTTCTCTGTTGCATTTGTAAAATCGGTACGAAGTTATATTTGTCCATATAAAATAGTAAATAAATATTTTCTTAAAAGAAAAGTAGTTGTTCTGGTCGACAAAGAGGAAAATAAGGGTGGTTGCAATCATTTGTTTTCTGAAGCACAAATTTGGTGGCTTAAGTAGTAGTTTTCAGTAAGAAGCTACTGCATTTGTTGTACTGGGCGAATTTTGGCTGTTCTACATTAAATTTCCACTTAGGTTTTCAAAACTACTTGCGATACGTTTTTTTGTCCACATTTACGTATCATATACTCTCAAACATGGTGCTAACTTTCGCGCTCTATGCGTTAGCTTCTTGTGCAATGTATCGTGTTGGTCTTCCGGCACGGCGAGAATTGTGTGTTTTCGGAGAGTTAAAAGATTTATTTCATAAAGGACAGTGCGGGCGTTAGGTGGGCACTTTGATATTCGTCTCAGATTTCCCCCGAGTACACGTCCGCCCTTTTACTGGGTCCAGGATGAGAGCGTCTTCATCCGGCGAGAGAAATTCAAGGGGCCTACGGCGAAAACGGCAAGGATTGGGCCGCTCTGCGCTCCAGCATCTCGATACACCTTCTCAAAACACCTTTCAAAATAAAACTTACTGAAATTCGGCGCTTCTGAGTATTTTCTTCGAGCAGCTTTGCACAATTTTCCCACGCCTGAATGAAACTTATCACTCGTGACACAATGTGAAAATGTTATTTCACATAAGTTTACAGGTGCCGGGAAGCCAAAACACACAGAACACCACTGTATTTCATTTTTTGCAAAAACCTTTCATTAAAAATTGAAGCGATGTCCTTTATGTCCTATTATTGTTGCATTTAGAGGAAATGTAACCTAAAAATTTCGTTAAAATTGTGGTTTCAATTGTATATTACTTCACACATAATAACATTGTTATAAATGATAATGGTTTTCCACTTGATACCACAGGTGTCAGAGTAAGAATATAATTTATTTACTTCTTGTTCACCTAAGTAAAGTTTAGCTATTCCCTTGTTCACAATAAATAGTATGTGAGTGGCACAGGCCTGCTTATCAGAGACGAATAATAACAAAAGTTAGAATTATTTAATAAAAATCCAATTTATGGAACATTCTTAAAACAAGGATTTATAATCTTGTTTGAATAGTATAATTGAAAATCGTATGTAGGCAAAAGAAATGTAATGCTTCCTATCGCTAATTTATTTGTGTATGTTTGTCACTGCATAATTTACGGGTGTGCTTTTTTCGCACTGGCACGTGAAATTGTTTAAGAAAAACATGTCTAATATTTATTTATTTTTGGCAAAGCAGAATTAGTTTTATCTAATTTAGATTAGTTTATGAGATGTTCTAAGCTTTTTTACAGAGATTCAACCGCATACATATATATCACAAACGGAAGACATATTTTCGGGATGTATTCAGTCAAAGAAATTCATACCATAAAATACATATGTTAGCTTTATTTGTCTTCGCACTGTTTCCTCATGCTTGACAATGTTTTCTGTTTGACTGGAAAGAAATTTAATTTATTTATAAAACAAAAGTGATGACGCTTATATTTTTCGTTTGTGCAATCGACGTGGATTAACTAGATGCCGTAGAGTAGGTAGATGTAAAAAAAAAAAAAAAAAGGATAAAGCCGAGTGGCAAGAGAAAATACCAGTATCGGCGAAAACGAGCAGGGCGAGTAGCACGGGAATAACAATTTTTCCGCGCCTCGTAACATTTCCAGTCGCACTCGTTCTAGCCTTTTTTGAACGTAGCTGGTCTGTTCCCGCGAGCTCCTGAAACTCATTTCGCTGGAGGGGCACGTTTCAGGGTCATGGCAGAGCGGATGGTGATGATGGGAGGATGAAGCGCTGGCGGTAGTGTATAATCCTGGGGGCGCTGATGAAGACACCTGCTGCTACCGCGCACCGCTCTGGCAGTGGGGGTTCAGGGAGGGAAATGACGTGTCATGATAACTGACGTTAATCCCTCCTCCTGCTCTTTCAACCTTCGCAGAACCACCCCCTGACACCCTACTTTGAAACTCCCGATCCCAACTCGCTTAAGCGCGGCGTGGATTACCCCGCGGGCCGCTAGGGCACTCCACCGTCGCCGCTGGAGGGGAAGAGGGCGGCGACGTAGGGGAGGGGAGCAGGGCGTGTTTGCGAGCCGGCCGGTCTCGGCAGTCGCGCGGTGGCGCTCGCGGCGAATGGTTGGCGTTGCTCGTGGCGTTCGTCGTCAGTTTTGCGGAGGTTGTCGGGAAGCGGGGTGGCTGTGGCTCGCGTGGCGGGAATGCCAGTGTGGTGGGGCGGCGCCGCACTGGGCCTCGTGTTCGTGCTGACGGCCTCTCACTCAGGTTACATTGTTTTTACTGCTCTCTCGTTGGTCGTGTTATGTTGCTGTGGATACAATATCATAATCTTACTTTAAAAGAAACATACAGCCCATCAAACTTTTCCATTAATAAATTCAGAGGACCGTGGTTTACCTGCCATACATATACCAGGCGTTGAAATATTAATTTGTGCAGTACACTACATTCCAACTATTCAATATGAAACATATTATGAAATCACTAATAATAATTAGAATAATGTTTGCAAAAATAAGTGCAAAAAATGTATAGTCTCTGACAGTATTAATACACATCTGACCAACAGTCCGTTGGGGAATGCGTAAGTATTTACTTGACTAATATTACTATTCGCATGTAATAAAGTATTTTACCATCCACATTACAGTCATTGTTTATTGTCATAGTTTTTTTGCCGGTGGCTTAATTACATGTAATTTAGGTGCGGTGTTTTGGACAATAAATGTTTACACAATACAGGAAATTGCGTAGGTTGCAAGAGTGTAGTAAAATTTAAACAACACTTTATAAATGTTTTTATTAAAAAACAATGCTCTTTTAAAATTTCCACTGAAACTTTATTGCTTTAACAAGAATACCAGAAACTCGGGGAAATCTGCCTGTTAGCTTGCATGGTTCTGTTATCTTTACACTGTAAAATTTAAATTAGCGTTGCGACAGTTAACATGAGAAATTAACGTTGAACCGATTCCCCGACAATATGTTTATCTAAAGCAAAACGTGGAGCGGAGTCATTTGTCTCATTACCAAAATGAGTTCACAGCCAAGCAAAACAGAAATTGCTTTCTGATTGCAAGATCGCACACATGCGTCCGTCACACCGTCCTTTGAAATGCTATCATTCAACTATTATGTTCAACGTGACACCAATGTATTACACGCATGTATATTTGTGAAGGCGGTATTTTAAAGGCACATAGCATCCGCCCCTTTTATTCTGATTATCAAGGTTGGCTGGAAAGTTAAATTAACGTATTCTATTTAGAGCTATTGCGAGTATGATAGCTACGGTTATAATAAAATACTTACAAACTAGAAATGCTGTCCTCGGTGACAGTGAAATGTAAGCTTATGATTAGTATTTGAAGGTGCCCCCAAGATGCACGTAGTTCCAAAGTTTCGCAGACTAAGTATGTAGTAGGCCCGTCGCGTTAAGACTTTCAGTGTACGGCGATGTCACACAAAGCTCCATATCACATGGTCCTTTTTCTTGAAAATTTCTAATTGCGTTAGCATTTAAGGTATTATACAACGCTATTTAGCAGCGGGTAAAAGACGTGAGTAATGGGTGGTAATTAAATGTAAATGATCCTAGAACTCTTCTCTCAAGGTAATTACCAGATAGATTCACCAAAGTTAGATATTTTCCCACTGCACTCAGTCATGCTCGAGCCCTAGATGTGAGTGAAGGGATTTGGACAGCTCTTAACATGGATGTATAGAGAGCCGATGAGGGTGATAGAGGTGAGTATGTAGCAGCGCAGGAATTAAAGGGCGGGTGAAACGGGTTATCCCCGAGAAAACTCGCAGACCAACGGCATCGTCCGGCACGATTCCCACATGCGAAAGTCCGGAGTGACTCGGCCGGCGATTGAAACCGGATCGCCTTGGTGGGTGGCTAACCGCTCTGCCACCGCGGCCCCTAGAGCTCTAGATGTCCCTAATCTTATTCAGCTTTGCTACTGCGTGACTTCCATACATGCTCGTTACGTCATTAACTGCATGTGGATCATAATTAACACCTTAATTGGATTTTAAAGTGTTTCGGAAAGAGATATGATGAAAATCAATTACGGTTGTCAGTAGATAACTGTTCTCGAAAGCTTTGTGAGCAAACATTTTGCCGTAGTGATGCATTTCTGTCGAGTTTCCACTGAAAAAACTTTTATATGACTCAATATGTACCACTTAAGAAACTTTTACATGACGCAAGACGCGTGCAAAACTCGTGCAAGATATATACATCCCGTGTGAGAATTTCTCGTGCAAAGAAGATATCGTACTAGACCAGGAGATGAAAAATGTGTTAATTTTTTTATACAAGTCGCAAGTAACATGCTATTCTAATGGTCTTTCTAAGCTGGTTATGTGACCTACTGTGTACCAACAGTAGATATAGAAGTTAATCGTGTATTTAAGCTGAGCTGTAGCGAAATGTATTTCTGATAATAATGCTTCTTATTCTTAAGATATTTATTTATCTCTGTTAGTGTTGTAAAATATGAAGGAAGCTCCTTCGCATTAATTATTATCCTCAAATTTGACACAAAAATAAATTTTCAGAAACTTGTATATTAATTTCGTGGCTGTTAATTGATTCACCAGAGCCATTGGGTACATTCTTGCAATGACAAATTTCGCTACATGATTTCTTTTAAATTTATGTAAAAATTAAAAAATCTAATTTTTGTTAATTGAAACTTTTGCTTAAATTTTTGTCTAATAATTATAATATTTATTTTACATTCAATTTGAACTAAAGCAAGAGGACACAGAGGCATGTCGATAACGGCTAGTAAGAAATAGTTCTTATACAAAGCGCTAATAAACTCAGAGCAATAATTAAAGTAGAGAGGTGACACTTCCATGTATTACGTCGAGCTCTTACTTTGAGCTTCAAAGTGTAAGCGAATCGCAGTTACATAGCCAACAGAAGAACATTCACCAATTCACATAAACACGAATGGAAAGTTATGAATTCAGATACTGGCTACACCGATGAGACAATCTAAGGAACCCATCTTCTTCAAGGTAAAAATTGTATAGGTAACCCCCTTTTGTTTTTAGTTTGTTTTTCCTACTGTCGAAAGTGTTATACATTATTTAGGGGGTTGCCGTCAAATTCTTTCAGAAATCAGCTGTTGAATACTGGCGATTGTTGTTTTTCCAAACAAATTTGTATTTTAAACGTTTTGCTAACAAAGCAAATCGAAAATCAACGATATCATCTCTGTGAACACAACACAGTGCAAGTCACTAAACATCAAGTGGGATAGGGCAGCAACTGTCGAACTATCGACTGAAGTTACAAAATCGTCGTTGTGTAATTTGTTATGTATTAAAAACGAATTTACATTCCTAATTATTTTGTAGTCAAAAACTGATGAACACAGGTATTTTGGGTGTTTCGCGTTTATATATTTTTGAACGTGAATAAATTTCCATAGTATTTTTGGTGTTGGCGGCACACCTGCGACCTGAGCAAATAGTGGATCGGAAGGGCCTATCTTGTGTCACCCTCCCTCTTTCTTACCTTAATAAACTGACATTTACTTCTTCATTTATAAAGGAAACATTTCGTACGCATATATAGGTTTAACAGGCAACTTTGTTAAAGGCTGTTCGCGATAAAGTGAGCACTTCTGAAATCAACGTTAGAAAAATAAAATCACTACTCCTGCATGCATATATTTTAACGGGCGCACTGAGTGACATGCGCCCAGTAAAGTTGGTAACGACGGATGGAAAGTAATTTCATATCTTAACGTCGAATAAAAATTGTTATGTAAACATAAATTATTTCTTCCGCTTTCTAATTGTTTAATGCTTAGAGGTGTAAAAATGAGAAGATTTGTAAAATATTTACTTTTCTAATAATTTCACAGTTTCACTTGACCGACGCTTGAATAATGTGACGAAACCCGTGGCAATGATAGTTTTACATAAGGCGGAATAATACACAACGTGTATACAAGTAGACCCCAAGAAGGGCTTTCAAAAGTGCTGAGTTTGCCGTGAACAGCCAATAGAAACAAATGTTATTGAAACGTTTACATAATATTCTCGTTTATTTGGCAAGAACACAAATATGGTGGGTTTTCCCCCTTGGTCATTGTAGTTAAGAGTTGATTTACTTGTGGCGGAAGGATATACAAAGTGTTTTTCAACTAAATGTCGCAAATAAAACCACGAAATTTATAGTCTAATATAAATAAGTAATCCTAGTTACAAAATTATTAAAAAATTCATATAGTTTTTTTTTTCAAATTGGAATTTACGTTAGCAAAATAGCGCCGGGAGTCTGCAACTTCACGTGCCAACTTACACGAGTTGCAGATCGCAAAGGTGAATGGAATTGGCGCGAAACGTGGAGAGAGCCTGCATATAGGACGCCATAATCTCGTGTTACGTGGTCGCCGCTAATTGTTCGTTGCTAGTACACTTGTGTCAAAACTACATGGACAATGGGAGATTAGTAATCGTGCAGTAAAGGCTGCCAGAGGTGATTCAATTTTGTTTCCAACCACACACTAGTTCAGTACTGGCAATGTGTTTCCATGGTAGCCTATGTACAAGGTCGTCGGCACGTGACGAGCCAGTTCAATTCCCCTTTGATGGTATGCAACTTGCTTGCAACTCAGGCTTATGCTAGCCCATAGATGCCGTGGTTTGAATTTCCACGTGTAATTTAACAACGCCTTATATAAAGAGTAGCCTGAAAGGAGGACTTCAGCAGGAGCTTCAGGAAAGTTGGAAGTAACCATCTGTGGACCGTTCCAAACAGGAAGCAGTCGCGGACTATCTGCGAACTTCACGGCACCGGGGACCTCACGCTGTAACACACATAGCGAACACACAAAAAGTGCATGTAATAAATGAAAATATGATTTAATAAGGTTCGGGCACCGCTAACGGCATTGATAGTTCAGCACTGATGAATTCTCTTACACGGACGTTCCTAGTGCCCAGATTGTGGTCAACGAAGTTCATATTACATTGCCTATAGTTGTAGGCCATTCACGATAAAGTGAACACTTTTTGAAGCTGTTTCATCAGACATAATAACCAATAAATAAATTTCATTGCGGCCTCGGACTTTTGGTTTTAGGTATGGTGAATGTACAAACTGTGTTTATTACTCGCATGGCAGGGTTTACATTGACAAGTGGGTCGAAGGATATAGATAGGTTGAAAGAAAAAAAAGTAAATAGGGCTTCAAAAGTGCTCACTTTACCGTAAACGGGCTATAGTGGCAACATTTTGTGGTGTTATTTTAAGGCAAGTTTCGTTTTTAAAAATACATGATTTCGGTGTTATCGGTTTTATTATGAAAGTTCTATAAATTGAAACATCATAACTAATTTTGTGCATTATTAGAGCCAACACTGTACTGTGTCATTTGAATGCAAATTTTATTTTTAAAAAACTGTTGATAATTTATTCTTATTATCATATTTCTATTAAATTTTTAAAAAGATTATCCAATTGCTTGAACAAGAGAAAACAATTTATTTGAACAAAGGTAACGCAGAGAATTATCATAGGTTCAAAAAATCACTTTTTGAATGTTTTGTTTCTTCGTAACTTTTATGTTGAGGTTCCTAAACAGTGTGGATTGTTTGTTACAGTCTTACTTGAATGGCTTTGATATGGTTTTATAGAGAAGAAAAAAAAACATTCAAAACTGGAAATAAAATCATTCGAATATTTGCTTTTAAAATTTTGCTATTCTCATTAAATGACCATTTCTCATCCATATGATATTCAATATTTACTACTGTTATTCACCAAGCCTGAATGGCAACTGCTTAAAATTAACTTTTTTTCCTTCCCCTCAACTGAAAACTTAAATGAATGTTATCATTCAGTTTATACATATTTATATAAAGATTGTTGTTCATGGTTTCACAGATAAGGTAATATATTTTGGCTAAACTTAATTTGTTTTGTGTTTTAACTGAAATTTCGGTGTTAGACGGTGTATCAACTTGCATTCCGGTGTTATTTCGGTTTTATCACTATTCGCCGTATTATCTTGGCTCTACCTGTAGCCAAATTATCCAAATAACCTGTCTGCCACCTTTAACAAGTATTTCCCATATTCAATAAAAAACAATCCGTGACCCCTTAATATTTTTTCTCTGTGCGTTTGAACCCAAACACATACACGTGAAGTTTAATGAAACCTTGAGTGTATGCGGGCAGTCGTGTCTGGACTCAAGGTAATGAAGTTTAATGCAGGGTTAAGTAATTTGCTCGAAAGAAATTTGCAAAATATCTTTACAGCACCATAAGAGCATCGCGATGCTATTTTGAGAATTAACTGTTCTCTTGAGGACACCGCCCTGCAGAGCTTCCCTTATATAACTGTCATTTAAAAATTTCAATATTTTTGAGCGGCATCTGCTTACGAATAGTGTTTGAGAAATTTCCCACGTCCGGGTGATAATTTACGTTTAATACGATGGCTAAGTCAGAAGCCATGGCAACTATTATTTATCTCCCAAAAAAATGACCCGACACAGGAAATGCACTATGTACAGTTGAAAGTGTATGGCATGTACATTTTAAAGGTGACACCACATGGGGTATGGATGTAGGAATGTCCGGTAAGGAACAGAGACAAACACGGCTGCTTGAAATCGACGTTTAGTTTATATGTTCTCATACAAAGCGTATACAATCATGTGGACGGGTACGTATTGTACGTCTGCGACCTGTTTAACATCCTTCGAAGTGGCCTTGGAGGTTATCCGTGGTTCGTTGCCAGCGATGAGGCAGACGGGAAATAACATGAGCCACCTCTCGTCGAAATGCTGCTACGATGCCTGCATCATCACTGGCGACGAAGCGTGTACACGTATGATGCGTACCCGTTCACACGAGTGTGTGCAGTCTGTACGATAATACAGCAACTAAACGGTGATTTCAAGCAGCCCATGTTTATTTTTCGTTCCTCGCCGGACATTCGTGCATCCATATCTCGTGCGGCGTCACCTTGAAATCTTACGTATCGTACACTTTCATGTAAAAAAAAATATATAGTTGCCATTACTTCTGAATCATCCCTCGTAATTCCGTTTCTAAAAAAGTATTATTAAAAAAGACTAATACAAGTGTTTCAGAGTCCTTTCTAGGTACGAAACTTCCGCTACAGACTATCTAAAATACCGTAGGATCGTGCAAAGCGGATTTGTTTTTTTTTTTTTTTTTTTTAATTTAGCTACACTACAGAATGAAAGGGTCACTAGTAGAAGTCCGATGTAATGAGACGACGAGAGAAGCCAACACGCCATAACAGTGCATTGTGAGACAAGGCGATCAGAAATTCGAAGCGAGTGCATAGGCCGCAGTTAACGCTCTCATGCTGCTATGCCTCGCATATGAAAAATACACTCCTTAAAAAAAAAGTTTTGCACCGCTTTAGTTGGATATTCACTGAGTCGCCGCAATACCAGATGACATTCGTCACGTCTGGCGAGGTGCTAGTGGAGTGAAAAGATTTGGGCGACTCTTAAGGTGGATCAGTCTCCGCCGTCTTGGATTTTTGGAATTTCCACCGCAAATTGCATTACAGATTTTTAATTTTATTTTGGGCTTCGAAAAAGCGTAGGACATTATATTGCACATGTTCTACAACATGTATTTCTATATTACTGATCCAGGACCATTTCTGTAAGCGAAAGCAAGAAAAATTTATTTATTTCTTGCTTTCAATCACTAGTCGAAAAATCTATTCTATAGAGATGTAATAGTTTCGTTAAACTTAAGGAACTATTATTTATGTCATGTCAAGCGAGAAATCTCTTTCAACTTTCTTAAATGAAACTTATGGCAAAAATAGTGAAAATCCAAGATGGCGGGGACTGATCCCCCTTAACAACGAATTCTTGAGTGCCGGCAAGAGTGAGACGGGTGAGCATGGAGCAACGCTGAATGCGAGGCCAGTGGAGAACGGGAGACCCCTGAGAAAACCCGCCGACCAGCGGCATTGTACGGGGATCGAACCCGGTTCGCCTGGGTGGCAGGGAAGTATTATGAACACTGCACCACCGTAGCTCCTATGGCGTGGTACTGTGTACAGACGGTGTGAAATTCATCCCGTACTTTCTCTCGGGCCGTGTGGAACCCAGCGACACGGGAATCCGGGGGGGGGGGGGGTGCCAAACTTTTTTTGAAGTGTGTACCGCCAGTGAGATGGCGTTCCCGTAGTGTCGTAGATACCACACAGTAAATAATAATAATAATAATTCCTTCATTTTACGGAAAAGTGCTGGACTTGCCGTAAATTTCACGGAAACTCTCCGTTAATTTCCAAGTTAGTTTTCTGTACTTTCCGTTTAAAATAAAAAGAGATAGTGAAAAGTCTTTAATTTCAGTTATGCGGGTGTTCTACCGTGTATAAAAAATGATAATAAAAAATTTAAAATATTTTTTACTTAACCGAGGTTTGATCCAGAGTAAAAAATAAACCACTCCACAACTCTAACCATCCCCCTGCAACACTCTTGGAAATTGTGGTATAATTTTAATATTTGTTTTAAAATGACAACAAAAGTAAAAATTCAGTTTCTATTAAATTTAGTGTATTTTTAGTGTATTTTTAGTGTTGCCAAATGTTACAGACGCCTGATGCTATTTTTTAATGTTTGAAAGAATAGATCATAGTCACTTGGATAGCCTTAACTGCCGCAGAAATGATAATTTTCTCGTTACAGTGGCGAAGAAAGCTTCTTGTATAGTCGGCATTGTTCGTCCCCGTAACTCGAAGCCAAAGGAAATACAGAGACTTTCCTTATTTTGTATTCACGGACTTAACTCCGTTTTTCGTCATTACGGATTGCCTTTCCGTATATACACCGTACGTTTCCGTAAAACATTCCGTAAATACACGGAAATTTTTAAAGGAAACCTAAGGTACGGTTTATGCTTTAATGAGTTTTTTCGTTTGGAATCAGTGAATGTCTCTCGATGTTGAACTGTAGTTTTATTTATTTCTGTAGTTTTGACATAATACATCCGTACAAAGTAAAACATGTTGGTAAATTTAATTTGAAGGCTTTTATTTTATTTCATTTCGTATTTTTCAACGTAACTGTTGACGATGAGTTCTGTTCGAAACAAAAAGCTGTGGTTTCGAGCACATGTGCACTCGAAACTACTCTTGTGTCAAAGGCAAGTCTATCCGTAGGAAACTCTCCCTTTTCGTATAATAACGATTGTCGAATATTTTGGGACATATCCGCACGAGCTGGTGCGAAGGCTGATCTGATATAAGGAAGTAAACAATCGTGTGTCATTTCACTAGACAAAGCAGTGCACGGTGGCGCCAACTGCAGCTAGTGATAATACAGCTGAACTACTTGAGCAGCGAGGCCGGCGTCTAGCTGTCACTTGCTCTTAGACATTTAAAATTATCAGTAACAGTTCCCAATGCATGCAGTTTTTTTACATCTGTGAGGGAAAGTTAACGCAGGCTGTAAATACATAGTTATCCTGAATCATTTAAGCTAGAAATTAGTAATTGGTACTGATGATAATCAAGGATATACGACAAAATAAACACACTTGCACTGGAAATCGCTAGATGCACGAGTACGTAGGTATACAGAGATTTTGGTCGTGTTTTCATTAATATCATAGCATTTGTTTATTTAAGCAATCGAATATGAATAAACTGTGCACGTAGATAAATTATCTTCATATTGCTTGAAAGGTAAAATTTTCTCGACTATCTTTTTCCTCCAGAATAAGGTATTTTAGAATTTTAATATTGAAATTATTGTGATTAGTATTGAATTAATTAACATGCTTATTTAACATTTCCTCTTGTGCTATATCCAATAAAGGAATATAATAAATTTACACTTAATTCAAAATAAATTAATTTTATCAGATTGCATTAATTTATCTCCGGATATTACATTATAAATAATACTGTAGTTAACAGAATCAATTATATTTTATATAGTACTGAAGAGTGTTGATGGTCAATAAATAAACTAGGCACTGTTCTCTGTCCCAGCCACGCTTGTCAAGTAGTTACGCTACATTCACTCTTCCTTGACATGTTGCCACCTTCAACTACTATGGTTGCTGAAATGACAAAGTATTTATTGTCTAACCTTGATGTTGAGCTACTTCGGACATCATACACGTGGATGACACGTGTACGGCTTCTGAAGGGACAAAATATATTTGTTGTTTCATTTCGATGTTAAAAAGATCACTGCATATATCATACATGTGTATGATTTCTGTATGATTTTCCTCGATCGATTAGTTCAGCGAATTTGCTGAAATGTAACTTGCCGTTTAACGCAGACTGAGGGTTGAATGTGCTCATGTTTTTAAAACAAGTTCTGTGCGACTTTGACAGATGCGCTTCCCCTTCTCCCCCCCTTGAATACCGAAAATTAAAAAGTTTCTCCACCCTCCCACCCCCCAAGGATTAAAAATTCAAAAACCCTCAAATGAAAGTTAAAAGCCCTCCCTCTTTAAAAAGTCAATTATTTGTAAATTATTATAATGTTTTGAATTGTAACCACATAAAAAGTACGCATTAAATTACATTAAATAGACAAATTTCTTTCAACTCATTATTTTGCTATATTGTCACTTGGAAAATACAATATAAATAACAACTACAGCTCAGTTTGTGGAACTAAGTTTATGTTCGAATTGGCAGATTTTGTTAACAAAATGGTCACGTGACCCGACTTCGCGTAAAAAATGACGCATTTCGTAATTCGGTATTTCGCTTTTTATATGTAGCGAATGTTTGCCCAAAAATTCAAATTCACCAACACATTTGTTTTCATCTGGAGGCTGCATGTTAGTTTAACGTATAAAATATACGTGCACGTGCATAATTAACTTAATTCAGAACTATGAACGTGGCTATATCATTATGACTGCTTCAAATCAATACAGTAGGTGTAAATTGGTTTACAGTGACAATAACACACATGTTTTGGAATATTATTTGTGGATTTATAATTTGAAACGGAATAACATCATAGTGATTCATAATTATATAAAATAAACACATTTATAATTAACTATGACACTTCTTTAAAATCAATTATCCAGCCAGAATTGTGATTTGTCGTCGCTGTTACTTAACAAGCGACTGTCTATCGTGTCTGAATTGATACCTACTAAATCGCAAAATTACTAAATAATTAAACATCAGTTCAAACATGGCCTAAGTCAGTGTGTGTGTGTGATAGACTGTGGTATGGCCGACTAATGCCGGAATCTCACAGCCCCGACCAGCCCGATAGAGCAAGCACGACACAACACTTAAAACAACCAATGAAATACAAGATAGATCTGACGTAAGCCCGACATTTCTGTCGTACGACCAGCAGTTTTGGATTAGACTTTGTTTCTCTTCTTCGTCGTGTCGTGCGGCACGACGCACAGAGTAAACAACCTTGCAAAATGAAATTGTGCTATCAGATCTCCCTACAATGGGAAATACGTAGCTTAAAAGAGAACAAATAATGAAAATTATTGTATTTAACTCTTATAAATAATAATTTTTCCTTTGTATGCATTAGCTATAAAACTGTCACCAACAAGTATTCCAAATTTCCCGTCTGACCACCGCCTTTGAAACTAGCGTAGTTAATCAGCGCCTTTAAAATGGATCCGAAAAATTCTACTCGTGTCGCGTCAGTAAACTGTCTGTAAATTCGAGAAAATGGCCGTGGCTGCGGTTTTTGTCGTGTCGTGTTGTGCTTGTCAGAGGAATGTGATTCCGGCATTACAAATGATTTTCTAGTTCTCACTCGCTGCTGTTACCACAATCAGCCTTCCACTTTGAGCCTCAGAATGCTATTTGCCGTAGCATTACACGCAGACACTTAGTTGAAATTGGATTTATTGATTATGTTTTTGTGACGTAATTAGATTCGCACGCTAGCTTTGTTATTGGTAAAATAAATGCCAAAAACGATCGTAGTGACTCTCGAGAATAAGTTGGTAGCTGTAACCAAATACTGCGATAAAGAGGGTTCTCATTTCATGCGGGGCTGTCTGCTCTCGTTAGATACACATCTATTGTTTCCGACAAAATTAAATAACGCACGGTGTGAAATGAGCTGGGAACGGAACTGTGCAAGAATAAAGACGGGAAGAAACGGAATTACCTTAAGAGACCCCTTCCACCCCCCCCCCCCCAAAAAAAAATCCAAAGTACAGAATTGTCCACCACATTTTATTTTTAAATTTCCCGGGGGCCTATTCTGTGTTGCTCGTTTCGCCTCCTTTAGACAAAAGTATTCGTTTCACTGTAATTTTCATTTACTCAAGAAAGGAGTTAATCTAAGTAATTTGAAGTGTTCATTTTGATACTACCGTAATCGTTATCATATCCGAAACGATAAGGAAGCGGGATGTTCTTACGGTGTTTTATTATGAAAACATGGAAACTGCGTGGCACAGGTTATTGTTATGTGTAGGTGCGGAACACGACAATCGTGCAGTATTGCATGTTCATGCAGAAATGTAATATAGTTCAAAATAAATGTTACCAATTAACCTTCTTTTTCTGAGTTAACCATATAGGAAACAGTGTTGGGTAAACTTTTTTGAGGGAGTTTTACAATTCTCGGCAATTTACTTAATTACTGTACGTCTAACGCAAGCTTGTACGGAATGGCAGCGTGTTTGCCTGTACCTACGTAGTACGTACATTATTCGTTCTCCCCAGATTACCTGCAGTCCTACTCCATCCCCATTAAATAAGTCTGATAATCCCAATAACAAACTTTGAAATTGCTGATGAATTTCGCTGTGAATCTATCTCTAAAAAAATGCTAGGATTCTTTCCCATGAAAGCCAGCAATATTTTCCGCTGTGTCTCGGTAATACCACCACGGTGTTTGTTGTCCATGACTTTAGGTCTGTCGAACGTGTAGCGAATTTATCAAATACTGCCAAACACGATACGAACTGCAAAATAGTCACTCGATGGGAAAAATTTACCTTTTACCAAGCACAAACTCTTTGTTTAATATCAACTTATAAAACCTAAATACAAACAGAATATTTCAAGAGAGTTACTGATCTAATTTATAGCTGTTTCAAGCTGAAGTGTTTATAATTTTATTTAAAATATGTTCCATATTTCAGATAAAGTTTGTGAGAGTGGTGTTGCCATCTTGCATTCGTACGTGGAGTGGGTAACAGACCGGAAGAAGGTTTTTTTTTGGAAAATCCGAACGTTGCCGAAGGCTCGGAGGACTGAAACGAAATGATTTAGAACACGAATTTTCCTAACTCGAAGATTTTACTCGTTTCTAGGAATTTCGAAACCAAACAAATACGAAAAATAAATTAATAACTTAAAGTACGCCGTCCTGGTCTGCTGCGGCTATGGGTCAATCCGGAGACCGTAGAAGTGTGCCAATCTCTTGGAGTAGTTATTTCCGATGCAAGTTTATTGCGTAGAGAGTCGTGAATTCGGGTAGAGGTGATCGATTCTTGAGACGCTAGGACGTTGATTAGAAATGCGGGATCTTACTGCTTAAATTTCGAAACCATCATCTCCGACAGAAAACTATTCGTGCACAGTGTTTCCGATATCTGAACCTGTGCGTCCGATTTTTCTCAACATAAAACTTCCGATTATGAATCGGTGGCAAGCGATGCTAATAATACATTTGTTTTGCACGCTGAGCCACCTCCGAAGATAACATGCAAATAACGAAGTAACGGAACTCCAGTGCACGTGTGTTTTTGCGTGTCTGTGCATCGTTTATACAGCATATTAAGGTGGCGACTCATACAATTAGGGTGCAGGAAATTTAATCTCTTGCAATCAAGAAAATCAAGAAGGAAAAAAGCTAGTGTTCCATTGGGATTTATTGCAGGTTGTCTAAATTAAAAGTGCACGCTTCCGTTTGCGAGCTCGGTAAATCCTTCCAAATGCGCCAATAAATTTATGGCTTCTCTTCGTTTCATGTAAACAGCTTTATGTAATTCCGAGCTATTTGATTTAAAAGCCTCTTTACTTGTTTTAAGCATACACTGCGGCTTGGTTTTGTTATTTTCAGATTCTGTAATTGTGTTACTTCTACACAGCCCATCACGTTTTTACCATTACTCAAGAATTATTTTTGGCAGAGAAAAGTCGTCAAAATCTCAGCTCGCTGGCAGCCATTTAAATTATTCAGAATGTAACCATTCCATTTCGAAACATCTTGTGCTCGAAAAACACAAAATGAAAGACACTGCATAATTTTAAGCACACTCTCAGTGGAATTACGTGACAAGATCTCAAAAATCGGGATCCAAGGGCAACGTAGGCTATGGTTTCTCAACCCCCTACCCCCCCCCCCCCAAAAAAAATTGCTATGAATCACAAATGGACGGGCTCATATATAACCAGTGAACAAGTAAGAATCATTATCTTCATCAAATACGCGATGCCGCCTCATGAAATCGTACTGAACATAGACCTATTTTATTCACGAGTACGCGCATTAACAACACGTGAAGAATCATAGCAGCAGTAACGCATTTCAAAGTAGTGTGAGATTATACATAAACGCTGGCTTTTCTCTCACAACTCTCTCTTTCCCTCCCCCCCCCCTCTTTCACCCTCTTACAAATATGTCCTCACCTATTTACTTAATAGGTAATTTTTTTCACCAAAATATTTTCTTCGGCATGTAAATATCCAGGAATAAGTTTTTCTTTTCAAGTAAGGTAAATAAGAGTTTCATCACTTTTTTACTCTCTTGCTTGTAACTGTGGAAAATACGACACACATTTAGAGCTTACCTCAGCAGCCCCTCTGCGTGGAAATTCCACACTTTAGCTGATGTAGACAAGTGCATACGACCATCTTTCATCGTTTTGCTGCCAGTCCGGCTATTCATGAATGGACATTTGAAATTGTGTTAGGAGTGCTTAAAAACACTTCGCACGTAGCAGAAAAACTCTGTGTGTGTGTGTCTATATATATATAATCTCAACCAAAAAGTGATTGGGAACCCGTGAAGATAGGTAATTCAGTACGTCCGTTGATTTGTGTTTCACGGCCTTTGGCGTAGGACCGCTGGTGTTTGTCCGTGGTAGCATGAACACAGGGGCCTATTGTAACATTCTGAATAGTGAAATGCTCCCAACATTGTGGCGTTTTTACGGAATGGACCCGTGTTACTTCCAGGATGACAATGCCAGGTGCCATGTTCCAAGGGCTACTATGCAGTGGTACGCCGACAACAATGTTCGCCGATTGGACTGACCCGCCCAGAGCCCCGACCTCAACCCCATAGAACATCTTTGGGACGAATTGGATCGCCAGGTGAAGGCTCGTCAGGCGCGGCCAAAATCCATTGCTCAACTCGTGGAATGGTTGCAAGAGGAATGGCGACGAATCCCCGTTGATGTCCTGCAAACACTCGTAGAGAGCATGCCAGACAGGTTGGCTGCTGTAATAGCCCCAAGAGGTGGCCCTACGAGATTCAAACGGGGTGACAACCACCGAGCAAACATTGTGGGCAGGTGCTCAATTACTTTTTGGTAGATTGTGTACATAAGCAAGCTTATTTGAAACATTGTTGATTTGGGTCCCGTATTTTTAGTAAACTGTTTGTGCGAGATACGGGATGTATATAAAGTGAAAACTGAGGCCGCTGATGGGGCCGCGGTGCTGTAGTGCTCAGACTACTCGTCTCCAATCAAACTCTATATTTGAATCAGTGGGAAACCACTGATTCGCAGTGAAATTCAACTACTCGAATCAGTGAAAATGGCTCTAATTAGAATCAATGGGAAACCATTGATTGGTTCGGTGAATAAATTTCACTGATTGCATTAGTGACGTGAAATTATTTCACTAGTTGAGTAAGTGACGGCCAACTACAGTGGCGAATTAAATATTGTTTTTATTGAATACAAGCCAAATAATTACGCGAAATAAACATATTTACCAGAGTTTACTATTTATATTGCGCAATTTACCATAATTTAAAAAAAAAGTCGTGGCCGGGATTTAACCCTCACGTCCTTCCACTGTAGGCCTTTACCTTATAGTCTGCGCTAACACCTCTGTTTAACAGGAGGAAAATATGCGAGCTATACTGTCGCCGCGAAATCGTGAACATTTAAATTGCAGGCCCTTACTTTTCTTTTTTGGTTTAATTGGTACCGTTATGATTTATAAAACGAATAGTAAGCCTATTAATGAGTGCACTCTTTTAGTCGCATTATATTCAGTTTAAACCTTCAAACAGAACGCTGTGACGATTACATGAAAACGAAATGAAAGACGTAAAAACGGAATGAAAGGCTGTGTGTTCCTACTACCTTGTAAAATGGCGTTTTGATAGACGGAACACATTATTAGTTTATTCGTTGTTATTTCACTTGATACACGTTGTATGACTGCCATTTTCACACGCTACGGACCCACCAGTCAAAAATAAACCACCGAGTAAAGAGTGAAAAAAAATTTCCGATGAATCAGTGGAAAATCTCACTGAATCAATAAGTGAAGAAAATCTGTCATTTTTCCACTGATTCATCAGTTAAATTCATTGAAGTGACTGTTGAATCAGTCAGATACGTTTTGCTGATTGAAACAGTGGAATTCTCAATGATTCAGATTTAGAGTGTAAGTGAACCGGGTTCGATTCCCGGCGGGGTCGCTCTCAGATTTTCGCATGTCGGAATCGTGCCGGACGGTGTGCTGGTGGGGTTTTTTCTCGGGGTTCTCCCGCTTCCCCCGCCCTTTCATTCAGGCACTGCTCCGTACTAACCTTAATTCATCCTCATTGGCTTCTCTTGAGCTCGATAATAAGAGCCACCCAAATATCTCCACACCACCGAGGCTGTCGGAAGCATATCATTCGGTGTTAGGCTTATTAATACGCACGTTAATTATAGAATATTCGCGGTTTCTTCATACTTTGCGAAATAAACCTTTGAAAAATCACCCCATGTATGACGTGTTTAGTTATTTCCTAAGCATGCCATGAATCACAAGCGTTTTATACCTCTGTTAACATAAAAGTATCTTATTTTTCGTTAAATTGAAGGTTTGCCGGTATTTAATTTACAAATTATAATATTTCATTTATAATAAGTATTAATAAAACAGTGAGGAAACACGGGTGTTGGTAGCGCCTAGTAAGAAATAGTTCTAATGCAAAATATCATTACACCTGAGTGCGCACGGATTCGGTGCGTTTGTCCTGTGGTGCGATTTTGCAGACTTAGTTAAGCTTAGTTTGCACGACGCGGAGGAATATCCTGGAAATAGAATTTTAGCAGGGCTTCAGAAAAGTGTGAAGTAACAGTGAATGGATTAAACCGGACTTGCAAACGTGTACATTTGAACATTGCTTTCTCAGCTCGATCACAGTTTGCTAGATATATGCCACGGGCGAGTCTGGGTCACTGGCAGATCTGCACGGTAACGAAGAATATACACGTGTTGCGAAGCTTGAGGTAAAAAACAAGCTGGTCACCGTGACAACAGCCAGTGAACAAACAGCAGACGCTCGAATATACAGAGGGCTGTGGTTTCTAGTTTACATGTCAAAGAACACGCGAAATTTGCTCTACTCTACCTGTTCCCTCCATGTGGTGGTGGGTGACAACTACCTACAGATTAGTCATGCGAGCACGTATGTGAGCTACGCAGTCCCGTTTTTATGTACGGTAGATTTTAATGTGTCTGGTGTTCTTCACACATTTTTTTTTTTGCCAGAGAGTATTTTTTTTGCACGCGTGTGTTAAAATTTTCCTGTGCTGTGTAAAGGTTTATATTCTCAAACAATTTATTTTATTTTGATTATTTTAAAACCATTTTCGTACTTCATGACTGTCTTCCGTCCCATAATATAATTAATTCATTTTAATAACGGCTGTTCACAATGAAGTCAGCACTTTCGAAATCAACTTTAGAAAAAAAAAGTATGTGCCCCCTGCCCGCATATGTTTTAACGGACGCACTGAGTGACACGCGCCCAGTAAAGTTGGTAATGATGGATGGGAAATAGTTCCGTGTCTTAACGTCGAATAAAAAGTGCGAGGCAACCATTTCTGATAACTTCAATCATTTATTTCTCTTTCTGTTCTTTTGATGCATCAAAGTGTAAAAATGAGCAGATTTCTTAAATATTTACTTTTCTAATAATTAATAATTTCACAGTTTTAATTGACCGACGCATAAATAAGGTGATGAGGCCTATTGCAATCTTAATCTTATATAAGACGGAAGAATACACAACGTGCACACAATTAGATCTTAAGCAGGGCTTTCAAAAGTGCTCACTTTACCGTAAACAGCATATACTGTAGTAGCTAAGTTCTATAACGCTTTCAACCTCGATTCTCATATAGCCTCAGTTAAAGCTGGATACTATTGAGTAATTTTGAGAGCCCTGTTTAATTTATTACTTAGGCCCATTATGTATTCTTGTGCTACATGTTTGCATCAATATTGTCGTTTGTGTATCGGTAAATGGACAATGTTAAAAGCGAAAGGAAACGTGAACCTATTTCACTGGCACCATACTAAATTATTTACATTAATTAAGACATTAAAACAGAACTATTTTTCTTAAATAGTTGTTAATCTTACTATTAATTCAAGTCCTCTATTAAACGTTTACCTCCAGATATTTTTCGCCATGGTTAGTAATTCCATTAACGAATTTCGATTGTATAAATACTCAATTTTATTAACTATTAAATCAATGCATAACTTTCCAAATGCATACCTTAGATAAGAAAGGCAGTCCTTTGTGATATTGCAGGGTTACATTACATTAATCGTCAATCTGATACGTAGGATTCCAGATGCAGAAGTCGGAGAGGAAAAGCAGTTTAATAATGCAGGGTTACAGAACAAAAAATTTAAATACCGTATGCGTAATGACATGAAAGTCTAGTTCCTTAATGGCCTAAGTTATACAAGTAAAAAGTCGTCATTTTAGAATCACCTGAGTACAGGAGCAGGTTGTAGCTTCCGATATTTCATGAACTTTTTCTTTGCTGTTTTTTAACATCTGTAGTTTAGGCTGTTTTCTTGTTTCTAGTTGTGCTGTCTGGATAACAATTTCTTGATCCATGCATATGTTTTTTGTTGTAGTTCTTATTTCCATTTATGTTCTTTCTAAGTATATAAACTAGTTTTCGATAGACTATAGGCCGTTAATTAGTCATATTTTCCCCAGACGCATAGCAGTGGGCCAGGAAATTCAATGCCGAATCCAAAACAGGCAACGCTACTATAAACATAAGTTGTTTCGAGTTTCCCAGACCTACGTGCGAGAGAGCTCTAATGCTTACACTGGCATGGTTAGTGAAAATCCGCTCTAAGCGCGAAGCGAAACTTGCAATCTTGGACTTACATTGGCGACGCTGTTTATTCAATGGTAGCGTTATAACTATCATACTTCAGTGAAGTTGGTTGCAGACATAAATCTTGCATACATGTTAATCACCACGTTTGTTCATTACGATTGTAGCTAAAGAACGTCGATAAAATAGTGTTGCATATTTCTCACGAAAATGAAAGTTGGAAAAATAAATACGTGTTATGACTCAAATACCAAAGTTATTTGTAAAAACGGGACACGGCATTGAATTTGGAGCTGTAAAATGAGTTTATTGTCCCTAATAGGAGAGCGTATTTGAAATTGAAACTAATTCTTTGTATGATGCGTAAATGTCTATAACGACTTCTTAACTTGATGGTATAGTCAAATTATTGCAAGGAAATAATTAAAGTTTCCCTTACGCTTCATAAAATTGTTTATCCAATAGCGGGTAATTAATTAAAACCATGAATTTATTATTTCCTCATCCTTATCGGAAATTCCGTCACATTCAAGGAAATTTTGGAAACATGTTAAATAAGTGTACCATCTTGGAAATAAAGGTAGGCAACTCTCAACAAAGTAGAACTGAAAGTAAGTGTAGACACCTGAGCTGTTAAATGCACAGGATTTTCTATTCACCCGCAGCCCTTGATGTTCGCTCATAAATATCAAAAATATTTGTCACAATGTAATGAAATAACCTACAGACATACATTGGTGTATGTGGAGCACGGTGACGTCATTGGAGGCGGCCCGGTGACGTCATTGGAGGCGACGTAGCAGTCGCTCTAGCCCTTGCACCTCATAGATAAGGTAGAACGATCTTGCTGCCTGCGCACAACCATTCTCCGTGTCCCAACATTGAACTGATTTTCAGACAACACGACTAGCTAAAACGACGTTGATTGGATTTGAGGTTAGAACTCTGATTAGTAAACAAGTTCTTTGGTATGTTTGTATGTATAGTTTCCTTAACCGATTCTTAATACCATTTGGTAAAATCCAAATCGGTAAAAGTATTTTATTCATATAAAAGTGCTTGTCTTTTGTAAATTAAGGTATCGGCTGTTCACTGTAAAATGAGAACTTCTGAAAGTCCTGCTTATGATCTACTTGTATGCCTGTTGTGTGTTATTCCGCTGTATGAAAAATTATAATTGCCGTGACTCATCGCTTTCTTCATCCGTCGGCCAAGTGAAACTGTAAAATTATTAGAAAATAAAATATTTTTAAAATCTGCTAATTCTTACACTTCGACGCATTAAAAAACAGAAAGCGATAGAAATAATTTAAGTTGTTACAAATGTCAACCTAACACTTTTTATTCGACGTTAAGATATGGAACTACTTTTCCCTCCATGGTTACCAACTTTAGAGGGCGAAAGTCACTCAGTGCGCCAGTTGAAATATATGCAGAGGAGCAGTGACATTTTTGTAGGGTTGATTTCAAAAGTGCTCACTTTATCGTGAACAGCCTTTACAAACAAACATAACTGTTGACCACGTGACTTTGACAGTTGTGTTGTTTGGCTTAGGTTAGTGTTGGCTACATGCACCGAAGACGAATAATCGGTGTACCTCAGCTTTAGTCTGTTCCATTTTGTAGATTCGGCTTCCAAACGTAATCGTATGGACGAAGTTCTTGTCCCTGGTGTTGTGCCGCACCTAATAGTGGTTCGTGTTTGTTCGGGCACCGAATGAGTAGGCACTCAGTGGAGTGAGTGAAGAGATTATGGCGGCTCTTAACAGCGAGGCCTTGAGAGCCGATAGGGGTGATTGAGGTGAGTATGGAGCAGCGCCGGAATGAAGGGAGCGGGGGGAAAGGGAAATCCCCGAGAAAACCCGCCGACCAGCGGCATCGTCCGGCACGATTCCCACATGCGAATATCCGGGAGTGACGCGGCCGGCGATTGAACCAGGTCCGCATCGGTGGGAGGTGAGAAGGCTAACCTCTCAGCCACCGCGGCCCCGAACTCCGTGAGTGGAGTAGCGTGTGTTTATCGATCGCGTGTACTGGACAACCGAGCTCATAAAGACGTGCCAGCAACAATTTTATTGTACAGTTCGAGGGCCCAAAAAATCTGCGAAGTCCTTCATTTAATGAGTGAAAAACAGGGGCGATGGCGAATGGAAAATCTTGTAGTGCACGTTGGAGATAAGACCATTGCATTTTCAGTTTCTTTGGTAAAGGCTGTTAACGATCAAGTGAGCACTTTTGAAATGAACCTTAGAAAAAAGTCACTGCCCCAACCTACATATATTTTAACTTGTGCACCGAGTGACATGTGCCCAGTAAAGTTGGTAACGATGGAGGGAAAGTCGCCCCATGCCGTAACGTCGAATAAAATGTGCTGGGTAACTGTTTATAACGACTGAAATTATTTATTTCCCTCTTTGTGTTTTTTCCTTCTAAATCATTGAAGTCTACAAATGAGCAGATTAGTGAAATTTTCCATTTCTAAATATTTCACATTTTCACTTGATCAACGTATGAACAAAGTGATGACTCCTATGGCAACGTTAATTTTAGATAAGGCGGAAGAATACACGACGTGCATACAAGTAGATTTTAAGCAGGGCTTTCAAAAGTGCTCATTTTACCGTGAACAGCTGTACACACATCTGAACAACATGTATCTGTGAGCTTAAATTGTGGGGCAAGTTCGGCAACCATCGGTCATGTTCTGTTTCTCTCGTCGGCTGCGGACCAATCAGTCGTTACTGCGCAAGTGTAGTTTAACGTATCTTATTTCGTTCATTACTTTTACGTAGTGTTCCACTCTGACAGGACAATCTGATATAATAATAGTCTACAGGCGTATGTAAGATATTTTAGAATTAAAAATAACCTTGGTTTAACGGAATATGTTTGGTTACGCTCGGCTAGAGAACCCGAGCACGTCCGAAGTTAACCTAACTCGCACGCAGTTTCAGAGTTCAGACAATGTTCGGACACTAGCCATGTGCGGCGATGCACTGCCAGAATGATACGTTACGGACACAAACTACGGCCCCACTTCGTTGATCTTTATCCATGAAAGACATGAATACCATAACGTCATACACGAATGGTAAGTAATTTTCAGAAAAAGAGAAACTTGGAGCGACCGACAGCTTATTTTTGTTTTGGTAGCATTAAAAAAAATACTCTCTGCAGCGAAGCACCAACTATGTTCAAGTACACCGGACTTCA
The DNA here is from genome assembly GCA_029891345.1 of Dryococelus australis. Classification (NCBI taxonomy): domain Eukaryota; kingdom Metazoa; phylum Arthropoda; class Insecta; order Phasmatodea; family Phasmatidae; genus Dryococelus; species Dryococelus australis. The sequence goes on along the minus strand of CM057000.1, from coordinate 36,384,558 downwards.
AACCAAATCTTAATAAAAAATGAGACCAGCGTTTTAAAGTGCTTATGTATCGCGTGCATTAGTGATTCCAGAGAAATTTTTTTTTTAAAGACGAGTTCTTTCGCCAGAGTTTGCGTGTGTTATATTTCTATCATGTTTCATATAAGGCTCGTTACGATACCAGCAAAATCACTGGCTTGTGAGTTGCCTCAAGATTTATTGTGTTCTATGTCGTCGTCCCCCCCCCCCCCAAATTCCCATTCGTAGGAAACAGACAACCTTGAGTACTATACCATGAGTTACAGGACAGAATAAAAGATGTGAGTATTGTCATAGGCTATTCAAGGTAAAAATGAGCATTTTTGAAAGCCATGCTTAAGACCTACTTGTATGCACTTTATTCATGCGTCGGTCAAGTGAAACTGTGAAATTATTATAAAAGTAAATATTTAACAAATCTGCTCATTTGTACACTTTGATGCATAAAAAAAAAGGCGAAAGTAATAATATAAGTTGTCATAAATGGTTACCTAACACTTTTTATTCGACATTAAGATACGGAACTACTTCTCATTCATCGTTACCAACTTTACTGGGCGGATGTCACCCAGGGCGCCTGCTAAAACATATGCAGTGACTTTTTTCTGAGGTTGAATTCAAAAGTGCTCACTTTATCGTGGACGGTCTTTAAAAAATATTTCTTAGTTATTCATTTATTTGCCAACACGAAAAAAATTGTAAATTAGCCAAGTTCATTAATTATAAATAATAACCATATTTATCGCAACATCAAGTAGCTTGTATAGTCAATTCGCTGTCCCTTCGCACTTATTAAATCAAATCTTTGAAAAATCACACCATTTATGACGTGTTTTTGTTGTTTCCTAAAAAAGGTCATGTATTACAAGCGTTTTATAACTGTGTTAATATAAAAGTAATTTATGTTTAGTTGAATTGAACATTTACTTACATTCTGTCTGTAAAATGTAATATTTCATTAATAAGTAATATGAATAAATACTGGTAAAAAAAAGTGAGTTGGTAATGAATAGTAAGAAATAGTTTGTATGGAAAATAATATTCTGAATTCGGTGCAGTGTCCCTTTGTTGTAGTTTTCAATAGTTAAGCTTTGTTTGCATGAGGCGTGGGAATAGTCTGGAAATAGAACTTTAGCAGGTTTTCAAAAAAGTCTGGGGTCAGCCAACATTAATATTTAAAGTAAATAAGATGACACGAGCACTTAAGAGTTCAAGGCAAGGATAGGTGAGTTTCTTTACTGAGAATCTCGCTTGCCTGAAATCCACTCTGGTGTTATAGAGCACTCGCATCCCACCCCAGGACTCGGGTTTGATTCCCGGCGAGGCCAGGTAACAAATTCAGCGTGTTGGTAACGTGACGGACGCTGCCTTTGGATAGCGTGGATCCTCGCGGAGTTCTCCCGTTATCTCTACAGTTACATTCTTTCACTGATCTGCATCCACCTTTCTTCACTCTGATCGGCGCTGTAGGGCGCCTTCCAAATATCTCGTGATATATCGCTCTTATTCGGAAGAAACCAAGTGACGTAGGACGAGACGATAAAGTAGGTAGTTGGGCTTAACTTCTCGTAGATAGCGAGGTCATTAGAGATGGAGCAAGTTGCTCAGGGATAAGGGACTCTGAAAGGAACGAGAAGTAATCGGCCATGGCCTTTGTAAAGGACCCATCCCAGCATTCGCCTGGGGTGATTTCGGGAAACCACGGGAAACCATGGGATGGCTGGACCGGGAATCGAACCCGTGTCCTCTCGAATGCGAGTCCAGGGAGTTACCACTGCGCCACCTCGCTCGGTGAAACGATAAATTGGTTTGGGAGGACTGTGTCGCGCGAGTTAGATTTCCAAGGACGTTTTACATGCCGCGAAAAACTATCGTGGACAGATGTTATTGGTTAGCAAGGAATATACATTGTAGAAACAAACATGTGTATTTCTGTGTACTGTGTAGCTATGAAATTTTGCTTGTAGAAAAATTTTCTGAAAACTCGTTAAAATTTTTCATACGAAATACGTACTTTTTTTTTAACGTGTATCATTTTCCCCTGGGTGTGACATGCAGATTTCCTCACGTAAACAGGATTTATTTAAACAACATTACCCCTTCCTCTCCTAACCTAACACAAGCCATCCCAGCAAACACAACTTGTCGGCAAAGTCATCTGACAATGGTATGTCTTTTTTGAGACAGATTCTGCTAGCCGTCGCGATAAGTATAAAGGCCCGGTGCATTATTTAGGATAACAGATGGAAATCACAGAAATTATGTCGGCATGGTATCTCACAGCTAACTTGATGCCAATATTTCAAAGAATATTCTGGGCCGATTCCGGTACAGCATCTTTGTGTTTCGATAAGATTGCCATTATATTATTTATTACGGCCCAATAATGTTTTCCGAGGCTATTTATATGTTAAGTATATATAAAGTAAATAACACTATATAGTTAATGGATGCACAAAATCACACAACCCACAGTTTTAGTATATGTATATGCAAAGGATAGACCTGCATTTTGATTTACCAAAATGTCGAGTTTTTCATTTCCAAAAAGTCTATATTTCATGTATATAACAGATGAGAAAGTAATCCCGATTAAGTTTATGAAGTGCTGTATATTACATGTACATTAATAATTTGAAGCTATATTTACCTTCTTTTGTTCCTATCAATAAATTATAGTTACATTGACATGAATATCTAACATTGTACGTTTAATATAACATAGACTTACATACATTTTCTGAATGTCATGTAAATTCGATCCGCGATTTTGTTTCTTGGTAATAGAGTTATGGCAGCTTCTATGGCATCGTGTCACACAAATGGCTGCTAAATTTTTACAATACATGAAGTACACTAAAGCACATAATTTCATGGTTATTTTGTACGGCTATATTTACATCTAATGGTTAATAAATACTGTATCTGCTGTGATATCGTGCTGGGTACTGAAGAACGTGTTACTCTTAATAATTTTTTTTTTTTGCCGTATGTAAACTTTTTAACATTAAGGGCATTTCATACCACAAAATTAATAATTTCATATTTGTACCAAACATTACTAAACTTGTACGCATTAGATGTAATGCAATTTTGCTCGATTAAAAAAAATTTACACTTTATATTTTTTGAATGATTTAATGACAAATACAACTTTTTTTCCTGTCTTGCTGAAGCTGCAATTCTAGTACTAAGTTGATAAATATTTAATCACCGAAGACCAATTCATGCAAAATGTTCTTTATTTTCAACCACTTTTCATATATTTTGCTTGTTATTTGGTGATTACATATGTGTCACGTGGTAGCCAATGGCATTTGTTTACTTTGAAAATGCTTTCATTTGTACGACTTATGCCCAGTTGCACAAACATCTTTTCCGATCCGAGCTCGAATTATCCTAGTTCCGAAGTTCCAATGTACAAGTGTTGCACCAACAAAATTTCATGATTCTGGATCTCCGATTCTACGATCTTGGTTTCAAACTGAGAGATCGAGATTAAGTATGTGAAGTATGTGTATTTTTCACTATAGATAGAACCAGATGTGCGATGTTTTATCTGTTTTATGTGAATTATCTTTGTACGAATTTTATTGAATAATATTCAAGAGCGTATAATGTTGTTTTAATTTCCCAAGAAAACAATCGAACGTAGTTATATCCGTTGGTGTATTTTCAAACTACATTTGTCGACGATGGCTGCTGATCTCGGATCGAGATTACGAACCGCCAATTTCGGCTGTTCGAAATGAACTTCATCTCGATCTCCAGTCCAGCTCTGAACTCGAATGGTGCAACAGTTTTCTGTGTCGATCTTAGATCTGACCTCGGATCGAGTTCCGAACCACGATGGTGGGACCGGACATTAGTGCTTCTTATTATGGCTGCCGCAAAACAGAAAAAATTTGTATTTGACATTTAATTTTTCGAAACATTTGAAGTGTAAATTTATTTATTTAAAAAAAAAAATGGCATCACTTACAATGCAAACAAGTAGAAAAATGTTTGGTGTAAATACAGAATTTGAAAAATTCCGTGTGGTCCACTCTTATGTAGTAGCCAACACGTTGGGATAGCCACTCTGAAAAATATGTGAAATATTTCTAAGCCACCATGTTAAGTGTCTGTAAAGGTGTATATGTAAATGTATTTGGCGTGAATTGGGAAAAAATAATATTTATAATGATATGATAGATTTTTGGGCACCTTATTATTCGTGATGTGACCTTGGTTTTACCACACTGGAATCAGAAGCTCTCCGGCGATGCTGTAAACATCATGCAATAGAAAACACATTCCAACCTTCACAGTAATTCATTTAAATCAAACATGTGTAACCCTGATAAATATTTTATTAATGAAAGGAAAAAAAAATACTCAGACTCAAATATGTGAATAATTCAAGGTACAAAATCAAATGTGTATGTATCTGACAAATCTCTTTACTGAAATGAAATTATACTTTGTGATGATTAACATAAATGACATACCATCAACCAAGTAAGAATAGGGACAAATCGGAATGAAAATCTAAAATAGAATAAAATACGGAAAATGATGTGAACCTTTAGAGCTGTTATTTAAAAAATAGTAAATCTTTTACTTGAAAGTTCAGATAAAATAATTAAATAGGTTCCAACGGAAGTAGCCTCCTCTGTATTTGACTTTTCCCGAAAGTTTTGGTAAGCTCTTACTTAATATCTTAGATCCCATTCACTAATAATTCATTAAATGTTAAAAGTCAGTTCATCACTTAATTATCTCAAATCCGATACTTCACCAAATAAAGTTACTCTGTATTTAAATTCAAATTCAAATTCAAAACAAGTCTTTATCTCCTCATTGCATATTGCTCCGGCTGTACTAGCTCATATGCGAAAGTTCGGGACTACTCCTATTTTAACATACCCACGGAACTCACACTCGTGAAAAATCAAAAGTAACTTTAGTAAAATAAGTTCAGGTCCGTTAGAATTCACTGCGTGCACAACAGTTCATGTAATTAGACTTTCCATGCGTTAATTTGTCTTGGCGTCACCTGAGATCCTCTGGCGCTATCTCCTTGAGTGGCGCCGGCGTCGTAGTCTCGGCGTCCTTTTCGCCTCGTCGATTTAACACTTCATATATAATATATATATATATATATATATAATACACACACACGACTTAGCCTACAGCCTCTTCTTCAATATAGCTGCGGCGATGACCTAAAACTTAACCTCTGGGAGCACAATTTCTAAACTAAATTTGGGATGGCGTTGGAATTTCAAAAGTTTAATTCCAACGAAAATTTTGAAGCCTTACATGTTCAATGTCTTCCGGCTTCAGACCAACCAACAGCCAATCTGGCTTTACCTTCACAAAATAAAATTAAGTCGTAAAATATTGCGTCTTTATGTCCCAAAATAAGTAAATAATTTTGATTTAAAAATTATGAAGCAATTACTGAAAGTATAATCAGACACATTAACACAATAGTAAAATAGTAACATAACCATATGTAGACCTCAGAATAACGTGTGAAAATGATCATAGAGTAATGGACTGGTGGTTTACAGGCGTCGAAAAAATTAAGGAAATGAAATGTTAACATAAAATAAAATAAATGTGAAAATAATTATATTATTCAAATAATACGTGGAATCAATTAAATATTGCTGTCCAAAATATAGGAGTAGTTCAAATGCATATATTAAACATAACCCCCTGGTTCTGTGTCCAGTAAATCTGCGATAAGTAATTAATTTTTTGCTATCAAACACCCTCAAGCGTATATTGATTGTTCGTGGGCTAAAATTTAAATATGTGAAATAACTAAGCGATTTCTGTTACATAAATAGTCCGGAAAGGTAACCATCCGACAGATACATTAAAATTCAACAAAAACTATTTTATATGCAATCCCCAGAAGAAATTAATGTCAATTAATATGTGTTTTAAAAAGGTTTATTTTTTAAAATGGAATTTATAAATTCCTTTTAAAATAATTTGTGTCAAGATATATTCACAATTACCGGATGAAATCAGGAACCTTTTGCATGGAGTATAAGTTAGCATGCTGAGCTGTCGACTTAAGGTTCCTACACTATAAACAATTTTCTGGTAAACTTCCTAAACTGTAATGGAAGTTTTTAGCCTATACATTGTATGGTAATAATACCACATATCAAGCTGCAGGTATAGGAATGTTTAGCAGCGCGACTATACAAAGTTGTGAACATCCCTACGCATTTGACTGTTTCCTGAGCAAGAGTAGGAACTATACAATGAATGTATAGAGGAAAAAACAATTACTATTCCCGCTTTCTCACTAAGCGTATACACTGGTATGGTAAATTACAAAATAATTTCTTAAAGTGTAGGTTAGAATCCCGCTCTCGGCAAACAAAATACTGTCATATATGTGTAGATAGGTAAATAAAATGAATATATGTAAAGAGGGATATAACATTCACTAAAATTGTGAATCAAAAGAATGAAAGTTTCTTGGATGGTCGTACTGCTTATTGTCTGGATATCATTCCGCCACAGAACCGGCAATACCATGATCCAGAACAAATTAACAACTCGGTAAAGAATTCAGCAATCGATACCAGATTGCGTGCGTGATATTTACGGACAATAAGACACAGGGTAAACAGTTTTATGGAAGCTTTCTGCCAGCCGACTTCTCAATTTAGCAGAATGTTGAAAGTGTTCTGGCGTTTTCTGCGAAGCCATTTCAGTTGTGCTTGTGCTGCAGGGTATTTAACTGCCCATCGACCGATTTTATAACTTTTTTTTTTCCTTCGTGGGGAAGGGGGGGGGGGGGGGGGTAATCCAGTTTTATGGGTGACACAGCCTCTTGGAAGCAGCGACCAGATTTTTTTTTAATCCCGGAGAAGTGTATCTCGGTGAGTGTGGGGGGGGGGGGGGGGTTTCAAGGGAGGAAGGTCGCTATGAAAATCGATATGTCGGACGGCTCGCGACCCCACACGCAGTTGGCAACTTGGCACCGTTATTGTGGGTGGCACGGGCGAGGGGGAACCGAAAGGGGAGGGAGAAACCACCGCTGCTCTTCGCAAGGACCGAAGCCCGCGCGCGCCTCTCTCCAGGGCGCGTTAATTAACGCTGGCGCTGTGTGTGCCAAGTGATTATACGGGAATATTGAATGCGGCCGTTCCCATTGGCACCTCGAGAGGACCGCCTAGCCCCATCACCACGCAGCCAGCCCCTCTCAAAGTCGTATCCCAACACCCCTTCGCATTCTCCCAGCCTCCTAGACCAACACCGTCTGGCTGCTTGGGGGTATGTCTGCCACGATGAAACTATATATATATATACATACATACATACATACACACTGTTTCGTAACTCATGTTACAGACTTTGGGAGGTGATTCCTTATAGAAAAAACAGTACGAAAATGCCGAATGACGTATGTCGGGAAACGACGTCTAAGGGTTGAAAACATCCTTTTAAAAGTTGGGGTTTAAAAGTTTTTTTTTTTTTTTTTTTTTTACTGAATAAAATGGCTAAAAATGTTTTTATTAAGTTACAATATTTAAATATCTTAAGTTGATATTCATTTGTTTCCACTTTATTAAATAAAAATTAATTTTGAAAGCCCAGCTTTTGGGAGTGTTTTTCACTCTTAGGCGTCGTTTCTGGAGATAAGTCAATCTGCATTTTCGTAACGTTTTCGCATAAGGAGTCACCTCCCAAAACCTGTAACATAAGTTATGTAACAATATATATATTTTATATATAAAATGAAACTTTTATATGTACTTATATTAGAAATAATAAAGAGAAGAACGAAAGTATGATAAAATACAGAGAGAATAAAATAATAGGTATTTGTATTAATGTATAAATGAACGTATGTTTGAAGACTGTATGATTTAATGAATGTATGTATAGTCCATCCACGATTTCATCCAACTTTTATAAAACCCTTTTAAAGTTATGCGTCCAGGATATTCCTTAGCCTCATGCAAACAAAGCTTAACCGAGTCTGTAAAATCGCACCAAATGGACAACGCACCGCATTCCTGCGCACTTGGAGAAATGATATTTTTGCATGAGAAATATTTCTTTAGAGGCATTACGAACACACATTTATTTTCCTTGTTTTAATTAATATGAATTATAAATGGAATGTTTTGATTTGTAGATAAAATATAAGCTAAATTTATATTTAAGCAAAAAAAAAAGGTGTTTTCGTGTTAACTGCATTATAAAACTCTCGTGATACATGGTATATTTATAGAACCACCTAACTCATCATGCATGCAATAATTCTTCGTATGTTTGGTTGAAAAAGTGCGAAGAAACCGTGAGTAGAATATAAGTTTGTTCGCGATGCAATTTTTTACCGTTCGATGGATCTGGAACATATTTGCTAGGGAGGCTCTTTAGCACCAACTTAAAATACTGTGAAGGTCAAAATTGATTACGCCCCCCCCCCCCTCATTCATACCAGACCCAATCGAGCCGCAAACCTCTAAAACGGGGTCATGTAACTTCGGCTCCCCATTGGGTCTAAAACTCCTAAAATGAGATCGTGCATCATGAAACCCGTGGTGCTGCTTGGTTCTAAATAGCCAGTTACATGACGTCTAAATAAAGTAAAACACCGGGAAACTACGTGAGAATATTTCTGCCTGAAGAACGAGAGCGCATTGTGAAAATGCCATGGCTGCCTGGAGTCGATACATTAAGCCCTCGAAAAAAGCAGTTGAAATGGAGGATGAATAGGCATAGTGACGCGCAGAGGTGGGTACGCAGAACAAAAATTATTCCGTGATTTGTTTCTAGAATGCGCTGGTGGTACCAGAATGGCCCACGGCGCTAACACAAGTGTATTACAGCCTGAGCATAGCTAGAATACATGCAATATAAGATACGAATATATATATATAAGGTTATATACAGAATAATAAAGAAAAATACAATACATAATTATGTATAGAATAATATATATAAGTTAGTAATATACATAAATATGTATGGAATAAACTTGGTACCTGCGTGTGATCTTCTGGGGCGAACGAGTATTTGGGTTTTCTCAAAGTGCGCCCATATCGCGAACATGATTTGTAAATACGAAAGCCTGTATTTTGACCTCGACGACCATGGAGCCACGACCCGCATCTTCGCTAACTGGCTGATGCCAGTGCCGATTCTGCGATCGAGTTTTCACATATGTTCGACATCTTCATAACATTAAGTGTGGTTGTGTGTAAGAAAATTGTAATAATAATATAGGAAATAATTTTTATAATCATTTTAATTGCGACCATTTGTCACAAACATTAATGGTTGAAACTGAAGTAAATAAAGTTCATTGTAAAATTGACTTTTTGATTTTGTTCGATTTTCTTGAAAAAGGTTTTCTTGTAAATTCTGCTTTCCGAAGCATCCAAAACGGAAATGCGCTTAAATTGTGTTAAAAATGCGGACTCTATCGATAGATTAATTTTTTACATTCAAAAATTATACTCAACTAAACTGCTTTATAATGTTGCAAAACATATACATTCTTATTTCATATACAGCATAAATCACGCTTTCCTGGCAATTTTTATAGCGTCTTTACTAATTATTTTATGATTTATTCACATTGTATAGTCAGATGCAGTGCTCCATAAGCAGTTGCTTTACTTCAACCTTAAGTGTCTTGTGGTAAAACTTGTCGCGCAATCTTGCGGCGAAAAATAAAAATAAACATGTGCCCTTACGCATCAGGTGTGTAAACCCGCTCGATTTCTCTCGCGCATCGTGAGGGGCACAGACTGATGGTCAGTTAGTTAACCGGTCGTTTAGAAGTTGCCATTTTAAGTTCCACCCGGATCATTTTGTGTGTTGCGAAATTAACGAGCCGTGTTGGGAAATCAGGGGCGCGGGAGGGTGGTTTACCCGCGAAAAGTTTAGGGTGGTGATGGGGCGTATAGGGGCAGCGGGGAGGGGTGGCACCAGAGGCAAGATGACCGGCTAATTGCAGCACCAACCACGTAGCACACACCACTACCCCCCCCCCCCCCACATGATAAATGTTTCGGGCGTGTGCATGTTCGCAAATTAAGCCAGCGCGTGGTGTAACACAGGGAAAAAGGAGAGGGGTTGGCAAGGCTGGAACGATGGGGGTGGAACCATTTGTTTCCCAGGGATCGTCGCTGAAAATTCATGACTTTGATGTGGCCGCTGTTGCCCCTTCCCCCGCCCTACACCCCTTCCCCAAAAAAACCACCCACCCCCCTTTTGTTCCCCTCCTCGCTTAGTCATCTCTTTAACAGAAATATTTTTTCTGCGTTGTTTATTCGTACGAGGTTGTTAACAAATGCAGAACGAAAAATAGAAAAGAAGAGAAGTAGAGTCGTTTGAAGTCCACTTTCGATGAACGCGCACAGCGTTTGACGGCGATGTACACAAGGTCTAGTAATGGTCTCGATTATGTTATTTCCACAAATTTCAGGTTTCGGCCACTTCTAATGGGTTTTTATTTTCAGCGGACTTTGTAATTGTTTGGACCTGCAGTGGCCTTTAGGTCCAGCGGGTTGAAACGGTGCTGCTCGCCCAAAGGGGTTCGAGAGTAATCAATCTTTTAAATTTCCAAATCATTTTGAAAAAGGCTTCAGCCTTAAATTTATTATCTCAACACCGAAATTGTCGATGCTTTGCCGCTATTTTTTGTGAGCATGGCAGGAGTCACATTGTGGTTGTAAAACTTTATTCATCCCTATCGATCCTGATAGCAAAAAAATATTAAAAAGGAGCACGTCTAACAGGACGACTAAAGTAAAAGCGGTCGGGAAACGTTGAGGGCACACGCAAAGAAGCTTAGGCCATGTCCAAAATTCAGGTATATACTAGTGTACTTGCGCTCCTGCGTACTTCATTTATCCCTTCGCCGTACTTTATGAATTCGTACAGACAGTCTAACTTGCTTCGATGACGGCAATTAGCACATTAATTGCGTGTATTGCAAATGCATTTCGCTGCAGAACAGCTCGATAGTTGCAGAAAGTTATAGTGTTAAATAAAGGATGAAATATTACATTTTTACTAACAAAAATTATTTCTTGCGCGGATTTTCATGTGCGGGTTCGCAATTTTGATTGATTGTTTTATTTTAGCATCTGTATGTTATGAAATGATAGGCGTAATATGAATTTGTTTAGAGGACTATTGAGGTGCAGCTTTCAATATATACTATCTCAATTCGAGATTATATGTCTGTGAAGTAGTGATGTTAACCTCTTAAACTTTAAGTAAATTAATCGGGTTGAAAATAAATAGTTGCACGCCACGCTGTCCAACTCGGCGAGTGTAAACATTTCATGAACGTCTAGCCTGATAGTACCGTCAAACATTTACTAACACGATAGTGTTATCAATTTAAAAAAAAAAATGTAATACTTTTCATAGTAGTTGCATGAAGTCATGTTATTTTATACAGTATAATGTTACACTTAAAAAGATGTTTGATTGGAAAATGTTAGATTCGCTACTCCACTGGCTGAAAGTTGGTCAATAATGAACATAATACTATGAGGTGTGACCCAATAATGGTTTAAATACATGGGTAGAAACCTTTCTGTTGCCCTCAGTATACAGGATGATTTTGAAATTAGTGCTGATATTTTGGGGAATGCAAAATGGTGTATAGGCGAGTGTTTTAATGTAGGAAAATGATGTCGGAAATGCATCCTTATGTAAAAGTAAATAAAATGGCCAGACGCATACGCTGTAAGCAATAATTATGTAAACTCCACGTAGCACACACACTCAGAGCGAGTTGACATTGGAACTACAAGTACAGTATTAAAACAATTTGTTATGGCGCGGGCAGGCTCTAGCCAAATTCATACCAGGTGCAATAAGAGCGAGGTCACGTTAAACGTAGCACTCCCACGGCAATCAGGAAACAAGCAGCGGGGCAGTTAGCAAATAAACGCAAATATTGTAAACGGCCGCCATATTTGAGGCCGCTCAGGTCTTACTACATCCAGCCGACGACGGAGCAACATGGGCCAGCAGGTGGGGTTCCGGCCGCCGTAACCGTAATATCAAACAGCCGTTGGCAACGCGAAGGTAAAGCCGTTCCAGCAGTTAAGAGGAGGACTCTTAGTTCGATGCGTGGCAATAGTTTATTAGATAATATATAAATACTTGCAGGTAACGAGTAGCTTAACGTAAAGCGCTCCCCCGGTGCAGTTTAAGGTAGTGGTGTAAAATGTGAAAATGTAACACCCATAAAAATACGGTGTTTATGCATACAATTAATATATATTATTTCTCCTGTTATTATTACTACTCATACTGTCATGCAAGAGTTAATGCAATATTTTTGCACACGTCAGTTTGTGATTTCAACTGCATACGTAAATTTTATTTATTTTTATTAATTTTATTTTTCTTGGCACGTAAGATTTTTAAAACTTAGATGTATGGCGGTAGTTATATTTATGTGTAATTTTGATTGCCTAGTTAATTTTTCATTGTGTATTAATTTTAATATAATTAATATTTATTTTTGGTGTGATCTCAGTTTTGAGTTTCTACTTTTTATTGTATTATATCTCAGTTCCGAGATCAAGTATTCTTTAGTTATTCTTCATTAATGTGGGTGGTTTGAATAGTTTTGGTCCCCATTGGCCCGCAGCTTCAAATCCTGATTGTTGATTGGCTGGCGCTATAGGCCCCTTAAACTAGCGTCAGCCTGTAGAGACTAACGCTCTCTTCGCTAACAGCTACCAACGAAGTCAGACGTAGGGTAGGACCTCCCGTCTGAAGTGGACGGAGAGGTAGGACTTTTAAATTAATTTTAGGGTGCGTAGACGTGTCCTTGAACCAACTGTTAAGTAAATCCGTAACTAGCAATGGAGCTTGTGTCAATGGTCGCCCATTCGCGAGGTTTATAAGTCAGGAGATAGATAGTTTAAACACGCGATCTATGCACGGGTAGAGCGGAGCTCCACGTATCCCGCACCTTAATCCTGCTACGCCATTTTCCTGCAAAAGCATCCTACCTTCAATCCACTAGGCGGTTAAAAGATAAGTCCTACAGAAAGATCTAACATTTTCATCTGGACATGATTTTATTTACAGTTTGATTTAGCTCGATTTCCGTTAGCATCAGTATGCAAGCGACGCCATCTTGACCTTTTATAAGTACATACATTTCCAGCACACATACGCCCACTGCAAAACCTGTAATAAGAGTAGTTTCTACCAGAGCTAGACTGTTTAGTGAGAGCACAATTTGTTTTAACGTAATATTTACCACAGAGAACACTTTAATTAATTTGATTTTGAAACCAGTATATTCAGACTCTGGCTATCTATTGCACGTAATCGTAAAAGGGTTCAAGTACTAGCCTACGTGACCACTTTTAGCGTTGTGAGGATAGTGTACTGTCTTTATAGCTTTTCTCATATTACCATCAGGGTTTTTAATTATTTCTGATTTAAACAATTACAATGCAAAGGGTATGAAAAAAAAAGATATATATTGAAAGGGCCTATCTGTTTTGTCGTTTTCTCTACTATAGTTTAAATGTAACCTATTTCTTACCCAGTGTCTTACATGTGTGTAGAGTTTCCAATTATCTGCCTTATTTTGACGCACGTACACAAATGGTAGTTTCTAGAGGGTGATAATGGTAATAATCTTGTTCCCCTACCGGCCCAGGACTGCACCGGGCAATTATACAGAGGCAGCCTAGGTAAGATCACATCCTTTCCTACTGATTTATTGCAAGTCAGTTGTGCAGCCTGGTCACTCGTGTTATATGCGTTGTCCCATTGTTGCGTATGCTAATTCTACACCATACAGAGCACATTTCTATTTGAACATACTATTATATCATACATTGCCTATCGCAACGAGCAGCCCTCGTGTGTGTTCTTCACAGCTCCCTATACACTATATTACATGTTTATATGAAATATAAGCTATATTTCAAAGTGTTTTATGATTTATAATGTAACAGTATGTATATGTAATGTTTTTAATTACATTATGCATTGAAATAACTTTGTGTTCTCCATCTGTTACGTTTCTCCACTTAGCTTGTGTAGCCTCTGTATGGGAACGCAACAAGTTCTCCCGAGTGACGGCCGTTGGCCTGGTTGAACTGCGGCATATGTCGCACCGTTACCTCTGTACTAGAAACAGCACATGTGGCAGTCATCGACTTGACTTTGCCAGGCGGTTCTTGCAGCAGCGCATTCAAATACTCTACGCTTCTCTGCCATTGTGTCGTGGATAGACTAGGCGCTGTTTACCAGCGAGGGCATCTTCAACAGCAACATTACGTACTGCGTTTTATTTTATTTGTAGTGTAAGGTTGCGTTTCCCGACATTTCCCTTACATTAAAGCACTTGTCTCGACATCTCCTTGCACCCCCTAAATATCTACAACCATTAAAAAAAACATCGTGTATAAAGGCGAGGTCATTGTATGGGAAGCGAAACTGTTATATAAAACTTAACTTTATTATACTTTGGCTTGAGACTTCTTGTAACCTAGAAATCACGACATGGTTCCTCCTGAACTTTAGTTAACATACAACTTGTCCTAAAAAAACACACAAAACCAAAAACCACTTGCAATTATTATAAATATAAACAAAGCAGTGAGGGGTGGTCATAAGGACCCAGAATCAAAGCCCTCGATACGTAAAACCACACAAAATTTCAAAAGATTTTAAGGGGAACACATTAACTTCTCGTATTGAACCAATCTCAATTTAACAATTAATGCTCATGCAAAATCGCGTTCATTTTCAAACAGCTCAAGAGTATTCAGTTTCAAACAATATTTAACTTTTTCCTCAAAAGAACTATATATATATATATATATATATATATATATATATATATATATATATATATATATTGATGGGCGGCCGTTAGAGGCCAAATCAAAGCCCTCACTACGCAAAACCACGAGGAATTAACAAGAAAAAAAAAAGGGGGAACACATTAACTAGTAGTATTCAACCAAAACTCAGAACGTTGCATGGTGGGCTATAAGTGTTACTTTCATATAATAAACCAATCCACAAACTACCGTGACAGCTAGCAAACACATTGAAAACTCACGCATATTAAAACACAAAGCATTAAAACAGACGGGAAAACTCCGCAGTGGAGCAGCTTTAATTAACTGCAAAACCAAATTTTGAACGGCGATTGAAACATAATTTAGAAAAACCAAAATCCTCGACACAACGGCCCAGAAAAAAACATGCCACGTCATAGTTAATAAAAAGCCTAATCTAAAAGCATTAAACAGCCCAAACTCGGACACATACACTCATGACACCGTAATTTGATGCCATAGAGAAAGTGCTGTACATTACAATAACGATGTACAACCTTAAGACGTGCAATAGGGAAGTAGACAGTTGGCAATCATTGCCGGCGCAAACGTAGTCACCTGTAACAAAATGTGGGTGCAGTGGGAGGAGAAAGGAGGGAAACCAAGGAGAAATGGGCACAGAGAGGAAACAAGAGAAGGAAGCCAAGGGTGCACATGATATTACATTAGCGGAGATGGTATCACAGAGTAGAAAGCCCAAGTGTGCGGCGCAACCCACCCCCACCTTCTCCCCTCTAAATTAGTGCCCTGGCCCGTAAACGTCTCTCGACAAGATACACAACACCTCACAGTTCATACAACTGACAGAAACACAGATGAAAGATACAGGACTCAAATACAAAGTGAAAATAGTCTAGAAGCATTAATCTTGAAGATTGGTAGCAGGACAGTTCGGGGATACAAATATAGAATACGCCACAAGTTTGAAGTCAACGTCCATGGAGAAATATATAAATCTTTCAATCGCCAAAAATCTTAGCCGTGAGCCTCAGCTCCTCTGAGTAGGTAGGTCTCCGGAGACCACAGGCACACAGCTTCAAGCTTGCGATAAACCAGTAGATCTCTCCTGGAGAACATGGCGGAAAATGACCGCACTGAAGAATTGCCCGGAGCGGCTCGGCTGAAACTAAGGAAGACACAAACAGGGCATGAGGGAGTAAAACAACATTAAAAGGAAACAGGAGGAACACACATGTGCTTACAAACAGCAAACAATTAAAATTTATCTTTCCCTAATCACAAAACTTTTATTTCGCTGCATGTAAGGTTTTAACTGTCTCACGTGTGATTTCCGAAAAAGTATGAGCTAACTGGGTGCACCATCATTACACAGTTTACTCTCAAATTGTTCTTAGTTACAAAGAGGCCGATGTACTTAGGAATAAACTTCCCGCCAATGTCTGCTCAAATCATCTAATACATAATTGTTACATAGGACCAGATCACCCGTCTTAAATGGGATCGGAACTCTAGCATGGTCCATTTTGGCAGTAACGTCACGCTTAGCTGCATCGAGGCTAAGGAAAACCTCGTTCAGTAGGCGCTCACGACCAGCATCGCTGAGAGGGATTGGCAAAGGAGTGATATTCCAGATGTTGAGGAGTGGACGACAAAGGTTTCTACCAAGAAATGGAAGAGATGGAGGGACCCCAGTAGAATCATGAAATGCACTATTAAATCCTAAATCAATAAGTTTGTCTGCTCTTGATTGTAATAGATAGTTAAACAAGCCTTTAAACTATTATTAATCCTCTTTGCTTGGTTTACCTTTGGATAACAAGCACAAGAATAAAAAAAATGTTTTTTTTAATAGCCGAGCAGAAACAAAAACCTTTAAATACATGTGACTGATAATAACGAGCATTATTAAGTAACTATCTCTGCAGGAGCTCCAAATAACTTCCAAACCTGATCAGAAAATACGAAGTACTTTAATGTTATTAAGAGATGAAAGAACAACAAACATAGTAAAGGTATCCAACAATATCAAAATTCAAATATGACCCTTCTTTGAACATACTTACGGTCCAAAAGTATCTAAGTGTACAACATGCCAGCGACCCTGGGAAATTTGAACCACTAAATGACCCATGTTCGTTTGTTGGGCCCATCTACACTTTTGGGAATCACCACACTCCTAAGAGGCCACCAAATACAGAGTCATGGAAATGCTGAAGTATCGTTGGCCTCAAAGACTCATGAACTAATATATTTTAGCATGGCAATTCTTTCCCGTGAAATACAGTACACCATTATTTTCTACATATGGAAGCGCTACATCCGCTGCCAGATCTGTCTTCACTTGTCTACACCAATCATCACTAGCTTGAGACTCTCGGATATGTACAAAACATTTGGGGAACATATATATAATATTTGAATTCGACACCTCATTAACCATCTCGTTGACCTCAAAATGATCAGGCTCTACATGAGCGTAACAGCAACAGCCACCTGGTTTTCAGCGCCGCGGACATGAAAAACCTTAAACCGAAATCAAGAAAGTTGTGGAACCCAATGCCCTAACGTTCCTAATTGATATGGATGATTTAACACCCAACTAAAAGCTTTGTTATAAATATTTAAGTCGCATTCATCGTGATGAACGTACAAGGCGAATTTTTCCAGTCCGAAGAAACAAGCTACGGTCTTCTTATCATAAATGCCTAGTTTACATTCCATTTCAGTAAGACTATGGCTTGCAAATGCTATAGGTGCTAAACTTAACTCAACCTGATGGCTTAAAACTGCCCCCAAACTTAAAGACGAAGCATTAACTTGGATCACGAATCTCCGTGAAAAATCGGAAAGATGCAAAAAAGGAGGCGAAGAAAGTTTCTCCTTTAAAACCAACAATGATTTTCTTGCTCAGGACTCCAGGAAAATTCTACTCTCTTCTTTAAACCATTTAGGGGTGCCGCTATCACAGAAAAGTGTTCAATAAAACAAGAATAATATCCTAGCATTCCCAAAAATGTCTGCACTCTTAATAAAATGCAGACGGGGAAACTGAAGCCTAGGTGCAAAACAATCAGGATCAATTAGTAATCGGCCCTTGAATAAAACATAGCCCAAAAACTTAACTTTGTGGAACCCAAAATTACCTTATCAGGGTTAACTGTCAGTCCTACTCCCACATTTTCAAAAAAAAAACAGACATAAATGCGACATGTGCGAATCCAAGTCTTCACTGTATATGTTTACGTCGTCGACATATTTAAATACTAATTTAAATTTAAATTAGGATATAACATGGTCCAACACGCTCTAAAAGGCCTGACTACCGAAATTTGATCCCATCGGGATACAGGTATACTAATATTGATTCCAAGGAGTACTAAAGGCTGTGTATTTGCTGCGAGAGGGATCTAACAAACATTGATTAACACTGTTATTTAAATCAAGCACTGACTAACTGATTAAACACAGGTTTTCCATAAATGTTGAAGGGCGCAATCAACAATGGGCAATGGGAATGTATCCTTGTTGTGTTTTTTTTATTAACCAAATAAAAGGTTCACCCCCAATCTATACTTGTTACTATCCTTTTTCTGCACCAAAAAGCCTGGCGAGCAGTAATCTGATGTGGACGGAACAATGACACGTGCTTCCAGCAATTTTATTTATAATTTCCCTAAAGGCAAAAAACTTGGGAGGGGACACTTAACAAAATGATGACACAGGGACATAATCAATTAAGGAAAATTTATATGGTAGAACAACGCATTTGGCGATTTTATGGCTAATTAATACTGAAATTCTTTACACAAGTTAGCTAAGCGCGCCTGAAAATCTTTAGGAAAGGAATCCTCACCTTCCTGAATCTAAAAAATATATCACTGGAATATTCTACCTGAGAAGCGATCTTTATATTCGGTGCAAAACCAAAATACAAGGTATCATCTTCTAAAATTGCTGAAGCCCTGGCATGACCCAAAAAGTCTAATCCCAAAACGACGTCATAATTGACACAAGACAAAAATCAAAATGGAAATGTCCACGAAAAAGTCCATGAAAAATGTCCGATCTTAAAATGTAAATGGATAAGAGACTTACTATTATCCACGTCACCATCCCCAATACACAAACATTTTTCCTTGAGGAAACTCACCCGGCCTTAGTAATTTTTTTATTCAATGATATTTGCGAGAGGGTAGTGTTTATTACACAGTGCATTGCCCCAGTGTCAATGAAGGTAGAAAATGACTGACTGCAGCAGGTGATCTTAATCACATGTTTGATTCTACGCTGAGTTTTTTGCTTGACAAGACCAGAAAATACCATGCCTCTTCCTTTTCAATATCTTTTTTCATGCTTAGCACAGTCTAGGCGGACGTGCCCTACCTCTCCGTACCCGAACCATTCTCATTGAGACCCTGAACGAAATACCTTGTCACAATCTTGGCTAATGTGTCCACATACAGAACAGCTATCACACTGCAGTGTTTCCCCATGCCAGTCCATCGCCTGAATAGTTGTTATTCGACCCTGATAATCCATACATACACTACCACCTAAGTTGGCTGATGGTGATAAAACTGAGCAGTATTCGCTCGCCACTGTTACCGACCTTGAACTTCCACGACAAGTTGACGTAATTCTAGCAAATTAGCTGGCATTGATACCAGCTTACAGAGTGCGCGTATGTGCAGGGCAAGGTTATCTAACACTACATTCCCTAATTAACTTTCACATAGTGTGAGGTACAAGGCATCGTGATACATACATACAGACTCAATAAATTCAAACAGACACACTCCTGGTTTTTGCAAGCTGTACACGAAGTCTCGCTCGCAATTATGTTTGATACACGATGGAAAAAGTTGCCAAAAGTTTGTGCTCAAACCCGTTAAAGGTACCTCCTTCCACTGATTTAATTTCCTCACTAAGTAGCTGTAAGGCAAAACCCTGACATGTTGATGCTATTGCTTTTAGTAAGGCCTCTTCAGGACACAAACACAAACAGACAAGCCTACCCACTGCCACAAAGAAATGCAAAATACTAGCTGGGTCCACAGAAGTAAAAGGGGGCATGTTTAGAAATACATGGAAAGGGAGTTATCGATCTTGGAATAAGACTCAGTGACACTCACTGTGGACACGGGATGGAACAGCGGCCCCATTGTACCACTGTGCTGATGTCAAGAGGTCACCATGGCGGAGTGGAGCTCAGCCACCGTGGTAGTCTTGTCAACCGTAGCTGCAAGGTCTTGAAGAAATCCTATCAGCTCCTCCACCTTTAAGGAGTAAACAAATCCCACCTCGGCCATGGGTGATGTTAACATGAAACAAAATAGAGCTAAAATTACCAGGGCAGAGTTCCGCAGATAATTATGTGTGCATTCACAAATAATTTCGACGTGATATACAGTTAACATCATTAATTTCTGCAATGCTGTGTTCAGTTCAAAAAAAAGGGGGGGGGGTGAAAAATGAATACCACATAATTTAACAATAATTCTCCAAAAGTGCAAGTTTCTTCACCTTCAAACAATATTCAACCGCTTTCCTTTAAAAACACAAATAAAGAAAATAGTGAGGGGGGGGGGGGGTCGTAGGGAACCAAAATCAAGGCCCTCACTATGTAAAACCATATACAATTTTTAAATATTATAAGGGTACCATATTAACTTCTTGTATTGAACCAATCTTGGTTTGTTAAAATTTAATGCTCGGCCAAAATTACTCTAATTTCCAAACAACTCAAGACTTTTAATTTTCAACCTATTTTTAACTCTTTCCTAAAAAGCACAAAATTAATGTAGTGAGGAGCAGTCATAAGGACCCAAATCAAAGCCATCCTATGTAAAACCAGCAACAATGTAAAACGGTTTTTAATGGGAACACATTAACTTCTCGAATTGAACCAAGACTCAGAATGTTGCACGATGGGCTGTGAGTGTTACTTTCATGAAATAAACAACTCCACAAAAAACTGGGACAGTTAACAAACGTGTTAACAACTCACACATGTTAAAACATAAAGCATTAAAATGAAAAGGAAAATGCTTCCCTGAAACGGCTTAAGTTACTGCCAAACCAAATTTTCAACGGCGACCAAAATATAATTTAGACAAATCAGACTCTTCGGCAGCACCCACCAGAAAAAAACATTAATGAAACATCCAATCTAATACCATTAAACATCTTAACGTGGGACATATACACTCATAACTCTACATAACAATAACGGTGTACACCTTAAGACATGCAGAAGTGAAGTAGATAGCCTGCAATCGTCGCCGACGCAAATGAAGTCGCCAGTAACAAAATGTACATGCAGGAGAAGGGGAAAGGAGGGGATACAAGGAGCAACGACTACAGAGAGGAAACTAGAGAAATAAGCCAAGCTTGCACACGAGTTCGCTGCCGAACATCAGCGCAGATGACGCCACATAGCAGAAAGCACACGTTAGCAACACACATAAAATAAGAAAATTAGGTTTTTTTTATGCCATGTATCAGTAACCAAACCACCTATTTAAACTAAATGCTTCACACAATTAGCGGTACCGTAGGTAACGTATACTTATATGTTTTAAGTGGCTCAGTTAATTATCTTCAAAATGATGGCCCTCTAAATATTTTGTGGGGCCATGGTAGCCGAGTGGTTAGCCTGCTCGTATCCCACCAACGCGAATCGGGTTCAATCCCCGGCCGGGTCACTGGATTGGTCTGAGGGTTTTCTCGGGGATCTCCGTTTCCCTCACCCTTTTCATTCCAGTGCCGCTCCATACTCACACCAATCGCCCTCATCGGCTCTCAAGACCTCGGTGTTAAGAGCCGCCCAAATCTCTTCACTCTAAATATTTTAGGTTAGTAAACCGTATCATTCAAAAGATTAGACTTAATAATTTGGAAGTTTATACTCGAATGCTATCTCTGTACTGCAGTTGGTTGCACAGTAGCTTATGGTACGAGGTTTTCTGGGTTCGAGTCCCGGGTAAGGCATGCGTGTATTTGTAATCGTCTCACAACTGTTGCTTGTGTTTCTGGTTTTTATCTCCTACGATATACATAGCTTGGAATGAGGCAAGTCCTGCCTACCAACTCAGCTTTTAAGAAATTATTTAGAAACTGAAAGTAGACTCATTGGCTATGTTAGTATCGTCTTGTTGAAACATGTAAGAATTAGAATTTTAGATTAAAACTTTGTTTTGTGTGCTAAAAACACTGTGAAATTTATTTTTTTTAAAAATAGTTTGCCATTTTCATCATGATACAATTTATGCCATGTCACGAAACCACTAAACATCTTCAAACTCCGCAAAACAAAAGTTTGCCATTGAAAGACTGAGAGCCTGTGTCACCCGCCATTATTAATTTTTTTATTTACTTCTTCCAGATTCAAATTTAGGAGTATTTGTTGGAAAATGCGACAGTATAATCTTAGCCAATTACTTTACCCATAATTCCATACATAATGAATGAACTCCTTCCCGATATTAATGCAACAATTAACGCAATACAAAATATTATATGTTAAATTATTCTTAACTTTTAATGACAACTAGGAAACAGCTATTAAAAATCAGGTACAAGAATTTGCAAATAAACCTGAAATGTAATGGTTCTATTATGAAACATTTTCAGTAATGAGCTTCACTCTTCTATTATGAAACTAAAGTGATGATTCCTGTATAAGGGGGTGTGATACAGCCTTCCTGTAACGGACGACCTTGACTAAGCCACGCGGAGAAATTGCGGTGGCTTTATCCCGTGAAATAAAACTGCAAGGAGATTCGTAATCCCTCGCGACTGGGTGTCGGAAAAATCGTGCCGGCGCCGCAGACTCGAGGATTCTCCCCGAGGGACGCCGCCGCCGCAGGGGAGGAGGATGAGAGGTCAGCAAACATTTGTCCGCGTTATCGTTTTTACGCCGAGAGCGAAGGGAGCTCGAATTTGAATGCGCGCGCCCGCGTGACGGAATGAGCAAACCTGCCGCGGACGTTGAAGCCTAAGTCAGGGAGCAATCAAGATTACTGTTTAGAGTTCCCGGAGTTACTAGAGCCGGGATACGATTTGAGACCACCGTATGCCCAGCTCTCCCAAAAAAAGGAACCGGGATCCTTTCAGTCGTATAGCAGTCATTAAAAAAACTGTTCAATATTTTTGAACGGCATCTACTTACGAATAATATTTAAGAAAATCCCCACAACCATTGTCCATTCGTAGGTACTTCCAAAGTAGAATAGTTGGGCCGATTCTCAGAAAATGATGTACGTGATAGGAGCCGAGGTACCGGCATACCACAAAATTGGAATTTCCCTTTACCCTTCAAAATGTCTCTCTTTCTTTCTGAATTTACACTTTTCCCTCCAAAGCGACCATTCCCCCCCTTACAATTACCATATTCCCTTAAAATTTCCCTTTTTTCCTCAGAAAAGCACCAGTCAACCTATCTGCGAAAAACCATCCCTCCAAGGTACTTTCCCTCCTTTAGAGGACATAACAATGGTAATTATAAATGATTTATAGGCAAAAGCTATGTCAAATAGATACACAGGGTTCAGGGACCAGAACTGGAGGAGACCGGCCGCCATGTTGTGGCATCACCCAACAACCATATTAGATGGGTAACCTTAACCTTGACCACATGCCCGTGACCCAAAAAAGTTGCAAAATCTTCCAAAAATCCCCAAAAAAAATTTGGAAACTTCAAAAAAGTTTTACAAACAAAAAAAATCGAATTTTTTAGCACAGAGGTGCGGGTGTCCTGAGCCGGAGCCGACCAGACGATAAATTTAATCGTCACCTTTACTACCACTCACATACTTCAGCTAAACCCTCCACCACTGCCACTAAACTGCACTGGTGATTTCACGAAAACATCACATTGCTCACTCATGATTGGTTGTAGGTCTTGTGGTATTTCGTCCTGTGTAAATAATTTATGTAGTCAAAGGTAGCTTTTCGTGTGATGCGTGAGGTAACATAGCGCACTCTCTTTCCTGATGCTTCCAGTATTTAGTTTGGAAACTTAATTTTTATGTTTATCTCTTCCATAAAAATCTGCAGGGTACTATCAAACATGCTCGTAGTTAAATTGCATATGCATTTCCCCACAAAAAGGAAGAACTATGCATAAATTTCAAATACCAGCTCGGATCAGCGAACTATTGGAGCTTACTTATAAATATGGCGTGTTTATTTGACAGAATTCTTACGAACACCATCCCTATTTCATCTTTGCTGGTACGATAGTTGATCCAACTGGGCTGCTTATGTTATCGTAGATGCTACTCGCAAACAAGACTTGGAACAAACAAAAGAAACTAGAGTGATAAACAGTCTTATCTTTCGTGTTATTCTCAGACATAAATACTTCGATCAATCCTAATCCTTCGCAATCCTAAGCAGTACTATGTAATATTCTGCAATCCTCAGCAATCCTCCTCCACAATATCATCATAAATATTCCTCCCCAATCCTCAACAATACCCACCAATCCCCTTCAGCAGTCGTCAAAAATCCTCAGTAATCCTCCTCACAAATTATCATAAATCCTCAGCAATCCTCTGCAATTTTCCCTTACGTTCTCCGCGATCCTCAGCAATCCTCCATAATACTCTGCAAACCTCCTCTGCTATCCTCCACGGCAATCCTCAGCAATTCTCCTCTGCAATACTCCACCGCAATACTCAGCAGTCCTCTTCTGCAATCGTCCACCGCAATCATCACCAATACTCACCAAACCTTCTCCTCAGCTATCCTCACCAATCCTCCTCATCAGCTATCCTCACCAGTCCTCACTAATACTCCTCCCCAGCAATCCTTATGGTTCTAGGCATCGGGTACATAAAATAATTTCAACAAGATAGCACCATTAACAGTCGAAAAAGACTCGCTTGCCGTCATAAGCCAGCAATGTTAACTTTCGTCACAAATTACAAGAAAACTAGAAACAATTTAGAATTCGTGTTTGTTGTGTACAAAAAATATAAAGAAGGCCCTTCTCACTGTAGCTTAAAAACAATAACTATTTGCTAGAATAGTTTACAAAAATAAGATTTGTAAGAATAAAAAAAAAAATTCCTCAGGAATCTGGTATGCTTCACGAGAAAGTAAACTTTTTTTTATAGTGTTTGACAGATAAGGTAGTATTTGATTAACGATAAACTTAACTGCATAAATAACATGATTATTTTTTTTAAATCAATAAAATCCTTTGTAAATTATTATATTCTTAATGTTTATTTGAACATAGATAATTTTGTACTGGGGTGTGCGACAGGTAGACGCATTACAAATGCAAGGGTGGAGAATAAAGACCAACGTCCTGTGGACTGCCTACTATCTCTTCGGAGCATCTCCAAAGCAAATCTGTTAAATAAACAGGCTGTTCAAGACATCCTACCTACAGAAGCGCGATGTGTGTCCGCAGTTCTTGTTGCGAAGTTAATCTCGACCACGCATTACTCTTTAGTGGTAACAGAAGTAGGTAAGTACAACGAAATGGAATGGGAGACGTTTGTGTCTTAGTAAAATACCAAGAAAATTAAAGATGAACCATTTATAAGAAAACTTTATTATTATTATTATTATTATTTAGAATAGTGGCTATCATGTGAAATTTCCAGATTTTGAGAGCTACTGCTGCTTATGTATTTAAAGCACATCAGAATGACATCGCACTTGAAATAAGGAAACATCAGTCGATTGTTAAGTGAAGTGTGTCATATTTTAATAACAATTTGTCTCTCATCAGCGGAAAAATAATATTATATTATGCTCTTTAGTATAAGGCTTTTGCAGTGTCGTATTAGTCAAATTTGCTCACTTACATACCGGAATTTACCACCAATTCAACCGTTTATCTTCATCTTCGTGCAAAAGAAACGAATGTTCAGCCCTCTTGCTTGTGTGAGCTTTTATTTTTTCATGTTCGCTTGTCCGATTTAGTGTGTTCCGCGTCAGATTTGAAAATATTAAAAATATTTTGATGATTTCTATTACATTGGCGTCACTGAAAAACCCTGTGTGTGACATTTTTGTCTGTGTGACTTCAGTTTGCAATACATCGAATACTCGGTCAAGGTTTTTTTTCGTCCATCATAAGAACGTTGCCATCGCTGGTATAATGTTTCGCTTATTTCCCAGGTTTTATAGGTTACTCTTACCTGGGCTAATTTATTGGCAAAAGGTTTTAGAAAAAAAAATTGGGTGTGCAATTTTACTGACTTGAGTAGCATAACAATTGTCATAACGGAAGTGTAAAATCACTTCATCGTTTTTAGCTCTCAAAATGTGAATGGCTGTACTGAACAGGACATAAGAGCATTCAAGACTGCGAATGTACCTGTGTATGAGACTGGTGAAATAAAAACTTTCGTAAATTATTATTACATATGTTAAATATACGAAGAGGAAGAAAAGTAGAAAGTGTTTGGATCGGGTGGGTATTGTCAAACGTAAACCACCTACAGCTCCCAATCTACAAGCTGGAACCACTATGTGCCTCGTCTTACATCGAGCTACCAGGATTAGTCAAGAGGAAAGAAGCCATAATTAACCGGAAAAACACCCATGGCCACACGTGTTTTAAGTGGTTGATTTTGGAACGACACTTTAAAGGTACAGCTCCCCAACGTGTGAATCAGCGATATAAAGAACTACAATGCAAATTTAATTTTACAGGCCTCGAGTTCCCAACACCGCTGCGTCAAATTAGTCTTCGAGGAGATCAATCCTACTGCATCGGTCAATGTGTACTCGATCAGTGCCAAGGAGTAGGTTGTGACCATACGAGTTGTGAAAAAGGATAAGCCTGAACACTTTGCTCTGCTGCTGCTGACGACCGAAGGTGGAAACTAGCATTATACTTAGATTAAGAATTTTTCACTCCTCGTGTGTCCCCAGGTGTCAGCCCACAAGGAAAAAATACATATATGTAAGTGGTGCTTTACATTTTTACCATGACCTGCCGAGAAAATCGGGATTGTCTGGCAAGCAGTGTTTAGAAGAACACTTGAAATACTGCAAGGGAAATTATCCAGCTGTAATCGAGATGCCACAGCAGGGGAAGGATGGAAAATCTCCATTATTGAAATTCAAGAAAAACCATGACTTAAATAAATTACTGATCATCGTCCGTGTAGACTTCCAGGCATTGCTCAAGACAATTCAGACCTGCGAACCGAACCCAGCCAGTCATACACTGTGTCTACCAGAAGTACGATGCGTACAGCTATTGTATATACATGCCGGTCGATAATAATGTAATTACTGAATCGCTCACCCTGTCACCGCCTAAAGAACCGGCACTAAATAGGCGGCTGGACGCGGGGAAGCATTTCACGGAAGCGATAGTAGATATTAATAATGCAGTCAAAGAAATTTACACCACTACAAATATAATGGAGCCTCTCACACCAACTGAAAACGAAAGCTACTTACAGGCGACGAGATACTACCACTGCGAATCAGCGTTCACAGTAGAAAATTACAAGGTAAGGAATCATGACCACTTCACTGGGTGGTACATTGGGCCTGCATGCACCACCTGCAATATGCTGCTTCGAAAACATGATAATTTTTTCGCTTGTGTTTGGGACGAAGATGTCTTTCGTATCGTATCCCAGCTGCCTGGTGATGAAATTCTCGCCATAGGATAAGTTATGGAAGAAAACGACGAGTTTCTTCGGTCTTTGTCACAGCAGATTGCAAGTGGCGCATGCTGGCCCGATGTATCGTCTGGTGAAGAGGCAATGGTCCGTCACCTTGCAAATGCGGAGCCGAGGAGGGCAGACTCGTGTGCCAGAGCGAGCAGACCAAATGCAGCGTGCGTTGTTTGGATTGTCAATGCAAACCAGGGGTCGGCGGAAAGAAAATGAGGCCATTGGGTGTGCGAGTATAAATAGAGGGTGTTGCGAGGACACGCCCCCCAGAGGTTCCCAAGACACAGCGACGGTGAGGCACGGCCCGAGGTCATCGCAGTTCGACGTGGCGCAGACGTCCACTGAACGAATCATCAGAACTTACACAGTGGTAAGTGTAACACTTTGTAAGCGTTAGGCGGGGATGTTTTCAATATCAGTAGGCCGCGGCGAGTATTAGCTATTGATTATATTGTCTTCAGTATTAACTTCATTCAGGATTAAGTTAGTAATGCTTTTAAAGTCTTTCAAGGAGATTGTATTAACGTCATTGGAATATTGTACGTTAACGAGTCAATAAAGCAGTGGGTAAATTGCAGATTATTTCAGAGCTTGTTATTTGTGTACTGCTGCATCCCCATTTAGTTAAGAATCTATACCACTAAAACCCCGAACAGGTAACAACGGGCAAAGCTGTAACAGAACGCTTATTCGCAGTAGCAATAACTCGTCGCCTTTGAGTACCATGCCTTTGCAGTTGGCACTATAGGCTCCATAGTCTTTGTAGCGGCGTGAATATCTTTGACCGCACTGCCAATATCCACTATCGCTTCTATGCTTCAATGAAGAGTTCCTCCGAATCCAGCCCCTTCACAGCACCAGTTCTTTAGGCAGTGACGAGGTGAGCGATTCAGGAATTACGTTACTATCGACTGGCATGTATATACAATAGCTGTACGCCTCGTGCTTCTGGTAGACACTGTGTATGACTGGTTGGGTCCCGGTTCACTGATCTGAATTGGCTTGAGCAACGCCTCGAAGCCTACACAGACGACGATCAGTAGTTTACTTATGTGATGGTATTTCTTGAATTTCAAAAATTTAGGTTTTCCATTCTTCCCCTGCTGTAGGATCTCAATTATAGCTGGAGAATTTCCTTTGCGGTACTTCACATGTGCTTCTAAACACTGCTTGCCAGACGGTCCCTATTTTCTTACCAGGCAATTTTAAAAAGGTAAAGCACTGCTCACATATATGCACTTTCTCCTTGTGGGTCAATACCTGGCACGAAAAGTTTTTAATGTAAGTATAATGAGAATTTCAGTTTTCAGCCATCAGCGATCAAAGTGTTCAGACTTCTCGTCTTTCACAACTCATATGGGCACGAACTTCTCCTTGGCGATGAGTGAGCACACATTTAATAATGCAATAGGTTTTATCTCGGTAACTCGTGGCTTGTAAAGTTATATTTGGTTTCCAGTGCTTCAAATCGCCAGTCGACTCGTTGGGGATCTGTACGTTCAATGTACTGTGCCAAGATCGGCCACTTAAAACACACGTGGTCATGGAAGATTTCGGGTTAATGATGGCTTCTTTCCTCTGGACTGATTCTGGTATCTCGATGTAAGACGAGGCACATAGCGGCTCCAGCTTGTTAATTTGGATATGTAGGTGCTTGATGTTTGACAAGACCAACCCCGATCCACACTCTTTGTATGTTTCTTCCTCGTCGCATATTTTACCCATGTAAGATTTTACGACTTTTTGATTTCATCAGCCTCTTATACAGGTACATCTGTAATCTTGAATGCTCTTTTGCACGTACCTTCGTTTGAAGGATTCGGTTTCTCATAATCACACTTGTGTCGCATACTGAATTTAATTGGGCCCTGCACTCGTACTTCTGTTGTGAGCTGTCTGACAATATTTTACTTCATGCGAGCTAAAAATGTAGAAATATCTTTTGGTGAACCACTCTTGTTTTATACATCATATGTCTATAAATTATGCCGAAAATCGGTTTCGGCCGGCATGAAACCATTGGTGTTAACCATGCCACACCCTGCCAGGATTCTGGGTCGTGGCTGACGCTCACGTGATGATGGAGTATATTTTCGAGCTATTAGTTTTAATGATTATGGAAACTGTACACGGCACATTTTGGCAGGCGAAATACCTGCAGACTTTCACGTGTCTCTGCATACTGTTGTTTCTAGCAAATGACACTCCAATTTCCACAATTATGTCATTCGATCTGCATTCCTGTTGCAGTCAGTATTTTCAAACTTTCGAGCATCAAGGGTGAAGACGAATGTTTTACAGAACAAGCGACATAAATGTCGATGTATTGCCTTTGCAGAGCCGGTCGATGTTGGAGCGAATTGCATCGCCGACGATGTAGGAAGTTCAGCTGGAGCCAGCGATGGTACTCCCAAAGATGAAATTGGGATGCCGGTTGTAGGCATACCATCAAACTTATGCTTCATATTGATATCTACGAGCATATATCATATTGATATCTATTTTTGGGAGCTACACAATACATTAACTTGACGCATACATAGCATAAGAAGATAAATAAGTAATCTATTATAAAAATGCATAAAAAATGTTGTAATAAGTTTGAATTAAAGCTACGAACACTCCATGTCATATATCACGGAATATATACTCTTAAGTATTTTCTGTTCTGATCAGGTATTTGAGAAATTAGCAGATTTTTTACTTTGGTGCGAAAATATATATCAATAGTAACGAGTATACCTCAGAATACCCGGAAACCCGCGATACAAAACCTGCACATAAAATAGCTTACATAATGATCGCTAAGAACGCTAAGAAAGCCGAAAGAGAGTAAACGATCTCTCGCCTGTCGCATTAAACAAATAACTGAGACGATACGCGACTCTGCCCCCCTTATATACCTGCTGAGCCCAAGTTGTCGCATGACTAACAGTCAGTCACGAGCGAGCTGTGTGACGTAAACTTACAAGAATAAATGCCAAGGAGGCAGGGAAGAGAGGATTATCCTTCTCCTCGGGCATCAGATGAACTGTGAAGCTAGGCGACTCTGACAACCTTACATACCTGCAGAACCAGAGATGTCAAGAGCGAGTAATGTGAAATTGTCAGTAAATATTGTTTTTTCCCATCTGCACACTCAAGCAAGAAATAATGGAAATTGTAGCAGCTGGCCAAATATTATAACTGAAAGGTGTGTGTGCATGCATGCATGTTCGCTTGATCGTGTTATGCTGCACAGACGTCACATAACCAAGGGAGCGATCCTCGATACCTGGATGGCAGCTCCCTACCATTACTGGTGTCTAGAGAGAGAGAGGTAGAGATGTCAGGAGAGGTAGAGAGATGGAGAGGTATAGAGAGGTTGAGAGAGGGAGAGGTAGAGAGAGATACAGACAGAGATGTAGAGAGTGGGAGAAGTAAAGAGAGAAAGAGGGAGACGTAGAGAGAGAGGTAGAGAGAGAGAGGGAGAATTAGGGAGAGCGAGAGGTAGAGAGAGGGAGGTGTAGAGAGAGGTACAGAGGAGAGGTAGAGAGAGATAGGTGTAGAGAGAGAGGTAGCGAGAGGGAGAGGTAGAGAGATAGGTTTGCATTGTTTCGCAAAAATCAATGCCAAGTTTCAGTACGAATTTTAAAGATCGTTTAGTTTTTCATTTTTCATTTGTTAAAAAAATGAACCTTGCAGTTATGTTTCTTTTCTAACTATTAAATCGAAAAATCCTATTGTTACTGTTGGCAAAAAATATACACTATATAATTATGATGTGTAAGTGCTCTGCCAGAGGAAATTTTTTTCTTAAACTGAATAGTAAATAAGGATTTTTTTTAAGTTTACAGGCCCTATATTTTTATAAGTAATAGACCGTCGGCCCCAAGAAACATACGTATATGTTTGAAGGGCTATTGGACGTAATGGCAGAGCTCCATCGGGTAGCCCAGAAATCCCGACACGAGCCAAAATAGGGGCCCAGATATTTCCGAGGCTCACTGAGCACTTCTGAGTCGAGCCGTAGACTCACAGCCACACACTCTTATTTAAAATACATTGCGGCCATAGCCCCATATATACAACTAGGGGATAGCCCATGGCTTTTTTTGTGTTGTGATGGGGCTCGCACAGTCACAATGTTAAAAAATTTGGTTATCATAGAAAGATTTTAAAAAAATATTGCATAGATATACGTAGGTAACAATGAAATGATGTGAAATTAACTCAACATTGAAGCGACTGCAGTCCCATTTAATATTTCTCTATATACTTGGCCACTGCGGCCCCATTTAAACATAGTTCTATCCACTGAGCCACTAAGGCCCCTCTTGGAATCGCTCTATCCACTGAACCACTGTGCCCCCACTTGGAATCTCTCTGTCCACTGAGCTACTAAGGCCCCATTTGATATATATCCATCCACTTGGTCACTGCGGCCACACTTAATTGACTCAGTATTGAAGCGATACATTTAAAGTAAACAAAAATTTCATTTCATTACCTTCATATCTATGCAATGTTTTTTATGCATTATTACAAAAGTTTTATAGGGAAAAAGTAATTAAAAAATTAGTTTTTATGGTAAAAGTTAATGATTGAGTAATGTGATATTGCTGAAATTCGAACTTGTGTATTTTACCCTGAGGATTCGCTCTTGCAAAATTTGAAGAACTTCTGTTGAATTTCAAGGGACTTAGAGGTATTAAAGACGGACAGACAGGCAGACAGAGAGAGATCGTCTACTTATTATATCGGATACTGACAATATGCAGTATTTTAATTAAAAAGACTTCCACAATATCTCGAGTAGCTGTTATTCTTTTCAGCGCTCTGAAAGAGTTCTCCAATCTGCTCGTGAAAATTACACGCCGCAGGAAATATTTTCAGTGGCGAGAGAGAAATGATTTTATGAGATGGCAAATCAATTGGTCACATGTTTCGGCGACAACATTACAGTTCGTACTTCTGTTACCTACAATTATTGTAGCAAATATCCATTATAACAAAAAATAGGCGGTATACGGATTAATTATAAATAATATAATATGTGTGAATATAAAAAAAAAATATATATCCCTTTGTGACTTTTATGAACAGCATTCCCAACAATTAAGTTTGAAATTCCTAATTTGTTTTACTCTCTCTACTTTTCCGTTGCGGAAGAAATTTTTCAATCAAAAATTTTACGTTTAATTATAGTATAAAACCACTCATAAAGACTCCCGTACAATTTTATGGCATTTTTTCATTCCCAGGGCGCGTATATACATTTTTCTTCAACGTGCAGTCTATTTTTTCTTGGAGGTTACGTCACGTGGAGATATTCCTGAAACATTTTTTCTCGTTGTATTAAATTGTGTTGAGGAAAAAAATATATACAAAATTAGTTAATTTCACTTTTTTCCCCCTAGATTACGCCAGACTAATGCCAGGATTGCGTAGAAAAGATGTTACGTCATAAATAAAAATAATATATATTGTTACCACATATTTAACCACGTTTTTAACCAGTATAATAAAGATTTATTATACACTTCTCAAAAATATTGTACGGATATATTGATCGACTGTAGAGTTTGACCAGGTAATTTTTAATTATTACTGGTGTTTTTTCTTTTTCCTACATGCTGTCCAAAGAAAGTCGGATTATGAAATTAACCATCATAGCTATTTCCTCGACGATATTGTGAAATATATATTGTTATATCGATTACTAATGTGGTGAATCAATTAAGCACATAGTCCTACACCGACAGCTAGTGTTTGCGAGGTCATCTTTGTAGAGCTTGTGTATGTTCAGTCTTTCCAAATGTGATACCTAATGGAAGCTGTTACAGGAAGGATGGGCCATTCTTGCAGTGGCTGCAGAACTCATTGTGGCAAAATCTGTTGTCGGTAGGGCTTGGAATCGATTCAGGGAAACATGAATTCACACAATGAAACCAGGCCAGGGTAGAAAGAGGAAATCGTAGCCCAGAGACGACCGATGTGTGATCAACTGTGCACTTTCGGCGCCTCAGTGCTACTGCTAGGCACCACCAAAATTATCTAAGTTCAGCAACAGGTTCAAATGCCAGTGACTAAACAGTTCACAACATACTTAGAGAAGCAGGCTTAAGGCCACGATGGCTTGCTATTAGTGCCTCGTGACAAGATGGATTGATTGCGATTTTCACAGGTACATCGGAACTGGCAACTCCGACACTGGCATGATGTGATGTACACATATTATTCGCGCTTTCGTCTAACGCAGTGTTGTGGAAGGCTGCGGGTTTAACATTACCAGGGAGAGCAGTATACAGATGCACCAGTCCAGGAGCGGGACATGTGTGGTGTTGGATCTGTCATAGTGTCGGGTGGCATCGTTATCGACTGTTGAAGGGACCATGTTGTGAACCGATAAGGACTTACTGCTGCTGTGACGATTGAATCGTCACTAATTTGTTTTTAGTGGCATGTTTCAAAAGTTGGTAGCCTTGTGTGTGTGCAAACTGAGGTTCGCACTAAGCTCTTTGCATTTTTTAATAATATTTTATATTGATTATTACTATTATATATTTTATATATGTATTTTATTAGGCATTAATATTTGTTTCGTGGACACGTATTTTATATTACTTTTATTTCTCAGCTGCTTTTTATATTAATCTTTGCACTTGTAATTTTCCGCCGTCGAGCTGAGCATGGCCGTTGAAACTTTTTACTTTTTAGTACGTAGTTCTCGTAGTCGCCAGTAGTGGTGCGCGAGTGACAGAGTTTTTCGCCAGCGGTCTAGCTTTGTGGAGGCACCAAGTGTGTGCTCGCGATGTCAGCTGTTTTTTGCTGAGCGCGATCGAAAGGATGGCAGTGGTACATTTTGCCTGCCGTGTAATGAGGTTTCGGCTGTTACAAGTATACGAATGGTGCTGAAGACGTCGGCATGTTGGTCGAATACGATTTTCTTAAGTTTTTGCGCAGATAGCCTCTGCGAAATCTGCAGTGACTTTTGTGTTTTTTCCCCTCAATGTTAGCTGCAGTACATTGTCTTATCCATCACGTCACGGTCGTAATAATTTATACTTGTGCGTGAGTAGACTTCTGGAATGAAAGCTCGTAAGTTGTGTTTCTGAATAAGAGTGGCAATTTGTTGGGAAATATTCTTCGCTACACCGGGCGGCGTAAGGTCGACATCAGCCCAGCAGACTGTCCCATTTGGATGGAGTTGGACAGCAGGCTTCCTAGCCCGCCGGGATTGCAGCTGCTAAGAACGGCGTGCATTCTTCGTGTATACCTGGAGTTTGCGTACACTGGTTCATCAGGCAACATAAATTAAGGTGCTGTGTCCTCGAAAATTTCGCCCGATAACATCGCGGGCGGTTATGACTGAAAGTTTCCCTAATTTTGACTGTCATGGTTCACTCGCGCGGCCCACAAGCTGCTACCACTTATTATGTGTGTAAACAGTGTTTTTCATAATCACGTTTATGTTAAATTGTGGCTTTTAGCACCATTGCGTAATTCATTAATTTCTTTACAGTGCCATATATTTACTACCACAAGATTAAGCCGAGTGTTCAGCATACATTCAAATGAACTCAAAGTATTGTATAAACAATTTTTCCAATGATTGGAAATAAATGAACCCATAAGTTACTTACGTAAATTATCAATTGATAATGTCTCTGATCCTGCATATACTTTTTTTTTTCTTTAACTTTCGCAAAGCAATGAACGCATTTTTGCCAGAGTACAACTGCCTTAAATTATATATATTTAATTCAGATATATTCGTAGGGATGAAAAAACATAACGCGTTTTGTTGAAGACGAATGCTACTTTTCCCTTGATGTGTAATAATCGTTCAGTAGGGGTTACGGCAGGTGAGGTCAAGGGCGACTCATTGCCAGGTACACAGAGGAAATTGTACTCGATCATGTTATGCCCATTGAAATGGGGTGAGGCCCCAGTTTGTGCCACAAAACAATGCAAGAGTGCATGCAGCAGCCACCCCCCAGAGCTGCCTTGCAGGAACTCCAGTTTCAAATCATGAATTGTCCACTATGAGTCTCGACATCAGTCCCATCGTGTACTTATGCAACAAGCTTGAATAATGAGTCTGACATCTCTTAGCATCCTTCACACAATTCAAGACATTGTTGATGCTCTTGTCGACGAATGGAGGAACATCCCGTAGGAACCTCGACTGATCAGAAATGTGTATCGAAGATTGTTAAGGTCACGGTACCTAATCCAACATGTTGGTCGGAGTAGACAATGTAAACAAACCTGTCAGTCGGGTACATAATGTAAAAAAATATGACTGTCACAATCATAGTGTAAACAAACATAGGCCGCCTTACTGGTTTTAGGATTTTTTTTGGGCTCACGCAACGAATAACCTTGAATCCGTTTTTCTTGTTCGAGGACTTGTGCAGAAATTAACTTTTTTTTTTTTTTTTTTTTTTAAGGAGTTGTTTTGGTTTTGAATCTTTTATTAAGGGATTTTAGCGTTAAAACGGGATATTATGACAGTCCTGACGTCACAAAATGGCCGCCGTCCGAGGTCATTCACCCACTCCTCAGCTTCTCACACGTCCCTCTGGCCCCGCGTTCTCTTTTATTCTACCACTGAGGAAGTACAAATAAAAGCGAAATAGAGGAATTACGCAAAAAAAAGAAGGAAAATAACTAAGCTGGCAAATATAACATACCCTGCAACTATTACTTCTTCCTCTTTACTGAATTACATATTAAGTTACTGTTCAAGAAATTCTAACTATACTTTCAAAACCGACGTATATATTTCCCCAGATATTTTCCTTTCGAATATTAAACAGCCCGTTTTTACACCTTTATTTTACCTTTAAACACTTTTATAAACAAAAGACAAATTGTGTACTACATAATATTTTTGTGTTATTTAAAGTACTCATAAATGTTTTATTAATATATGAAATTAGCATTACAATAAAATACCTGGTTTTATAATTTATTTATTATATGAAATTCTTCCAGCACTTCAAACATTGCATCATATAACAGCTTCATTTCTGAATATTTCATACATTTTACCTACTACACATATCCTCACCAATCTCACGTTCTTTAATTTTTAAAACTAGCTTTTATCCGCTGCTTCGCGCGCGGTCGCACTATTTGGTGCACTAAACACTGAGCTACTGCGGCCCCACTATTCGGTTATCTACCCACTAAGCTACTGCGGCTCTTGGGAAGGAATGTAAGACAGCCCATAGACAAAAATGAAAGGAGAAATGATTAAGTTTTTTTAACAGTGCTTTTTTTATGAAGTAATACTAAGGAAAGTTTAATCCAGTACCTATGTACATCCCTAATAATTATTTTCTGGACCCTTATGAGATATTTTCCCGAAATAAAAAGTAGCCTATGTCACTCTCTGGACCTCCAATTATCTCTGTACAAAAAATCACGTCACTCTGTTGCTCTATTTTGACGTGAAAGGAGGACAAACAAACAAACACGCTTTTGCATTTATACAGTAGTAAGAATATTGACGTTTTTATTCTTATAAAATTTGTAAGCAGTAAGTTAATGAATATTTATACATTTCGTTTAACCACGTACAAAAATATATGTTATCAAACAAAGTGTTTAATAATTTTCGGATAATTTTACAGACATATGAGGAACTGCTGTCAAGAATAGTACACAATGCAATTACTTTCCGTTTCGTTTGCAAACTGTTCACACTGACATTTTATAATTTTTTTCTGCGCACTTACAACGTATGTTCTTCTTGTAGAAAACCGCACATACTATAAGGTTTCTGTTTCCATTGAATTTAAAGATCTTGGCACATGTGCTTACGATTTTTATGTGTAAACTTATAATTCTTTTCAAATTTTGGAACACATTTTTTGTGTGAATAGGTGCTGTTGCCAGTAGCTTTCTCAAATGGCGTTCTCGAATCTACTCTACTAATTTGATGATAAAATTTTTTTCGATTGAAGTAACAACCTGTAATTGCTTAGTACAATACACAAAAATTGATTTATTAAAGTTGGGTTTGTTGTCGAGAGTGGTCAATAATGCGATGATAATTTCGTAGAGTAATGTATGGATATTACCCTACCAACACGTGTGTTATGAACTGAGAGCTGTTTATTCCACCTAAATATGTTCCACGCTTATGATAACTGCAACTAAAGCCCAATTCCCATTTCACATATTTTTATGATGGGTAAAATAACCACTGCAATTGTTTTAAATGAAATTATATAATATTTTCTTTTGGCCAAAATTTTATTAAAAAACCTCGAGGTTAAGAACAAAACCGGTCGTGTTAAAAAATATATATATATTGTAATATTGTAATGGTATCAGAATTATTTTCCATCTTAATTTGAGGCCGCGGTGGTGTAGTGGTCAAACTACTCGTCCACTACAAGAGCGAACCGGGTTCGATTCTTAGCGGGGTCGTTTCTCCCGCCCTTGCACTCCGGCGTCACTCCATACTCACCTCGTTTCACCCTCATCGGCTCTCAAAACCCCGATGTTAAGAACCACCCAAATCTCTCAACACCACACCAGTTAAAATATTACTTTTTCTTCACAAAATAATCCTTCACTTTTTGAAGATTTTTATGTATTTACGTATAGAAAAATTTTCGGAACGAAACCTAGCCTACTTAATTGGCAATGTATTGTTATAATACCATTAACTCGCTGATTTTCCTGGTTACAGTAAGTGTGAAAATGAAAAGAATACCAAAATAGCATTTCAGCTGTTGTCAAACCTTATATTAACAGTGCATCGTTGTATACGAGCTTCCAAAATGAATGAGATTTTGTAAACTGTTTATAACTTCGTTCTGGGATGTAACTAATTACAACACGTAATTCAGCTCGGAAAACGTAATGGAGGTAGCTGTTTTAACTACGGTGATAATAGAGCAAGCGTTGTGGGCCGTAGTCGGGTTATAAACCGAATTAATGTTTCACTCATGCTTCAAATTACTTTGTCGGGCCGATCATGTGCACATAAAAAAAAACAATATAGGGTTTTGACGTTATTTTTAATGTTACTGCTGACGGTTCTTCTCCACATCGTTATGAACGAAGTGGCATCATTTTTCTTTACCTATATGTCCTGTGCAAAACTTAATCAGGGAGGTGTTAACATTATAATGTATATAAAAGAAAAAAATAATTACATTTTCTCCGTGTCTATGTATAACAGTTTTCACTTTGTAATCTGTCTGATTTAATAATTTAATTTTACTCATAGGGCAATTAATCCAATGGCTATGTAATTTCATGTAAATACACTACTGGCCATTAAAATTTGAACACCAAGGAGGACATGAGCTATTACAACCAGATTTATCGGACAGAATACCCATCATACACAGGTGAAATAATTACTATTGCAGTTCGATACAACGGAC
This sequence comes from Dryococelus australis, assembly GCA_029891345.1. Lineage (NCBI taxonomy): Eukaryota > Metazoa > Arthropoda > Insecta > Phasmatodea > Phasmatidae > Dryococelus > Dryococelus australis. The sequence continues at coordinate 36,345,660 of CM057000.1, read as the reverse complement.
AGAATATGGAGAAATCAGAAATGCGTGGCCCAACCACAGGCAGCAATAACCACTGCTAAACGATAAATATAGATAGTGGAAAATCGTGGAAATCTTTTGAGCCAACATATCTTCTTAACTAGTTTATTCTTTCATGATTGGATAGACGAGGTTTTGACTCGGCTAAGTTATTTGCGAACCAATCACGAACCCTCTGCCTTATAGTACAGAACCCTCATTGATACAGTGAAAATAGGTAGTACCTTAATACATGCTTGGCAGCCAATAAGGAAAGAAAACTGTCAGACATGTGTACAGTATGTTGAATCCTAGCGAAAAGCAGATTTCTCCCGCGATAAATCACCATCTCTAACGATAGGGCATTGAGAGGAGGAGATTATGTATCTCCGACTGGAGTATCTTCGCCCATGCCACTTCGATGCGTGCCGAATGTTCATCCGCCGTGGCCCAGGGTATCTTGTGACAGGCGAGTCATCGTCCGACCATGGACCACACGTTTTCGATGGGCGAGAGTTCCAGTGAACGCGCAGGCCAAGGAAGCAGTCTGTCATTGTGGTCGTCCAAGAAGTGCCGGGCTACGCGTGCCACATGCGGTTGTACATTTTCCAGTTTGTACATGGCCCTAATGTAAGAGCGAAGACTTTGCACAACAGTAGTCTCCAACTCCTTCGCTATGTAATAGTTGCTGGTCAGCATACCAGCGATACGGAGTGTGTTTAAGCGGGACTAGAATCCGGTGGAACCCCATACCAAAACTCCAGATGCTGGGCCGGTATGGCGGTGCATAATGTAGGACTCGGCTAGGCCTGGGCCACTATGCCACCAGAGCCACCAGGCACGGATACGGCCACCGTGACGTTGCAAGCAGAAGGGAGATTCGTTGGAGAAGACGATGACATGCCATTCGTCACTCCAGGTCCAACGTTCCACGCACCATTGTAGGCTGTGGTGAACGGTCATCTGCAGCCGCAGTAATGATCTCGTTTACGAGATGCCTCGATACGGCAGAAGGCGATGAACCATGCTCGTGGACACAGATTAATGTTCCGCATGCCTGAACGCCTGAGCTAGCGAGTTTGATGTAGTTGTACGGTCCGTAATCGCAATGCGCACTATATCTGTCCTCACGCTCGTTAGTGCGACAAAGCCATTGGCTACCTACACATCGCTCAGCCCGTCCCTCCTCAACTTACTTATCCTATATATGCTTCGCTGTGGTAGAATTTTTTCCCCATTGCGAGAACCAGTTTTGCAGTAGGTTAAGTCTATAACCCCAATAAGTCACGATTCTCACGCGGTCACACGCGGAAACCTGTTGGAATGGCTCTTGTGTTCTTCGACGTGGCATGCTGACCCGACCTCCAGTTACATGCCGCTCACCAATGTTGCAATAGCAACATATACTCCACCACTCAGCTAAACAATTAATAATACCATGGTATAGACCTACTCGGATCTAAGCACTGTCGCAGTGTGGGGATCTTCAGACGCGTCCTTCTTGGTGTCGCAATTTTAATGGCCAGCAGTGCAATTTTAAGCGTACAACTAACTGCATAGTTACAAATTCATACTGTTTTATTTTCCGCCTTACCGCTCACCGTGTTTGTGGTTACTAGAAAACCAGAAAGGTAGAGCTTGGAAACAGGAAGTGATGGGTTCATGTGAAGATATCGCCCTTGCTAGATACCCGAAGCCGAGCGGTAAGTTAAGGAAATGAAGTGCTTTCTTTTTGCAGAAAAGATTAAATCAGAAACTACTAAAAAGTTTATTACGCCGAAGTATAAGGTGTAAATATAAAAAAAAGGAACTTAAATATATAAATTATAAAGAAATTATAAACGTCACGAGACCTTCAGGGTTAAAAGGCTACCTCAGGTTAGTAAAAGTGGTAGATGATGCTGAATTCAAGCAAAGTAGAAGATACTAAGATGATTTTAAAATGTTTGTTAAGGGCACTGCGTACCAAGCCATCAGCCACAGTGTCTAAATGGGGAATCAATGATAAAAAAATACATTTATTTTCAATACCCACATTTTAAAACAAACGTTTCAAACAAAAATTATTCTAAGTAACGTTTCTTAATGAATGGTGGCATGCTAAGAAATCTTGCCATTAAAAAGAAAAACATTTTCTCTCTAAAATTTAACATAAGAATTTACTTTTTTAAAAATGTTGTGAGCGAAAAAGATTTTCTTGAAAATTTCTTAACGTGGAAACATTATTTGATGTGATGCAACACTAAATGGCGGTGGGGGTACATGACCCTGAAAAACAGATTCTTCTCTGACAACTTCGGCATTAACCACATCGCCCCTCTCTAATGGGAAGTATCCCCGTCACTACCCTACTTCTAGCGCCGATCTCCTGCTCGGGTTATTAACATTGCCGGCTAAATCATTTGAATTTTCATAATTTAATGAATGCATTAGCTCCTGGTTTTTAGCCATACTTATATCAACGGCAAACAAGCGATATTATAATCCCTCCAGACATTTAAACTTTTTTTTTTTTTTTTTTTTTTTTTTCCGCTTCGGGCGCCAGCTGTACGGGAACCAAGAAGTTGTAGGTCCGTCTGTACGTTTTAAATAATCAACTTCATGTATTCATATATATTAATGATTAGACGTTGGGTAGATTCTTGATCATTGATCTTCATGACTACCGGGGCGAAAAAAGACTCAAACCACCAAAGAATTCTTGTTTTGATTCGTAATAAGTGAACTTACCAACTGAGGGGCAGAAATATTAGTTCAAGCCAGTATTTGTAAATGATAAATCATAGCACGTATTCCATCCAACTAAAATAAAATTACTCTCAATTTAGTGAAATGCAACTGCTGTAATATTCAAAACCAATAACTCCCTGGCTACTCATACATTGAGCTTGGCCCAAAGAACAAGAAATGGATGAACTATATTACATAAAATAAATAATTATTCACTGTAGAAAGTGGCGCAGGAAAAAAATTTAACCTGCCTATAATGACTTACAAACACAACTAATTTAGTTTAAATGAAATACAATAAGCTCCACTGGACATCACACTGAGTAAGCTGTGTTGAATATTTATTTTGTTTGAAACAGCTGTATATAAAGTTGATGAATTGAGAAGTAATTACGTTTACAGTGATTTCCTTTTTAAGCCTTTCATGCCGATTGTAGACAATTGTCCACATGTTGCACAGGAAAGTTATATTTGACCATACCTGTACATTGCGAGACTCGATGCCCAATGACTAAAGCCCTGCAAGATTCGCGTTATTATTTGAGGACATTTTAAACTTCGAAACGCTTTTCCTTTGCAATGCGTTTGTCATTGGACCATTCTTTATTTGACACAGTTGCAGTCGCCACTTAAAGCTGGTTCCACAATAGTGCGATGCGATACGTTGCGTTGCGATGAGCGGTAGCCAATCAGGATGAAGCAGATTCCATCGCAGCGGGTCGGCGCCGAGTGCGTAGCGCGAAATTCTTGAGTTGCGGTTGTCGGCGTCGTCCTGCGACGGAGAAGAAGAAGAATAAGTGTTTGTTTTCAGGGAAAATAAAAACATCTATTTTTTTCTTACAATTTGAAAACGACGATCGCGTTTACGCCGGCGATTTCGTATTTGCATTTTTATTATTGCTCCGTGGGTGCGCAAAATAGAAGACAAGGCTTCTTGCAGATATGGACAATTAAATAAAATTCTTTTATTAACATCGAAATGTTTATCCTTCGTCTTATTATATCCCGTTCCCGCTAGTTTTCGTCCCACATCGCGTTTATACTGCCCTGTTTCTATCTTGTACCACTTAAAACATACAGTTTCGACTTTTGATGCCTATATTTTGTTACATTCGTGAGGTCTGAAAATGTATTTTCCGCCCTTTTAAACTAGATGGTAGCGCGATCTCAGACGGCGTCTGTCGCCGACATATCATCACATAGTTGTGATACAGCGAGTATAGCTCGTCGCAGCCCGACGCATCGCACTGTTGTGGAGCCAGCTGAAGACGACACCACAGCTTACAGGTTGAGAGAAGAGCATGTGAAGTGCCAGAAGTAATAAGACACTACTTCCCTTTTAATGATACAATTAAAACAATTATAGTTTAATAGGAGTAGGGTGGGGGGAAGTACAGATGAGGGAATAGCTCTCTTTCCCTCAGTAACTCACCCCTGAAGACACCTGGAGTTCGGTGACCTTGTGTACTGCGTCCGCCTCGCATCGCCGACGCACAAGGAACACCTTATTTTCTGGTTCGGATCCCTCGACCACACTTCCCCCCCCCCCCCAGCCATTATGTTAATATGTTGCAACTCCTCCCCTATTCGCCGATAGCTTGGCGTGGGCGGAGTTCGGCCTATCGTTGCCGGCCGATGCCGCGTACTTCTGTGTCAGCCAAACCTAATTATTGTGGCCCAATACCGGTTTCGGTTTTTTCTTGCTTGTATATTCTACTTTCTCAGTGCTGCTCGTGCTGACTAGTGCCCGGTTGCAGCAACATCTTCCCCGATCCGAGATCGAATTAGCCTAGTTCCGAACCAGGATCCAGTTTGATCTTGATTCCAATGTAAAAGTGTTGCACCAACGAAATTGCGTGATTCTGGATCTCCGATTCGTCGATATTGATTCCAAAGTGAGAGATCGAGATTACGTATGAGAAAAATTTTGCTATTGGTTCGTAATATATGATGTCATGGAAGTAGGCGTATTTTTCACCATAGATAGAACTAGATGTGCGATGTTTTATCTGTTTTATGTGAATTATTGTTGTACGAACTTCACTGAATAATATTCAAGTGTGTATAATGTGGTTTTAATTTCCCAAGAAAACAATCGAACGTAGTTCTATCTGTTGGCATATTTTCAAACTACATTTGTCGACGATGGCTGCTGATCTAGGATAGATATTTCGAACCGCCAATTTCGGCTGTTCGAAATGAACTTCATCTCGATCTCCAGTCCAGCTCTGAGCTCGAATGGTTCAACAGTTTTCTGTGTCGATCTTAGATCCGATCTCGGATCGAGTTTCGAACCACGATGGTGCAACCGGGCATAAGTACCTGAGTTCGCTGCCGCTGACCGCCTTTCGCCTGGGCGCACCGCGTGCCTGGTGTTGCAATCGCAACAGGACCTATATGTTGTTCGCGGTAAAGTGAGCACTTTTGAGACCCTAGTAACTTTTTCCTTTCACAATTTTTTATATTTTAACTACCTTGTAAATAAATGTTGCTATGTAAATAATAAACACAGTGTTTATAATCCACTGTACTCGGAAGTTAACGCCTAAGGCTAAAATGAAATATTTATTGACTTAGTCCAACGAGAGAGGGCTTTCGAAAGTGCTCACTTTACCGTCAATATTCTATATCGCACCGGCGCATCTATACGCAAGCGTCGAAATAGCGCGCAGCGTTCCCTTTGTACCGCTGTAATTACGGGACTTTCAGTGGCGACCATGTAATTTTACTAGTGCAAAGTCCGTAGGAAATATCAGTGCATCTCTCTATACTAGTTTCGAGTGTTTCCGATCATAGACTGTTCACGATAAAGTGAGCACTTTTTAAGGCCCTCCCAACAGGCATTAATCGCAGATAAATATATTTTATTGCCGGCACAGGCATTAAATTCTTGATGGTGGTGAGATGTATACACTGTGTTTATTGGTCATATTGTAATGTTTATATTAAAAAGCAGCATGAAGATGGAAATTGGATGAAAAAAAAAAATTTTAAGGGCCTTAAAAAGTGCCCACCCTACCATGAACAGCCTATAGTACGTTTTATGGCAATACAGTGTGGAGAGGAAGTTTTTATCAACATATGTTGGAGAGCTTGGAAATAGTGCTTATGTTCGAGGTGCTTGAAGGTAATCTTCGTGCCTCATCTCAAGTGCCACGGTGGCTGAGCGGTTAGACTGCTCGCCTCCCACCAAGGCTAACCAGGTTCAATCCCCGGCCGGTTCACTACCGGATTTTCGCAAGTGGGAATCGTGCCGGACGGTGCCGCTCGTCGGCGGGTTTTCCCGGGGATCTCCCGTTTCTCCCGCAATTTCATTCCGGCACTGCTCCATACTCACTTCACTTCGCACCCATCGGCTCTCAAGACCTCGACGTTAAGAGCCACCTAAATCTCTTCACTCACTCATTCATCTCAAGTGTATTTTCTTTTCGTGTAACAGTACTTACGGCGCTCGTGAAAGAGTTTCGTAAAAAAAAGACGTAGCCTATTGTTATGTAATGGAAAACTGTGGCAAGCCATTTCTATAGGGCTTGCATGAACGCGCCATTCTATAGTGCCCGCCATTGCCAAATCACGGCCGGACGAATAATGAGGCCTCGGCGGCATGATGTAGGCGAGCCAGACGACGGGGAGGGGGCCTGTTCTCGCCTGGACGCCAACCGGCGAAGACTGTTCCACAGATCCAGGAGGATGACGACTTGCCGACCGCCGTAGTCCGTCTACAAACCGACCATCGGCATCATGCAAGGTGGGAAATATCGGTCAACTAAATAACCGCATACGGTGGCTTCATATTAGGATCCATTAGGCTTTATTAAAATAACTTAAATGTATAAAGTGCTGGCTTCTCTGATATGTTGCCAGTTAATGTAATTTGTGTAAAACCCAACAGGTAAATGATAATGTGTCAAACTATGGAAGGGGTAAGCCTTGAGTCAATTATAGAGTATCTCTAACCCATTGAGTATGGGCCTCACAAAGGTATATTTTAAGCTACATAGTAATTTGGGAATATAAACACCAAAAGCTGAACATATTACGCTATATTGCAAACACCCTGCAATGCAGTTCAAGGCCCCCCCCCCCCCCAGGTTTGTACGTAGCTCTCGACGACGAGCCAGTTTATGCTACCTTTTCTCCACGGTTGTGGTTTCACTAGCGCGAGTTTTAATTTAATACGTAATTAAGTAGAAAAGTTATTTCGGGAGTGCGCGGGGATGGTAAATGTGAATTCCAGAGACCACCGCTCGCGGCGGAATGCGTCGGCCCGCAGTGTTGCCAGCCCTACCACTTGTAAATGCAGGGGATGGAACAATTTGGGGGGGGGGGGGACAGTAGAAAGCAGTATATTTAAATTGAAAATTTAAAACTTCCCAGTTAATATAAAATATGTAAAAAAAAAAGTTAATTATACTCACACATTCGTTCGAGATAGATAACAAAAAAAAATAAAAAACCCGGGTGTAGGTCCAATCAAAAAAATATCTGAGAACAACTAATGCATATGACCTGTGCCAGCCCCCAGCAAATTTAGTCCTCAACTTCAGAACACCGTAAACAAACGAAATATCACAGAGTTCCTCGATTTCTCGCAATCTGACGTGATTAATATATATATATATATATATATTATATATATATATATATATAATATATATATATATATATTATATATATATTCCTGTGTTGCAAGTTTGTTGACTTTAAACATGAAAATTTCTGTTTCGATATGTGTAAAGTGACCTTGCAATATTGTTTGAATAGGTATTGTTGAAAATTGGCTATGAAAGGGTAAAATACAGTATATCTGTCTCCATTTTTTATTTAATTACAGCAGTACGTCAATATATTGTAATAAAACATTAGATCTACTGCGAAATCAGTAGACCTGGCAACACTACTAGGCCGGCTGGCAGTTGTAACGACAGATATATATATATTATATATATATATATATATATATATATATATATATATATATATATATATGAGAGAGAGAGAGAAATCTGGAAGTCCTGCAGTGTTGCCACACACACGTCAGCGCGTGGCATTGGCTCGCTCCCGGCCCACAGGTACGCCGGCACTCGTTTGTCCGCCCCGCGGAATTTACAGTCCGCAGCGACAAACACGTCTTAAATTAAAATGAGAAAAAAAAAAAACAACACCAATGCAATTTTCTTAACACAAATGATGGTTCGTTTTCCTTCCACATACAGGATGTATCTAAATCAGAGCGACAAATTTCGGCAGCAGGTTAATCACCTGAATCGGTGAGAATTTCGCTGTTTCAATCAGTCAAACCTGTCTGACTGATTCAACAGTCACTTCAGTGAATTTAACTGATGAATCAGTGAATAAATTCCAAATTCCAAATCAGTGACATTTTCCACTGATTCATCAGCTGTTTACTTAGTGGTTTATTTTTGTCTGATGGATTACTTAAAGAGCGTGTAAAAATAACCGTCAAACAACGTTTACAAATGGCATTTAAATAACGTGCATCAAGTGAATTAACAACGAATAAACTAATAAAGCCAATACAAAATACTCTATAAAATGTAATTCGTCTTTCAAAACACCATTTTACGAGGTAATATGAAATTTCTGCCTTCATTCCGTTTTTACGCCTATCATTTCGTTTTCATGCAATCACCACAGCGCTCTGTTTGAAGATTTAAACTGCATATAATGTGGTGAAGAGAGTGCACTCATATATGCTATTAGTTTTAACAATCCTGACGGTACCAATGAAACCCAAAACGAAAAGTAAGGCCATGCAATTTAAATCGTCAGGATTTCAAAAGGGTTTATAATATGTATATAAATTCTTCTTATTCCTCCAACTTGTCTTGGTAACGCAGATGGAAAGATAAAGGCCTAAAATCGAAGTGGAAAAGGTGTACGCGTTCAATCCCCATGACCATCCAATTTTTTTTTTACTTCATTAAATTACGGTAAGTTGCGCAATATAAATAGTAAATTACCGTAAATATGTTCATTTTACATCATTTGGTTACATTCAATAAAAACAATGTATAATTCACCACTGCAGTCGGCCATTATTTACTCAATCAGAGAAATTGTTCTGCGTCAGTAATTCAATCAGTGACATTTTTTCATTGAAACAACCAGTGGTTCGTATTTAGAGTGTACGATCAATGGTGTTAAAAGATTCATGAGGTCGATTCACATCTTTGAAGTTGGACCTCAAGCATTAGTTTAATGTAAATTCAGAATAAATTATAAAGTGCTAAAGCTGTGTGTCGACATAATGCGTTAAGTTAATCAAATTTAATTTAAATCCCAACTTTGCTATATCAACACGGAGTTTAAGTCGAAATAGAAGCAGCAACCGTGATTATTTATGCGAAATAATTTGATGAAAGCGACAGACTGGTGGATCGATGTTTACAGATCTTTATTTCGTTGCACGTAACCCAGACACATTGTGTTCCAGCTTTCTCCGATGTTTGTAATAAACTAGTGCTTCCGGTCCAACATAAAATATGTTTACCACCACTACTATTCACGTAAGACCTTCTTTCATAACTAACCTGCTGCCTAATTTTGCCCGTCTAATGTAGATACATTTTGTTTAATCGTCGCGTTACTATACGATGTAGTATATATTTGGATGGAGCTGCGGTAAATAGCTGACCGCCTTTGTTCAACCTGATGCAGTACAGCCTCTTCCAATTCGGGAGTGCGGCGTCTCTTTGGAGCACCACAGTCGTTCCGGTCGGCGGTGAAGGTACCTTGTTCCTTGAGCCGTTGCGTAACTGTGGCAAAAAGGGTACGCGATTATGTCGCTCGTTGTGGACAACTCTCTTGATACAGCCGACGAGCTGCTCTCCCACTACCTTCAGCTGCGCCATATTCAAGGATCATGTCTGTGTGTTCCGCAAATGTGTTCACAACCATGTTAATTGGCGACACAAGAGCGCGTGAATGGGGCTCGAGGCAGGGTTAGACGTCGCGTGCCATCAGGTGATTGTCGGAAGTAATGTACTGCCAACCCGGTTGCATACCACGACAGGCGCTTCCGAGACATTGCCTTTTCGCTGAGCGGAAGTGGACGAGTGGTATCCCTAATTTGAAATGGTTGTGGCGCAGTAACAGTACGTTTTTGGGGACTTGGGTTCCTATTCAAAAGGTAGTCTACTCAGTCCCCTCTACAAGTCCTAGGAGTTTGTAAGGGGAATTGTCGAGCATCCTGTTTTTTAACGGGTTCACTGAGTGACATGCGCCGAGTAAAGTTAGTTACGATTGAGGTAAAGCAGTTCCATATCTTAACGTCGAATAAAATGTGCTAACTAATAACTTAAATTGTTTCATTTTCAAGCGTCAAATTGTTAACATGAGCAGAATTCCAAAATATTTACTTTTCTAATTATTTCACTGTTTCACTTGACCGACGTATGAATAAAGTGTTGAGGCCCATGACAATGTTAATTTTACATAAGGTGGAAGAACACACAGCGTGCATACAGTTAGATCTTAAGCAGGGCTTTCAAAAGTGTTCATTTTACCTTGAACAGCCTAGTATTTTTCACACTTGTGAAGTTGGCTCATTGCTCGTGGGGCTGTCGTACGGCGAGCTACGTGACGCATGATCTTGCCCTCTTTCCTTTGACACGAATGTTATTGTTCATAGCATATAAAATTATTTTATTTATTAATTTTTAAATACTATTTAATTCATCCTCAGTGATACAGAACTTACACGACAGTACATATAAAGACATATATATTAACACCATACCAGACAAGTTCATTACAATATGTCACAGTGTGTTAAAATATACACTTTATACACTATACATCACAATATATAAATACCTCGTAACAATACGACCCGCAAAACAAGTTACATTATTATCACACAATTAATGAAACACACTACCACAGTGGTGCAATGATAAAACACTTGAAAGGTGATCATCAATTCCATGTAAACTGCAGGTGCGTTGTAACTTAGGTTACCGGACGGATCTAGTAATTTTATTAATATTATGTTATTGGGTAAACAGGTATACCTATGTTATACTTTTTTTTTCTTTTTAATAAACATTGAACCGTTTGGAATAGAGCAGGGTTTTGGCAAATTGATGGTTGAATACTAACTATTGTTAATATAATAGTCTAATAGGAACCTTAATTTTGCTTCCCAAGATTCAAAACATTAATAACATGAACATTAATAAAGGCACCATCTTGTAAGTGCTAAATAATATTCTGCAAACGATTTACCTATCATCAATAGCTATTTATTATTCTCAGTGTTCTTCTTTAAGTACAACAGTTTTGCTTTTCTCACTTTCATTCCCGTTAGACTACTCGCCTCCCACCGTGGCGAACCGGGTTCGATTCACGGAGAGGTCGTTCCCGGATTTTCGCGTGTGGGAATCTTGCCGGACGATGCTGCTGGTCGAAGGGTTTTCTCTGGGATCTCCTGTCTCTCCCTTCTTTTGCACTCCGGCGCTGCTCCATACTCACCTCGATTCTCCCTCATCGTTTCTCAAGACCTCGATGTTAAGAGCCGCCCAAATGTCTCTACTCACTGACTTTGATTTTTTCAGCATTCTATCTCTTGTGAACGGAAAGATTGATTGCAAGCGTTAAGCTATCTGTTCACCCCAAACAGAAGCAATTTTAGAAATTATGTACATCGAAGCTGGCCAAACTCACTTCGAGAACGGGAGAGAAATGGCTAGGACTTCGTTGAATACTGTAGATTACGTAATTTTTCTGGTACAATGTTAAGGTGTATCGTATTAGCAAGTCTGTATGCCAAGACAGAGACAAATATGTTCGAAGACCCTGAGTAATCGGATCGTATCCTCAGAAACTAATATTTATCTATTAATTTAAATGAGCAGCACGAAGTTGCAGACCAGCACTTCAAAATTAAATTCAGGTGATTGATTTCGTGACGCATGTGAATCGGTCTGAAATCGACATTATTGTGATTCCGGAGAAGCAAATCGAGACGAAAATGTCGCCGAAACAAATTGCGATTTCGAGTATCTGATTGTAAGTTTTACGTCACTTTCAATGTGGCTAATTAATCTGTCAATTTCTTTCATAGATTTTGTGCAGTCCCGAAATTTGGCTCTGTTTTGCCATCCTATCGTGATTTATAGGGGCCGTGAGTAAATATTAGTTCTAATTGTTATTAGCTTTATTTTTTAAAGAATAATATTCATTTCCGTTTTAGTTAGAATTGCAGGAACTGCAAATATGCCAGGCACGTTATCATTGTTGGTGTATTTTCAACGTGATTATTTACGCTTCACTACAGTGACCTTCGTTTTAATGGAGCATAGACTACAGATGATGCAGACCGATCTCGCTGGTCGTGCACAAGCACAACCAATCTCCTTGTCCCAACATTGAACTGCTTTTCTGCCAACACGTCTAGCGAAAATTGCGTGCATTGGAATTTAGGTTAGAGAACAGATTTGTATACAAGTGCTTCGAGATGTTTTTAAACTTGCTCTAACCAATTTGTATTGCAATTTGACTAAATTAAACTCTGTAAAAGTATTTCATTAATACAATAGTGCTTGTCGTTAAAAAATTAAGATGTAAACAAACACGTTCATCACTGTCGACAATGCGACTTTGACAGTTGTGTAGGATTGGGGTAGGGAAACGTTGGGTACATGAACAGAAGACGAATAAGCTGCCTACCTCATCTTTAGTTTATGTAATGGAGATACCATACGTACTTAAGGTGTCTCTAGTAAAAAAAAAATGTCTAACACTTCAAGCTTACGTCCGGTTGTAAGGAAGCGTTGCTACGGCGATGAAAAACGCCATAAATAAGCTCAGCCTGTTTTCTCCGTCCTTGGAATTTCAGGCAGTGGATATAGGGTTTCAACACAGGGATCTGTGCACGAAAGGTACAGCGTCGTCACTGTAGTGTTTAAAATGCAGTTTTACAGAGATATGAGTATCGTAAATAGATGACTAAATACAGTGATTTTTGCTTTCTTTGACACTTTTAAACGACCACGTTTATGTTTCGGCAAACAAGTTAATGAATTGACTACAGCGTGATGACTTTCATTTCGTCCTGAGAGAAGATTTATTTATAAATATTTAATGGTTTTTCAAAAAAATAGAATACACAACTGCTGACAGTGACCATATGTCAACTAGACAGACCCCTTCAGGCTCTACTTATCCATTTTCGAAGAATTTTTTCTTTTTATTCTCGTAATTTCGGATTCATAGTAATAAGTGATAATGTACGAGTGTAAATAAATTACATTTTACAAGTTGTTTAGTATTTGTACGTAATTTTAATCGTGTGTTATCTGCTTGTAAAAAGTCGAGAACCAATTAATAAAATATAAATATTTTCTCGACTTTTCACAGCAATTAAAATTGCGCACAAAAATATTAAACAATTCCTAAAATGTAAATTTCCTATAATCGTACTTTGTCAGGGATTTTTGTGAATGTGAAATTATGACGCGAAAAGCAAACATTTCCGCCTCAGTTAGCCTAAAATTAAATGTAAATGATACAGACATCCATGGCTTGCCAGAACTTGCAAATAGAATGTAATGCGCAGGCAGCTCTTCGGTGAGCTCTGTTACAGATGTCGAGCATTTCTAGTGTCAATCATAGACTAAAGATGAGGTAGACCGCTTATAGGCTATTCGCGGTAAAGTGGACACTTTTTTAAGACCCTGCTAAATTTTTTACTTTCATCCAACTTCTATCTTTCTGGTACTTTTTGATATAAACATTGCCTTGTGACTAATAAGCACGGTGTGTACATTTTACAACTATCAAAAGTAAACGCCTGAGGTTGCAAAAAAATAAATACATTTATTAGTGGTTAATGTCTGTTGAGAAGGCCTTTAAAAGAGCTCAGTTTACCGTGAACAGCCTATATTCGTCTACTGAGCATGTACCTAAAATTGACCTACCCCAACCATACACAACTGTCAGTCACACGGTCAACAGCGATGAAAGTGTTTGGTTTAGCTCAATTTTTAGATGACAACCACTCTTATATTAATAAAATAATTTTACTAATTTGAATTTAGTCGAACCGCATTACAAATTGGCGAGAGGGATTATAAAATCATCTCTAAGCACTTGTTTACAAATCAGTTTTCTAATCTAAAATACAAACCATGCCGTTTTTGCTAGACGTTTTGGCAGAAAAGCAGTTCGATGTTGGGACATGGAGATTGGTTGTGCGCAGCCAACGAGATCGGTCTACCTCATCTCTAGTCTAGGGTTTCAATTGATGGGAGACTGAAAGACAGAAGGAGGGGAAGGGCAAGCAGAGAAATGTCATCACGATTCGTATCCACTGGTGGCAAAACTGCTTGTAAACACAGCTCCCTTCCCTCGACCAACCTGTTGCCGTTGAACCTCTTGTGATGAACGAGAGCCAGGATTGTAAACTGCCACAAGCTTAATGCTCCATATAGAAAAGTGAAAGTAAGTTTAACTGTGCAAGTCAGATCAGACAAAGTAATATAAGAGAGACATCGTCCGTATGCAGATGTTTGGGTCAAAAGCTAATAGCAGTTTTGATGTCTTGCCACCCGGAGAAAACCAACTTTTAAAACAACGTATTGGAATACAACAATGTCTTTTGCCTTTTATTATTGAAATGTATATTACTTATTAATCGCCTCATATCTGTGGGAAAAAAATTAATTGTAAACGCCTAAAAGGACACATCCTGCCGTAAGGAAGTATGTCGGAGGCAATGGAAAACAACATAGCCAAGTAATACCTATCCCCGAAACAAAATATTCCATTGCACCAGTGATTATACACGTATAAACATTCTTCCTGCCATTTTGTAATCTCTTCATTATATTGCCCACCAACAGATAAATTACCTTTTTCGAAAATAACTTGCTGGTTGACCTTCAACCTAGCTTAAAAAAAAAGGATTCAGTATATGCAAAGCTCTGCTTCAGGTCACTGACAACATTTGTATAATCATATGGTAATATTTCTTACCCTAATGAATTTGTAGCCAAACATTTTTATCCCGTAGACCTCGAGCTCCTACTTGCCAAATTGAAACCATATTTTAAATTATCTGAAATGTATCTAGTGTCGATTAGAAACTATTTGTGTGGCGGTTATCAGAGTTATTTGGGAGGAAAAAATCTGCACTTCCAGTCTTTAGAGAGGGCGAGACCAGGCGCCATAAATATGTTGCCCCAGTCTATTGGCGTGCACATGAAACAGGTATTCCCCGGGGTACTGGGCCAGAGGCACTGATATACTCTATGTTTATTAACGACCTTTCTCGGCAACGATAACACTGTAAATACCATCCATATACAGACTATTTCCAGATTTACTTATCGGCGCATTCCTTTGTGTACTTGCGGTTTTCGTAACAATTATTGAATCGAATGTTTTTAAAAATTCACCCCATGTTTGACGTGTTTATTTGTTTCCTAAATGGGCCATGTATCGCAACCGTTTTATACCTCTGTTAGCATAAAAGTATCTAATTTTTCGTTGATTTGAAGTTTCACCTTTATTTTATTTATAAATTAAAATATTTAATTTTTTATAATTATAATGAATAAAAAAGTTAGTAATAAATATTTCTCAGGAAAACTATTATTACAACTGAGTGAGCACGAATTCAATGCGTTGTCCTTTGCAGTAATTTTCTAGACTTGGTAGTTGAGCTTAGTTTGCACGAGGCGGAGGAATATCCTGGAAGTATAACTTCAGCGGGGTTCAGAAAAGTGCGAAGTAACTGTGAATGGATTATATCACCACTTCCTTAGTTGACATAGTTTAACCTTGGGCTGTCATGCACCTGCAGTGGCGAATAAAGCGCGGGCTATAATGAAACCCTAAGAAATCCCAGAGCATTATAACTGGACGCAATAATCCACGCAAGTCCTCAAGCTTCATTAGCACACAAAATATCACACAGTTCCTCCGGAAACCTTGCGCTGTCGATCAGTAGCCTGATGTTCTCTTTGCTGTTGAACAATTCTTCCGTTATCCATACTTTTCTGCTTCTTTCCAGGTCTCTACCATCCATCCTGTTGTGCATTTCAATTGTGCGATTGCAGTTGAATATTTTTTTGGGTGTGTGTCTATTCTCATTCATTCTTTTTAGGCGTCCATAACATTTTAGTCTCCAAAAATAAAAGTAACCGGAATTTTAAAAATTTAACTTTTTCGAAAGCCAAAATTAAAGGAGAAAATAAAAGTTTACGTCAAATAATTCCTTTTAATAAAAAAAAAAAATTAATGAACGTGTGGAAAGGAGACCACCCTTTGAAATTCGTGAACATGAACGTTATTTTAATGATACATACGACATTTTGCAAGCAAAATAAAGAATTCACATAAATAATTTACAAGGCAATTCGATAGAAAAAATGAATGCTGTTCGAAATGCAGTTCACGCAGCAATTAGTTCTGTAAGAAAATTAACTGGCTATAGAAATGCTGATCAAATGAGAATATATGAAAATAATCAGAATTTTCGCCATACATTTTCGGCTGCAAGAAGAAATAATGTAAATGCAGAAAATCTACTTGATCAAATTGAGAGAATAATTACATCAAATGAAAATGTATATATAAATTAAACTACTTTTGAAATTGATGTTTATAAAATACCCAGTGGTAATGGCACAAGAGGTAAAGAAATTATCAATTTAATTAAAGATATAAAAGATAAAATTAAAGATATAACGAATAATGAGCTTATTTATATTAGAAAAAGAAGAATATTACAAGGAGAATTGGCTCGTGAACTTTGTGTAAGAATGGGTAAAAGTTGTGAAATTGGTCTCAGTTTGGAAGATATTATGGATGCAGAAAATTTTCTGAATATTCAAATTAAAATTGTTCCAGCTGCACATTTCAATTCGATGATTCATTCTTGTTCAAAAAATCCAACAACTATTTATTTGTATTTACACGATGAACATTATAATGTAATTGATAGCATGAAATCATTTTTAGGCAGTGTTTATTATTGTAAAAAATGTGACAAACCGTACAATAATAGAGATCAAAATGAGTGAGAAAAATAATAAAAATATATATAATATGTGTAAAAAACCACAACACGAAAAAGTTTTGGAAGGTGAAGATCGTATTAGAATATATTGTCAAAAATGCAATAGATGTTGTTTTGGAGAGGAATGCTTTACTAATCACGATGCTGTGTCTAAGATAGTTTATAAGTATAAAACTTGTAACAAAATGTGCTTGAGTAATAAAGAACACGAGCGTGGTTTTACCAAATGTTGGAATTGTAAGGAAATTGTGAAAACTGATGAACATTAATGATATATGCAAGAGAAGCCTCGAAAAGGTGGTTTTTATACAAAAGCTTGTACTTGTAATGGGCGAAACAAGAAAAAAGATAAAAATTATTATTACTCTGAAAAAAACCACTTTTTTGACTATGAAGCCACATAAGATTCTCATTTTTACACACCAAACTGTATATCTGTTCAAAATATTTTGGTAATAAAATACATTTTAAAACAAATGATGAGTTTTGCGAATGGGTAATATCTGAAGAAAATAAAGGATATACATTTATTGCACACAATTCCAAAGGCAACGATTCATATTTAATTTTACAATATTGTGTTAGTAACAGTATAAAACCTCAAACAATATATCAAAGTTCAAAAATTATGCAATTTAAAATATCGAGTCTAACTATCAAAATAATTAATACTACAAACTTCACTCCGGGAAGTCTTGCAACATTTCCCAATACATTTGGTTCAAAAGAGCTTAAAAAGGGCTATTTACCACTCTTTTTCAATAAACCAGAAAATCAAAATTATCTAGGAAAAATACCTGCTACAAAATATTATGGAGTCAATACAATGAAACAAGAACAACGAAAAGACTTTAAAATGACATGCTGAAAAAAAAAAAAAAAGGAAATTATGTCTTCTATTTAAAAAAAGAACTTATTTAATATTGTGATTCCGATGTTGATATTTTAAGACGTGGTTGTCTTAAATTTAGAGAATCTTTTCTAGAAATAGCAAATATAGATCCACTTTGCTACATAACAATCTCAGGTGTTTGTATGGCTGTTTATAGATCAACTTTTCTTATGAATAATACTATTGCAGTAGTTAAAGATGATAAAAAATAAATGTTTAGTAAAGAATCAATTTTGTGGTTAAAAACATTTCCAAATGTTCGACATGCATTAAATGGTGGAGAAGTTACTATTTATGGAGCAAAACCTTGAAGTTTGTATGATTATTGATGATAATAATAATCCTTGGTTTAAAGCAAAATGTGCAGCTGAAATATTAGAATACAAATATACTCATCAAGCAATTATGATCACATTAAAGAAAAACACGGGTAATTGTTTATAAATATAGGGTGGGTGATTCATCACACCCCTTTAATATGCAACCATATTCAAAATTTATCAATGAACCTGGATTATATTCATTAATTTAAAAATGAAAAATGAAATAGGCTGAACAATTCCAAGATTGGATAACTGAAGTAATTCTTCCATCAATTAGAAAACATGGCGAATATAAATTCCAAAAAGAAATAATGCATTTATACAAAGGTAAATAGAGCATATAAAAATGAACAAAATTAGAGTTCGTAATTTAAGAGATGATATCTATTCCTGTGTCTCCTTTTTAACCTTTCATCTAATTTTGTAAATGGGCCACAAAAACTATAACCTTGGCAAATGGTTTAATGCCCGATTTATTATTCCTTGCTCATGATGTTAAGAATTCTAAAATGGATTAGGAATTACATTTAAAACTCTTATAAGATATAGAATTCCTTTTGGATTATTAACAACAAAATCAGAAAATTTATTATATGGCAAAATTCTTAGGCTCACTTTTTCGGTGTAATAATGATTTCCAGCGTTTTCTTCACCATGGATAACCAATAATCTATCGACCAATTTTTTTACAACCTCCACCCAGACAGAGTATTTCTGCAAATTGTTGTATTTTTTTTTATACCTTCTCCAGATCTAGGAGTTATTGGAGAAATCATTATTTCTAGTGTGTTTGGTGTTTTTCTTGAATGTGGTTCTTTTATATAGTTATCATAAATTGGTTTAATTATATTTTTGTATTTCAATCTTCTATTCGAGTTTATTTTCTTTTTTGGTTTATATTCTTGGAATGCAGCATTGGTATCTAAAACAGTTCGTGTAGTTTTCATAATCAGTATCAAGGAAATTATCCTCAAGATAATCTTTTTCTTTTGTCAACAAATTAGAAAGTCATTCAATGAATTCATATCCTTTATTTTTAATGGTTATTTTACTAACATCTATATTTACTTGTGTATTATACATGTAAAAATGTTTTTCTTCTGCAAGTAATCCATATCGAGTATCGGTAACATTTTTTTTTTGCAATTTGTTTTCCGAGATTTATATTAGAATGAGATGCACCACGTTTCGATTTTTTATGGGTACAATGTCCATTCGCTCTTCTGCATTAGGAGATTTTGAGAATAATTCTCTTTCAAATGACGTTTCTTCAGGAGTAGGTGAATAATCTAAATTTTTTTGCTGCAACTGGAACTATTGTTGTGATTAAGTTTTTATTTTATTCACTTGCTTGTACTTTTTTTTACCAATATTTCGTAATTCATGAATTAATGGTACATATTTCTTATTTTTTTTATAATCTGCTTCATGATACTTTTTATAATTTTTGTATTTCTCAGTGAGTAATTTAACCCAAGAAACTGCCTTTGATGAATATTTGATATATATATGTATATATGTATATATATATGTATATATATGTATATATATGTATATATATGTATATATATGTATATATATATGTATATATATATGTGTGTATATATGTATATATATATGTGTGTATATATATATGTATATATATATGTGTGTATATATATATGTATATATATATGTGTGTATATATATATGTGTGTATATATGTATATATATATATGTGTGTATATATGTATATATATATACATATAAATGAGTTATAAAAGTATCGATAGTTTTGAAAGACAAACTTTTCCTCTATCTGATCAAGCTAGGGGGAGTTTAAATGTTTACAATAGTATAATTTAATTTGATATTCTTATAGGTGATAGTATTTCTTTTCCAAATGACATTTATGTTTATGAACAATATCGCGTACTAAAAAGAGATAAAGTTGGAGACTAGGTATAATACGCAAATTGAGGCAATATTGATATTTGTGCTAACTTTTTTCCTTTTTAGATTTCCAGATAAGAATTATCAAAACATAGACATATTATTGAGGCTGTTGATAACCCAGGTTTAACTTCAACATTGATGAATATTTTAAGATCTCCAAGGGAACAAAATTATTTAGAATTTGCTGTTGTTGATAATAAATATCATGTAAAATCTGTTCACAGTGATAAAACAAATACAATAACCTATCCACTGAGATATCTGTTTGGCTTTATTCGTAGTAACAATGAAATTTACTGGAAAGGCGGTTATAATATTACTTTTATTCGAAATTCGTCTGATAACAATTGTCTATATTTTTATGAAACTAAGAATACAGATGGTGTAGTTCAGGATAGTTATGTTGATCCAGGTAAAATTGTTATCAAAAAATCAAATTATGTGGCCTGTTGTTGAATAATAATCAAACACATCAATTGCAATTAAAGAAAAAATATACAAACGTCCAAAAATACCTATTAGTTTCAATTATTGGCAATTTTTAGAAAAAGAAGTTCCTTCTGGAATAACTGTTTTAAATTTCGATATAAGAGATCAGTTTAATAATTTACAATTTGAATTGCCTGACTTTGTAATTGTAGGCTTTCAAGCTAATAAATAAAATCGTGTTGAACAGTATGTACATCCCTTTATGTTTGATCACTGTAATATAAGAAATATTTGTGATATGAATGGAAGAAATGGGATCTTTCCTAAAGGAAGTTGGAATCTAGATATTAAAAATGGCCTTTGTGACAAAATGTTTCTTGTTTGCAGTAATTTTAAATTCAAAATCAAAACTAGATACTCTATATAGAAATAATGAACTTTATTATAAACCAACTGTAAACACTCAAGGTGATATCAATTATTATTCATTTTTGGGGCGAACACCATTATTTGTTATTAATTGTTTAGAGAAAAAACAACTGTTGTTAAATATAAAAGCAAAAAAAAAAATATTAGTGTAGATTTTAACATAGCTGTTGAAGCAGGAACCATTTGTAATGTTGTTCTAATTATTCAGAGGAATCTAACTTATGATTATTTGAAGAAAAAAAAATTACTGAAGATATGTACATTGTTTAATTTAATAAATGGAGGATATAAACGAATTTACGGAAACAACAAAATGTTTCCATAATTCTATAGAAATTTTTAGACGTTTAGTTAATTTGTTTAATAGAATAAAAAAATTATTTTGTTAAACCTCAAGAAATTTTTTCTTTGTAAATAAAAATGGCTTCGCTTGGTTTACAATGCAGTTTGGCTTACGATTTAAAAGGATGTTCTAAATTAACTTTTCCAGCGTATACTATAAATATGAAGTCTCCCGAACTCCGAAATATAGTTTTAAAATTCAATCGAATTATACAATAATAACAGTTAATGATTTTAGATAGTGTATGCAATGAAGATGAGCTTCGAGAAATTGGTGACGAATTTGAACATACAGAAGTAGTTTTTAAAAAATTAGTAGAGCTTCGAATATAATCTGTAAAGAATAATAACATAATATTTCATTTGATTTATCTTAATTTGCATAATTTTGGACGAAATTAAATAAATTTTTGATTGAATTAGCTTGCATTTCTGGTCTAAATTTGCTTAATTGTATGCGCAATTGGTTGATTTTGCTTAATTTTTGTGAGAAATATTGCGATCAGTATTCCTGCAGGATTTTGTGTCTGATTTTTATTTTCTAACATTTTGGAATTATAAAGCATAAAATTCGAGGAAAAATCGAGGAATTTTAGGGCAAAAAAAATGGATTGTCCTGGACCTACCCATATACTACTAATTGGAGATCGAAAATCATGAAATTTCGTTGGTGCAACACTTTTACATTGGAAACAAAACCAAACTTAATCCTGGTTCGGAACTAGGATCATTCGATCTCGGATCAGGGAAGATGTTGGTGCAACCGGGTATAAGGCACACAGTTAAGCTTATAATTCAAATAAAGTGAAACCTCCTAGTATCAACACCAAGTTTCAATACATCTCTATTTATTTATTTTTTTACGAAATAAACTTTAGAACTCCCTAATTACAAAAGGGACTAAGGATGCTTCAAAGAAAATCCCTTTTTGACGTAACACACGCGTTAGCTTCCGGGAAATAATTCGGGAATTTTGTAGAATTTAAATTTTCTAATCGTTGTTCGAGATATATAGAACATGTACGTAGGAGTCATGGGCGATGATGAAAGTTCAGAAAGAATCAAGAAGTAGTGTGTTATTTCTGTAGTAGTAGCAGCGTCTGGTGGCGCCAAAGGCCAGTACAACAAGTGTTAATCTTCCCAACCACTTGTACAGTGTGGCCAGTGCCAAGCTAGCACTCGTTGTTCAGCGAGGACTCTGGAACACAAACATCATACACGGTTAAAAATTAACTCCTCAGTTTAACGCAAAAGTTGTAGTAGAATAATTCTTGAAGTATTCGTAAAATTACGGACAACTTTTTTTTAAATAAAAGTTTTCCCGTAAATTCTACAGAACTTTTAGTCAATTCATGAAACTTTCGTAAATTTGATATTAAGTTTTTCTGTAATTTCGGTTTAAAAAGAGGTAACATGAAACCACTACTTAAATTTTCGTAATGCAGATGTTCCAATGTGCATACAAGAAAATAAATAAATAAATATAAAATAATTGATTTCGGAATGAGATTTGAATACACATTAAAAGTTTTAAACCCGAGTTGCTTCTCGTACATCCACAAATTTCCTGTCGCAATGCATGACATGTTGTTTTTAAAAGTGTGATATCCATAACTTTTTTTCGTTTTCTAGTAACATCTGGTTACAGAGCAGCGTGTATATCACCTCAGGCGATACCACAACTTCAATTATGACAGGAGAAAAAGGCGAAATAAAAGAAGCAATAAAGCTACTACTTCCCTTTTAATAATAATCATTACTGGTACAGATACTCAGGAGCAGGGAGGGGAATGATTGGCGAGGGAATAGCTCTCTTTCAACCGTTTTAACTCACACATATATTGGTGCCCTCGCGTCTTACGTCCGCATCGCATCGCCGACTTCACAGGAAGACCTCGTTTCATGGTTCGGATTCCGAGACCACACTTCTCGCCCTCCCTCCCTCCCCCTCCTGTTAGTGTGCTGCTACTCCTTCCCTATTCGCCGATAGCTTGGCGTGGGCGGAGTTGTGGTCGTCGGCCGGTGACCATCCTTCCGTGTCAGCCAGTCCTAATTACTGTGACCTAACCAGCAGGTTTTTTTTTTTGGCGGTACATTGTACTTTCGCAGTGTTGCTCATGTTTGCCCTGTACCTGCTGCCGCTGACCGCATTTAGCCTGAGCGCACCGCGTGGCTGGTGTTGCAATCGTAACAGGTGGCAAAGAAAGTGAAATGAAGAGAATTGGGTGGCTCTTAACAGCGAGGTCTTTAGTGCCGATGAGGGTGATTGAAGTGAATATGGAGCAGCGCCGGATTGAAGGGGCGGAGGAAACGGCAGATTCCCGGGAGAAAAAAAAAAAAAAAACCGCCGACAAACGGCGTCCGGCACGATTCCCGCTTGCGAAAATCCGGTGACCGGCTGGAGATAGAACCCGGTTCGCCTTCGTGGGAGGCGAGCGTGCTAACCGCTCACCCACCGCGGCCCCGGCAAAAAGAAGAGCTTTCTGTAGATCCGGCATTGTTCGTTCCCGAAAACAGAAGTCATGGGACATACGTGGATATGTTCCGTATATTGTATTTACCTAGGTAAGTTCTATTTTCCTTCATCACGTATGGCATTTCTGTATATTAACTGTGCGTTTACGTAAAAAAAAAAATGACATTGTACGAATATATGTACAATACACTTACTAAATTATTTGCCGACAGCCATTGAGAGTTCACTTGGTTTCTCGTTTGTACAAACATCACAAAGAATTACCCCAAATTATCGGAAGTATTACAATTGTTTCCCCTAAAATATTTCGCAATCCAGTTCCGGGCCGAGGTCTACCATGACAGAACTGGAATTTTTCGGTATTTGGCTCTCGTTAACCGTTTTTGGCTAGATGATATCATACCTGACTCATGTGTTAGTTCGCATGGACTAATCTAAATATAGTGCATTCACGGTTAATTCAAACTTTTCTAAAGCCCTGCTGAAGTTACACTTTCATGATATTCCTCCGCGTCATGCAAACAAATCTGAACCGAGTCTAGAACATTGCACCAGAGGGACAACGCACCGCATTTGTGTGCACTCAGTGTAACACAATCTTCCATAAAACTATTTCTTACTAGCTATTGCCAACACACCTATTTCCTCCCTGTTCTTATTCATATTAATTATAAACGAAATATTATAGCTTATAGATGGAAAGTAACCAAAAATAAGATAATTTTATCTAACACGAATGAATATATGCGATGCTTAATGTAATTAGGAAACAACCAAACACGTGATACATGAGGTGATTTTTTAAATGTTTGATTCAAAAAGTGTGGAAAAATCCACGAATTAGCTATACTAGTGTACTCTTCTACAATTTCTGACGTAAATACGAACTAAAAATCAGACTTGCACGTGGGCTACCAAGAGGGAAACAGTGAAGTAAGATGCGCAAGGCGAGTCATCCCGACACTATGCCACAGTTTTCAGTTCGTTTCATCACGTCTCATAAATTCCGCGTAGCATAACGTTTGGATAGGAGAAGCTACGACGCTCGTTTGAGTTTCAATAGACAGCTCTCGTCAAGATCAATCGACTGCGTGTATAAAACATTTGTTTGGCGTGCTTATGGTTAAATTGTACGAGTTTAATGTAAAAAAAAATTAAGAAAACTCGACACAATGTCGGCCTACACTCGTCAAAAAGCCAAGTCGAAATACAGAAATCGAATACGGTTCGAAAGAGCATCTCAAAAGCAATCCAGTGATGCCCATAAAACCCCATATGATCGAGTGAAGCGGTTCCGGGAACGTAAAATACACACCAAGGCGTCCGAGTGCGTCAACGTAGACGTATTCACGCAAAACAAACAGCTGTGTCCCCAACACAAACAAACCCAATCTTTTTTTGTGTAATTGAACTTTCACTTACATTTTATCTAAAAATTATAATATTTCATATATAACTAATATGAATAAATGCAGACTGAAAATAGATGTGTTGGTAATGCGTACTAAGAAATAGTTCTTATGGAAAATATTATTACACTGAGTGGGCACGCATACTTCGCGCTGTCACTTTGGTGTAATTTTTAAAGCTTTGTTTGCATGAGACGGAGGAATATCCTGGAATGAGAACTTTAGCAGGGCTTCAGAAAAGTAAAGTTGGACGTAATCGTGAATGGAATACATTCATTCAGCCCTGTTCCAGAATTACGCCGGTATGCGATTCCAATTCCTTGCCCCCTTTGGTTAGATCGCAGTTAACCTCGGCGCGCACAAGGAAATTAAGTTTAAAGATTAATAAAGCAGAGCGCGAGAAGGGAAAACATGTTGCGTGTATCTGCAAACTTTGAACTGACAAGCTCAAGGAAAAAGGGAGGGGACGTTCCCTCAAGCTGCCGTATTTTCTGGCTGCATTGTGTGTCGGTATCATTTTGGCCACGCTCGGATGAGCTTTGTACAATGTGCCGCTCAGGTTCGATATCCAGATGTAGGCTGTAACACAGGATGACAACGCCCACAAACGCTAAAACGACGCATGTAACCCGAATACGAAGCCAGCGCTTATGCCGGAGTCACACAGCCCCGACAAGCACTACACGTGTAAAGTAAGCAGCCAATTAAATCAAATTCTTGTGGAGGATGGACCCAGGGTGAGTGAACTGGCTTTCAAGCAGGGACCCGTAGGTGTCCGCCATCCCTGAACATAACATGAAATGAGACCCTAGGATGGAGTGGCGCTGGAATGTAAAGGCGGGGGTAACGGGAGTACCCCGAGAAAACCCGCTGGCAATCTGCATCGTCCAGCACGGTTTCCACATGCGAAAATCCAAATCCGGGAGTGGGCCCGCCGGAGATCGAACCCGGATCGCCTTGGTGGGAGGCGAGCGCGCTAGCCACTGCGCCACCGCTGTCCCAACATCCAATGAAATACAAGATAGATCTGACGTAATTCCGACATTCTGTGGTTCGATCAAAGATTTTGGATAAGAAATTATTTCTATTTTCGTCGTGTCGTGCGGCACGACACACAGTGTGTACAGCCTTGCAAAATTAAACTGTCTGGCAAGCTTTCCCTAAATGGTAAATACGCAGATTAAAAGAAAAGTTGGGTTTACTGTATGTAACTCTTAAAGATAATAATTTTACTTTCGTATACATTAGCGATAACATTTTAGCACCATCATGTAACTTATTCCAAATTTCCTGTCTGCCCACTGTCTTTGAAAATAGCGTAGTTAATCAGCGTGTTCTGAATGTTTCCGAAAATTCTACTCTTCGTGTCGCGTTAGTAAATTGTCGGGCTGTAAATTTGAGTAGTCACATTGAAAATATAAATGTTGTGTCGTGGTTGCGGTTTTATTTGTGTCGTTCTGTGTTTGTCACGGCTTTGTGAATTTTTTTACACTTGAAGTTTTTTTGTAACACAGCAACAGTTATATTGCCTCGCCGTTCTCTAAGAACTTGGATTTTTTTAAATCCTTGTCTGCTGACTGCGTAGATGTTAATGAACACATACGCTGACATGCTACCAGTAAATAATATATGTAGGTAAGAGCACGTGTTTTTAGTACACTTAACATAACTATGTATTGAATCAATTTCTGAGAAACCATTGTTTGCCCATTTACGTGGATCTCAGTAAATTAATGATCTAGGAAAACGACATTTTGCCAGGAAATGAAAAAAACCAGTACTCTAAAGTTGTTTGGTTTTGCTTTTACTATATTTATAGTGTACCTAAAGAAAAAAAACTCATGAAGAATTAAAAAAAAAAAAATAGAGCTTCCTGTGAAGTTTACATCAGAGGCAAGACAAAAGGACGATAGGGGGCACATTTTAATATTCGTATTTTTATCGTGTGTAATGAAGTCCCACTGTTACAGATCCAATTTTCACGGTAAATCGCAACGACAGAAATGCTGCAAGCCAGTTCAGCGTCGTTCGTGTAGGGACGATGTTGCGCTAGGTACGCGTGCTAATGTCGGCCGTATCGCTCTCTTACTTTAGAATTTGAACTAGTGTAACAATTTCAGGTACATGTGAGTCATAACATCGGACCCAATTTAGTGAATGATAGTTCCTAATTTCCGCGTGTTTTGTGTGTCTGCCCGCGAATAACAGACATCCATTGTCATAGCAACTTAATTCTGATTGGCCCAGTTAGGTAATACACAGTCCTATCACATAATTATGGCCACCTGCTGGTATCCAGTGTAACTGCCCTTCGCATCACAGGCAGTATTAAGACAAACTGACTGTGAATCAGTCAGGTGATGATAGGTCTCCACGGATATCTGGAGCCAATGGTGTATGCAGTCCGTCCCACGACTGTTGCAGGGTGCGTGGCAGAGGATACTGGCAGCGAACACGACGCTCGATGTGGTCCCACAGATGTTCAATTGGAATGAGATCGACACTTTTTGGGGGCCAGGGAAAAAATTTTGAAGTCATGGTCGTGCTCTTCCAGCCACATGCGGACACTTCTAGCAGTGTGGCCAGTCGCATTATCTTGCTGGAAGATCCCATCCTTCCGAGGAAAGACAATCATCATGTATGGGTGGACGTGATCACCGAGAATGGATTCATAATCAAATCGATCAAGAGTACCTGCCACGCAGATGATGGAACCTAGAGAATACCACGAGAACATTCCCCAGACCATAACACTGCCCACACCATCTTGTGTTCGTCCAGCAATGGATTCAGGGTGTCGGTTCTCCGTCGTTTCTCGCCGTACATGCTGACGTCCATCCGTTCTAAGCAGCTGAAAACATGACTCGTCGGAGAGGCCACCCGTCGCCAATCAGCAGCAGTCCAGTCGCCATTCTGTCGAGCAAATTCCAGACGTTTTCGTCGATGCACTTGAGTTAGCATGGGTGCAGTCATACTTCCTCTATTACGGAGCCCCATTTTCAGAAGGGTTCGCTGAACTGTTGCGATAGAGATGTGTCTGGACGCCCCTGGTTCATTTGGATAGTGAGATGCCCCACTGTAGCTTGTCGGTCGGCCTTCACGCACCGTCGTCGTCGTCGTTCACCTCAGACATCAATGGCGCGTGGAGCTCCACAATTTCCATGAGGGTTATTCCCAGTGGTGCCATTGACCACTCACGACACACCTTTACCACAGAAGCACGCGAACAGTTCACAAATGTCGCTGTTTCCGAAATGCTGTCCCCCTTAGTCCAAAAGCCGATGATAATCCCGGTTTTGCAATTCGGTTAAATCGGGTCTCTTACCCATGGCAGCAGGTAGCGCTCTGTGTAAAACCAGCCTGTCGGTCATAATATATACCCGCTTCACCAGCCACGTCATGGGCCATACATCATGGGCTACGTGCTGCAGATGGCACTTCCAACAGGTGGTCATAATAATGTGATTCCACTGTACACGTTTTCTCAATAATACAAGCGGTCAATAACCAAAGAAATTGGCAAGTGTGTGCATACAGGTCACAGAAGTGTCGTCTGTGCAAATATATTTTCGCGTAAAACGAGTGACCCTTGTTTTAGGCTCGTCACGATACATTGATCCTTTTTGAAAACAAACTGAAAAAAGTCACTTCCCGTTGACAACACATACACACCTCACTACAGCCCATTCTTGGTTTTTGCACACTTTTTGAATCAAACCTTTGAAAAATCACCCCATTTATGAGGTACTAGGTTATTTCCTGAATACCTCACAAACACAATTGCTTTTTGCTATGTTAACATAAAAATACATTATTTTTGGTTAAATTGAGTGTTTACTTATATTTTAACTATACATTATAATATTTCAATTATAATTAATGTGAACATAAAACAGGGAGAGAATAGGTGTGTTGGTAATGACTAGTAAGAAATTGTTCCTATGCAAAATATCATCATGGTGAGCACACGCGAATGTGGTGCGTTGTTCCTTTGGTGTAATATTCTAGACCCAGTTCCCTAATTGACACGAGGCGGAGGAATATCATGATGGAAGTAAGATGGACTACAACTGGCAACCTAGTCAACAGGGTACCTTCTATAGCACATGAGTAGTCACACACACTACTTGTTCCCAGATCATCGCGCAGCCAAACGAAAAATGAGTACACTGTAAAAAATTTGTTGGTAATCTTCCTATACAGTGATAGTTTTTAACCTATACACTTTAAGTAAACAATACCTATGCCAAGCTGCAGATGTAGGAATTTTCAGCATTGCTACTTTATAAAGTTGGGAACTGCCCTACGAATTTGACTGTTTCCTGTGCAAATGTAGGATCGCTGCAATCAATATATTGGGGAAAACCTTGAATTCTCGCTTTCTTACCAAGTGTATACACTGGTGTGGTAAATTTCAGAATAATTTTTTAGAGTGTACGTACGCATAAAAGGAACCACCACACCATTTCGCCTCTGTTTACTTATCTACTCTGTGTAATTTGGGTATGCCAGGGGATGTGGAACTGAGAGTGTCCCTTACATCAGGCCGCAATGGCGGCTCCATGAGCGCACAGAATTAATTAGACAGATGCCTGGTCTCAGGCCAGGATGCTTACTAAAAAAAAAAACCGGGAGATTTTTCTTAATGGCAAGTTCTTCCTGAAGTAGTGTTCGTATATCAAAGCTTTTATCGTCGAGAGGTTCAGGACTCTGAAGGGCAAGAGGTGGAAGCATTTAGCTGTGAACGGCAACTGCAAGTGGTCGGATATACTCCCAAAACTCTACCACACACATGAAGCCCGAAGACGTGAAGGACGACTCCCTGCTTCAAATATTGTAAAATGATATGAAAAGGAGGGACCCACACAAGCCTAAAGCCAAGGTTAGAGACCTGGTGCGCATCTCCAAATAGAAAGGAATCTTCGAGAAAGGCTTTACAGCGAATTGGAGCCCCTACCTCTTTCATGTTCGATGTATATGCAACTATGCTTCGGGGACCTACTTTCTCGAGGATCTAAATAATGTTACCATCCATGGAGGTTTCTATGCCGAGGAGATCCAACCTACATATATTTTAGATCCTTATTTGGTCGAGAAAGTGCTGAAACGGCATACTGGATGGTCGTGAGTGAGTAAAGAGATATGGACTGTTCTTAACATTGAGGTCTTGAGAGCCGATGAGGTTTATTAGGGTATGGAGCAGTGCCAGAATTAAAGAGTGGGGGAAACGGGAGATCCTCGAGAAAACCCGCCGACCAACGGTATCGTTCGGCACGATTCCTACATGCAAAAATCCGGAGAGACCCGGACGGGGATTGAACCCGGATCACCTTGGTGGGAGGCGAGCAGGCTAACCGCTCAGCCACCATGGCTGGACGGTCGTATGTCAAGTGGTGGGGTTTCCCAGACCACTGCAATTCCTGGGTCGCCGATGCGGACATCGCGCGATGAACATCGATGACTGATATTAATATACCTTTGTACAATTTTTATAAAGGCTGTTCATGAAAAAGTGAGAACTTATGAAATAAACCTTCGAAGAAAGCCACTGAATATGCGGCCAGTAAAGTTGGTAAAGATGGATTGGAAGTAGTTCCGTATCTTAAAGTCGAATAAAAAAGTGATAGGTAACCACGTATGAGAACATAAATGATTTATATTTGGAAATATTTTATTTCGTGATTATATCACAGTTTCACTGGACCGACGCATGAATAAAGTTACGAGGCCCACGGAAATGTTAATTTTACATAAGGCGGAAGAATACACAACTTGCATACAAGTAGATCTTAAGCAGGGCTTTCAAAAATGCTCATTTTACCTTGAACAGCCTATACCCATGTCGTACTTTAGTGAATAAATGTTGTGTAAAAAAATATGCTATGCTTTATTTATTTTAAAAGCTACTGCTTTATATATAAAAGTATTTTTAGTAAATATAATTACATCTAGGATTAAATAAAAAAAAAAAAAAAGACTATTTTCATAAACTCGTCACCATTCGGTACATGTCGATATCACTCTCGTCGATAGTAAATTATCTCTGATTGTTGAAATGTAAGTTACCAGTGCGCTCTTGTGGGCGATACTAAAATTGAGAGTAGATACGTCATGACATGGAAGGGGTCTAGAAGGGGGTTGAGGCATGCCAACTAATTAGGGAAGGCAATTATTTGACCGATTAAGTAACTAATAAAGAAATTGGCAATGATGGTGATGGAGAAACCTCTAAAAATGTATATTTTTAAGATAAAATTTTTAACAATAATTTTAAATAATGTTTTAGAATTTCTAAAAGTTTCTGTAATTTTCTGGGATTTTTGGGATTTTTTTTTGGGTTCAAGGTCTCTCAAGGTTACAGGCATGTGCCAAGGTAATGAGTCAAGGTCAGCCAGATACAAGATCACGGTTGGGTAACGTCACAACATGACGGCCAGCCGGTGCTTTGCGTTTACTCCTCCATCCCCCTTATGCCCGACTCATCTAAATTATTCTATTGATACCGTTGATGTCATTTACCAATACATATTTGCGCTTTTGTTCTCTCAAGTGCCTGCGTGAAATATTAATGACAGCATGTTTCATGTACCAAAGGGAATTTGAAACAAAGCGTTTCAAGCATTCATGTTATATACCGTATCATATTTAATTACTGGGATGATTATATACATACTGAATACTCTGTGCTGAAATCTCTCTTCACAAATGCTGTTGACAGTAACTACGCAGTATTTGACAAAAAATTCTTTCGGTTTCAGCTTACAGCTCTTCGTTCTTCCCCCCCCCCCCCCCAACCCCTTGAGGATGATAAATTGTAAGTGGTGTGAACTCAGAATTATAAAAAAATATCTGCATCATGAAGAACGCTACTGCTTTTTTAAAGTTTATATTTCTATCACAAAAATACTGAAATTTTCGTTGCAAGACTTAGCTACAAGGTGCAATGTAATTTTTAAAATTTGAAACGTATTACATTTTTTCTCCTTGTGATATGAAACAAGAGTCTGAAAAAATGTATAACAACGGAGAAAAACAACTTTTGATAAAATAATGGAACGAGTTAGAGAAATTTCAAACATTTTCGTACATATCTCAAAATGGAAACACTCAACGCGTTATGCTACAGCTCAGAACAATTGGTTTTTGTTAATAAAACGTCCTGATTTTTTTATATTTCTTATCCTGTTAGGCAGTATTTTAATTTTAAGTTTTGAGATATTAGTTAATGTCAACGTACCCAGTAGTTAAAACTTTACTGGAGGTGAGTCAAAGGTCAGATTTCAAACAAATTGTATGTAGCAAGCCTCTAGTGTAACTTCAAAAAATCTTTAGCCCGAAACCAAACTTAATGTTCAAATATATATTTTTTTAAATTTGTACTTAAGATCTTAAGTTAAAATTCCCAAATTTCCTTAAAAAAAAAAAAAAAAAAAAAAAAAACCTATGAATATTATTTTTCAGAGGATTTGGTATATTCACCACGTTATCATCTATTTCATGTCACGAAACCGTAAAATATCATCAAAATTAAGAAAAAATTGGCTACCGAACAGCATGAAGGTGGGTTGTGATGACGATGAATACGTAGGGAGTTTTAAAAACGCAAGTGCTTTGAGAGTGCTCGCCAAACAATGGCAATGTTCGCCACATTTCCTACGTGCGAAAATCAGGTGTAAACCCGCCGAGAATTAGGCCAGGTTACCCTGGTATGAAACCACTGCGTTAGACAGCGTGAGTGGCTCTGATTAAATGCACTTAAGATATGTTTAACGTATCGATGTGAGCCCCAGAGTCTGTATTGCTTTCCAAAATACATTTTGTGAGGGGAAATTGCGTGGATAAGTATAAAGTTTTCGGTAAGGAAATTTTAAATTGTTACTGGGATAGTACTAGTAATACTGATTTTACCGTTTAACAATAAGTTGACTTGGTCAAGGTTTGAAGTTTTCTCGGTTAGACCACAGAATATTTCAAAGGATTGGAGAGATTTGGGTGGCTCTTGATATCGAGGTCTTGAGAGCCGATGAGGGGGAAGGGAGATGAGTATCGAGCAGCGCCGGAATGTAAGGGCGGGGGAAACGGTAGATCCCCAAGAAAACCCGCCGACCGGCACGATACCCACATACAGAAATCCGAAAACGATTCCGCCGGGTTTCGAACCTGGTTTGCCCAGGTGCGAGGCGAGTAGTCTGACCACTGCACCACCGCGGCCCCTCATAACACTTCTGGATACAGTGGTGAAACAGCTGATATATCTGCGAAATTCCAGCGCACACGCCAGAGAAAAGGGCGTCACTGGCCAGAAACATGGTGGAGCGCCTGTTAGCCAGTTAGCGCCTGGTATAGGCCGTTCACGGTCAAATGAGCACTTTTGGAAGCCCTGCTTAAGAACTTCTTGTAAACACGCCGTGTATTCCTCCGCCTTATGTAAAATTAACATTACTATGGTCCTCATCGCTTTATTCATGCGTCGGTCAAATGAAACTGTGAAATCACTAAGAAAGAAAATACTTTTCAAATCTGCTCTTTTTTACACTTTGGTGCACTTAAAAAAACAAAGTGAAAGAATTGATTTTAAGTTGTCAAAAATGGTTACCTTACTTTTTTTATTTGATAAGATGTGGGACTACTTTCCATCCATCATTACCAACCTTACTGGGCGAATGTAACTCAGTGCGCCCATTAGCATATATGCATATTCAGGGATAGTGACTTTTTCTAAGGTAAATATATAAAGTGCTCACTTTATCGTGAACAGCCTTCAACATACATTACAGCAGTTAGCCAAGCAGACAAGGAACCTTTCACGAAACTCAGTAGCCAATCAAACACAAGACCCGTTTCCAGAGGCTCGCGTGGCCAATCGGAGAGAGGTGTGTACCCCCACTTGAAAGAGCACCAAGTAATTTCGTCTGTGTATGCTCACTTGTTCTGTGGCCAGGCTCTGCGCTGTGAAAAGGGTCGCGCGTTGCGTAGTGGTTAGACTACTCGCCTCCCACCAAGGCGGACCGGGTTCGTTTCCCGGCCGAGTCACTCCCGGGGTTTTCGCGTGCGGGAACAGTGCCGAACGATGCCGCTGGTCGGCGGGTTTTCTCGGGAGTCTCGCGTCCCCCCCCCGCCCTTGCATTCCTGCGCTGCTCCCATATTCACCTCGCTTCATCGGCTCTCAACACCTCCATGTTAAAGGCCACCCGAGTCTCTTCGTTCACCCATTCACTCACTCTGCGCTGCACCGAGGTTCAGTGCTGTGCGCCTAGAGGCGACGAGACTTCCGATAAACGTGTCAATGCCACCTTTATCGTTCCGTTGATTAGGTGCCTCCGACGAGCAAAGTTGTTTAACGAACGCTAGCCCCTTGACATAACAGTGAGGGCAGACTGCTCGGTACCCAACTTGCAGTTGAATAACACGCAAGTTGCTTTCCCTTCCAGAGAAGGGTTTAATGGCCTTCCTCTGCAACGGAGGGTTGTTAGTGACCGCCAGACCACTCTGCCACACGTATGTAACTCGCCCCCAACTCCAAAACAATATCGTCCATGATGGACATACATCAGAGGCGAATAAAAATGATAGCAAAAAGTGGATCAGTAGCAGCTGTATGACATTCAGTTGTAAAGGGTGGCTGTAGAAAGTAAAAAAAAAAAAAAAAGAATTCCTATTTTACTGTTAATTACCGGGAACTTCCACTATTTTTTGTTTTCCTCCGCCCCAAGAAAAATACAAGCAATTTTCAAAATCAGATAGCTTTACAATATTAATGCAAAGATTACATAAAAATATAAAAAATTATAATAATTAAAAAAATTTAAAAGTATTTTAGAATTTAGGGGTTAAAATAAAAATATGTATTTGCAGAAATATATGAAATATTACTTAACTGGCACAAAATTTCCCCAATTAACAATTTTCTATATTCCCAAATTGACATGTCTCGAGTGAGACCAAACCTCTAGGTGTGACCCCCCCCCCCCCTTCTTCACTCCACCAAATCAAGTGTCAGCGACGTATATAGTGAAGTTTTTGCAAACGCCACCCATCGCAAAGCTGAGGAGAACATCCTTGAAACGGAAGCAGATCTTTGTCGAATCCAATTCAAAGGCTATGCTGACGTCACAAGGCAGACCCCGTCTCAGCCACCTCAAGGTGGGAAGAAACCCCCTTGCGCTCGGCGTATTTCCGACCTTCATAGAGCAAGCCAGCACCCGCGACGCGGAGTCTGACGCCTCCTCGGCTGCCTTCAACGGGTAACGTCTTCGAAAACGCAAGTGGCCATGCTAGGCGTGAGGCAGTGAAACTCCATCACACCCCTGAGGCAGG
Source organism: Dryococelus australis (assembly GCA_029891345.1). Classification (NCBI taxonomy): domain Eukaryota; kingdom Metazoa; phylum Arthropoda; class Insecta; order Phasmatodea; family Phasmatidae; genus Dryococelus; species Dryococelus australis. Next base: position 36,310,334 of record CM057000.1, on the reverse strand, counting down.
CTTTGTTGGAAGCGCTCGAGGCTTAACGTGCAGCCGCCCGTAAGCCGTTGTTACAAGTGTACATATGATTATTATTACTAAACCATTATTTCCGTGGCTTCCCGCTGTGGAGACAAGTTTCGAATCCCAACTACAGGCTGTTTGCGGTAAGATGAGCATTTCCGAAAGCCCTGCTAAAGATCTGCTTATACACACGTTATGTATTCTTCCGCCTTATGTAAAATTTACATAACCATGGGCCTCATCGCTTTATTCATGCGTCGGCAAAGTAAAACTGTGACATTTTTAGGTAAGTAAATATTATACAAGTCTGCTCATTTCCACAATTCGATCCATAAAAAAAAAAAACAGAAAGCGAAAGAAATGATTAAAGTTATCACAAATTTTTACCTAGCACTTTTTATTCGACGTTCCGATATGGAACTATTTTCCATGCCTCGTTACCAGATTTACTTGGTAAATGCCACTCAGTGCACCCATTAAAATATATGCGTTCAGGGGCAGTGACTTTTTTCTAAGATTAATTTCAATAGTGCTCACTTTATCGTGAACAGCCATTTAGACATGGTCGTGTGTTTGTGCTATTGTTAGTACTAGTTAGGGATGGCTCTAAGTAAGCCGCTGCAGTGGCTGTAAGAGCGTAAATTAAATTTCAGTTAAACTATAACTTGCACGCAAAGAGTAAATAATAAGTCATTTACACAGTTGATTCACCACCACCTAATCACTTTAGAAATAAACCTTAGAAAAATTAAACATCTTCTTGTAACAGCATGTGTCTATTTCATAGACGGCACTGCCCGAGCTTAGCTTGTTGTAAGGAAGAAAATTAGTCCCATGTTTTAAGAGTTAGATGGACACTCGTAGTAACCCCGCGGCCAAGGTCAAGAAGCGAGGGAGCGATACAGGCGACAGTTACGCGCACGCCTATGGCCTCGTCGCTCCTAAGCGAAAGGCGTGCAGTGTTTCCGACGTGACGCTGTACTGTACAAATTATATCTGTAACAGTGTGGTTTTATTACACGCGATGAAAGCCTACAAATTAAACTACTCCCGTATCTTTGAATTTTTCTCTTGCCGCTTACGGAAAAACTGCATAGGCAAGTTTTAAAAGTGCGATATTTGACCATTTTTACGAATTTTTTCTCCAAGAATAGGCCTACATTTAACATGACAAAAGTGAAAAAAAAAGGGGGTCATAGATAATTTTTTTTCTTTTTTTTCTGACAACACGTCATATTTACAGAACTTTTATTTACTGAGATACGCGTTTACGCGGAAACCACGATTTCACAGAAAACGTGTCGGTACGTACGACTCCAATACTCGAGCCGTTGCAGTTATGGCGGCCTTGCGACACGAGTGACACTGTATTATTGTCACAGCGATGAAAACATTTCTAAATTGAAATACTTCACTAAATGCCTGATTACATTAGACAAACCTGTTCTTTGAATTGCCTCTACATGAAAGCAAATCGTTCTGGTGAAATTATTAAAAGTGTATATTTTGTGTAGGCCTTTGTGTCTTGTTGGCATAGATACTGTTGGAACTAGAAACATTGAATCATGCTAGTGATAATACGAACGTGCCTTGCCCGGGACTCGAACCCAAAATCCTTCTTGCCACATGATGGTGTGAGGCCAAATGCATTAAGAAGGGTGGGATTAGGAGCATCAACATCGGTTGCTAGGAGTCTAATGTTTTTGTGAGACAGGGTTTAATAACCTGAAATATTTACAGGTATGCAAGTCACTTTAATAGCGAATAAATAACAAATGCCCTACATTTGGTGGTAATCTGCGTATTTGCCCCATTCGTCCACGATATGTTGCACATAAAATCACCATTTTATAATGAAGTGATATCTTTCCAAATAGCGGACAAAAAGTTATGTATTATCACAGGTGATGTTTGTAATAACTACTGCCAGCGTATAAAGATATATTATTTGCCACAAATGGCGTATAAACCTAACATATTAACACGGCTGTTATGTTGAAAATATGCGACAACCCCCTTAAATCACAAAAATTTCGATGACCTACAAGAATATAACTTGTCGCCTGAATTTGGTGGGAATCGGTTTTTTTTTTCTCCTGATATATGGCATACTAATATTATATTGGCACGCCAGGCTCTGTATATATAAGTTCGATTGTTTTAATAGATACTGCAAGCAAACGATATTAAGTTGAAATATGTTACATGGTTTCATATATAGTGCTAAAATGTTTATTAAAATACGTATCCGTCCCAGTTTAAAGTATTAACACGGGATGCTTTAGTACCACTTGGTTGCAAATTTTAGTAGGAATCGGAACATTGTTTTCCGAGATATGATAAAAAAAATTTATTTTTTTCCTTTCGCATTAATTTACAAAATGGCTGTCAAAAAAGTTCCTGCGTAGACATATATAATAGTTTTAACAGACACTACCAGAACACGAAGTTAAGTTGAAATTGGTGACATAATTTCATATGTATAGAATTCTAAGTTTACAATGTTTATAAAATTGCCAATTTGAAAATAAGCGTTTGAATTATTTAAGCATACCAGTTTTGATGGCCAGCCATAGTACTACGTTTGCTCAGTTCAATAGGTGTCGGTTGACTATTTACAGAGTTATGACATACAATCTTTAATGTTATACTGTGTTACAAAATAGTGGACAAAAGAGACTGTATAGACTCATTTCATGGGTATGATAGATACTACCAGTTAAGTGGAAATTTGTTACATGGTTTCATACATATAGCGTACAAAAGTTAAATGTTTATGTGGCTGCCAATTTGAAAATAAGTTTCTGATCACTTAAACACGTCAGTTTACATAGACTACCGTAATATTACTTGTTTGTCCAATTTGATAGGAATCCGTTGATTGTTTCTTGAGATACACTGTTTTTTTCATATATACCTTACAAAACAGGGGGTTAAATGACCACCCGAGTTAGGCAAAAAAGCAGTACAACAGGAGAGGAGTAATTTTTTGATTTGTTCTCGAGATATGACATAAAAACTTTATTTATGTGGCGCTATTTTACCAAATGGCGGATAAACGGATGTTATTTATTGAAATATTTATGTTTGTAATATATTCTAACAGAAAACCAAGTTTAGTCGAAATAGGTCAAACGGCGCGGTAAGTATAAAAAATTAGCATAAAATATTTATTTATAGTAACTATTTTGAAAATAAGTGTATTATCTATACGAATGTAATATGTTTAGGTACATGGCCCATTACTGCATTACTTATATGCCAAAATTGGTGGGAATCTGTTGAGCACTTTCCGTGGCACGATATGAAAGCTTTATCTTTCATGTAGTGCTATTTTCCAAAATGGCAGACCAATAACATATGACTGTTTCAGCCAACGCACACAGAAGTCTTGTGTCTATGTCCCCTAAATGTAGATAGTAAATTTTGAAAGACAAGAGACTCTCCCCAAAGTGTTTAAAAGAGGTTGGGTTTACTTCTGTGAAAAGGTTCATTCCCTTTTTTTTTTCTCTTTATATCACCTTAAAAATCATACAAGCAATTCCACTTTTAAAAATAACATAAAAGTATAAAAATAGATTATAAATTTTTTTTAGATATTTTTTCTATTTACAATCCCACTATCTCACAATGGATATTTATGTTTTAAAGATTACATGTACATTGTCAAATACAAAAGTGATTACATATCTTTAAATTGGCAGCAAGTCCCCCCCCCCCAAAACGCTAACCGCTATATATTTCAATGAGCGCACTGAGTGACATGCGCCCAGTAAAGTTTGTAACGATGGATGGGTAGTAGTTCCGTATCTTAACGTCGAAAAATAAGTGTTATGTAACCATTTCTGATAACTTGGATTATTTCTTTCGCTTTCTGTTTTTCTTTTAATGCATCGAAGTGTAAAACTGAGCTCATTTGTTAGATATTTACTTTTCATATAATTTCGCAGTTTCACTTGACCGAAGCATTGATAGAGTGATGAGGCCTACAACAATGTTATTCTTGCATAAGGCTGAAGAATACACAACGTACATACATATAGTTTTTGAGCAGAGCTTTCAAAAGTGCTCACATTACCGTGAATAGCCTATAGAAAAAGCTTTTCTAATTTCCGCAGAATGAGGCAGAGTTTCGATGTGGGACAACCGTAACAAACAATATCTGTATTTAATTTTAATGTTCACATGAACTGTCAACATGCCAAACTTGGTTTTAATAGGTTAGATTGTTGCCGAAATATGATATAATACCCTAAATTCTTAAAATGGCCTCTATTTTGAAAATGCATAGCTGGCGTGGTTGAAAAATATAAAATACGGATGTCTTTGTTTAGTGTTTTTCAGGTGCCGATATTGGTGGAATTCAAGTTAGCGGTTCAGAAGTTTTTAGGGTGGATACACAACTCTGCACACACACAATTCTGCGCGCGCGCACACAACACACACCCACACACACACACACACACACACACACACATATATATATATATATTTAAATCAGGAATGTAATATGATATACCTAAACCTTATTTCGGAAAGAAGGCTAAAAAATGAGCTACGATTCGTTACATCAAAAGAGAACTTACATTTGTGCTCTTATTTTACATTGGCATCATTTAGTTGTCACGTAACCACTGAATATTGTTTAGTTGTGCCAAATAACAATGTTCCTATAGTACAATTTCTTGTAATAGAAATGAAAATCATTAAATACTACTTAATTAAATAAACAGTTACCAAATTCGTGCAATAAATGTTACGTTGTCTACCTCAAAATATATCTCGTTTAGACAATATGCTATTCATTATTCATTGGGAAAATGGCAAAAGAAAATTGTTTCAAATATGCGAGACCTGTCTAGCAATCGAACCAGCCTCCGTAATCTATGCAGTTAATTAGGTAGGTGATTTAATTGTATGATATTTTTCGCTAGAAGGATTAAGTTGAATTGGAAACGACTATAATATACTGCGTCTCATATAATTTCAGTAAATTTTGACATACATTGTGATCAACCTATACACAGCATGTAAACAGTAAACGCCCTCATTTGCGAAGTATTATGCTAGGGCATGCGTACACTGCGGTTATATGAAACGTCTGGACCTGGTGAATGCCGTTGAACTCACATTTGTCATGATTTGTCTATGTGCGAGAGTTCTTTGCTGGTGGTGTTGGATTATTATTGTATTTGCATATTTTAATAAATGTAGTTCGTCGTGCCTTCTTAGAACAGCATTTTTAATGAAATTGAATATCGATACGTGCCTGCCGCTAAAATGGTTGTGTGCTGTGGTGCTCCATTTTCCTTAGTCATCGTGAAGCGCGAGCGACAACGTATTAATGATCTGATTTTTAAGTTTGTTTGCCTCAAGAAACAGCTGAAGTGTTTTTTGTTAATTAATAAGCCAGCCAATATTTTATTTCCTATCAGTGGCCGACAAAGATGATTTTAGTGACGTATTCGTCCAGGGCTCGTCACGTTTTCAGGAATTACGAAGTGAACAATAAGTTTGTATGTTTTGAAAATAATGTTCTACGAAACTATCGTGAGAATATTATAAATGTAGGCCTGCGTGGCCTTAAAGAAATGTGCATTTATTCCCCGGTTAATTTGATGAGAAATCCAAAGATTTTTTACTTGTGAAGTTTAATTAGCAGAAAATGTTCACATTGTGCATTTCTCACATCGGTATGAACGACATATTTATCGCGTTTTGTTCTTTCCAGAGGTTTTGAAATTCACGTGGCCTAAATAAACGCCCTTTTTTACTGTAGTTCGTTGCATAAAAAAATATCCAACGAATCTGATGTGCGAGTTTAATTGCACTGAAAATATCTAAATTGTATTTCTCGCACAGTGTACGAACATTGACACATCTAATGGATTTTGTGTTTTCGATGAAGTTATACCTTTCGAGTTACAGTAATTTGAATATTCCCGTGCGAGAAAATTTTTCCACTGCATCGTCAAAACAATGGTAAGTTCAAATTGCTACTCATAAGAAGAGCAGCCAAACAACCCCGTCTCACTACAGACGATGAACTAGAGTTCCCCGCTCCACCAATAAAATAAACAAAACCCGAACTGGCACAGTCCTTGGTCATTATAAAATTTAAACGGGTGGGAATGGCAATTAGCTATAGTTACATTAACACTGCACTGAAGTCTTTCAGCGCATGCCATTGAATTTCTTAGAGTTTGTTTACAAGCATCTCTTTCCTCACTGACAGAACAGCTGTGGCGGAGGAATGCAATGCGGCCGCACTCATTTCAGAGAACAGTCAAAATTGACTGAAGTTATATGAAGCGGATAATATTTTTAGCGCCAGACAACATTTCCTAGCCATTAGCGAATAAGACTGCAGAGAAAATGCGATTGTCCATATTTAAACTGCATAAACACGTTGACTGACCGGCATACATTTGTAGGACGTCTGGCAACGGAAGTCTTGTTTTGTATGCCAGGCATAAAAACCAGCTTTCAGAAAGAGAGTTATTGCCTAGTTGATTACGCTGTCGAGTATAACGTTGAGCTCAAAAATGGCACAGAAAGTAAAAAAATAATTACAGCCTGTGGGATCAGATATAGAATGATAACACTTTTTTTTATCCAATCGCATTCCACTGTGATATTTTGTGATTTAGAGGTCATGAATTCCTCGGAAAGAGAAAAAAAAAGTTAACTGAAAATGCAGGAATACCAAAACGAAAACTATTTTCACCATCCAATTTTCGGTACGTTATTTTGTACTGTTCCCACCCCCCTTTTTTTTTTCTTTTGGTCGAGGTTTTTTTTTTTTTTTTTTTTAAGCCCCTTTAACAGCGTGCAAGTATCGCCCTCGTCAGTGTTAGATTGCTTCTCTGGACGTAACATCACTGCAGCCGTAGTGGGCTCATAAAAATTGTATTAACTTACGATTTGAAATCTGAGTGTGCTCCTTTCAAAAAAGTCCAAATAATTTAACAAGTAATGTTATATGTTCCCTTAAAATGTACCAAGATACGAAATTGTGGTCTGACATGAGTTCTTTTTCCGCTCGTTGGAACGTGCAGCTGAGAGCGTTTTGTCAAAGTGTTCCCGTGTGTTAAATGCGATTTTAGAATTAACGGCTTTGTTGTCATTAGTTCTGAAAGTATAACGCACACAATTAAAAAAAAATAAGAACTGTGGCTGTGTTTTTAGTAATGGGGTTTGAGAGCAGTTATAGATTCATGCAAGAAAACGAAATACGTATAAAGTTCGGCTTGTCAGATCTTTACGCTCGTAATCTTTCGAAATTGTAAGCTACAGTCACGCAGTTGTGCCTTATATAGTGACTGGAGGAGATACTCAACAATATTTTACATATAATATATAAAAATTATCCCGTACATGAAATAAGACACGCCACACTATTAGAAATTTTTTTTCGGTGGATTAGGAAAATGTACTGGTAAAGAATTGTCCAAAAATCTTCCTAAAAGTACGGAAAATCAGTTTTTATCTAAACAACTGACTTTCCGTAATTTTCACTAATGTCCTGTTAATTCACGCAAATTTTCCGTAAATTTTCTACTTATATATATATAACCATTTTATCAAAATAGATTTAAAAAATACTTTGTTATGTTGGTGTTTACGAGCGTATAAAAATATAAAAAAAAACTTACTTTTTGAAGTGGGATTTAAACACGAGGCAAAAAGTTTGACGCACATCGTGTCATTGTGCTAGCCAATCACATCCCGACGTAACATGAAAGCCAGCTTATTTTATTTTCATTGCAATAACTCCAAAACACTAAAAGCATGCCATTCTCTTACAATTATGCAAGTAAATTCCCCTTAATTCCATATACAAAAGTCCATACTTTAGCGTATTATCCTTATGTTAAATATATCATTATTCTTATTAGATATCAAAATACCCGACAAATGTTTTTTTTTTTTGCACTAGAATATTTTCCATTCGCTCTTATACCCATATTTACCCTGTTTTACTTTCAAACATACGGGTTGTTTGATAGTCCAAGTTTTACGACCGTATGCTTATCTCACTTTTTTCCAGTGTAATACAGGCACAATAATTAACCATTTCATTCATAATAATTAGGCTACGCATCTACATTATTACTTCTCTGTGTACTCCTGTAGCTGCTGTCACCGGCTAATCTTGACGAGTTGAAACCTATTGTTTATACATTTTAAGTTAGAAACAGCGCAGTCTTATTTATGGTGATCTTGAGGTGGTAATATAATAGGTGTCATCTTAACAAGTAGGCAAGCGAAATCAGCAACATGAGTACACTGAGAAGCAGTAATGTATAAGTCTGGCATAAGTATCATTAATAAAATGCAAATGACGATCACGCCTCTGCAACACCGATATGCAAGTTAAATATATGTAAAATCATAAAATTATAAATATCTCAGAAACTGCAAATTTTAGAGCAAAAGGGGTGAAATTTTTTCCCCTTAGAAAATCTCATAAAAGGGCGCGAAGTCTTAATGGAGCAATAAAAACACATAATTTGTCTGCTATTTTGTTTTCAATGGTAATATAAATAGTTATTAAATTAATGAAAGGGCAATGTACTTGAATATAAACTCGTGAATATAAATCAACTGGGAAAAAAATTTAAGGGATTTTAAAACAATGACATTCCGTTAGTGTCAATGTTGGAAATACGGAAAGGTTCCGTATTTCGTATGTACGTGTTATGTCTTTACGGATCGCTTTTCTGTATCTATATCGACTACATATTTCCGTAACAATTTCCGCGAGTGTACGGAATTTTTTAACAGTGCATTGGAAATGATTTTTATAGCAGATTGTAAAACACTTTAGATCATAATGGCTGTGTTTTTAAAGTGAAATTGCTAAAATATGAAAACTGAAATATTTCTGCTTGTTATAGTCGGGCTGCTTCAAGCGTGACATGTTTATCGGGCGTTCCACAAAATATAAAACAAAGAATAGACGTTGGTTCATCTTTCATTGTTAATTATTTCTATTTCCATTTAAGAGTATGTAACTCATCACTCGTAAAATAACAAGAACCTTAGTGAGCATAAATGTACTAACTGCAAACAGTGATACAATTAAAAGTTGTATAAGTATGTTCGTAATTAAAGCAGAGCGTATTTCCTTAAGTAAATGTTCTTAATGAGACTTTTATTAGCAAACAATTTCGTTACGATCTCTCAAAAACTGACGAGGTCTTTACCGACAATTATTTTTTTCAGCGTGCCCTTCAAATTTGTGTTTCTTGCGTAGATAATTTCCAACATACAGCTTTGTTTACTGAAATGTCTAATATACTGTGGTTTTTCTTATGTTTCAGGTTTTATCGGACATCTCAGTGGAGAAGACTTGTGGCATACACGGTACTCGAACAAATAATGCCAACAAGAAGAAAGAAATATGACTATAGTGGACGCTTTTAATGACGATTACTATATTAACAAAACCAAAACTTTTCTGTAGCGAATAATTCCTTAAATTAATGAAAGGAATTTTTTTAATGTAAATAATTTACTCAAGCGTTTATTCATGTTCCACATAAAAATCTATATTTTTGAAATAACGAAATTCTTAAAACCACGGAAATTTAAATTTTCAGTTATTCTCATATTTTGTAATGTTTATAAAAGTATCTCCTAGCATAGGTATTGTTTCATTGTTCCCTAAGGCGAGATGACTGAAATGTTAATAGCCTCAAATTTTGTGCTTATTGCTTCAGATGTGTTCTAATGTTTGTCCTGAAAAGATATTACTTGAAATTTTAGGTCGCGCGTGGAGACAGAAAATATTTTCATATCAAACGCAAAGTGTAAAACGCTGAGGGCGGAAAAAAACAGTTATAGGTTAGGATTTGTTTCTTTAAAAAACGGAGAAAATTTTTCTTTTATGACCACGCCAAGTGAAGAGAAAAATCAATAAAATTTCTGCTCGTTGATATCAACTGATTTGCATCAGAGAGAGAAAGAGAGTGAACTACGCATAGTTGTCACTGATTGTTGGTTTTCACTTAAAAGTAAGTAGAGTACACAGGGACTTTCTGGTACACAAAGCTTGATGTAGGTGATCTTGTTTTAAATGTGATTAAGAAACCGTGTTATATTCTTCAAAAGTGGATAAACAGCAATGTTCCCATCGGCCATTAAATAACTTTCGAATGAATGACTACTGTGATACCCCACGGTCGGGTTATCAGAACTGGACTGTCGTACAGGAATAGGCAGGAGGGGCAGTAGATATGTGCGAGTCGATGAAATGTGATAAGAAACTTGACGTCTGTGAGATAACTGGATGAACCACATGCAGTGAGTCCTCGGCGGTGAACGACCTGGGTGGATGAGCTACGACTGCGTCGTCGTACATCACACACACGTTCTCGCCGCTGGATCGCAGTCGACGACGGGCGATGAACAGGCGGGAGGGACAGTAGCCATGTGCGAGCTGTCGAGCAGCAAGTCGCTGTCGCGTCTCGGCATAGCGTGCGGCGCGCTGTCGCTCGCTACGCTGCTCACGGCCTTCGTCAGCAGCGTGTGGCTGTTCACGCGCGAGCCAGTGCGCCTGCCCAACAGCGAGCAGGCAACCAGCATCACCTTTCGCATCGGCCTGTGGCGCGTCTGCCCCACCGTCAACAAGGTCAACTTCTCCCAGCGTGAGTAGCCGCATGTACCTCTCATTTCAGCCTGTTTAGCGTTCAGCGCTGCTGGGTTCCACCCACTTCGTCCAATTATTTAGCATAAAATTATGCTACATGTTTCAGACCAACTGACTTCAAGTCTAATAATGTTAGGCCCAGTGACTAGGCCTAATAATGTTAGGCCAAGTGACTAGGCCAAATAATGTTAGGCCAAGTGACTAGGCCAAATGATTTTAGGCGAAGTAATTTTAGGCCAAGTAGCTATAAACTGATTTTAGTTCAAGATATTTTATGCCAAATAATTTCAGGCACAGTTATATTAGGTTAAATGATTTTATAAGTGATTTAAAGCCAAATTATTTTAGACCGAGTGACTCCAGGCCAAATTATTTTATGACAAGTAGCTTTAAACCAAATAATTTTAGGACATGTGATCTTAAACCAAATATTTTTAGGCTAAGTATCTTCATGCCTAATAATATTAGACCAAGTGACTGTTTTCAAACTCTTTTAGGACAAGTGACGTATACCTGCACTGCTGCAGCGCTTGACTCTTATTATATGTTCAGCCGCAACGCTGCAAGGGAGCGCTCGAGCAGCTGTTTTAGCAGGGAAATACTTGTTGCATGTCTGCTGCAAAGACACATGTTACAGTATCAAGGTGGTTTCAGAAATACTATTTAAATAATATGATATGAATGGAATCACGCACATTGCTAACTGAAGTAAGGGGCTCGCAAATAGTTCAAAGAATGCGCATGAAGTGTGGATGATTTTCAAAGTTGTAACTAACTCTTGATAATAAATTAACTTATGGATAAATTAAAACTTGTTCGCTTCCAGTGCCACAAATATGCATAGCAGAAAACAAACAAATAAATGTCCCACTTAAGGTACTACTCTCTGTAGCAATAATTTTCTTTCAGCAGGACCTGCAGCGCTTTGCCCAGTGAACGACCTCGGTGATTTATGCAGAAATTAAGAAATCGAGTGTTCAATGGCGAAAACTCTTTGTTCGTTGGCTGCAGCTCAAGTGAGTAACCTGTTGCGTCCTTGACTAGGTAGTGAGGAATTCGGGCCTTGTATTCGTGCGTGCTGTTTTACTGTCCCAAGGCCCTTCCAAGGCCATCCAATTACGAAAGCAACTGATGTTTACACATATCTGAATTGTATTACGTTGTCTATATAATTCCTTGTCCTCGTAAGTTGTAACAAATGCGTTTCTTTAAAAATATTATACGTGATAAACCACGGTTGTTCATTATCAGAGAAGCATATTGTAAATCCCACTCTGTGGCAGCAATTAACAAAAGAAATTGCGAAGACTCGTGCATAATACATCGAAACCTGGCATGTCCTTCAATATTTTAGTGACAAATCGCTCTCAGTATTTATCGCACATATTAACGCCCGCGCGGCAGCATAGAAAAACTTGCCTCACATACTCTCATGTCAAAAAACAAAACAAACGTCTCTAGCCTGGGATTTGAACACTAAAAATGTGTGATTCCGGAGTCGATTTAACTATTTTAAGGGCGCATCCGATTGTCGTTCGAACGAAGCTAGCAAATTTATGATTAACTGTATCATTTTAACTTTGACATATGTCGTAGCAATACTTCGTTCTAGGTTGCAACAAATCCACGACGTGACATGAAAACTTAGACAGAATAACGAGCCCGTCTTGGCAGCTATCAACAAAATATACCAGTAATCTATCTGAACATGTTCATTGTATTCAGGTATTTGTTGTTAAACCAACACCGGCTCGTTTTTATTTATTATTATTGGTCAAATTTTTAATATCATATATAAATTGCTACATTTGTTCCCCCCCCCCCCCTTTTGTGGTTGTAATTTGCTCATATGATATTAATAGCGTGTTTTGTTTGTCTGCTCCCGATTCAAAATAATCAGTTCTAATACGACTATATATATATAGCTGTTGCATGTTGTATACGAACTCTATCATAGGGTGCAACCTATTTTGTATGCTTGAAACATTCACGTAAGCGTCAACAACATTCGTGAGCAACTTGGGTTTTTCAATTTCAGGGCAGTACGCCTGGCAAACAGGGAGCAGGCAGCCAGCAAGACACTTCTCCTCTCTGGCATGCTTGTCCCGTCGCCTACGTCTTCAAGTGTAACAGTTTGCATGCGCGTCCCTTAATACGGGGGTTGGTAATAAGGGTAGGTCGTTTATGGATATGGGCAACGTTTTCCAATCTTAGGCGAACATTTGTTTATTTATATCTCGGTCTTCTGAGTAAACATCTGAACTCAGAAATTGTTCATTTCTGCGATCGCACAGTGTTTTTCGCTTTATGTGGGTGTAATTGATAACCTTGTTGAGCCTGAGTTCCACTCAGGATTTCTCTATCTTCGATAATTTCAAGCCTTGCATAACAATAACATATTTAATTAGAAACTGTGTCAAAGAAAATGCTTTCTTAAACTTCTACAAGCTATGGTGAAATTTTTTTCTTATAACGCTATATTAATACAAAAACGGGATTGCTAAAATGTTTGAATTTCTCAAAATATGTTGATATAAAATATGTTAAGAGGCAGAACGCTTTCAACATGTTGTGTGCTCTTCAAAATTGTCTTTATGAAATGTAAATGAAAACTGTTAATGAATAAATTTGTGTGATGGTATCCAATGGAACAGAAACAAAAATGCGTGTTTTTCTGTCATTAATACGAAGTTTATCCAATTTGAAAACGTTCCTGGAAATATTTGACGAGCGGCGGTTTTTATAACCAAAGGCAACAGTGTTTCTTGTTGTGGCTTTAGTTGAGAGTGCAGGACAAACAGAAACATTATTAGTATATTTTACGGGCAGACAGTATTTAAAAAATATTACTATTCACACGTATGTCTGAACGGTTCTTTGCTTCTAAATATTCTTGCGTTGCAATGCAAGGAACACGGATTTACGTAGAAATAACTGTTCCTGGCTGTAGTCGGGCCTGGCTTCACCAAACTCCCGTCCAAGTGCCGACTGCAGTTTCGGTATTTCAGGAGCACTTCTTTATCGGTAGTGAAAACTCTCCTACCCTGTATAGGACATTTATCTACTTCAGAATATGTATAGGGGAACATTGTAAACTTGTGCTCTGTCATTCTGACGAAACAGGTTAAACTATACTTACGTATTTAAAATCGAATATATTTGGATTTGTCCTTGGTTTATCTGTTGCGTCAAGTTTACATGCTCCACATGTGCGATATTAATAAACGTTTCATTTTAAAAAATAACAAACACGTGATACTCTCTATTTATATTTCATTGAGTAGTTTGAAGATTATAGATGTACGTTTATGGTGGTTAAAATGCTTTACTAAAAAAAAAAAAAAATTCAGAAAAATAGAATTTTGGAATTGGTGAAGAAAGACTAAGATGCATCTCGTCGTCACAGCCACTTAACAAAATGCAGGCGAAGCAAGAACGTACTGTTCCAGGCGGTGAGTCCAGGGCCCTTAATGACACTCACGAGTTTAAAACTTTATTCTTCATTTTAGCACATTGCATCCTCAAATGAATGAAAACGAAAATACGAATTTTAAATACACGTCTTTTTTTTCTCGAATATTAAAATTGAGCAACATTAATACGTTAAGCTGCAGTTCAAAATAGTTGTTCGTATTATTAGAATGAAATGAACATTTCTTGGAAATTTGTTTTGCGATTCGCCCGTATTTCGGTTTTAAATTATGAAGTGAAATTTAAATTCAAAGTGGCCTTTCTCACAAGTGAACGACAAGTAATTTTTCAAATGACGTGCAACTTCCTGTGACTTCAAGAAGTACGTTAGCTGAAATCAAACTTTGGGCTAAAATAATTTTAAAATGTGGTACGAATTAAGTCATCAAGTTATAAATTTCATACTTGCACGAAAAACATGATGCATATTATATTCCGAATAATTTGGTGATTTAATAAAGATTGTTCGATATCTTGTTACGAAACCATTATATATTCTCGATATCCAGAAAAAAATTTGGGTGTTGAACCGCATTAAGGCTATCACCTAGGTGTAGCTTAAATTGTTTTGCATCATGATTGAAATACGGGGATTTTGACGAAACTATCAAACGTGCCAGTAACATGTTCATCTACGGAAATAAAATATGCAATGGACCAGGACGCAAAAGCACTTTCAAGACATTAAACATGCTATAAATTGTATTTTATGATCCTCCAGCAAAGTTAAAACGCCTTTTCCAGACTGCTGTACCTCAAAAACTTATTGCCCGAACACGAACGGAACTACGATAGCAGTACGACAGTTCAGACTTGCCTATAGTAGCGATGGGGTAGTTAATCCGCGTATAAAAGCTACCCTTAACGTTAAACACCCCCTGGACCTCAAGCGCAAAAATTGCCCCAGACAGGCGGGTGCCTTAAGCACCACAGTAATTTTGAAATCAACATTTATAAAAAAATATCCCCTTCTCTGTCTGTATTTTAGAAGGCGAGTTATGTGGGCGGCGTTTATAATGCTGAATTCTTCAGCATTTATGGGGATTAAGCGAGGCGTAGAAGATGCGAAGGCGGAATGCAATGATGGAGGACGTGGGAGAACCCCGAGGAAACCCCAAAGATAATGTCAGCCACGTTTTGCACATGCAAAATTCTGGGTTTAACTCATAGATTTAAGATGAGGTAGGTCGGTTTTTCGTCTTCTGTGCGTGTCACCCAACATTGGTTCAAGAATTGCCAAAACTACTCTAATTTATTTCGCGTGTTTCAACAACGATGTGCAGTTTATTTACATTTGGTTTTAACGTTAAAAGTGGGATGGACCTACGTGGGAACCCCGCGGCCAAGGTCAAGAAGCGAGGGAGCGATACGGGCGACACTACCACGCAAGCCTAGTGCCTCATCGCTCCTACGCGCAAGGCGTGCAGTGTTTCCGCCGTAACGCTGTACTGTGCAAGTAAAATCGATAACAGTGGGATTTTATTACACGCGATGAAAGCCCACAGATTAAACTACGCCCGCATCTTTGTACTTTTCTCTTGACGCTTAAGGAAACTGCATAGGCAAGCTTAAAAATTCGATATTTCACCATTTTCACGGATTTTTTTCCCTCAAGAATACACTTAATATGACAAAAGTTAAAATATAGGGGCTAATCGTTTTTTTTTATCTTTTCTGACAAAGTCGTATTTGCAGAACATTTATTTACCGAGATACGCGTATTCGCGCAAACAACTATCTAATAAAAAATGCGGGTTCTATCCTACTCTTAAACCCGCACTTTAGCGAGAAGAAAATTCATTCTGAGTAACTTGATTACGACATATTTGCGTTGTTCTAGCTTATTATACACTAACGTAAACAGCGCGCCTACCTTAGGCGAAGCCACGCGGTTTCAGGCAGATGCTTAGGAAGGACGGCATTTCATTGTTAGGAGACGGAGATGGTTGCCATGCGCGTCTGGCATATGCTCTCTACCCATACTCCCTTTATGGTTTAGCCCTACCGTGAATCGAACCCGGTTCGTCATGGCAGGAGGTGAGTAGTCTGACAACCGCGAAATTAAACTTATCGTTGTGATGGACCTAGTGACGGGAAGTTGCGCGTCGGAGAAAGCATGAGGCGGAAATATTTTAGGAAACACAAATACGTTACTGTCTCAGAAATTCTTACTGCTATAATTTTGGAAAATATAGGCCATAGAAAAATTATCACTCATATAAATATTATTTTCTTTGATAACACATTAAAGACATGGAACGGTTTTTCGTAATTCTCTGCCAATATTTATTTGAGTGGGCCTGCTATAGTAAAAGTTTATTACAACATGAGAAAATGCGGTGCACGAAACACTCAAAGGATAATTTAAAAAATTGCATTTCGGTTACAAAGTTTTCAACTCCAGAGAGAATTCACGATTTTGTACGATTAGTTTCAAAGTTGCTACTATCGCAATAATTACAGTTTATGTTAAGAAATCAATTGTTTCCCTGTTCAAGACCGCTAACATATACTCTCGTTTAGAGTGATCGGGAAGTTCTAAAAAAAAAAAATAGTTTTTAATTGCTTACTCGTATTTTCGTTTTAAGCCATCCCCGTCGCTTGCTATCCCCTGATTTAAATGGTCATTTGCTGGTGTTTCGAGTGAAAAGTTTGAGGTAATTGTTTCCATATTTTCAGCAGGGAACTCAGAGCTGGAAGGGAATACGTGTGCTGGGTTTGGATGTGAGGGGGGGGGGGGGCAGGCGGGGCAGCACATTCGCAGCAATATCGAGTATTTGAATTTGAAAAGCGCTTCATCGAAAATTATTGCGTCCATAAATCGCTTGTAATCGCCTGCGCGCGGGTAGCTGCACGGGAATTACACACGGCGTTACAGCGAGCAGCTGGTGGGCTGTGTGGCCAACTACCATTCCTTCGACGTGCACTGAAAACGTTTGAAAACCCAGTTTGGTTTCTTGTGAGCACCCGTGGTATCCTTCCGCCCCTGGTAAAAATTAGAATTGTTTCAATGCTCATGAGAAGTGGCACATTAAATTAGAAACATAAGCTCGTCCCAACAGAAAAAATATATATATATTTCATCACCTGCGACCAGTGGCGTGGGGCGAAGAGTTGCAAGGTAAGCTGGTTGTTATGAGTCGACCTTAGTGTAAAATCCTTGTAGGAACCCGGCCACGCACGTTCGGAGCAAGCCAGGGCGCCAGGGGTTGCGTCAAAGCATTGCGAAAAGGACCGGCAGCTATAACTTCCTGCACCAACCAGGGAAAGAGGCCAGATATGTCTAAAAAAACGCGCCGATATAGGCCAACTCCAACCAGCTAGATACATCTTTCGGCATCATGTTTAAGGTGGGGACTAACCAATTTAATATATTAACACAGAGGCGTGACTTAGCACGATGATGTAATAATAATTTAATATCTCGGTTATAGTAGCTTCCCCGATCAGTAACAAGTGCCTTGTTGATTTATATATCTCGTTACAAAAAATAAACCCCCCTCGTTATCAGTAAAAGCTCTACTGTCACATCATTCTGCTACGCCCCCGAAACCTATCATGTGTAGAGAAACATAAAATATTACTTCATAACGCGGTGCTTAATGAATTCTGTACATTCTCGATGCACGCAGCAAGAGACGTTAACCGCCGTACAGCAAGGGACCCCATTGCATGCATCCCGTGGCTTCAGCTGCTGAGCTACGTTTTATTTGTGGAAGTGTAAACTAGCAAGCGACGGGGTACAGCACACAGCTAACTCCAGCTTACCTTGCAACATTCCCTCACACGATTCTGCCTGCGATCATAACGCACAAGCGTAACACCTTCGATATAGGCTGTTCACGGTTAAATGATCACTTTTTAAAAGCCCTGCTTAAGATGTACTTGTATGCACGTTATGTATCCTTCCGCCTTATGTAAAATTAACATTGTCATGGGCCTCATCACTTTATTCATGCGTTTCTGCGGTAAAACTGTTACATTTTTAGGAAAGTAAATACTTAACGAAACTGCTCATTTTCACACTTAGATGCATTAAAAAACCAGAAAGCAAAAGAAATATTTCAAGTTATCACAAATGGTTGCTTAACAATTTTTATTTGACATTAAGGTATGGCACTATTTGCCACCCATCGTTACCAACTTTACTGGGCAAATGTCACTCAGTGTGCCCATTAAAATATACGCGTTCAGGGCCAGTGACTTTCTCTAAGGTTCATTTCAAGAGTGCTCACTTTATCGTGAACAGCCTTTACCGTGGATAACAAAACGAATATGAGTCAACAAGGTAAAGACTGGATTTTTTTTTTTTTTTTTTTTTTTTTTTTTTTTTTTTTTTTTTTTTTTTTCGATATAGGCTACACCAGAGTTCAGATGCATTTGCGTCAAAGAAATGGCAATTCGGCCAGTTTTAGTGAATGTCTTCCCTGGTTATAATATCAGCTCTGCATTTTTTTTTTTTCAAAACGGTTGAGACCAGCGGACTCTATTGGCCATTCCAGATTGCTCAACGCGCCGCATCTCCAGCCTTGTAAACAGTAGAATTACCATCTTGGGATAAAGGAAGCGGAATTCTAAGCCTCTCGATAAGATGAGCACAAAGCACAATCTAGCTGCTCATTAACTCTGTGTGGCCATTGTGTTTCGTATTTTCCCCAGGGTATAAAAAGAAATTCTAGCTTGAACTAAAGCATGCTTTATCCTCGTTTGATGTTCCCTGAGGTCTACGATGAATTCGACTATTTGCATATTTTGTACACAGGCAGCAACGAGATTCATATGGCTAGACCACACGTTAACGGTAATGCAAAATTCTAATGTTTGGCTTATCCGCCCACTGTATTAGGGAATTTTTTGAGCAGACGTGAATAAATAAAAGCATCTTTGGTGCCATCCTGTCCCATACGTTCATTGCATGTAGTTCCATGTGGGGTGTTATGTGGGGTGATATTTCAGAAATTATCTGTGGAGGATACGAGTTGTTTTTTTATAATCCATTCACGGATAATCCACACCTTTCTGAAGCGCTGTCTATGTTATACTTCCAGGATATTCCTCCGCCTCGTGAAAACAAAACTTACTATATTCAAGAAAATTACACCAATGCACAACGCACCTTATTCGTGCGCACTCAGTTGTAATATTTTGTATCAGAACTATTTATTACTAGGCACTACCAACACACGTGTTTTCTCACGTTTATATTTATTATTAATGAAATATTATAATTATAAATAACATATTGGTAAAACTTCAATTTAACAAAATATGTTACTATTATGTTACCAGAGGTACGAAACGCTTGTGATACATGACGTATTTAGTAAACGACCACACGCGTCATAAATGGGGTGATTTTCCAAAGGTTAGATTCAAAAAGTACGAAGAAACTGCGAATAGACTATAGTACGAATTTTTGCATGGAAGCGGTGCGACTTCAGTTCTTTGGACTTGAAACACGACTACCATCCTAGGTAGTCAAGAGTCGTATTTCGATCACAATTATGAAATGATTTTCCTCTAGACTGGAGATCTTACCGATGCTGATAGCCCCATACGAACGTAACAAACACAGAAAGGTATCTTCTCAGAAGTAAAATTTGTCTGGCAATTCCTTTGATGTGGGCATACCTATTCGCTGATCGACTTCGTGAGGCTCTGGAAGTCTTGCTGTATGTTCCCTATCGGCTGGTCTGAAGGCTAAGTAATGAGTTACCATGCGCTGATTAGCGAAATGCTTCGAGCCATTTTGCTGGCGCGTGCGGTTGGATTTCGTGAAGTGGGGAGATTTGGGCGACGCCTAGCATCGAGGTCTTGACACGCCAGAATGCAAGGGGGGAAGCCGGGAGAGCCCTGAGAAAACCCGCCAACCAGCGGCATTGTCCGACACGATTCCAACATGCAGCCCCGCCGGGAATCAGGCCTCGTTCGCCTACAATAACGTTTGCGAAAAATGAAACACCAGGAAGGATACACGTAATTGAAAGGAACTTTACAAGCACAGATTTCATGACTGACAATACGCAATTGATTAGGATTACAGAACGGTACATGATCTCTGTCCTTGAGAATTTGTCATGCGGGGAAGCCCCCACGCGCTGCAGAGCCCCTATACGTCGAGGCATGGAAATAAAGAGGACCTGCATATGTTTCTGGGGAATCTCCCTACTCTCGGTCTGTATACGAGTCCAGAAAGCATAAACAGTGGTTGCTGGAAGATCGTGACGAACAAGTCATCGACCAACGATATCCCAGATATATTTGATGGGCAATATATCAGGCGAACGTGCAGGCTAGGGAAGCAGTGGTACCCATCTTTCACTGAAGAAGACTTGCACATTCCTCTCCCCCATATGGCTGGGTGTTGCGCTTCTGAATTATGGCAATTGTAGTTGCCTGAAGGAGGGCAAGTACCTCGGCCTCTAAAACCTCCCTGGTGTAGCGATTTCTGTTCAGATTGTCCTCAATACGTAGGAGTCGAGATCGCATCTTGTGTTCAATGGCGCCCCAAACCATCACACTTGGCGTTTGTCCGCTCTGCCGCTCCACAATGCAGGCTGCCAAATTGTGGTCAACACTATAGCGTCTAACATGTATGCGGCCATCACTGTAGGGCAGATTGAAGCGGGACTCGTCCGAAAACACTACATTTGGACGGCGTTTAAGTGCCCATTGCACTCTGAGGCGTTTGTGGCTTTTGGACAATGGAAGAATGGAAGCCGACGCAATGGCATGCGTGCCACCAGTCCAGCCCGCAGCAGACTGTGTCGAAGACAGGTCCACACCCGTTGTAGTGCTCCAGTGTAGAGCCAACACCGTGGACGAGGCTGTACGGTCTGTAACAGCCATGCGAACAAGATGGCGGTCATTCCGTGCTGTGGTCGCATTCCGTGGTCCAGTACCCGCCCGTCGCTGCGTACGACCCTCTTTTATCCACTGGTGACACACACGCATCAGCGTCGCAGCAGCGTGCCCTGTACGAGCCGAAATGTCATGGTACGACAACCCCGTTTACCGGAGACCGATCATTCTGCCCCGTTAGAACTCACTCGCATGGTGATATCGCGCCCTTTGACGTCGGCGAGGCATACTGGCACCTGCTTTCACTTCGTTTGACTGCTCTTCACTGACTGAGCTTGGCGTAACACGGACCTTTCCAGTCATTCAAGAGAGGGCGCTGCTGGGCCTACGTGTACGCCAACTCTCTGCAATCGTAATCACACATTGCTGGTACACTATTCTACACATCCTCCGAGTTAGCATTCATTCTGGGTGTTGCAATTTTCACAAACAATAGTGCAGATGTGAGGCGAGCAGTCTAACCACTAAACTACGGCGGGAATTTGGTGTTACCGGTGATTTCATAATTGTATTATTTAGTGCTCCTCAGCCGTACAGTGTTGAGGCCCCCCAGACCTCCCACTTACGCATTGAGTTCAAATATACGAATTTAAGTGCAGGGAATTTTTTGAATGGATGATTTCGTGGTGTTAATTAACCGTGAAGGTATATAGAGAGTTTTTTTTCGAAGCTCTGCGGGATAATCCCACTAAATAGCGAGGGAAAAAAAAAAACATATATTCGCTCTCCTCTCAACACGGTAAAGGAAAAGAAGAAAAAGTAAACTACAACAGTGACATCCAGGTCGGAACACAGCAGCTTTGTTTTGACGCAACATGACTAGTATGATGAAACTCCCTCCGCGTGACGCAACGAACACGTTGACAACGAAGCTGCAAAAAGCACACAAAAAAATTCCGCGGTTGTTTCTACGTATGAAAAGGGAGATTATTTGGTAATCGCTCACAAAAAGCATCACGTTTAAAATACGGTAGTTTTTTTTTTATGGCAACAAAACGTCTGCTGGGTCAGTGTTATACAATATGTTGTAGTAGCCACAATTTTTCAATGCGAGGTGAGCAAATAAAGCCATCGCTTCAGAAAAAGCGGTAGGACAACCATATTCTAACTTCCCCAGTCTTGCCCAAAGTGACAAGATGGAAAATAATTGCATTGCTTAGTAAAAAATGCAGTTTAGGCCTACTACACTCGCGAGCAACCAAACTGACTCACCCACTAAGCGTTTACACAGATACGGACGTAGGACTGGCCAGCACCCAGTCCAGACGTGACTCACATCGAGCATGAATGGGACGAACTTGAACGAAGGGTCCGGATCAGAAATCCAGTTGCTTCGACTATCGACGAGCTCATAACGGCGTTGTTAGACGAGCAGGACGGAATTACTCAAGACCACGTAGGAACGATGATTAGATCGATTAAAACTCGATTATAAGCTGCCATCAGTATCGATTCAATAAATTGTCTTTGTTATTGTGCGATTGTTTGTTTCACTTGAACAATACGTGGCCATACTTCCTTTACCTAATTCCCAATTTTCCTATAATTTGACGTAAATGGCATTATTGCAAAAAGTACTGAAGTGAGTTTTATGTGAATGGTGTCAACATAAAGTTTTAGTGTCGGGATTTAAAACGACATATGTTTTAATGAATCTGTTATGTCCTTTTTGTGGAAAACATATCTGTATGCGCGCGTTATGTGCGAGTCGATTTGGTTGCTCGCGAGTATAGTTTTTGGCTGGGTGTAGGATACAGGGTCGGGATCGTATTCATAGCAGAATTGTTGAAATTAACATTAAATTTTAGGAATAGAAGTCTCGAAACCACTATACTAACTGCTACGGACGGATCTTTAAGAGCAACGTTGACATAAATTTAATTTTTAAACGTTAATTATAGACCTCGTGTTTTTGGAAATTGCCGTAGGAACAGCTCTCTATTGCGTCATAATTGTGTACATTACATTTTTGAGCAGAATATAAAGATTTAGAAACATATAGGAGCAAGGAAATATTCAAGCAGAAATGTGTTTAGAAGTATTCTTCGCCAGGGCGAAGACGCGCGACATCTGAAGAGGAATAATATGTCTGCACGAGCTACCTACGAGGATTATATTTGAAGTTAAGTTTGAGCTACCGCGATTGCTTGCGGTACGGCAAAGACTCTAGTGACTTACGTAATTCTCGATATCCTTGTGACGCCTCGCACATTTTTACCCGAAAATTAAGTTTGTCGAGCACAGGGAGCTTGAAAAATTTACCGTTGATCTACACGAAAATTGCTTCATCTACCTGCCAGGAAATGTTGGACAAGACGTGGCCTCTACCACGTACCTGCTGTCCCTTAGTACCTGATCACATCGCAGCCCTGGTGAACAGCTGCATTCAACACCGCTCGCTGTATAAATTTCGGCGTGATCTCTGGATCAGTGTCGATTGCCACCACTCCAGAAGGAGGGCACCCAGCCAATTAAGTAGTGATTCTCAAAAAGCGAAATTCTGCATAGCCCTTATGGCGAAAATAAAGCAGGCACATTTGGTGTCTTGCGATAGGAATCAGACGCCATGTTGGCGAGTAAAGATTTTATGAAAATTTGAGAATGCTTAAATCGTATATCTAAATTATAAAAATAAAATAGGAATATTTTAAAAGAAATTTTAAAATAATGTGAGCAAAGAGAAAATCAAAGTTAAAGGGTTTTTAAATGTGGGCTTCCCCCCCCCCCCACTCCAGGGGTACACTTGTAACATGGTTCTTGGTAACCACTTTTAATAATGTGTTGACTTGTGGGAACTCACTTTGCCATAAAATGTTACGATCTGTTTTTCTTAAAATCCTATCATTTTGCAGGGTTTTGTTAAATTTGGAGGAATAATGCGTTTGCCTATTTGGAGCTCGTTTAGCCATGAATTTTTTATACAAATTTCTTAAAGAAATTTAATTTAGACTGGCTTTGTAAAATATGAGTAATCTTTAGTTGGCCTCTGTTTGTCCAACTGAACCATATTGTATGGCAGTCAAGTTTAACTGTTAATAATTTTGTCAGATTATGGAAAATAAAATCATTTATGGTTTCTATAAGTTATCTTAGCCAGCGAAAAATACATTAAAATAATGCAGGAAATAATTCTAGCCTTTAATTAATGTTAAATATGCCTGTAAGTAATAAATAATTTCGTAATCTCTGACCATGTGGCCAGAGAAAGTGAAATATTTCTAGTTGGAGTATAGTATTGCTTTCGTCCGCACATATATTTTTTTTGGCGGAAATTCAGGTCTTCTCAGCAGTATAAATACTAATTATTAAAAAGTAAATATTTAAAGCGCTTTAGCACTGTTGGATATTTGAAGAATCGCCTTTGTGTGGAAGGCATTATTATTTACTGCAGCTTGCTCCTATAATCATCATGGAGGCTTATAGTCCTAAATTTATTTAAAGTTTAATGATGCATAAATCTTTAAAATTTTCCTATTCTACCTTGGGAAACATAATTTTTATATATAATTCTTATATGAAGGACGTATATTGTGATGCAAAGATATCAATGTAATTTAAGTAAAAAACCCAAATAAATTAATGTAGTGCAAACAACGCGTGAAAAAAAGAAAACAAAAAAGAATTTTTGAAATAAGTATTCTTGAAATGACTCGTGGTTTTTTCTTTATAAAAAGTAACACTCTTCTTAAGTATACTTGTGTTTTAAGTGTTCAGTATTTGCTCAAACGAGGGGTTTAAGGTATCTTGGTTTTTTTTTTGCTCTGCGGACTGTTTATGTCCACCTTGCAACGTCCTTGGGACCAAGGGTGTAGCAGCCTTGTGAGGGAAGACTAAGGCACTCAACCAGCGGAACCAGCTACAGAAGATGTCAGGAGCTGTCGTAACGATCACGGTTTATTTTAAGTTAACTATGCTGAATTTTCGACACAAGGCTACACCCATAAAATTATTAACGATTTTTGAAAAAAAATCAATTTGGCTTGTGTTTTGCTATTTTGGATAGTCATTTTTTGTTAACGTTGCTCTACTTTTATGCCTACGGAGCCCTGAACTGATGTCTCATGTTCTCCCAACTGAGTAGGCGTGAGAAAATTATTTATTAATTTAATTCACATATTTTTAATTAATTCAAAATCACTGAAGAGACTTAATTATGGTTTTAATTTCAAATAAGATATATGTACAAGAGGACTACACTAATAGTTACGGCCACACAAGGAAAAGTAAATTTTGAAACCAATAACGAGTTACTACATAAAATTTGGTATTTGCAAAGATATTCATTTAATTCGTGATGTTTCAACTAACATATTTATTTATCAATCAAATCAAATTTAGATCTACCCAAGTCTCGGTGAGTAATCATTTTTCCAGTAGGTAGTGGTAGTTTTTGGTCTTTATTTCTTCCTATTATCTCTTGTGTGTTGTTCGTAGCCTACGGAGACTGGTTGTAGCAATTTTTCCTGAACTACAAACATCTTTGAAAAGATACACATATGCTGGTAAGATTCAATCTGGGGTGGTCCTTGTGTGTTGTGTTAAGTTATCTGTCTACTACACCAATTACACTATGTAGTATGTCAACATTTTTCGTTTTCTTTATCCCTCCTGTGTAAACATGCGACGTTAAAACTGTATACTGACTTACTAACAATTAGTTGTTCCCCGAATCATACATTGATATTACTTAATTAGTTTCAGATTTGGTTTAACGGATGAAGTAACTTTATCACACAGAAGCATGCATATTACGTTTCCTCGTCCCTGGTTCGGTTCCTCATTTTCTTTGGTATGAATATAGCACAACAGCTTCACGCCACTGCGAGCCGAATTCCAATAATGGGATGGTTTGAGTCCAGATTTGTCGCTTGTGGGATACGGAGCGGACTTTGCCAGCAGTTGGTGAGTTTTCTTGAACTACTCCGATTTTCCTTTCTCTTGCATTCCTTCACTTATTATAGTGGACGATGTATCGTTCCATCCACTGAAGTGTCGTCAACGAGATAACAGTAATATTACTTATCAGTGCACATTGCCATAAGCTTCGATAATAATATCTAAGTAATATGCGTCTAATAGAGGCAATAATTAAATATAAAAGTAAATTATCATCCTTAAAAATGTAAATAGTTTTCATTAGTGAATACAGCAACTAAGACTGGAAATATTTTTTTGGTGAACGCAGTTTCCTATATGTATAGTTGAATAGCATGAGTTATGCATAAGCTATTGATAATCATGTAAATTTTAGGTGTCAAAGAATTGGAGTATTGTAGAAAATTTAACTAATATGTCAGCTGAGATCACTATTTATCATGCATGTATGTCTCGTCCGTGGTATTTCTAAATCAAATATCTGAATTACTCATGATTTATGAGCACAGATTAAGTGCATCAAGCAGATTGGGTGCTTCTTTTAATCAGGTTGTCATTCCCACTTAGTTTTTCTTAGATAAACAGTGTAACTTTTACCCGTAGTTTTGTCTTTTAAGTCGATTCCAAGTCACGTGAATACGAATTATTATTATTTTTTAAATATATTATTATTGGTATATATATATTATATATATATGTATACACACACACCGCCACTACGCCGTATGCTGGTAGCATAATTGGATGATTTCTTATGCACATAAAACGTACTTATAAGTAAAAATTTTGGTACTACAAAAATAATTATTTTTCTAATATTATTTTTGTAATAGGCTACCTGTCAATTAGAATATATATTAATGTACTGTGCAATGTGAAGATATAAAGTTAACATGCATTTTAAGTCGTAAATACAATATAATTCAGTTATATTAAAAACAGAGCGAGCGGTTACTATGTGGGACTCGCTACGTCCTGCAAACCAGGACGACACGAGAGACGTCACATAACCAAGAGAACCACAACCAGCAAACAAAACTTCGAGAGCAGTTTAGGCACCCGGTGTTTTTAGAAAACTGAAATACGCACGCCGTATGAGAAAATATTTGTATATTTTCAAAACATGTTACGAAACTCATGCACGCGCCAAAATACAAAACACTACTGCCAGTTTACTGACTAGAATTTTATGTGTTTCTGTATTTCTATATTTCAAATCACATATCCATCTGACTACATATCATATCATTAACATTAAAACCCTCAAATGAGTTTGTTTTAGCTATTCATAAAGTAGCCCTTTTAAAGGTTTAAATACTTCAATAATTCTCGTAAGGCTGGAAAAAAACAAATTTGAATACTAAAACAGTCTTTTAAATTCTATCATGAGACAGCATGAAAACTTAAGTTGACATTGAAATACGTTTGTACTTTACTCAACAAGTGTTCTTTAAAAACTCGTAAGATTTCTCTTTAATTTCCCTTTCATTGTGACATTTTTAAGTATTCCCTATACTTAAAAATATCTTACGTGAAAATGTTACTTTCTTCCAAAACACGTACAGAACTAGGAAATAAAGAATATTACATTTTTTATACAACTAGGTAACATCGGTTATTGAAAAACGCCAAGGGTAGAGGCAAAAGCATTTTTAAACTAACAGCCTTTTCTCAATAGACATTTAAAGTTCAAAACCATCCCAAACCATGTCGAGGCCTGCCAGATAAAATTTCTACTGACTATATGGACAAGTAAGAATATTTCTACATTTAACTGGGCTTATAGGCGCTACATACATGTTAGGATTTTACGTAACTTTTACCATGTCGGAATCCCAGCAGCCGAGTCTCTGAAGATCGTTGGCCGCGGGGCTAATTTATAGTACATTTTGGGCTGGGGAAACATCTCACTACATAAGGGACAAACATTCTTATTTTTAATTCAACCAACGGGGAGCAGTGGAACCTTCCAAAAGGAGTTATTTTCCCTGAAATAAAGTCCTCGTGGTGCCATCTATAACGCGCATCGGGCGCTGGTACACACCCCTACCGCTACACCAGCGCCCAAGGCGGCCCGTCAATGAACCATGTTTTCCGGGCCGCTCAGATTAACACGTGCCTTACAATGGGACGGTCTGCCGCGGCTCGGGCTCTGATGAAAAACACGAAAACCTGCAGTGTTCCTCGCGTACATCACAGTGTTCCGGGTAAAGGTAAAATTTATTGATTTTTATTACGTCGCACAGTAACACACAAGTCTTTTGCGTATTTCCAATTCTAGGAAAAATAAACTTCGCTGAAAATATTGCGTCGTGCAGTGTAGGTAAGGCAAGCCGGCGATCAAGTTAGCACACGGGACGTCTGCTGTAGGGCCGCTTGCAGTCAATTAGGGGGTGTAGTTGATAATTTACCGCAGTACATGAGACTCACGATCTCAAGTATTTATTACGTTTTATATACAAGGTTATTTTTAATATTATGTCGAAATTCAAACCGCAACTTTTATGCAGTAATATAAACAACAAATCCTCGTAATACATTTTTTTTGGAAAGGTCAACTAGTATTTTTAAATTCAAATTTAATTTTGTAAACCAACACCGGTCATCCGCAACTCAAAATACCTGCCTGCACGACAAGTTGCATGTAATTAAGGCGAACGGAACTGGTGCGTCATGTGGCGATCGCCTGCACATAGGCCACCATGCGTATACAAGAACCTACGTCGCCAGTACTGATGTTTGTGGGTGTCGTTGGAAATAAAATGCAACCACTTTCTGGCAGCCTCTACTACTCAATCGCCAATTCCACATTGACCACGTATGTTGGCACGCGTGTGTGAACAAGCAACCACTATCGGCGCCCACGTACCTCGAGTTCATGGTGTCTCATATGCAGTAGCTCTCCGTGTGGCGCGCCAGTTTTGTTTGCCTCAGTTATATGCAACTTGTCTTGCTCGCAAGTACGTGAAGTGGCGGACTCCCTGCGTTGTTTTGACTAACTTCAAATAAATTTTAATAATACTAGATGGCATTTCCAAACATTTCGTTACTAGCATTTATTGCTACTATTAGCCCACAGATACTGCGGTTTTTACTTCGACATGTTATACAAAAACCTAATACACACCGGATGTTCACGGACAAATGATAATTAACACCATAGTGGAGTAGATTAAGTACAAATTGAGCATATTTCATCAAGGAGCCAATACAACCCGCCCCTGTACATTGCCACAGCAATTATCAGGTTAACTATGGCCGTTACGCTATTGGTTCCTTAATGAAATATGTTACATTTGTACTTATCTGACCCACTCAGGTGTTTGTTATAATTTGTTTGTGAACACCAGATAGTGTCAGAAAAAATATTTGTGAGCTTTTAGTACAGAAATAGTTTATAAAATGCACAAAAAGTAATAAATGTCTGAATTTAATTATAATATACATTTATATATATTGTATATTTGTAGATAAATTATACGTATTTAACATGCATATAATACATATAATAAACATCACGTGTTCGTACGTTATAGGTTGTTCACAGTAAACTGAGCACTTTTGAAAACCCTGCTTAGTACCTACTTGTATGCACATTGTGTATTCTTCCACCATATGAAAAAAATTAACATTACCGTCGGCCTGGCCACTTTATTCATGCGTCGGTCAAGTGAAAATGTAAATTTTTTTATAAAAACTAATATTTTAAAACTTTACAAAGTTCTTACACGTATATGCTTATAGAAAGGTCAGAACTTAAAGCAAATAACTTGATTATTTACAAATGTTTGCCTGGCACTTTTGAATAGTTGAACTAGTTTTTCTCTGTTGTCTGCCTTACTGGGTGCATGCAGCTCAGTGTGCCCTTTAAAATATACGGAGTTAAGGGCAGTAACATTTTTGAGTGGTTGATTTCAAAAGTGCTCTCTTTACCGTCATCAGCATCTACCTGGATTCCATGCTACGCTGAATTAGATCGGCGCACTCTGCAATTCCCGCGCTACGATCGAGGAGTGCGAGCGAGTCAGGCTGGGGAGTTGATTTGAATGTACAAACTCCTGCACTTAACAGCGCGCGCATAAATCCGCGCGCCCGGCGATTTGGTTTCTGCTCCAACCCCTCCTGAAGAGAAGCGCTAATAAGTGATTACGCGACTCAACTGGCAAATCACGTTTTATCCCGCCGTACAATCAAGCTGATGGGACCTCGGTATTCATCCGGTTAATGACATCGGCTCGTCACTGCCACTGCTGCTAACTGCACGACGATGAAGAGGCGGGCGAACGACAAATCACACCCACAGCGGTCCGTGACCTCGCGGAAATACAAGCTACAGTCACGTGTACGAAACGGTGATACATGGGGCTGAGTTCGTTGAAATCATTGTGTTTTGAACGAGCGTTTTTTTGGATCACAGCTCCGGGTAATCCAGAGAATATGTGTGCTTTTTCGATGTGAATACGTCTTTAAATTTGCAACCATAATGGGAGGCATTCCAGAAAACCCCATTATAACACAATGGGGGGCACAGCTTGGCATTGCAGCTCCGAATCTATCGCCTGCATTTAAAATTCAGTTACACCACTCGATTTCCAAAGGATCAAAGAATATGTTACGTTGAGTGAGGACTGCGAAGCATCGTGTGCGGTGAGTCTCATAACCTCCGCGTGGTATAACTTTTGACTAGGAGAAGCTACGGCGCTCGTTTAGGTTTCAATCG
The DNA here is from genome assembly GCA_029891345.1 of Dryococelus australis. NCBI lineage: Eukaryota > Metazoa > Arthropoda > Insecta > Phasmatodea > Phasmatidae > Dryococelus > Dryococelus australis. The sequence goes on along the minus strand of CM057000.1, from coordinate 36,279,750 downwards.
ACAGCTCTCGTCAAGATCAATCGATCACGCGCATAAAAACATTTGCGCAGCGTGGTTATAGTGAAGTTGCACGCATTTAGTGTAAAAAATTTAGAAAATTCAACACAATGTCGGCCTGTACTCGTCAAAAAACCAAGTCGAAATACAGAATTCGTATACTGTTGGAAAGAGCATCTCAAAATCAATCCAGTGATACCCATAAACCCCCCATTAAACGGCCGTGTCCCAAACACAGTTCCGCCCAGTTTTTTAGATGTTAGTTTCTTCTTTGACTGTTAACAGCTGAAACTGTTGATTAGTTACTGACGAGTGGTGTTTTGGCGTCTGGATTGGAGACTACGGTAATCTCAGCAATCGCAGACGAACAGATACTGCGGTTGTAGACTATATTTCAATCCAAGAAACTCTTAATACTATCGTCCGGTATTCGAAGGTGGTATGGGTTGGTTAGAACTAACATATTTTCACCTTACTTGACGCATTCGGTTGGTGCGCTGCCGGTCTGTGATGCGGGAGGTTCTGGGATAGAATCATAGGTAAGGTATAAGTGTCGGCTTAAGTTATATTATATGTTAGTTTGTAAGGCGTTCACCTGCAAGCCTCCAGGCTTAACACCAGGGTACGTTAATAAGCCATTTCCAATCCAATTCCTATAGTCGGAAAACACATCCATGACTGATGACTAAGAGCCTCGGGTATTTCACTATACAGTCGATGGCTACGTGTAGTCTTTTCGCGGTTTCTTCACACTTTTCGAATGAAACCTCCCATGTTTGACGCGTTTGGTTATTTCCTAAAGATATAACCCATTGACGTGAAAGTACATTATCTTTGGTTAAATTGTACTTTTACTTACATTTTGTCTATAAATTGTATCATTTAATTTGTAATTAATATTTATAAAAACAGAGAGAAAATAGGCGTGTTGGTAATGCTTAGCAAAAAAATAGTTCCCATGTTACTAGACAGGGTGTGCACGAATGCGGAGCGTTTTCTTTTTGGCGAGGTTTTCTATACTCGGTTTAAGCTTTGTTTGCATGAGGCGGGGGAATATCCTGGAAGTGAACTTCAGCGCAGGTCTTGTCCTTTTGTCCTATTGTTATGGTTGGCCTGCAGTTCTTCAAACACGTCCTGTTTAACTGCAAGCCAGTGATAAGAAGGACGCGGCAGTGTGACCAAGTCGTGTGCAGATCACTTGATGCTAGCTAGAGCAAGTGAAGGAATATAAATTGAAGCCTGCTGCCAATTCAATCGCGATATATTCGTGGCTCTCCCTATACCAATGACATAACTAGCTGTTCGGGCATAACGGGCAATATTTATATCTAATGGTGAGTGTTCCGACACTGAAACCAATGACTGGCTGTTGGCGTTCCAAAAATGGTTAGCAGCGCTGTGGGTAGGTAAAGGAACGTATCCTTGAGGTGACAAGTTGTGATAGACTTAAAAATGTTTGTCCATTGGCGGCCGCGGTGGCCGAGCGGTCAGACTGCTCGCCTCCCAACAAGGCGAACCGGGTTCCATCCCTGGCCGGTTCATAAGTGAATATCGTGCCCGACGATGTCGCTGGTGGCGGGTTTCCTCGGGGATCTCCCGTTTGCCCCGCTCTTGCGTTCCGGCGCTGCTCCATGCTCGCCTCAATTCAACGTCTTCCGGCTCTCAAGTCCTCGACGTTGAGTGCCGCCCAAATGTCTTCCCCCACTTCTCTTACGATGGGAATATTTCTATTGGCAGCTGTCGCAATCAGTTTTTACTGCGAATATGTCACGAGCCTTCATCGTGTCATGACGATTGTTGTCGCCGTGTTTGTCGTTACGTAATAAGATACTTGGTTTATGGCAATCTGGCTTGTATTTTATGCAGGAAGAGGATGGATTCCACGGGCCACAAACCTTATCTTTGTATCTTGGACATCAGTTCGCATAAAAGGTAAGTTATTTGGTAGAAATAAAACGTTTAGATACATGATCACTTCAGTACTTTAAAAATAACCTACATAATAAATTTTTAAACTTTCTCGTGCTTTCTTTTTATCCATTTGCGGAAATTTATAAGGAATTGTCATTAAAATACCAATTGCCCTGTATTATTGCGAGGTGTGCAGAAAAGCATTAGTAAGCATTAACTCGTGTGTGTGTGTGTGTGTATATATATATATATATATATATATATATATATATTTATATATTTATTTATTTATATATACACACACATACACACACACGGGACCCTGATCAATTCATATTTTAAAAACAAAATTGTTTGGTAGAAAGCACAAGCGATTCATTGCCCAACACATTACAATATAAAAAATTACAACTTGTATTTTTTTTGTGTAGAGCTAGATCAAATAAACTCCGCTCATACGAGCACTAAAGTTAACTAATCTTAGACAATACAATTTTAGTTGGCTTGCGTGTAAACATTTAATAGATACTAACATACACGTGATTCACAATATTACAAAGATCCTTAGTGGCTAAATTTTAACACACGCCGACAAAGTCGCACAGCCGGTGGTTCTAGATACAACCATGCAACTAGTCGGGTTTTGATACCGTTGCTGGGAAATGTGTTAGTTCTGGGATCACCAAAATCAGTATTCTCAATCAACTTTGCCATTTGTTTACACAAAAGTGTGACCGGAAAATCTTAATTTTATCCCGTAAAGTCATGACGAGGAAAATGCCTTCGACTCCTTTCCTCTTTAACGACGGAGCATGAACAAAATAAGCCATCGGAAAACCATTCTAAATAACTCTTGTATTTAATATTGCTGCTTGACTTCCTCGGAAAATGGAGAGAATTCCCTCGTAGTCCCTTTTCGGGGTGTTTCTTCGTCAGCCCTTCCATGATAGTCGCGGCATTGTCCCGTTTATGGGGCGCATTATACCCCCAGTCCTTCCTTCTTTCTCCAACCCCTTCCACTTTACCAGGCAGAAGTCTTACGAGCTCCAGATACGGCCTCCAACAATAGCTCTATTATAATTTACTGAAAGGCTTTTTAAGGGCCCTTTTATAACTGAAAGTCGTGCAGTTTTTCCGCTACCCTCTTCCAACCTCCCCATTTGCCAATCTTTCAGTCTCGTTCGAGGGAATGGGGTGTTTCACAAGGCTAGGGGAAGGGGTGCGGGAAGAGTCGATCCCTCGTCTGTCGCAACCCTTGCACCCCCCCCCCCTCAACCGCCACGACCCCCTCACAGTATTCAGAAACACCCACCACAAGGAATGCTCTCTGAAGCAGGGAGCAATTGAATTGTAGCCCTCATCGTAGCGGGCTCTTCTATCTGCGCCGAGGCTTGTGCTACATCACACGCTTTTTTTTTTTTTTTTTTTTTTTTGGGGCGCTTCCTCTCGCGTTTGACCTTTGATCATGCGCGCGCGGAAGAGAGAGGGCGGGTCCGATGTTGAAGTTCGCGCCTCCTCTTTGCTTTCGCGCACCGCGTGCTGATGACGTATAATACCCACCACCACCACCGCCACGGGCGGACAATGGCTAGCACGTATGAGGGCTCGTTACTGCCGCCCGTCCGTCGCGGTTCGTTTGTTTTCACCGGCCCTCTGTTTCCGGCTTCCGCTGCCTACGACGATGGATCGCCCCTCCCCGAAAAGTTAAAAGCGCCTGGGATATGAATTAGCGGTAAACAAGCTAATTGAGGTCAACAGGTTTCAGGAAGCCAGCGTACGAAAATAAAATTGGGTTTGGCTGTGTTGGGGATACGGCCGTTTGTTTTGCGTGAATATGTCTACGTTAACATCTTTATTATTTTTTTTTTAACACACCGGCGCCGCTTCACTCCATCATATTGGGATGTATGGGTATCACTGGATTGCTTTTGAGATGCTCTTTCTAACCGTATACGATTTCTGCATTTCGACTTGGCTTTTGACGGGTATAGGCCGACATTGTACTAAGTTTACTTAATTTTTTTTACATTAAACTAATACAATTTCACCATAACCACGCTACGCAAATGTTTTTATGCATGCAATCGATTGATCTTGTCGAGAGATGTTGATTGAAAACCAAACGAGCGTCTTAGCTTCTAGTCAAAAGTTATACTACGCGGAAGTTATGAGACGCGGCGAAACGAACTAAAAATTGCGCACCCGTCCCCCCCCCCTTCCCAAACGGTCACGCGCGATGCTTAGCAGTCCTCAATCAACCTATCATATTCTTTGATCCTTTGGCAATCGAGTGGTGTAATTGAATTTCGATTGTAGACGATAGATTTGGAACTGTAATGCCAAACTCTATCCCCCGATTTTGTTGTTATCGGATTTTCTGGATTGCCTCCCACTATGGTCGCAATTTTAATGTCATATTCGGGTAAAAAAAAAAGGCAATGTTACATAAAGGATGTTTGACAACTTTTTAAGGCAGACTTTTTGGCAAAGTGGGACATTTCTGCCAATATGTTTTTTTTTTTAATTTGTTTCACTAAGGTAACTTAATGAAGTTATATAATGACTCCTCTGTTCTTTAATTTAGTTACGATGGTAATATCTACATACAAGCCGTTGGGGAGGGAGGACCATGTCATACTGAGCTTCTCAAATAGAATATATCACTAACCTGTGTATATCGTTCGTCTGTTGAGAGCGGTTCAGAATTCCTCGTCCGAAAATCCTCCTGTACGGCAACATTTCAGTGTGATAACGTAACATCCTGATCTTTCGTAAGTTGCGAGGTGTGTTTTTTTTTTTTTTTTTATACATTTTTAAGAGAAAAATATTTAGGGAGATAATTTTTGTAACGTGAAAAAAAAATTTATACCGAATAATTGTTCACGTTTTAAATTCGTGAATTTGCCATCAAAGATAATGTGTACAGATCCGCCGCCTTGCATTTTATTTCAAAGTGCGTAATCGCGCCTGTAGAATGTCATCGGAAGATGGTGGCCGGTACGTCGGAAGTTAAAGTTTGAGAAATATCTGACGGATCGACAGATCGAAAAAAAAAAAAAGCAGCTTCCTTTGCTCTTGCTTTTACTGAAGATCACGTCACTGCCGGACGGACGGCTGACTGGAGGACGCGACGAATGGTTGTATAGGCTGTTCACGGTAAAGTGAGCACTTTTGAGACCTTGGTTATTGTTTTCTTTCAGCGATTTTTCATCCTTTCGCCACCCTTTTAAATAAATATTGTTTTGTGTAAGTAAATAATAGCAGTGCGTACATTCCACGGCACTCGGAAGTTAACGTCTAAGGTAAAAAAAAAAAAAAACACATTTACTGAATATTATTCCGAACGTCTAAGGTAAAAAAAAATATATATATATATATTTACTGAATATTATTCCGAATGAAACTGCTTTCAACAGTGCCCACTTTACCGTGAACAGCGTGTAGTCCACCTTAATAATGCGATGCAACATTAAAGGTTGTTCATGATAAAGTGAGCAATTTATAAATCAACTGTAGGAAAAGTCACCGCCCCTGCCTGCATATCATTATAACCGACGCACTTGGTGACATACGCCTAGTAAAGTTGGTAACTATGGATGGAAAAATAGTTCCATAGCTTAACATCAAATTATAAGTGTTACGTAACCATTTGTAATAACTTAAATTATGTCTTTCACTTTGTACTTTTTTTTTATGTAACGATGTGTAAACATGAGCGGTCGAGTGAGATATTTACTGTTTTAATAATTTCAAAATTTCTCTTCATTGGCGCACGAATAAAATGACGAAGCCCATGTTAGTGTTTTTTACGTAAGGCGGAAAAATACACAACGTGCGTGCAAGTATATCTTGCAGGGCTTCCAGAAGTGCTCATTTTAACGTGAAATTCCTATACTATGAATTAGCACTGCTCATGTTTGTAGGCGGGGGGAGGGGGAGACGAGGTGACCGATGGGAATTTTGGGCGGGGGGTGAAAATTTTGGACAGAATACCTCGCGAACGCTACGATTTTGTGCCAAACGAAGGATCTCGCCTATTTTTTAAAGTAAAAGACAAGAATTCGTTTTATCGCTTTCATTTTACTCCTATATCCATAAAAAAAAAACATTACGCGCTAACGGAGACTTATTCGCGTGGACCTAAAACACACGGCCGTGTCGCCAACACAGCGACGCACAGATTTTTTTTTTTTATTCTCCCCCTAACTTTTGTTAAGTTTATTTCTGTAACTACGTATTCATGGTGGATTTTCTATAAGTACTAATTTTATTTTGGACTCGTTACCCAACGTTATTGAAAGTCGTATGATTAGGAATTGTCTGCGTCCTCCCCCCCCCCCCCTTTTTTTTAGACGGAGAGAGAGAGACAGAAAGGCACACGCAGTTCAATACTAGTTCCCTGTATCACGTACTATTGTTACGTTAATGCAGGTAAGTTAGCAAGGAGTTCAGTTACATCGAATTAGTGTTAAAGCATTCGTATGTCGCTACATTCTGGTTCCTGGCAGTTGTGTGTGACGTTGCGGAGTTAACAATATTTTCAAGGGAAGTCATTTTAATTGTGTGCCTGTGTGCGTACTTGGACTCTGGCCTTGGTCACTGATGTTTCATTTAGGAGAAAAACTTATTTATCTGTTGTGTGTGTGTGTACATGTCAACTCTTCTACGCCTTTGAACAGGACAGCGTAGGGTAGGGAATTGGAGAGATGAACATCTGGGAACTACACCAGTATTCGCCTGGAGTGGGGCGGCACGAACCTTCTTCGGGGAAAAAGCCACCCCTAGTGCAGCTGGCTGGGACCGAACCCAGGGGGGGGGGGGCGGTGGTGTAATGGTCGGACTGCTGCCTCACGCCGAGGCGAACTGGGTTAGATTCCCGGGCGGGGCCACACCCAGAATTTTTCGCATGCGGGAATCGTGCCGGACCATGCTTCTGGTCGGCGGGGTTTCCCTCGGGGATCTCCCGTTTGCCCCGCCCTTGCGTTCCAGTGCCGCTCCGTGCTCTCCTCGTTACACTGCCATTGGGTACGCTAGAAGGGGTTGGGTCTATAAAAAAACCCTGCATTTTTCGGTCTTCCTTCAATTGCTGACGGTAATACGGCCATGGTAACTTGGTTCAGCATGCAGTGAGAGAAAATCGAACAAAATATTTGTTTGTATAGAGCCAAATATATATTTAGTTGCCCTAACAAAATATATTGTTGAGCAAACAAAATTTGAAAAGCAACAAAATTACTTTTTGTTCGTGTTACAAAAATATATGTTTAAATAAACAAAGTCTCTGTTGGGCCAAAAAAAAAAAAATTCGACTAACTAAATATTTAGTTGAATCTGCTGTATATATTTGTTTTGCCACTCATTTGACTACCTTCGTTCGAAAATACAGCTCGAGAGTTTGTTTGTATTTTTTTAATGACAATTATGATGGTAGGTAACCGTATTTGCTAGTACGTCTACTGGCGCTTAACAATCGTATAAACACAGTAATAAAACAATGCAACAAGAAACTGACAAGTAAAGGTGTAAAACTTGAAATATTTGTTTGCACACGTTGCCCAATATTTGCACTATAGCTATTCAAAAGTTTTCCGGCGTCATCAGTTGTGACATTAGCTGAGATTACTATGGTGATATAGGTTGGAAACTCAGTCGAACTTATATACATTTTTTTTATATCGGCCTGAGTTGTTTCATGTACGTGTAGCCAAACAATCTTTAGTTGCAAACAATCAGATCTTACAGTTCGGGGCAACCAAATGAGAACAACAAAATAATTTGGTTTCAGCAACAAAATATTTCATTGCCCCTATACAAACAAATAATTAGTTTGCACCAAACAAGTCTTGTTTGATTCAACAAAACCTTTTTTTCTCGGTGTAGTATTGCGGGGTCGCTACTAGGATGGGTCCGACACTAGACGGGCGCGCTAGGATCATCATACGGTCAGGCACGGAGATGAGGTAAGTGTCGACCAGGTATTCCATCCCACCTGCCCCAGACTGGGACGCCAAGCAACTCCTGCCCATCCATTCGTTCAAGTCCGCCTGAAAACGGGAACATATGTCAGTTCCTCGAAACTTCGCATCTAGTTCGCCGAGAATACGCTGAGTTCTTTGCCGCTGTTTTCGTTGTTTAGCCCAATTCCGTTCGTGTATGTGTATTCATACAGCTAATATATATCAGTCATCACCTAATGTATTTCCTTACTTCGTCGTCAAGGATTGCGTATAGCTGCACATAATTTTTCTTCGTTGTCCGTTCGAGTACTTATGTTGGTTTGGCCTAGTTTATTTTAAAATAATCTGACTTAATTTCTTGTGGAGCTATTTATAAGTTGGAATATCGGTTGAAAACACATTATATTGGATAGCCTATAATATACGTTTTGGGGACACGTTTAATGGTTCCATAAAAAAAAAATTAGGCTATGTCAAACCTGCTGCAATACCGCCCAAGAGCGAGGTAGGAGACAATCATAAAAACCCACCCACAGGCAGACATCTTAATTGGAACCCGTAGATTCCAGTCATCCCTCAACGGTGGCGTGAAATTAAATTCTAAGTTCGAAAGGAGACGGGATTCAAAGGGCCCCACCCAAAAGACACCCCCAGGCAAACGGCAACGTCCGTCGCGTTTCCCACAAATGAATGTCTGGTTGTGGTCCTGCCAAGATTCGGACCAGGATCGCCGCAGGTGGAAGGTAGGTGCGCTAACCACACGCCCACAGCGGCTACTGGCGAAGAAGGTTGCGACGAGACAAAACTATAGTCGGTCTCACGAACGAGAGTACTTTTTTCGAAAATATTCTTGATAGTAGGAGTTGAGAGATTTGGGTGGATCCTAACAACTAGGTGGGGCCGCGGTGGTCAAGCGGTTAGCCCGCTCGCCTCCCACCTAGGCGAGCCGGCTTCAATCCCCGATTGGGTCACCGGATTTTTGCATGTGGGAATCATGCCGGACGATGCCGCTGATCGGCGGGTTTTCTCTGGGATCTCCCGTTTCCCCCGCCCTTGCATTCCGGCGGTGCTCCGTCCTCATCTTAATCACCCTCGTCGGCTCTCAAGACCTCGCTGTTAAGAACCGCCCAAATCTCGTCACTCACAGACATCGAGGTATTGAGAGCCGATGATAGTGATACGATGTGAGGATGGAGCAGAACCGGAATGAAAGGACGGGGGAAACGGGAGATCCACGAGAAAACCCGTCAAACAGCGGCATCGTCCGGCACGATTCCCACATGCAAAAATCCGGGGATGGCCCCGCCGGGAATCTAACCCGATTCGCCTTTGTGGGAGGCGAGTAGTCTAACCGCCACATCACGGACAGTTCGTGTTCAGCCCACAGGTGCGCTGGCTGGCAACAGACGGCGGGAAAGCGTTTCTGTCTCTGTTTGCCTTTGGAATTTCAACCCTTCCCGAGCGGCGTTCCAGCCCCGGCCCTCTTCCTGGTCGTATCATTCCACGAGCGGCATGTGCGTTAATGAGATGCCCCGCATTTCGTCTCCTGACACACCACTACACACACCAGCACTCGTAGAGGAAGGAAAAAAAAAAAAAACTGAAGCGCGGAGATTGAATACTCGTTTCCACGACGCGTACAAATTAGATACAGAGTTTCCTTCAAAATATATACTGAAAAGTAATTAGACTAATTCGCCTTCGTTATGTCGTGGAAGGTACTTCTGCACTTTTATTCCCCTATTTATATTTCACCAGCCATGCGCTGAAATTTTGAGTGACATTAAAATTAAATTTCAAGATTTCTGGACTGTTGAGTTATTATTTTACGTAGGCCTACTTGTGAAACACTGTTCAGTGTGCTAACATCATACATATGATAGTATATGGCCATACTTAGAGAGATAAGACTGAGAGAGAAGGGAGTAAAGTGAAAGAAACCAATATTTACGAATACAAGTATTATATTTCTTTTAGTTTCATATTTCTAACACTAAAATCTGTTAAAATCACGATTTTTCTGTTCATACAAGTCATTCATACAAAAAAAAAATTATTTTCAAGAAATAAAAAATGTAATGTTGACATGGGAAAATATTTCTCTCACTCTGTCGTTTTCTCTCTTTGTGCGTGTGTGTATGTGAGTGTGTGTTTGAGAGTGCGAGCGTGTGAGCGCGCGCCTCGCCATTATGTTTTTTAAAGACAAAATTTACAGCCATATGTTCAGACTAATTTTTTCTAGTTAAATAATCATCATGTTTGCTTCACTTGTCTGATACATATGCAGTACAGATCTCGTGTAAAGAGATAGTTACGCGAAAATATCATTAAACTGAAAACGATTATCTCTTTTATAGACTGTACAAAGCAAAAAAACGAATGACATAAATGGAATTAGTAAATTTCTACAAATAACTTACTTTCAATTTAGTTCCCGGATTATTGCGGGAATAAAAGTTACAGCAGGTTTTAATCTTAGAAATTTACAATTCACACAGAGAAAAATTACCTTTATGCATGCAGTAGCGGAAAAAAAGTATTAAAAATATCTCATCAGAAACAAGTTCTCCATTGTTTATGTGACGCTAAAACTAGTGCTTTGTACGTAGGACGTAATGTTGTATGGTATATGAAAAATTAATTATATATCTTTGTGTTCATAACAAACATGGAATATACGGTATCTGCTAGTTAAAATACAATATTGCATGTTCCACAAAACGGATTGTAAAATTTTTCCTTTAATTTACCTAGAGAGTTAAAATTATTTTGGCAATTCAGTTCGGAAAGAACTGTTTGCAAAATTGGCATATCACTGTGAGAGTTCGTACAAGCTATTTTTAGTAACAGACTTACCCAGTTACACAATAATTCTATAAATGAAAAGGGGGAGGGGGTGTAGCTGTCTGGCAAAGTCACAAAATCACGCGCTCGCATGTAGCTGTCTATCGGTGTGACCAACAGTCGACACGGAAGGTGAAACAAAAATGTCCCGGAAAAACCAATACCAGAGTCGTTTCAAACACATCAAACAATGAGACAGCATTCTTTTGACACCACAGTGTCAAGCTATTTTTTGTTACCGAACAAACACGCTCATCAAAGTCAGCGAAAGAACCAATAATTCTATTAGTTGGGCAAAATTACAACAATATTTTGTTTTAATTATTTCAAAATGTAAATAAAAGCGTATTAAAAATTGAGAGAGTTATAGACCGAAAATTTGAAAATATTTTGTTCCATGTCGAAACACGCTACAAAAATTGGCGAACACATTTGTTTTTCGTTTATATATACAAATACAGGTAAACAATTAAATATTTTCTTATGTGTTTGAATTACTTCATTTCTTTACAAATGATGTTCTCGTCGTGTTACTTACGACTAAATTATTCTGATATTAATGCTTCGTCACGTTTGTACTGGGTAACAAAATGAACGACTTTCATCTTCATCGACCTATAGGAAATGAGCGGGTGAAAATAATAACCGTGCGAAATTGCGACAGACGCAGGATTTATTTTTTAAATAATGCTAAAAATTATTACGAAAACTAGTCCCAAAGTTGTCTATAAGCTCATTGCTCGAGTTGAATAAAAATTTTTTATATAATTTTTGATGTCTTTGTAGTAGATAAAAGGGAAATTCTTTAAAACATGATGTTCAGTTCAAAAGGGTATATACATTTTGTTAAAAGGTTTATGAAGGTTACTTTTTTTTTTTTTTTTTTAAGTTCGAGACAAAGACAGAGATTCCGCTCATTACTTTCAGAAATTTTACTTGCACTTCAGTAAGAAAATTTTAAATTTACAATTGCAATATTTTGATTTTAATCCTTTTGGGTTACTCTGTGAAGTTTGAAGCGGCCTAGAAGATTCAACAGAACCAAAGCTTGTGAAAAAAATCGGTATGCACATTTTTTCCTCAGTCGTGTTTCAAAGCAAGAATATCTCTGCCCGAAAGTGATCCGTTGGTGATATCAAGTTGATATGTTGACGATAAATAAAATAAAATAATATGTTAGAACATAGACTTTTTATTGAACTCGCTGAGCGACTTGAAAGGAATAGGCTCTCCGGTAACGAGACGTTAGTTCGATTTATTGAGACGAGAACGAGCCTAAAAGAGACATAAATAGGATGAATGTGATAGTTTAGATTTACGAGACTGAGGTGTTTAATGCACGCTGAGTTGAGTTCATGGGCGTTAGTTTAAAGAAGAACACCCACGCACTGGTCAGACTTCCGGGACACAAATTAGAACGAAAGAAGTTTTATATGCGTTATTTCCTGTCGTCACTGGCCCGTGTTTACGTTAACAGTGGCTAATACCAGGTCAGTGCTCTGCAAAAAAAATTTGAGGTAAAATTCCCTTACATGCAAGGGAATTTAATTACATCTACATGCAAGGCAAAATGACCTTACTGTAGAATAAATTAACTTAACAAGTAAAGTACTGTTCCCTAATCGTTCGGGAAATGTACCTGACAAAAGTGAAGGAAAAATCCCATAGAAGTAAGGGAAAAATAACTAAGTTATACTGTAAAATAAAATTATATTTAAAAAAACCGGAGTATTAGTACCGCTAATTTTTATTACCTGTATTCTCTGACGAATAGTAACCGAAACATTAACACTAAAATTCTCAACACTTGCTAGTGAATGGGCGCGAACCATTGTACTCTCACGACAGGCCGATGCGCAATCCATTACACCATGGCGACAGCGTGATAGTGTCACTGAGTATTAGCGTGTTACATGATTGTTTAAACCACCACCCCCCCCCCCTCACCACCTCTCTTATTAGCTTTTGAGAATGCTGGAAAGATGCGCGCGTCGTAAGGTATTTTTCCCACCCATGAATTGGATTTTCCACTACCGGATACGTGAATTTTACTCCAGAGTGCGGTAATTTTTCTTTACCTGTACAAAACTATGTTTTCGCCAATAGTTTACGAATATTACGTTACACTTGTCAGGCAATTTTCCCATTATTTTTAACAGTGTAGTTGACTGGGTTGAGTCTCGGTTGCCGAGTAGTGACGAGAATATAATCCCGTAATTTAATCAAATCAATCATAGGAATCCAACATGCCTCGTTATTATTTCTGAGGGCAAAAATGGGCTGAATATTTATAGCTAATCAGTACATATCTTCTAATACACTGTAAAATTTTTATACTTCAACTAACTTAAGCTTGGAAAATAGTTGCTTAAAACTTCCCCGCGGTACGGCAGGAAACGAACATTGCATAGTTTTAATTTGGATAAAATTTGGTTAAATAACGTTATGAACGTGGTGTTTTATATTAAACCCAGTGTTACGTTCTGCTTATTTCATGTACGATGGTAAACTAAATATGAGGCAGACTAATCATCTGCCCATGTCCTCGACATTGTCGCACGAATTGCCAATACAACTGTAAAATTCACGTGTTGACAACAATTATGTGCAGTTTATTTGCATTAGGAGCTAGGACACCAGAGCATTTTATTTTTGTTAACAGTGTGCTAACTAACCTTAGTGAAGTGGAGCGAAGAGATTTGGGTGGCTCTTAACAGCGGGGTCTTTAAGGGCGAAGAGAGGGGGGAATGGAGCAGCTCCGGAATGCAAGAGCGGGGTGAAACGGGAGATCACCGAAGAAACCCGGCGACCAGCGGCATCGTCCGGCATGATTCCCACATGCGAAAATTCGGATGCAACCCCGTTGGGAATCGAACTTCAATTATGTAAAAATAAATGCAATTCAATTTTGAAACGCGGTTATTGGTCATTGTAGGCTACAGGTGACATTTCGTAGAATTGTAGCAACAGCTACAATTCTACGAAAATCGTATTACAGATTCAATAGGGTACTGCAATAGGCCAGAGTAAACTATTATTAAGTGGCATTAGGAATTAGAAAAATTCCCAATAAGTATGACTGGCGTTAATATCTGAGCTCTTAAATTCTTTTTTTTTAAATAAGAAAGCTATATATATATATATATATATATATATATATATCACTGTATTAAGAAATACTAAACTTGTATGTGTGAACACACAGTCTAAATTTACGTCATTTGGTCTTGTGACTCTGAAGCATTATATAATATTGCAAAAACGTGTTAGTCCAAGATGCGAAAACGAATACTACATGACTTAGTTCTGGAATCAATTTTGACTCTACTGGCGCCTTTTTGTAGTTTATTAAGTATAGAGTTAATATTTGAAAAAAAAAAAAAAAAATCCCTAGTCATATCTGCGAATATTCTGGCGTAAATGCTTACTAGAATTTGAAGTTTCATGTTGGTAGCGCACCAGGTGAAGTAGCTTCATGACTTAAATTCTCATTAAAAGATATCTTTTTTGTTTTAAGTTTGTGTCAAGTGATATTTTCCTTCTCCATTACATGTTAGAGTCGGACAAGTGAGCGCTCATGTCGTTGGTGCGCGAAGCCAGAATGTCAGTACATTTGAAGAAAAATCATTTTGGACGTGGTAATGGACACTGGTGCGGAGTCTTAATCATTTGGCACAGTGGGACTATATCTGCGAGGTCGCACAGAGAGTTGATTAGTGGTCTGGACTGTACACAAAAAAAAAATTCGGCGAATACGCCAAGCCCTCGCGTTTATGAGTCGCTCTTGAAACTATAATATCACAATTTTTTTAAAAAATTTGTCCTTCATTTTACGGAAAAGGGCTGGTAAAATTTTCTCCAGAACTAGCTGTAAAATCTCAGCAAAATTACGGATACGTTGTTTTTCAAAAACAGTATCTGTAGATTTTACTGAACTTTCGGTGAATTTACGGAATTTCTCCGTAAATTTTCTAGTTAGTATTATGTGCTTCCAGTTTTTTTTTTTTTAAGTAGACAGGTTACGGAAAAAGTATTTAGTTTGCAACAGTGCTTCCACAGACACGTCGGAGTTAATATTACACCTACAGGTATAACAATGTCTTTTTTTATTACTCTACGTCCAAGCAAACTTATCCCACAAATTAGTAAAAATAACACGTATATTGTACAACTAATTTAACATAAAGTGATGTAAAATTACAATATCACCATGTACTAGACAATTAATTGAAAGTAGTATAAAAATGGGAAGTCTGGGGCAACGGGACCCGAAATAGAAGCCAGGAACCAACCCCCACCATCTTGAATTTCCTTTTTCCCCTTCCAAGCTGAAAGGTCATTATTAATAGATCCTGGATCCTTTCCTGAGTCCCCTCTATGCCCGGACATTTGACATTTTAGTTTTTTAATAATCTGTTAATAATTTTAAATCAATTTTAAAAATAATTTTTAATCAATTTTTAAATAGTTTTTATACTTTTTTGGGATTACATTTCTTTTCAATTTTTATTTTATTTTCAAGGTCAAATATCAAGATGGTCACCTGGATCCAATATGGCGGTTGAGTGACCGGAATGATAGAGCATGATGTCGACTCCGGTTCCGGACGCCAGCCCTTTATGACCGACTTCTCTTTTAAAGACTGTCCACGAATAAGTGAGCACTTTTTAAAATCAGCCTTACAAAAAGTCACTGCTCCTACCTGCATATATTTTAACGGGCGCACGGAGTGACATGAACCATGTCATATGTAAGATTTATTTTTATTTTGATACATGCGTGTTCTTTATGCACAAGTTTGCAATGGTTCCCTATATTCGTTAATGTTCGTGTTCTTCCGTATACGTTCGGTTTATATGCTAGCCAACCCTGTTTGCTTAACTTTTCAGGTGTTTTGACGAGAGCGACATACCTTACGATTTGCACCTCAAAATAAGAGCTCGACACAAGGTGTGGCAGTGTCGACTCTGTACTTACACTATATAGTCCATTCCCGACCGGAAGAGACTTTTGAAAACGAACCTTTGAAAAATCAACCTAGGCATAATATGGCAGCCAGTTTTTTTCAATAACCTGTATTCCAAAAATGTATGACACTGTGATTAACTTAAGAGTACTGTATTATTGAATAAATGAGACTTTACCTTAGTATCTTATATATCTTGTAATATTTATTTCGTATTAAATATGAATTAACAACAGCAAAAGCAGCGATGTGTTGGCAACGGCTAGTAAGAAATAGTTCACAGATTAATATTGTTTTAACCTAGTTTTTGGTATGCTATTTGTAAATTAAACATTGCCTATTGAACTATTGAAATATTTAGATAGCCCCAATGGCAACATATTTCATTGTTACAGTTTAAAATAGCAGCGCAAAATACTGTGCGTAGGCCCTAGTGACACAGTGTTTATTTTATCGGCTGGGCCAGGCTTGTCGCTCTCATTCACTTTTTCTCTTCCCCCACTTCCACCCCCTCGGGAAGTTACGCATCGTTAAGTAGCAGACAAAATATATACTTTTAAAATGTTAGCATATTTCATACTTATTACAGCAAAATAATGATTTTTGGATTTGCAATTTACAACTTAAGAGATTTTAATGTTTGAATACTTATTTTAATATATTAAGATATGATGGCGGGACAGTTACCATCTGAGGTTGGCAGACGTGGCGAGCCATGACATGGAGTGTTGCTTTTTGCCAAACGAAGCTTAAATTATACTTACTCCGAAAAATACTCCAAATTACCACATCACGTTTGTAGACGTGTTTTTTTAAACCTACCTAGGCAAGTTACGATGTTGTGATAAATCTGTTTTTCCACAGCAGTAATAAATATACTGTCGTGTGTTTCCTTGACCGCTGCATGTGAAAGGGTGTGGCTTGGCTGCGTCGTGGTCGTTATGCTGGCTCTGTGTGTGTGCGTGATTTCAAATATTTGATGTGCACTATTTATACGTTTTAACTGTGAACTGGTTTTGTGACGAAGTTAATTATTTACACCCGCGTATGTTTATTTATCACATCGTTGTACCTTTTCCCTAGGTGTTTGAAACACAGCTGAGTAACGTGATTTGCCACAATACTAACAAAATACTAAACCCAGTGCAATAAAATTCAATAAACCTAATAAACAGTGAGTAACAATACATAGAAATATGAGCGGAATAGAAGTCATGGTAGGCTTATTTGTGTGCATGTTCACCGCTATCTTTTAAGTATGTATGACATAAAATAAGCGACACTAGTTTGCGTGCTTGAAATGGTGTCTTTTTCATTGGACTGGTTAATCCTTCGTTTTAATATTTATTCCAAATGAGGCCATCCTTTTAAAGAAATAAACCAACACGTTATCAATTACAGAATGTTAAATACTACAGTTCTTTACCCCGTAGGTGTAACAGTGTTAAACACAGTCGCGGCAAAATATTAATGTGCATTACGTGTCATGTGCTATGTCGCGGGGGGAAAAAAAAGTGTCAACAATGTAAAATAACCGCAAGAACTATTTTCAAATCAGGCATTTTTAAAACGTCATAAAGCTGACCTAAATAATATGTATATGCCTAAACTGTGAATATTCGTACGGAATGGTTTTTAGAATATGACGGAATTCTTTGAAAAGCTGCAAAGAGTAAACAATGTATTTGATAGGTATAAAAGTTGAAGTCACATTTCAATGTTTATGTTTAGATGTAGCGAAAGTGTACGATCTATATACACACACACACAATGGAATGTAAACATTGATTTTGACAGATGCTACATAGCAGTCACATGGCAAAGTTTGTTTACATTTGGCGGAAGGATACGAAACGGACCTGCAAGTAGATATTTAGCAGGACGTTGCTTCCAATGGGGAATGGACTACAGTTTCTCTGTGCATGGGTAGCACGTCGGCCGGATCACAGGTGGATTTGAGATTGGAGGATCTCATTGACGACGTGGGAATCACTGAAGGCGCACAACCTGCGCCAACCTTGACGATCTTATCTGGTAGACGATTGTGTTAACTGGAGGTGCCTGCGCTGATTAGGTTTTTATCAGTCATTTACTGTTGGTTTCTTCACCTAATGTTGTGAGGGTGTCCCAGAAGGAGCTGGAACGACTGCATCGTGATTGATAGCGTGTGAAGAGAGGGATGGACCCCCGTGGGACCCCCGCGTCCAAGGTCAAGAAGCTAGGGAGCGATACTGGCGACACTACTAACACGCACACCTAGTGCCTCATCGCTCCTACGCGCAAGGCGTGCAGCGTTTCCGTCGTGACGCTGTACTGTGAAAACTGGATCTGTAACATAAGGGTTTTATTACACGCGATGAAAGCCCACAGATTAAACTACGCACGTATCTTTGTACTTTTCTCTTGAAGAAATATATGCATAGGCAAGCTTCAAAATTGCTATATTTGACCATTTTCACGAATTTTTTCCCCAAAGAATACAACTAATATGATAAACGTAAAATAGTAGGGGCGTAGATATCTTTTTTTTTTTATCTTTTCTGACAAAAAGTGGTATTTACGGAACATTAATTTACCGAGATACGCGTATTCGTACAAAAAATTATATCACAAGAAACTCGGGGGTCAATCCAACTCTACGTCGTTGTGTTTACACATTTAATTTCTATATGACCAAATAGTGACATTATTGCTTCTAATACTTTAAATCGTTAAATGGCGGACGGATTGATATTAGTCGTTATGTTCATCATAAGGTTAAGGTTGCCAATTTTTGCACGTGGCGGAACGATACATAATGAGCTGAAACAAGAAACTAAGTAGAGATTTTAAAAGTTCACTATAAGTATGTATACATAGCCTATATAACATCAGTTGCAAAAGGAAGCGATTATTTGTATCCTTGGCATTACATTGTACCTAATTTGGTTTCAAACTGAAGTATATTCATAATTCACTTTCCTCTCGGATTTCATATCTCGAAATATAAATTTAAAACCTGGAATCCGCATAGAAGCATATTGCTAACGTACTCCTATAAAAATTTCGCTAACGCAAGAATTGTAAAGCAACGACGGTAATAATAATCTATTTTTAGCAGCCCTTGCGCACAGTAACACTTCTCTTCATGAATGAGTCGTTTGATGTAACGCAGGACTATATAATATAAATGCTCTGCCGTTTTTGATGCACTTTCTAACCATCCCAGCGTTGCCACCCTTCGCAATAAAAGGTGAATGGCAGGAGAAAATTTACAGCGCTGTGATTTTCAATGACGCCCGGGATCGGGCCATTAATATGGCAGGAGAGCTCTTCTGATTGGGATCGAAGCTGTGTTTCAGCCAATGGCTCTTGGCGCGTGACTTCGCATGCAGAGCTCTCTGCCGTTGGCCTGTGTGGATTAATCCCGACACGGGATATTTTTTTCCACTATTTCCGCAAACTTAAAAAGAGTCATCTGTGACGTACAAGCCAACGCTCTGGTTTTCACGAATGCCATGTGTAACGGGGGAAAAAGTATAAAACATGAAAAAGAAATGAAATATATGAAAGCAGTTTCGAACAAGTTCGCATGTATGACATGCAATATACCGTATAGAAACGACGCGTAATTAATGAAACCTGCGATAGAGAAGACAATAAAAAATCAATTTCGAGAAACAAAAAATGATACACAGAGACACAGGGTCTCTCTACCTGTCTATCTGGACACAGTGTAGAAAAGGTTACATTTTTTGACCAGAAACTAGAGCTCGCTTTTGTGATACTAAGGCATCACTCTTGGGGATAATGTCTTTCGAACATGCTACTCTCAATATTGAGGATAGGTAAATGTCGCTTGACTTGTTTCTTTCAAGAGATTTTACTTGGTTCACTCTTGAAAACAACTGTTCACACGCGTATGTCTATCCGAACATTGACAGAACATCTTGCAGCTAGGTTATGGATATTTACTTACATACTTGTCCTTTGAAACTATCCCGCTAAAACTAGAGCAGATTAGAGGAGTTGAATTTACCTTGCAGGAAATAATCACACTGAAAGTCTATTCATTCAAGCTGCAATTTTTCAGGTGCATTTTCAGTACTATAGGAAAATGGCGACTTGAATATCTCGAAGATGTCCTCCGTGCCTTTAAAGCACTGAAACTGGCTAGTAAAATCCTCTTTTAACAAAGCAATTTTCTCATATAATTCAGCAAATTTCATTTCTTTTACTTCTGCAATTAAAGCATCTATGAGTGGGAAAGTGCCCAAGATGTTTCACCTTAAGCTCAACTTCCCAAAGACTAAGTTTCTTTTGAAATGCGTTAACATTATCAATCGTATCAGTTACTAGCTTGTTTTGGCCTTGTAGTTTAATATTCAAGTCATTTAAATAGCCTGCTATATCTGTGCAGACTGCCAGCTCATGAAACAATTTTGGATCATCAAAGAGTGCAATGTCTTGAGCTTGAATTTCAAGAAACATCTTTATTTCATCTCTCAAACCCCAAAACTGTTGCAACACCCGTCCACAGTTAAGTCACCTTATACGAGATTGGTAGGTAATGTCGTTATGCTCTCACCCATTGTCCTTAAGAAAAGCAGTTAACTGTATGCGATTTAAACTACTGGAGCGAATCTAGTTGATGATTTTTACCACAGGCTTCAGAACATTTTCAACTTTCAAAACACGACCACACAAAGCACCTTGATGAATAATGCAATAAAAATGTACAAATGGATTACTCAACCCTTCATCAATTAACTATTCTTTTATTTTGGCAACAACGCCTTTGTTCGAACAAACTATTGCAGGCACACCATCTGTGACCAAACTTCTCAACTTTGACCAAGGTAAATTTTCCTCCTCAAAAATTTATTTTTAATTTTTTCAAAAATATAACCACCTTTGGTAGTATCATCCATGGGTATTAATTTAAGCAGCTCTTCAGTTACATTAAAATTTTCGTCTACCCCACGAATAATAATTTCTAACTGAGCAATATCTGTATTGTCAGTACACTCGTCGATAGCAAGAGAATTCTGATTTATAGTCCTAATTAACTGCTCGTTTACATCTTTAGCTAGGTCATTGATTCTTTTAGCAATCGTGTTTGGCGAAAGACTGATTTCTTTGAAGTCGTTCATTTTTTCAGGACATACACATTGTGCAGCGTAAACTAAACACTCTTTTCTAAACAAACCGTCAGTAAATTGTACTCCTTTTTCGCCGCTAACATTTGTTTACAAATAAGGCACAGCACACAGTTATTACTATCACAACAAAAGTATTGCAAATCCCAATTACTATTAACTCCATGTTCATCTTCTATGGATAGGTTTTTAATACAACTCTGTTCTAGTTTAGAAAATGGCATGCTGAATCGAGAAACTAAACATAACACATCAAACCAACTGTTTCAAGGATATACTACACTAGTATGTACTACGAGCAACGCACACGCAACTGCCAATGCAAAGTGACTTGAAGCTAGTTGCACGAGTGAACGGTAGATAGCACCATGGGTCCAGCCAATCTCTTGTTTTCGTTCCAGGCAGATTGGGTGGATCGGACGAGTGTACACTCTCTCTGGTAGCAAACATTTTTTCAGGTTAGCAGCGACGAGACAACAAAAGGGCTTCGAAATACGCGCAAGCGTGTAGTTCACAGTTTGGTCGTGTGCAGCGCTGATATCTCACGTTCGAATTCGGTATAGTGTACTTGAATAAGAGTTTTTTTTTTTTTTTTTAATACTCATTCGTGGGGGCCACTAAAGAGTAGGTGCCGGGTCGCGAGTTTCGGACCGCTGGTAGACTATGAAGATAACTGAAGTCTAATATGTGGTATGACAAGGCCTGCACACATCATCTCCTGGAAAATTAATTTTCCGGAATAATTTACGTGTAACATTTAATCATTTAGGAGAAAGGAAGGATATAAACAATGTTCTTAAGAATATCCGTCATGAATTTGTTCCTAACGTGTTGGAAAAAACGAACACGGACAGATATGGCTTCGTGGCCAGATTGAAAGTGGCCACTTGAGTATGCCAGCCAGAGCATACGCGTGAAATACAATGGATGTAGTTTTGCGGTCGAAGCAAAATTTTATTGCTGTGGATGACTTTAATGCTTATTACTGCCAACTAAATGTTGTTGTGGTGGCAGCCAAATAAATATACAAATAGTAAACAAATATGTTATTGAGCACTTAATAATGTTGGTACTTGTAAATATGCGTTATGTTGTGCCCCGAAATTTTTTTTTTTTTACCAGTAAAAATGTCGCCTTGGTAAACATCAACTAAATATTTTTCGTAACCACTAACGAATCTTTTCGTTCAGTGTAAAGAGGCTGAACTCAAAGAACCCGCCTGGATATCAAAAAGAGGTTAACAGACGAATTCTCAGGATGACTCAAGAAAGAAAATGTGGAAAATCGGGGGCGTTGCCACCAATGGACTGTCTGGTAATGGGTGTGAGAAAGCGGTGGGGACGTGAATTTTTTCCACGGTAAGTGGAATTCCGAGGAAACTTTTCTTCTTCACTGATTATGCTCGCAGAAATGACCGCAATCTTCCCGATCCCGGTTTTGGATATGTCTGGTGTGAGATCCCAAAACCTGATAAATACGGCAGTTTAGAGCAAAAAAAAATGGTTTTGTCTGTGTTGGGGACACGGCCGTTTGTTTTGCGTGAATACGTCTACGTTGACGCGCTCGGAGCCTTGATGTTTATTTTACGTTCCCGGCATCGCTTCACTTGATAATATGGAGATCTATGGGTATGACTGGATTACTTTTGAGATGCTCTTTCCAACCGTATACGATTGTAGTAATTTTTCTTAATTTTTTTATATCAAACGCCTACAATCTCACCATAACCACGCGCCACAAATGATTTTATAAATGCAATCGATTGATCTTGATGAGTGCTGTCGATTGAAACTTAAACGAGCGTCGTAGCTTCTCATAGTCAAAAGTTATATTATGCGGAAGTTATGAGACACGTCGAAACGAACTCAAAATTACGGCGCCTTTACCCCACCCCCAGCTTCAGGCGATTCTTCGCAGTCCTCACTCAACGCAACATATTCTTTGATCCTTTGGCATTCGAGTAGTATAATTGAATTTTGAATGTAGTTGATAGATTCGGAGCTGCAATGCCAAACTGTATCCCCCGATTTTATCATCGGATTTTATGGATTGCCTCCCACTATGGTCGCAAATTTAAAGACGTATTCACGTCAAAAAATATAAATGAATGTGATTTCGTTTCGTAGTAAAGTCTATTTAGCATTGACGAAGCGTGGGTGCGCTTACACCTGCGTAATCACGTGGCTGGTTTGTATACACGTGTCAAAACTGCAGTTTGTTCTACTCCGGTAGGGCGCTCAACGGTAATTGTAGAAGTAGAAGTTTTCGCCTCGAGGCAGCAATGGTTTCGCAAGTGTCCTAGATGGAGCCAGTTTCGTATGTACACAAAAGGGATAATTGCAATTTTCACAAGATGAATATTATTCCGTAGAATCTTCTGATATGTATTTTGAAAGATCCTATGTAAGTGATGAACTTATCGGGTAAAAATTAAAGAAAAAGCATATAAGCTAATAAACTAAATGCATTTGTCCTAAAATTGTATTTAGCAAAACTCTGGATTATGTAATTACGTTATTTAATTGTGACAACCGAAGTTGAACACAAATACAATTTCGCCGTTTACGCTTGTAAACACCGTTGGAGGGTTGCGAAATGAAGTTATTGTTTTTAATTTCAGCACTCATAAGTTTAGGCCTACACCACAAGTCTGACCAAACACAAAATTTAAAACTTTGAAAAATCAGAATTCCTCCATTTACCGTAATTGTAAATATGGTATCTTTAAAACACCAGCGCTTCTTTCAGCAGAAAGTCTCAGCAGAATATTATCTTACCAAAACCATTCTTTGTGCACTATCGTGCAGGTTTCCTGGATTGGCTCCTCAGTTTACGTGAATACCATCTACAGTAGCTTTAATCACACGCATATTACGTTGCCGATTAATATTGAACTTAACGTGGGGCTCTGTACCTGGGTTCACATTAGAGATGTGAAAAATTCGTCTGTAATAAGTAGTTATAAAATACTAATACATTTGCTGTGTCTGGGATCTGAAATAATGCTAGTATATACAAGTGTGTGCATACTATCAAGCGTACATATGAGCAGTTATTAAAATATTCTTAAAACATTTTCCTCGTCGTACTGGATATAATCCCGCCTCTCGCACAAATTGACGTCAGTTTGCAACCAGAGTTTTCAAACCGTTAAATTTTGTTATCACTCAAATATACAGAAACGAACCTTATCTTAGACATATTTTGAAATCGTGCCATATTAAAAAATAAACAATACAGCTAGCAGTTGATAGGAAGAAAAGTGAATACAGAAAAAAAATATCTTTCCTTGAATCTGATTGGGCTGAAACTACGTCACCCTTGCGTAATGTTGAATTTGGATCAACTTCCCGGCTTGGAAAATTTACCTTTGCATCTCTCTTAATTCAATGTGAATTCACTGCCGCGTGATGTATACGTAGGCATAACGGCAAAGTAAAGTTAACGTAAGAAACTCAGGAGATATAAAAAATCTATCAATGATTTCATGGAAGGCCTTGAGTTTTGGAGGAGGACACTTGAAATGGCGGTCACGGGCAGGTATATTGTCCGTAAGGGTACACTTATAGAGGAGGATATCGCATTTACCTCCTCGGTGTAATAAAATCACTGATCTCAAGTCGTAATTGTCTAAGCTTCCGCCGAAAATCATTCTCGTCACACTGATTAACCTCAACGAGCAGGAGGGGTCATTTGCGAAGCAGGAGGATTTATTTGCGGAGCAGAAGGTATATTTGCGGAAGAGGGATCAGTCGGTAATCATTTGCATAGCAGGAGAGGTCATTTAGTGATAATTTGTGGAGCAAGATGGATCATTTATAGAGCATGAGTTCAAGCTGAGCAAGGGAGTTGCGTGGAAGGAACTATTGGAAATGTAACTGCGTGGTGATGTGATCAAGGAAATAGATCAAATGTCTGGATGTATGGATGCATTGAAGCATAAAAATTCTTATATCTCACTGATTAAATATTAAGTAGCTAGGCAACGTAGATACACAAGTTGGTACTGTAGAAAGAACGCCAGTGTGTTTTTATTTGATGCAAACCAATGATTGTACGACGTACACTATAGAACTTACCTCTATGGATGTGCTTTCTCCCGCTGCTGGAAAATTACCTGTAAAACAGTGTTGCTGCTGTGGAAATATCTCCAGGAAAAGCTACCATGCTCGCCGACATGAGAGAACCGGCTGAATTAAGAGTCCTTTTCGCGCGAAGAAGTATTACGTCATTGGTACCCCATGCAGTTCATTCAAGTCTATACATTAATTAACATATTGAGATCTGCAAGGGTTCGTCTACTAAGAGCCAGCAAGTGATGTCGCCAATACTCCATGCTGCATCAGTGGGTACTGATTCGACAGGCGATAATGATGAAACAGTGAATGCTAAGAACGGGATGAGTGCAGTAGGGTCGGTTTGTGTGGAATGTACACTGGCAAGACTTTCGCATGAAGTCGTCGAACTTCAAAATAAATTGTCGTCCTCTCTAAATACTGATGATGACCATGTAACGCCTACAAATAAAAAAAAATTTGTATATTGAGAATGAAACAGGATGTGAAGACGATCATGAAGAGGTAGGTGGTGGTGGTGATGGTGGTAAGACAGCATTGGCGATAATGACTTTGAAGACAGTGTTGAAGTATATGAACACAAGAATAATGATTCCCTCCACATTCCCACTCATTTTGCCAACGAGTTTCCTTCCACAAGTGGCGTGAAGAAGGTAGACAAGTACGCTCGTTGATTTGCTGCAAAGACCGAACTGGAGAAGGCAGAAGACGCTGAGAATACCGGCTGCATGTTTACAAAAGATCCGAATGAACTTGTTGATATACTCGGACATCTGATCGCTTTGCAACGAGATGGAGATTTCTCGCACATTAACGAGATATCTTCTATCACTAGTGAATCAAAGGATCGATGTTATATCAGATTAGAGTGTCGGCTACTATGTATGATCTGCAAACGTCTGAAAAATGTAATGATCGAATGTGTTACATAATTAGAATGACAGAATTTATATAATAAGAAAATGAATTAAATTTATGTATACACAATAATGAGTAATTTCTTATTCAGACCGCTCTGTTTCTCTGAAAGTCTTATTAATTCAGTGTTGTGTACAATCGATTGCGAGAGCCTGTTTTAGAGCAAATCTATGCGGGGTGTATGCAGGAGGAGGGGCCATAGTAGGATCTGAAATATTGTGCCTTACTCGGGTCGAGTAAACAATCGGCTGAGTTCTATAAAGTGAAGGCATGAACTGGGGAACATTGTTGAGAAATATGTTGCAACTACATCTCCAAACGGAAATATATTTTCTAGAAAGGGTTCACAGCGAATTGGAGCTCCGAACTGTTTCGTGGAGGTTTCTACATTGAGAAGATCCAGCCTACGAAGTTTTCAGACATGTATTTCGTCGAGAAGGTGCTGAAGCGACATAACAGAAGGGCGTATGTCTATTATTGGGGTTTCCCTGCCCGTTTCAATTCCTAGTTCGCTGAAGCAGACATCGAGAGGTGACTAGCCATGAAAGAGGGAGATCTATAAGAAGACTTATATCAATGCGTATATGTTTCCTGAATTCATTTTAAATGACGTTTTTAAAAATGTGTTTTGTTTTATTTTTTTAACAGATTGATTTTAAAATTCCAAATATTGTTATATTAATAATAAATACTTAATGTTTAGAGTCGTAAAAAAGTTTGGAATCGTATGATATGCCAGCTCTGTGTTGGTAGATGCTAAAAAAAGAACTGTATTCAGAAACCAATACTGGGCAAATATGTGTTAAAGTAAAAATTTAGTGGGCAATGGGCATATATGAGTGATTGATATGGATGGCATGATAATTTTTTACATAAGGACAGTGATTAATTTTTGTGGAGGGGTTGGTGAGATGTTGAGTTGGGTTCGAGCAAGGGAAGGAGGTCTAATGTTATATGCCACCGAATTTTTAAGAATTAATTTTGTGACTTTTTTCAATTTTTTAATGATTGGAAGGGGTGGTGGGCGGATTGGGGGTGGGTTGAGTCTGGTGGGATGACTATGAAGGTAACAATGTGTTTTTAGATTTTTAGAATCAATTTTTCATATTTTTGCGAATTTTATTGATTTATTTATGTTCCTTTGTGAGGAAGCGGAAAAAGCGCGGGTGTTAGGATGAGTGAGAGGGTAACATATATTCTTTATTTTTAGAATTTTTAATAATTTTTATTTTAGTTATTGGTTTAAGGGAGGGTGTTGGTTTGTGTTGGTGGGGCGAGGGTGAGATTAACGTAATATGTTCATTGATTTTTACAAATTAGCAAAAATTTTTTGCGATTTTTCTTCATTTTTTTGTGATTGGGTGGAGGGATGGTTAGGGAGGGGGGTGAGGTGATTGGATGGGATGAGTGTGAGGTTAATGTTGTATGTTACTCGATTATGTGGTTTGTGGGCTGTAGAGTGATTTTGGCTCGGTTTCTTGATGGGATTGGGGAGCGAGGGGAAGGTTAAGGTAACATGAAATGGGTAGGGTAGCATTAAATGTTTCTCGAATTTTAGATTTTTGGTGATTTTTTTGAAAAGTGTTTCGGTTCAAAGTCATTTAATGTCACGAGCACAGTGTTTTGTTCACGGTCACCAAGATCCAATATTGTGTTCCGGTGCCATCTCAACATGGCCGCCCCAGGCCTCCGGCCGCCTGTAACGTCATCGCGGGCGAGTAATCCGGAATCCGGTTAATGATACGTGTGCCCGAAGGAACTTGTTATATCTACTGAACTCCATGATAACTTCAGTTATAATTGGCCATTACGCCCAAAGGTGGTCATGTCAGTTCTCTGTGCGCTCGCATCCGTGGTCGCAGCTCTGGATGTGACATTCTTAGAGCATGCCCAAAACGGCGAGGCTAAAGTATGGACACAGTGTGTCTCGCAGACGACAAACGATTTGCAGTTTAGGTTGGATTTATTCTACTACTAATTTGCACAGACATTTTATTTATTATGTTGTCATCTGCTACCATGTTTCAACTATAAACGGATTAATTAATTGCTGGTTTAGAAAACCTTGACAGGCGATTATCTATTTATTCGAAATTTCACAGCATTATATGGTTTCACTGGTTATAAATGAAACCCAGAAATATGTCACAGTAATCACTTGAAACAATTACACCTCTGAACTAAAATAGAATTCCATTAGATTAAAACCAGTCGCGTTAACGTTCAGAATTTGTTATATTACATGTGTTTGTGCGTGTGATCATAGTGCCAGGCATATTTAAAACGCCGGTGCTCTAAAACTCTATACATACCGCATACTAAGTTTAGTCTGTTCGTGATTTCGTCCAACTTTTGAATCAAACCTTTGAAAAATCACCCTCTGTGCTTGGTTGTTTCCTTAAGAACGACACGCATCAGAAGCCTTTTATACTAGTGTTATTATGAAAATACTTTATTTGTTGTTAAATTGAACTTTCGCTCATTTTTAATTCTTGAATTATAATATTTCATTTATAACTTTAGTGAATTAAGACAGAGAGAAAATATATATGTTGTAATCCCTAGCAACATATTATTCTTCTGCGAAAAATTGTTACATTGAGTGCGCACGAATGCGGTGCGTTGACAGTCTGGTGTAATTTTCTAAGCTTTGTTTGCATCAGGCGGAGTGATATCCTGGGTTTTATAATTATTTCCTTACCTACTTGCTAACACTCGTCGCCTCCCGCAAGAGATGAAAACTCGAATTATTGTAATTTTCGGAAGGCATGGTGACCTCATGGTGACATCACGTGCAACCAACTTGTTTTGTAGTCATTGCAATAATGTAAAATAAAACTTAACAAAAACGTATGGGACACACACTTACAAAAAAAAAAGTAGTTAGTGAAGCGCCGCGGAAACTGTGCACCTTAAATCCAAGTACGTGTACGCATTTCGGAAAACTGGTTGTTCAGGAATTACACTCGCGGGTTAAACGTAGGATGAGCTTCAGGAACCAATCTTTTTTTTTTTTTTTTTTTTTTTGTTGAAGAGATGATTTGTAATCCCCTAGTGTTGGACTGTACGTTTGCTCCTTTGTACATTTTACAGGAGAGCAGATAATCTGTTCGCTGTTCGCGCTCAACGGTCTAGCTAAAAATAGAACTGAACTGTTCGCTCGCAATAATAATAATAATAACAATAATAACAATAACAAAAAATGCGCAGAGCTTGTGAAGCTTGTGAATTCACCAAAAGTTCGCAGTGAATAACAGACACACGTCAAATTTTGTGAGAAATCCTTGGTTATAATTTGGGGGATGAACTACAGGGCTATTCAAATAGCTTTCTCTTAGCGACACTTAATTATAATTAAAATGCTTGACGGGACACACTCGCTTGTTACGAAGTCGTCGCTAACTTCTTCGTATAATCTTCACAAGTTTCTGAAGCCCTGCTAAAGATCTGCTTCTAGGATATTCCTCCGCTTTATGGAACCAAAGCTTAACAATACTACACACATATTCTCTCGCTGTTTCTATTCATATTTATTGTAAATGAGTTATCATTGATATATTAAATATTGGTAAAACATTAATTTAACGAAAAATAGGATACTTTTATGTTGACTCGAGTATTAAACGCTTGTAATACATTGAATATCTAGGAAATAACTAAACACGTCATTCATAGAGAGATTTTTCAAAGGTTTGATTTAAAATATGTGGAGAAACCGCTGTTAGACTATTGTCGGTTTACTTGCGTGGAAATGTAATAGGCTGAAATAAAAATAGATCGGTTTATTACAAGATTTACAATAGTGATTGTTACATCTGACGTAAAATTAGATAATTATATTTAAAAGCACCTATTTTAAATTAAAAATCCTCATAAAATATTTTATCCGTGGACTAGTCTGACTAGTATAGCTGGTCACACGTGGTCCACGGGCCGATAATTGGATAACAGTTGATTATAACAAATTACTGGACACTTTTCGGAAGACGTACCCAGTTCGTTGCATCCAATCGCACCAGGTTTGAGAATCAAACTACTCTGGACTAAATGACTATTTCAGCTTTGCGGTCACCATATGGAAGAGTAAGAATAATAAATATGTTGTTACGACCTTAATTTTTCCTGTTATGAGTCTAAATTACCCGTATGAAACTATGCCCAAACTGTGTGTGACCAAAAACATGTGTATCACCACATTTACGAATCAATATACGAAATAATTTCTTAACACAAATTTAACATTTACAAGAGTAAATAACAAGTAACTGAGTAATATTAATAGCAGGAGTTTGATTAATGACGCTTTCATGAACAGCAAAAGTCTGCCAACATATTATGTCATGAACATCAATCTCATTAATATGTGCAACAGAAGGGCCCGAGAATTATGAAGCCTAGGGAAGAAACTCATTTCCTAAAGCCCACTTCCATGGTTGGTTGTCATTCCCGGCAAACCAAAACCATACATACGACACCGAAACCTAATTTTTCTGACTCTGGCCTATTTGTTCAGCAAAAGTACCATCGCATTTTTACTATCAACATCCATTCCACCAACACTACTTAGTTTCTTCCGTGGCCAGTATACTCGCCTACCATGCCTGAGGTAAAGGTCGCGCTTATACATAGGATTTCCACGACACGTTCGCACTTGATAGAACCACCGAACCGATTTCGGGAAA
The DNA here is from genome assembly GCA_029891345.1 of Dryococelus australis. Taxonomy (NCBI): domain Eukaryota; kingdom Metazoa; phylum Arthropoda; class Insecta; order Phasmatodea; family Phasmatidae; genus Dryococelus; species Dryococelus australis. Next base: position 36,249,261 of record CM057000.1, on the reverse strand, counting down.
ACAGAATTTGGCATTCAATTAAGAATTTTCTTACGCGCTGGTAATGTTATTGATACTGTGAGCGTACATGCAGTCATTGAGTCGACCTACCGTGGCGCATTCGGTTGGTGCGCCACCGATCTGGGGTGCGGGAGGCTCTGCGTTCGAATCCCGGGCAAGGCTTGGGTGTTAATTTAAGTTAGTTTATATGTTAGTGTATAAGCCGCCCCCTGCTAAGCTTTCAAGCATAAAACCGGACGACGTTAAAAAGCCCTTTACAAAACAATGCTGTCATGGATAAATGATTTTTTTTTACAAACAGAAGTCGAAATCCCAAATAAAATCGAACTTAGTAGAAATTATAATAGTGTGGATACTATCGTTGCGTCTTAATAGTTAAATACTATGCGATACTGGCATGTATTTATTCCAACTGAAATTATCACGGTACTTGTGTATTGTAGTAAGCAGAGTTGTTTAAATTTCAACCGGCGACCTGAATTCAATTTACAGCACAGAATATTGAAGTTTTTCAAGTGGTGGGTGGATGTGAATAACATTCGCGCTGCCTATAGATAATATGCAATGGAACACCGCTATAGACTCAACTTAAACAGTCGCCCAAGGAGCGATGCGGTTGCAATACTTCAGACACTGGATTTTCTATCAGCTGTCAACATATCATCATATTACGTATGCTGATCACAAGACTGAACACTCGCCTCCCGCAGAGGCGAACCGGGTTCGTTTCACTACAGGGTCGCCAGTATTTTTTAGCATGTGGGAAACGTGGCGGGCGTTTCCATCGGCAGCCGGAATTGCTCGAGGCACTCGTATTTTGCCTGCCATTGCATTCCACCATCGCTCCGTATTCGCTTCATTTCACTATCACCGGCCCTCAAATATCTCGCTGTTATGAGCTGATAAAAACCTCTCAACACAACACTTAATATCTGTCTACAATCAAAAAACTAATTGAAGGGACAGAAAATTTTACGAAAAATTTATTACTGATTTTTTTAAAATAACTTGCGAAGAATAGCGTGCAAAAACATTAGTGCTGTGGAAACGCCCTTAAAAGCCACTAAAGAAAGAACACGCCAATGTCATGAAGTAGCCAAATTTCGCTGTGGACATAATTCATTTGGGTCTCTTTCACCGTGAGTGCTTTCTGATCAGGGCAAGCGTGCAAACATATCCACTATTTTACTCACTTCCCATTTCTGTGTCGCATGTAGAATTCGTGACGGACGATAGCGCTTGTCGTCGGGTTTTCTCAAGGATATCCCGTCCCCCCTCTCCGACATTCCTCCGCTGCTCCATACTCACCTCACTTCTCCCCCATCGGCTCTCAAGGCCTCGATGTTAAGAGCCGAGCAAATCTCTCGACTCGACTCGACACGACAAATCCCGGGAACTTCAGTTTCCAACGATGAATTTTGAAGCGGAGTGAAGTCGATGCCATCTGATATTGAAGGTGAGATGTGTGGCTGTGGGTCATCTGACTCTCCGTGTAGTGACTAGGGCTATTCGAAATATTGATATATCGATAATTATCAATATGAAAAATAATTTACCGAACGATATGTAACTTGAAAAATATCGGTATATCGATGTTTCGATATTATAGAAGTTTGCGGTGTTCTCAAAGGATTCGGTATCATCGATTATTTCGATATTATAAATTTTTAAGGTACTATCGATTGTTTCGGTGTTATCGATTATTTCGACACTATCGAATATTTCGGCACTATAGATTGTTTCGATATTATCAGTGATTTCTTTATTATCGATAATTTCAGTATACCGAAAATACCGAGTAACTGTTTGGAAAAATATCGATATGAAATCTTTATGATATCGAACAGCCCTAGTTGTGACTCGAGGGTAAGAGAGGCATGAAAGCAGGACAAAGCAGTAAAAGAGATAGAGATATGTGTTGTACGTGAAGTCTGGCCAGAGGAGCCTCGTTATCCCCGCAGGGCCACGAAGCTGCGTGCCGACTTGCAAATTAGGTTTCCCACGTGGCCCCCAGAAGGGGCAAGGAAGGGGAGTTTGGGGGGGGGGGGTTGGTTTGCGAGCCTGCGAGGCGACGCACCCCCGTACACCCCCTCCATCGTGCGTGACCCCGCAATCCCCTCGGGGGGCCTTGCGGGGCCCGACGCCGCAGCTGTACCCGACGCTGCTTCCACCAGACCCTCGGACCTGGTCTTGCCGCGGGGGTCCTCCAGTCCGCATGCAACACGACACTCGTTGGCTGAGACTGCACCACGCCAGCGCAATCTGACGGCGGCCAAGCGAGATTTGCTTCACTGAAAATACTACCGTCCATTCACCACTAATTCCAACTTTTCTTGTGCCCTGCTAAAGTTCTAACTTCCAGAATATTCCTCCGCCTCGTGCAGGCAAAGCTCAACCGAGTCTAGAAAATTATACTACTACTACAACGCACCGCATTCGTGCGAACTCAGTTCAATAATGTTCTGCACGATTACTTCTTACTAGGAATTACCAGTGCACCTACATTCTCACTTGTATTACTTATATTAATTCTAAATTAGATATTAAAATCTGTAAATACATTTTAATAAAATTCCCAACTGAAAAAAATTGGGTTTGGCTGTGTTGGGGACACGGCCGTTTGTTTTGCGTGAATACGTCTACGATGACGCGCTCGGACGCCTTGACGTAATTTTTTTACGTTCCCGGCACCGCTTCACTCGATCATATGGGGTTTTATGGGTATCACTGGATTAATATTGATATGATATTTCCAACCGTATACCATTTCTGTATTTCGACTTGGCTTTTTGACGAGTATAGGCCGAAATTGTGTTTAGTTATCTTAACTTTTTATATTAAACGCATACAAATTCACCATAACCCCATCACACAAATGTTTTTATACGCGCAATCGGTCGATCTTGACAATAGCTGTCGATTGAAACTCAAACGAGCGTCGTAGATTCTCCTAGTGAGAAATTATACTACGCTGAAATTATGAGACGCGGCGAGACGAACTCAAAATTGCGCCCTCCCCCCCCCCCCCCCCTTCTCACCCCCCACGCGATTCTTCGCAGTCCTCACTCAACGTAATATATTCTTTGATCCTTTGACAATCGAGTGGTGCAATAGCATTTTGTATGTACACGATAGGTTTGGAGCTGCAATGCCAAGCTGTATTCCCCTATTTTGTTATCATCGGATTTTCTGGATTGCCTCCCTCTATGATCGCAAATTTAAGGACGTATTCACGTCAAAATAGGTACTTTAATTTTAGACAGGTATAATAAGCTTTTGATACAGTGCATATTTAGGTAACAACCAAACATTCCATGCATTGGCTGGTTTTTCAAAGGCTTGACTAATGAAGTGTGAAGAAATCGCAAATAGACTATGCAGGTTATTTCCGTGCCAGAATTTCAGTTTTCGTTAGCAAAATAAGATATTGTTTTTACACTACCGTAACATAAATAAATATTAAGCCGTTTATCACAGGATATGGGAATGTTATTCCTATTCACAGAAGACAGTCCTAATCGCGAGGCCGTACTCGAGATTATAAAACAAAAAGTTGTCTTAAGAGACCCTCCAGGAGCACTAATGTGGGCCACAATTCTTGTATATCATAGCGGTGACGAATAGCATCATGCAGAATGCACTTTTATGTACATTCGACCCCTGGTGACACGGGTTGGGCATTGTAAGTAATAAACATACTTTATGTATATCACCCGACTCAAAATTTTAACGTAAAAGGCTGCAATAAAATATATTTATATTGACTATTATTCCATATGAGAGGGCTTCAAAAAGTGCTCACTTTACCGTGAACAGCCCATACATTTAAGGATGACTCACGCTGTTGTTTTAGTGTGACAGCCTTAGGCGAACGGTTCTTGAGAAAAAGTGCAATGTATGAAAGGATGCCATGTATAGCCTGCCAGGTATGCAACCTTTCATGTCAGCCTGGTGCGGTTGCAAACCGCATTTTCGTAATAAAGATGGGCGAATTTTAGCACACGCCAAATGTTCAGAGGTGGCCGATACCAGACCAGGCCACCCCTGTTCGCAAATTTCTTATTTCATCTCGCTTAGTATCCGACATTTTAAGTGAGTGAAAAAATTTGGGCGTCTCTTAATAGCGAGGTCTTGAGAGCCGATGAATGTGATTGAAGTGAATATGGAGCAGAGGCGGAATGATGGGGCGGGGGAAGCGGGAGATATCCGAGAAGACCCGCCGACCAATGGCATCGTCCAGCACGATTCCCACTTGCGAAAATCCGGTGACGCGGCATGGGATTGGGCCCTGTTCGCCTTGGTGGGAGGCGAGCCAGCTAATCGCTCAGCCACCGTGCCCCCCCCCCCTCCCTCGAGATTTTGAAAAAGACTAATTAAATAACCTATTTTTAAGGGCATAATATGTTTTAATAATCACGTTATGTCATATGTCGCAATAAATTTCTACCTCATCTTCTATAAAGAATTATTCTCTAAACTTGTTCCTGTAGTTAGGATAAACCTATGTAACTACCAAATATTACTTTATAAATAATATATACAGTTACTAAGGCAATACCCACCGCTGTGTTAATTCAAAGACATAAGAGCAATTTTTTTTTTTTTTTTTTAAAGAGAACTCGAATTCTTTACACTACATGAAGCAACATATCTGAGTCGGCAAGCAGAATCGATTTAAATAGTCACTGTCGAACTATTATTTCGGCTACCAACACCTGACTATTTTACTTTTACATTTGTTTACATCTTCATTATACTCATTATACCACAATAAAATCTACTTGAATATTCAGTAGGCGTTTTAATTATTGCTTCGTCACTTTTACTTTAAAACTATTTCAATTTCTCCTGCACAGGAAATTAATACCGAGTTACTTTTCATGTACATCGTTTTAGTGGTCATAGATCGGTTTTCATTGAAAAGAAACTTTAACATACACAGGTAAAGAAATTACACACAGAATTGCATTTATCGTAGTGCGATTACCACATTAATTGCGTTCGGAAATGTGTTTGAATTTTTCGCGCCCAAAAATTACCGATCTTAAAACACATTGGAAATGAGGCCGACGACATTGCAGCTGCAAAAAGAATCCGAAGCTAAAAGACTTTCAGAACCAACTGTTTGAAACGACATTTTTTATGCGACCTCATAAACGTCAGAAACTTCCTGAAAAAATTCCCAAAAGAAAAATAGACTTAAACAATACGAGCACATCAAAAACTTTCATTGTGCCATGTTATTTGTGCACACTTAAAACTGCCAGATAAAAAAAAAAATCACAAACTTTATGAGGAGACTTGCCTGAATGTGTATTTTTGTATTTTTTGTCCCCTTGATGATACGAGTGGGGATGCCTTTTCCCTTGTTTTAGTGGATTTTCTCAGACGGGGGTTCTAAAATCCACGTGTGGTCATCTAGATGCGCGTTGAAATCAACAGAGATACACTCTAAATCTGAATCAGTGAAAATTTCACTGTTTCAATCAGTCAAGACGTGTATCTGGCTGATACAACAGTCACTTCAGTGAATTTAACTGATGAACCAGTGAAAAAATGCCATAGGTCCATCACTGATTGATTCAGTGACATTCCCCGCTGATAAGTCAGTCATTTTTCCCCCACTGTTTTCTCAGTGGTTTATTTTCTGACTGATGGACCAGTGAAACATCTGAGCAACTTGCTCCGTCTCTAATTAATTTTGACTGATGTATCAGTGAAACTGCGTGTGAAAATGGCCGTCGAACATCGTTCAAAAATTGCCGTTAAACAACGCATATCAAGTGAAGCAACAACGAATAAACCAATACAACTAATACAAAATAATTTCTAAAATGTGCTACGTCTTCCAAAATGCCATGTTACGGGGTAATATGAACATACGAAGAGAGTGCACTCGTACATATTGTTCGTTTCAACATTCCTAACGGTCCCAATAAAAACCAAACACGAGAAGTATGAGCATACAACTTAAAACTACACGATTTCGCAACGGAATCATAACACATGCATATTCCTTCGATAGTTTCAACTTGGTGTGACAGCCCTAGCTCAGGGGTAGGGCGGCCGACCTGTAGTTAGAGGGTCGCGGGTTCGCGCCTTGGTGCCTCCGATGCGACAGATTTTCAGTTCACTTGTCGTAGAGGGAATTTATCAACAAGTCGGTCTCACTTGAGCTCTACACCAACAACGGCAAAAAAAAAATGGTAAAGCAGCGGCCTAGTGTAGAAGGGTGCGCGAGTTCAACCTTGCCACCAGCGATTTTTTTTTTTTACTTCTTTAAATTATTGTAAATTGCACAATGTTAATAGTAGACTATAGTTAATATGTTTATTTCGTGTTATTATTTGCCTACATTCAATAAGAGCAATATTTAATTCACCACTGCAATCGGCCATCACTTATTCAACCAGCGAAATTGTTTTGCCTCACTAATTCAATCAGTGAATTTTTTTTTTTTCCATTGGATTTCCACTGAATCTAAGTGGAGCCATTTTCACTCATTAGAGTAGTTTAATTTCACTGCGAATCAGTGGTTTCCCACTGATTCGAATTAAGAGTGTATATAATTCGCGTTATTGGCAAAGTTATCGCTCGTACAGTAGTTGGACGCAAGGCAATTATCATGTCTTTGGTAGTCCGATAGGTTGTAATAATCATATAGCATAGACTGAGCTTCCCTTATGTGTCTTACGTGTTCGAGTATCTAATAGCCTCGAGAAAGGATTGTCTTGCATACTAATATGTAATAATGGGCACGTAACAGCAGTGGGTCTAACGCCAAAGTGGTGTATAGATCATACTACCCGCCTCACACCTAGGCAAACCAGCTTCGATTCTCGGCGGGGTCGCTTTCGGATTTCAGCATGTGGGAATCGTGCCGAACGATGTCGCTGGTCGGTGGCTTTTCTCGGGGATCTCTCGTTTCCCCCCGAACTTGCGTTCCGGTGCTGCTCTATTCTCAACTCCACCCTCATCGGCTCTCAAGACCTCGATGTTGCAGCCCAAATATCTGTCATATTCCACTACACTCAAAGCCGGGCTTTAGGAACACGGTGTTAAATGTATCTTAAATAGGTATTCTTCAGGAAAATAGTACCAGGAAATACGGCCAAATTCGTTAACTCCAGGTAGGGTAAAATGAATCTTGCCTGCGAAAGTATGGTGATCATGAAAGTATCACAAGAACACTAGTAGTATCGTTGAATCATTCATTTTAACGGCTAGTTACTTTGGCTGAATGTTTGAAACATTGTGCTACGCATATGATACATAAAGAATGGAAATTGCTCTCTTGTCGGTTTTTAGAAAAAGTGGCATGCTGGCCACAACGGAAAAAATTCTTGAAATATTAAGTGCTATTTGTGTCTTTAATTTGAAATGTATAAAAACCGATATTTTGTCATTCGTAGTGTAGGGTCCTATGGCTAGGATTAAACTGGACAAATTTACCAAAATGTGACAATCCTTTATCAAACTCGTGATGTGCTTTGTCTGTATTGACGTCACTAAAAACTATTTTGAAGATGCTAATGTAACGAACACTGATATTTACATTTTAATTGAAGTAAACTTCAAGTGAATATGAATTAATTGTAAGTTTATAATATTAACGTAATATTTGGGATGCTATGGTTGTGTTGCTGAAGAGCGATTATGATACACGTAACCTCTACACTTTCAGTCGTAAATTCTTGTTCAGAATTTCTTTTAAGCAGATAACTGAATCATTCTGTACCGAAGCTACGTCAAGCAGCATCGTCAGCGATATAGCGTGACGGCAGTGACTAAGAACAGCTGTGTTATGACAACTGCAGTTCTGACGTGCGCTTGTAATCGCGAGTAGTAACCTGTTGTAATACTTAGTCCCACTCGACGTGAAAACATGGGCCATTCGAACGTAACATTTAGTTGCCAACAGAATGAGTGAGGAAATTTTTATGCTCCTAGCCTGTTGCAAGTACGGCACGTGTACCCCTTAGGGGCGGATCAAGGGGGTGGGTACAGGGGCATGAATCCCACCCCCTGAAACCTCGTATTGTCACGTAGCCAGCCTGCGAATGGTTTTAAACTAGAATGAAATATTTAATATTGTTTCTCTCAAAAATATGAGCGAGTACTCTCCCACCATGCCATACGACTCTGCACCTCCACACCAAAAATGTAGACCCGATCGTTCTTTAAATTCTTAATAAACCATCGACCTCGAACGTAGGAGGGTGGTATATTTTTTTTTGGTGTTTAAGGGTGGAAAGTCCTGGCTCGCAGGGGGTGCCAGGTCAGGCTCGCTTTCTCACTCTCTCTCTCTCTCGCCGCAACCCGGGGGGGGGGGGACCCGTTGCTAATCGGGTTTGGCAAAGCCATCGCACCAGGGGACGCGAATTCGCTAGCAGAATTTGCGTGCTACCTAGGGATGGGGGGGGGGGGGAGGGCTGGAGCGGGGTTTGAGTGGTCAGTGCAACAGGGGGAGAGGGAAAGGGGTTATAATAGGGGGTTCGGCTATGTGGCGGAAGGAAGTTTTACAACGCCTCCGGCTTGGCGCAAACTGTGAAAACACCGTCGGTCCTGTGCGCGCCAACGCCCCTTTTGTAGAGCAATCCTCTCGGCAACTTCAGGTGGCCGTTAACAATCCAGTAATGCGATTGCGAACCCCCGCCACACCTCCAGCCAACCCCTTTTCGACTGCCCCCCCCCCCCCCTTCCCGGCTCTCGCCGCGTGTTGCCGAATTAGTTAGGCGCGTCCAGGTAAGTTAGTTGTTTATGCTGGGACACCGCGCTTGTAATTTCTGAGTTCGTCCCGCGCAGCAGGCGAATTTCACCCAGGCGGATTTCGACCCCTGAATGCCTGAGTGGCGGCACGTGTCAAAACAGCTAGGCTGTCCTCTTGACAACCGCGACAACAATATAGTGCTGTTCACAACTCTCAATACATTATGTTGACACTAATCCCCGAGAGCATTAACCTCGTCACTTTCTAGCCGGAACGTCTGCCTTGGTAGAACAACAATTTAATGAACAAGCATCGCCCCCTCGCAAATAAAATTACTGTTCAAGTGTAGCAAAAATTGCGCACCGAGCCAGAGTCCCAGCGCCAGCACGGGAGTGAATCCCCAAAAAAGTGATTCAAGCTTAGAGTTTCCCAGAAATGATTTACAAGCGTAGTAATTTCGTGTTCTATGTAATTAGTAGAGTTGAATTGTACCACTTTCCGAGAAAGAAATTAATTTATCTGAAAAGCCCCTATTATGAACACCCCTTTTATTTCGGTACGGTGCCCCACTGTGCCGACATCTCACCAATAGTATAATGATGTACTTAGAACGTTTTTTTTTTCTCGATCGCGAGGGGGTCCGTACTTTCCTACTTGGGTGTAAAATCCGCTTGGAGGTAAAATACACCGGCAGGTCGACTTACTTCGCACTGCGGTGACGAGCGAGTCGGTCTTGCACGGACGTGAAGGAAAACTGGCTTCTAGACGAGATGCCCTTTACGTTAAGAGTCATGTCATTTCACATGGATATGAAAGTTGGATGACATAACTGTTTCTATTAACTTTATAAGTTACAAAAAAATACTTTAGCAACCAGTTAGTTACAAATCTTAAAATATGCTCAATTCAGTAAAAGAGGAAATGTAAAACTTGCATGCAAGATTACTATATATATATATATATATATATATATATAATATTTATTGGAATATCATTTATATATGATATAAATTTGATATATATCATTTATATCATTTATTGGCATATCATTTATTGGCAGGCAGCGTAAATTGCCGTCTATTGAGTGGTTTTATCTCCCAACTTTAATCACAAAATACTGAAAAAAGAAATCCCTAAATTTCAGAATATAATTTACGAGAAGAAAAATTGAACTTTGTCAGCACGGGCAATAGAACCAACACCTGCTGTAGCAATAGCCGACATCCTTAACCACGAAACCATCTTGACTTACGAGCTCAGCACTTATTTTTAAAGTAAATAAATCTGCACGTGCCTACAAAATATTAATGAAGATATATTGGTAATAAGAATAGGTAAATGTATTTCATTTTAAGAGATCTGTTGTTAAGAGATTTGCACAGCGGGACTATCGCTTCACAATACACCACCATAATGTTTCTGAGATCATAGCATTAGTTTATTTAAATAACGGAGAATTTTAATACTATGTAACAAATACGAATAATACTAAAGCAAACAAATAAAAATTATTTGATATCACATATCAGAGCTTCTGCTGTACGTTCTTGCCAATACCTAGTCATTTTATTTCGTAAACAAGTTACAGAAACCACATATAAGGTGCCATTTTGTAGAGCAGAACGTAATATGAAACCAATATTAGCTTTCAGTTTATCAACTAAGTTGGTTTTGAGCTGTGCTTTGTTTAGTGACCGAGTGTTACTCGTTTTGTTTTTTTTTATCTTCATAGCCACATGTGAATACGTAAATTACGTTAGGCGAGTCGGCTTAGATGCATATTGTAAATTAAAATTAAATATTTCCCCTCGGAGCCTCTCAGAATACATCAGCGTAACTGGCCAAGTACAAAAAAAAAAAGACATATCTCGTATTGAAATAAAATTTAAATGTATCTGCTAATGCCAGAAATCTAACGCCCGAGGCTAGTCCTAGTACTTTATTTTCTCGATGACCCGTGGCAGTGGACACTCGGGAGCGAGCTTGCAACCAGAACTTCATTTTCTCGATGACCCGTGGCAGTGGACACTCGGGGCGAGCTTGCAACCAGACTTTATTTTCTCGATGACCCGTGGCAGTGGACACTCGGGAGCGAGCTTGCAACCAGAACTTTATTTTCTCGATGACCCGAGGCAGTGGACACTCGGGAGCGAGCTTGCAACCAGAACTTTATTTTCTCGATGACCCGTGGCAGTGGACACTCGGGAGCGAGCTTGCAACCAGGACTTTATTTTCTCGATGACCCGTGGCAGTGGACACTCGGGAGCGAGCTTGCAACCAGAACTTCATTTCTCGATGACCCGTGGCAGTGGACACTCGGGGCGAGCTTGCAACCAGAACTTTATTTTCTCGATGACCCGTGGCAGTGGACACTCGGGAGCGAGCTTGCAACCAGGACTTTATTTTCTCGATGACCCGTGGCAGTGGACACTCGGGGGCGAGCTTGCAACCAGAACTTTATTTTCTCGATGACCCGGGCAGTGGACACTCGGGAGCGAGCTTGCAACCAGACTTTATTTTCTCGATGACCCGTGAGCAGTGGACACTCGGGAGCGAGCTTGCAACCAGAACTTCATTTTCTCGATGACCCGTGGCAGTGGACACTCGGGAGCGAGCTTGCAACCAGGACTTTATTTCTCGATGACCCGTGGCAGTGGACACTCGGGAGCGAGCTTGCAACCAGAACTTCATTTTCTCGATGACCCGTGGCAGTGGACACTCGGGAGCGAGCTTGCAACCAGAACTTCATTTTCTCGATGACCCGTGGCAGTGGACACTCGGGGCGAGCTTGCAACCAGGACTTTATTTTCTCGATGACCCGTGGCAGTGGACACTCGGGAGCGAGCTTGCAACCAGAACTTCATTTTCTCGATGACCCGAGGCAGTGGACACTCGGGAGCGAGCTTGCAACCAGAACTTTATTTTCTCGATGACCCGTGGCAGTGGACACTCGGGAGCGAGCTTGCAACCAGGACTTTATTTTCTCGATGACCCGTGGCAGTGGACACTCGGGAGCGAGCTTGCAACCAGAACTTCATTTTCTCGATGACCCGTGGCAGTGGACACTCGGGAGCGAGCTTGCAACCAGAACTTCATTTTCTCGATGACCCGTGGCAGTGGACACTCGGGGGCGAGCTTGCAACCAGAACTTTATTTTCTCGATGACCCGTGGCAGTGGACACTCGGGAGCGAGCTTGCAACCAGGACTTTATTTTCTCGATGACCCGTGGCAGTGGACACTCGGGAGCGAGCTTGCAACCAGAACTTCATTTTCTCGATGACCCGTGGCAGTGGACACTCGGGAGCGAGCTTGCAACCAGGACTTTATTTTCTCGATGACCCGTGGCAGTGGACACTCGGGAGCGAGCTTGCAACCAGAACTTCATTTTCTCGATGACCCGTGGCAGTGGACACTCGGGAGCGAGCTTGCAACCAGAACTTTATTTTCTCGATGACCCGTGGTAGTGGACACTCGGGAGCGAGCTTGCAACCAGAACTTGCGACGCTGTTCGAAGACATCACGGGCACAGCCCTTGTAGTTCCGTTGTGTCATGCAGAGCGCAGCAGTAAACAGAGCTGTCTTTACGGCGAACGATATGAAAGCCGCAACTATATCGTTTATGGTGTACTGTTTGATTGCACATCTTAGTGTTCGTTAATGGCCACGCGAATAATTTGTCAGCTGTTATGTTTTCTGGAAACATGATAGAATGCCACAACGAGGTCAATTTCTAACTTGACAAAAATTAACATGCGAAAAAACTCATTTGAATAATGTAGTCTTTGCAGATTGAAAGCTGCCACATACAGTGACTATTAAAATTATTTATGTGACTGTTACAACTTCCTATAAGTAAATCGTTTGAGTCTTGGCATAGTTTATCTCATATGAACCTATGACATTTTTTTCGCAAATGAATAAACAGCGGTGTTGTTTATACAGCTTTTTATAAACAAACTATAAAACATATATTTTTTTTCAATATTCAAAAATTGTATTGTTTATAATTTTTAAAATTATTTTTGGAAGAAATACTTTGACCTTACCTGTAATATTATAAACATAAATTAGCATGACTAGACGTTGGCACATATCCAACAATGAGGTATTGAGAGCCGATTTAAGAGTTCTTTGTAGCTAGGAAACATTGACAGTTAATGAATAATACTGTCAAGTTTTATTATGGTTATTTGAGTTGCTCTAAGTGTTTCACGTTATTCAAACTTGCAATACATTTCTTCTTGCACGCAGCTACGCTTTACATCACCCATAGTTTTTGCACAAACAGCTAAATGCGGTTTTTTCGTTGTTGAGTGTCCGCCATTTTGCTGAAGCTCGTGGAAACTATTACAAACATTTCTTAAGGTATATTACAAACATGGTTCTTGTATTTTTATAAACGCGTAGTTTTACAAAATAAATTTTTGTACTGTTACAAGCATCTGTAAAATTACAAAGAATTTCTCAGTAAAAATTGCATTTTTTTTCAGTGTACGTTTGTTGTACTCTCTGTACTCTACCAAACGTGGCAGAAAGAAGTCCAAGGAAGGTCTGGCGAGTGTGGAGGCCAAGTGCACAAAATCTTTGGTCGCTGAAAATAAATGCTTTGATCGCAATATATCGCACGTAACTGAACATATTATTTGGTTGAAAAATTGTAACGATATGTTAGCTTGCACTAAATATTAAATTAACATACTGAAAAAAATCAAATATTTGTTTGGCACAAACAAAATTGTTTTAAATAAATTGTTTGCCTTTATGAACAAATTTCATTTATTTGGTGGAATGGAGACTTCATTGTACCAATAAAATATCGTTTAGTTGAAACAAACGGCACGCAAACAAATATGATTTTTTAAATACTGAAATAATTATTGCAATTCACCGTCCGAGGAACCGACTATTTACAAATCGTCACCTTTTCGATGGCAAAATATGAAGAAATGCTCCCTGGTTTTATTTTATTTAATTTTTTTTACCTTTTTCAGAAGTAAGTTAACGATCTGTATAAAAGTCCGGCAGGTCGAGGTATCTTTCTATTGGTTATTCACGGTAAACTGAGCATTTTTGAATGCCCTGCATAAGATATATTTGTATGGGCGTTGCGTATTATTCCACCATACGTACAATAAACGCTGCCTTGGGTCTCGTTACTTTATCCATGCGTTGGTCAATTGGAACTGGCAAATTATTAGAAAAGCATACATTAAAAAAAAAAATTAGGCAATTCTTACACTTAAACATACATTCAAATACAATAAAGCAAAAACAAATTAATCTCGGCGAAGACGAATGTTTGTTTAAATTCAATGTTAGAACATAAAACTATTTTCCATCCATCGTTACCAATTTTCCTGGGCGCATACCAGTCTGTGTTGGGAGCAGTGACATTTTTCTAAGGTTGGTTTCTGAAGCGCATACTTTAGCGTGAACAACCTTTAACTCGGTGCTCGCTCGCCATTTTAGACCTACTTTGTGTAGTTTTCGGAAATGGTTACAGATACTGCAGTCACATGTTTCCACCCCGAGTCACGTCCAACGCAATTTGTAACAGTTTATTTTGTTTAACATTTGTCCGGGATGGCTTTGTGTTTTGATGTCACCACAGATTCGTGTGTACGCAAGAGACGACAGCTTAACATGAAAACTAGTTTAATAAAAATGTGGGATGTTCTAATTTGTGGTCGCTGAATTTTTTTTCATGCTGCTAGACATTGAAAATTTACCCTACGTTTAAAGACTCTTCAGATCAAATAGGTGCAAGGACACGCTATATGACGATCGAATGAATCATGCGAGCATAATCCATTCACGGTTACTTTCAATTTTTTCTAAAGCCCTACAGAGTTCTACTTTCAGGATATTCTTCCGTCTCGTGCAAACAAAGCTTCACTACGTTCAGGAAATTATGACCAGAAAGGACAACGCACCGTATTCATACGCACTCACTTTAACGATATATTGAATAAGAACTATTTCTTACTATGTATTAACAACACGCCTCTTTTTTTCTGTTTTATTCATATAGACTGAAACTGCAATAAAATATTTATTAGGGTTCATGTCTTTTGGGAGGGCCTTAAAAAGTGCTCACTTTATCGTGAACAGCCTTTAGTCGCAAGTAGTCGCAGGTATGTCACAATATATGGGTAAGTAGTTTTATAACTATATAATACCTGAGCGAAGCGATGCCGGGTTGCTAGTATATAAATAAAATACTATATGGAAGACTTTAATTTTAACCACATATTATTACTTTTACGTTAACAGAAGCATAAAACGCTTGTGATCAACACATTTAGGAAACATGCAAGCACATCATGCATGGGGTGATATTTGAAAGGTTAGATTCAAAAAGCGCGAAAAAAAAAAAAAAACTGCGAAAATTATATATTTCTAAATTGTTCAGTATACCCGAACTGCCTGTTTGTGTTTGTTTGCTTTGTTCCAGATAAATATTTTGTTTCTATATGAACAGCAAAGCTTCACATCATCGCAGCAGAACGTAGCAAAAAAAAAAAAAAAATGTAGCACGTATATATCACATAGACGCTTCAACCCCTCGGGATGGATGCGTGAAAACCGTTTCGGTTGACTTTGGCTACAATAATAACCACATGTTGTTGTTCCCCCTCCCCCCACTCGACTGGGTTCTACCCAGGGCCATCCACCTCAGTTTCTAGTACCCAGCCAATGTTTGAACGGATATTGCGAGAGCTGTTGCGAAGATAGCTCTCTCGGAATGTGTTTCTTCTAGACCTACCATCACCCCCCATCTCACCCTTCTTCAACCCCGCCGGCTGACACTTCGCCGCACACAATCGAGAGCATATATCCGAACGCAGAAGATCGATTACCCCATCCCTCCCTTCATTTTTACTGGATATCAATCGCAAAGTCGCGTGCCCGCAGCCATATTCCAGAGCTTGAGTATACTGTGAAACAAACACGTAAAAAAACTTACAGAAAAAAATGAGTATAACATTTTTATTATTTGAAATGTTATAGTAGGATGGATCAGGTTAGGTTAGCTTAGAACAGCTTAAATTTCTTCTAAAACTCCACTCGAAAAAAAAAGCATTTTTTTTTTTATATTCTCTTAAAAACTAAAAACATTTGAGTAAAAAAAATAGTTTTCAGATTAAATAAGAAACCACACTGTTACAGATATTAGAATATTTGTTAACACGTTATCCATTCGAAATTATATTTATGGCATTTAATACTTTTACAATACATTTATTATTTGTACTATAATACTACCCCTCTTATTGTCGCCCTTGATGTAAACAAACCCGAGATGTCCTTCGCTACGGACAAAATTAGCACTTTTGAAAGCTCTGCTTATGGATCTACTTGTATTCGATGGACATGGACTGCCGTGATTGTTTTTTGTTTTTAATAATTATTCTGTGTGTAACCAAAGTGGGAATATATGTTGTCACTTTTATGAGTTGGTTTGTTGAATTTTATTTATTAATACCGAAGCAGCTATTCTCATGAAGAATAAGTCTGCCCGTTCTATTATAACATCAAGAATTACGGTTAAAAGCTGCTACGCATATTAAACACAAGATGTCGTCTCAGAAAACTTGTAAGTGATCTACATTTCTTTGGTGGCTAGTTTCGGTAAAGCGTATTCACCATTCTAGTTGCCACAAAATTCCGTAAATACGTAATCACTTACAAGATTGGTTCCAAATCTATCATTCCTACTCTGGCATTATCATTGACGAATCTAAAGCTAGTCGTGCAGCAAAATTACAAATTTATCAAGTACACTTATCAATACTCGTTTCATCTACGGGCTCTTTGTGAGGTGTTACTGTCACACAGACGACTTGGTTATCAGTATAGCTTACTAATATTTTAAGTTGCTTGCCTATAAGGGCGCGATGTCCAAGTTGGATTAAATTATTGTTTATTTTATGTGAGTCTTATACCATACTTGACTATAATTTTTTTCCAGTATTTTTGTCACATGCCAGATGCTTCGCATCTGATATCTTCTGGCCAAGTGCTTCGTGGAGTCGCGGCATTCATGTATGAACTGTTAAACTACACACTGCTGTCTGTGTTCGAACACGCACATCACACAGATGAAATGCAGTATCGTGACGATCTTCATTATGCGCATTGGCGGCACTCGCAGCAGACACGCCAGACATTTCAGCTGCAAGTATACGTATACGCTATTCACGGTAAAATGAGCACTTTTGAAAGCCCTGCTTCAGTCCTCCTTGTACGCACGTTGTGTATTCTTCCACCTAATGTAAAACGAGCATTGCCATGGGCCTCATCACCTTGTCCATAAGTCGGCCAAGTGAAACTGTCAAATTTATATGAGTAAATTATTTACAAATCTGGTCAGTTTTACACTCCGATGCATTAAGTAAAGAGAGAGCGAAATAAATGTAAGTTATCACAAATGGTAACCCAGCATTTTATTAGACGTTAACATATGGAACTACTTTCCTTCCATCGTTACCAACTTTACGGGGGGCATGTCACTCAATGCGCCCGTTAAAATATGTGCAGGTACTTCGGAGCAGTTACTTTTTTCTAAGGGTTTACTTGAAAAGTGCTCACTTTATCGTGAACAGCTTTTACCTATACCTACCTGTTTTACAGGCAACATGGTATGCTGCTGGGTAAAGTTTATTGTGAATATTTGAAACAATCCTCTTTCCACCACTTTAAAACGGTCGTTCGCGAACATGCTGTAAGACATCAATACATGACTCAATCCCCTCAACCGACGCACCGTTTTATAGCTCCCGCCATAGCTGGTGCTAGAAAAGTGTTGCAAAGTGTTCGAAATTCACGTATTTTCCTACGAAAGTATTAGGTTGGAGAAAGCAATGTTTGCGGACTCTGCACTGACTATACAACGCGACGAACTCGTCAAAAAGTAGTACGGACACCATAAAAATCGTCAGAAAAGTTCCATTTATGTTGCATATGAAATAATAATGTATATATTTAGCAACTTTATAAAATATTTCATTAAAAAAAACCTTCTTAAATATAATCTATCAAAATATCTGTATTTTTAACAAAATTGAAGCGCATTTCCGTTCTGGATGCTTCGGAAAGCAAAACCTGCAAACAAAATGTTCTTTAAGAACGATCGTGATAATATTTACTCCTATCATGTGTAGTAAAAGCATAGTAATATATCATATCAATTTTATAATTTACTTTTTTACATCAATTTCAAACATAAATATTTGTGACAAACGTACGCACATACAAATAATTATAAAAACTAATTTCCCTCATTATTATGACAATTTTTTTACACGCAATCGTGGTAAATATTATGACTATATTCCATGATGAAGATTTTCTTGCAAATTTTGCTTTCTGTATCATACAGAATGGAAATGCGCTTAAATTTGGTTAAAAATACAGACGTTTTAATCGGTTATTATTTTATATTTAAAAAGTGTATTTTAGTAAAAATATTTAATAATGTTGCAAAAAATTAATATTCTTTTATATACAGCATAAATCGCACTTTTCTGACAATTTTTATGGTGTCTGTATAGTTTTTTTTTACGAGTTCGTCGCGTTGTATAGTCGAGTGCAGAGCTCCATAGGCTGCTGCTTTATTTCAACCTTAAACATGCGTCCAACCTGCTGATTTGCCGGAAGAACACACAATTAAAATGAGAGCTGTTGAGTGTTTTCAAGACGTTGGGAACATTAGAAACACCATTTTCGAGCGCTCCGAAATGGCTGGAAGTGGCTTATTCCAAGGCGTCGGTTCTCAAAATATACGCGTCAGGTACATACAAAACTACTCAAGGGTCCTGATTTGATCCTTCCTACAGACTCGCCGCCAATATTATAATAGGGTCGCCACTGAGCACTTTTGAAAGCACCTGCTTAATTTATTTTTCCAGCTCGGTTCGTATAATAAAACTACAGGAAGTAATTACCGCCATCGTGCAACAAATGAATTTTTTAGGAAATCGAAACGTAAGTATATTAAGTTATATAATGCCAATAAAACATTTCAGTTAGGCTACTACTAGTTTAAACATTAAACATTCAGTAAAGGCTATTCGCGGTAAATGAGCACTTTTAAAACCCTGCTTACGATCTACTTGTATGTACATTGGTATTCTTCCGCCTTATGTAAAATTAACATTGTTATGTGCCTCACCACTTTATTTATTCGTGGGTCGAGTAAAACTATGAGATTATTATGAAAGTAAATATTTTACAAATGGGCTAATTTTTACACTTCGATGCATTAAATAAACCAAGAAAGTGAAATAATGATTTAGGTTTTCACAAGGTACGTAACACTTTTTAACCGACGCTACGATTGCTGGATAGTAGTTCCATATTTCAACGTCGAGTAGAAAGTGTTAGATAACCATTTGTGATAACTTAAAATTATTCCTTTAGCTTTGTTTTTCTTTTATGCATCGAAGTGTAAAAAATACGAAAATTTGATAAGTATTTACTTTCTTAATAATTCCAGTTTTACTTGACCGACGTATGAATAAAGCGATGGGGCCCATGGCAATGTTAATTTTACATAAGGCGGAGGAATACACAACATGCGTATAAGTAGTACATAAGCAGGGCTTTCAAAAGTGATAATTTAACGTGAACAGCCTATAAGTATGGAGCAGCGACTAAATGCGAGGGAGGGAAAACTGGAGATCCCCGAGAAAACCGCCAACCAGCGGTATCTTTCGGCACGGTTCTCACTTTAACGAAAATCTGGAAGAGATCCCACCTGGAATCGAACCCTGGCTTGCCGTGGTGAGAGGCGGCCAACTACGTGTACCTCCGTGCGTGTCATGATCTCCTGGCAGCTACAGTCGGTTGAACGGCACGACACATACGAGCGTGAGGACCAGTGTATGACGATCCTGGATGTTTGATGTTCTCCTGGTAGCAGAAGTCGAGTTTAAGGCCCTTCCTTAAAACAATTGAAAACTTTTAAATATTTTTTGACTTTATTTATTCACCATTTTACTTTACGTTTTGGCTTTCCGACATTTTCTATGGAGCTTGCACAATGGAACTGTCGCGGAGGTAGTGAGTCAAGCACTTTTGACTTTACGATTTCGAAAAGTTGAAATTTAAAGTCAAATTCCAGCAGCCATTTTGCCGAAAATTAACAGAGATTATGTGTAAAGTGCGTTAGTTTATTTTAGTGCGATTTTAATCTCGGTATATTTTAACAATTTGTCAAACAAATATAATGGAAGAGGAAATACATGAATTTACATTATTAAATAACGATAAACAAATTAGGTTTTTTGCTTTTAATACAAATTTTAAGCCTATTTTTAAACAAGTTAATATAATTATTTTCATAACAAAATACACATTTTTACGAACCTCGAAGAACGTCTGTCTGAACTCTGACTTTACAATTCTATTGTATATTGGTGGTTTCGTCAGAGGAGAGGAAACGTAAAGTCAGATGCTAAAGTTGCGCTGGTAAACGTGATTTATGAGAGACATACATATTGCCTGCTCAAAAACACGTTCCGAAAACGAACGGTTTGGTTTGTTTACCTACCACTACTGCCCGTAATGCTATCCGCACCATGTATGCCGCGTGGTTGTTGAGTCGGAGGAACCTTACCTCCCGGTCGTACGTACGACGCGGATTGTTCGCGGATGCAACGACCACGGTACCAGGAGCCCATAACTCGCGCAGAGGTTGAGTTTTTCTTTCCAGCCGCGGCGCGGCATCGTGCGACTTGGGACAGCCAGTCGTGTTATTATATAAATCGACTGTTCACGGGAAAACGAGCACTTTTGAAAACCCTGCTTAAGATCCACTTGCATGCACGTTGTCACTTCTTCCGCCCTATGTAAAATTAACATTCCCATGGGCCTTATCCCTTTATTCATGCGTCGGTCAAGTGAAACTGTGAAATTATTACACACGTAAAATCTTGCAAATCTGCTCATTAAAAAAAAAAAAAAAAAAAAGAATAATTCAAGTTATTACAAATGGTTACGTGACTCTTTTTATTCGGCGTTTAGATATGGAACTGTTTCCATCCTTCGTTACCAACTTTACTGAGCTCATATCACTCAGTTTGCCCGTTAAAATATATGAAGGCATGGGCAGTGACTTTTTTTCTAAGGTCGGTTTCAAAAGTGCTCACTTTATCGTGAACAGCCTTTAAAAGTGCATTTCATCGCTATAAATTGTTATAATACCGAGGTTACATACGTGGAGACAAAGTATTCTTTTTTTCCCCCGATTTTCTATTCCTATGTAAATAAGGTCTTGAGCTGGTCATAAAAAAATTTATAATTTTATACTGGTGCGAAAGCTCGTTCATGGCATGTCAAAATCACAATTTTGTGTTTTGGGGCCGCACAGGCAAAATAAACGAAACCATTTACAGAAAATTTAACGAGGGAGACTGAAAGGCAGTTTCTTGTTAATGTATGCTTAGAAAAGCTACTCTATCATAAAATCACAAGACTGCTACAAATCAAAAATATTGCAAAAAAAATTTTCTTATTTTGGGCAATTTTTAAACATTACGAAAAGATGTCATAGCGTGACATTAAAAGATTTCCTTGAAGTAAGTCATGGTATCTTATTTCGGTGTGAATTATCTTCTCTCGGTAAGTGAGATATTTTTTATTATTTGAACGTCGCAAAAACACTAACATTGCGATTTCGACAGGCCATTGTGTAAAAAATATGCCGTCGTAAATACTTCCATGCAAGGGAAATAGTACCTTCTCGTAACTCACGCCTATAAGTTGAGCTTTATTTCGTAGGAATACATAATATTTCATTTTCTGGCCATTAGCGGCTTAACGCCTCCAATTTCCAGCATGTAAAATGCAATCAAAATTATAAATATACGTTCTAAGGAAGTATAGGCTGTTCACGATAAGATGAGCACTTTTGAAAGCCCTCTCATTTGGAATAATAGTCAATAAATGTATTTTATTTTAGCCTTATACGTTAAATTCTGAGTGCTGTGTTTATTACCTACATGGCAATATTTATTTTCAAATGTAATTAAATGATCAAACATGGTTGAAAGGAAAAAGTAACCTGAGCCTCAAAAGTGCTCACTTTACCGTGAACAGCCTACAGCAATACATTACTTGAAAAATGTTGCGAAATATGTGAGCTAATAGTCTTGCACTAGGTTATTTATCGTTCTCTCGATGTGTTATTTATTATTTAGACAGTTAGTTGTTCGATCTTGTTTCCTGGTGTACGTGTCTGCTTTCGTCTAATTGCTAGGACTTTGCCACTCACGAGACAGCGCAAAAACCCGCCCCCATCTTGCTCGCTGGCATTATTCCGTTATAGACTTCGCGTTTAATTTCAGGAGCAGTCCACTGAAACGCAAAATTCAATTGGATCCAGTTTTGATTGTCCCGAGCCCAGTCCAATCGCGCGAATGCAGGCGTAAACGCAATTCTTTTCACACGACTTTGCATCACTGCATTCATACTATTGTGTGCTACAGGTTCACACGCCAGGAATATGTCGGCGGACATTACAGTTCCTAACGGTTGAATACGCTGTGATCAGAGAGACCGCGCGATAATTTCGTCCACACGTGCATAGTTACTCGGTGGTTGCGTGCAGTTGCTGGGAAAATGATTTATTTATTTTTCTTAATTTATCATTTGTCCGACGACCAGTTTTTGCTATAACTCATCTCAAACGATTTTTAATACTTTGTCTGTATAAGTATAAGTAAGCTGAAGTTACGCCAAATACTGAACACGGATTTAAATAAGTTACACCGAGTAGTAGCCACAGTATAAGCTGTTGACAAGGCAGAGCTGAGTCTTGCTGGGTCACCCACGTGATTAACCTGTATGAGTGGCGTGCGGGTGAAGTGTCGCGAGGTGAGCTGGTGCTTGCACACTTCTGTGCATTCTCGGTGCACGCAGCAGGAGCCAGTAAATCACCGTGCAGCCGAGGGAAACTGAATGCATTCCGACCACTCACAGGCGAGCAGCAAGGGAACCCCATTACACTCGTCCTGTGGCGTCAGCTGCCAAGCTACACAACTGACGCCAGCTTACCTTGCAGCAGTTCCACCACGCGCCTCTGAACCGTAGTCATCGCCACTGTAGACTCAGTGCTACCAAATGGCATGAACTCAAATTTGATTATAAAAGGGAATATTAAAAGGAAGGGGAATTAGAAGTAAGTTAAGTTAAACAAGAAGATTAATTTATTTTTGGCCAGGGCCGTTTTCTTTAACAATGCTCACCAGTACATTGACTGATATTTTAATGAAATTGGCCAATTGGAGGGAAGGGATGAAGGTACGAAAGGTGGTTGAGAGATAGATAAGCTGAAGCATGTTGCATGGGACTAACCACGTCTCGCACCTGGACAGCTGGCCGCCGACTCCGCCTGTATCGTGACCGCACAGTCTGCCACAGAACATACAAGGAGTATAGAAGGTAGTCCTGCCAACTGATGGCCTTGCAAACAGCGATAGTAGCGCGCAGCGTCTCTTTCCCGAACTAACGACGTTGAAGCGGGCTATTCAAATGCTTGTAGTGGTGGTATCTTGATACTGTACTTTCCTCCTCCAACCCCGCCGCCCTTATGATATATGCATGGACCATTGTTTCTTTTAAAATTGGAACTGCACGGGGCCTAATAAATTTTTATATGAAATAATAAAAAAGCATCTACAAATTGAAAATAAATTTGTGTAAAAAACAAAATATAAATTATTGATCAAATTTTGTTGTTTTCAAGTAGTTAATAAACTATGTTTTTTATTTTAAAATATTAAGTAAAACAACATTTATTTTAACAGAAACCCTGAGAAACTAATAGTTTAAAATAACTAACACATTAAAATAACACTGTTCCTTTAGTGTTTGTAGATGGTTAAAAACACCATACCAGGAAGGGCACGACTTCTCTCACATTGAAGTTGCCACGCAGCTTACAGTAAATAAACATTAATCACTTGTGTTCATAATACTCTTCCATTGATGGCACACACTCCCTCGTTTTAACATACACAAGATTTAGAACGTTGTATTTTGGTTCTTTGTCACAGTAAAAAAAAAAAAAAAAAAATCTTCTATTCCGAAGACATTTAAGCTTCAGAACCTGCTTGCAAGGTATGGGATTTTGATTTCCTGTTTTGAAAATAAAATTT
Organism: Dryococelus australis; assembly: GCA_029891345.1. Taxonomy (NCBI): domain Eukaryota; kingdom Metazoa; phylum Arthropoda; class Insecta; order Phasmatodea; family Phasmatidae; genus Dryococelus; species Dryococelus australis. The sequence continues at coordinate 36,225,389 of CM057000.1, read as the reverse complement.
TTATGTACTGCCTACAAAAAAGTTTTTTAAAATGGATTTTACTAACAGAAACTAAAATTTGCGTGTTTCTATTACCAGAAGTGTAACCCATTAGCCAGTTATGACAGCACTGTCAGCAATATTCCTTTTCTTACATGCTTAAAATTTATTACATTTGTCACTACGGATCACTTACTTAGAATAAACAACTGTTAAGTGTAGCAATTGCTGAATGAGCACGACTTGAAATAAAACTGCTAGGGGCTGTATTATCTTTAGAGTCAAAAAATTCTTCTGCTGCAACATTTCTAGCAAATTCAAATCCCAGTAAAGTGCGAAAACAAAAACAATCCTGTTTTTATGAAGAGAGAGGCCTAAAAGTTACACTGCTGACTCTGTTCACGTACCATGGTTAGCTCTCGCTCGGCCATTATCTTTAACACAACACTGTCGCTTTACCAACAAAAATGGTCTTCAATTGCCCTCACTACAGCCTTCAGTAAACAAAAAATTCGCTACAATACTGGATGAAATAGCTCACGGCATATGGCAGCAGTTAAAATGTCTGGTGTACTAAGTGGTTTGTGAAAGCAGGCACACTTACTGGACCTATAATCAAAAGTTTTAGGTGAAGCTTGCCTTAAAGACGTATGCACTAAGCAAGATCAGATTTGTCCGAATTCAATCCACAAGATGTCAAGAAGGGTAAAATGTGTTTTTACTAAATCCTCGAGTTCTTTTTAACTGTGGTTCACTTCATATTCAAGAATCTTGTGAAACATTAGATAAAAACAATTAAGGGGAATGGATGTACATGGAAGCAGGAAAGAGCGAAAAATCCCCCCCCCCCCCCCGGATATATTATTTCCTTATTTTGGGGTTAATTTTGATGCAAGTGGTGTTGGCCCATCTAACATTTCTATTAATTTTAGAACCTCTACGTACATTAGTACACTCGCACATTCCACATGGCAGTAGAACCATTTGCGACCGAGATAATTCCTAGGGAACCTAAATTGATTCCCACAATTTATTACATTTCCTAAGCAATAACACATTCAGTTAAAACTGAATGCAGGTAAAGTGCCATCAAAGAACTCTGCAACACACACAGTAGTTTTAAAATCAAAATACAAGAAATAAGGGCGGGGGAAGGAGTAATATTTATGACACACAATGGAGACAAATTCTGACTTGTAGCAGTGAAAGTCACGCAAATAAATCATATGTATGCATGCCTACTTAACTCTTATGTAACTTAAGCTTGAAACATCATGCTTGTGAAACTTGTTAACTAGCAGGAAAAAAAACCAACACAAAGTATATGCATATGTTTATTGTCATTGCTAATTTATATGAAACATCACATTTGTGGTTGTCCAAACAATCATTTGTAATAGTCTATTGCACCATGATTGTAACAACTTTGGCAATGCAGTAGGGAACATGCATGCGAGGTGTATTTCATCAATAACATTATCTCTGTATACAATTATTGCTACATAACAAGTGTGTTTGATATGGAGGTCTAAAACAATGTCTGGAATTAAAAAAAGATAATTATACCATTTAAACATTACTTATTCTCAAGGATGTATTGTCTTGATATTTGCATATGCCTCGCCTTTTTGTGTACGGTAAGTAGACACAAACACATGTTATTGAATTTTGACACCAGATAACTTACTTTCATTTACATTTTCATAAAAATAACTTACAATAAACAAATTATAGCCCATTCACAGTACAGTTAGCACTGCTCTTTGTTTTGGGACATTGCAAAATTCATGGATCGTAACAGCTTCAACGCTTTTGCCCAAAATCCTTGGTGTGGCGAAGTTCTAGTCATTTCCATCGCACAATATTTTCTGCTGTCATACCTTCAAAACTGTCAAAAATAGTACACTCGTTCACGAGAGAGAGAGTGTAGCAGTACTTGTAAACACAAAGAATTTTCAGTAAAAGATTTCACTGTTGTTAATGTAAGAAACTGCTATGTAATATTGAGTGAAGATCACATTAGATATCACAAATCTCCAATTCTCACAGTTAGATATGAGGCCTATTCACACCACATACAGATGTTACATATAGTACTGCAATTATTATCTTTTAAGATGGTGGCATTTGGACTACTATTTAAAAAAAAAATGGTATCATGCAGGTAATCGGGATGTTTTAGCATAGTGGGTTGACAAAATTCACGTACACTTCCTGTACAAGTGAAAAAAAAATGTAAGTACCACACTAGCATTACAGAATTTACATGTTGGTCTACAACTACCAAAAAAAAAAAGGTCATAGAAGTAGAATATTTAAATAATGTCACAGTTAACAAAATCTAAAACTTAAAAAAGATAAAAATAATTTTTATAATATAGTGTGATAACTTCAACAAATACAACAAAATGCTGAACAGTTTAAAAGTATGAGAAACACAATGTTCAACACATAATAATTTTTACTTCCAAATTCAGAATACTTTAAATACTACAGCTGTGCGACGAAAAACAAGTTTTGTGATGTAGAGATCACCCATATACTCGCAAAGCTCACAAATATTTACACTAATATACATTTTAATTGAGGATTCTCTGTATAATTCATTCATCTATCAACAGTATCTAGTCCAAATAAAAATCATGTAACCTGTTAGTATGGTAATGTACTTTAACTTATTAATAACATCCATTATACGTCCATGAGTAAGCTTGTGGAACCCACAACTTGATACTAATACACCGTTAATGTAAATACAACAAAGTTACTCATAGTCATTACAACTCACTATGGAGGTAAGGTAATGCAAGTTGCACAGATTTTACTATAATAAAAAAAAACTAGAACGAGGAAGCATAACGGGAAGCAAACAACAGCAAATGTTATAATGGATGCAGCTGAACTAACAATGAACAAAAAACACCATTAATAGGCCAATGCATGCAAGTGTAGTAATTGCAATCGACATTAAAAAACCCAAGACATATTTACAAAATTAAGTTTGTCAACATGCTGTGCTGTTATACATTGGCAATGGTATTGGGAATTTTTATTCATGGTTGCATCAAGCCCCATTGTAAAGAGATGGTTATTTAAATTTAATAAAAGTGTAAAGGTGGTCTACATTCATACTCACACTTCTAAACAAACATGGTAAATGTCGCACTTCATCTCACAATTTCACTTACCTGGTAAATTCAGAGTTGGAAGAGAGATCTTTTTCAATTTTTTAGTAGCAGCACTCTTGCAGTGGACACTAAAATGTTCATCACATACAAGAAAATTTTTATAAACGGCAATATCATCTAATCAATCGATCGAATTTGGGATTAGCTATCCTTTGTAGCCATATGTTAAACTCCTCTTCCTCATACACAGGAAAAGTATGCCGGACAGTCCCAGGTATGTATTTACAATGAGGTACACAACATTTGCCCCTTCTCGGCATCATGAATATAAACAATTAGTACGAGACATTATATTAGTTTGCCGCCATTTTCGACTCGCCAGAAAGTAAACAAACGATAAAGAAACACGCGTGGCTCGTGACGTCAAATCGCGACAGTAGCGCTAAGTGTTTTTCCCCAACTAAAACGAGTGGTTCAGGTTAGACCGATGATGTTTCCACCCCCAGCCGTCTGCCGTCAAGTCGCAGACTGCAACCTAACCTCTCTCGTACTCGCGGACTAGTCCACACTTCTCCCCCCCCCCTTTTTTTTTCTCATCCCGCATGTTTGTACGTAACTCTTTGTGATTGGTCCCCGTCGTGTCCCGTGTATGTGAGTTTGCCAGAGGGTTGTTATGATTTCTATGAAAAGTAATTAGCTTTGCCGGACCCACATATTTTGTTATCCTCGGCGCATATTTTTGGTGGTTTATAGGTTGCAGTTTTGGCTCTATGTTTTGAGTTTGTTTGATCAACTGTCTGTGGCCTCGTTCCCCGGCGCGTTGTTTAGACTGGTGCACGAAGGAGCCTTTCGTAATATAAGGGAAGCGACGTGCGACACGCCGGTTTGAAGCTGCATCTTGAAGGTTGTTCTCGGCGTGGTTCCACAGACAGACCCGTTCAAAGTGTTGCCAAACGTTCAAACAGTTTCGTAAAGTTGCAAGTTATCCCGAATACTGGCTTGCTGAGAGGGGAGATCCGCTAGCTAATCGCTGCTAAGTTTTACAAATTATAATTATTTCAACGTGTTTTGGATTCTTCACCTGGTCTGGATACCAGCGCATCCCTGTAGTTTGCTCAACTTGTCCGCGTTGACGTGATTCATAACTAGGGATAGGAACATTTCGCGAGTTCATTTCAGGAGAAGGCAAACGTCAAAAATGTACGCACTGAAGTTGACTTTGCAATTGGATTACAGTTTGTTAGTCACGCCCTGGACGATTCTGAGCCAATGTTAGACTGGAAAGGAAACAAGTAGCGAAGCCCATCCAACCAGGTGTGTAAAGGCTGTTCACCATAAAGTGAGCACTTTTGAGATCAACCTTAGAAAAAAGACACTGCCCTTGCTTGCATACATTTTAACGGGAGGTCCAAGTGACATGCGCCCAGTAAAGGTGGTAGCGATGGAAGGAAAGTAGTTCCGTATCTTAACGTCCACTAATAAAGATGTTCGTAAACATTTGTGACAAGTTAAATTATTTCTTTCGCTTCCTGCAAATTTTTATGCATTGATGTGTAAAAATTAGTAGATTTGTTAAATATTTAATTTTATAATAATTTCAGTGTTTCACTTGGCCGACGCATGGATAAAGTGATGAGGCCCACGGCAATGTTAACCTTACGTAAGGCGGAATAATACACGAGCATACAAGTAGATCTTGAGCAAGCCTTTCAAATGTACTCATTTTACTGTGAACAGACTATGGTAACACTGGCTACTCACTGGGAAAGAAGCCAGTGAAGGAACATCAGAGGCTCGAGTAAACAAAGGATTGTGGAGACTAGCCTACAGTTCATTGAACTCGCGAAATTTTCCTATCCCTATTCATAACATCAGTAGTGCAGTAATAATTGCATGCTCAGGAAAAAGGAACCCGCCCATCTGAAGTTGTTTTCCGTCGACGAAGCACTAGAAGCAACGTAATAAAGGCGATACTGTAGCGTGAGTCAGCAGCCCCATCTTCGCTACACGCAAAGCCCTGAACTAGCTTTCAGGCTTTTGTCGTGCCGCGTGAAACTCCGGCGAACTTCAAGCGCTGTCCCTGTAAATTTACTGGAGGAAAGTTTTCAGTTAAGTGCACGGTCTTATAGAAGTTCCACAGAGACTAGCTTATATTTCAGGACACTGCGAGCACACTAAAGATGCTGTTGAGGGTTTTGGAGGGCTTCAAAATAATCATTACAATATGCGATGATGTGGCGTATCTATGTCACACCTCCCTGTCTTTTAAAGTTTCGAAGTACCCTTATAAACCAGTAAACAATAAAGTAATAAGTGTATTGAAATTACATAATTTTTCATTTCATAAACATCTTCATTTCTGTACTACAGATATCTTATCTGTTATGCCACATATCGTTTAGGAGTCGATCACGTCAAAATTAATTTTGTCTAGGGAGAAAAATATACTAAAAAAAGGGCTGTGGTGCAAAATAAGGAGTTACGAGAAGGGGGTGGAGAGGCTCTTCCAACGCGCGCGCGCGAACTCACACACAAGTTGAAGCTGATTTTGACTCTGAACGAGGTGTCGTCTAAAGTGTGATTTCTTTCTGAATTGGAACAGAGTATAAACATTTACTGTAGTTTCATTAAAAAAAAAAAAAACCCCCGTTTTTCAAAAACTCTTAGACCTATTTAACATTTCAGATAGCTTGGTGTCTTTTTTTATTATGTTAATTTACTTTACGTATTTTATTTATTCGCCTCATTGTGCACCCTTCCAACACACACAAAAAATTAAAATTCTCACTTTTACCCATGACTGGTTTAAGTTAAGCCTATAATAAGAAACTGTAAGAAAACAATCTTAATGCCATACAAGTTGTTGCTCAGATATAAGACAAAACAACTCGGATGGGCATTAATCTTTTCATTACACTTTCAATGAAGCATTCTGACATAGTTACACTTCCAAATTAACTGACCAACTTCCTAGGGTAAAGCCATTTACGGTTATCTTTAAAATACATAATTTTGCGGGAAGATTTTTTAATTCAAATGTTAATCTCAAATGTGAAGATTTAACTATGATCCGGCGAAGCCTGAGTTTTAAATTACGTTGCTAAGTGTCTGAAAAAAAAAAAAAAAAAAAAAAAAAAACATTTTAAAAGAGGAAATCACGGACAGTGCATATAAATGTTGGTTCTGGATGATTTACAAGACATCTTAATTATTGTAAACATTATTATGGCACATTACAACACAACTGACAATGGTATCATCGTTTTCCTAAGCATTGAAGCATACTGTTAAACGTAAGCCTGAGGGGCATTACTGAGTTCGTGTGGGAAGGCGGTCTTAATAAAAATAAAAGAACTAAAATTGATTTATATTTCATTCACACAGTTATTATTTACAGCACTAAACTATCTTTATCCTATATTATTCGCTTTATTTAACAGCGAGTGCAATATTTATTGTATATTTCAACTTTAATTATGCCTCCTCCTTTATGTCTCTGTTTAGTTATTGTCAATTAACACATATTCATCATTAACAAGCGGGTAATTCTATCTGTTGCCATCATTTGCAATGTATTTCACTCATACATTTGGTACAATAGTCCAGCCTACCAGTCATACGATCCACTGCTTGATACTTGCAGTCGCAAATTTCCCTTCTGCTGGTCACTTCTCTCGCTGCTCGTCGTCTATCGCTCGGAACTCCGTCACTCATTCTCTCATCAACAACTACACGGCTCGGAGGCCTGTCACACTTTTATATCAATCGCCCTGACCAACTGGAATGTTCACCGCACCCCGAGTTATGCAGAGAGAAACGAGGCCAGTAACCCAGAGTATTCTTCAGATAAACGCAGAAATCTATCCGCCGAAGGTGAGGAGCGGCGAGCCGCCAAATTGTTATCGCGCAGAAGGTCCTTGCCCCTGCCGCCCTGCTATTACTTTTCTGTCATCTTCCGCCTGCTCGTGCGGGGCGGGCCAAAGTCAACGCGCAGACCACCGACACGTAACACTGCCCTCTCCCCAAATCTGTTCGTCCCGAACAGACTCTGCAACATCCGGACCTTTGTAGACTGCCAGTCGGCTTCACCCGAGAGCCTTGACGACAAATCCGAAAGATTAGATCATTGATATTCCTCAGAATCGTGTAGGGACCTTCTCGAGATCTCTGTACCTTTGGGGAGTACCCTTTCATCCTCTGTGGGCTGTACAGCCATGCCAGTTGTCCTATAAATATCTCGCACCACATTCTCTTATCATACCGTGTTTTCATCCTGGCACTATTCTGAGCTGCTGTCGAGCAGCTTCCTATTCTGTCGGTCGGTCGAACAGTAGGTCACTGGAGAGACCTAGCTCTCTTCCAAACAACATCCTTGATGGTGGAGAGACCTAGCTCTCTTCCAAACAACATCCTTGATGGTGGAGAGACCTAGCTCTCTTCCAAACAACATCCTTGATGGTGTTACCCTTGTGGACTCGTGAACTACTGAGCGATAAGCAAGAAGAACAATGACGTCTTTGAATCCCAGTCCTTTTTGATGTCTGCCACAAAGATCGACAGGCACTGCTCAAGAGTACGGTTAAGCCTCTCGCCCATTCTATCCGACTGAGGGTGTAAGGCTGTAGTCCTAGTCTTTTTCATCCCCGAAATTTTTGTTACCTCCTGGAAGACCACAGATTCAAAGTTTCTTCCCTGATTAGAATGGAGATCTAGTGGCACCTCGAACCTGTGGCTGAAGAGCCACAGTACATGCTTCTTGGTTTGGGAAGGGAATAACCTCAGGCCAATTAGTAAAGTAATCTTGGGCCACCAGCAGATACCGATTACCACTCCGTGGGGCAGACAAGGATCCCAGAATATCCACTGCCGTCCTTTCGAATGGGGCTCCAACATTGTATTTATGGAGTTTACCTTGTCCCCTGGTCCATGAGCCCTTCTTTGCAGTGCATCTGTCCACAATGGGCACCACTTTTCGACATCCTCCCGACAATAAAGCTAGTAGAATCTCAGTCTGACTCTGTCGAGGGTCTTATTAATACAGAAGTTCCCACTGGCTGCTGCATTATGCAGTTCTCTTAAGACTTCGGGAACCTGCATTCTGAAAGGAACTGTAATAGTGTGTTTTCATCATTATATTCCCAGTTTCTGTAAAGTATTCAATTCTTCAGTACAAGGGCATTCCCTTGTACCCAGTATGCTTTGATTGCTGTGCTCAGACTAGGTGACTTCCTATTTTGGTCGACAGCCAGCTTCTTTCACCTTAATATTGTCTATAAAGTGTGCTCATTCAGTTGGTCTTTCGTAATACTCTCATCATTCCAGGTAGGTCACCCATCACAAGATAAAGAACCTTGAATTCTTGTCCTCTCTACGTTCAGTGATTCACCACTCTTTTCTTCGTGACGCCCACAATGACGACAAAATGACTCATATGACCTCCTAGATATTCTTGAAGATGCTGCTGCACCAGGCTATTTCACCTTCTGGGTTCTTGACTATTAGTAGCCAGTGTAATGAGGCATGGCCGGTTCTTAGAATAAAAAGTCTGCCATAAAGGTAGAGGTTGAAGTGTGAAATTGCCTTCACTGTGGCCAGAAGTTCCCCGCATGTAACACAGTAATTTCTCTGAGTATTATGGAATACCTTACTGAAGTATTGTAATGGTCTTTCCTTCCCATGTGGATCGTGGCGGACCCAAGTATATATTCATGGTAATATGCACATACTCTCAGAAAACTCCGAACTGCAGTTTTGTCAGTTGGTGTGGACCAATTTCTTATTGTTCTGGTCTTCCCAGTGTCTTTTACTATTCCATAGACCAGCGCAACATATCCCAAGAAAGTTATTTTCTTTTGGGGCAGGTGGCACTTCGTAGGAGTCAGTTCAAAGGTGGTTGCGGCCACTTTCTGGAATACAGATTCTAGGTGTAATAGTGAACTGGAAAATTTCGCGAATTCATTTTAGGAAAAGATAGACCTCAAACACATGTGTATTTATGTTATGTTTGCGATTGGATGGCAATTTGTTAGATACATCCAGCTGGACTCGGAACCAATAAAATACCTGCAAGGAAACAAGCACCGAATCCTGTTCTACCTGGTCTGAGGCAAAACTGGCTTTACACTGGGGCAAAAGTCAATTATAGGAATGCTGAAGCTACAAAATACATAGCACAGGGGCTTCTATTCTACACATCTTGAAAAATGCGAAATTTTCCTGTCCCTAGTGATAGGTGCTCTTCAAAAGTCCTCCCTGTCACAACAATCTCAACTAGATAAACTTCACATATATCTAAAGGCAGAAAATTTTTCATCAAGCGTTCTAAGGTGGCAAGGGATTTACATAGCCCAAAAGACATAACTTTGAACTGCGAGGTTCCTTTCCCTTGGATGCAAAATGCAGCCTTCTCTTGGTCATATTGAAAGTAAAAACCATTGGGAACCTGCTAGGCTGTTTAATGTCATCTATTCTTGCAAGTGGATAAGAGTCTTTCTTTGTCACATTGCCAAGCTGGCGATAGTCTACAGAAAACCTCAAGAGAGACGTATTTCTTCCTAACAAGAATGATGGGGGATGGTCATGGACTAAATGATGGTTCTATCACATCTAAATTCTCCATTCCCTTAAGAGTTCCCTCAACTGCCTCGGCCGAAACGAGTGGCAGTTGTCTTGGCAACAGTTTGATAGACCTGGAATCTCCTGTATCAAAGTGATGGCAGGCCACGTTGGTCCTTCCACGTCATTTGTTCTACATGAGAAGGCATGCCTATCTTTCTGTAGTAATTCAGAGACAGCCTTCTGCTATCTCCATTTAAGATTTTCTTTTGTTCTTACTAGCAGTTTCCCCAGTACTTCGGGTAAGTGACATTCTATTAGTTTTTTCTCTAGAATCTTCTGGATCATTTAGAAACACCTGTGTTACCTGTTTGCAAACACTTATCATGCCCCCCCCCTTACAAAAGACGAATGGTTCTATCGGACAAATTTATCATTCTAACTGGAAAACTGTCGGAATTTGGAGCGACCAAAGTCCTTGCTACAATGACTTTTACCTGGCAAGCAGTCAATCCTCTCTGCTGGCTCTATTACACCCAAACGCCTGACAAACTTTCCTTGACATTCGCCTGTAATGACAATTTCACTAGAAGTGGTCAGAATAGTGTGTTGACAACATACTACTGGGCAGCTAACTGGGGAGGACAAATCATGCAATGCTGACACCACCAACTCTGTACTGCCTACCCATAGAACACCATGTCGAGTATCGATACAGCACCCCAGTCTACGTAGCACATCAAGCCCCAAATGTAAACATTGTGCTCTATGCTAAGGTAACCAAGCTTCAAGATCACTTTCCTCTTACCTTTCTGGCGCCCTCTATGCCATAGGATGCAAGAAGGAGGAAAAACAACAAGCCCAAATTATTATCAAACCCTGAAAGTGAAAACACTTCAGAAACGCCCATTATGAGTGGGAAAACATACCTAAATGAGTATACACACACACACACACACACTTTTCTTCCAAATTTCAATGACAAACACAGAATTATCTTCCTGTATTTTTTATTGATATTTCCTTTTGATATTTTTCTGTTTTCGAGAACATACAAGTAGATCTACAATTTGCATCAAGGAATAATACTCACAAAAAGTATACATCTTACCAGAAAATTCTACATGAAGTGCTACATTCTTTACATTTTTGCTCCAATGCAACTTGGAAAAACACTATTTATTGTTATCTTTAAAATGTTTCAAAAGAGAAAAATTCTTAGAATAAATATATATATAATCAGTACTCTACTTTGGTACAATATATTTACTCTGACTGGGTTGGCATACCTAGCCTTAACACACATCGCAGCTACAAAAAAAAATATTACTCTTAAATAATATTCTGGACCAATAAAAATGTACAGCAGTTTCCACAACCCCGGAATAAATAAAAGAGCAAACAACTGCTCTCTAAAAATCTCCCATGCAAATTTCTTTTAATACTGCTGTATTTTAAAAATAATTAAAATTCTGATATTTCATTTCTGACTTAGCATCAGTTGTTAAAACGAAGGGAAACATTTCATTTCCTGGCCGTTAAGATAGCCCAAGGCCAACGAGGAACAATTCCTTTTGTTAATTTTAAAGAAAAATTATGTCTACTAGAACAGCCAAAGACCACCAAAACCACAATGCATATTTTATAAATTTTAATAAAATTCTCTGGCCAAACAAAAAGCAGAAGGCTATTCAAACAATTTTTATTTTATGGATGTTAGTAAAATTTACTAGTCAAACGAGCAGCAGAAAGTCACTCAAAATAGAATGTTTATTTTATTAATTCTTAAACATTTGCTGACCAATAGAACTACAAAAGGCCGCCAAAAATTGCTATATCTGTTTTATCAATGGCCAACTAAGCAGCTGAAGGCCACTAAAATCCAACCTCCATATGTAGTCATTAATATCTATTGGTATTTAAATTGAAAAATTCTTCACCGGCCAGACACATATGGCACTAAGGCCAAACGAGTATTTTGAATTTTTACTTGTATTTTTGGTCTAAGTCCATTTACTAATATCTCAAATTTTTAAAGGACACGACTACTGTTAAAAGCTGCACTATTCCTTTAAAAGTTCACTTTTTTTTTAAGGTAAAGAAATTACATTTGTACTAGTTATCATTTTTGATTTTTCAAGTGTCTCCTCTCAAGGACCTGCAAACTTGGTCCTCCCTAAAATTGTCATAAAGGCCTACCTATATTTTAAGAATATTTTTGTTTTTTTGCAATACTTATCTCAGCTGGGTGTTCGTCCCCACGAGGAAGTCGTCTCTGACCAGACAGCCCTCTTGTAGGTCAATAAAGTCCCAAAAAAAAAACCCAATTCCCCATAGCGGGGTTACAGTAATTAAACGCCCAATCACAGTAAGTCGAAGTGTCCAGAGAAATATGTCCGTTTATCGGCGCATGCCACTGCTGCTGGGGCGCTGAAGTCAAAGATTTGAAAATGACTTCGAATCACGGCGTGCCACGTCAAGGAGACTTCCGACCTGCGCGCAGGAGGATCACACCTCGGCGTCGCTCACGCCACACATGTCACACCAGTGGCGAGCAGTTCCAGGAAGTAGGTGTTGACCACAGGTTTACTGCTGAGCGGGCGCCATAGTCGCACCGCAAGCAAGACAGTCGGCCTTTTTTTTTTAATTTCTTTTTTTTTTTGCAGTCGCTAGAGTTCTTCTGCGCCGAGTGGACGTTATGCTGTTCGTGTTCTTCACGCGTCGGCCTCACACAATTACCCGTAGCGTAATTTCCACCGCCGACCGTCCGCTGGACATGGAAGACAAGGTTAGTACAATTAATTATAGGCTCGTAACAAAATCCACCACATCTTTTTCCAAGAAAACGTAATTTCTCTAACGCGTACACTGCGCAGTTTGAGGTGTTAAAAAGGGCGCTGTCCGACACGCGCAAAGGTAGATTTTCATGTTTGAGGGATGCGTGTCTCACCTCTAACTGGGGTGGTCTCACCTATTGCTGTAGTCAAACAGCATGGTTCCATGTTGTCGTCGGGCGATCGCTGGGGGGGGGGATGACCCGAGGATGTCTGGTCTTACTACTGTTATGGTCGTCCCAGTATCGAAGACCATCTGGCAAGGAACATCACTCAGGCTCCCCTTCGCCAGTATTGCATCCCAATCCGGTTTCACCTTCAGCACATGTAAGAAGACCTGGGGCCTTCGCTCCAGCAGTCGCCAACCTTCGCTCCCCTAAGATCGTTGTTTGCAAGATTTCCGAACGTGCTGTTTTCATCACCTGCCTCTCGCTGTTACATTAACATTATCAGCTTGACAGTATATTACATGAACAGCAACATTAGTTACTGATGGTTCACGGATAACAAAGAGTTATTGTTTTATAGGCTGTTCACTGTAAAATGAGTACTTTTGAAAGCCCTGCTTAATATAACTTGTATGCACGTTGTGTATTATTCTGCCTTATGTAAGTTTAGAATTGTTATGGGTATCATCGATTTTTTCATTCGTCGGTCAAGTGAAACTGTGAAATTAGTAGAAAAATGAATATCATTCAAATCTGCTCATTTTTAAACTTCGATGCATTAGAAAAAAAAAACGCGGAAAGCAAAAGAAATAATTTAAGTTATCAGGAATGGTTGCCTGGCACTTTTTATTCGACGTTAATATACGAAACTACTCAGTGCGTGTGTTAAAACGAATGCTGGTGGGAGGGGGGGGGGCAGTGACTTTTTTTTAAGGTTGATTTTAAAAGTGCTCCCTTTATCGTGGACAGCCTTTAGTAACATTATTACTGCCAGCACAACATTAGACTTTACCTGGGCAGGTGATGATTAACGAATACCTCTCGCACCACACTGTTCGTAAGTCCGGCAATTTTCCTTGCGCGTGAGGCTGGAGAGTTCGCGATGCACGAGCAGATTTCGCTTCGGCGTTGTTAGACCTCCTGCGGTCGTTCGGAGACTCGTGTTAAAGAACTGTCGTCGATCCAACTTCAATAGTCACGTGAACCTGATGCCTTATCGAGCACGACGATCGAGAACATCTGTTCAAGAAATGATTGCCGGCAGTGTCCGAAGGGTAACTCAATAAATCGCAAAAATGGAAAACGGATAATTGATTAATTCAAACCCTGTTTCAGCTGTCGGCGCCATCCCTGTCATGCAGTGAGTAGCGTACCATAACTCTTTGGGTCATTGTGTTTGTGATAGAAATACAAAGGTGTGTTATGGCGCATCTATCTGTGGAGTCAAATTGGCACCACGTAAACCGACAATCTACCATTTCAGAAAACAAACGGACGCGCTGGCAATAGAAAGAATTGCCCATGACGCCGTGCTGGAGCGATGTGCAGAAGAGCGGAGGAATCTGAATCGTCAATCTGACACGTCTGTGTTATCAGGTAGCGAATGAATTTTGGCAGCTCCATCGCAGTGGAATTTGCAGGGACACAAGTCAAAGGTTCAAGGACTTCTGGCTTCAATTCCCTCGTTAGGCTCTATACGTGTGCCTATTAAAGATTGCAGTTAGGCAAAGTTCCTGTTTATAAATGTCCTCACTAATGCCAGATTAACTCTCCGGAAAGGGGAGTAACCAAACAAAAGTTAAGAAAGAACTTTACTGGGTAGAAAATACGAGAGGAAAATTTGTTTTCGCCAACATAATGCTTAGATATGTATGGCTACCCAAGAATGTGCAGCGGTCACATTGTACGCTGTGGGCTTTTATTTTTAAGTTACTTAAAACTGATTTTATTCATGCAACAAACTATAATTTGAGACGACGAAAACCATATTTCTGCTCAACAATATTTCCCCGAAAACAAAAATTAAATTGTAAAATAAACTTTAGGCATCTGTCTAACCGTAAACCAACAATTAATTTGTTTTATGAAACCAAAATTCAAAGCCTCTCGAAGTCTCTCGAAGGCTTTAATGAAATCATTAAATGGCCACGAGTATATCAAATGATTCCTCTGTGTAAATGTTGGGTCAAAATATCTGGGTCGATCTTCACGCCTATGTAGAAGGTGGAAATCTTGCCAGCTGAAGTAAATTTATAACAGACAGATACTCTACTAGGTTGGGTGGTTCGAATTTCAGAACCTTCGGGATGTACTTCTTGTTAGCCTGACTTCTTGGATGCTTTAAGTCTCGTTTAAAAAGGGATGCAAATATTGATTCAGACTATGATGAGAGACAGGTTTCTCAGAACTATTCGGTGGCTCCAACTTGGAAGATTTCAGTTAACTTATCGTTAACACAATGAAAGACTGACTCGGTGTTCACTATAAGCTAGCGGGATAGTCGGCAGATAATTTGATACTGCATCGAAGCGTGTGGATAAGATCTTGTTTTAACTTTATAAATTGCCGTTTTGATAAGCGCTGTCGTTATAGAACAAAAATAAATACGGAGAAAAGTATATTATTTCCGAATGTATTTCAACAAAAGTCCATATTTGCGAAAGGTTTCAATTTAGTTAAATATTTAAATTTTAAAATGGTTAAAAAATATTTATTAGTGTAAGCAGAGGTTACCAACAAAAACGCACAATTGTCAGTTAATGTCGGGTGATCGCTTGCTGTCAGCTATTTGTTTTAAGTAATTTTATGCACATTTGGGTACATGGTAGAATATATAAATTATATTATAACGTAAACTCTTTTCTTTGGAAGAGAATTTATAAGTACTACTGTAGACGTGCAACGGGTACACGTTCTTACATATTAACGCCATCTATTGCATGTCTTGCACAATATTTTAAGCACAGAATTTTTATAGTAAGTTCTGTACAGTTTTTTTATCCAAAGTACTTTTATTCCGTAAATAATAGGTAAGCCAAGAGTCTGTAGTTACAGCGTAATAAAATTAGAGGTAAAATTCACTTACATATAAGGGAAACTTAATTACCTCTACATGTAAAGTAACATTACCTCTTAAATGTAGAGTAAATTTGCATAACAAGTAAATTAATATTCCTTAATCGTACGGAAAAGGCACCTGACAAAAGTGGGGGCAAATACCCATACAAGTAAGGAAAAATTAACTATACTGTCTAATAAAATAATATAAAAAAATATTCCGGAGTGTTAGTACCGCTAATTATTTATTACCGATATCCTCTGACGAACAGTATCCGAACCCTCAACACTAAACCCTAAAATCCTCGACCCTTGGTAGAGGATAGGCGCGAACAATGGTCCTCTATCACGATAGGCAGATTTGCTATACATTACACCACTAAGACAGCTTCAGAACACCAGTGAAAATAAGTGTGTTTAAGTATTGTTTCTTCCGCCCCCCCCCCCCCCTTTTCCACTTGCTGTCGAGACAATGCTCAAGAGATGAATGCGTCGTGACGTAATTTTCCCATCCATTTATTGGGATTTTCTACTGCCATTTACGTGAATTTTACTCCAGAGTGCGGTAATTTTACCTTACCCTTAAGGAAAACTATGTTTCCCCCACAAGTTTGCGAATATTACCTTGCAATTGTCTGGTAATTTTCCCATTATTTTTACAGTGTATTTAAATTGAAATTTATCGATTTTTTTTTTTCGTGATAGAAGTTGTTTTGGTATTACTGAAAGATATACTCTTGTTATAAACATCTCCACCCTTTCCCCCTCAAAGTTTTTGATAGAGAGAGAGAGAAACTTCTTATACGAAGATGCTTTTCACTTTTCTCGGCGAGATCATACGCAGAGTTGAGTTTGTGAGTTTTGCGCGGCTCTTTAACAGCGAGGTCTTGAGAGCCGATTCATACGCAGGCAAAGCGTTGGTGGTCCATCGCTTAACCCAAGTACATAGAAATGTTTTGGCATTGATGCGTTTTCTGCTAGATATTACTCGATAATATCTACAAACCGGCGAATGAAAACGCACGCGAAAGAGAACTAATGAACAAGCAGAACTGCAGGGACATAAAAAGGAAAATAGAAAAAGTCGAGTCTCTTTCAAACAGACGACCGAGCTAAATATTAGCTCTGGGAACTCCTTTCCACAACATCTGCTATGGTTTCCATTTGTGTGAAAAAAATTATCTAAACGTATACGAAGAAGTTTTCATTACACGGTTACAAAAAATGCACTGACAAAATACCAGAGAGGAGGAGATCGGAAGCCATTTAGATGGAAAGCTATAGAAAAATTTTCTTGGGACATTCAACCAGGCGTAGCAGATCGTTAGTTAACTAAACACACGAACGGTTCTACTTTTACAATTATTAATTTATTTTCTTCCAATTTCTCTGTACGTAAAATTAGTACTTCCGTTTATGTAATTTAATATGCGGGTTTGTCATAAATACACCATGAATTCCGTACGGTAACTACTGCGTAATTTTTACTAAGACATGGAGCTTCTTTTCAAAATACGCTAGCAAACTCACTGCACATGTTAACAGGCTAACTAAATTAAATCGTGATATTGGAAATTTTAGCAAGTTGATTTGAACCGTGGACCGGATGGATTAGCCGCGAATCTGTCGATAACAATATCTCTCAAGAATACCCCACCGGAGAAAAAATCTTGCTCACGAGAACATTGGAATAAATGCGAGAAAAACAAAGTGTTGTGGGAGAACCCGAAGACAGATTCGGGGCGAAGAAGAATAACTAGGCACGGAAAGAAATATTCGAGGATAGAATAAATAAAGAATTACAACAGTTGCGAAAGCATCTAAAGATTGAAGACCAGAACGAGAGACCTATTAAGATTGTATTTCCCTGATATGGTTCAGTTTATTATTATTATATTTTCCTTTTCCTTATGGCACATAACTCCGAGAAGTAAAAGTGTAAGATTTATTATTTCGATGCCTATCTTACCAACTCTTTAGACTCAATTTTCCCGCGAAAGTAACCCGCCCTCCCCTTTTTTTTACTCTCCATCGTGAAAAACCTCAACTTAGTAGAAGTAAATCTAACTTTACCAAACTGGCATATAAGGGTTTATCGTCAAAACCAGAGTGGGGAGGGGAGTATATTTCAAGGTGGGGTAAGTGTCTGTTGGCAGTAAAGTGACGCGTCGTAAAACAACACGAACCACGAGGCCGTAAAAAAAAAAAAATATTGGAGCATCGTATCGCCGTTTTGGCCGGTAAGGGACAGAGTGGCCGATTGGCCGTGGTAAAGGGGAGGGAGATATTGGGGCGTTTTTAACCCTTCGAGATTGATATGACGTCGGTCGCCGCCTCCCTCTTTTTCCTCCGCGCCAGGGGGTTTATCGCCCAAGGAAGGGCGGTTGGGGGGGGAGGAGGGAGGTTGAACGAGGGTCGTAAGGGGAGGGAGGAGAAGAGCGCACCTCCCTTAAACGGAGTTTTTGATGAACGGCGTGAGTAACCTGTAACCTCGCAGTTTCCGCCATCCAACAACCCCCAACCTCCACACGACCGCAGCATTATGCGGGGCCATTATCGGCGGGGGAAGTCCTGTACTTCCTCAGTGACTTTCACGGGAGGAGAAGGGGGGGGGGGAGGTGGTGTTTCAGACTCGGTATAAACTCCGTGCTGGGTAAACACACGCGGTGACTCCGAGAAAGCTCTCCCACCCACCCACCACCCACCCACCCACCCACCCACCGTCACCAAACGAGACACTTCATCATTCACGTTTAAAGCCTCGTATTGAAGTCCCGCCGAGCCGGAGACAGTGTTTGAGAAAACAGCGCCTCCCGAAAAAGAAGCTGGTTTTAAGTTTGGGTACACAATTTTTCACGGAATTCCAGCTGACATGAACACTTTGAAAATTTATATCACCCCCCCCCCCCCCAACCATAACCCTTTTTCTTTCTTTTCTCAACAAAAAAAAATTCACTACCAATATAACGCTATAACACAGTTTGATTTCACAAAGTTTAAATAAACCTTTAATACACTATTGTTAGTTTTCTAAAGTCTTTATAAAATACAGAATGTGCCTGCATCATGAAAATGTTATTTGTTGTTCCGTTTGGAGATAAAATTGCATCAGTAAATCTGTTTTTTTCCATGATAGCGGACGCGATAGCGCGGGATATATGACCAAAATGCGTGGATAGTACATCATATATAACATATTGATGGTTTTTGAAGTGAAGAGTGCGCTTTAGTGCAAATACGCAACTAATGTAAATATTGTGCCTATAAAGTGTTTTTATTATTATATTCTCAGCACCAATTGCAAATGCTGTGTGCGTTAGTGGCCACCATTAAGCGCGTAGACAGTCTGAGTAACACACGCTGTCGTTATGGAGTAAACAGAGCGTAGTATGCGCATATTCGTGGTCTTAACAGTCTTGCCGAGGCCGTATACGAAATTACAAATATGTTATTTTGTAATTTGTTATATCGTAAGTTTCAATTCGGACGCTGTCGACAGTCACTTGTTTAGCACTCGCGGCAACGCAAAAATACCTTTATCTAAATATAATGCTTAAAACGTACGTAATATTACTACACTCATCACTGGAATGCTGCGAATACGATAATAAATAAGAATATAATAAATTACGCAGTAAGATCTTTAGAAGAAATTTTGTTGCGAAATATATAAACAAAACACAACACTTACTTACTTTTTCAAACATGCCTAGTGCACTTTACGAACAGTGATTTGTTAAAAAAAAAAATACCTAAAGAATTCACGCATATGTTTTGAAGGTAAGAATCAACATTGCGCTGATTTTGTCATTTTGTAATTTTGCTAACATCCTCTAGATATAAAATACGAAATACCAAATTACAAAATAAGTCACCAATTTTGTATACACAATCGGGTCACGTGGTAATTTTGTCAAGAAAATATGTGCCGTTTCGGACACCGCCTGTGTTACTTTCTCGACGCATTGTAACGGTGATAGGTAGGCAGGGCTTAGCGTCTCGTAAATAGCGAGGCCATCAGACGGAGCAAGCTGCCCATAGAAGCAGGAGCGGGAAAGGAATAAACCACACGTTCACCTCGAGTGATGTCAAAAACCTTTGGATAACCGCTATCAGGTTTACCGGACCGGGAGAAGAACGTAGCTTCTTCCGAATTCGGATCCGAATATTCAACGCTACTGTATTAGGACCGTGGTAGTGTTAATTTGTTACATTGCGCAGAAGAATTACTGTACGCTCGGAAAGGAGAAATAAACCAGGGTTTTCTAAAGTTCGTAGAAATCCGTGAAACAGCTAGTATATCGCTTATTCCTCCCTCGGGGATTTGGTTTTTTAAAACTGCTTTTTCGAAATATGCGGCTTAATTGAAAATGTGATTATAGAAGAACAAATACGATTATTCGCGTCCAGGCGCGAACCACGCTATCTTCTTGATCATTATGCAATTAAATTGTTGCCTCGACGCTTAAAATTCTGCTCTTGGTGTAGCTAGTATCCTACAGGCTATTCACGGTAAAGTGAAAAGTTTTTAAGGCCATTTCAGCAACCATAATAAATAATAAGCAACAAACTTATATTTTATTGTAGCTTCAGACGTTATCTTTGGAAGCTACAAATATTAGTCACATAGCAATTCATATGACAATTGGTAAAATGATGGAAATACGCTGAAAGGAACTTTTGAGCACGGACTTAAAAAGTTCCCACTTGACCGTGCCGAAAAGTTAATTATAAATTTAATTTTGTAACTATTGCTCAAGTCATCGTGTAATTTTTCCTTTGTTACCAATAAATAGTCCCATGAGCCAGAGCTCGACCTTGGGACAGTATTTTAATTTTGCTTGGCGGGTGGAAACCCTAGTACAATGTGAGGACAAAAACACAAGCGGCTTATACAATTTTCTAACAACTACTAGAATTACAAATTAGTAGGAACACATAATATTGACCATACTGTTTACAAGATTTAACTGTAAAAAATATAAACATGTTTGACAATGAGCTGTTATATAAACGCTTAATTTAATCGAACAAATTTGTGAATTTCATGGAAGAAATGAATATATCTCTCATCAAAATGAATATTTTGATTCAGTTGTCACATTTAAATAAATTAATCGAGTGAGCCAACGTTTTGCTGAATTAATTTTACGACAGAATATTAAACTTGTGTATGTATTTCGTTAAATTTCCACTCAAGTGCGAAGGACAAAGTTTATTAGTTACGTAGGTTATAAAAAATATAAATCGGAAAATTTTTTAAAATTATATTTATTTTTTTAAATTGCAAGAGTCGAAACTATTTACATAAAAAACGGAATTGCGCTCATTTTTGCCGTGCGCCATCGATTTGAACTACACCTGAAAAGCGTTATTTTAACACGCGACTTGGAAAAATAAATCAATAATAATAGACAAAGACCCCACTAATTCGATTAACAAGCGTTGAAGATTATGGAAAGAATGGGTAAAAAAGTATGAAAATAACCTTACCATTACAATAAATTAATAAACATTCAAGAGTGAGATCACTGTTCCCGAAATCATTTATTATTTGTTAGGCGATGTGAAGACGCTTCAGTAAAGTCAGTACATACAATTGTTTAAACTAATTTACTATTGTTTAAACTAATTTACTATTGTTCAAATGGATATAACGTTAACGTTATTTAAAGAACACTGCATTTCACTGTCATATATTTAAGATTATTGATCAATTTTATATTTCTTTTCATTACATTAAATAAATAGAGGCAGTTTTCAGAGTGAGAACGATATTAAAAGGCGAAGGAGTTGGTGACAACAAATTGTCTAATATTCTTAAGTGTCTCTATGTGCCCAACAACGTTTAGGGAAGCTCTTTCTTCATTAAATTATTATATTGCAAGTAAGAATACTTTGTACGAAGAATAAATGCCGTTTTGCTTCGAAGTAAATTTGATAACATTTTACAATTTGTTTGAGATGTATTTACTTTGCGTTTGAATTTTTGGTCATCTATTAAGACGATCAGTCAATTTTAATAGATTGGTATAAGTAGTCGTCCATTTTATTGCATATTAAATATTTAACTGTTATTTTTAGGTCCTAAGTCTTTCATAAAAGGACTATTTCATTCGCGTTCCCTTTTAACTTCAATTTATGGTATGAAATAAGACAAAGTTTTCGCAAAAACAATTTAACAATTTGTAACTTGGGACAGAAAATAATATCCACTTATATGCGACGTGATTGTATCATATTTTGGGCTTCATAAGAATGAAGTTCATGAGGAATATTTTCTATTGGAATATTTTGAACTCCGTATAGTTGAAAGTCAAATGTATTATTTATAAAATATTTGCTGTCACAGCATTACGTAGCGTGTTTAACGAGATTATTTTTTGTTAATTTTTTCACCGCCTCTTTGGACGATCAGGAATACCGTCCTCGCCACATGTTTTAATCCAACTAAATGGTACAATCCAAAATACGTAAGTTAATTCTTTATACAAAGTGAGGCGAAAATTATGATATGAGTTATAGACTAAAACTTATTATTAAGGGTGTTACTCAACCTTCAAGAGAGTTACACACAAGGGGATTCGTCGCCATTCCTCTAGCAACCATTCCATGAGTTGAGCAATGGATTTTGGCCGCGCCTGACGAGCCCTCACCTGGCGATCCAATTCATCCCAAAGAGGTTCTATAGGGTTGAGGTCAGGGCTCTGGGCGCGCTTGTCCAATCGGCGAACATTGTTGTCGGCTTACCACTGCATAGTAGCCCTTGAAAAATTACACCTGGCATTGTCATCCTAGGAGTAACATGGGTCCATTCCGTAAAAACGCCACAATGTTGGGAGCATTTCACTATTCAGAATGTTACAATAGGCCCCTGTGTTCATGCTACCACAGACAAACACCAGTGGTCCTACGCCGAAGGCCGTGAAACAGCTCCATAGCATCACTCCACCACCACCGAATTGCCTATTTGGCACTATACACTCCGGCAGAAGCCGTTCCCCGGGTAGACGCCACACCCATACACGTTCATCGGACCGGAATAATGTAAACCTCGACTCATCACTCCACAGAACCGATTTCCACTGCTCCAGTGTCCAGTTGCAACGGTCCAAACACCACCTGAGTCGCCGAGCTTTATTGATTGTCGTGATATGGGGCATATTTGCAGCTGCTCTTCCGAAATATCCAAGTCGGTGGGCCTCTGTACGCAATGTTCCAATGGAAACTGATACGCCTGTTGATACATGAAACTCCTGTCGGATGGTAGCCATGGGTGGTGCCCTTTTTTTGACTATCACGTTTCAGGGTTCTGCGATTTCTGTCGGTCAAGATTGGAGGTCATCCAGGACGTGCAGCATAGGCACAATGCCCATCGACCTTCCACTTACGCAGGACGAATGCGACCATTGATTTGGGCCTGTTTACCTTCTGTGCAATCGCCTGGCTAGACAGCCCACTGAGATGGCAGCCCACAATCACGCCCTTATCGAAGTCCGATAGCTCTGTACCTCGTGCCATCTCCTTGTCAACTGGTTTTATATCAGTCTGCAGCGTATGGCGGACAAACAAGTCAACTGACGTGCTGAATTACCTATCTTCACGGGTGCCCAATTACTTTTTGTTCGATAGCGTAATTCTAGTCTAAAATATTTAGAATATATACAATTTTGAACAACAGATTCCTGTATAACAATTTGTTGAACGAAGCAAGTAATTGTGGGAACATTTGATTGTTAACGTTGACAAGGTATGAGGTTTTATAATACCAATGTTTGATATTGAATTTTAAAAGTGTTACAAAATTGGTAGGTAGTTAAATTAAAAATTACGACAACGTAAGCAATTTCAGACTTGTCACATCTAAGAAACACAGAGAATCACAATAAGTATGTGCTATCTGATGAGAAGTTTTCGGACAGCCCTCTGTTAAAGTAAGATGTCAATACGATCGCCGTCGCCGCTATAAAATGGGGCAGTTTGTTCGACGTTGGGCAGTGCTATGCGATACCAGCGTAATACATGGAACAGTGTCTTCGAACGTGCTGTAGTTATTGTTTGCCACATCAGTAAGCAATCCATCGAGACCACTTCTCAACTCAAGTTGTCCAAGTTGACCGTCGCGGATGTGATTATGAACTGAAAACGGGAAGGCACAACCACAACAAAACCACCACCGTGGTAGGTCATGTGTGTGACCAAAACGTGTAGTCGATCATCGAAGAAGGTTGTACGGGAACATCTTATGTCACCGTGCCATGCCATCATCCATGAGTTCCAAAGTGTCACTAATAGTGCAGTTAACACACTAACGCTGGGCCGTGAATCACAAGGACTGTGGTTCAAAGTTCAGGCACCTGCCCAAAACTGACCAAACATTCATCCTAAGAAAGTGAATCGTCGCAGCACACCGTGTGAAGAGCTCCACCACTGGGATGTGGACGATTGGAGACGTGTAATTTAGAGAGATTAATCACTCTATACCATGTGGTTTGGGTGTGGCGAAAGCCAGATGAATGCTACATGCCGGTCTTTAGTAGAGCTCACAGTGAAATTCGGTGGAGGTGGTGTGACTAAGGGTGTTTTTCATGGAAGGGACTTGGTCCTTTCGTAATATTATGCGGTATGTTAAAGGCGGAAAACTGCATGGCCATTTTGACCATCTGAATGTTGTCCAGGGTGGAAGACCAGTTCGGGAAATGGTAATTGTTCATTTCAACATGACAACACTCCTTGTCATAAAGCACGGTCAGTTCATGAGTATTTTGTGGACAATAGGTTTTCGGAAATGGATTGGCCAGCCCATAGCCCCGACCGCAATTCCGTTGAACATCTGTGGAATGAATTGGAATAACGACCTCGTACCAGACCCGAAAGGCCCACATCACTTACTACACTTTCTACAGCTCTGCTGAAACAATGGTCGGCCACTCCCCTAGAAACATTCCAGCACCTGATTGTCAGTCTCCCCCTGTAGGGTTTAGAGCTTTTATAAGGGCCAAGGGTGGCCTACTCCGCATTAATGTTCGCTACTGGGTAATAATATGAAGGGCACATATAGGAGAGTTTCGCATGAGTGTCAGAATACATACGATAAGAAATTTTATGCCCGAAATGAGCAAGGATTAAGAGCTGTCAGAAGTTATTTGGAATCTAAAAATAAATTCGTAAGGAATAAAATTAGATTTTTACGAATAAACGAGACAGGACCAATGGGTGTATGTACTGTAAATATAAATATATCAAATTGGTTTTCTGTTGATATCATCCTCTGTCTTCTATGCCGACCTATGTCTACAAAGGTTATGGCAAAATTAAGAAACATCTATGGGGCAGACGATTTACAGTGACTACGAAGAAGTGAAAGAGGAAGTGGTGAAATGGCTTAACGACCAGGACGCCACTTTCTATCGCCAGGAAATGGAAAACCCCATTTCACGATACGACAAATGCTTGAATAAATTTGGTGATTATGTCGGGAACTAAAGGAATGGTGCCGAAATATTTTGATTTTTTTTTTTTTTTTACTTTTGGCATATCTTAACCCGTATGCACACCAACATTGGGAAACTTTATTTTGACTTATGCTCGTACATATACACCCTGATGGTACCCCCTTTATTTTTAAGCTGCACAGGAAAAGTACAAGGTTCAGAGTCCAAAGTGGAATGGACACTGACAGGATATCCATGTTTGTATTTGACCCTCAAAGGCATTCAATTTGTACAGGTTGAAAATGGAGATACGGTCCATGAGAATTTTGGTATACATCTACGTCCTACACTCAGAAATGGATCATTGCATGGGAGTTTTTGGTATTCTGATTGCCATTCGTTCTAACAGAGGTAGAAATTTTTGACAAAATATAAACCTTTACCTAAGTTTATATGTGAATTAACTTAAGAGTAAGGCCCATTGTTTGAATATAGTCATGGTTTATAGTATTTCTGAGTGTTATGCTGGTATCGAAAATATCTGAGACAGGGTTAGAAGTGTTCGGCATTGTGCTCGAAACGTTGGAATGCAACTTTCGCAAACCTTATGAAAGAGGTTTGAAGGAAGCAACATGTAGGTAACATACAGCATGTAACTAAAAATATCATCCCAATTCACAAGGCTATAACTTTTACATGAATGAATATACAGCCTCACGTTGATTTGCAAAATACAAATCGAAACGTAAAGTTTTCCTTGGCGAATGCTGCAAGTCGCCGGATCACTTGGTTGCCTGTAGGTGTCGCTACAGCTGTTGCTAGCGCGCTCGTTCACTACCCGTCGGAATGGCGATAATACAGCAACAAAAAGCATTTTCCGTTCTCCGTTTCAAAAACTGTGAGACAGTTATAACTGCGCAGCGCGAATTTCGTCGACAGTATGACACTGCACGTCCAACTACGCACGAGCAGCTTCAAGAGACCGGTTGTTTATGCAGTGGAAAGTCCACAGGTCCCCCCCCTGTGTGCCTGAACAAGAAGTAGAGTTAATCTGGCAGAGTTTTGTATGGAGTCCACGTAAGTGCACTCGTCGTGGGAGCCGAGAGCTGGCCATCTCCCATATGACTGTCTGGCGTGTTTTGCGGTGACGATTGCTTTCCAAAACGTACAGGATTCAAGTGCTTAAAGCCCTTCGTGATGGTGATAGACAACGACATCTTGAGGTGATGTTTGAATTAATAAATTAATAAAACATCTGTTTTCCATTACGGACATCTGCATCGTAATGGCGAACGTCCAAAAATGTCAATCTTGTCAACGACGTCTTGAGTTTTGTGAATTCATTTTGGGCATGGAGATACTTTTGTTCACGTTTGGTTTTTCAGCGATGAGGTCACGTTCCATTTAAGTGGTAAAGTGCACTGCCACAACGTACGGATATGGGGAACACAGCGGCCGGATACCATAGTCGAGCATGAGAGACTCTCCAAAGCTGAATGTGTTTTGCGCCGTTACCACACTCTAAATTCGAATCGGTGGGAAACCACTGATTCGCAGTGACACTCAACCACTCTAACCAGCGAAAATGGCTCCACTTAGAATCAGTGTAAAACCACTTATTTTTTCAGTGAAAAATTTTCACTGATTGTGAAAATTATGCAGGTGGTCGGGTTTGAACTCGCGCATCTTTCGACTCTAAGCCGTTACCTCACCATATGAGATACCGCATCAAGTTTGAAATTGTGGGAGGAAAATAAAGATGTTATATTTCCGCTGCAAAATTGTGTAGGTTGAAGTTGTATGCTCATACTTTTCGTGTTTGGTTTGATTGGTACCATTATGATTGTTAAAACGAATAGAATGTATAAGAACACTGTATTCATCACATTAAATACCATTTAAAACTTCAAGCAGAGAGCTGTGACGATTGCATGGAATCGAAATGAAAGACGTAGGCCTACAAACGGAATGAAAGGCTGTGTGTTCATATTAACTCGTAAAATGACGTTTTGAAAGACAAAACTCATTTCAGAAAGTATTTTGTATTAGTTGTATTCGTTTATTCGTTGTTACTACACGTTATTTAACTGCCAATTTTAAACGATGTTCGACGGATATTTTTACTCGCAGTTTCGCTGATACATCAGTCAAAAATAGAGATGGAGAGAAAGTAGCCGAGATGTTTCACTGATCCATCAGTCAAAAAATAAACCACTGAGTAAACAGTGAAAAAAATGACTGACGAATCACTGAATCAATCAGTGAAGGAAATATGGAATTTGTTCACTGGTTCATCAGTTAAATTCACTGAAGTGATTGGTGAATCAGTCAGATACGTTTGACTGAATGAAACAGTGAAATTCTCACTTATTACGGTGCAGAGTGCAGGTTTACGGGAATGTCATATCTGTATATGTTGTGGATCTGGCTGTTTCCACGATCACGAGAACATTCCAGTAGTTTCATTTTTGAACAGGACGGGGAACCTCCGCACCGGCACCTGCATGTCAACAATGAGATTCCTAAACGATGATCGGCCGTAACGGGGTTGCGTATCGTGTATTGTACTGCTTGCCTACTAGGTCTCCTGATCTCGGCGTATGTAATTTTTTTTCCATGCGGGGGGGGGGGGGGTTTGCGAAAGACTCCGTCTACGTGCCTCCCCTTCCAACTCCCGCGGGCGAACTGCGACGCCGTATAGCAACAGTGGCTGCGGTAATAAACTAGACATGCTCGCAAGATTATGGGGCGAGTTTGACTACCGTTTAGACGTATACCGCGCGTCCGTTGGATGGCACCTAGTATTCCTATACGTATTTTGAACTCTACCCTAAAGTTTAAAGAGCGTGCATGTAAACATTATAGCTTTGTGAAATCGGATGAATCTTTTTGATTCCAGCTTTATATTGGTAAAACTGCATAGGATCTAAGTAGACAAAATTTTGTGACTCGTACATATAAAACATATTACATAATTCGGGAAGTTGATCATTCTAAATCAAGTAAATGTTTATGATATCTGAAGTGGAAAGTTTATACTGTTCGGGAAATACACACGTACATATTTGGACAAACAATTTTTAACGATGCACTAAGTAAACGTTCTGAAATAGAAATCTGATTTTTTTTTTGCACATTGACGAAGCGGATGACAAAAAAACTATAAAGAAAAAATTTATCAGAAAATTGGCACTCTAGCTGTATCGCATACATGTTTCGCCTTGTAAAAGCCACGCGTCTTCGATAAACACAGAATACATTTTTGGTCTAACTTCGTTTAAAATTGATTTGTTAGCAGCCACATTTGATGGGTTACTTCAACAGAATATTGTGTTGTTAGTAAAAATCAACAATTTGGTTTATCATATTTTGCTCGTTCAACAGCACATAGAAGCTACAAATTTGTTTGCAACATTTGAAAAAAAAAAAATTTTTTTCTTTCGAAAGAAATTTTTTCCTTTATATGGGCCAATATTTGGAATAAAAATTTTGTTCCTGTTAATGCGTACTTGTTGCTTTTTAATATTGCTCCCGTTGAGTGGCCCGAGAGCAAAACACAGCAGAAGTGGCATTCTTGTATTACACGCGCAAAATACACCTGCAAAATTTCATTTCCTCGGGCGCCGCTAATTAAACTGGCAGGAAGTAATATTAGAAACTCTTTGCCGTGGCACGCTGGCCTCTCCGCTGCTCGAGGGGAGAACTAGAAGTAAATCGTTTTATCATTGCAACGGTCAAATTCGCGTTTTCACCTCTTGCGAGCGACGCGAAAATACCGTGTCACACGGTTCTAATTAAAAAACTTGGGCTGTGGTGGCGAAGAGGGAGGAGCAGGGCGATGGGGAGAGAAGGGGAGCGACATCCACCCGAGCCCTGCAGGAAACCTTATCCAATATTCAGATAACCGGGCCGCGTCAAAAACCCACCTCTCTTGAACAGTTTAGGTATAGACCGACACACTTAGCAATGGGAAACTCCTACAGCTCGTTCAGCTTACCTGAGGCCTGGGTATGGCGGACTAGGTAAGTCGGTGAGTTTCGGAACTTCTTTTTTGTTATTTATTTTATAAAATGATATTATTTATTCAAGGTTGCACTTATCGAGAGCATTTCGTAGTTAATTACTTGTATAAGCTACCATTATAGTTTAATATTTTTTTCTGTTAATGATTGTCTATACTTAGCACTCACTAACTATTCTTAGACATTAGCCCAATAAATAAATGGTTATTATACTACAGATCAACTGTTTATCCATTGATCTCGTATTGATTTAAAAAATTTTTCACCGCGTTCTGAAAATAATTAATGCTTTAAAAACACCTTGCCAGTATTATCAGATGAAAATAGAAATAAGTAGTGTAATTATTTTCAAAGAGAAGTTTACTTAATTCGAGAAGACTTATCACTTTAAAACTTGTATATAAAATACGTATTTTATTAAACAAAAGGTACAGTTACGCACGTATTAGAAAATTTCGGACGTTACCTGAAATAAAATGCAGCAATTTAATTTTCCTCGTCAATATTCAAGTTTCAAATATTCAGAAGTGAAAACCAAAAACTCAGTGTTGTATTTCAAACAAATTAATTTGTGCTCAAAAATATATCTATTGACATTATTAGCAAAGTTAAAAATGCTCGTGTAACACTTTTTTTGAAGATGAGATAGTGAAAAACATTTTTTTTATACAAGTGAACTATTAATGTCTCGTTTTAATCTAAACTGTTATAAGTGTATGTTAAATAATAATATAATAAAATGACATAACTTAAAAATCGCCGTAATTTTTAGTTTCATGCAGCTGCAAGTGTAGTGACAACTACGAAATCAGTGACGATCAGTGGAAACTGATCCTCTTGAAACCGGGTTGAGTTTAGTAATTTATAAGTTGACTGAATTCTCTTTATTTAAAAATCGCTTCGTTGCGTTCGAAAATGTAAATTACCCACAACTTTGCAAAAGGTATATATGTAAAATACACATTTTTTAAAACAAAGAATGAAACATTTTACATGACTAAATTATTGTTTTTCATTTGCCACTGTATTTTTGTACGGCTTCACAGATTAATGAATAACTTTACATAGGCGAACAGAGTAATGAGTAACTTTACGTAGGCGAACAGAGTAATGAGTAACTTTTCGTAGGCGAGCAGGGTAATGAGTAACTTTTCGTAGGCGAGCAGAGTAATGAGAAACTTTTCGTAGGCGAGCAGAGTAATGAGAAACTTTACGTAGGCGAACAGAGTAATGAGTAACTTTTCGTAGGCGAGCAGAGTAACGAGTAGTGTGTTTGCCGTGCGAACACGCGATGTACTGGACGTTTTGGGCGGAGGTACAATCCCACCCACCTCCAGCATTTATGGATTAGAAATTAAATGTATTCGGTCAATATCGACATAAATCCTTGCAATGTAATTTGCAGGTGTGCGAAATTATTAGCGTTTCCATGTCAAGCTCCAGTTAACGTGGAAAAATTAAAGTAAGCCTTATAGTGTATCTCCAAAGATGACAATGGATATCACACTATCCCACTGATTCCACGTTCATTCGACTAATCGGCCAGTTTATAACAGCATCGTACCGGACATTCAGTGTTTAGTATTTCTTTGATTTATATCACTGAATAGAGTTTCGAGTGTAAGCACTATCCGTATTTCTCTGCTTGTACCGAGTGTCCACGAACAAATGATGATAAACACCAGATTAGGGTGGATAAGTACAAATGGAGCATATTTCACTAAGGAACCAATAGTGCAGGGGCGGATATGCAACCTCGTGTACGTGGCATTGTAACCAGCCTGTACGTAGGTCTGTATGCCTGATAACACCGTTCAGTACCACACGGTCACAGTCTGGGAGGTGCTACGTATCTACCGGGAAATTGGAGGAAGTTCCTTTAGATGCTCGTGAGGCGATTTGGTTTCAGCAGGGCGGGGGCATCGCCTCATTTCACCAATGCGGTACGCCGGCACCTAGACACTCACTTCCCGAACCGGCGGATAGGTAGGGGAGTCCCCATAGCATGGCCAACACGCTCACCTGACATCACGCCACCTGACTTCTGCCTGTGGCGCCACATCAAAACGATGGTGTATGCCACACCACTTGACACGAGGGATGAGCTCACCACGCCGGAAACCCTTGCACATGTGCGTTGCAGCATGCTCCAGCGTGTGGCCGACGGCGGAGGACAGTTTGAACAGAGGCATGGAACAGACACACTATCCCCATGCCTTCAGCCCAAACTTGTAAGTGAAGTGTCATTTCATTGCACTGCTTGTAGCCTTGTTATTTTGATTGCCTACGCACCCCTGCATATTGCCACTGCCATCAGCGAGTTACCTATGGACATAGACCATTAGTTTGAAGTCCTGATTCAAGTCTGACACGCGTGTCAATTAACAAACTCAAGCAATTTTATGTGAGTACTCCTGTTCTGTCAAAGACTGTCCTGCCTGGACGATTTATTTTTCGTCCCGCCAGCTTGTGAAATGTGCGACGTCTACAATTTTCTGGAGTACGATTAAATGCTGCTATTATGGGGTTGGTGTGTTCACAGAACTTCATGACGTTAATGAACTTGGTTAGCAAGTCTGCTTGGTTATTTGCCACGTCTGTATTTGGTAGCCCAAATTAATAAACTGTTAATTTGTTTGAAGAGGCAATATTTTTGCTGCAGAAAAAGGTACTTTGTTTTTCTTCGCCCGCCCCTCCCCTTTCTCGGTCGGGGCGGCGCACGTCTGAACGCTCCCAAGCGCTGAGCTATACTGAAGATAGGCGGGCGGCGCTCCTGGCGAGTTCAGCCTCGTACACTCTGTGGCACCTTCCATACGCCTCTCCGCTATTCCCGCTGCCTCCTTAACCTTCCCGAGCCACGTTTTCGCGTATAAATGTTCGTCCCCAGTCCGAGCAAGTGTGCAGTGTTCCTCTTCGAGTTGAGCCGGCTGGCCGACGATAGATCATGTCTACACCACTTCGTACATCGGGGCTTCACCATGCTAGACGCGTTTTCGAGTAAAATGAGTACGCAAGTTAAGTATTGCAATGAAAGGAGTTGTTGTATATGCCGGAGGTAGAGTTCTGCTTTTTGGTAGTGTGTTTTTCTTAATGGATTTTTGTAGGGGAGTGTTTCTTTACTGTTTCGCTTGTGTTAATTTTCAGTGTGATATTTTATCGGATGTTTTTTAGAGGTGGATTCTTTCTTCCTTTTTTTTTTTTTTTGGCGTGCTGTAGGAATGGTCTCCTGGACTATGATTTGCCAAAATAATTTTAATGCCAAGGAGTTAAGTGGATATTTTATGGCGTGCCTCTATGCTCATGGTTAAGTGTAATGAGGGTTTTTGCTCCTTCCCAATGGTATTCTTGAAATTAGTATTCAAAGTTGTAATTTCTAGTGAATCAATAGGCGTACTTTACTTTTACAGTTATGGTGCTTACTGTACTGAGGGAGTCATTTTACCTTTTTTAATGGGATTTCACAAGTGTTTATTCTGGTTGGGTGAGTTCTCAGGATATATTAATATTGTTGTTTTTCTGTTTGGTCCAGTGTATGTGTGTTCTCTCCTTCCCCTAGTTCACCAATTGGTAGCAAGCAACCGAAATTTACAGATTCAATTAATATTTTTCAAATTAAGTAGCAAAGTTGTTGTTCTTGGTGACAATGTATAGATGGGGTTCAATATATTTGTATTGATTTTGGAATTTGTGTCCATGCTTTCGTGATTTTTTTGCAATGGTGCGCGTCCTTCTACTTGCCTGCCTTTAGCCCTGATACGCTCTAAAGGGGCGTAACAAGTTCCTTGATGAAATATGCTCGATTTTTACTTATTTACCCCACTCTGGTGTTTATTATCATTTGTTCGTGAACATCCGGTATGCATATTTACTTGAACTTAAGTATGTGTTACTTACTAAGAAAGTGTGAACTGAAACGTCATATTAGCATTCATTATACTCTACTTAATTTGGTACGCAGGAGAGACAATTTTATTTTTATAGTTTCATAACTTTCAAATAGACAGTTAATAAAGAAAGATCTTGTTTGTTGACCTGTTACAAAAAAATATACGTGTATCTAACGATTGCTGTAGAAAACTTTGCATTGATACCAATAAAGATATTTTACTTTCTGTTTTAACGGCTCTATGGTTTTGTTAGAGGTTTAGATATTTCGTTGTATATTTTCGTGCAATATGAAATCCATTATCATAAATATGCGGTTTTATTCATGAAATCGTAGCTGTGCCGCTGAATCCCGTGAATGAATAAATTAGTGAAATAATTACAGAATTTAACATAGTGTGTGCTGGGCGTGTACCACGACCCAAACATTGGTTTAATCACCCACGTGTTCCATCTAGGCCACGTGGTCATGTGGTGGAAATATCCATATTCTGAGGTGATCAGGTGAAGAACTTTCGTATGTGCCAAGTTTTTCGCACTGGCAACCAAGTCAGTATCATTAAGAGATTCGTATGTATGATCTATACTGCTACTGGTCACTTGAACCAGTCATGATTGCGAATGGAAGTAACGTGGAGAATCAGTGGGATCTTCTGATCGTTAAATTATTTAGTGATACAAAAGAAACTTAGAAAAAATTGGAACATAGTCTGCATTGTTTTACGATATTTTTAAGCGCCCAAATTTTCAACTCATCGGTGCGTATAAAATGACCTTTGTTTTAGCTGTCACTAAGATACCCACTGGTTTTAATTATTTTGGTGTTACTGGAATTTAATAAAGCATTTAATATTGTAATACTGCTTACTCTGCAAGGTGGTGGTATTGACAATAGTTTTATCTATGCAATAGTAAACGCATTTGATAAACAATTAAGTGTTTATTTCTAATATTCTTTCGATGTAAAAGTGTTGGGGTCCGTCCTTGTGGATTTTTTGTACAGTTATAGTTTTTCACATGGTTTCCCGATCACATCCATTTACAGGTCAGAACATGAAGGTGACGGGAAAGAAATGATGAACTCGGTGGTCAGTTTTTACATCGTGGTATGCATACAAACGTTGGTTAATTACACTCTCTTTTTCCTATGCTGCAGATATTTCCTCTCCGGGGCGGAACATGGAGTAATGGCGTAGGTTTGTGTAAATGATGTGGTACCTCTGGTACATGCAATACATCTGCAATAAAAAAAGCCTCTACACGACTTTTAATCACACTTTGATATAGTTACCGTATTTTATGGAGATTCCCAGTTCAATTCAGTAGACCGATACCTTTCTCGTATTAAAACGAAACAAACAAAATATAGTATCAAAGAAATTCATCTATTACAGGCACTAATTTTGCTGTTCTTTAACTTGGTACTGTATTTTATTTGTAAATGAATTAAAAGCGTGTGCAGCAAATTTCAACGCGATAAAAATGCATGCATTCACTTCACTAAAATCACTCCAGAATACTGCCTAGCATGCAGTTGAATAACGCAGATATTTTGAGTTACTCTTTCTACCACTCACGAAAACGTTTCCTCTACGTTCCGGAGATGACAATTTTTGAAATGAAGTCTTGGAATTTCAAACAAAAAGAAAATTAATGCAGACTTGTGCAGCTCTCAGAATCAGAAATGTAAAATTCGCCCTCAAGAAAACTGTAAATCTAGTCTCGTGCAAGTTTGGTCTGTTTCCCGGGCCAGTCATCCTGATTTATAGTTTTTCCAAGGTTTCCCGAAAACACTCCCCCGCCACGGCTGATTTCTTACACGCCCCTGCTTCTTTCAGCAACTTGTTCCGTCTTTAATAACCTCGCTGTCGACGAGGCGTTCAACCCTACCTACCTGCCTACATCATTCTGTATTGCACTGTTAATGATTCGGCCACAGTTCTGCTTCCTGTTTGTTACCGACTCACAATTGCGCAAAGAATTTTGGAATATATATATATATATATATATATATTATATATATATATATATATATATATATATGAGCTAATGGCTGTTCACGCTAAAGTGAGCTTAAGATCTACTTGTATACACATTGTGTATTTTCCCGCCACATGTGGATACAAATAACACTGTCATAGGCCTGATTGATCACATTATTCTCGCGTCGATCAAATGAAACTGTAATATTATAAGCAAAGTAAATATTTTACGAATTTGCTAAAACTTACACAAATATGCATTAAAAAAAGCGAAAGTAAAATACATAATTATCAGTATTCGCAGATGTTTACCAGACACTTCTAATTCAACGTCGAGAAATGGAACTACGGTCCCTGCATTCTTACCAACTTTACTGGGTGCATGCCAGTCAGTCTGCCTGTTTATATAAACGCAGGTAGGGACAGTGGCATTTTTCAAAGGTTGATTTCAAAAGCGGTCACTTTACCGTGAACAGCCTATAGTTAAGGATAGGAATATTTCGCGAGTTTATTTCATGACAAGGTAGATGTCAAAAATGTACACACTGAAGTTGACTTTGCAATTGGATCACAGTTTGTTAGAAACGCCCTGGACGACTGAGCCAATAGCAGACTGGAAAGGAAACAAGTGGCGAATCCCATACTACCAGGTGTGTAGTAACACTGGCTACTCACTGGGGAAGCAGCCAATGAACGAACAACTGAGACTCGAGCAAACACACAACTGTGGAGATTAGCCTACAGTTATTTGAACTCGCGAAATTTTCCTATCCCTACCTAAAGTCTATCGTAGCACTGCGACAAGAAAATAAGTCCTTGTCTGACATGCTACGGAATGAATTACTAAAATGCTCGACGCTATACTCGTTAATTCCACGGTTAGAGAACACAATATTTCGCGAATTCATTTTACGAAAAGTTAATTTAAAAAAATTGTTTATTTAGATGCCTGCCTTATTTCTGCAGTTAATCCACGCTTTATTTGCCCCTTCCTTTCGAATCCGGAGTGGAATGGAGTTATAAGGTTTGGGCGGCTCTTAACATCGAGGTCTTGGGAGCTGATGAGGTTGAAGTGAGGTGAGTATGGAGCGGCGCCGGAATGCAAGGGCGGGGGGAAATGCGAGATCCCAGAGAAAACACACCGACCAGCGGCATCGTCTGCCACGATAACCACATGCAGAAATTCAGGAGCGGCCCCTCCGAGAATCGAACCCGGTTCGCTTGAGTGAGAGGCCAGTTGTCAGACCACTGCACCATCGCGGCCCCCTTGGAATCCGGAGCCAATAATATACACGCAACAAAATCCAGGACGGATCATTGCCTTTAAACGTAACGGCAGACAACCAATGCGCAGTTAACATGTGATTGATTGTACATAGGACTGTGAAGCCTACCATAAAAGTTTAACTTGCACGTTTTTTCTGTATATCCATGGTAGTGACAATTGTGGAAGGATGAAAGAAGGAAGAAAGTAAGTAGTATTTTAATAAAAAGCTCAATCAACCACGAAAAGTAGTTCATTCATGGTTACTTCCGACTGTTCTGAAGTTCAACTAAGCTTAAGAAAGTTCTAGAACTACACTGTATTTGGGCGCACTCGTTTAATAATAGTTTGAATGATAACTATTTCTTGCCAGGCATTACCAATACACCTCGTTTATCCCTGTTTACATTCTTATTATTGATAAATGCAATAGATTTTAACGATAAAATAAGTATAACTGAAAGTCCAAATTAAATTGAAAAATAAAATACTTTTATGTTAACAAAAGTATCAAAACGCTTGTGATACATTACATACTTAGGAAACAAACAAACACGTTTGTATGGGGTTATTTTTCAAAGGTTTGATTAAAAATGTGTGAAGATAGCTCGAATAGACTATACTATACCTACTTACGAGTAAGTGCAGGCTGACTTGTCTTGGCCCAGAAACCATAAGTTAAAGCATGAAATAAATCAAGTCCGCTTACAATTTCCACTAGAAATTTTGCTCCGACTCTTTATCAACGTCTCATCCAACAACGTAATTCATACACTTTCTACATTTTCCTTCTGTTTGTCACGTCTTTCCACTTTAAATTTATTAACGCTTCTGTGAAATACGAATATATATTATTAGTTTTTTTTTTTACTTTTACATATTTCTTGACGTGTCTATAAAACAGAGTGCATTGCCAGTTCTTTGAAGTTTATGATAAATGCGAAACGTGCTAATAAACATAGTCTTGAAGATATATTTCTTTATATACGTCTCTATCGCATTTCAGATGACAGTACAATCATGTCAAAGTACGTGTAATAACTGTTATTTCCTTTTGTATTTATCATGCTTGTATTCACAAAACCTTCTCCATAAAATATATACTACTAAATAAAATAGAAGTGTCTATGATTTTCGAATTTTTTACTTTTAATTATTTTTTCATATAGTATAATTGATAAGTAAGCCATATCAAATTTTAAATTTTTTCGTGTCTGTCTGTCCGAACGGATTTGACTCAAAAACCACTTAATGTATTGACATCAAATTTACACAGTATGTAGATAATAACCCCATGGCTAGCTTAGTCTTTGTTTCATCAAGGTATCTTAACCGGTTCCGGAAAAAATTATGATCAGGGATGTAAATAGGTACTGGATTAACCATTTCTTAGATTTACTGCACAAAAAAAAAAGCATTGTTAAAAAAAATCGTCATTTCGCCTTTCTTTTTTGTCTATGAGCTGCAAACCTTTCCTTTCAAAAAACCGTAGTGGTCCAGTGGCTAGGGTTATTCCAAGTGGGGCCGCAGTGACTCAGTGGATAGATATATATCAAGTGGGTCCGCAGTAGCTCAGTGGCTAGAGCACCCAATGAGGGGGCTGCAGAAGTTCATGGCTAGAGAACGCAATAGTTGGGCCGCAGCTGGTCAAGGGCTAGAGCACCCAATAGTGGGGCCTCAGTAGCTCAGTGGCCATAGAACCCCCCCCCCCCCCAAAATGGCTATATAAATTCAAAGTCCTAAATATACAAATTCTAACATAAAACAAGACGTACTCAACATTGAACACCCATCTGAGCCATGCTCCGTCCACGATATTGTATGAGCTTATAATTAAATTACTGGTAAAATACAGCAAACAGCGATAGAGGCCCATTTCAGTGATGCACGAAAGACTGTTTTCCAAGTTCAGACTTTTGGTGGCAACAAATTTTTTAAATTTAAATTACAACCATTAATCCACGTGGCATTGCAAAAATGATCTGGTCTACACATTAAAGATACTCAGACACATTACACTAATTTCATAAAAAAAGAGAGCAGTTCAGAACGTTCGTTCTCACTTGACTTTATATTATGTCTCATTAATGCACAGATACACTACTCGTTCCAAAAATGTGCAATTACAAGCCACCTCAGAGAAGCCACTGAGTTCGCCCGCTGGCGAGTCTTAACCACAGTGTTTCTTGTCGCACTCCGGTACGAAGATATAGCTATAACATAACCACAGTATTTTTGCAGCAACCCAACCATGGGCCTGACGATGCCAAGGAAACAGCCCTACCATTCGAGCCGCGGCGCGATGCAGTTGTCGGGCCCGCCTCTTCCCGCGACGCTGTCGTGTTGTACTTCTCGGGTCTCGGAGATCTGCTCAGTAATTTTCGCCCCGTAGACGCGGTATTAGTTTCCATCGGCGCTGAACTTAAAATGACGCTGCTCTTTCGCGATACACTCGCGGAAACCATGACGGGGACGTACATGCCCGACGAAAGTTTTGGCTAGCGGAACAGTCAAGGTTTTATCCCCGGCCGGCCAAAATGACTTCCATCATTCAGTCCGACAATTTTACCAGCCGACCGTCCAGTAGCACAGGGCACAACTTCTAAAACGTCCGCCGTTACCACAAAGTCAGGGTTCGCCTCGGCACGTTTTGCACACCAAAGTCCAGTCATTATTTCAATGACTTTCATAGTTAAAAAAATTGAGCTACGGACATTTGGTGATCTACAACCGTCTCCAAATAGTGTTCGAAACCTCGGTACAAACTTTTACTAGCAGCGAAAAGTTCATTCCTCCTCAGCTCCGTGCCCTTGCTTACGTTATACAACCTGCCTATGTTTCTCGTCAGTTTTGCACACAGTTTTCCGGGAGGGTTGCGTCTCACGCAATATTAAACGCCAGCTAGAGTCTCGTCCAGCACGGCCCCGTTTCACCATGCGAATTCTCGTTCCACGCCCCGCTCGATCACGGGATTATTCCGTCGCAACCCGACAAGACACCGTCGCCTCACTATCGTACAGTACGGGGAACAATCCAAATCTAAGCGAGACGACAGCGGCGGAAATCCCGTCGCAGTCCGACGTTGCGTACACGCCGTCCATTCTCTCCAAGCCGAAGCTGCCTAGTAACGCACATAATAAGCCGTACGGTGCGTTAGCTCCCGCGGCGACCAACAGACACTTTGCGGCCGCGCGATCATAATTAAGTACCGTAACATGCACTACTATCGCACACGGCTGACTCTCTCAACCGTCCCCGTGGCCACACACTACCAGCATACTTCTCACTACTCCTGCCCACCTCACGCATGCGCCATCGACGCCGCCCCCTTTCGCCCCGCGACGACACGCGGGACCCGCCAGGACGACACCCAGCGGCCGCTCTTTACATTAGGGCGCCGGAATAAGGAACTACAAATGCCATAATCGACTCACAGCCTATAACCCCAACGTTACCCAGCAATAACACTCATTGATTATTATCACACAGTGAAAATTGTAACTACGATTAAAGGTTACATAAAATAATTACTAGGTATAGGTATGCAAATGATTAAATTATAGGAATAAATGTATGAACGGCCATAATAAAATTATTAACATTCATACTAAAAACTACCAGCGTAGTGATGCCAACTGCTATAAAAATTTTCCAAAAAATATATACTAAGAATACTAAAAAACTGTGTCGATTCTCAAATCGTCGCAAGAGGTTAAATCTATATCACAATTAATGGAGTAATCGCAATTAAAATGTTTAAAACTGTTTTAATGCTACAGACAGAATTTATTATCCAAGTATTGCCATGTTTTTTTTTTTTTTTTATAATCGTGAGTTCCTTGTTAAGTTTCGCGTCTCATTTTTGTTAGTTTTAGAGGGTTTCAGTTCTACTCATATCAAACTTCCAACTGAAGTTCGTTTCGTTCGGATGTCAACTTGCCCGGCTTCTGTTTTTATCAAGTAACTTCTTTCTGCTCATCCGGAGCAAGTGAGAATCTCGACAGGTCTCTGCCTTGCATGGAGACGACTTTTCGCTGCAATTATTTCAGCTTTCAGAGAAACCCTACGTGAATTAGTTTTTTGGAGGGCACATCAGGGCCCTAGGCTCTATTTGTTTGTTACTTTTGTTTATAACTAAATTAAATCAGTTGCGAGCATTTTTATTTATTACTAAATTAAAATATTTTTTTCAGACACTGCAGATATCGCATATTTTTATTTGTTACTTTTATAAATGTTAACCTCTGGATATTGAATAAATAATTAATATTTCTAGGTGTATATATAAGCAAAATATACGTGGTGGAGTTCATTATCGCTTCAAATTAACTTCAATTCTATGTGGCTTTTGTTTTATCTGGAAGAAGATAGCAGAATAACTTAACTTTATATCGCAGTGTCCACAGTATACCGTTATATGGTTTATCAAGTGTTTATTTAAATATATGTTGTTTTAAGGTTAAAGTAAAGCAACTGCCTTTGGAGCACTGCACCCAACAATAGAATGTGAAGAACTCGTAAAAATGTAGTACACACAAAGAAAAGTGCGATTTATCCTGTATATGATTTATCCTTATATATTTTTTATACAATAATACAATATTTTAATAAAATATACTTCTTAAATGTAAAAAAAAATAATTGCTTAAAATATATGTATATTTAACAAAATTTAAGCATGTTTCCATTCTGGATTCTTCAGAAAGCAGAAATTTACAAGAAAATCTGCTTCAAGATATATTGTCATTATATTTACTGTAAGAAAACCATAATAATAATGTATCACATCAATTTTACACTTAACTTTGTTTACGTCAGTTTCAGCCGCAAATGTTTGTGACAAATGGACGCACGTAAAATAAATTATAAAAATTATTTCCTATAGTATTATTACAATTTTTTTTACACGCAATCACAGTAAATATAATGACGATTTTTCTTGAAGTAGAACGTCCTTGTAAATTCTGCTTTATGAAGTATAAAGTATGTAAATATGCTTAAATTTAGTTTAAAAATGCGGAATCTATACCGGTTGATTAATTTGTTTAATTAAATATAATATTTTAGTCAAATATTTTATAATGTTGCAAAAAATATCAGTTATATGCGGTGTATGAAAGAATAATATATCACATTTTTCTGGGCCGCTGTCAGTACTACTTTTCCACGAGTTCTTCACAGTGTATAGTCAGGTGCAGTGCTCCATAGGCAGTTGGTTTGTTTCAATCTTAAGGACACTATTTACCAGGCATGAACGTAATTTCTGCCACATTAAGCATGGTTGATCATTCAATGTTATATAAATAACATAAAGTGCGTGAGTGAAGAGATTTTGTCAGCTCTTAACAGCGAGGTCTTGAGAGCCGATGAGGGTGACTGAGTTATAGAGCAGTCCCTGAATGAAATGGCGGGGGAAAAGAGAGATTCGCGAGAAAATCCGCCGACCAGCGGTATAGTCCGGCACAGTTCCCACATGCGAGAATCCGGGAGTGACCCGGCCGGGGATTGGACCGGGTTCGCCTTGGCGGGAGGTGAGCATTCTATAGGTTGTTCACTCTAAACTGAGCACTTTTTAAGGCCCTCTCAACGGGCACTAACCACTAATAAATGTGTTATTGCAGCCTCGGACGTTAACTTTTGAGATTAGTGGAATGTATACGCTGTGTTTGTTAATCACTTGACTACGTTTATATTAAAAAGTTGCCGAAAGATAAAAATTGGCTCTAAGGAAAAATTTAACGGGGCCTAAAAAGTGCTGACTTTACCGTGAATAACCTATACATGAATGTGCAAAGTTGAGTATGCCTAGGCATTCACAATGTTTATGGTAAACAAACTGATTAGTAGATAGTACTTCTGAAATAGTTGTAAGCACTCCATACAGAAATATGTTGTTGAAACAACTAAACTACAGTTCGGGTCAAAAAATATTTTGAAGTTATTTATTTTGTTCAAAGGAAAAAAGGTAGACGTTTGGCGCAAGCGCGGATTAGTTGAGAGAAGAAAATACTGTTCGGCGCATACAAGTAATTTTCAAGTAAAGATATTTGGTACCTGCAATTACACAAAAATTTTTGCGAATATTGCAACACCCAGAAAGAATGGCCCGAATGAATCCAAACTCGGAGGATGTGTAGAACAGTGTACCAGCAATAAGTGATTACGATTGTACAGAGATGGCGTACACGTAGACCCAGCACCGCCCTCTCTTGTGTGGCCGGAAAGGTCCGTGTTACGCTAAGCTCGGTCATTGAATAGCCGTCAAACGAAGTGAAAGCAAGTGCCAGCATGCCTCGCCGACGTCAAAGGGTGCCATCGGCATGTGAGTGAGTTCGAACTGGGTAGAATCATCGGTCTCCAGGAAACGGGGTTGTCATGCCGTAACATTTCGGCTCGTACGGGGCACGCTGCTACGGCAGTGATGCGTGTGTGGTACCAGTAGATAGATGAGGGTCGTACGCAGCGACGGGCGGGTACTGGACCACGCACTGTGACCACGGCACGGGATGACCGCCATCTTGTCCGCGTGGCTGTAACGGACCGTACAGCCTCGTCCACAGTGATGGCTCGACACTGGAGCACAACGGGTGTGGACCTTTCTGCGTCGACGGTTCGACGCCGTCTGCTGCGGGCTGGACTGGTGGCACGCATACCATTGCATCGGCTTCATGTCCAGAAACCACAAACGCCTAAGATTGCAATGGACATGTGAAGGCCGTCGCTGACGTGCTGAGTGGCAAGATGTAGTGTTTTCGGACGAGTCCCGCTTCAACCTGTCCTACAGTGATGGCCGCATACGTGTTAGACACTACCGTGGTGACCGCAATCTGGCAGCCTGCACTGTGGAGCAGCAGAGCGGACAAACGCCAAGTATGATGGTTTGGGTCGCCACTGGATACAACATGCTATATTGACCCCTACTTATCGAGGGAAATCTGGACATCAACTGCTACATCAGGGAGGTTTTAGAGCTCGAGGAACTGCCCCTCCATCATGCGATTCCACCTGCCATGTTTCAGTAGGACAAGCCCCGGCCACATGTGGCGTGGAATATGGAAGTCTTCTTCAATGAACGACGGGTACCACTGCTTCCCTGGTCTGCAAGTTCGCCTGAATTATCGCACATAGAACATGTCTGGGATCTTATCCGTCACGGACCTCCAGCAATAACTGCTGATGATGTGTGGACCCGCATGCAAACCGCGTGGAGGGAAGTTCCCCAGGAACATATCCAGGTCCTCTTTGCTTCCGTACCACGACGTTTGGGGGCTCTGGTTGCAGCACGTGGGGGCTTCACACAGTACGGAATTCTCAAGGACAGAGATCATGTACAGTTCTGCAATCCTAATCAATTGTGTTTTGTCATGTACTTAATCTGTGTTGTAAAGATCATTTCAATCACATGCATCCTTCTTGATGTTGCAATTTTCACAAACGTTAGTGTACGATCTCTCAGTGTAGTTTCTTGCAAAGAAAAAATAATTTCTAGTTAGGGTAATGGGTGTGGCCATGGCAGACTCAAGCGTCTGGTGGTGTTTTCTTCTGAGGTCGTCGGCATGACTCTAGACGAGACTTAGCGCTCCTCTCTTTTTGTCATCTGCGGCGGTTTGTACGTCGCGGCACGGGGTAGAGGGGCATAAACC
The DNA here is from genome assembly GCA_029891345.1 of Dryococelus australis. Taxonomy (NCBI): domain Eukaryota; kingdom Metazoa; phylum Arthropoda; class Insecta; order Phasmatodea; family Phasmatidae; genus Dryococelus; species Dryococelus australis. Next base: position 36,181,658 of record CM057000.1, on the reverse strand, counting down.
TCCTTGAACACTACGGGGTTACGTGCGGCGTTCGAAAATCCCCTTGGCAGGGGGTGAGCACATAGCTGGCGAAGAGGGATTGACGGGGACGTCAACGGGTGAGAGGGGGTGTTGGTTTTTTTTTCCTTCCGAGAGCGAGTATTCCAGTCACCACGTCACCACGGAGGGTTGGATTCTAGGGAGGGAGGAGTTAGTTTCGCTGTTCACCACCAGGTGTTTCTCCGGGTCAAGGCAAGCAATCTCTCTCGGTGTCTGCGAGGTCGGTCCATCCTTCCTACCAACCCCCGTCGCTGCGTTGCCAGATTTACAGAAATTAATTTCGTCAGGTGTCCCCTCGAAATTTCCGTGCTTTTATTTATGTACTTGCAGGATGGAAAATTAACGTTTTTTTTTTAATTGAACTTTCTTAAATGTTGATTTCATATGCCAGAGATGTAAATTTCAGCAGGCTGTTTATGGTTACCTTTAAAAAAAAACTAACATATTAAAACAAATACAATCTCTACAGTCAATACGTAATTACTCTGCATTTCACGCACGATACTAAACGTATAACCACAGAAATTCTACCACGTAGTTAGCGAAAAAATAATAATGAGAGAACCTCACGCAGTTTACATAGTTTTATTCTCCCTTATGATGGTAACGTTTTGCGATTTTATTGGCAGCCTTGACAATAATATATTTCCAGCCCGACTTGCAAAATCGATTTGTTTTCAACGAAAACGTTTTAGATGCTACTTTGTCCTTCCTATTCCCTTACTTGAGAGTACGGGAGTGAAGTCATATCCGTGCATCGTACAATTCACACACAACTACGGAAATTTCCCTACATCTGGCAACACTGCCCCGTCGTCGCCGAGGGGCTAGAAATGGGGCCAGGCGGAAGGTCGGATGGAGGGTTTGGGGTGGGGGGTATCGATTCCTCTCAGGGGTTGGTTTCGGTTGTCGTGACTGGAATGACCAACGGCGAAAAGGAGAGGTCACGAGGGCCCGGAACTTGCCGGAGGTTCGAACGTGCCCGCTCCGGAGGGCTCACATATCACGCGTCGCCCTCTTCCTTCCAGCCCCGGGATCGACTGGCAGGCGGGCAATAAACGTAACCCTACCCGCACTCTGTGCGCTCCTCTTCGTCCCTCCCTCCCTCCTCTTCGCAAGCTCTGTAACGCCTCTGCGTTCACACTCCAGCCAGCCCTGGATCCTGATTCTCCAGTGGACTCCACCCGGATTAATTTCTGAGGCCGTGTCCGAATTGGCAGGTTTTGTAGATAAAATGATCACGTGACCTGATTTTGTATACAAAATTGATGACGTATTTGGTAATTCGATATTTCGTATTTAGTATCTAGCGGATGCTAGTAAAAATACAAAATGGCAAAATTAGCGCCATGTTTGTTTTTACTTTAAAAACACATGCGTGAATGCGTAAATAAGATGACTTTTAAAACAAATAACAGTACATAAAATGCACAGGCATGTTTTAAAAAGCAAGTAAGTGTTGTGTTTTGTATATACACCGCAAAAAAAAATTATAAAATGGTTATTATATAATTAATTATTTTATTATTAATTAACGTATTCTTAGCGGATTCCAGTGATGATTGCAGAAATATTAAGTGTTTTAAGTATTAAATTTATATAAAAATATTTTGCACTGTTAATGTTGCTGCGAGTGCTAAAAAAAAAGTCACACTCTACAATGTCCGAGTTGGTACCTACCAAATCACGAATTTACAAAATAACGAATTAACGGAATTTGCCAATTCGGACACGGCCTGAACCAAACAGAAAATTGGCTGTTCGAGGTTAAGACCTACTAAGTGTACTTTTTTTTTTATTTACCGAGATCATCTTCAACTTTGTAGTTTCCTACGAACTATAGTCAATTCACGGTTACTTCCAACTATCCTGAAGCTGCTAAAGTCCTACTTCCAGGATATTCCTCCGTCTTATTCACACAAATCTTAGAAAATTACACCAAATGGACAGTGGGCCGCATACGTGATCACCCAGCGTAATTATATTTTGCTTAAGAACTATTTCTTACAAGGCCTTACTAACACGCATATTTTCTCCCTGTTATTATTATTTTTATGTTAACAGGAGTATAAAGCGCTTGTGATAACATGAAATATTTAGGAAACTATCGAACATATCATACATTGGGGTGTTTTTTACGAAGGTTTAATTTTAAAAAGTGTGAAGAAACCGAGAATAGACTATAGTCTGGTACTAGCGGTCTATAATGCAAATTCAAACTTCAATTAACATATGTACTATACATATCAAACAATAAGTAGCATTTTCACCCTTGTTAAACATCAACATTTCTATGATTGTCATGACTTTACCCATGATTCTATAAACTGTGCCTGTAAAATTAAGTACATTAATGTGTTACTAATAAACTAATGCAGACCCTAAACACACAAAGAGAAAACTAAATTTTGAATAATTCGATGTCCATAAACACAAACATACACAATACACATGAGATAACGCGGAGATGGTTTTGCTACAGTGAGAGAAATATTAAGTTTCAGATATCAAATAAATTTACTTGAAAAGTATTTTACACTGAACAATATGATTTTTTACTCGACTATTCTGCTTGTTGATAAAACGTCGGCATTCGTTCCCTTGAACCAAATAGGGTACAACGTTCAAGTTCAGTCAAAACATCAGACACCCGGACACCCAGCTATTTTACAAGCACATTGAACTAATCAGTATTGTTGCCATAAATATCCTATTAGAATCAAACAAACATTATGTTTGCGGAGAATGAGCATTTGGTAAGCTCGAACGGTCTGGTGCGTATGTCAATTAGGAATTTGGAGCGGAAACAATTTCAGCTTTGTCAACTAGCGGCATTTATTCTGTTGCTGGCGTGGTAATCGGTTCATTTTATTGCTTTCCTTTGAATTTACGGCTCGAGAGTTCGCATCCCGAGACCTCCCAGCAGGGGAGAACAAGGGATACAAGTACCACCAACATAAAATACAGGACTAAAGTTTCCCTAGTTTAACAGCCCCACAATGTTACATAGTTTGACGTGCATAGAAAAGTTATGACAGTGCCTGCGGTAGCACACATTCATCTCGTACACGTTAATTACATTACGGTGTTCGACAACGTAAAATCGAATAAACCACTCACAATACAGCTAAAGTGTTGCGAAAGACGCAGAGCCATCGTCAGCGATCCACCACAAGAGCAACGTGCAAATTCAATCACTAATATTTAAAAAGTTACATTGTTTGACATCGTGTAACGGTCCAGACAAGTAATGCACGACGCGACAAAGCACGATTATCAAGTTTCTATAGGTTGTTCTCAGTAAAATGAGCACTTCGAAAGCCTTCTCGAGGCACTCGTAAGCACTTACTCGTAAGCACGTTGGGTATCCTTCCGTCATATGGTTACAAACATTCCCGTGGTCCTGCTCACTTTATCCATGCGTCAGTTGAGTTAAACTGTAAAATTATTATAAAATAAAGTATTTTACAAATTTTTTATCCATACACTTATATGCAGTAAAAATAAAAAAAAAAAACAAGTAATCATTTTAGTAAATGTTGTTCACGACAAAGTGAGTTCTTTTGATATCAACCTTAGGAAAAAGTCACTGCCTTTACCTGCGTATATACTAACGGGCGCCCTGAGTGATATGCGCCCAGTAAAGTTGGTAACGGCGGATGGGAAGTAGTTCCGTAAATTAACGTTGAATAAAAAGTGTTAGGTAACCATTCCTGATAACTTAAATTATTTCTTTAGCTTCCTATTTTTTTAATACACCTAAATATACAAATGAACACACATGTTAAATGTATACTTTTCAAATAATTTCACAGTTTCACTTGCCCGACGCATGAATAAAGTACCGAGGCCCATGACAATGTTAATCTTACATAAGGCGCGGAAGAATACACAGCGTGCATACAAGTGGATCTTAAGCAGGGCTTTCAAAAGTGTTCACTTTATCGTGAACAGCCTTTATTGACAAATGTCTACCGAACACTTTTAATTATAGTTTGAATATGGAACTATATTTTCCCTACGTCGTTTTCAAATTTTCTGGGTGCATGCCACCACGTGTGCACTTTTACAAAATTCACGCAGATAAAGACAGTGGCATTTTTCAAGGCTTCATTTCAAAAGTGTTCATTTTATCGTGAATGGACTTTATGCTTTCGAATCACTCCCTTTCCCATTCTGAAGGTGTATATTTCAAACACGATGCTATGTGCGCGAGACTTCGGCACATGAAAATATTGCATCGCGCCAATTTAATTTCAGCACAAAACAATATTGCAAAATATTGATAAATTAACGTACTAAAATTAAGCAGTAGCCAATGTTTAAATTCCCTAAACTTTACTTGACATTTCCAGGTATATTATTGTTAAATTTTCCTGGCCAACACACCCTGCCATAATTAACAATATTGTCATGCTTTTTTCCTAAAAAATTTACCAGATAGATCATAAAAATGTTTGTAACATATACATAGGTCAAATGCCAGTTTTCTCACTGCCAGAAGCAAAGTCACGACGCAATATATTAATTCAATGATAACCACTAATTTCTTTGAATTGTTATTTCGGTATATATTTTGTTTGCAGTATCTTATACTTGCACGAAAAATATTTTTTTTATTACTATTCCAATTCGTGCCATTTCAACCAAAAAAAAATCAGCTTAGAAAAAATATATAATATTAATTAGGATTACACATACAGCAATAGAGTTGTACCCAGGCTTATCACTTTTCCTACTGAGGTGGAATATCACGAGATGGCATGTTGCAGAAGTGCTAGAATATAAAATACATTTATAACTATTTTATCTAAATTTCCTGACCTCACAGAAATTCCCCAGATATTTCTCCGATTTTTTCCAGGTATATCCTGTTTTCCCCGATGTTAACCAGCCTGTAAAGGCGCATGCATAGCCCAGCCAAGCTGGGGCCGTGGTGGGTGAGTGGTTAGACTGCTAGACTTTCACCAAGGTAAACTGGGTTCATTCCCCGACCGGATCACTCCCGGACTTTCGCAAGTGGGAATATATAACAATTTACATTTGCGGTTTCAAAGAAACCCTTTAGTTACACGTCACTTTTAGTGGTGGTTATACCGTACACGTCCGCCTCCTTCCATTTATTAATTACGTGCAGGCCTGCGTGGGATGTAATTAGAATTATAGTATAAATGGAATAACTACAATATCACAATATAACTATGTGCACACAAGTAGTTACGTTAAATATAGCTTACTATTAATTTTTTTATATGAATGTGTAAATAGTTATTCTTTATGATAATGATAATAAATGCAAAACTAGTTTCTTTCTTTTAAGTTCAATCTACTATACATTAATTATGTTATATATATTTTTTTTTGTCGTCGTTTTATTTGTTAATGTTTAAGTTGTAAATGTTCTCTTACAGGCTGAGACGTCTTACAAAGGCTTGTTTAAAAGTTTCTCAATTTAGCATCTAACATAGAAAACTAATTGCTAATCTCCAGGGTAGGCAGCCAGGTCAGATGCCACGGTTTCTTGTGACGAGAACAACAACCTATCATGATACACGCCCTACCCCCAGAAAGACTCAGGTGATTAGTAACTAGTCAGTCGGCTGAGTGGTTCGGAACCCACTAAAATTGAGGCGGTATCTTCAACTCGTCACTATTAAACATTTCGTACGCAGTCGTCAGGCGTAAACTCAAAACAATATTTTCCAGTTATCAATACTCTGGCGATAAGCTGGACAGCGCGTATAAAGATATTTTAAAAAATCTTATTATATTCACAATGACAATTTAAACGTATACCCGACTCCCGCCGTCGCCAGATGAAAAGACTTCAATTAGTTATGGTAACCAAAATATCTGCCTAAAACCGAAATATCAGCTTCATAACAGTAGTCGAAAAAAAATGATGTGAAACATGACTATTGCATTTTCGGAGAGCCTGGAAAATGGCAATCTCTGGTTTTCAAATTAAAATATCTTGGAGCCTCGATTCTTTTAATGTTACTAATATAACTGGGAAGTTGATTTCGTCTCTAATAATTATAATTACTTAAACCAGATCGAGTAATTACATGCACGAAAAATTCTCAAACTGCAAGTAACAACTTGCTAGAATCATTCAAAATAAATTTTAAAGCAAACATTAACTATTTAAAAATAAATAAATAATGAAACACTTTACTTTAAAAATTCACGTGCATTGATTCTGCGTGATTTAAAAATAAAATACAATATTTTGTGACAGAAAGTCAGATTTACATAAAACAGTTAAACGTGCAAAGAAATAATTTTATCCTCTCCTGATTGTCAACCCTAGAGTTTTGTCGAAAGGTTAAATGGCAATAAACCATAAGTAGTGTCTGGTAACTTAAAAAAAGATTTTCTGCATGAGGTATTTCTTAATTTTACAGCATCTCATCAAATAAGTAATTGTAAATAACAGTATTTCTGCAGAATTATGAGTATTTTCATGCTCCACCTGGGTATCAGAAAATTTTATCTGATATTATATTTCAACTAAAAGGCATAATTACATGTTCAGTCAGTACAAGGCCACAAAAGTTTTTATTGAAATATGACACTTGCCTCGCGTGCAATTAGTTTTTACTGGTAGCTTTCTTCACGTCGTATTTCATATTTAAAAAACATACGAACAAAACTGTAAGGGAATCACATAATTACTTCCAAAAAAAATGTTTTCTTGTTATTCCCATGTTACAAAAATTATATTAACCTGTATAGAGACACAGCAACTACGACCTGAAAATAAGCTGGATGAAATGTCCACTATTTAAGAAGTATTAACTATTTTTTTTTCTCGATAAAAAATTTCACTCCAAGCTCGAATCAGTGGTATCAATCAGTGAAATAACATTCACAGAAAGTCAGTTGATAAGCTACTGACAACTGGCAAATCAAGCTGATGAACTAGGAACAAGTTACTTATGGCAATGGGAATATCGACATTCAATGGAAATCATAAATAATTCAGTGAAATTCAGCCATCATATTAATTAGTTATCAGCCACTGATTGTCAGTCACTCAGTTTTCGCTGATTTGGCTCGATTCTCGTTGTTTCAGATTTAGAGTTTTGTATTTCTTATCGTTTACTTTTTTACATATTTACCTGTTCTACGCTTTATGATATTTGCAACATTACCGTTAGTTTCCTTAAAATCAAACCTATTTTTGACACTTTTTAGGCACTTCATTGCTGAAGAGGTGCAACGATCGACTGTGTGAGGTCGCAATACTCCGACTGATAGTTATTTCTCCAAGCAGGGGCACTTATTGAAGCTAGACATTGAAACAATTCATGGAATACCCGTCTAATGGGGCATCCCAGTCCAGCTTTTCCCCCACAGAGGCTACAGCATTAGTTTCAAGCTCTAGGTCGCAAGGACACTGAAACCTATTGGGTTAAAAATCCTCTGGGTCATGGAGAGAACATTCCTCTTCGTAAGGGATTTTTTTTCGAAAAACCTTCTCCCATCAAGTGGCATTGAGTTTGAGGGTAACACACTTGCGATTCCATCTAATTCCCAATATAGGATTCAGCTCTTCGTAGGTGTCACCTGTCAATTCCCACTCTCTGAGATGGAACCCTCGTGTCACAACCCCAGTAGCCAGTATTTGCAACCTTGGCTTCAGCAATGCTGTCTACACTCGTTGTAAGGTTATCAACATTGAAGCTGATCTTGAGCTGCACTAATTTCTCAGCATCATCAAGAGAGAATTCAACTACATCTGTCAAAATGGTATCCAGAACTCCTGCTAAAAGGAAAGGGCTATATGTCACTCCAAAAACGACCCGGGAGTGTTTCAGCATCATCTTATTGGAGCATTCCGCCAGAAAAAAAACTTAAGGTATTCGCTATCTTCGATGTATTGCGATTTGTATAAATACTTTCTCAATATCAGCCGACACTGAGCATGTTTTTCTCGAAAGCGCATAAAGATATCTGGTAACAGTTTAATAAGATTCGGCCCTTGCTCTAAAAAATCATTGAGTGAGAGATAACTGCCAATATTTGTCGAAGCATTAAAGACTGCGCACACCTTTGTAGTACTACGAGTCTCTTTCACCACTGGGTGATGTGACAATTATGACACTTGATGTCCTCTTCAGATTCCTCAATAATGTCGAGTCTTAACCTTTCCTGGATCACCGAATCGTTATTTTCGAATAACCTTGCAGTATGTAACATTTGCTTAATTACTTTAACAAGTCGTCTTTTAGCTAACTCATGGTTAGTGGGCAAATAAAAACAAGGCTATACCAAGATAATATGGCTTGGTATCTGCCATCTACAAATTCGACAGTTCTTTTGAAGTGTTCCAAGCAGCAAATCTATTAATGTCCCTGTTCTCTTTCTAAGCTGGATCACTGATTCCAATGGCTTCGAGCTTCCACAGATATGTGACATTTCCAGTGGTAACAGTTGTTATTGTGAAAGTGGTAGCAATATTGGTGCAACAACACACTACAGGCAACTTCTCTCTGTGCCAATCAGTGTTCATCCGAACAAGATATCGACAGCCACCACTCCAATCGAGAGGACAACCCTATTTGCAGACCAGATATTTCCTGCCTATCAGTACATCTATGGACCCAGGGATATCTCCAATGATACGGATACCCAGTTTTCGAATGTCTTCCTGCACCACTTCCCTCGGGCTGGCTATGTGAATGGATGAAACTATGGTGGTTTGATCCCAATACTGAAAATATACAAGTAAAGTCACTGTTCAGCCCTCGCAGGTGAGCCTTGTAACATGAGTGCCTCACCAGTCCAATGTTACAATATCCAAAAGAGAATGAACGATGTTCTTCACCGATCTGGTCATAATTCATTTCTTCGGCCAAACAAACCAAACCGCAGGACCTCTGTGATCTACAATTAATTATAATCGGATTTTTCTCTGAGAGTCCCCATTGTGTGAAATTGCAGCAAAGGTTTGCAAATACACCTCACTGAATGCACTGACAGCAAGGCTGTGATCGACTGCAAGGAAATCCGATTCCATTGTTGGCAGAGGAGTCTCATCTTTGTTAGTCGGAGTGCCATTAACTGGGTTCTCACAACACACCGCAGTGTATGTTGTCCTTCACATGAACTACACATCACCCGACAGCTCCATGCAAGGTTGCCCCTCTTGGTACAAGTGGAGCAGAAGCCAGCCTGAGAATCAAGTTTTCTTTTTTCAATAGAAGACCTGGCTAGAGCCTACCGACATTCAGCAGAACTATGAGAACTAGTGCAAATAGGACATCGTTCAGTAGTATTATAGTTACGTATATCAACTGAGGTGCCATAGTGATCAATATTATGAAGACAGTCTACTTGTCTAATTTGGGTTTTTAATAAGGTAGTAGAGAAAGTACTAGCCATAGCAACATGTTTATTTGCCTGAACTTCCCTGTTAAGAAAGAGGATAAGGCTGTCCATCTGGTCTTTCAAAGAGTAATCAAAATCACTGTTAGTTCGTTCCCAGTACCAGAGCGTTTCCAAGGGTAAACAAGACTCCACCAATGGTAAGAGAATAGCTGCATAGTTATCGGACAGTATGTCTAAAGTCTCCAAGGCAGGTAATCGGGTTTCTTATTTATCATTAAACAGTGATAGTCTCTTATCTCCATGATAATGAACTAGTTTCCAGGAACTCTCTAATATAAAACTTAATTACGAGATCCTTGCTGCCAAACCTCTCCTCCAACGAATGGATTAGCTTGATGTAATTCTCCCTGAAGTGGGAAAGGTTCAACAATGAACTAGCCCTGGACTTGGGTATTGTAGCATGTAATAGGTACTAAAAATTTCTCCTCATTCGGGAGTTCTGGTTCACTATCAATACGAGAAAATTGCTCCCAGAACCCAATCCACTGGAAACTTCGCCACCATACGTAACTAATTCCAGCTTAGGTAGCCTAAAGTGATCTCTACGGTCTCCGAAACAGAGCATGCAACATCAACAGGGGGCTGCATCAAAACGTCAATTTTAATTAAACTTTTCATTGTATGCATAAGCCTATTCCATCTCGTGAACAATTATTTCTTCATTGCGTTCGTTTTCTTACAAGAGTTTTTTGATTTCGCAGTCAAGTCAATTATTTCCTAATATTTTCCCTCAATAAATGAAAACTTAGCAGCGATTCCTTCCATGTCACCTACATTAATACGGTTGGCCATAGTATTTTAAGTTTAGAAAACACCGACCTCAGAACTTCGTGCTTCTTTACAGCTCTCTTCACGTCGTTTTCACTAGCCATCGTCGGGGGTTGTCCCGAACGAACTAATTGACATACTGTACCATTACCAAATTTGGCAACAACAGTAATTTCCCAAACGTACCTCTAAATTACACCAATTGTCCTGCCATGGTCTCCATATGTTGAATATCTGTCAAACACAACATTTAAAATATGCAAGGGCGGTATTTCATTAATGAAACCACATATTTCAGATCAGTGGTTCTCCACATCGTTTTACTAACAACCACAAATACATAGCTGACAAGTATACAACTCATAGACAACCGACAGATAGCATCTGCTGAAAAAAAGTCTCACAAATAAATTATACATAAATCCCAGAAAGGTACAAAATTATCGATATTACTTATCAGTCCTACACAGGTGATGTGGATGTGTAGTTTACATTTTACACAGCCCCAAATTTTGTAATTAACAAGGCTGAGATTCAGATGGTGTGATGGCGGTGAAACGGAACATTCCCTCCTCCCCCATTTGTCTACATGTCATCAAACGTGTTATGCAAGTTCGCCGTTCTGTTAGGTTCATGTTGCAGTGCTATAAAATATTTCTGTGAAGTCGAGCGAATGTAGAGGTAAAACATTATTCACAAATATTTGGAAATTATTTACTTTCCATTTATTTAGTACCGCAATTAAATTTAATTTTTCACAGCCTTTTTTTTTTTTTTTTTTTTTTCCCAGAACTTTCAGTAAATTTAATAGATGGTTTTTTTTTCTGTACCCGATTTTTATGAAGTGGGATAACAAAAACAAATATTTCCTTTATGTGCATTTGTTACTGTAACAGCTAGAATATTAACAAGCTACGGCAAATACTTTTATAAAATCACAAGAAAACTGAAAAACCAGTTGAGAGCCTGCTCGCAGTATCTACACGCTATTTTAATCAAACCTTTGAAAAATGACACCATATATGACGTGTTGGTTGTTTCCTAAATATGTCATGTATCACAAGTGGTTTATACTTCTAGTAAAATCCAATTATCTAATTTTTGGTTAAATTGAAATATAGCTTACATCGTATTCATAAATTATAATGTGTCATTTAATTAACGTGAATAAAAACAAAGAGGAAATATGTACCGTTGTAAAATTTTTCTAACATTTTGTGGCGCATTATTTTTAATATATTACCTAATTTCATATACTTTGATATTTTTTCCCTAACTTATTGTATCAGTATGCTAGGAAAGTTCTGGCCAACGTGGATTTAGGACAATATTAGGGCAGTTGTGTTATTTCAGAAGTTTTATTTCAGTCATGTATTCATGCATTGGAGTTAGTACAGAGTTAAAGGCTGTCCACGATAAAGCGAACGCTTTTGATAACAACCTTGGAAAAAAGTCACTGCCCATATCTACATATACTTCGACGAGCGCATTGAGTGACATGCGCCCAGTAAAGTTGGCGAAGTTAGATGGTAAGTAGTTCCATATCTTAACGTCGAATAAAATGTGTTAGGTAACCATTCGTGATAATTTAAATTATTTATTTCGCTTTTGTTTTATTAATGGACAAGTGTGTAAGCATTAACAGATTTATAAAATGTTTACTTTTCTAATAATTTCACAGTTTCACTTGACCGACGCACGAATAAAGTGATTAGGCCCGTAGTAATGTTAATTTTACTTAAAGCGGAAAAATACACAACGTGCATACAAGTGGATCTTAAGTAGGGCTTTCAAAAGTGCCTCATACTTCGCTGCCAAGTCCGGCATGAAGTTTGTCGCGTGCTGTAGACAGCTCAGCTTGCATTCCTGAAGGCGTGGGACGCTTTGCGCTGTACTTTGTCCGCGCTACTTGCCAGAGGTGCAGTGCATGTAATTCTGACTGCAGAACAGTTGTATATAGTTGTGGACCGTTTTAGGTAACCCCCCCCCCCCCCCCCCCGTGCTCTCTACGAACGGCTTCGGAACTAGATTTTATCACCTTTGTGCCCACGCGCAGCATGCTATTCTGTATCCTTGCACCACCGCCAACAGTTGGTCACCCGATTCTCTGCACAGGCATGACGTGTTTGCTGTGTGCTCCCGTGTTCGGGGGGGTTGCTGCAGGCGCATGATTCTACGTTAGCATTTTATTTAGTTTTAGATGAGTCATCTAGAATAGTGCAGAGTTAGTAGTGATATTGTAGGATATTTAATTTTTGTGTTTTTATCTTCAACCATCCTACACAGTTTCATCCCTTACCTCCGAGATGGATGTTTCAAGTTTTGAACAATGTATTATTCATACTAACTTTTTACGTCGTGATACTGGGCGGAGTCTTATTCCAAGATTCATTTGAAGTTTCACTCGAAGTATTATTTCAGCTATCTCCCCGACAGCCCACTACTACTGTCGTACCAGTCCGCCAAACTCGCGCTATTATCCAGGTTCTTGTGTTCGCCTGGAGAAGTATCGGATAAGCGGTAGCTTCACGGAACATTCTTTGATATTCTTATCATCTGGACCACGTTACCATGTCACAGCGTAACTATTTCATAATTACTTGAACGCATTTCTTATGATTGTAACATAAAATAGGATTGAAATATTTATCTCTCATTTATGATTTTTTTTTTAATGTGTAACATTGGCCAAGTAAAAGAGAATAAGTATTTGTATTGCAAATTAAAGCTAGATAGATTGTACGGGTTGTACTCCAGGGTTTTCAAGGCTTCCAAGGCCATAAGTTTTTTACGAGTTAATTTCGGTTTGTCCGCAATCATTCCTCGAATATTTCATGAGTGAGTCGATAGTTCTTTTTGTCTACACACTCAGTTGGTTTCATTAAAATGATTATGTTGAATCTGCAGTTTTATACTCTTTTCATTGATTAAATGTCTGTCTACCTCTGGTCATTAAATAATTGAGTAATAAATCAAATATTACTACGGCCAGTTTCTAGGTAAAATGTACGCGGTGTTACCGTTTGCCTAGTAAATGTTCTAAACAATTAAATAGTAAAAGTAGCTTAACGATGTCTGGTAATATGATAGCAGAAGAATATTATAATTTTGACTTTAGTGTCCACCCGATAATGTTTTGTTGTTCAGTGTGATTATTGATTTTACAACATAATTTAGGGACACCATAATTGTGTGTTTATTTACTAGACACTGAGGCAATTTCAGCTAACTTTGAACATGGTCGATTGTCTATTTAAATTGAAAATATTAGATGAAGCTGTGATTATTGTATATTTTGTCATAACACTCATTTGATTAACTTCCGTGTCACACAAGCCACAGTACAAATGTGTGTGTTAGAAATTATTAAAGGCTGTTCACTTTAAAATGAGCACTTTTGGAATCAACCTTAGAAAAATTTCACTGCACCTGTCTGGCACATTTTTTGACGGGCTCACTGAGTGACATTCGCCCAGTGAAGTTGGTAACGATGGACGGAAAGCAGTTACATTTCTTAACGTCGAATAGAAAGTGTACGGTAACCATTTGTAATAACTTAAAATATTTCATTCGCTTTCATTTTTCTTTATTGCAGCAAAGTGTAAAAATAAACAGATTTGAAAATATTTACTTTTCTAATAATTTGACAGTTTAACTTGACCGAGCATGAATAAAGTGACGAGACCCATGGCAATGTTAACTTCACATGAGGCGAAATGCTAAAGTGCTCATTTTACCATGAACAGCCTATAGTACGGACCAGCACTAAGGCACAATATTTAACTACGTGCGCACGAATGCGTTGCGTTATCCATTTGGGTGTACAATCATAGACTAGTTTAAGCTTTGTTTCCACGAGGAGGAGGCATAAGCTGAAGGTACAAGATTATTAGCGTTCAGAAAATTTGAAAGTAACTACGAAGGGTCTACGAACCGCCAGAGAGAAACTGAGGTTGTAGTGCGCGTCCGAGGTTCATAGCAGCCACTCCATGTCCCGACATTTGACTGCTCTCCTATGCTAAAGCAGGAATCACATAGCCCCGAAAAACACACCACGACACGACAAATACCGCAACCACGACATAACATTCATATTTTCAATGTGACTGCTCGAATCTATAGCCCGACAGTTTACTGGCGCGACATGAAGAGTATAATTTTCCGGAAGCATTTAGAAGGCGCTGATTAACTACGCTACTTTCAAAGGCGGTGGGTAGACGGGAACATTGGAATATATGATGATGACAAAATGTTATCGCTAACGCATAGGAAGGTAAAATGATTATTTTTAAGATTTACGTACAGTTATTTTCGACATATTTTTCTTCTAAGCGGCGTATTTGTCCATACACTGAGAAAAAAAGTTTTGATGAATCAAACAATATTTGTTTGGCGCAACAAAATTATTTCTTTGTATAGGGGCCATGAAATATTTTGTTGCTGAAGTCAAATTATTTTGTTGTTCTCATTTGGTTGCCCCAAACTGTAAGATTTGGTAAGTGCAACTCAAGATTTGTTAGGCAACATATACATTAAAAATTTTGGGCAGATATAAAACATTTTTACAAGTTCTGCTGATTTTCGAATCTAGATCGTCTGCGTCCGAGCGCTACGCCTTAGCAAGCTCAGCGAATGTGACAACTGATGTACCGGAAAGCTTTTAAGTAGATATACTGCAAATATTGGGCAACGCGTGCAAACAAATATTTCAAGTTTTACAGCTTTACTTGTCAGTTTCTTGTAGCATTGTTTTATTAACGTGATTATGCGATCTTTAAGCATCAATAGATGCACTAACAAACACGGTTACTATCCTAATTGTCACAAAAAATACAAACAAACTGTCGAGCTGTATTTTCGAACAAAGGCATTCAAATAAGTTGCCAAACAAACATATACATTTGATTCAACAATATATTTTGTTGACAGTCTATTTTTTTTTAGCCCAACACAGACGTTTTTTTTCTTGCATCTTATATTTTGTTAGACGAAGAAAATTTATTTTGTTGCTTTTCAAATTTTGTTTGTTCAACAATATAATTTGTTAGGGGAACTAAATATATATATTTGGTCCTATACAAACAAATATTTAGTTCAATATTTCTCAGTGTATAATTTCATTTTGCAAGGTTATCCACTCTACGTGTCGTTCCGCACGACACGACGAAAATATACATAATTTCTAATGCAAAGTCGCTGGTCGCACGACAGAATTTTTCGGACTTACATCAGATCTACCGTATATTTCATGGGCTGTTTAGTTTTACGTGTTGTGTCGTGGCTGTCGTGTCGTGCTTGTCGGGGCTATATGACACCAGCATAATGCAAACGAAATTGATAGAATTTAAGGTTTGAACACTGTTTACGCAAACAAGCGCTTTGAGATGTTTGTATACTTCCTCTTACGTATTTGTAATACAAGTATATTTGTAATACAAGTATACTGAAGTCTAATGGAAAAATTATTTTGTTCATATATACTGAGAAAAAATCTTTGCTAAATCAAAAAAGTTCATTTAGCGTAACCAAACTATAAAGGCTGTTCACGATAAAGTGAGCACTTTTGAAATCAACTTTAGAAAAAAGTCACTGCTCCTACCTGCATGTATATCAACGGGCGCACTGAGTGACGTGCGCCCAGTAAAGTTGGCAACAATGGAGCGGATGTAGTTCCTTATCTTAGTGTCGAATAAAAAGTGTTATATGACCATTTGTTATAACTTAAATTATTACTGCCGCTTCCTGTTTTTTTTTAATGCATCAAAGTGTAAAAATAAGATTATTTTCAAAATACTTACTGTTCTAATAATTTCCTAGTTTCACTTGACCGACTCATAAATAAAGCGATGCGGTCCATGGAAATATTAATTTTTACATTAGGCGGAAAAATACACAACCTACATACAAGTAGATCGTAATCAGGGCTTTTGAAAGTGCTCATTTTACCGTGAACAGCCTAAAGGTAATTATTGTTTGTATAGTGACAATTATATATTTTGTTATTGAAACCAAATTATTTTCTTGTCCCAAATATTTGGACGGTGCAGCTAAATATTTATTTGGCTCTACGTAAGTTAAAAGAAGTTTCGGTTGATATATAAATTGGGAGCCCTGCCACGATTCGAACCTAGACTGTGTGTACACGAGCACGACGCCCTAATCAACCTCAGCTAAAGTTACTACTCCATAAACTAGAATGTTTTTAAATACATACATTTCATATTTCAAATTTTAACAGCCTTACATTTTACTGCTTTGATGTAATTATTTTATTAGGGCATTTATACCATTATTGAGCATCAATACATGCATGAACAAACACTGATACTATCCCAGTTGTCACAAATTTGCAAATAAACTCTCCAGATGTATTTTTAAACGAAAACAATCAAATGTGTCCAAACAAATGCATATAGTTGATTGAAGTAAATATTTTGTTGTTAGTCTAATTTATTTTGGGCCAAAACAGAGGTTTCGTTATTTGAAGAATGTATTTTGTTAGATGAAAGAAATTAACTTGGCTGCTTCTCTAGTTTGGTTGACTCACAAAAAATATTTTGTTGGGGCTAGCAAATATATTTTTGGCCCTTTGCAAACAAATATCGTGTTGGTTGGAAGAAACCTTTCTGTCGGTGTAGAAAGGCTTGCCTTTTGGAAAGAACCAGTTCCTCAATGTCTGACTATTTGACATTCACAGTTGTATTGTTGTGATGTAGGTCGAAATTAAAAACATGCGCAGATAAAAATCGGCCTAAATTACGGGGTCCGCAAAATGCCACCCATTTTCCAGTACATTCCATGCCACTGGCAAAAAAGAACTTTGTTTTTTTTTACCGGAAACTACTGGTTTTTACCGGCAAATACAATTTAATTATGTACCTAGGTGTGTAACAAAATTAGACTATTTGTTAAAGTTATTGGTTTATAATGATTGTTTGCTTTTACGTATTAATACCTATTAAATAAGTGAGCGTGTAATTATTTATTCTTATATATGTTATACGTATACAGATTTGTATTTGAAAATGATAGACATTTTGAGAATGCAATTCCATGGTAATTATTTCAGTAAGTACTCTTAAAAGGAGCCAGATAATTCCCGTGTTTAGTTGGGAAATTTAACTTTTATGATTCCAAGTGGCTACAATAGATAATTGAGTGCAATAGCATGAAAATAACTTTTCTTACAAACACATATTCTCAAGTAATATTATAATAGACCTACATAAAATCGAATTGCTATAGTAAAAAATAGGTTATACTTGAGACACGATTTTAGAATATTAGATACTGTAGTTCTTATAAAGGTTTTCTTTTATGTAATAAAATTTGAATGTACGTTATAAACTGCTTGAACTTTTAGCTATTTCAAGCAAATTTTCCTACCGAGTGGAAAATACTGGCAAAAACTAATAAAGTCCGGATCGGTTTAAAAGTGGAATTTACCAGTACTTCCCACACAGTGGGAAAAACTGTGCCAACCCTGCATCTTTCGTCTAAGCAGTAAACAAGCGCACGCATAAAACTCTGAAGATATAATTTTGATAGTTGTGTAGTTTAGGTTAAAATAGAGAAACTGCCCATCAAGCACTGCAACTGACTGTGCAATTTGAAGAACTCGTAAAAAATTATTACATACGCCATAAAAATTGTCAGGAAAGTATGATTTATGCTGTACATGAAAGAAGAATGTGTGTATATATATATATATATATATAGTATTATATATATATAATACAACATTATAAAATATATTAAAGTATACTTTTTAAATGTAAAAAATTAATCGATCTATAGTGTCCGCATTTTTAACAAAATTCAAACACATTTCTGTCTTGGATTCTTCGGAAAACAGAATTTGCCTGAAAATCTTCTTCAAAAATATCTTCATAATACTGTCTGTGGCATGTGTAATGATATCATAGTAATAATGTATATCATTATTTAATTAATTTTATTTACGTCACTTTCAACCATAAATATTTGTGACAAATGGGCGCACATAAAATCAACTCTAACAATTATTTTCTACATTACTATTACGATTTCTTAACGTACAATCATAGTAAACATTATGACGGTATTCCGTGACGAAGATTTTCTTACAAGTTCTACTTTCTGAAGCATCCAGAATCGAAATATGCTTAAGTTTGGTTAAAAACACAGACTATTTTAATCGATTTTTTTTACATTCAAAAAGAAGATTTAATAATGTTGCGAAATATATACATTCTTATTTCGTGTAAAGGATAAAATCAAACATTTCAGACCACTTTTATGGTGTAAGTACCACTCTATTTTATGAGTTCCTCACGTCGTATAGTCGGGTGCAGTGCTCCACAGGCAGTTGCTTTTTTCAACCTTAAATTGGGGCATGTATGAGTGACCGTCATCTTTAGTCTGTTCCTCGACAAGCCTCCATTCTCTGCGAAACTCGGTCCTGGCCGGCGTCAGACACCCCCACCCCCGGTTCCACCCTCCAGGCGTCCCGCACAGGGAATCGGAAATGGCGAGGACGGGGCAGAAGTTGCAGTGCCGGCGGGCGTCCGCGCGCTCTGCATTCCCGAGCGCCGCCTCTCGCGAAGGATTCCCCAGTACTTCCCTTGCTCCCTTCCTCTAGGGTTGTATGGGGGTGGTGCAGGGAGGGTCTGTTTGTCCTCCGGCCCTCGGGCCCTGCGAGAGCAGCAACTTCGAACCCGCTCCAACGCGCGCCGGGGGAAGGGAGGGGGAGAGGCCGTGAAACAAGTGAGCTGGTGGCGTCAGGGCACATCCCAGGCTGGTCTTGCCCGCCGCTCGACGCTGGCGCCGTTTCCTCGCACTTTTCAAATCTAACCTGCGAAAACTTACCCCGTGTGTGACGTGCTTGGTTGCTTCCTGTGCACGCCACATGTCTAGAGCCGCGAGTATTTCGCGAATTCGTTCAGAATAGAGGTAGACTCCAAACACTTGTTCTTTTCTCCTACTGTCATGATTGGACGACAGTTCTGTAGACATGTCCGTTTTAACTGCGCGCCAGTACTGAGTAGGAAGCAGTAATGTGAGTGTTTATAGGCTGTTCGCGGTAAAATGAGCACTTTTGAATGCCCTACTTAAGACCTACTTGTATGTACGTTGTGTATTCTAACGCCTTGTGCAAAATTAACATTGCCATGCGCCTCATCATTTTCCTTGTGTATCGATCAAGTGAAACTGTGAAATTATAAGAGAACTAAGTATTTCCCAAATCTGCTCCTTTTATACACTTCAATGCATAAAACAAAACACTAAGAAATCTTTCATTCAGTGGAATTTGCCCGTCGGGGATTAGTTGTACTTATGCTGCCTCGGCTAGCCATAATGAGATTAGCCAGGAAAATTACCGAGCGTTGTGGCTCGGTAGGGCCCTTACATTACGGTGACTTCTGAAATAAAGTCGTATAATTCTCTTGTAAAAGCTACCGTGTGTGCATGTGGTGTGGATTAGCGAGAAAAGGCGATAACCTTTACTCGGGCTTCATTAAAAATTTCCAATACCATAAACACTTGTTTACTTAGTTTTCCCATCTCGATATGGTTAAAGCGCACAGGCATGGGATCTTAAGTGTAGTGTTATACCCTACCAGGTGTGCTGACCGTATCTCAGAAACATTGTGCCCGTACTGAGAGGGCTCCACTTTGTAGGACTTACCCCCAGGACGTTTACGTCGGGCAGGAATACAAAATAGTGCACAATTTGTGCACTTAAACCCTTCAAGAGAAATTCTTAAGCTATGCAAAATAGTAGGTCAGGGATAAGTAGAAGACTGTGTAAATAGCACAGGAATAATGTAGAAGACAACACCTGATATACCTTTTAGTCTAATTACTTTATTGAGGTACTTATAATTTTCAGATTAATTTTGTTATTCCAGTTTTTTTTTTATTACCTGGGCTATCTCAAGACAAATATCCTCGTGGCAATTAGCAAAGCTAAACGAAAAAAAAACACTCCCCTAATTACCATGTAACTGGCCGTACGTAGCCTTAAGTTCCCGGGCCACGTAAAATTATGTTCAGGCACGGAAGTTTCAAAACTTGAAATATTGCTGAAATTGTGGAAGAAAAAGTAAAATCTGTTCACTGCAAAATACACCTTCAGTGTGCCTAGCTCGCGGTGATTGAGAAATTGCACTCAGGTTTGCCGTGGGCAAAGTCTTGCACAGCTGGTTAAAATTACGTAGAAACTTAAGATGGCGTCGCGGATGAAAAATTTAACCGTCTTAGAACAAGCCTGGGAGGACGCTAAAAAAATAAGTTCTTCTGTATTATTTATCTCAGCAGATAAATGGTGCTCTCGAAGTTCACCGGACCTCGGACGTGTTACTGATTTAAATTGGACCGGTAGATCTCGTAGATGTAGGGCTTCCAATTCAAATCTGGGCGTGGTTGACGTGGAGAAAAAAACCACCTCTCTTACACATACGAACCTAGCTATCTCCTATCAATCTACCTAGCAATGGCGCTCATATGGCAATCCCTGATTGCTAGTTACAAACTATGTTTAAAATATTTGAGACTAGCTAAAACTCCCCAAAAAAAAAAAAAACTAAATGAAAACCTTACTTTCACCCGCCTCCGGGAGCGAGACCTATGTCAGACGTCCGGCCATGATGGTCAGTTTGAGGGAGAGCGAACGCTTCGCTCTTAAGGCTGGATTGGACATTTTAAAGGGACCTAAACGTTCCAGCCAATGGGAGGTCAGTATTTGAACCTGGGGTCCAATAGGGATTAAGTAAATACCTGATACCCCGCTCCCTCCATGTACGTACCAAGTTACATGTCCTAACTATCCATTAAGAAAATAGCATAAAATAAGGTGGTCTCGGCAAGGATAAAACAATGAAATAAAAATAAACAAAACATGGATGTTTCACAAAAACGAGACCTGAAAATTAAAGGATATTATTAATTAAAAATAACAATATATTAGAAATTGCTTAATACCTATCCTTAAACAAGAATAAGTTGCCACGTTACATCAAAGGAAATATCCTAGCAGAGTAAAATTATGAAAATTACTAAAACAGTAAATCACGTAGGAATGCAGATTACATTAAAATAACACATGCGACAAGTGTGGAAAACATGCACAGCAGTGAAGTGACATAAGATCGTAGTACGCAAATAGAGAGAAATAGCATAACATATTCATAAAAGATAGTTTGTATAATGTTCATTTTACAAAGGTTACAAAACAAAGCGAAATAAATAATTGAAGTTATCACAAATGATAACCTAACACTTTTTATTCGATGTTTTAAGATATGGAACTACATTCCATCCATTGTTACCAACTTCATTAAGCGTCTGTCACTCAGCGCAACCGTTAAAGTATATGGGAGCAGGGCCGGCGACTATTCTCTAAGGTTGGTTTCCAAAGTGCTCACATAATCTTGAACAGCCTTTAATGCATAGTAAGAAATGGTTCTTATGCAAAATATTATTACCATGTGTGCGCATGATTGCGGTGCGCAGTCCTTTTGGTGTAAGTTTCTGGTCTCCGTTAAGCTTCGTTTGCATGACGGGGAGGAATATCCTGGAAGTAGAACTTTAGCAGGGCTTCAGAAAATTTTGAAGTAACCGTGAATTAAGTATAGAGTGCTCATGTCAGCTGTGCAGTACTCACTCTCCGTATGCAAACATTGGGCTCTTTCTCTCTCCCGATAGTAGGCCTTTTCCCTGTAAAAAAAAAAGGAAACGGAGTTAAGGGTTTGAAGTAAGATTATGATTTATTTAAGTAAGTTCTTCGAGATATTTGTACACATTCTCTAACCTATCTTTAATTCGACTAATGGAGTGGATAGATTTGGGCGGCTCTTAACATAGAGGTCTTGAGAGCTGACGAGGGTGAAGTGAGGTTAATGTGGAGCAGAGCGGGAATGCTCTGAGAGATCCCGGAAAAAACCCCGCCGACCAGCGGCATCGTCAGGCACGATCCCCACATGCAAAAATTCCCCCGCCGGGAATCGAACCCGGTACGCCTTGGTGGAAGGCGAGCCCTCTTAGCCACTGCGCTGCCGCGGCCCTCTGTAGAAAACTAATGTAGTTATAAAGGCTGGAAAATTGCTAAAAAAAAAACTATTAGAAAAGAGGAATCATGTCGATCTATAGGGGGCATAATGGTCAAGTACGCATCCCTCATTTCGGCACAGTGCTTAATATCGTACGGAATAAACCAAACTGTACTGTGTATTATTGTCCTCACGTAAACAGGGTAACAATAGCAAGGAAAATAAAATAAATTTCTTTACATAGTATGTTCCATTTGCGGTAGTCATCAACATTCACAGCTGCTCGAAGAAAATTCGCACAGTTTATTAACGATGGTATTTAATTACTTCGGTGACATCCCGACTAATTCTGAATACGGAGAGTTGTTATGACGTGAAATCACCATGGTAGAATAAAAACATTAAGGTGAAAATAAAATGTTTTGTTAAAACAAAGCATTCCAAGTATTCCGGAAATTCACTACTGAAAAGTTAGTTTTTAAACTTTGTAAGTAATAATGACTTCTTTTTTTTTTTTACCAATGCAGAACAATTTCGCAGTTACAATAAAAAATAGTGCCAAACCACATAACATTTGGCAGAGTTTATTCTGGCCAAACGTTTTTGAAGTGCAGGAAAATATTTCCAGCACACAGGTGGGTTTAAGTTAAAATACTGCGAACCCTAAAACCACCATCGAAAATTCTAGGAAACAAACTGAAACTGAAACTGAGTATTTTATTCGGCGTGTAGCTGTTAATCTAAAAGGTTCCCGTGAGGCAATGCGGTACTGGCAAATAACAAAATTTGCACTTGCGCGATGGCTATTTCGCTAAGTCCACAGAGAATACTATGTAAATGTTGGCAAACCTAACCGGCGTGGTATTTAATCTGTGCTCGTTTTCGCCAGGAAACCCACGTCAGCAGTTGAGATAGCATAGTAATGCCACGGGTCCAATTAAATAACAGCATCGAAATTTAAAAGCACGGTAAACGCATTTTAACAGAATATGTCAACAGAAGCACATGATAAAGCATGGAAATTAGTAGTTAGAAATTAAGTCTTTGGCGCCACCTGGCGTCCTGGCTGGGACTTGGGACGACCCAGCGCCATCTTGTATGACGTCGCACAGAGGAATTTCTGTTTTTTTTCCTCTGAAATTTCCGTTTTCCCCCTTTCTGCTCACGACGGCCATCTTGTAGTCCTAACTTCACACTCTTACATTCGTACTAAATGACCTAACTTCACCGCTCTTGCATTCCAACCTACCAAATGTGTGTTCACATCATACTCCTGTATTCCTACCAAATGCCCCAGCTTCCTGCACACGCATTTAATCCTTCCGAATGACCCAACTTCATGCTCTTGCATTCCGCCTTGTTGATTATGCGTGCTCATCACGCACTTGCATTTCGATGGACACCTCGTCCCCACATTCAGACCGTGGAAGCAGTTTTACCTGTCGTTCGTCGAAGAAGGCGTGTACGTTTCTCGCCAAATGTGACCGGGCCTTGTCCTGCTGAAATATGAACATGTGGAGTCGCCCGATGGAGGTGCAGTACCTAGAGCACTAAAGCCTCCTGACGTAGCGGTTGCTGTTCAGATCGCCCTCAATACGAAAGGAGTCGAGATCGTATGTTGTTTCCAATGGTACTCCAAAAAATCACACTTGGCGATTGTCCGCCATGCCGCTCCACAGTGCAGGCTGCCAGATTGCGGTCATCACGGTAGCGTCCAACACGTATTCGGCCATCGCTGTAGGACAGGTTGAGGCGGGACTCGTCCGAAAACACTACATCTTGCCACTCAGCACGTCAGCGACGGCCTTCACATGTCCATTGCAATCTTGGGCGTTTGTGGTTTCTGGACAATGGAAGCCGATGCAATGGCATGCGCGCCACCAGTCCAGTCCCCAGCAGACGGCACAGGTCCACACGCGTTGCAGTGCTCCAGTGTCGAGCCATCACTGCGGACGGGGTTGTACCGCCCGTTACAGCCACACGCGGACAAGATGGCGGTCATCCCGTGCTGTGGTCACGTTGCGTGGTCCAGTACCCGCCCGTCGCTGCGTACCAAGGTCTGTAAAGGGGTGGTTGGCCCAAGAAGGGCCATAATGACCGGGTAGGGTCTTCGGTGGTGGGGGGGGGGGGGGGGAGGGCGTGACGTAGCTGCAGCCCTCCCAGGCAGCCCAGCTAGCATTCCTCGCGGCATTAGATCCCGTGCGCGCAAGCTATTTGTTGTTTTGACGATGGCCACGTGTTTGCTGTCTGAGTTTACTGTACAAGGTGTGCTGTTGTAGTTTGCAACAATAGTTTTATATTTAACGAAATTGCACGGCAATTTAATTTCTTGTCATAGATTTCCGAAGGATGCACGGGAAACGAAATGGATCTTCAAATGTAGAAGAGAAGAAAAATTCAACCCAGATATATCTCTCACCTGTTCCCAACACTTCGAAGAAAATGCTGTGTTTGAAACAAGTTTTGGAGGACAAATATATCCGGTATCGATATATAACAATTGGCAAATAATTTGGACATCTGCTATAATAGACAGTAAAATAATTTTCAGCATCATTATAATTGTTATAATGAACCACCGACTCATAGCGATGTTTCTTGGTATTGTTTTCTGCTTCTGGTTGTTGATTCCGAACTGACAGGGAACTGTTTTCTTTCGAATTGAGCATTCAAGTAATACTACCTCATTGAAAAGTTTTCCGCAGAATTACGGGAAAATACTGGTAAAAATGTATCCAGAAACATCCGCAATATTACGGACACACATGATTTCTCAGTAACGGACTTTCCTTGAATATACGGAACTTCCCGTGAATATTTTAAATTATTTTTCAATGACATGCGACGTGATTTTCCAAAAATTGCGTTATTGTCGTCACTGTAAAGGGAGCACTTTTTAGGCCTTAGTTACTTTGTCCTTTCAGCCATTTCTTATCCTTTAACCAACTTCTCAAATAAATATTGCCATGTAAGTAATAAATACAGTGGATATATTCCACCCTACTCGGAAGTTAATGTCTAGGGCTAAAATAACACACATTTATTGCCTATTACTCCAAATGAGAGGGCTTTCGAAAGTGCTCACTTTACCGTGAATAGATCCTAAAGGAGGATGTTGAGCTGTGTAACAGAAATAGATGAAATATTTTTTCATCCATTTTTTCTTGAAGCGGGATTTTAACACAAATATACCTTCGTAACCTAGCGCCATGTTCATCCACCATATTGCTATGCGGATACTTCAGGAGTGGTGTTAATATTTACAATAATACACACATTTTCGATCTTCCGCATTGTTGAAGTGTTTGAAGATGACGTCTGTTACAAAGTGTTTGTGCTATCTTGTGATGTTTTAAATTGCAGCGTCTGAGACGCAAATGTCTTTAAAAGGCACGGGAACAAACATTCTTCATTTTACGGCGGTTGAGAAGGCTTCGTGTATCCATAGCATTGTTTGATCCCGACACACGAAGCGGTCACAATCACGGATGGCTTCGTATTTCGTTAAGTTCGGAGATCGGTTCTGTTTTCCGTCGTGACGGATCCGATTTGCGTACATAAACGGAAAATTTCGATAAAAATCGCCGTTAAATGACGGAAATTTTTTACAGTGCCGTTCTGTAGAGATAATTTCCAGCAAAGTTGCCGTAACTATAGTAACAGCTCTTGAATTACAAATGCAGACCACGAGAATATTTCATGAAGCTGCTGTTACAGTGTATTTTAAAAGTAACTTTAAATAATTGTTATGCGTTAAATCGCTTGTGTTTTATTACGTTTTTATTTAACGATGACATACATTTCTTGAGTGTGCCGGTCTCTTTGCTTGAAAAAGCTACATTTTAAATACACTATATTATTGAAACATTTTAATATTTCCCTCGAAGGATGTTTGATTTCAACTGTACCTTTACGCATTCTGTTACTGTGTATGAACGCAATAAAAAAAAAACGCCCTTGTAAATAAGTGGCCATAGTCGTTTCGGTTTCCATATTTTTACATTTACTCATAAAACGTCGCGGCATTCTGGCATTATTTTTAAACAAAGAAACTCGCTCGCTTTTACAAATCTGTTAAGTCTACGACTGTTAACTAAGCAAATATCTTCAATTTTAATATTTAGCTGTATTTCATATGCTTACAAAACATTACCTTATAACTGAAAAAAAAACATCTTAACTACAATAACACGAGCACACAAAACAGCGCGATAATTTATTTTATTGCGAGAGCAGTACATCAAATAAAATGAAACAAGACCTCTTCTAGGTGTCAGGTAATGTTTCATCCCAAACGCTAAAAGTTTCGTGCCATTATCTTTAATGGTTTTGTTGTAACGACGAGTTTGTTTTTCCTTTTTATCCGGCTCGCTACGTCACAAGCAGCCAGCCACTCAGCGCGCAGCAGGCGATTGAGCCAACCCTCCCCTTTCACAGACCTTGGCCGCGTTACGACCCTCTCCTAACCGCTGGTTCCACACACGCGTCACTGTCGTGGCAGCATGCGCTGCACGAGCCGCAATGCCCACGGTATGACAAACCCGTTTCCCGGAGGCCGACCATTCTTCCCTGTTGGAACTCACTCGCATGCTCGTGTGACGCCCTTTGACGTCGATGAGGCACACGCGGGCACTTGCTTTCACTTCGTTTGACTGCTCTTCACTGACTGAGCTTGGCGTAACACGGACCTTTCCAGTCACACAAGAGAGGGCGGTTCTAGGCCTACGTGTACGCCATCTCTCTGCAATCGCAATCACTTATTACTGGTACACGGTTCTACGCACTCTCCGAGTTTGGATTCATTCGGCCATTCTCTCTGTGTGTTGCAATTTTCACAATCAATAGTGTGTTTCGACTCTGTCTCTATTCACTTTAGTTATAAATGAAATATAATTAACGGATAAAATGTAAAGAAAAGTTAAATTTAAACAAAAGTAAGGTACACTTACGTTAAGATAAGTATAAAATGCTTGTGATACAGGACATATTTAGGAAACAACCAAGTAGGTACGTCATATATGGGATGTAATTTTCTAAGGTTTGATTTGAAAAACCTTGAGCAGAACTACCCGGCGTTGTCCGGGTATAAGAGAACTATGATTGATACACATGCGCCCCCATTTTAAGGGTGTCGGGCCAAGTGGGGAGCCTGAGAAACACAACCCCGTTTTAGGGGTTCTAAATGCGTATCTATTTACTTTTGCGAACTTTTTGGTGTGTTCAAGCTACGTATTAAAAAATGTTGCCCCGCTATCGCTTAATCGGTAACGCAGTTTATAATGCGTGTATGTTAATGAATGAACGGAATGCCATTAAAGGGAATCGCCATATCTTGAACACGCGTATATAACATTTCATAGCAACGATTTCATACAGTAATACGAAATTCATAGATAAAATAGCTTCAATGTATGAATGATGACGTGTAGTATATTTGGTGTGAAATTCACTGGATTCCTCACAGACATATATGTCTCAGCACCTTTTGCTATCGTAAGCAAGTCAAGACGTAGAGGGAAAATATAGGCTGTTCACGGTAAAATGAGCATTTTTGAAAACCCTGCTTAAGATCTACTTGTGTGCACGTTGTGTACTCTTCCGCCTTATGTAAAGTTAACATTGCCATGGGCCTCATCCCTTTCTTCACGCGTCGGTCCAGTGAAACTCTGAAATTATTAGAAAAGTAAATACTTTACAAATCTGCTCATTTCAACACTTCAATGTATTAATAAAACAGAAAACAAAAGAAATATTTCAAGTTATCACAAATGGCCACCTAACATTTTTTATATGACTTTAAGATATGGAACTGGTTTTCAACCATCGTTACCAACTTTACTGGGTGCATGTGTCTCAGTGCGTCCGTTAAAATATACGCAGACCGGGGTAGTGACTTTTTTTAAAGGTTGATTTCAAAACTGTTCACTTTATCGTGAACAGTCTTTACATAGGTTGACCAAAAAAGAAGAGAAAAATCAGCACGCACATTGCCAAAGAACAGAATATCTTAATATACAGAAGCATGTACCGGGAACTTCGTCCGCACATGCCAACAAAATGGACTCACTTTCCAACCACACACGGTGGAAGGCGGTTCGCCAATAAGCGAGTTAGTGAAGAGGTTTGGGCGGCTTTTGACATCGAGGTCTTGAGAGCCGATGAGGGTGAAGCGAGGGAGATAATGGAGCGGCGCCGGAATGAAAAGGGGGGGGGCGGGATGTCGCCGAGAAAACCTGCCTACCAGCGGCATCGTCCGGTACGATTTCCTCGTGCGAAAATCCGGGAGCCACCCCGCCGGGAATCTAACAC
Source organism: Dryococelus australis (assembly GCA_029891345.1). Taxonomy (NCBI): domain Eukaryota; kingdom Metazoa; phylum Arthropoda; class Insecta; order Phasmatodea; family Phasmatidae; genus Dryococelus; species Dryococelus australis. The sequence continues at coordinate 36,153,117 of CM057000.1, read as the reverse complement.
GGTTCGCCTAGGTAGGAGGCGAGTAGTCTAACCACTACACAACCGCGGTCCCTTCGCCAACAAGCTCCTGGTGATTAACCCGCCAGTCGGCAGCCTCTCTTAATGCCAATGACTTTCAAACTTATCGAGATAAGCACTCAAGACTTAGTTGTAATGTCGGCAGTGTTCAAAACAAGTTATCGTTTTTGTTATGTTTTCAATGAATATCTTCTAAACCTGTAGTCATTTTCAATTTTATATTCGTAATTTTCTTTTTAATATATATATTTTTTGTATTTTAAAATTAGTATTGCAAGCCGTTTCATTATAAGTCAGCTATCATAGATAAAAAATGAACTTTAAATTTCAGTCACGACTAGAGAGTTTCTCTTTGCAGTGTACAATGCGGCTTATATGTTAGAAGTTTGTTGCTCTAGTCACACAATAAATTTCATTTTGTCACTTCTTCAAGCCTGTTGGGATTTTAGGGTATAATCTATTCACGGTTTCCTCACACTATTTTAATCAAACCGTTGAAATATCCCCCAATGCTTGAAGTGTTTGATTGGTTACTAAATATTGTCATCTATCACAAGCGTTTTATAATTATATTAACATAAAAGTACCATTATTTTCTGTTATATTGAAATTTTCTAGCCTTATTTGCATGAAGCGGAAAACTGAACACTTTCGAAAGTCATTTCTTTGGGAATAATAGTCGGTAAATATATTTTATTTTAGCCTTAGACGTTAACTTCCGAGTGCGGTTGAATATACGCACTGTGTTTATTACTTACATGGCAATATTTATTTAAAAAATGCGCTCAAATGATAAAGAATGGCTGAAAGGTTGGCAGTAACTAGAGCATCGAAAGTGATCACTTCACACCGAACAGCCTATGTTAGAACTTCAATCAGGACTCCAGAAAGGTTGGCGGTAACCGGTGGGTAGTACGCGTGTATTTTCGAAACAAAGTCTTTAATACGAAGAAGTAGGCCTAATGTCGTACATCAAGCGCGATTTTCTTTGTTGCAAAAATCGCATCTCTGTTTATCATCAGTTCCGCCGTACCTACTGCCTGTTCCGCTTTAACGGCGGTTTTTTTTCTTCCACTTTCTTCTGGACGTTTCTTTTTTCTCTTTGCCTTTCTTTTTATTAATAACTTAACATGCACTCGGGGAGTCGTTTATCGCCCAAGTGCTGATATCACTCGTATTTCTCCTCTCATTCTTTCCTCTTTTAAGCTGTTAATACAGAGTTTCTGACGTAAATCTTAACTCCTTTATTGACCAGATACCATGGTTCCCAAAAAAAAAAAAAAAAAAAAAAACCTGGTATCTGCAGTTAACTTATACAGTTTTATCGTGACTGTTGTTTCATAGTGCCATTTATTCGCTTTAATGACTACATGTGTATACTACATTTTTAATATGCGAAAACTTTGAACTATGGTGTTCGCTTAAGATCTGTTATATTTTAAAATTTGTTAAAACAGGAACCGTAAATATGTGGTAGAAAACTTTCACTATTTGTTCTTTCAAGTACGTACTAGGGCTTATGTCGAATGCCGGATTAGTGACCGCCACCTCGTTGTAGTTAAAACCGGTCAGGATAATTACTTCACACGCCATTCCTAAAATAAGGGACACGTTATATATTACATCTGACAGATGCCGGCTCTGCAAAATGAAACTAAATTACACATGTTCACAGAATCCAAGAGTAAACGAACGTGAAATCGCCACTTGTGTTGTGAATTCCAGCCGCACGCACCAAGAAAATGTTGTCACTTTTCGCCACGCGACATCCCTCGCTGAGAGAATGTGTGTTCGAACCAACCAAATTCTTGTTCGCATGTGGCCTCATGTGTATTCAGTAACCCCAACAAATTATTTTATAGAGTAAACAAAACTTGAAAAGCAACATCATAGATTTGGTTCATCTAACAAAATACACAAATTGAAATAACAAACCTTTATATTGAGACAAAAAAAAATTATGATTTGAACAATATATTTTGTCGAATCAACTTTATATACTTGTTGGGTCACTCATTTGAGAGTTTTCATTCGAAAATAACGTCGAGAGATTGTTTGAAATTTTTGTGACAATTAGGATAGTAGCTAATCGTATTTGTTATTGCATTTATTGATAGTTAGAAATTGTATACAAATCACAATCAAACAAGTTTAACAGGAAACTAAAAAGTAGAACTGTAAAACTTTAAATATTTATTTACGTATGATGGGGCCGCGGTGGCGCAGTGGTCAGACTGCTCGTCCTCCTATCAAGACGAACGGGTTCGATTCCCGGCGGGGTCATTCCCGGATTTTCGCGGGTGAGAATCGCACCGGACGATGCCGCTGGTCAGCGGGTTTTTTTGGGGGTCTCCTATTTCCCCCGCCCTTGCATTCCGGCGCTGCTCTATACGCGCCTCTCCTCATCGGCTCTCAATTCTCCGATGTTTAGATCCGCCGAACTCTTTCCTCGTCGTCCTGTATTTGACAAGGGTTAATGAAAAAAAAAAATTCCCAATCCTTCAGCAGCCACTTTAGCTGACGTTGCTAGGGCGTAGCGTTCGAATGTAAATGGTCTGCGTTCAATACGCTGCTTTCACTTTATTTTTCTTCATAATAACCGAAAAGGTTAAATGAACGTAGAGGCAAACAAATATTCAGTTGCGGCAACGAAACTCACAGGTTCGAGAAAACCAATCGAGAACAAAAAATAATTTGGTTTCAAAAGCAAAACATTTAATACACAAAATAAAAATAATTTGGTTGCACCAAAACATTTTTGTTTTATTTAACAAAACGTTTCTCTCGCAGACACAAGGCTTGTTCAGATCCTCGTACAGGGAATTAGCGAGTGGGTACATCCACATCGAGTAACCGCCACGCTACCTATAAACTGTTCACTGTAAACTGAGCACTTTTGAGTCCCTGGTTACTTTTTCTTTCGGCCATTTTTTATACTTGAACCAACATTTTAAATAAATATTGCCACGCAAGCGATAAGCACATCACGCATTTTCCACCGCTATCCGAAGTTTTCTAAGGCTAAAATAAAATATATTTACTGACTATTGTTCCAAAAACGAGGGCTTTCGAAAGTGCTCAATTCACCAGGAATAGTCTATACACTAATGTATATAGCCTGTTCTTGGTTTTTTCACACTTTTTGAAATCAACCTTAGATAAACCATCCCATGTATGACGCGTTTGGTTGTTTCCTAAATATGTCGTGTATCATAAGCGTCTTATACTTGTGTTAACTTAAAGATACCTGTTTTTCCATTAAATCGAATATTTAGTAATACTTTGTTTATAAATTATGGTATTGCATTTATAATTAATACGAATAAAAACCGGGTGAAAATAGGTGTGTGGTAATGCCTAGTAAAAAGGAGTTGTTATGCAAGATATTATTACACCGAGTGCGCACAAATGCGGCACGTTGTCCCTATGGTGAAGTCTTCGACTTCTTAATTTGCATGAGGCGGAGGAATATCCTGGAATTAGAACTTTAGCAGTGATTCAGAAAAGTCGCGTGTAACCTTAAATTGGCTATAATTAATGTTTCCTGTTGCATGGGCGTGAAATACGGGGCGGGTCGGGTCTCGGCGAAGTAACATTACGTACTCTTTGGTGGCGAGCCTCATATGGGCGCTGTTCCTCAAGCCGCCACGTGAAACGAGGCCGTAAGCGACGGGATCTAGCAAGGGGAAGGGGAGAGGGTGAGAAAACCCGTCTGCAACGTCCGCTGCGTAACTCGCTCGAGAAATATCGGACTCTTGCCTGCCAGGGATCGATCACGAATCACCTCGATCGGTCGCCGAAGGAGTAATCGCTTAGCGAGCGATGTTTGCGCCGTGCAGTGTGGCTGCACAGAACCACCTGTGTTCGTTTTACAGCTTGCTTCTGTTTGAGGAATGGTTACCATATTTTCTTACCAGTGTACAAAGGCTTGTTGAACGTAACAGAGCTCTTTGACATCTCGATAAGGACTCAATTTTCATCGATAATTTACCGCGCGATAAAAGCGCGCAGTGTACTAGAGAATACGAGTTGGTAAGTTTGTTTAGTCACTGAGAGTTGAATTTTGGCGAAATGCTCGGCAACTGAGGTACAGGCTGTTCACGATAAACTCTATGCTTTTTTGAAAGTTCTGCTCAATATCTACTTGTATGTTCGTTGACGTATTCTTACACAATACGGAAAATTAACACTGTCATTGGCCTGATCACTTAATTCATGCGTTGAGAGTGTGAAACGATTAGGAAGGTAAGTGTTTAATAAGTTTGGTGATTATTACACGTACATGCATTAAAAACAGAAAGCAAAATAAACCATTCCAGTATTCACAGATGTTTACCTAACATTTTCGTCAGAGTTTTAATATCGATTTACTTTACCTCGGTCGTTATCAACTTAACTGGGCAAATGCTTGTCTGTGCGCTCGTTGAAATAAATGCGGCAGGGTAGCGACCGTTATTTCAACGGTTGTTTTTAAAAAGTATCCAATTAATTGCAACTTAAGTCTGCAATACGGTTACTTCACGTTTTACGTAACAAGTTACAAGTAACACGTTTACCTAAGCTCGCTGTACCTTGCTGGCGAAATTCGATGGAACCCGTCACGTTCACTTCACGCGACGTTTCACGTAGGTCCGCGTAAATAAAAACTTGCGAACGGTTATTTTTTGCGCGCTACTTGATGCGACACTCTGTACCACATGATCTTTACAGTCAATCACAAGAGAGACGCTTTTCAAGTTTTTTTTATTTTTATTGTGGTTGCCATGTCACGGGCTCACGTATTTTACCTAGCTCGCATATCTTCATTCTCTTATCGGATGGATGACAAGAGAACGATGGAAGTTAGGTAAATTTTGAATTTTTTAACGAATGTAATTTATAACAATACCGAAACTCTTAAGGATTAAGTTTTCAGAAAATTACATATACAATACACAAATATATGAATATAATTCTAGTGTAGAGAGAGAATATAAAGCATAACCACACAATTTTACTAAATAACAGCTCTAATAATTTTATTTCTAAATTCCTATATATTAAAAAAATGTATACACTTACAGAATTATCGAAATAGGTTGTAAGTTACTATAAAAGTATTTTGGTTTAGTGGCTAATGTGTGCCAAAATATTAGCAGTAATAATATGCTACACTTTAATACGAAAGGTAATTTAATTTCCTCTATACCTGTCACAGTGAATGCGGATACATATGAAAAACACTTCTGAATCATCCAAGTACATCTACTTACTGATGTTATGATCCTATAGCCGTGTTTTTACAGTGCCTACTAATAAATAACCAAAGTCAAACTTTTCAATTTAGTCTTGACCGCCGCAAAGTTACAATATATAAACATATTTAGAGCCTAATTTTTATTTTAAAAGTTTTTAATTCGAAAAGCAACATCTTCGCGATGCGTTTATTCGATGTTTGAAGATAACGTGTTGACGTGATGCAACGAGGGGAGGGAAAAAAAAAAAAAAAAAAAAAACCCCGCGATTAGACAACGTCTGGGGTACGCGGAATAGTATACCGCGTTGCGTCTTGGCATGTAACGTTGGAGTCCATCGCCATCCCGGCGAAACGCAGTGGTGGCGGGAATGGTAGCAGCCTAACCCGAGAAACACATCCGCCAATGGCAACTTCCACCACGTTTCCCAATTGCGGAAATCCGCGTTTGACCCTGCCTGGACTCGAACCTTGTTCGTCGTGGTGGGAGGCGAGCGATATAAGCACTTCACTACAACGGGCCCCGTGAGCTGACAAGAATATCGTGTCCGAAGATTTTTTTTTTCTTACGCGATTATTAAACGGCTTACGGTAATGTCTCATTTTCTTGCCTCGTGCGGAAGGATAACATGGAAATTTTCTTAGCGCCACCTATAAGATATTTTTTGTTATTTAGTTTTCCTTTCAAGTAAAATGTGTGGTTCCATCTGTTGCGAATTTCCTGTAAAACAACTGGTATTCAGAAAATATTTAATTTCCCTAGTGTGCATTATTTTTAGGCGAGCAACATCAGGTAAATAGATTATTCACGATAAAGTTAGCACTTTTTAAAGCCCTGCTAAATTTTTCCTTTCGATTAATTTCTACCTTTTCGCCACTTTTTAATGTAATCATTGCAATGTGACTAATAAACATAGTGTATACACTTCATCACTCTCAAAATTTAATGTCTGAGGCTGCAATAAAATATATTTATTAGGGATTAATGCCTTTTGGGAGAGCCTTAAAAAGTGCCCACTTTACCGTGAACAGCCTATACACATGTGGTGAATGCATGTTTCATTGGTTTGCCATTAATTAAACAACGCAGGCACCATGTTGACGTTGAACTGTTTATTTCTGAAAGAGAAACTAAGATGAAACTGTGAAGCAGCTAATACGAGACTTGTGTTATTTAAAGAGAAGGAAAAATTTAGTTGTCTGTCTAATAGGCAGTGGATTGTTTTTAAAACACATTCTTAAAGTAAAGCTGGACTCACAACCATCCGTTTCATCCGTCAGTCGCCGTCCGGCCGTCGGCCACGTGATCTCCAACCAATCCAAGGCAATTTTTATCCGTCAAACCGTCAAATATATCTCAAACTTTAACTTTCGGCGGACGGACGGATAGGCAACCGCCTAGTAATATCGTTCCTTGATCATGGCTGTCGGAAAACAGTCACTTGTTTATTGTCTGAATAATTTACTTTTTAAATACACAAGGCAGTGAAGTTGTTTACTTTTTAACGTTTCACTTTTAAATTGAACTGAAGATGACTTGTAGATTTTCGGAGGAAATACTGATAAATTACGATAGGAAAGATAATATATTTATTACATTCATTAAAAAAAATTGTCTTTGCGCTAGAAAGTTAGTGTTGTTGGGTGGTAACACTGAACATTTTCTGGTCCGACGGACGAAAAAATCGACGGATGGCTGACGGATGTGACGGATGGTTGTGAACCAAGCTTAAGATGAAGTTGAATCTAAACTGCTTGATCCCTCGCGGCCGATCAATGAAAGTGGAAAGTTTAAAGCAAGTACTTCCTTAGTCACAAATACTGAGGACACTCGCATGCTGATGTACATGAATCACAGGCAGAAAAACAGTTTTACACCCCATCCCGTATTCAACGGAACACCACTGCCTCACGGGGCCACGGTGGCTGAGTGGTTAGACCGCTCACCTCCCACCAAGGCGATCCGGGTTCAGTCCCCGGCCGGGTCACCGGATTTTCGCATGTGGGATCGTGCCGGACGATGCCGTTGGTCGGCGGGTCTTCTCGCCCTTTCATTCCGGCGCTGCTCCATACTCACCTCAATCACCCTCATCGGCTCGCAAGACCTCGCTGTTAAGAGCTGCCTAAATCTCTTCATTCGCTCACTTGAAGAGAACTGCTCGTGCTGCATCAAGAGAAATCAAATTACCCATAGTAGTGCAAGGCTAGACTTTCGAGGAGAGTCGAGTTGAACTGAACGTTATCTAGGTTGGCCAGAAACTAATTTAACGGAAAGTAATCTTATTTGGCTGCCATCCAGACGAAAGGGTCACAGTGTTTTAATGTCCGGAACACTTGCCCTCTGGAATAACGATACTCGAAGGTTTTATTTCTGGCCAGGGTCCAACTCGATTTAAGTTAGCCACATGCCATTTCGTTAGTAGAGGCCCAAGTAAGTAGTAAATTCATATGGCACTGCGACATACTTCAAAATTCACCATATGTTAGAACTACTGAATTTTTACTTTATGGCATACAAAGAAACAAAGACTTCGTTGCTGTTCTTATCGCATATCTCCAATGATCACGCACTAAGCGATTAAAACGCATTCTTATTTAGCATTAATTTTCTTTCAATGCCAAGAATATATTAAATTTCACAGCAATTATAAAATACCATTTTTTTAATAACTGGACAGCTGTTGATGGCTCCTATACACTATACAGAACTGAAGTTCAAAGCACACAGAAATGTATGTCAACTTCATGTTTCAATGCCATAAATGCAACATATGTAAACAACGCCGTAACAAGGGCAATGAGATTGAAGATAATCCTTCGTAAAAAAACATTTTCTGACATCTGTCGAGATAAGGTCAGAAAGACTCGGACTCGATCTTCTCATGTAATAGCAGACGGATGGTTTTGAGGTTAACATCCGCTGTGTGCGATGTCTGGGATCAAGTTTAAGTTAGGGAGAAACACATGAACAGCGACACTGCGACTAGGATAGCGGGATATGCTAAGACCTGGAAGGCCAAAGGTGATTATAGCTCCTGTAGCAAGAGGACTCGTCGTCACCGATTTTGCACTCAGATTCAAAGTCAAAGTGTTTCTGTGGAACCATGATAAATTCGATGACTTCGCCGGCTGCATGAGAGAGCCATATATGCCATTGCATTTTTATTCAATGCCTGCAGCATTTAAGAGAATCCTCTCCTCCCAAATATAATACGCTGAGCTTTGTTAGACCACGCTAGCGTTGTATTTTAGATACTGGGGTTTTATAACGTGTTGATTTTCATCTTGAAGCTTTTCAACGTTATAAAGTGAAGTTATTTACCAAGAAAAAAGTGTCATCGCTACCTGCATATCACACCTATTTCAACTGTCGGATCAAATTATATGCTTGCATTAAATTAATTGGAGATTTTTCTCAAGAATGTCCCTGTTATAAAACCAGCCAAAGACGACTTATTAGGACTATAGGGGTATAATTTAGCTTCTTTTTAGTTGTTGTAAGTAGAAGATCGGTTTATTTCATGCGAATGTTTTCTAAAATTCTGTTTATTTGTGAAATTACATTAAATATTTCTTTAAAATTGTGTACTTTGTTATATCATTAGTATGAAGTGACATCACAGGTAATATTTGAATGCTGAACACAATTTTGTAGGAATACTACTTGAATTTACACGCTGCGTGAATCACGTGTTGTATTCTGTCAACTAATGACGCAGTCGGGACTTGTAAAGCCTCCCTTGCGCTTGTTTGTTAGGCCAGACCGTGGTGGAGATTTCTCAGGCTCCGTACGAGGAGCCACTGGTTAGTAGGCTAAAACTGCCCATGCCACATCTGTCTTGCACCTCTTGGTAACCGTGGCTGTTCTCGCTAGCATCCGGCCGCAGAGGTCCAGAATCAATTCCCCGACTTGCGTTACGTCCGAATTTTCGCATGTTGGACAAGTCGCGGACGTTACCGCCTCCCGGTGGGTATTTTTGGGGTATTCGTATTTCTCCCGCGCTTGCATTCCGACGCTGCTCCATCCTAGGTTCTCGTTTTATATCACGCTCCGAAAGCATTCAGCTTTATTATATCCGAGCCCTCCAGGATGTATGGTAAAATCAGGGTATTATATGGGGCCACAGTGGTGGTTCTGCAGGTAGAGCTCTCGCCTCTCACCAAGGAGAACCGGGTTCGATTCCCGGCGAGGGAATCGTGTAGGATGATACTGCTGCTCAGCGGGTTTTCCTCGAAGATCTCCCGTTTCCCCCGGCCTTTGCATTCCGGCATTGCTCCACCCTCATCGGCTCTCAAGACATTGATGGTAAGAGTCGCCAAAATCTCTCCACTCCTTTCCCGGTAAAAATCACAAAAAATATATAACGTGGGGCTAGCTAACTCCCCGTTTCGCCAAAGCTTACTGGCGATTAAACATGTGGCGTGTGCGTCATGCTGTTTTCCTAGCCTCTGTGCCGTTCAAGACAAATTTCAGTCATCACATAGTTTGTATTAAATTCATACGCAAGGTTCATGAAGACTTTCAGTCTCCATGAAGTGAAATAACAGTATATTTTCCTAATTTTATTGTTACCTACAGAAAAATTTACACTGCTATGCCTTTCACAATGTAATATCACATACAGTATTACAGTCCTCAGTGAAACTATACTCTATTCCCACTTTCTGCACGACTTTTTAATCAGATTAAAAAAACATTACTTCATGTATGACGTGTTTGGTTGTTTGTTAACTGTATCATATATCACAGGCCATTATATACTTCTGTTTACATAAAAGCACACGAGTTTTGCTCCCCTCTCTTCCATTCTCCTGTCCCGTAAGTAATTAAATACTATGATACCAATATCAAATCTGGTTCTTTTTAAATTGGAATATATACATTTCTCCCATTAGCATAACACAAGTTATTAAGCAGCGAGTTCAGTGGCGTGGTTATTTTTAAATCCGACGAGCACTCTTTGATATATATATATATATATATATATATATATATATTATATATATATATATATATATATAATAATAAAAGGGGTGTTCATGAGTGTATGCATTTGACTGTATCTGTGACGGGGTAGGTTGTTGTTGATATTACAGGCATTTATAACGTATGTTTAATTTGATGTAAATAGCTTGATTACAATTTATTCTCCGAGGAAATGTCTCTGTTTCAGAGTCCACACCAATGTACCAAAAACGTCGAAAGCTTGCAGTACATCGTATTTTGTAGTGTACGGAGCATGTTTGTATCTTAGTTTTTTCCGCTCAGTATGTCCAGCGAGGTACATGTAGGAATTCTCCACTGGATATGTCCGAGCGTATGACACAACATACCCCACCACAACTGCATTCAAATGCATACACTTATATAAAAAAAACCCTCATATCTCAAAATGTGCTCGTCGCATTTCAAAATAATCACATCACTGAACTCTCTGCTTAATAACATCTTATGCTATTGGGAGAAAAAATTATATTCCCATTTAAAAAACCAAAGTTGATATCGTTGTCTGGGTGACTAATTATATCTCGAAACAGACATAGACGGTGTCTTAAAAGTGCCATTTACTAATCCGAAATCGAAATTTCGATACATTCAGCGGTTCGGAAGATATTTGGGGCGAAAACCTTAGCTGAATTATTCTGTATGTACCGGATGTCACTGAATAAGTGTTACACATTAATAGGAGTGGTGCGTGAGATGAAATGGAACATATTTTATTAAGGTACCCATGTCCGAAATACCTCCTTATACCCAAATTGACGATTATAGCGTACAAGGGTGGCGTCAGGTATTAATAAATATGCATGCAAATCAGTATTGTAAACAGTTTTATTATATTACACACACAGAGAGAGTACATCAGCTGCTCAGAATTGTTTCCTCCGCATTCGATGCATGTTCTGTAGCGCCGCAGCATGTTGCGGAGCACGTCACTGAATATGGTCGGCGTGTTCTTGATGGTTCTGATCATAAGCACACTTAAAGATTGGAGTTATATAAGATAATGTGATGAAATGCTCTCTTCTGAAAATGAATTTACAAAATAATAATAAATTATTATAATAAAATTATTTGTTTTTCTTAAATTTTGTGTGCCGTATCCTCGTGTTGAATTTTTAAGTTTTTAAGAACAATATGTATTTAAAATATTTAATAAATTAAGCATGTAGTCAGTCATGCGTCATGCCTGTAGCTATACAATTTATTCGACAAAAATATGTTTTAAACATAGGATGGAAAATTGCAATAGTCGTCACCTACTAAGATGGTGGTCACCTATCAAGATGGTGGCCTCTAGTAATGTATAAACAAACGACAAACGAAAAACAAATATGGCAGCCTCCCGTTACATATAATCAAATATGGCTGCCTCCAGTAGTATGTAAACGAATGGCGAACGCAAAAATCAATATGGCAGTCTCCAGTAACATATAAACAATTATGGCTGCGTCCAGTAGCACGTAAAAAAATTACGAACGAAAATCAAGATGGCGGACTGACTATATGTAAGGGGAATGGAGACGAGGGAGTCAGTCGTCTGCTGAGTCGAACATGGGTGAGTAATTGGTTATGGTGAGAAATGTAAGTTAAAAAAAATATAATTTTAAAATAATTTTAAATAATATATTTTTACAAGTTGTAAATCATATTTAATAATCCATTTTTTTGGTAATCGTTTTTGGATTTTTTTGGAATTTTCGGGATTTTTTTAGTGTTTTTAGAATTTTTTTTTTTGGATTTTTGTATTTTAAAGGTCAAAGGTATTGATCCCGGCCACGTGACTCGGAGTCACTGATCCCTGTCAGTATTTCTGGAAAAAATGGGTCATTTCTGAGGATCCTCTTAATGATTTTAAAAATAATTTTTTTAATATTGTTTAGTAATTTTTTTTTAATAATTTCTAATTATTTTCAATAATAAATCTTCCTGGATTTTTTAGAATTTTTTGACGAGTTTTTAGAATATTTTAAGGGGTTTTCAAAGTGTTTTTGAGGTCAAAGGTCCTCGGGGTCAAGGTTAAAGGTCACACAGATCGGTGGTGAAATGACAATTACGTTCAATATGGCGGTCGGGTGACGTCACAAGAGGCGGCTCCCCCGAATCCGATTTCCAAATCCCTTATTCCAAAGACGGCCAAACCCTACTGCTATCGTTAGAATATAAGTAAAAAAGTAATTTAACCAAAAATAAGTACAGTTCAATTATGTTTACACAAGTATAAAACGCCTGTTGTTGTGAGCACCAGGATTCGAACCTGCGGCACCCCGGTATGTGTGCCCTACGCCGGCCACGCTGATGAGGTCACGGCGGCGACGGTGGAGAGCAGGACGAACTGCAGAGTGGCAACGACGTCATCAGAGGCATATATAAAAATGCGTTCATTTCCGGGTCAGTAGCACTCTCTCTACGATGGTCAGACGTGGCGGACTCAATGGCAGGACGTCTGCAAGCCGGTAACCAGGAGAAACCGGATGACGGAGGACGTCAGCGAGTCAGCTTCGAGGACATCTGGATCATACCACGACGGAGGAGCTTCGTGCGTGGTCGATATATTATTCAGTGGCAGGTGAATCTCGTCTTCCAGTGCAGGCCGGTTTAGTTAGGGAAAGCTACGCGCCACGATCAAAGAATATAAACTAATTGAATGTAAAGTATTACCTCAGATATAATATGTTGTCCTATTTGCTCGCAGAAAAATTCTGAGGATTCCGTTCAAGCAACTAGAGACATTTTGTTCTCATAGTGTTCTTTAATTTATTATAAATTGTGCTGTGAATAAATGAGTAGTTTTGTAAATTATCTGAATTATTATTTGACGCTATCAAGCTCGCTCCCCAGGTATTTATATAGATAGCTGAGAGTAAACATAAAGGAGATTAACCTTCTAATAAGATTCTGGTCGAGGGACCAGAAGGGTACTGGAGGCGCCGGGTGAATACCCCAGTACATAAGGTTTTTTTTAAGGCTTGATTTTAGAAAAGTAAAGAAAAAGCGAATAGACTATGCATGCTGTATTGTGAGCAGTTTTTCTGAAGTGGGCCTACCTCCCTACCCCTTCGAAAAACTACTGATGTTTCTGAATATGAACATTCCTTATTCTTCAGACATTTTATGTTTAAATCCTTATCATTCTCTCTTCACAGAAGTTAATTTTAAAACCACTATTTTACTGGTGATTAACACCAACTTTTTATGCTACTAGCCAGCTAACCAGGGGCAAGAGCACATTTATGATTAACTTACGACTGTTTATTAAAACAGCGCATATCTTCAAAGCAAAACTCAAGTAATTTATATTATAACACCTTTCAATCCCAATGAACTTTTCCAAACAACAGCAAAAAAAAAAAAAAAAAAACCAAAAGCAAGCACGGTATTTGGAAGATATCACGGACGTATGTATAAGGCTGTTCACGGTAAAATGAACACGTTTGAATGCCCTGCTTAAGATCTACTTTAATGCACGTTGTGTATTCTTCCTCCTTATGTAAAATTAACATTGCCATGGGCCTCGTCACTTTATTCATGCGTCGATCAAGCGAAAGTGTGAAATTGTTAGAAAAGTAAATAGTTTATAAATATGCTAATTTTCACACGCCAATGCATTAAAAAAAAAACAGAAAACGAAATACATAATTTAAATGATCACAAATGGTTACCTAACACTTTTTATTCGACGTTAAGATATTGACCCGCTTCTACCTATCGTTACCAACTTTACCGGGGGCATGTCGCTCAGTGCGCCCGTTGAAGTAGATTCATGCAGGGGCAGTGACTTTTATCTAAGGTTGATTTCAAAAGTGCTCTCTTTACCGTGAACAGCCTATACACACATGTAATAGTGCCACAGTTGATCTTGCACCACTGACGTGATGCCAGAACAGAGTACACAACCACGTTAGAAGTCTCGTAACATAAACGAGTAAGCCTAAGTTAGAAAACCCGCTTCAAAAATGACACTACATTGTGCAAATTTTAAAGTAATTATTAAAAGACTGCTTATTGATCCATAAGAACCACCACCACACCTTAAGAAAAGTAAGGAAAATTATTTATATATGTGTGTGTGCCGCTAGGCGGCGCCTATGGTCGTTGTTATTAATTGCATCAGCCAGCACTCCTTGGGAATCGATTACTTCGGCGATAGTCCGGTACCCTCTTCCTTTCTCCTACCTGTTTCCCCCCTTCCCCTCAGTCTATCTCTGCCGCGATTCGTGGGTCTCCTTGCATGATTTCCTTTCCTTATTGGCGTAAGGGGTTCGCCCTGAGATGCAATTAGCTCCCGTCCTACCCGCCGGGCTTCCTCCTAACACGTAGTAATGGGGTAGTAAGAAAAAAATCCTCCTCTTCTTAAGCGTAATAACTTCTTAGCTTTCACTTCATCCGCCGGAACTCGCATCGTTATACCAAGGACATGCTGGTTTAAGACTTTATTTCCATAATAATTACTTGTCTGAACGACACGAGAATACGGCATAGGCGACGGCTGCAGTATAACTACCTTCAAAGGTAAGTCGTGGTGTGCAATGACGACTTTTGTTAAATAAAAATGCAATATTGTTCCGTCCAGGATACGAAAATCACACACGTGAAACCATAATACACTATAATTTCGAGTACCTTGATTTTAATAGCAACAACCTTTACAAGTCTATCTTAAACAAGTACAGAAAATACTTAGTGTCAGCCCCAATTTTTGTTCATTCCTTAATAGTTCATTACCATTTTACACATTCTTAGAAACCTCTCTTGCTCACAACAGTCGCTATAACTGTAAAAATTTAAACAATGCTAAAAATGCAAACATTTTACCAGGGCTTAAATGAAAAAGCCTGCATAAATAAACCTTTCAACACTTTCCCCAAAAACCCCTCTTGTACAAAATTGCCAAGTATCCAATAATATTTCCTTGATGACACAGCCTGTATACTATTTTGATTATAAAACATACTAAATTTTTACTAAAACCCAGCCAACTATCCTATGAGATCTCTTTCAATTACAAAGTCCTATTTTTGGCACCATAACTGAATTTTTAGTACAAAACATACTTTGAATAAGAATAACATCGCCTATACGCTTAACCCTGGTACACTAATAACAAATGTACCTTAAACTCCAGGCTTAGAGATACGTCTCCTCCATAACCTTAATAACCCCAACGAGCGAGAAAAGAAAGTTCTCAAGGTAAAGTGGATTTCTTAGTTTTCCTTTTCGTCTCTATGTCTACCTCAGCGCTCTTGAAGAACACCACTTCCACCAACACATATAAAGACCACAATGTCAACGATATTCTCCTTACCTATCTACATCAGAGTGAAAGACAGAGCCCTGGCCTTGCCACTCACTCTCACACTCTCTCCACCACACACATTCCCACTTCAAGAGTCTCCCTTGGTTTTCCACACTTTGATTATCATTCCCCTACTCCCTCAACAAATCTCCTTTACTGAAAAGATTTCCGGTCTCCCTCAGCTACACTTCTTAACAATACCCAAACTCCCTGTCCCAGTCTTCCTCGGGCTGATGATCTATTCCTCTTCCTTCGAATCAGCTACTGGCACTAACTCGACCTCGATATAGCTGAAGCAAGAACAAAACGAATCCCGGTATCGTCGGAAAACCCGGGTCATTGAGCTAGCACCAATTCAAACACTCCAATCAAAACTTGCCGAAAAATCTCTTGCTCACACTACTATATTCCTACCAGTTATCACCAACCCTTGGCAAACAAATAACACAAATTACAATCCTTCGTCACTCGTGTTCACTGCCCCAAACATGGGTTAGCTATTTTGACATGACCAAACTCTTGCCGAGTGCCAAATTTCCAGAGGAAAAACAAAAGAGTCCTCCGGGCTAAATCCTCATCTACTCTAAACAGACCATCCCAAAATCCCACTTCAGCATATTTTTATTTCTTCAAAAATCCCCCAGTACCTCCTCTTACAAATTACTCTGAGTTCCATTCTGAGCTATCGTAGAAATATTCTAAGTCTCGTCTGAGAACTCCTGAAAATATTCTAAGTCCTCTTCTGAACACTCCAAAATATTCTAAGTACCTCATCTGCACTACATCGGGTGCTTATGTTTACAAGCCCAACTAGCAGCATACTTAACTGGTTGTCAGGTTGTCTCTCTACGTTCTTAACCTGAGCGGACTCCACACACCCACGGTTCCCGCTGGCTGGCGGTGGCGTCTTTCCCAAAGCCGATCTTTTTCTAACTACCCTATTATTAAGTGTTAAGTGGAAGCCAGGTGAGTAGGGCGGGAACTTATTGCGTCTGTGACGTAACCCGTTACGCCTACAAGGAGAGGAAATCATGCAAGGAGACATGCATCGCCGCAGAGAGGGACTGGGCAGTCACGACCACCGTTTTGGGCCATGACCACCTCCAGTAGTGTACATATAGTTAAAGACTATAACTAAGAAGAGGCTGGGAAAAACCAACACAGGCACCGTAAAAACCGAGTCGACAGAAAATAATTCAAAATTGTTACATGCATTATTAGAAAATGCTATAGGAAACAGATGGGTATGGAGCATGTTCTTTATTAGTAGGAAGAGAAATTCAGACCCGGGACTGACCCCTACTCCGCGGCACCCTCACCTTGAGACCAGGCTTCGCGCGCCCTCTATACAGGAGTGGCGCGTTCTTCATCGGCGAACTATCTACATTTTATAAGTTTTTCTTCTCTTATTTGCGCGGGGAAATAAAATGCGCTCTCGGGCTCCACCTGCCCCTGGTAACTTCAGAGCGCTGCCTCACGCCACACATTACCGCTAAGCAAGTAGATCCTCATTCAGGCGTTCACACTGAAACAGTTATTCATAAGCACCGGAATATAAAGTTTTGTGCACCCAGAACTGGGTTAACATATACGAATTGAGGTGTGTTTTTTTTTAACATGGAATGTGCTGCTTGGGAAATCCAAACGTCATGGGTGGTAGCAAATGGTAATAAATGGTAACGCTGAAGTCGATGGCATTGTGTTATTAAATGGGCTGAAAAGGCTTCAAGGTTGTAGAAAGGTAAAATTTGAGTCGTCCAGTGCACAAAGTTTGAACTTCTTTCAATTTTTACCTGTGTGAAATTATTGATTGGTAACTACGGGTACTAAACGTCTTGGAAAATTCAGACGTCAAGTAAGTCATTTTGGTAAACAAATATAAATGGTGTTCACTCCTCAATTGAGTTTTAGAGACATACAGTGTGGGAACTTTGGGTGTAGTACGTCATTTAGATCAGTCAACCGCCTATAAAAATTAATATCAAAAGGCATTATGCAGTTACTCGTTTATCTGGACGTAGATTTCATTTTAAGCATAAGAAGTTGGTGGAAATTAGAAAATACCGCATGTTTAATAGAGTTTGTAAAACTGGGGTACAATATATGAAGCCCTGACTTTATGATTTATATATGCAAATATATTAGCACTTATATTAATACCATATAAAATTATTAGAAGATATATTAAAATTTTGGGCGGGAATATATAGACTCGCAGCCCTTTTATAATCCTCAAAGTGTGATATTTTTAGAATAATTGTTTTATACCCACTTTGTACTTCTTAATTTTGCATGGTCATTTTAACTGCCGAGTGCCTTATCGCTTGTAAAGAATATGTTTCTTGATGCCGAATGGTTTACATGTGTTTGTGAAAATAAAAATTCTGGATTTGGATGGACATGTTTTGTGTATAGGCCTATTACCCTGGGGTCAGTATGTTTGTACTCTATAATCAATTTGCTGGATATGTTAGACAAGTTCATTTACATCAGTACAACTTAAATCATCCTGCTGCTGTTTCGTAAAGTATGTATTTTGTTCTTGTTATTTTGTTTTTCTTTCAACTGTTTGCTTGTTATGGGACATCCCCTACAATTGAATGAAAATGCGCAGTCCAAAATGAACGTGCTTCAAATACGAATCAAGAAATTTCTAGAGCATGCATGTCCAAAACTGGGGTTATTGCGTGGGGGACGGAATATTAGTCGCATCGAAATTGTTTTCATTTATCAAAATTGATTTTTCCCCGGAATACGTACATTATCATTCTCGTAGAATTTTTCATTTTGTTGCTACGCGCAAGAAGGTGCTGTGATCGTATTATTGCCAGCCCCCTCCCCTTCCCAATTACTCACAAGGTTTGTCCGGGTTCGATTACTGACAGCCACAGCCGATTTTCACACTGGGGAACGTGACGGGCGCTGCCTTTGCCAACATAGCACTGCATATACACAGGATATTTTAATCATATACACAATATCTAAAAGTGATTCAAGTTCTAAAGTGAATCTCTTATATACTACCGTATAACCAAAGGATATTCATATCAGTTTGTACCATTTAGGCTATATAGATCCACTAAGTAGGTGACTAAATCTACAAAATGTCTATAGGAAATCCAAAATATCTGTATCACATTTTGGATATTGGGCGGACTTGGATACATTTTGGTAGTATCTTGGATGTCACTTTAGATACTATTCCTGAATGTCCCTGGTTATCTTGAACGACAGAAAGTGTCGTCCATTAGATATTCTTTGGATATATATGGGATATGTAGGTGGCCGATGGTTTTTTTTGGGGCACTCCCTTCCTTGCCACACTTGCATTCCATCAACGCGTCACCTTCATCTCAACTCCGTACAGGCCACATGTCGCACACGTTTCAAAACAAAAACCTGGGGTACGCTGGACCCCCTGCGCGCGCGTGTGTTGTTGGGCGCCATTTCCTCGACATCCCACCCTCGTCATATTTTTATGGCGCCCCAACGTTTACACAGCGACGCGCGCTGTAGTATATGTGTGCGTATGTGTATGTGTAACTGGCGATGTTCCCAATCTCCCCGACCCCTCCCAACCCCCCGCCCAAAAGATTTACGCTTTATCTGCCAACAATAAAACGCTTCTACCCCCCCCCCCCACCCCTCGCCTTAACGTACCCCTCTCCTGACATTCCTGACCCGTACCTCTTCGCCCCTCTTTCTCGCTCTTGCCTCCGGGCTTTCACCTCTCTCTCTCTCTCCTCTCCTCTCTCTCTCTCTCTCTCTCTCTCTCTCTCTCTCTCTCTCTCTCTCTCTCTCTCTCTCTCTCTGCGCCCACGGCCGAGTTCACAATCGATGCGGAAACAATTACTACCCCCTGCTTGTGCGGGGGGTGAGTCCTGAACAGGCTAGGAGGGAGAGGAGTCTGGCAGAACTGCAAGTAGTTCTCGGCGACAGAATGTAAACCGTCGTTGCCTCGGGTTGTCGGGGGATCGCAAGGGGGGTGGGGGAAGTACAGGCGCCTGTCGTTTGATGTGCAATCAATTAGTCGGTAATGACAGCGCTAACGACTGCGCCCGTAGGGCAAAAGTGGAACAAAGTGCTCGGCTAACCATTATAAAGTTTTTATTATTTTTTTTTTTACCGAATGTCGCGCAGCTGATCGGGCTTTCGGCGGTTGTGTTGCAAAACACGTGAGCACTCGTGTTTCTTGTGATCCGTATCTATACAACTATCTTCCCTATTTAAACTAGCGGTTTAATTAATGTTTGTAATGTTTTGCAATTAAGTGAAGACAATTTTGAAGTGTATTTTGACTGATTGAAATGAAACGCTGCGGAGATATACTAGAAAGGCAAACTCATTTGCGTACAACATATATAGTGAATGTCATAAAGTATTAAAATAATAATTGAAAAGTACTGTTTTACACAATTAGACTGACGTAATTATTTTTCAACCCCAGGTGACTTTAATTTCCTTTTTACGTATTTAGGAGTATGATACGTTTCCAAAACTCGATTTAAACTTGACAGAAAAATGCTAGGTAATGTAAATTTTCTGGTTAAATTATATATATTTTTTAAGTAAATTCGTGTGTGTAAATTCTATGTTCTTTCGTAGGCGGGAATTCTGTGGTTGGGGATTCTCAGGTGGTGAACATCGCGGACATTGCAAAGAGAGTGTGTTTTCCCAAGGTACTCCCTTTTCATCGGCCTTCATCACTTCGCCGGTGCTCCACTGCCGTCTCACGTCATCCATCTTTCCTGGTGGCCGGAACGACATGCGTGTGGCTCTCAGGTCTTACGACTTACTCAAATTTGTTCCAACCTCTTCTCTCCAATCTTGTTCCCACTTCAGAATTGTCGTTTGAAGTTCATAGGCGTGTCCCTCATAGTGAACACTTTTGAGTTCGGCGCAATTGTACCAGAGTTAGACAAGCTATAGACTATTCACGGTAAAGCGAGCACAATTGAAAGCCCTCTCATTTGGAATAATAGTGGTTAAATATAGTGTATTTTAGCATTGGACTTTAACTTCTGAGTGCGGTGGAATATGCGCATCTGCTTGCATGACAATATTGATTTAAAAAGCTGGTTAAAGGATAAGAAATGACTGGAAGGAAAAATTGACTAGGTCCTCAAAATTGCTCACTTTACCGTGAATAGCTTACATAAGACGATCTGCTATATCTACCACTGTAGGGACACCATTTCCCTGTTCTGTTTTCCCGCCGTCTTTCTGAACATAATTCCATCAGACCTTCGTTTTTGGCCGTCTGTCAGCCAAATGAGTGCCTAGTCGGTAGTGTACCAACAAAATTGTCATTCGTATTGAGCAATATTTATAGTCAGTTGTGTTAATTTAAGATCAAGCTAGAATTTAATAACTCGTATGTTCATGCTAAGTCCGCAATCGGTCCACGCGATGTATTACACCTCTTTGAGAACCCTCGGCCAATAATAAAACATGTAACAGAAAGCAGGCCCCAATCATCGCTTTCCGCCACACGGTAGCGAGCAACAAATTAATAGTTGATACCTTTGCATGATTGTACGTATGTATGTGAGGTCCAGCCTGCAGATCACTGAACTCGCGAATTCTTCACAGGTATTAAACACTTTGAGAACTATGTCCAATGTTTCTCTTTTTCTCTTCCCATAACAGACTAAACTGGCCTGGATACAGTTGTAGTCTATTTGTCTATTTGCCGTGTGTGTATATGTATATACATACACTCACACGCACAAAAATAAAAACAGAGAGGAAATAGCTGCGAGGTAATGCTTTATAAGAAATCATTTTCATGCAAAATATTAATAAACTGAGTGCGCACGAATTCGATGCAGTGTCCCTTTGGTGTAATTTTCTAAGATAAGTTAAGTTTGGTTTGCACGATGCGGAAGAACAGCCTGAAGTTAGAAGCTTAGCAAAGCTTTAGATAAGCGTGTAGGTAAATATTTCAAGTTTCACAGCTTATCATTTAGCTTCGTGTTGAACTTGTTTTATTGTGATGTTTATACCATTATTAAGCGCCAAGATACGAACTAATAAATACCATGACTATCCTAATCATCACGAAATTGATTTTTATTTTTTGTATAACAAAACTCATGCTTGGATGAACAAAATCTCTTGTACCAAAGGAAATTAGACTCTCAGCAAAATAATTAGTCGAATCAACTGCAAATATTTGTTTGGCAACTCATTTTACTAAGTTCAAACGTATAGCTTGAGAGTTTGTTTGTTTTGGACATCAGTATACTTTATTCCACAATAAATACAAACCTTTCTCTCAGCGACTACCTTAGTGCTCATCACTGTTCATTCTTATTTCTTAGAAGCACTTAGTATCTCAAGCTGCTGATAAGAATAATCACCTTGGGAACACTTATAGTTGAGTGCTAACTACACGTCTGAACTTGAGAAGGAATGACGTTAGATTTGTATGTTCAGTGAGTTTCTTCTACTATCTTGAAAACACGGTCCAACTTCGTCGATTGGGTTACTAATATCCCAATATATACATCTTTGTGTGTGTTTAATTTATTTAATTTATTCATTACCCTCTGTTTCATGGTGGTTTCGGTTACCATAGTCATATTCTGAAGGTGCCACCTGCAAGCGAGAAATTCTGGTTGAATACTGATTGAAATTCAGTTGATATTTACGAATAGCAGCTGGAATTATGTCGCAGGTCACGCTGGCCACTTGGGCGCAGTGTAAACTAAAAATATTCGTAATTCTTAGTAAGAAATTATTTGCAATTCCACAAAGGTTTCTAACAGTTCAGAAATGTCCGTTGTAAAAATGGGGGCCACGGTGGCTGAGCGATTAGCACGCTCGCCTCCCACCAAGGTGAACTGGGCTCAATCCCCGGCCGGGTCACCGGACTTTCGCTAGTGGGAATCGTGCCTTTGGTCGGCGGATTTTCTCGGGGATCTCCCGTTTCCCCCGCCCCATCATTTCTGCGCCGCTCCACATCCACTTAAATCACTCTCATCGGCTCTGAAGATCCCGATGTCAAGAGCCGTCCTAATCCCTTCACTTCACTTCTGTTGTAAAGTTACTCGCTTGTAAAACTGCAAGAGCAGTGTTTCGGAAAATACTTCAAGAAGTGTCTGTACTATACTCTCCCGTGTCCACGAGCTCGAGTAAAATTGAGGACATTCGACAACGCAAAAATGTAAATAGCTTTTTGTGCAAAAGCTAGGGGTGATGTAGAGTGTAGTTGCGTGCAAAAAAAAAGTGTTGCAAGTTTGAATAACGCAAACCAATTAAAATAACTTAAATAACCACAATAAAACGACGGCAATTTTAACAACACATGACGCTATTGCTCGTTGACGGTTAACGTTAAAATTTCATAACAACACAGAACTCTTGAAACGAAATGTGTTCTTGTTAACCGAATAACTTCACCAATATTCAGTATTTGTTAAAAGCTGTATTAAGAACAAAAATAAGCTACAAGCTCGCGAGTCAAGTTGGTCTAGTTGTTATAGGCTGTTCACGGTAAAATGAGCACTTCGGAAAGCCCTGCTTAAGATCTACTTGCATGCACGTTGTTTATTCTTCCGCCTTATGTAAAATTAACATTGCAATGGGCCTCATCACTTTATGTATGCGTAGACCAAATTAAACTTTGAATTCATTAAAGAAAAATAAATATTCCACAAATCCGCTCTTCTTTACACTTTGATACATTAAAAATGTACAAAGCAAAATAAATAATTTAAGTTGATAAAAATGGTTACCTAACACTTTTAATTCTACGTTAAAATAACGATTAAGTTACTCCATTATTGACATTAAAAAATCATTCAATTTGTGAATGTTTATGTAGTGGAATATTTCCCCAAAAAAACATGTGCCCATTGTAACAATCAGCGGCCTTCGAGCTAAACTTACTCGGACGAAACATCTCAATGTACACAGACTTCAATAAGAGATTCGACTTAAGAATGCCTCACACTGTGGATTAAAGTTTCAACCATATACGCAATGATTTTCAACACCAAAGTATTTTGTTGACCTAGGAAAAACCTTTAGCATGACAACAATTGTATTATAAGAATTTTTTTTAAATGTGAATCTCATCACGTTGTTAAATAATTTATATTGTCCGTCAGCCGGAAAGATATAACAACGATGTCATGGACTGTACCGATCCCGTAGCTCGGAAGTTTCCTCCACAGTTCTTTGTCTACCGGTCTAATTTGCCCTGCCGTTCGCCCTATCCAATTGGCTCGAAGTCTCTCGCTTGCGGGATGTTAGCGTGCCAAAACGTCGGCTTGAAATTCCGCCAAACTCAATTACTCCGCTGCCCTATGTTCATTTTCCCTGGGTGTTGATGTTCTGCCAGCAGTTCTCGATGCGCGCGATTAATGGTTTACAATACAAGGTTTGGCCGCGTTCCCCGAGTGCAGTTGGCTATTATTGTCTCTGTTTGCGTGGTTCTAGCCATGATGGTCTCGTAACCATAGGTATATTTGCCCTTTGTTTACGAGTTCATCCCAGCGGTCCAGGTACGGTACGCAGCCTGCAGTAAAGCCATTTACTTGAGATGACCATCTAGTAAAATATTGTCTGTAAAGTCACTCTTCGCTCGTTTACTACGGATGTTGATATCGTAAAAAATATCGACATTGTTTATATTGGTAATTTATGAAAGTATCGTTTTACGAAACGATATATCGAGAAAAAAAAAGTAGATTTTCATACATCAGAATTCAATATTTCATGTATAGTCCATTCACGACTGAAACAAACTTATAAAAATTAACATTTGAAAAAACATTCTAGCCATTAGCTGCATGCATAGCTAATAAAAAAAAGTGGCTGGTGCGGGTACTGTACCTGCACTCGCCACTTTTTTTATTAGCTATGCATGTAGCTAATGGCTAGGGTGATTTTTCAAAGGTTGATTTTCATAAGTTTGTTCCAGTCGTGAATGGAATTAAGGGACTTGACGAACGTAAAATTGTCTGGAATATTACATATTGAAGACACGAGGCTTTGCAGAAGATGTGACGCTTTGTTTTGGTGCATGTTGCCAAAGTGAACGTAGTATTTTTAAATTTGATTTTTGTATTCAAAACAAAGCTTACTAAAATAGCATTAAAAAAATATTTATTCACAATACCTGGGAAAAGATATCGATTTCGTTAAAATATAGCTGAAATACATTGACTATTTATATAGTTAAATCAATATTTTTTCTCCAACATCAGCATATACGCGTATCACAGTAAGTAAACTTACTGCGAATATAAAATTTTTCTAGGAAATTTAAAGGAAATTTCTACAGCTAGACTTACCACCTTTTACTTTTATTCTAGTTGTGACGCCTCACCCAAATTTCTGACGTCTTTTTGAGCACGGAATTAGTTTAAAACAAATATTTTCATCACGGCAAAATTTTCAACTTTCTACCTACCCGAATTTGGCAAAGAAGACATGGTTTTTACCACATACCAGCTATTTGTACTTTTTGATGACGCAGCCCGAGGTGGGTTGCACCAATTCGACGGCGTCACCACTGGCATCGATTCCTGCAGCAGTCCGGCATAGTGACTTTCCACCTGCTTGGTCCCATTATGTATGGAGGGCGCACGGCAACTTGGTCGCTGGAGCGCACGTACATGCGGCGCTCCGAGGAACTACGAGGCTGCCGTCACGTCCAACCTGCCAATCCGCAGGCGCGCGAGGGTTCCCGTGCCAGCGACATCACTTCCTACAGCCTGTTTGCACGCCGGGAGTTTTGTAACATGTGAGCACGTGGACAGCCCATATTTGGTGAGGTGTGTGCTCAAACGAAGACCATTGGATGTCATTACATTAACCCCTATAAGGAGTAATGCTTGTTTAACGAACATTATACCTACTTGGTTATGTCTAATTCAATTGGCTGTTAATTTTGCTGACCCTTCCCGGGGCTAATGCTTTGTGGATTGTATAAATAGTTGGTGCACCTCTGGCTTGGGGTCGGATTCTACCACTGCCCCAGAAGGAGTCACCATGCCACCAGTTAAGTAATGCGTAATTAACGAATTTCCAGTATAGCACTTATGACACGTGTAGCAGGCACACTTGGTGTCCTGATAGAAGATAGGCACCAAGATGGCGAGAGGACTTTGATAATATTTTTATTGAGAATGTTGGCACCTTGATGAAATAAATTGACAGCAAATTTTAATATTTTCCATCTTACTTAACGAGTTTGCTAGCCAAGTGCCAAGTTTAAAAAAATTAAGTGTTTTTTTCCCAAAATTTTTACATGGCATTTTATAAAATTTTAAGCCAGCTAAAATTTGAAAACAAAATAAAAGAATTGTATTTATTGTTGGATTGTACCAATAAACTTTTGGAGATGTCATGTTTGGTTGGCCTCGTATTCATTATATAGGCAATGAATTATTTATTAAAACTGTTGAAAAATCATTTACTTGAAACTTGTCCATCTAAATTGATGTTATTTTTTTGTAAAATCAAACAAAATTTAACCTTGTTACCAGAATTTTTTTTGTAAATTTTGGCCACTGGTAAATATTTGGTGACCTATAAAAATAATGAAATGTATATGTAGTCTCTGATCTTTGTGAAAATGAGAAAATCGTCGATAATAAATATAAATTGACATTAAAGAAAGTAGTTTGCCGCCTTTAATTTTGGTGGAAATTTTTCTAGGTCAGTAATATAATCTAAAATTATTCATAAATTTAACAATTTGACAAAATCTTTTGTGAACTGCTGTAGGAATAGAGAATCACCGCCTAGCGGGTAGTCTATATTTATAATTACTTGAAATTCTTTTTCTCCAAGTTGTTAGAATAAATAAATAAATATATATAATATATATATATATATATATAGGTTAAAATACTCAAATTATATAGCAAATTATTAAAGTTCATACAATATTGTGGCTATACTAATTTATTATTTTTAATTTTTGTCAAATGTGCGCACCTCGCTGCTTATGATAATCTGTATGAAAATATGTCCAAGAGATGTAAATTGCACCTTTAACGAAAAGAAAACAAAAGAAACATAAATAAATATTTTGAAACCACTCGTGAATGTTATTGGTTATAAGATCTTGCCAGTTTGTTTTAAGCATAAGTGTTATTTCAAAGAATTGTCTCAATTTTTGATCTGCTTTACGAGGGTTGTTTCACCTTAGGGAGTCTGACTTTTGGTCCCTTCTGCTCATTCTTGCTACATCCTTGGGGGCAACGGCCTTGCATAGTAAATATTATCAAAGAGAGAAAAAAAACAGTGAAAAGGTTTTAAAATGGCATTTTTAGAGCTTTCATGCGCCGCGGTGCGTCGTTTCAATAAGCGAGGGGAGAAAATACAAAGTGGCATATGTAGTTTACACCATTGCCTTACATTGCGTGTAATAGTATCCTACTTTTACATGTCTATAGGCTGTTCACGGTAAAGTAAGGTTTTTGAGGCCCTAGTAACATTTCCTTTCAGAAATTTCTACTCTTTAACAACTTTCTAAATTAAATATTGATATGTATGTGATAAAAACAGTAGTTAACGCCTAAGGCTGAAATAAATATATTAACTGATTACTATTTAATATGAGACGGCATTCAAAAGTGCTCACTTTACAGTGAATATCCTATAATTGGCGACCAATTAAGCTTCCCGCGGACGCATATTGCACTATTGGAGGGCTCGCCGCAATGCTTCCTTACGACCGGACGTGACCTTGAAACGTTGCCATTTTCTTTACTATGGTATCTGAGCTGCGATGATGTAGTGGTCAGACTGCTCGCCTCCCACCGGGGCGAACCGGGTTCGATTCCCGGTGGGGTCACCCCTGGCTTTTCGCCTGTGGAATTCGTGCCAGACGATGCCGCTTGTCGGCGGTATTCCTCGGGGATCTCCAGTTCTCCCCCGTTCTTGCATTCCTGCGCTCCTCCATATGCACCTCTTTTCACTCTCATCAGCTCTCAACATCCTGATGTTAAGAGCCACCCCAAGTGTCTCCACTCACTATGGTATCCCCTTGTAGACTAGTTTAGAAGTAAATGCTGTTCACGATAAAGTAAGCACATTCGAAACGAATCTAATAAAAAAAATAACTTCTGCTAAGATTTGCCCAGTAAAGTTGGTAACGGTGGATGAGAAGTAGTTCCATACCTTAACGTCGAAAAAAAAAAAAAGTTATTACCCATTCGTGATAACTAAAATGATTTCTTTCTTTTTCTGTTTCTTTTAATGCAACGAAATGAAAAAATGAGCATATTTGTAAAGCAGTTACTTTTTTAATAATGTCCTAGTTTTACTTGAGCGACACATGAATAAAGCGATGAGGCCCATGGCATTGCTAATTTTACATAAGGCGGAATAATTCACAACGTCCATACAAGTAGATCTTAAGCAGGGCTTTCAAAAGTGCTAATTTTACAGTGAATAGCCTATAGTTATAACAAAGTGTATTTGATTTGAGCGGTAAGTTATTGTTCGCCGCCTAAGTAGAGATGTATGAAACATTTTCTGCGACTTCGTTTTTTTGCGCGAATACGTGTATCTTGGTAAATAATTGTAAAGGAAATACGTCTTTCCAGAAAAAAATCGTTTTTACTCCTACTTTTTACTTTTATCACGTTGTGTGTATTCATGAATGAAAAAATTCGTGGAAATGGTTAAACATTGCATTTTTTAAAAGTATATCGTTACGCACTTTTCTTAAACGGTAAGAGAAATAAAAAAACAACTCCATGAGCGTAGTTTAATCTGGTTCGCATGTACGCCGATCACGCAGAACAGACAAAGCGGAAGACTAGAACAGCCAATCAGAAGCAGTCCTTGGTTTCCGCGCGAGTCGCGCAGAAAAGCTGATCTCACGCCGATATTTTCCGTTCGCGGGAAGAGCAGACATCGCCGATATTTCCCAGATGTCAGCTGGTTCAAATATTGTATGCTACTAATGTCTGAGAATCGACGGGTATTGATGTAAATGTATAGTAATTGAAAATGAACCGAAAGACAGCACTATAGTGTAAAATATTTTTGGATGTAAAAATAAAATTAAAATCTCGTGGAAATCATTTAGAAAATAAATCGCTCTATAATGGAACTAAGAGTGTAAAGACGATAACATTTAGTTGCTTATCTTCTATGATTTTTTTTGTAGAATCTTGGCTTTAAAAATCACGAAACCAACAGCAAATTGACTACGCAGAAACTCTGCTTGCACGTGAACAACCATCGCCGTGGGTTATGACTGCCATGTCTGTTTGGCGTGATCGGCGTACATCTGTAACAGGTAAAATACACTCCCGCTGTTACACTTCGGATTTCCGCAGTATAGCATCACGATGGAAACACTGCACGCCTTGCGCGTAGGAGCGATTGTGTGCTAGGGGTGCGAGTTAGTGTCGCCCGTATCGTTTCCTCGCTTCTTGCCACTGGACGCGCATCTACACGCTCCTCTTGACAGAGAGGTTTTGAGTGCCGCGGTGAAATGAGGTGATTATGGAGCAGCGGGCAGAATGCAAGGGCAAGGGATGTGGGAATACTCCGAGAAAATCCTCCGGCCGACAGCAACGTCCGTCAAGTTTCACACATGTGATCCCGCCGAGAACTGAACCCGGTTCGGGATTGTAGGAGGCGAGTGGTCTGACTTCTACACCACCGAAATCGTACTTGGTATACGGTAAATCAGATGACAGAACGTTATATGTAATTAGTAGTAGGGGCGTGAAGGTTTAATTTCACCTTGGATTAATTGGGATTAATAGATGGATTATCGATTTGATTGAAAGTGTTATTACTTAATCCGATTTCAAACCGATCAAAAATTGAAAGAGTCAATTAAATCGATTGAAAGGGTTAAATTTAATAAAAGGGTTAATCAAAAAAGGGTTAATTTTTAATCGGATTTATTTATTTATTTTTCTGTTTTGGGGAGCAGGAGCTGTAGTACGTCCTCACCATGTGAGCTCCAGCACGTGGATGAGGTGCAGTGTGTTGGGGACGGGGTATATATACATATATAAATGTATGTATGTGTATGTATATATGTATGTATATATGTATGTATATATGTATGTATATGTGTATGTATATGTGTATGTATATGTATATGTGTATGTATATGTGTATGTATAGTATATTTGTATGTATATATGTATGTATATGTATATGTTGAATGTATGTATATGTGTGTGTGTGTGTGTGTGCGCGCGCGCATATATGCGTGTATATGTATGTGGTGAGTTTTGTGCAAGAGTGGTCTGTAGAATTTTTTGGTTTGGTAGTTATATTTCTTGTAGATGGTGTTGGTAGATAGACGAATTTGAAAGGTGCGATTTACTTGTTAGTAATGTCAAACGATTAAATGGACGAGGACTGTTTCCGAATACAATTAAACGTTAGGGATATTCATATTGTTTCAACGATTTCTCTGTATGAATAAATAATACAAGAGAGAGAGAAGTATAACACTAATACGTGAGTATGGAATTAATGATCTACAACAAAATGTCCCTATAAATTAAACGAACAAGATTATATATATATATATATATATATATATATATATATATATATATATATATATATGACGCCTCTCGCACATACCTTACACGTCCGTCTGGCTGTGAGACTGGTGAGGAGGAACTTTAGAAACGTAATCCACACATAAAAACAAATTAATTGATTAACACGCATAGGAAAATTGCACCTCTCCCAAAACATGCATGTCCGGCTGCGAGCTCAGTAAAGCACTGTCTCGATCTTACGTCGAGAGCCTGACAATATATACGTGGAGCGCATTCAGAGGCTCGGAAATAGATGTGAATACGATTTACATGACAAATGGATAAAAATTATGTTTACGATGAACATACTAATATATAAATTGGACTAGTTGAATTTGAAACAGACACCATAGAAAAAAAAACACGAAATGAAATGGTAGCAAGAGCTCCCCTACAACACATCCATCCACCTCGGAGGTTACTCGATGAATGAGTGTATCGTATGAGGTGCGTCTGCTTATATACGTGTAGTGCAGCCGATAGGCAACTGAGTAGATATTTACGACTGACAGAAAATCTACCAAGCTAATATTAACGATTTGATTCGTCCTACAAGTATGTAAATATATATAAGTTAATTATTTAAAAAATAAAATACGTAATACAAATTTTTTTCTGTAAAGTCTGGTAAATAGAGCACACTTGTACACACACAATTTGAAAATCATACCAAGTTTCGTCTTCCGAACAGAGAAACAAGGTTTACGTGAATAACGCAATATAGCATGATAATTTATATATTTTTTCCAATACATTAAAAAAAAAGTTTCCAGATTAAATGGTTTTATATTTAAATGTGTGTGTTATAAAACGTGAATTGCGCCTAGCACACACCAAAGTCGAGAGACCCAGTGTTGCCTCTATGCAGCATGAGGATTGGCGAAGTACTAAGATGGTGAAAGTCCTCGAGAAACCTCCGCATCGCTCTGTCCAAGGCCAACCGGAGTGGTTGACCTTCACCACCACCTCCACCCCTCGCCAGAGAGCGTTTGCGGAGAAATTGTGTGTCCACACACCTAACCATTGTCTATGACCGCATCTTCGGCGATCTGTCCCCTCCTCACTATCCTTCAACACATAGTTTGTCTCCAAAGCTCCGGGACACGCACCCTGGTATCGATCCAGCACTGCAAGATCCTGTTTAGTGGCAATCACTCCCTCCAACCACACAGCCCAAGAACTATCCCTTCCAACTGCGGCGCTTATACCCGCCCTCCTCAAGGTCAGAAAGAGTTTTTTTCGGTTGAATGCCTCTGTCCATGGAGGGCGATAATACCTCCCCTTACAACACTCAAGTGATGCATTTTTGGGATACCTCGGGAACTGGCTTTTCCCCTCCCTTCACCCGCAGAGCGATGCCACGGCTATGAACAGAGGCTTGCTTCAAGGTCAAATCGATGGTTTCCCTAGGAAGGCAGTTGCGGATTTTGAACTGACCTGGGCTATTTCCCCTCCTCCCTACAAACAGTTATTTTCACTCGAACACTGAATCTTGACCCTATTTTTCGAAATACTAGAGGTTGGCGTTTTCCCAGCGAAAATTAAAAAATTTCACAAATACCACTGGTAAAACTTTATTTTCCTCATCACTAAGAAATGCGTTCAAAATGTCTTAAACACATAATAAATTCGACTGAGAAATATTAACTGTTTTGCACCAAACTTTACTCCTGCTTCCAGCAAACTTTTATTCCCAATTTCCAACAACTTTTAACTAACACAATAGCGTACGGCTATTCTGATAAATATATAGCGATCTACAAGAAAGTAATTAATGACAGAAAAATCTTACACCAAATGATTTGTTTAAAAATAATCAACTTGCGTCGAAGTGTAGGTCAGACTCTTGCAAGTAGAAGAAGCCATGTTTGTGACATTTGATATTTATTTTTTATAAAAAAAATCTTTAACTGTGTTAATTTTTGTTTTTGTTTTCTTCACCAGAGATCATCGTGTTGGATTATGAAGAGATGTAATATGTGTGTGTATGTAAAATGAAATATTTTTTCATATTTAAAATGTTCTCCGGTGTCTGTTCGATGCAGACATAAAAGTTTCAGCTGGAGGAACTTCAATATGTCCACCTGGGATGTCACAAAAGTTGGCCAGCAGGGTGTTGTGTCTCCTACACCAACATTGAATATAAGCAGTTTGAGTGGACAAAGGTTTTAAACCTGCTGCCTCGTTTCTTCGCAAAAATTTATTTCATTCCATTGCAGGTTTCTTTCATGAAATGTACTTAGCCTGTTACCACAATGTTTAGATGTTATTGAAAAAAAAAGTTAGTGACAAGAGGTATTAAAAATAAATTAATAAGACACACACTATTCATTTTTAACATGAAAAATTCTATTTAAAAATATTCTTTTCAAAATCATCCTTATAAGGTAAGTATTTACAATCTCAAACAAAAATATTCAATTTACAACAAACATTTGTTCAATCAAAAATATTGTTTTACCAAATAAAATACTTTAGGGTGAAAGCCAGATTAGAAAAATCATAGTTTTCTGACAAAACCATTTTTCCATAAAGATTTTAGCTTTTACATTAAATGAAGTTAATAAATACATGCACTAAAATACAATTTAACAGATTTTATATATAAAAGCCACAACAACTATTTACAACAAAAAAAATGATTTCACATTTGAAAATATATCAAATTTATTTTTCCAAAAGACTTTAGCTTTTCCCAAATGAAGTTAATATTTACATACATTAAAACACAATTTAGGAGATTTATATACAACAAAAAACAGACAAAACACAAACAATATTCTAAATTAAAAAAAAAAATTAATAGAGTATTATGGTGGATGTCTCTTTCCTAACTATATACAATATTTACAATCTCTCGAGGAGGTTATAAAGACGCGCACTGAAGGCGTTCTTTTAAGGTGTCGCATCTGAGAATATATCTGCAGACACACACACACCAAATGACTGCTTACAACACACTCACATACATGTATTTTCCAAATTTCAATGATGAAGATGTTAATTTCTTCTTCCTATTTAGAAAATGGCAAGGGAAATAGGATCGAAGACACTTGTATCAATATACTGAAGTTATGTCAAGCCTTACAGTTAGCAAACGGGTAGCAGCAGTGTTGATGGTTATGCAACAGGTGCTGCAAACTGTTGCAGACAGCTGTAGACAGCTGTGATGAGTGTGGAACAGGCGATGCGTGTGGTGATGGCAGTTGGGCTTCTTTGGCAGTGTGGTGCTGGGAGGTCTATAAATTTATTGTGTGCTGAAACTAATATATAGAAGAAAACAAAAAAAAATCCTCAGGTATTCTCTAGTGCCCCCAAGATAAGGTTGATATTCCATCTGCTTCAATGTACCACTTATCATTCATGCCTAACAACACTACCTTTGTTGCGCGTTCGGTGTAGACTTGATGAGCATGCGAACGGAACTGATATTGGGTCCCCATTATCCTTGTGTAATTTTTGAGGCAATCTTGATGATCCTCATACCTGAGTGATTGCAACACATTGGGTTTTACACCCTTCGCCTTACGAATACATTGCCCATTCACAACAACATATGCATAAAGCTTAGGACGTAAACACACGAAGTGTGTGATTTTGCGCCCAGCACATTCATTTTTCATCACCCCGGTATGGCCTTTGTTCTCGTACGGGAATTTATGCAGGCTATCGAGTGCATAGTTGGATGTATCAAACTGCACCTTTAAATTTAGGGTAATTACTTTATAGATGTCATTACAAACAACAGAATATATTAGGGAATCGGTATCACAATAGAGGATGTGCAAAGCTGAAAGGAAGAAATTTTGCAGACATGTACGGATAGTGGAATTCCTAGAGGGTGAATTTTGAAAGGTCGAGAATGGCAACACCATCGTACAAATGTTTGTTGAATGCAACAGAACTGTTTGACATCTCGACAAGGATCAAGTTTTCATCGATAATCTGCCACGCCTGGAATGTTGGACGTCCTATCATCTCTGCAGCTCCATAAATCGTGTCATACCTCGAAAAAACTCTGATGTCCCTTTCCCGGTGGACATTCTGAAATGGTCTTCCATAAACGGAATTATTCATTAATTTGAAAAACGATTTTTCGAATTTATTCACAGCATGAGCACATCTCTCAATGTTAAACTTGACGTACCGAGCCATACAAACCTTCTGCCCAAAGCACAAAACGCGATGAACAGAGTCAAGTTTGGCCCCATACATAAAGTACTACCACAGTGTTTCCCTGTGTGTAACATATTTTTTGTGCAGCGCTAGTGTCGAAAGAAGTTTCTCATGTGAGCCGTTCAGTGATACACCATTTTCTGGGGTCAACGGCAGTTCAGATAGTTTATCATGATACTCCATCGGAAAAGACAGATCAACTTCTGTTAAAAAACAATTGTCTCCTTCATTTACTGCGTTTGTAAAATCCCAAGAAGAGAACACGTCAGCCTTAACCCACTCGAAATTACCAATTGGAATCTTGGACCGCATTGTGTGACTGTACAGCCCTTTGACGTCGAAATAGCATATATATTTCGATGCCACACTGGGGTCGAAGTCCTCACCCATGTAAACATTGTTGGCTTCCACATTTATTTTTGAAACCCGGGTATTGCCGCCCCTAACCCTGCGTTCTACAAAAAGAAACATGTCACGATCAGTCAACAGCTCTAGCCACACACATATAATTGACCTTAATGCGTCCCATAAAAAAGACGGAGCTGTCATGTACATGGCGGGGTCAAGACCGTAATGAGCCAAACATACGGACCTGAAATTCTCAAAAACATCAGCCCACAAACAAGTGTCCACACGAAAGTAATGAACAGCATCCTGCAGCAAATTAATGCAGTTGAACACATCCCATGTGGCTTGGGCGTGACCCTAATCCTCATAGCTAATGCCTTTGTCTCTCATCACATTATAAAATGTGTCCTTTGGTGGGAGTGACTTGCACATCAGACTGTTTGACTACTTAACAATGTCGTAAGAAAAAACTCCATCATGTTTTGCCAATTCGAACTGGGTGTTGTCTGGAAATATCGAGCCAGTGGTACTCAATTATGCAGGTAACATATTGCCTGCCAAAGTTTCCAGAGAGGTGCTCATGAATTGGAATGAATCAATAAATCTTAACTTGAAATATTTCACCTTTCTATTGCAATTAATCCCATTGGGAATCATTTTTGTGATACATTTGTATTTCTCTAGGGTCATTCCAACCACTGAAATTTTTCCAGGATTTTCAATTACCACGGTTCCGTCGTGTAACGTTATGTGACGTTCAGCCAATGGCTTTATACGAAAGTGAGCATCATAATTCTGCAGGTTATGGAAAATAGCAACAAGTTGCCTTTTGTGGAGTCTGAAATTCAAGTTGCACTTATTATGTGCACTGCCTCTGTTTTCGCCCATAAGATGGTCATGGTCAACCACAGTATTATCTGTGCTGAGCAGTTCTTTACAAATGTGACAACTTTTTTGAGCCGCCAACCTAGCTTCATCAGCAGGGTTTTTTTGGCTTCATCGGAACAATGATGCTGTAAATTCCTGCAACCCACTGTGTAAGTTCAAATTATTTATCAACTAATTGGTACATACAATAAGCACGAACAAACTCGAAATTCTTAGATAGTCAGATTGTATGAGCAGACCGACAAAATGCTACAAGCATATTGAATATGTTGGTAGATGGTAGTTTTATTACTCATTTCATCATTAGGTAAGCAAGTGTACATGGGTTTCAGTCAAATTTCTACATCGCAATAAGCGATGAGACCCAATCTCTGCTGTTTACTGTAATCTTTAAATTCCAAGTACTTGTCATTCCCATTGGGGAGAGTACTGCGAACAGCCTTTTGTTGCTGGCAAAGAATACTGTGACTTGTGAGTTTATCCCCAGTTTGGAAATTCTGGAGACATCGATCGCAAACGAACTTCTTGTTGACGCTCTTACTCAGCTGACTACCAATCAGCCGGGACAAATTTCTAAAATGCAAATGAGTGGCATTTCCACTCGCGCGAATCACCGAAATACTCGCATGTTTGTCATGGGGTACAGAAGAAATATTCTTGGCTACTACAACCCCACCCTTATCGCAAGTTCTCTCAATTATATTTCTATCTTTGTCTATCACACAGTAGACATTGATATAACTAGAATTGTTCTCCTCGAACTTACGAATATCCTGTATTACTACAGGTCTCAACAGACCTTCAGTATTCAAAACCTCATGAGGATTTGATTCTGAAGTAATTCTGTGATGGTATTACGGCATAGTGGAAACATAGTCCCTCCTGGCAGTGTACAGCGACACAAGCAAGACGATTGGCAATAAATTTGGGTAGTTTAGTGTGTGCAGCACAAATGGTGAACGGCCGATATTAGCTCACATGTACATCCATATACGTCAACATTTGCAGACTCCAGCCAGAACCTCACACACTGAACTCCTCAAGTATGTTAGTGAGATAACAAATGATGTCATAATCATAGATTAAACTTATATCAGATGATTGGAGAACAGGGAGTGCTTTACTGTGAAAATAAGCGTCTGTAGTGCCTTCCTCCGCCATGAGGGATTTCAAGTACTTACCCCTACAGAAACGGATAATCTAAACGGCCAGGGTGAAGCCATTATTAAGTTTAATAAAAGGGACTTTATGCCTCTGGAAAAAACAAGAAAAATCAGCATCAGACTCTAATTGATCACTACATATCCACACATAATTTAGTCTTCCCGCGAACACCATAGACAATAGATGGTACGTCAGGTCTGGCAAAGCATCCACTGAAACTTGGGAATCGGAAAAGGAATTATTTTACAATACCCTTGGTATAATATCTCTAACCGACTCGTAAGTCGATTGTGAAATGGTTTGTAGCACACTCCGAATCACAAGAATCTTCAGAGTCTGATAGAAATAAGTCGTCATTCAAAAGATCAACCATCTCATGTTTGGGGGAAGTGGACACGTTTTGATTTCAATTTTTGACCTTTTGGTTTTGACAAACGATTCGAGCATGGATTCGCTTACATATAGATTAAGAGATGATCTTCTAATAGAATAACTCGTGTCTGCTTACGCAAAGGGACATTGTCTCGACAGCTTGCTTGTCTTTCTGCCTGCGATTGCGAATCGGAATTGCTTGCATAAAGATGTCCAAGCATTTTCACCTAGCTAAAAACTTTGTTTAGTTTCCCCATATAAAAGTTAAAACACCACAATAAAATACACTGAAGTAACCCTCTTGTTCTGAAAAAATGAAAACACTTAATAACACACACACGCATGAACACATAATATAACTGAAAACATAAATTTAATACTAACATTCTAGACAAAAGGGCAAGATGTTTTTTCTCAATTTAAAATGTTATGTTTGTTGGGGAAAGACAGGAGCAAGAGCTGTGACTAAAAAAGGAACGAGCTCAAAATTCTGTAAACATGGACGAGATGAAGTTAGCTAGCAGCCAAAGAGAAACGAAACACAATAGGGAATATTCAGGGAAAGGTTTCTCCTGCCCGATGGGCCGTGCACTCAGTGCGGGTGAGCAGTGTAAGACGCGAGCATGGAACAAGGCATGCCGGTCTGCGTGGAGCTGGCTAGATGAAATAATGATAATAGTTCAGTGAGCTGCCGCTAGCGCACACATGCGCCACCTATCGGCCACTCTCCCCCTCCTGTGCCTGCTCGACAACCCCTGCCCGCTCGAATTCTCCATTTCCCCCTCCATCGTCTCATCACACAGATGCTGCAGCCATCTCTGTGATGAGCTGGGGGAGGGGAAGAGAGGAAGTAGACACTTCCCCTCCAGCTCCGTCCCTTCAGCAACTTTCAGTCTGCAACCAGTTTCCAGTATAGAATTGAACTCTCTCTGCGACCTGTCTCGCCCTCATCATTCACAAGATTTACTTTGTGGCCAAGACGTGCAACTTTGGTTCAGAATATAACTGTGAAATTTAAACTCGTGCTATTACATTTCAGTTAAAGCCTAATTTGAGTTTTTGTTTTAATTTACATTTTAAAATTCTTTTTTTTTTAAATTGTTTAACCTTATGCCATAAAAAATATTTACTAAATTTAACCAGTAAAATCATTTACACCATCAAATAAACATGTATGAATATTACACCCTAAAAATATGTATCAATATCACACCATAAAAAATATGTGTTATGGTACACTGTAAAAATTCATTTACTCTATAAATATTTTTTAATACATTTTATAATGAATGATGTATAAATGTTTTTAGTGAGGGAGCAACACATGGCATGTTAATATTAGCAAATAAACAAAAACCCAATCCACCCCATCACATACACATAAAAAACATTTCATTCGTTAGAAATACTCAAGGCTCATATAACCATCATCTCACACATCCTTCTTCAGTCAACTCATTCTGAACAAGCTTGGGAACTGAGATTATGCATCTTCCCCATCAAACTTGGCATGAGGGGCGTAGTTCTACCTTGTTTTAGTCATTCCAAAGTTCATACCTCATACACACAACATCCCTCCTTTAATCATTTTTCTTAAAATCTATGTAAAACAAACTAAAATTTACATGACTTTTCCCCTGAACTCATACTCGCAGTCTACAATCTGTTATACAACTATTTGACCAAAGGTCCTCAGAGTAATCTGCGATAGATTCTAGATGATTTGAAAATCATACATATGCAAATATGTATGAATACATTGCAAATATTTAAACACTGAAAAAAAGGGCTAGGCTATGTGTTATTGACATATCCTACTGTCCATATAGTGCAACATGCTACTACTGGTGGTTCACCTATATCTGCCTCTCAACTCTGCTAAATAAACTCAAATGTACATAAAAAATTTACATCTGGAATTAAAGTTTTTCTCACTTTCCCCTTTCACTCACACTCACTCAGTCATAAACACAGTCATACACATATGAATTATCGATTCTAAAGTCTTATTTTACTATTTTAAATACCTATCATTCTATTTCAATGACCAATCATTCAGTTCGTTAAAAAGTTTTACTATTTTAAAGACTTGTTTTACAGTTTCAAAGACGAATCGTTCATTTGGTTAAAATGTTTCACTATTCTAAAGACTTGTTTTAC
Source organism: Dryococelus australis (assembly GCA_029891345.1). Lineage (NCBI taxonomy): Eukaryota > Metazoa > Arthropoda > Insecta > Phasmatodea > Phasmatidae > Dryococelus > Dryococelus australis. The sequence continues at coordinate 36,113,914 of CM057000.1, read as the reverse complement.
AATTTAAAACACCAATAGTTCAGTTTGATAAAAAGTTAATTGATTCTATAGACTTGTTTTACAATTTCAAGGACGAATCATTCAATTTGATAAAAAGTCGAATGAAATTTATACAATTTGCTCTAAATTTAATGAGAATGTGACAAAATTTAAACGAAATACCAAAAACCCAAAATTTTGTAGATTCAAAATTATTAACTTACTTAAACTCTTGTAGTAAATATGTTGGTTGTGGAACAAGACCCGAACCAGGTCACTCGATCTGATAGGCTCTGAAAGAAACCGAAACTAAAGGTCAAGCTGTATGAGCGCTACCCAATCTAGGCAGGCGAAAGTCCTAGGGGTTTGCTCCGGCAAATGTGTGGTCGATCAAATTCCCAAGAAAGTGGATGAATTCCCCAGCGGATGGTGGGTGGTGAACTGGAAGTGAGAAATTCCTTCAACGGCACAACCCCGTTGTCAGGTCCCTGTAGCGGCTGGAGGACAGGTGACCAGTGGCCTTGAAAAGTCAAGGCTAGGCAATGCAGACTGGTTCACAGGCTGTCCAAGCACAAGAGGGTGGGAAATGTTACCTCTATTAATACACAGCTGCAAATGATCTCCAGTGGGCGGGAGGTGCTATGTATACCCTCGCCACCCTCCCTTGATGCAAAAATTAAAATAACACTATTCATCTGAAATGGGTATCAAATAGACGAATAGCATGGTTTAAGACATTTTAATTAAATTTTAAATTTTAAAATGCAAATTTAATGTATTTAACATATTTTATGATTTTTAGCATAGATGTGCTGAATATTAACTTTTATATATGATTTTAACGTGTAATTGTTCGTTTTTTGGTCATTAGGTTTAAATTCGTTCTTATTTAACCATTTCTTACATGAACAATTGTCTTTGCAATACAAACTTTTTGCATTACGAGGTGTAATGAATTTAAAGCTATAATTCAACACTATTTTACAAACAAATTCCTGTTTTTTTACTATAATTTTTTTGTAAATTTATATTTAATTTATTAATGTTTTAGTTAATATGGTTAACGATTACTGACTGACAAATTAGATAATACCATGCAAGACCTAGCCGGAGAAAGAATCTATAATTACAATCATATCTACCTGGCACTGAATTTGAGAAACTACATTACGATTGTACATGATCTAAACGGGATTTGAACCCAGCTTATATCAACCATGTCTTAACTGGGAATCGAACCACAAGTAAATATTACAATTAACCATGCCTTATCTGGGATTCGATCATAGATTATCCAACTAATGCAAACATCTCTAAATTCTACAGAGGCAGGTGGCATTTAACACATTTTTTTATGTATTTATAATTTTTTTTTTTTTTTTTTTTTTTTTCAGCAGAAATTTTTTGTAAGATTCAAATATATCTTTAGTTGAATAGTATTTTTTTTTCGAACTGATAGACTGTTTGATATCTGATTTTTTTACATGACTCTTTCTTGTAAATTCAATATACTTTTTAAATAGAAAATTTAAGAATATATATATCGCTTTGTTGGAGACAAATCAAGTCCTTTTCTCTCAACTGTCTCTGTATAGAAAATATTTTTCTACCCACAACAAATTTAGTTTTAATAAGGAATAGGTTAAATAAATATTCAAAATGGATTCATTTTACATCACATCTATTTATAAAATATATACAAATACAAGCTGCTTCAAAAAATCATTTTAACACTGAGCAAGTATAAATCTATTCAAAAACATATTTAAGCAAGTAGAAATTCTGATCCAAACATTTCCATGCTAAAAAAAACATGAGTTAAATCACAATATATTTGCAACTTTTTTTTTAACAGTAGCAAATACAGGTTGTTACACAAATTATAAAAAAAAAAAAAAAAAACAAGGAGATCCAAAACTTTATGTACAAAAATTACATCTTGTTCTGAATCAAGTACAGGTTAACAAACCAGTGATTAAAAATATATACAAACATTTTTCTTTAAAAATAAATATTTTTATACAATGTTAGCAACTTCTGTGAACAAAGTTTTCATGCTTTTTCTTGATATTTGATCCAGATCCTCTTCTTGACCTCTGTTTTCAAGGAGTGAGCATTTCTCATGCCCTGGTTTTAATCTGTCTGTTTGCAAACAAACATCTTTACAAGTAGGCGTGTGTAAAACAATGCTTTCAAACAAATCAGGATGTGATTCAACATAATGAGAGTAAACAGCTTCAATACTAGATGGAAGAGGTGTGTTTACAGTCATATGAAAGACTGGACATTTCTTATCTTACTTCACTGTATGAGTGACTCTTTTCATCTCCTAGAGGAAAATTAATTACTTTAAAATAAAAATATATTGCTGTGAATCTCTGTAAATTCTCTACAAAAGCCCGTTGCACCATAGGGCTTAAGTTATATTGGACTTTCCTTGTTTGACACTGATGTAATGATTGCAGGATGAAAATACACCATGTTGCTACTATGACATCCAACTCTCAACTGAGAAGAATTAACAAAGAACAATGTATGTATATTGATAAATTCCTTCATTCTATGTCTCTTTAAATTTGCAAGTTGAACAATGTTTTAGAGCAAAAGTTAATTTTTGCTAGTTTATTGATCGATGCACATGCCATTTTGATAAATCACACCCAGTATGAGACATGTAACCAAACTTGTTTTTGCTGTAATTATATAAAGTATGAATATTATTATCACATTCTTCGAAATACTGATAGGGCAATACAATGTCTGTATTATAAACAATCTAATCTGTGTGGTCTGTACAGGTTTGCAAGACATTCAGAACTATTTCAGTTAGTTAAAGTGCCATCATAAGTAGTTAGTTTACTATGTGCTATAAAAGGTTGAGAGAAATACGCACATTAGAAATGAATGTCTGACTCACACATTTCCTTTACAACATAATATCTCGCAGAACAATCATTTCATGATATTCCTTGACCAAAGCAAATGCCGAAACTGTTGTCGAAAGCATAGCATCATTGTTGTATATAGTTGCATACATTAACTTGTAGAATACTATCATATGGTTTAAAGGACACTCTTCAGTGTCCAATTTGTAGGACCTTGTATACATCTATAGGGTTGAAGATACTAGCCATGACTGGCGATTTAATACTAGCATGCTCCTTTATATAGTCTGCCTGATGTTCTTACTTTGATAAACTTTGCATTGTCACATGCCATAAGGAGAAGTTAATTCTTGGTCACCAATGTATGTGTAATGTTGGTTGTTGCTGCATTGTTCTGTCCAAATTGTGGTAAGATAACAGCAACTACACTCCATCTGCATAATGTATTTGATTTTATTGTAGAAATTTTGTTCAGTGATGTATCCACTGTGAGCTTCAACTTCTAGGTTACCTTTTTTACAATGTAACTTACTGTCAGGACATAAATAATATAAAGGACAATAATTTCGCCCTTAACATACTTAGAAAACTTTAAAAGTTTCTCTTGGACTGATTAATGAGAAACACCAATGTTCATCTCCATTGCACATCTGTATCTGTGATAAACTATCTTCATCTTCAATTCGAAACCACACTTGCCTGAATCCTGGAGTAATACTGGCATACTGAAGTGATGAGTCGAACCTCTCCATCGTAATTGAAGCTCTGTTGTACAATTATCTCTCTTTATATAGAAATATGTTCTTCTACTTTGTTTTGAAATTAGTTTTTCAATGATAACTTTGTTTGGTCATATTTACAGGCACAAACAATACTGATCCAAACCTCACAGTCCCACTTTGTACATGGCACTCGTAGAAGTCCACTACTGCCTTGCATTTGCATGATGTGTTCCTTATTTTTACATGTTTCTGTCCATAATGTGGTGGTGTGTTATAATTCTCTAATCAATTTATATTTTATTTTATGAGAACCTGGTTCTTTGTGGTTATTTCTGCAATGCAATTTTTAAAATATAGGTCCCAAGAAGAACAGGGTAGTTCACTGTCAGGTCGCATATTAAATACATGACAGTCTGCTTCATCCCACAACACTCATTCTGTATACAGACTTTCTCCGAAACTTTTTGCGAAATTCCAATGTTCACTTCCGTTACATATGTGTTTGAAAGTATATGTTGCCTAGAGACTGGGGCCATACTTTCTCGTGTCCTCGAAAAATGGTGGAATACGTCTTCTCTGGGTAAAATTTCTCAATTTTTTTCGAAGTCTTATGCTACCTGGAACAAACCATTTATTCGAAAATAATTATATCTCTCTATGCATAGGTAGGATGCTGATATAAATATTCTCTTAATGATTCGCCTTTACACTGTAATCAGAATGTTTTTTCCTCAAAGTGATTTGTATTATAATGTTTGATGATTGAATTAATACTCGAACAGTCGTGGTATCTTCAGATATTTATATTTATTACTGTTGCATTGGTTAAAATTTTTAAAATTTCCTTCTCCATTTTTCCGAGCACATACATGGGATAGTCTTCGAGTAACATATCATTTACATACTGAGAACTTTTTTCATAATCTGTATCACCAGAGTCCCATTTCAGGTTACGTATCTCATAAGTCTGTTCCCGAAACATCATTTTAACGTCGGGTTTTAAACTGTAGCAAGGTCTGGGAGATTTAAAATACAATACTTTAGAGGAATTAGCATCAGTTGCATAAGAAATAGCAAGCTTCTTAATTACAAAGGAGTGTGTTTGTAGTTTTTTCGAAATGCAGACCATAGTACATCATTTTTACATTATTTCTTTATACACTATTTGCAAAAAAAAGTCCCAAATAAATTTATAACATGACATTGCTTGCCTCGGAATCTACTTTATCGACTCCGGATGAGCCCATTGCTATATCTGGAATGATTCTAGCTTCAAGTAGCTGTTCCAGCCTGCACGACATACAATCCCTCCGCATATGTTGCAAGTTCCTATCATTAGCAAAGGCAGGCATGCCGTAAGGTCAGTCATCACAAGGTAAATAGGATACAATGTCCTCATCAGCTTGTAAATGTTCAGCCAGAAACAGATACACTTATTTTATTTTGTTGCCTTGCAAAAGAAATGATAAATTCTTCCGGCAACACACGATGTTGGGAACATTCTAGATTCAATAAGGTTTTTACCTTCCCATAAGCTAAAATCGTATTGAATGCTTCACCACATTCAGAGTCAGAATTGTCACAGCATTGTTGGTGCATTGTACCTGATGCAGAGATGAAATCCCCTGTAGATTCTGCATTGATGATGATGATCTAAGTGTAGCGAAATTGTAGTAGACATTGTGGACGTCTGGTGTCGTTCTCGGTGTGGATGCCTGAAGCTGTAGTAGACGTGGTGGACGTCTGGATCTGTAGTATACGTGATGGACACTAGGCATTGTAGTCGACATAATGGACACCTTTTGTAGAAGTGGACGCATGGTGTTGTTTACAATGTCGATGCTTCCTGTTGGTGTAGACATCTGTTGTTGCAATCCACACGCACGCATACACATGAAGTGACCTTCGCAGACCGAGAAAAAATTAATTCATCCCTCCTTATATACTGTAAGGAGTCAAAATGGCTACCATTTTCCCTTAAAGTTACAAGAATTTGGATCTTTTAATAAAAAAAGTAAGAATATCATTGAAAACCACTATATTCTAACTACAATAACATGATTTCTGCCTTTTTACATAGTGTTTCTGTAAACGTATATCAGAAACTGTTAAAATATTAAATAATATATACATTTTATGTTACATGGAATACATTCTGCTGTTGGAAAGTTTTGGTTAGATATAAAAAGAGAGGGAATGTGTTGGTTGAGCGATTAGCATGCTCGCCTCCCCAGGCAGTTCACACCATATTTTTTTTCCCCAATGTGTGGATATTGTGTTAGACATTAATGCTGACACAAGAGTTTCATCAGAGATCTCTCTCATTTGCCTAGTCGAAAACTATTTGGTCCGGCACTGCTACATACTTACCTCACCTCACCCTCATAGACTCTTGAGACCTAAATTTCGCTCGCTTCCCACACACACTCGATTCTCGGCTCTCCGTTACCTCATATTGTCCATGAAGTTTTAGAATTACTCGGTCCCATATATTTTGTAAACAAACACGTCGCTGTAGTCGACTCTTTCCAAAACTAATTTGAAACTAATTATTAGTCAACATAGAATAATAAACTTAACAAGATTATACTTTATAATTTCCTATATGATAGTACTCTCTAAAAATTCTGGGCTAGGAAAAACTACACATGAAATACATATTTTTTTCTGCTAGATGTATAAATATATGTCTTATTTCAATACTTGTAAACTTTTTTTTTTTGGTTGAATACAAAATGTCTTGTATTTGTGTGATTTTTCAAATCATAGTTTGCTTGATTCAAATATACACTTGATGTTGGGATTTTAAATCTGGGGATTTTCTCAGGGATTAATGAAATTTTATTTCAGTGATATAAAATTTAATCTGTGAGAGTTGTGAAATTTTAATTCGCTAGTAATATGCCAGGCTATTGCATGACTTTGGATCGGCAGTGCAGGCGGGCTGTGTGGACAGGTACCTCTGGAGATGTTAGGAAAAAATGCGTTCTGTGCTGGGGATGCATGGCCTTGGCGAAGAACTGTCTTTTCGAGCAAAGACAGCTTCTGGAGTAGGGGAGGGACAGATGGTCTAGGTTCTTGACCTCGGGGCACGTCCCTCTGGACAAGGAATGGTGGGTAGGGGATCAGGGGTACAGGGAGCGATGTCAAGCTCTCTTGCCAGTCGTCGCCATCTTGCCTCAGTGGCAAAATATTCGGCGAAGATGGGAGAATGACCCCAGGACATATCGCTCTGGCGAAGGGTGCCATTTGCACCCCTGTATCCAATCTTTGCCATCTTGCCTCAGTGCCAAAAAATTGACAGTTGTGGGCAGAGGGGTGAGTAACCCCAGGCCACATTGCTCAGGTGAGCGGTGGAGGTGGCGGTGTAGGGAGCGGTTGGCCTTCGGCAGAGCACTGCAAAGGTTTCTCGAGGGCTTCCGCCATCTTAGTACTTTGCCAAACCTCATGCTCTATCGACACAACACTGGATCTCTCGACTTTGGAGTGTGGTAGGTGCAATTAATACTTTATAATATACACATTTCAATATAAAACTAATTTATCTGGATTTTTTAAATTTATTGCTAGACAAATCGTGATATGATTTTCAACTCGTGTTTGTGTTAAGAAGTGCGCTCTATTCACCAGACTTCATGGAAAAAATTTGTAGTACGCACGTTATTATTAGAATGATTAACTTTTATACATTCACGTGCTTGTAGGATGAATCAAGTAGTTAATAGTAGCTTGGTATATTTTCTGTCAATCGTAAATATCTACTCAGTTGCCTATCGGCTGCACTACACGTATATAAGCAGGCGCACCTCATACGATACACTCATTCATCGAGTGACCTCCGAGGTGTATGCATGTGTTGTTGAGGAGCTCTTGCTGCCATTTCATTACATGATTTTTTTTCAATTGGGTCTGTTTAAAATTCAACTAGTCTAATTTATATATTAGTATGTCTGTCGTAAATATAATATTTATCCATATGTCACATAAATCGTATTCACATCTATTTCCGAGTAGTTATAACCTTAGTCGTTGTTCTCTGAACAAGCTCCACGTATATATAGTCAGGCTCTCGACAAGATCGACTTAGTGCTTCACTGAGCTCGCAGCCAGACATACGTGTTTTGGGCGTGGAATACGTGGTTCTTTCAATAAATTTAACCCTTTCATTAAATTTAACCCTTTCAACCATTTTAATGAACTCTTTGAATTTTTGATCGGATTAAAATCGGATTAGGGATTATCCAATTCAATCAAATCGATAAGCCATCAATTATTCCCAGTTAATCCAAGGTGAAATGAAACCATCACGCCCCTACTACAATTACTTGCGTTTTATGTTAAAGATCTTGTCGCTTTTGTCTGAAATGTGTTTTTTTAAATAGGGGACATGAAATGATTTTCATTATAATCTAAAAATGTTGTGACAAAGTAATTCCTTATGCTGGATTTCGAAGGAAAAAAAAAAACTTATTCAAAACTAGAGCTCCTGCGCCTGCCATAAATAATACAGAGAAATGTTCTTACTTCTCAATATTTTTACTGCCACAACGTTTAATAATTTGGCCTCGAAGTGTATGGGGTAGTTGGGGTTGTGTATTGTCCCTGGAATATTTGGCTTTCTTATTTAAATCACCGCAAGAACTTCCAAACGGATGTCTTGGAATCGATCATGTTGCGTCAGTTTTCATCGTCAGACCATTGTTAAAAAATAGGCGTATTCCCTTAAATTTTAGGGAAAGTACTAATGATATAAAAGGCTCTTTCGTGAATTATCTAACCATTCAGGTACAACTATAACAATAGCTCCTTAATTGTACGAAGACTTGTACAACATCGCCGGAGCAAACGAATGGTCAATAACGTAATTTTCTTTAGTAATCGAATTTCCCATGAATTTGTTGATTAAATTCTCCCTTGCATATAGGCCAATTGCGATTTCTTCACACTTTCTAAGCAAAATCATTGAAAAATCACCCATGCATGATGCGTTTGTTTATTTGCTAAATATGCAATGCATCACAAGCATTTTGTGCCTGTATTATCATAAAAATATCTTGTTTTTCGTAAATTGAATGATTTAAATATATTCCATTTATAAATTATAATATTTCGTTATTAATAAATGTGATATATAACAGTGAGAAAATACCTGTGTTGGTAGCGCATAGTAAGAAATAGTTTTCGTACTAAACTATTGTTAGAACAGTGCGCACGAGTTCGGTACGTTGTCCTTTGGTGTAATTTTCTAGACTTAGTTAAGCTTATTTTGCACGAGTTTTTGTTATGAGGTTGTGTTGGATACAAACAATAAATATTAATATATTTTTTCCGCCTCTAAGAATGTGAAACTGAATGAAGATGTAGTAAATTCAGAATCACGCCTATTCTGTTTTGTTTTAATGCATATCAGCACATAAGTTGACATGGTAATTTAGCACCTGTGAACGCGTAGATAGTGCGTGGTCACTAAAAATTACGCCAATTCCTAACGCGGGATTCAAAACCACATGCTCTCACATGGTAAGCTAGTGCGCAAGTAGCCAGGTACTCCACACATCCTCTCACATGGTAAGCTAGTGCGCGAGTAGCCAGGTACTCCACACATCCTCTCACATGGTAAGCTAGTGCGCGAGTAGCCAGGTACTACACACATCCTCTCACATGGTAATCTAGTGCGCAAGTAGCCAGGTACTCCACACATCCTCTCACATGGTAAGCTAGTGCGCGAGTAGCCAGGTACTCCACACATCCTCTCACATGGTAAGCTAGTGCGCGAGTAGCCAGGTACTCCACACATCCTCTCACATGGTAAGTTAGTGCGCGAGTAGCCAGGTACTCCACACATCCTCTCACATGGTAAGCTAGTGCGCAAGTAGCCAGGTACTCCCACATCCCTCACATGGAAAGCTAGTGCGCAAGTAGCCAGTACCACACAGATTGGGTCGCTTCAGTACGGGAATTATATTATGTGCACATTTGTGATTACAGTTAATTTAGTGTAGGTGACGCATAACGATTTCCAATTTATTGCCTTTTTACAGAGTTCGAGAGGTGTTGTTTCTGATGCAGAAAGTTTTAAACGTCATAATTCGCCGACCTCCCGTGGCGCAGTCGGGGTTTGTGCGCCACCGGTCCGGGGGTGCGAGAGGCTCTGGGTTCGAATCCCGGGCAAGGCATGGGTGTTAATTTAAGTCAGGTTATAAATTTGTTTGTAAGCCATCCCCTGCTAAGCTTTCAAGCATAAAACCGGAGGATATTAAAAAGCCCTTTACTGCCACAGAAACCGTTATTACCAGATAACTGACATTGGTGAACGCTTTGCTTCGGAAAAATTTGTAAAACACGTACGCGGGTTGCTTAATTCTTCATACAGTGGGGGGTTCAGTGGCTGAACGATTACGCCAATCCGCCTCCCACCAAGGCAATCCGGGTTCAATCCCCGGCCGGGTCACTCCGGATTTGCGCATGTGGCCACTGTTGATGCTGTTGGCCAGGTTTCTCTGGGATATCCGTTTCCCCCGCCCCTTCCTTCCGGCGCGTGCTTCATACCCACTTCGCCACATCGGCTCTCAAGACATCGATGATAAGTGCCGTCCAAATCTCTTCACTCACTTCGTTATTGCAACGGATGCAACACGCGTACAAAGCAATTACACTACTACATCTAGTGTGCAACCAGGGAGTTTACTACAAAACACGAGGAATTTTTATACTGTGTTCGCTCCCTAAACTATTTTATTCATATTTAAATTTACTACGGGCGTTTTTTCCGTATTTTAACGGCTTCTTTCCATTAAAGAAACTCCTTACAGAAATTTGCTACAGTGCAGCTTGAGCAAGAAATTCTTTAGTATTTTTGTGGTTGCTTTTTCTTAAACCATGAAATACACCTACTCTCAGGATAATTAAAATTTATCGCACCGTATTGTGCTTGACAGGCAATCAAAAATTAATACTTTTATACATTACAGTGAAATATTTATCCATCACAGTGTTACACTGAAATGTAAATATGATGGCAAGAAATACCTTTTTTAGAATTAATCGTAAACGTATAACACAATAATTAATTTTAAAAACTATTTATTGCCAGCCATTACTAACGCACTACGTTCTCACCGTTTGAATTCATACTGAATACTAAATAAATGTTATAACGTATAGACGAAATACATATTACTTAAGGCGTCGCATAATTGAAACAGAGGGCACGTTTATACACAGGGAAGTACAAGCAGCTTTTACTATGTTATTTATTTTGGAAACCGCGAAACTTTTATAATTGTCGAGATTTTTCGAAGGTTTTGTTCAGGAAGAGTTCGAACAATATCGCGAATAGATTGCATAAGCGGAGATTCACGGAACAAAATACGACTGATAGAAGTTCATTTTAATAAAATAACATTGCCTCTCGACTACAGGTAGGAGAGCGAATTTTTCCGTACGCATTTCTCCCGTCATTGCAAATATACACCAGGCCATACTTTTCGAGCAAGAAGTGATTTGCTGGGTCTAGTCTTTCTGTGCGAAAACCAATTCGACGCGAGCCCTTCTCCACATTTTCCCGGGGAAGTCGTAATTAATTTGTACCATGCCGTGAAAATTCAACTAACAACATTTTCACGCGCCCTTCGGCTGTCTGAATAAAGGCTATAGTAAAAAAAAAAAAAGCAAGTTGCCAATGTATCATTATTAAATTTGTCAGACGCGTGGAGTTTAAATTCGAGTAGGGTTTTTTGACGTTTGAGTAGCGACGTAAAAATAATTGTCTTTCGGGTGCTCCGAGGAGATGAAAAGTTTATTTATTTATTTTTTTTTTTTAACGAACTTCAGAAAATTTTGGCGGGTGAAAGCTTCCGGCTCGAAGTGCCGAAAAAAATGTTTCAGAGAGGAAAAAAAAAATTAAGGAGCTAAACTTTTGACGTGATTAAAAACTCCATCAAAGAGTAGTGACTGGTGGTGGAGTTTTGAAATGTATGTTTGTGTTCGTTCTTACTTCACTTCACTTCACTTCTGTATGCAGCTTATTTTTACACAATGTACCTACCAGCGACGGATCAGGATATTACGGAAAGTACGTTTTTAACTATAAGGGAAGGAGGAACATTGATTTCAAGAACACGCAGTATTATAACGGAATTTTAAAAATAAGTTCTTTAACTCCTAGAATAATCTCCGACGGTCTTGTAACTTTAGCATATTTACAAGAACTTTCATCTAGACATGGGTATATAGTATCTGTAAAAATTACGTACATTTATTTTAAAAAATCTCATTAAATTTTTAAAAAAGCCTATAAATTTACAATTTTATGAAATACATATTCACTATTCATGAGACTAAGTAGGGCTACGTGAAAACACGATAACAATAACTAGAAAAGGCCTTTGGTAATTATAAGTGATGCATCGTGTGTTTGATAAGAAGCAGATATACTTAAAAAAAAAAAAAAAAAAAAAAACATATTTTTCTAACACGTTATTTTGAGTGGAATGTGACAGGAGGGTGTACCGTCAGCTTCTCAAGCCCGCCTTTTGACCCGCGTCTGAGTGATCAGGCCTTAGCGGACCAAGAAAATGTGGAGATGGGGATGTCCTGCAGGCGTTAACCGCCTCCTAGAATCAGCCTCCGGCAACTTGAACAAGGTGGGGACTTCCCAATTAGATTTTAATAGTATTGGCGTGCGGTAATAAAACGTATTATAATTAATTAGCATCTTGGTATTCCAGTTAAGCTTCCCCAATCAATAGTCGCTTAAATAGTTATTGTATTATCCTTATGTTCAATAAACCCCATCTGTTACTGTTATGCTCTACTTAATCATTACCCATAGCCCCTTTCAGGTATGAAATGATATAAAAGCTAATTCGTAACTGAACGTAACACTTTCGCTCACATGGTAGCTAGCCCAGCATAACACTTTGGCTCCCCCAAACACACCCCCCCCCCAGTGGCTAGTTCAGTATAACACTTTAGCTCAACAGGGGTATAGCCCAACATAGCACTATCGCTCACCGAGTGTCTAGCCCAGCATAATACGTTCGCCTTCCATGGATAGTCCAGCATAAAACTTTATCTCGCATGATGTCTAGTCCAGCATAACACTTTCGCTTCCCGTAGCTAGCCCAGCCTATCACTTTAGCTCACATGGTGGCTAGCCAAACATAGCGCTTTCGCTAATAGGGTGGCTGGCCCAGCATTAAATTTTCGCTCCCCCAGTGTCTTTCTCTTCATAACACCGGCCGTGCAGAATGGAACAAGGATCCACTAAAAAGACTAATATGCCGAATTCCATTACCGCACATACACATTAGAATCTGCCTTAGAATTAAGAAGGGAATAATCATGACTCAGTATTAGTTAGTTACATAATCATAATGTAAATTATAGGTTCCTCACAAAATTAAACACACTGATTTTATCAGTGATATATCTAAACATACTTCCATCACTGGGGTAAATTCGGGACGGTTTAGAAAGTGATTTTTGTTATCACATGTGGCAGCCGTGCGCAAAATAAAACATTGCACCCAATGTGTTACTGGCAGGACTGACATGAGGCTGAACGATTTTTATTGTAGGGTACAACGTATACAAAAAATAAACCTGTAAGTGATTCCAATATCCCTAGCGACCACAGTTGACGGTACTTTTAATTTAAAGAAAATATGGATCACTTGTATACTAGCTTGCCAGTAAGTAACAAAGAAGTAAAGACTATTCAAGACAAAGTGAGTACTTTTGAAATCAACCTTAAAAAAAATCACTGCTAAAACCTGCATAAATTCTAACGGGCACACTGAGTGGCATGCACCCAGTGAAGTTGGTAACAATGGAGAGAATGTAGTTCCATATATCTTAACGCCGAGTTAAAAGTGCTCGGAAAACATTAATGAAAAAAAAAATTGATTATTTCTTTCGCGTTATATAATTTTTATACATCTAAGGGCATGAATGACCAGATTTGCAAAATATTAAATTTTCTTATACTTTTACACGTTCACTTGGCCGACGCACGAATATAGTGATGAGGCCCACGGCAGTGTTATTGGTACATCAGGCGGAAGAATACACAATGTGCAGACAAGTAACGCTTGAGCAGGATTTTCAAACGTGCTCAGTGTACGGTGAACAGCCTATAGGTTGATAATGATAGAGATTCCAGAAAAAATTGGATTTGGCTAGGTTGGGGACACGGCCGTTTGTTTTGCGTGAATACGTCTACGTTGACGCGCTCGGGCGCCTTGATGTTTATTTTACATTTCCGGAACCTCTTCACTCGATCATATGGGGTTTTATGGGTATCGCTGGATTGTTTTTGAGATGCTCTTTCCAACTATATACGATTTATTTATTTCGACCTTTCTTTTTTTTTGACGAGTATAGGCCGAAATAGTGTTAAGTTTTCTTAATTTTTTTTACATTAACTGCATAAAATTTCACCATATCCACGCCACACAAATGTTTTTATACACGCAATCGATTGATCTTGGCGAGAACTGTCGATTGAAACTCAAACGGGCGTTGTAGCTTCTCCTAGTCAAAAGTTATACTACGCGGAAGTTATGAGACGCGAGGAAACGAGCTCAAAATTGCGGCGTCCCCCCCCCCCCCCCGGCAACTTCCGATGCTTCGCAGTCCCCACTTAATGTAACATATTCTTTGATCCTTTGGCAATTGAATGGCGTAACTGAATTTTGAATTTAGACGATAATTGGGAGCTGCAATGCCAAACTGTATCCCCCGATTTTGTTATCGAATTTTCTGGATTGCATCCCACTATGGTAGCAAATTTAAAGATGTATTGACGTCAAAAATTTAAATGTTTTTAATAAACCATAAAACAGTGTACTACAGCAGTTGGCAAGCATCGGCGTACTTCCGTAACTCGCACATCTGTACCATCCACTGTCAAGAAGTCGAGGGGGAGGAAATATTTCGAGCCTTGCGCATTCCTCCATCTGAAGCGCCCTTGTCGCGAGACCACAAAAAAAAAAAAAAAGAGCGAGCGACTCGTCGGGTATACGTCTTTTATTTTTTTTCTTCCTTGTTTTGTCTCCATCCTCTCCCCCCCCCCCCTCTTTTTTTCCTTTCCACGTCGACTCAGTATGGCTTCTCGCTGGCGGCAGTAAATTCACGACCGCTGCAGACAAGTCCCCCGCAGGCGACGAGCAAGGACTTCATGCAATATTCATATCTACTGCGAATGATATTCGGTTTCTGTCTTCCTGCCCGCCTGCTCCGAGTGCTTACTGCCTCGATCAAACGGGGGAGAAATGGTGTTCTCCTCACCCCACCCCCACCCGTTCGCCATGACTCTGTTGTCATCGGTTATTCCCCCCCCCCCCCTCCTCCAGAGAAGTCATATAATATACCCCGCTAGTTCAGTTACTGCAATTTCCGAGACACGTCGTCGTGGCGTCCAGGGGAAGAAACGATGCACTCGAACAAGCAAATGCGTCGTGGCAAGGCGTTACACATTTTCTCAAAGCAACAGACATTCACGTGAGGTGTGTGTGTCGAAAGTTAGGTAGGTTCGGGCTTCATCGACAGCGAGATCATTATAGCCGGGGCATGGTACTCCGGGAATCAGAAGCGGGGAAGGAATCTGCCATAGCCTGTAAACATAGATTTGGGCGGCTCTTAAAAGCGAGGTCTTGAGAGCCGACGAGGGTGATTCAAGTGAACATGGAGAGGTACCTGAATGAAGGGGCGGGGGCAACGGGGAGATCCCCGAGAAAACCCGCCGAGCAACGGCATCGTCCGTCACGATCCCGATTTGCGAGAATCCGGTGACCCGGCCGGGGAATGAACCCGGTTCACCTTGGTGGGAGACGAGCATGCTGATCGCTCAGCCACCGTGGCCCCATAGCCTGTAAAGGCTGTTCACGATAAAGTGAGCACTTTTGACTCAACCTCACAGAAAAGTCTCTGCCCCCGCTTGCATGTATCTTAACGAGCGCACTGCGTGACATGCGCCCAATAAAGTTGGTAACGATCAATGGAAAGCAGTTCCATATCTTAACGTCTAATTTGTGATCACTTAAATTATTTCTTCCACTCTGTTTTTTTTATGTACATCGAAGCGTAAAAAGGAGCAGATTTGTTAAATATTTCCTTTTCTAATAATTTCGCACTTTCACTTAACCGACACGTAAATGAAGTGATGAGGCCCATGGCAATGTTAATTTTACACAAGGCGAAAGTGTACACAACGTGTATACAAGTACATCTTAAGCAAGGCTTTCAAAAGTGCCAATTTTACCATGAACAGACCATAGTAAGGTTGATTTTACTCAGGTTAGGATCAACACGAGATATTATGGGAGAGTTTGACATAGGGGAAGTTTCCGTCGCAACGTGAGATGCTGTTCCAAAGAGGTTAGAATTCTGTATACAGGTTGTTCCGCGAATCAACTGACATACATTGTAAAAAATGAGACAATTGCAAAGTAATATTCGCGAACTTGTGGGGGAAACGTAGTTTTCCTTACAGGTAAGGTAAAATTACATCACTCTTAGAGTAGAATTCACGTACATGGTAGTGGAAATTCCCATACATGGATGGGAAAACTACCTTACGGAGCGCGCATCTCTTCAATATTGTCTCAACAGCTAAAGTGGGGGGCGGAAGGAAGAAAGAAACAAACAAACCATTCTTAAACTTGCTTATATTCGCTGATGTTACGCTGTCGTTGTGGTGTAGTGAGTAGCGTATCGGGCTATCGTGTCAGAAGACCACGGTTCGCGCCCATCTATCCGCAAATATTGAGATTCTTAGTGTTGAGGTTTCGGTTACTATTCGTTAGATGATGTAGGTAATAAATTAATTAACAGTACCAATACTCCGGAATAATTTTAAATATAATCTTGTTATACATTATAGTTAATTTTCCCTTACTTATGTGGGATTTTCCCCCCACATTTGTCAGGTACTTTTCCCGTACAATTAGGGAATAATACTTTTTATATAAACTTACTCTACCTTTAAGAGGTAATTTTACTTTTTAGCTTCCCTTACATTTTAGGGAATTTTAACTAAATTTCTACATTGTACTTTGGCAGCGTCTTGTACAGGAATGCAAATCTAATAAAAACACGAATTGGAATTACGGAATATATCTAATGCAATTGGCTGCATTCATGTTGCGATTCCTACACGGAGAGCTGTCAAAAATGTGCCGAATCTGACCTCAAGCAGACGCTGCTAGTGTGGCTGGCGTGGCCAGTCTTTGTTAGTGTGTCGAGGTGAGCGGTCGTGGAAGAATGCTAGGAAATTTCACACGCGCAGAGTACGCGGACATGGAGTTTGGTTTACGGATACTGTGACGTAAATGGGCGTGGTGCAGCAGCTGAGTATCCGCGCAGGTGGATTGGAAGAGGTGGGCAAGTCACGTGGCCGGCGCGCTCTCCGGACCTCTCCCCGTTGGACCTTTTTCTTGTGGGGGCTGCCCGAGGCGTAGGGTTTACAGCAGACAGCGACCAGACACACGGAACCAGTTGCTACGGGGCGATAACCGACGCAACTAACAAACTCAGGAATGAACTTGCATGCATGCAAGTGGCAACATTTCATGGTACAAAGTATCGCATCCTGCTTACGGTCAGATGGTGCACGTTTTGGACGGTTTGTACGATACGTTTGACATGAATCTAGTCAATTGCATTAAAAATATTCAGTAATTCCAATTTGTGTTTTTATTGCATTTCCATTCCTGCAACTCTGAAATGGGGCTGCGTAACCTACTTGTGAATAAGACAAATTTTTTTGTTGCCGATGATCTGTTAAACACGCTGCCGAAGTATGTCGGTTGAGTCGCGGAACGTCCTGTATAGGAGAGCGTATGGCCATTGATTGCCCTAGCAGATGCCGCCAATAGCGCGCGGTGATTGGCTGAGACGTAGCGCGACGCCATCTTGTCTCCAACTGAGCCACGCGGTATGACATAGTTGTAAAACAAGTCTTGCGCTTCAAATTTGATAACTATGTCCAGTTTTTGTGCTTGTGAGTGTAAAACGCGAGCTACCTTCAGACGAAAGAAATGACAAAAGAAAAGCAATTTGGAAGCAAAAAATTTCGAAGCAAAAATTGGATACCAGGAAACAGTACTGATCTTTGTTGTGTAAAGTATTAGAATCATCCATTAACTTTTTTTAAGTGACTAGTGCATATTGTATACAATGTGCACGAGTTCTTTTAATTTTTTTTTTTTAATTTTAAGCCATATATGATTTTTCTATCAACAATGTGTTTCGCATATCAGCATAATATGTTAACGGCTCGTACGTTACAGTAGCCAAAGCAATCATGTTTATTAAAGAAACCGTATAAAAACACACAACATATCTTAGTCTTTTTTTTAATAAGAACTGAGGGCTATGATGCTTACACCCTGTTACTTGTGTTAAATGAAAATGATTGTGTGTACCACGCAGAATAAATACAGGATTTGTTT
The DNA here is from genome assembly GCA_029891345.1 of Dryococelus australis. NCBI lineage: Eukaryota > Metazoa > Arthropoda > Insecta > Phasmatodea > Phasmatidae > Dryococelus > Dryococelus australis. Next base: position 36,095,872 of record CM057000.1, on the reverse strand, counting down.
GATGGTTCATCTGAGAGCTCTCATTTTTTCCCCTCTATTTAAGCCGTCGCCGATTAATTTTTACATCACGTCATGGTACAAAGCAAACTTGAATTGCATAAGCACTGTGGCAGTTTATTAGTTGCCTTGTTCGTCGCAAATCGATGGCTTTGTATTTCGTCTAGGCATAATGCTTCCATACCGATTCAGAAAAATACTTAAAATTGTGAACTGTATTTTGTTGGAATTAAAAACCTATATTCGACAGGATTGTGGCATAAATTCACTATATATTAAAACTTCATTGTTAAAACTTTTAAATTGGTTCATGCATTATTACTTATTTTTAATGATTGTAAAAAAACATTCAATTGACAAGAGGAGACAATGTTTGTAACTTTGTCATGGGCTAGCTGAGTATGTAGTAGGTCTGTAAAAGAGTATCTAAATTTTTCTCTAGCGGCAATGCGTGGTCATAAACCAGCGCGACATGTAAAATTTTCACACCGCCTCATAAAAACCATCGAACTTACAAAATATGTGTTTGGAGAACATTATAAGTTAATATTTTTTTTAGGCTTCGGTAGTGCGAATATCGAATTTTCCGCGACACTGACGATTTCAGGGTGGTTTTTTTTTATAGTCCATTTGCGGTTTCTTCCGATGTTTCCAAACAAACCTTCGAGAAATCACTCTAGGAGTAATAAGTTAGTGATTTTTTAAATAACTTGTATACCACAAGTATATAACACTGATTAACTTTAAAAGTATATATTTTTCAATAAATGGAACTTAACATTAATATAGTCTATAATTCGTAATTTTTATTTATTATTCTATACGAATTAAAAACAGTGAGAGCAGCCATTTTTGGCAACGACTTGAAAGAAATAGTTCACAGTTAAAATAATGATTTAACCGAATTTTTTGCTATGCTTTTTTAAATTAAATGTTGCCTATTGAAATATTTAAATTTTTAGGTAGCCCTGAAGGAAAGATATTTTATTGTGAAGTTAAAAACATCAACAGAAAATACGTTGCGTAGGACCTAGTAACATAGGGTTTGTTTTCGGCCGAGCAAGAAACAGTCGGCGGAGATTTATATATATATATATAAATCTCACACAAACATACACACACACACACTTAGGTGTGATGGCGGGAGGGTTACAAATACGCAGTTGGCATAAGTGGCGACATGACATGATGACACATGGCGTATTTGTTGCTAAACGAAACGTTTATTTGCAAAAAAAAAAAAACTTCAAATTACCACGTCAAGTGTATACACGTAGAGTTTCTTAAACCTACCTAGGCAAGTTACGATGTTGTGATAAATCTGTGTTTCCATGGCAGTAATACATATACTGTTACGTGTGTCGTTAACCGCTGCATGTGAAAGGGCGTGGCTGCTTCGTGGTCGTTACCCTGGCACGGTGTGTGTGTGTGTGATTGCAAATATCGTACGAGCGAAATTTATACAGTTTAACCTCGATGACGAAGTTAATTACACTCCTGTTCATTTATCATAACGTAACTTTGCCCTAGGTATTTGAAACGCAGTTCTGTACGTTTTGTGATCTGAATGTTTGTCACAATCCCAACAAATTACTAAGCCTAGCCAGAAATTTTAAATAAATAATTAAATAAACATAGTAAAAACTAAGTACTTATTCAAAGAAATATGAGCGGAGTAAAATTTACGGTAGGTCTATTTGCGTGCATGTTCACCACTGTCTTTTAAGTTTGTCGCTGCTAAGTACAAAAAAAATAGCAACACGATTTGCGTGTTTGAAATAACTCTTTTTCGTTGGACTGATTGCTCCTTCGTTTTAATATTTATTCCAACTATGGTGGTCCTTTTAACGAAATAACCCTAAAACACATCAATAACAAGGTGTTAAATACTACAGTTCTTTCCCCACAGTTGTAACAGGGTTAAGCACAGCCGCGACGAAATATTAACTAATGTGCTATATGTTGTATAACAAACATGTTAACAATATAAAATAATATCCGTAAGAACTATCGTCAATACAGACGTTGTTAAATAGTTATAAAGCTGACCTGAATATGGTTATAGGCCTAAATTGTGAATATTCGTGTGTAATGGTTTTTTTTTAAAATGACAGAATTCTTTGAACAGCTGTCAACAATAAGCAATGAATTTGACAGTTTAAGCGTATAAGTCGCATGACAGTGTTTATGTTTACCTGTAGCGGAAGGATACGTAATTGGTAACCAAAAGTAGACATTTGCAGGGCTTCAGAAAATATTGAAGTAACCGTGAATCGACTACGATATTCCATGTTCCAGCAGGTTTTTCGGTAAAAATTAGTCGTGGGATCTTTATTTTTTGACTCGAATAAGTCTTTAAATTTGCAACCATAGTTGCATTGCGGCTTAGAATCTATCGTCTACATTCAAGATTCAATTACGCCACTCGATCGCCAAAGGATCAGAGAATATGTTACGTTGAGTGAGGACTGCGAATCATCGCGCGTGATCGGTGGAGTGGCCGAAGGATGAGGGAGGGTCCGCCGCAATTTTGAGTTCGTTTCGCCGCGTCTCATAACTTCCGCGTAGTAGAAGCTACGACGCTCGTTTAGGTTTCAATCGACAGCTCTCGTCAAGATAAATCAATTGCACGTATAAAAACATTTGTGTGGCGTGGTTATGGTGCAATTGTATGCGTTTAGTGTAAGAAAATCAAGAAAACTTAACACGGTTTCAGCCTATACTCGTCAAAAAGCCAAGTCGAAATACAGAAGTCGTATTCGGGTTGAAAAGAGCATCTCAAAAGCAATCCATACGATCGCGTGAAGCTGTGCCGGGAACGTAAAATATACATCAAGGCGTCCGAGCGCGTCAACGTAGACGTATTCACGCAAAACGAACGGCGGTGGCCCAAATACTGCCAAACCCAATTTTTTTACAGGTTAACCATAACGTGAGGATGAAATAAATATGACATTTGCATAGGAATCTCCACGATGTGTAGGACTAGTGAAGAAACTTCGATGATATATTTTTTTTTTTTATAATAATCGAGAACGAGCGAGTTGAGTGACAAGTTGCTCTCGCCTCTTTAACTGCTAGCGGGGCGCTCCGCCAGTCTGGATGGGGACAAGATGGCCGTACTCTCTCTGCGGAGAGCTCTAAAAGAGGTCGCTTTTAAGCTAGCTGTAAATAGAAAAATTATACATATTTTTCTTTAAAAAAGATAGTGCTTGGTTCAAATTGTGATGTATATTTTCCCCCCCCCCAAAAAAAAAAAAAAAAAGACTATTAACTTTATTTTGTAACTCTTATTCACGCCCTCCAATGAAGTTTTCAAGAGTAAACACAACTGTGTTAGACATTCGGTGTTCGTAAGCAAGCATACTTCTATGGGAAAACGTGAGGAATTCAATTGCGGAAAACTATAAAGCTGTCATCAAAAGGAACTTTGTATTATTCTGCTTCCGTTTAAGGAAATGGCACAGGAATGTCCTAAACATGAACTTTTTAACCATTTCCCTATTATATTTTTGGATTCAGTTGTGGTACTTAAATTAAGTAATTGCGTAAACCTAGTGTTACGAATTAGCTCTTAAGTAGGCTTACCATACGTCCGGGATTAGCCCGGATAGTCCGGGATTCAAGCAAATGTCCGGGGAAGTGTCCGGATTAACGAATGTCAGGGTTTTTCGTATATCTGAGTGAAAGACCAGGCTGCCGAGAAATTTCGCTCTGATAAGGTTTCCCTGGGAAATATTACACCCTTCTAACTGCAGGGCGAAAGAAAGAACCCGATGATACATATGTTGTAATCACAGGACCCAGTTCCAAGTAAATATTTGGACGTTTATGTGCCTACTTTTTAGTTGACATTTTTATTCCAAGAATAATAGTGTACAAAATAATTACGTTACTTGTAAACCAATGTATTTTAACTTAGTGTAAAAAATGATTAATAACTAAATTAAAAAAATATTTTATATGTTATTTACTAAAAATCAACCCCTTCCAAAAAATGTCCGGGATTGAAGTCCAGAAATGATGGCAAGCTTACTTTTAAGTCAATTCATACTTGGAAGGGACGGGCATAGCTAAATAATGAGCCATGATTAGGTAGAACACAACGGTGTAAGATGAGGTTTATTGAACATAAGGATTATACTATAACTATTTACGTGACTATTGATTGGGTTAGCTTGAATGGGATACCAAGATGCTAATTAATTATAATAAGTTTTGTTACCACACGCCACTACTATTACTTTCTAATTGGAAAGTCCCCACCTTGTTTATGCTCCGGAGGCTGATTATAGGAGGCGGGTAACGACGGCCGGACATACCCATCTCCAAGCCTTCTTGGTCTACTGCCCCGACGACAAAAGACACCGTCCACGGGCTACACTCCCCTATATAGGCTGAGTTATCCCTGTTTATTATCCAGTGGAGGGGGTTTCTTTAGTTTGCGATCACGGCCCGTGTTCTGGATAAATATGTGAAAGTGTGATCAGGTAGGCCGCTCAGCTAAGGCCTGATATCAACTCATAACATTATGTTTTGTTAAATCTAATTTACGACGGAATAATTAACAATATGTGAATATATTTCGTTATATTTACACTCTAGTGAGAAGAACAAATGTTACTATTCACGTAGAGTCTAATACAATACAACTCGGAAGATTTAACACAATGTAACTTCTGGTTCTTTGAGCATATTATTTGATTACATTAACACGTCGAGTTGTGTGATAATTAATTTTACACATTTGTTTATGTTTTGACTTAATTAATGCAAACATTGTGAAATGTTACCCGTATAGGTTAATTATTCTGTCATTTTATTTTACACGTGTGTTATTGTACACGCAGACGCTATAGTTTTGTGATCAACATATTTGATTCTATTTTATTTATTTTATATTGTTAAGTTTATGTGCAAAAAGTTAATTCTTATAAGTTGGCAACATCTCGCGACGTCACTGGTATTATAGTCATAAGGAATACACCTCACAGGTAAACCCTATACAGCACAGGTAAATTTGAATTTTGTAACCACTCTGATTTGGGATGGCGATAGAACGATCTCTTCTCCAGCTTGTTCTCGGACGGTTCTACAGGTAGCCAGCCAGGGAGGTAGATGCTCCGTTGATAATCGGCGTAATTTGTAATTTTAATAGTTGAATTGACCCTGAAAATCATGCTAGAAACAGTTACAAAAGACGACGGTATATGTAAAAGCCATTTGAAGAGGGCTAATTAGCATGATATCTGAAATATCGCCAACTATGTACTACAAGGTATTTCCACCGCCTTTCTTTAAGTGGCCGTCAGTCCGCGGTGAAGTGTTCTAGCTACACTAAGCAGTTGCACTATTACGTACCGCCTTCTGAATTGTCACGAGACACCTGAGAGCTCTTAAATGTGCTCTACCTCTTTTAATTAATTGCTAACCTGGAGATTATTTTTATGTGCAAGCTTACGAACTGATATTTTAACTTGTGTGCGAGAATATTTTTTAATGGAACAGTAGATAACTGATTTCACACTGCAGAACATTTTACATGATTTCTCACCTAAAGGCACAGTAAAGATGTTTGCTTAAGTTACCTGACACACAATACATAACTGGTATTTTTAACACACATAAGGAGGTGAACATTTTTAATTTTTAATAACTGCTGCGTGCTGATTTATCTCACATTTCTAATTCAGTTCATTAAGGTTAAAGTCTAGTTGGAATCTGGTTAAATATTTTTCAATACTAAATATTTCACTTCACTATTAGAGGCTTTCATTAAATAAATATGTCCGTAGCTAGTTTTCTCCTACTTCCTGTTGTGTCCATGAGTTTTGCAAGTTGTAATATGTGTTGGAGCTGGAGAAATAAGGGAATGTTCTCCCTTGTGAATGAACTACTGCAGTGCTGTTTTTAATTGGCTGGTAAGTGAATTGATATCCAGTCATATATATATAAACATTTTGTGTCCTTACATTGAGTGAGTCATTGCAGTGGGGTTGTTGGTATACAAACGTACCGTATAAGTAATCAGCCTTCCCCCACTATGTTCGCCTGTGTACCCCTGAACCCCCGACGATATTTTACATCGTTACCCATACGTGGTGTATAATTACCAGGACTGCTAGAGTGGAGTGGTTTCTGTGTTCCTGCCAGATCCCTACATAATAATAAATTATTGCAACAACTTCATGTACTTTACGAAAATTACAAACATCCCATGTGCTTACATACAAAACGGAACAATGCGGTACACATACAACTACAGTGCTACCTGGGGACGAAAAATATTGGTTGCCAAACTAAAAGCATTGAATTTCCCAACCTGGGTAGATTCAACCTTACGTATAGTACGGAACTATATCAGTAGTCGCCTGGAGTGTTGTCGGGTAACCATGGAAAACCGAAACCAGACGGTCTCTCAGTCGGCCCAGAGAGCGCTCTCTCATGCTCTAGCTTTCGCGATCACGTCATTAAGATGTCGGAGAGAACGCTCTCTGGTCGTCCCAGTTCGTCGGAGAGTGCGCGGGAGAGAGCTAGAGCACAGAGAGAGCACGATATTGTATACTAGCTGGCGCTCTCTCGTACTCGCTGACCACCGCGCGCCATATTTGTTTACCTTTTTTTTTTTTTTTAACAAGGTCACAGCAGCTTTCTGGCCCGAAACCTTGTCACATTTTAACTGTAAGTGAATAATTTTAATTGCTTTAATTAGCATAATAACTCATTCAACAAGTATTCTTAAATATGTAATTCTGACAAAGTCGCTTATTTTTGTCACTTTGCTGCTGCATGTCGGATATATATATAAAACACAAGTAATAGTGTTATATGTCCTAACAATTATTCCCGTAGTGCTATAATTATTTGTGATTTTCGAAGGTAATTATACAAATTATTTCCAATAGTTATGACCGTGATTATAGCTTAACGTGATCTCTCGCCTTTTTGGCATCAGTTGTCTGCATGTCGTCGGAGAGAAACGAGATAGTGGTTATTTCACGGCATTTTCCAATAAACTACACTGGGTTTCGCACTGAAAACTGGAAAAGTGCATGCGTCAGGTGACTGCAAGAAACGAGTGTGTGTGTGTGTATTATTTACGCACCGACAACTGGAGCATGCTACGATCAAAGTGCAAAACATTTGCGACAACATATGATTTCCAGGAGAAAATGCTCGAACTTAGATGTAGATGAAAGGATTTAAATTCAAACTTACGAAATTTCGTAGATATATTTTCTTCAATTTTTTTTTTTTTTTTTAACTTATCGATAAATGTATTCATGAGTCACTGGGTGAAAATAACCTCATCGCCGATGTAATGGCAAACGATATCGTCAATATGCCAAGAGCATATTTGTTCCATATTAACTATTACTAGGGATAGGAAAAAAAATCGCCAATTCATGTCAGGACAAGATAGATTTCAAACGCGTGTATACTGAACTCACCTTTGTAATTGGATCAGAGTTTACAAGACAGGCCCTGGACGACTCCTTGCTAATAGCCTACTTACAAGGGAACATAAAAGCGAATCCCGTACTGTCAAATGTGGGGTAACACTAGGCATCAGCCAATGTACAAACATCTGAGGTTATACTATATAAAGGAGTGTGGAGTCATGTCATTGAATTCGCGAAATTTTCCTATCCCTAACTATTACGTATTATTCAGCTGCTGAAATGTTAATATTGTAGAATTTCCCACATTGAAATAATTGTCTTGTATTAGTCAAGACTATTTCAAAATTTTTTCGTAGGCGAGTTAGACTCCAAACACTTGTTCTTTCTCCTACTGTTGTAATTGGAGGGCAGTTGTTTAGACACGCCCCGTTTAACGGTAAGAAAGTAATAAGCAGGAAGAAGTAGAGTGAGTGAGTGAAGTAAAGTGATTTGGGCGGCTCTTAACAGCGAGGTCTTGAGAGCCTATGAGGGTGATTGAAGTGAGTGTGTAGAGGCGCCGGAATGAAGGGGCTGGAAAAATAGGAGATCCCGGAGGAAACACACCGACTAACGGCATCGTCCGGCACGATTCACACTTTCGAAAATCCGGTGACCCGGCCGGGGATTGAACCCGGTTCGCCTTGGTGGGAGGCGAGTGTGCTAATCGTTCAGCCTCCGTGGCTCCGTGAGCGAGTGTTTAACAGTCTTGTACAGAGATCTCACTTGATCACAGCAACCAATAAGCAAACGACAACGTCTCGAGTGTATAGAGGGCTGTCCAACCCAGCTTGTTGCCAACTCAATACGCGGAATACTCGGGCTCTATGAATTCGTAATCGCAGGTCGCCGCCATATTGCTGAGAGACTGCCGCACCGGTTCCAGACTATAGTCTCCATATGAGGTAGACCGCTTATTCGTCTTCTGCGTATGTACCCAACATAGACCTACCCCAATACCACACAACTGTCAAAGTCACGTGGTCAATAGTGATGAATGTGTTTGTTTACAACTTAATTTTTAAATCACAAGCACTATTATATTAATAAAATACTTTTACTAGTTTGAATGTAATCAAAAAGCATTACAAACTGATTAGAGGAATTATTAAACATCTCAAAAGCACTTGTTTACTAAATAGTGTTCTAACTTCAAACCCAATCCACGCCATTTCTGCTAGACGTGTAGGCAGAAAAGCAGTTCAATATTGGGACACGGAGATTGGTTGAGCGCAGCCAGCGAGATCGGCCTATCTCACCTTACTCTATGCTTCAGACACGGAGTGGGAGAAAATTGCAGTCAGTGCCAACTCTTCCAGTGCAACTCACAACTGGAATACGGAAGTCCGACTGCTCTCAGGGCGAGTTCCGGTAATTGGAACCTGCGGCACTCGGCCGGTGCGCCGGCGCCGAGTGCAGAACCGGAGCAGTAATTGGAATACGCTATCAGTTTCGCAGAGCGAGAACGCGAGAGAGCGCGACTCGGCGCTCTCGCCAGGTTGTGCAGAAGAGTGCTCTCTCGAAAAGGTGCCCTTTAAATTGAGACACGAGCCTCAGGATGGCCGGGTTCCCCTGAATGAGAGTCCAGCGTAACGCCACTATTCCACCGGCGGACGTAAAGGCCATTCGCGGTAAAGCGAGCGCTTTTGAAATCCCTCTCATTTGGAATAACAGTCTATAAGTATGCTTTACTTTATCCTTAGACGTTAACTTCTGAGTGCGGTGGAATATACACACTATGTTTATTACTTACATGGCAATATTTATTTTGAAAAATGTTTAAAGGATAAGAAATGGCTGAAAGGAAGAAGTAACCAGGCCGTCAAAAGTGCTCACTTTACCGTGAACAGCCTATAGACGGTTATTCCATGGAGCCATATTAGCGCTACATGCTCTCTAATCGAATAGGGTGGAATGACTGAACTGGAAATCAATTAAATCATAGTGATTATAAGATTTTATATATTTCTTTCATTTCAAAGATTGATTTTTAATGTTGAAGAAAAGCGGACGATTGTTAAAGACTGTTCACGATAAAGTGAGCACTTTTGAAATCAACATTATAAAAATTCACTGCTCCTATCTGCAAATATTTTAACGGGCGCAGTGAGTTACATGCGCCCAGTAAAGTTGGTAACGATGGAGGCGAAAGTAGTTCCATAGATTAACATCGAATAAAAAGTGTTAGGTAACCATTCGTGACAACTTAAATTATTTCTTTCCCTTTCTGCTTTTTAAATGCATATAAGTGTAAAAATTAGCATATTTTTCAATTATATACTTTCCTAATAATTTTACAGTTTCAGCTGAACGACGCACGAATAAAGTGATTAGACCCGTGGTAATTTTAATGTCACACAAGGCGGAAGAAGAGACAATATGCATACAAGTAGAAGCAGGGCTTTCACAAGTGCTCATTTTACCGTGAACATCCTATATTCGTATATTTACATCCTTTTCTGTGAAGGTGACGTCATTAATTAGCTTCCCACGAAACATGTTCTCTTTGGTGGATGCTGCCGCTAATCGGTGTTTTCGAGGAGTACGCAACGCGGGCTGTGCTTCAAAGTTTGCCGTGGTACTTCCACCCAGCTCTGGTGAACGACGGCTGTGTGCTCTAGTTTTCAAAGGTCTCGACCGTTTCCACGGTCATCTTCAAGTTGGTGACAACTAGCGATGGTTATTAAACCGAGTGCAGTTTCTCGACATTGCAATACAAGGCTTACAGTTTTCTTAAACTCGCCTGCATCACGAGATAGAACCACCAACCTTGGCTGTCTTTTACCCATCAGGAGAAGAGGGAAGAGTTTGGTGGTGTTAAGTCCTCACATACGTTCGAAGTCTTTGTATTCTGGACTCGAACACGCCGTCTAGCAAACACGAGCCTGTCACTTCTGCTCGGAGTATTCTGATCAGTGATATCCCTCGGGGGAAATTATAATCACTGAAAGTCAGTTAAAGGCTGTTCACAATAAAGTGAGCACTTTCGAAATTAACCTTAGAAAAAAGTCACTTCGCCTGCATGCTTTTATTTAAACGGGCTCTCTAAGTGACATGCTGTGATGTATTATGGTGCCTTTGGAATGACTCTGTTTTCAGTGAGAACGCCTGATTGAGCAGCTACTTGCTTGACGTAAGTGTGTGGCGTGAAGCAGCGTGCGGAAGTGACCAGGGGCAGGTGGAGCATGTGCGGGGCACATTTTGTTTCTCCGCGGCAATAAGAAAAGAAAAGGCTTATAAAATGTAGATAGCTCGCCGATATAAAGCGCGTCACTCTTGTATAGGGGGCGCGCGAAGCCTGGTCTCATGGTGTGGATGCCGCGGAGTGTGAGTGGGAGAGAGAGTGAGTGGCAAGGCCAGGGCTCTGTCTTTCACTCTGGTGTAGATGGGTAAGGAGAATATCGTTGACATTGTGGTCTTTATGTGTGTTGATGGAAATGTTCTTCTTCAAGAGCGCTGAGGTAGACATAGAGACGAAAAGGAAAACTAAGAAATCCACTTTACCTTGAGAACTTTCTTTTCTCGCTCGCTGGGGTTATTAAGGTTATGGAGGAGACGTATCTCTAATCCTGGAGTTTAGGGTACATATGTTATTAGTGTACCAGGGTTAAGCGTATAGGCGATGTTATTCTTATTCAAAGTATGTTTTGTACTGAAAATTCAGTTATGGTGCCAAAAATAGGACTTTGTAATTGAAACAGATCTCATTGGATAGTTGACTGGTTTTCGTTAATTTCTAGTATGTTCTATAGCCAAAATAGTAAAAAGGCTGTGTAATCAAAGAATATTATTGGGTAGTTGGCTGTTCTTGTAAAGGAGTAATTTTTTAGGGAGGTGTTGAATTTTCTTTAAAAAGGCTTTTCGATTAGGCCCTGGTAAATTGTCTTGACATTTTTAGTGTTGTTAAAAAATTTTTTTTCAATTGAAGCGAGTGTTGTGAGAATTTGTGTGCAAGAAAGGTTTGTAAGAATTTGAAAAACGGTAAAAGGAATGAACGGAGAGTGGGGACGAAACTGTAAATATTTTCTGTACTTGTTCAATATAGTCTTGTAAAGGTTGATGCTATTAAAATCGAGGAACTGAAAATTATAGTATTATGTTATGGTTGTACCTGTGTTATTTTGCTATCCTAGATGGAACAATATTGCATTCTGTTTCAACAAGTCATTATTCCTATGTTTTTTGAAAATGATTACTGTGTTTTGTCTACTCTTGTATCCTGATCAGGTTTTATTAAGGATTAGGAAGTCAGGAGGGGTGGAGCAATTGTGATTGGGCTGAGAGGAAGCTCTGTTACAATGCACCCACTGAAGTTGGTTATGATGGATGGCAAGTAATTCCATATCTCAACGCCAAAGGTCACCATTTTTTTTAACTTAAGTTATTTATTTCGTTTTATGTTCTTTTTATGCATAGATGTTTAAAAATTACCACATTTGTAACATATTTACTTTTTTTAAATAATTCCAACAGTTTCACCTGACCGACGCATGAATAAAGTGACGAGGCCAATGGCAATGTTAATTTTCCATAAGACGGAGGAATACACAACGTGCATACAAGTAAATGTTAAGCAGGGCTTTCGAAAGTGCTCATTTTTACCGTGAATAGCCTCTAAAGGCATTCCTTAGCAAACGATATTAAATGTCTCAATGTCAAATCAGACTATAAGGCAGCAATAGTGTAAACAATTATCGCGAGTGTTCTGTTTCCTGAAAATTATAAGAGGTGGTCATAGGGTTTTGATACAGCATTGTCGCTTTAATTTAAAACATTTTTATACAGAAGAATAAATATCGTAAACAGAGGGCTACTTAGAACAAAATTTGTCTACGTAGCCATTTTCCAACAACCAAATTTTGTTTCAATATCCAAATATATGAATAAGCAACACAAATCGGCTTTCATTTCTTTCTTGAAAAAAAATTGAATTGAAATAATCCATAGACTTTTAAATATATTATAATCCGTACAACTCCTTGCAATGCCACCCATGTGATAACTAGGGACGCCCCTTAAAATACTGTAACAGATTGGCCAATCAGTAGAACGAATGGGGAATCACTACCACGGTGTAGTATCTATTGTGGTGCTTGGAGAAACTATATCAACTTTTATCTTTTCTCGTTCACTTGTGCTTGACATGAAGACTGATGATTTTGAGCATTATAAATTAGATAAAATTTTTGTCGATAGTAATCGGATATATTTTACTTATATGTAATTGCATTAAATATTTTGGAGGTGAGTGGGGATTCTATCTCCAACCAGAACATACAGTACATCACGCATTCGTTAGGCTACAACTGTACGTATTTCTCTGTTCGCCCACTTAAAGTTAAGGAAAACAATCCAGGGTCAGACAAACAGCGATCGTCTCGCAAAGTAAAAATACTTGATGCTTGGGTAATGTGTATTGTGAACTCGAAATGTTCTGTTAATATTAAAGGCTAACCTGTTCACGGATATACGCCATTCCACAACGCCGCGAAGTGGCATTTAAATCTGTGCAATTCAGCCACCGTAACAATGGGAAAGTTGCAACTTATTTGAAGCGGAGCCATTTTCACTTGTTGTTATTCTTCACAATAGGATACAATGACATCTGGGACGTCAAACCTCATATCCCGATAGCGTAAATCTGTGAACAGTTCGTGGGTGTACTACATTTATTAGAAACTCGTGACCAAAATGGCGCATGCATAATTGGTTTCACAAAACTACCAATAAAATGCATTTAAGCTATTTAAATTACATCTGTATGCTGCTTTAAAGATTTTATGTATTCTCACGGTATTATATTTACACCGTAATTATTTCTTTTTGTAGTTTTACAAAGCATTCTTTGGAAACTATTTGCCAAGATTATTTATGTAACACAATTATGTACATAGAGAAAATTTTACAACGCTTTACTATGTAATGAGTAAAACTAATGTTGAACTTTTACAAGCTACCTGCTTGTAAAATAATTTTGTATGTTTCTTAAAACAGTCTGCTTCAAAATGCAATGTTACAAAAAATCTTTTGCAACTATCTCCAAAGAATTATTGGTAATGCGTATAAACAAACTAACATGTATAAGATCATCTATTGAAACTGCAAATACATTAATTTGCTCTTTTTGACTTCAATGCGTCTTCCTTGAAGGCAGAGTTCGCCAAGCGGCAACGCTTGCTTTATGTGGAGCAAACGAGATCGATGTTAGTTTGGGCTACCTCGACACACCTCAGTTCATGAGCATAAAATCGGGTTCAAGTGTTTTGAAATCCACTATAACCTTAAAGTTCCCATCATCTTGCAGCCCTCGTAGTGGCGAATAACTAGGCGACGTAAAAACTTAATTTAATTTATAACTTTTAAATTTATTGGAAAAGTCTCCCGAGCGTTTTGCCTTAGTGCCTCTTTTTCTTTCCCTTCCATTAACATTACAATACATCTTTTCTTTGAGTAGTAAACTGTTATCCAATCGTTGTACAGGATTTATTCAAAATTATTCCATTATCATTTCCGTTCATTCGTAGATTAGACAGATTAGACCAGGTATTTTACACAGATATACTTTTTCTGATCTGTAGGCGCATCCCTTGACGCTTCCCATAGACCTATTTGTCTTAAAACATAATTACTTTTAAATTTATTAGAGTTTATTTTGTCAAAAATAGATTTTTACTATCCTACATTAATGTGGGCCCTCGCATCGTCTTATGATCACTTGCATTTGCTGTCACAAAGAACGCCTTTTTTTTAAACGTTCCCTGTGCAATGGTGCATATTAACCGGGATGTAACTTTTTTCTTTTTTCTTGTAACGGGCTACACTTAAAAATTTAACGTTTAAAAAAATGTGATTATTTCGTAGTCTAGTTTGGCAACTCTTTGTATACTACTGGGAGTTTGCCTTTGAAAGGCAACACGTGAGACTTTTCTCTCGGAGTTCTAAATTCACATTTCTCCCATTGCTAAATTTTTTTACCGTCCGCAAGTATAAAATTGTTTAAAAGATGTTTGACTTGACATAGTCTGAAACCGCAAAGTACATTTCCGTCCCACTGCAGGATGACGCAATTTAATAACTAGCTCCAGCAGATGATACGTACTATACGATTCGGAAAAAAAAGAATCTTTTTCTTGCAGAATATTAAAATTCCACCAAAAACATAATCATATATTCAATAAAACTAGGGGGCATTTTCTGCCACGTGCTTGTGACATTAGTCACTTAGGTTAGCGAACATTGACTACACAGAATTTACTCCCCCCCCCCCCCCTAAGCTTAAATATCGAGGGGTTTGGGCCTGAAGCAGTTGTATAATATTTTTTTTTGTGAATGAATATTTCTGACTGTTAAGCATCACGATGCAAATTTTATGGCATGTGAAATATTTGTAAAAATATTCAGTACCCGTGTTATACTGTGGTACATCTAACACCAGAGCACCTCGAGACAATTTTTCAGTGGTTCGTAGCATTTCATTACTTACCAAGGAATTTAAGTGTTTTGGGCTTCATTCCGAAAATCTTGTAGTCAGTTTTTGCAAGTTGCCAATTATTCGTCATTCATTTTAGCCTTCCATTGAGTATCTACAGTACTTAAAACCGCAAGATCGCATTTATTACAGCGGCGGATAAATTTAAGCGTTTCAACTGAAATACAAACCATTTACCGTAATATGTACAGCGAATAACGCAAAACAAAACGTCTTGTGGTTTTACATCATTATTATATTTCTCTTAAGTTTTGCTGCGCCAGTAGTTATTTGGCAACATTGTATCTGCACTTGTAATATGCTCTAATTTGTTACCTAGACGTAGATTCGCTAGTAATGCTGTGAGGGAAAAAGCATAGCTATTAATTCTTAGTGTTAGCCAAAATAATTTTAAGGACGGATGGCTGAAAGTAAAACAATAATTAATGCAAGTGATATAACGTTGAGCAATGTTCAGATAATCGGTTTTGATTGACCTACTTCCACTCGAATGATTTTTCCTCTTGGGCCACTGCACTTCAAGTAGGCGTATCTGTCGTTATGGTTTTTCTGCGATCTAGATATGTTCTAGTCAGCACGTCTCGGGAGGTCGGAAGTATCATATTCCTATTTACAAACGGTCTGGTTCGATCATGCACTATCGAATGTAACGCGGGGCTGCAAGAAAATTAATTTACTCAATTTTTTGTATTAGTTTTTTTGCCAAGAAATAGTACAAACATAATTTAGGATAGGGAACGTTTATAGGCCGCGCCAGCTGGAAAAAAAAATTCTAAGTAATCTTTTGGTTGCCACCAAGGTCGTCTAAATATGTCCGTTGCAAAAGGAAAATTTAAGTGAAGGGTGAAATTGTGTTGCTGCTAGCTACTAACTAGTAAATCTGCTACTATCTCAGTTTGGTTCAAACGAAGCAGACTTTAAAACTAAAATTGGGAGAATGAGTGACAAACCAGTTGGAATGGCTCCACTTGAAACCAGCCCCCGCGTACACGTTCCTTCACTGATGCAAATGTCACTTCCTGACGTTGGGAAAATGAGTGACAAACCAGTTGGAATGGCTCCACTTGAAACCAGCCCCCGCGTACAACGTTCCTTCACTGATGCAAAGGTCATTTCCTGACGTTGGGAAAATGAGTGACAAACCAGTTGGAATGGCTCCACTTGAAACCAGCCCCCGCGTACACGTTCCTTCACTGATGCAAAGGTCATTTCCTGACGTTGGGAAAATGAGTGACAAACCAGTTGGAATGGCTCCACTTGAAACCAGCCCCCGCGTACACGTTCCTTCACTGATGCAAAGGTCATTTCCTGACGTTGGGAAAATGAGTGACAAACCAGTTGGAATGGCTCCACTTGAAACCAGCCCCCGCGTACACGTTCCTTCACTGATGCAAAGGTAACTTCCTGACGTTGGGAAAATGAGTGACAAACCAGTTGGAATGGCTCCACTTGAAACCAGCCCCCGCGTACACGTCCCTTCACTGATGCAAAGGTCACTTCCTGACGTTGGGAAAATGAGTGACAAACCAGTTGGAATGGCTCCACTTGAAACCAGCCCCCGCGTACACGTTCCGTCACTGATGTAAAGGTCACTTCCTGACGTTGGGAAAATGAGTGACAAACCAGTTGAAATAGCTCCACTTGAAACCAGCCCCCGCGTACACGTTCCTTCACTGATGCAAAGGTCACTTCCTGACGTTGGAAAATGGCGGACACCCGTGAACGTGGGTTTTAATTTTGTAAAGCGGTTCAAATACACGATATCCATTTGTTGCCGAAGCACGAAGTATTTTTACGTGGTCAAACGATTTCTGTTATTATTTATATGTTACTTATTTTGCTCAACTTAAAGTTGACGAACATAAACATGAGTGGATTGGCAGCCTTGCGTACGCATTATGTAGTACAGGTTTTGGCGGGAGGTACAATCCCATTCACCTTCAAAATTAATTTTGAATGTATATATATTATTATTTTCTTTGTCTAGACACAAACAACCATCAGGTAATTTATCATGTACAAAATTAATTAAGTCTCCATTTCAAGCAAGAGTGAACCGGAATTAAAAAAAAACACATCTTATGTCGGGAGCCGCGGTGGTGTAGTGGTTAGACTACTCACGTCCCACCAAGGCGAACAGGGTTCGATCCCCGGTGGGGCCGACCCCCCCCCCTCCCAGGACTTGCTCATGTGAGAATCGTACCAGACGATGCCGCTGGTCGGAGGGTTTTCTCGGGGATTTCCCTTACATTCCGGCACTGCTCCACACTCACCTCGCTTCACCCCCATCGGCTCTCAAGACCTCAATTTTAAGAGCCGCCCAAGTCTCTTCCCTAACGTCTAATGTCATACCTCCAGGCATGACAATGACTGCCTGTTCATTCGAATGACTGAAAATGAGGTACACCGATTTTAATCTTTTGCGAATATCCCGGTTGTTAACTCGCTCATTGCGAGTCATATGGTCAAAAAAAGACGAAAATTGTTGTTTACATTCGACTTACCAACAGAAGTACCCTTTAATATGAATGAAATCTCTGAGTAACTTGAATACAGTCTAAATGCATTGGAACTAGCTAGTGCACAAAAATCTCAAAACACCTTTTTCATAGAGAGTTGTCTAACGTCAAACCCTACCCGCGTTGTTCTCGATGTAGTCCATTCGCAGTTTCTTCGGCCTTTTTGTATCAAACCTTTGAAAAATCTCCCCATGCATGACGTGTTTAGTTATTTCCTAAATAAGCCCTTTATCACAAGCGTTTTATACTTGTGTTTTATACGAGTTAATTTTTTTCCTGTTAAATTGAAATGTTATTAATATCTTATCTATGAATTATAATGCTTCATTGATAAATAATTTGAATAAAAAACAGGTAGAAAATAGGTATGCTGGTAACGTCTAGTGAGAAACAGTTCTTACACAAAATATCATTACAACTGAGTGCGCACGAATGTGGTGCGTTGTCCCTCTGGTGCAGGGCTTCAGAATTTTGGAAGTAATTGAGAATGGTCTAAAGTTATGTTGGCAGGAAATCAATCGAATGATGGAACGCAGAAAAGTGATTACTAAGTCTGGCGTGAGCAATCTACCCAATTTTCTCTCCAAGACTGCTACAGACTCTGGGAACTAACATTCTGTGACTAGTACTTCACTGACTGAGCTCAGTGATTCAGGTTCAGAGTGAAAGTAGCAAAATCCTACTGGTTCTTACTACCCCTCGGCGATGGGACGGCTATAGCCCCATACTCTCAACCCTGTCATTTAAAGGCATGCAAAAAAAATGAACAGAAATGAGAGATACCTGGGAGTCGTGATTATAGCGAGTTCCGAAACACAGGATAATCGAGCAGGTGCTCACGAAATATTTGATCGCCTCGGGAGATGAGCGTAGGGATAAGTCGGGTAACGGTGAGCGTGCCGAGGGGCTGTTACCAACTTTCCAGTGCCAACGACTGCTACTGGTTCGATAAACGCGTGTTTTGAAATTTTAGCACACTTCCTCTGGCCAAAATGCACTAGCATAATTGGAATGTATTCTAATAATGTAATGTTTTCAACATCGACATATTGAAAAACTAAAATGAGGTTTAAGTTTTATTAATTTGTTAATTCTAGAATTAAACGGGTTTTAGTTTTTAGTTATTTAGAACTGATTAACGGCTAAACCTAACGTTAACTGCCTGGCAAGTGAACTTATAGCACTTTCTTAAAACTGTGTGGTACAAAAGTTTGAGATTTTGTAACTACATTACATTAATATCCTTTGAAATGTTCCCTTAACCGTGAGTGCTATTTTCTGAAATACCTGAGTAAAACATAACATTTGTAATTTTCCGTTGTGTAGTATTCTCAACGGACTCTCTTGGGAGCTAATAGAAAACTTGTTTCTGTTCGCCAGAACATCTTTTTAATTTATTTATCTGCAGTGCGCCTTCAGTAAAAGCTTGCCTTACGTTTATGTTACGCTTTTTGAGTTCATGGTGCAAGCATTTTCGATGGAAATCTCTATATATGTACCCATGAAAAATGTAACGTCCGTAATAAAACGCTTTTACCGGTAATGCAAAATCTCTCTCTCTCTCTCTTTTATTTATTTTTCCTCCGAACAGCCAGGGCTTTTGAAACGGTAAAAATTTCTTCTCATTCAGTAAGAAAACTGTGTAAAACTCGGAGACTTCTGATTCGTCAGTTCCAAACACCGATGGAAAGCTCGCGTCGGATCAAACTTTCATGCCAATTCGTTATTCGACCGATCGCTCACTTCTACACGCCATGCAGAAGTATGCAAGATGTAAGAGGATCCAGTTGACACTCGTCTAGGGCTGAAGGAGAGGACGCGAGGACCAGATTTCCGAGACTTTTTTGAGATTCGCGTCTACATGTCATTTAGAGAATGACTGCCAGCTTCCAAACAATAAAAACAAAATAATTTGGTTGCAACGCTGAAATATTTCATTGCCCCAATACTAACATTCAGTTTGGATGCCCCAAACAAACTTTGTTCATCAAACATTTTTCTCGGCGAATGGGGGACAGGGACACTACTCTGCGTTGGTACGGGCTGTTCACGGTAAAATTAGCACTTTTGAAATCCTTGCTTAAGGTCTCCTTGTACGCACTTTGTGTATTCTTCCGCCTTATGGAAAAATAACATTGCAGTGGGCCTCATCACTTTGTTCATACGTCGGCCAAGTGAAACTGTCAAATTATTTTGAACCGATATACAGTCAAATGCGCTTATTTTGAATAGTCTAAACTGTTTCGATTTTACAGTGTAAGGCAGAGATCCCAATCTGTTATTAAAAAAAAAATAAAGGAATGACGAATCATGGTACACGATCTGTCATTCGGGCGGACAAGCTTGGACCTAGTGGATCTCCGGCTAGGGGCATTTATCAAAGTGCGTTATGTCGACAGTGCTATTTATTGGCTGTAGTGTAACCGCGTGGGTCTGTTTCTCTGTGCTTGGGTTTGGACTTGCGCCATTAGTTTGAATCGATGAACTCTGGCATGTACCAAGACATTTTGTACAATAGACTTCTTCCCAAACTGCGGCAGCACGGTAGCTATTCTGTCCGTAAAGCAAGGTGCTTCTCTGGACCGCTCAAATTGCCGACTTGAAACCATAAGATGAGCATCTTTAGGATGAGGTAGGTCATAATTTACTCGCCAACCCAGTCGACCAACAGACAAACGTCAATTCTTCACCGTGCTATGGGAAGAATATATTGAAATTCCATCAAATTTGTGCCAGAACTTAGAGCGTGCCACGAAGGTTTATGAAAGTAACGCGAGGTTCAACATCATATTAGTTACCCAGATAGCACCTTTGAAACTAACATCACTGGGTATCGAGTGACGTGTGACCACGTAGAGAATTTTGGAAAGACTGGTTTCAAAAATGCCTAACTAAACTCCATTCAATTACAGAGAGTAAAAGTATATACCATATAATTAGTCAACTATTTTTATCGCAATGAGCTGAGTAAAGAATGGTTCCAAATACAGTTCCTATCAAAATATATTATTCGAGACTCAATCACTGAAAGAAATTATTTATATGCCTCGCTTATGCACATCTTGGTGCGTGGGAAGAAGTCGCCCAATGGTAAACTGTAAACGGAGCTATAGTCTTTAAAAGTACAAATCGCGAAATATTTTCGCCAACAATCACACGAATGACTTGTGGCAAGGACTCGTTCATCTGTAAAATATCGCCCGAAATAAGCTCCACCGATTCCCCTTTGTTCCAACTTCAATTTCCGCGGTAATTCACACTAGCGATGACCGTACGGATGGAATGCGAATACGACAATGGCGCAGAAGATTTATAAAATGAGTGAAGAGATTTGGGCGGCTCTTATCAGTGCCCGCCATGTTGGATTTACGGCATTTTCACAATAACTTGCATCAAATGTTTAGTATTTTATTTTAGGCGTCGACAAGTCATGGGGCGTTGCTTTGCACATATCCTAAAACACGTATTGGTATATTGTTATACTACTGTTCCTAGGATCATTTCTGAAATCGCCCCCCCCCCCCTCCCCTTATATTGAGAAAAATCTCGTTGAACATTCTTAAATGTAATTTATGGCGAAAATCGTGAAAATCCAAGATTGTGGGGCCTGATCTCCCTTAACATCGTGGTCTTAAGAGCCGATGATGGTGAAGCGATGTAAGTCTGGAGCGGCGCCGGAATGAAAAGGCAGGGAAATGAGAGATCCCCGAGAAAACCCGCCGACCAGCGGCATCGTCCGGTACGATCCTCGTATGAGAAAATCCGAGAGCGACCCCGCCGGGAATATAAACCCGGCACGCCCAGATGGGAGGCGAGTAGTCTAAGCACTAAAACACCGCGGCCCCCGGGTACAGGAGATTTTCCGATTTCCCACCATCGAGAACTACCGAGGAGAAGACGCCCCACCCCGTATACCTTCGAGGAGTTTGATTGCTCGCCGAGACACTTTACTTCTCGATACACTGCCGATTGCTTTGAACTCTTCTCGCCCTACTTCCCCCATCTCCTATCCTCGGCGCGTCGTTAGCCACTTCCTTTGAGCGGAGGACGAACTGATGCTCTACCCCTTCACCCCCCCCCCCCCCCCACAGCCAACCGTCGGGGGTGCCGTTCGCGAGCAACTCGCGTGACCCACCCCTCCGCAACGTTAAGGGTGCCGCCCGCATAGAGCCATTTCACACCGCTCGAGACAGAGAAGCGCAGGAGCCATAAGGACGATACTGGCATGCGTATCAAGGCTATGAACTAGCGTACAGAGTTCTCCTCATGCTGCGTGCACCTACAGGACTTTCAGCGGCGACCCTATCGTTTTATTGCTGGAAAGTCTGTAGGAAACTTCAAGCATGTCCGGCGCGTATTTTTTTTTTGAGATGCAGAGCTTTGAAAGAATCGTTTTAGCTGAGATTAACAGCTCCGAAATGGTGTTTCTAAAGTGCATGGCGTCTTGGAAGTACTTCATATGCCTCGCCTGAAGTGTGTGTTCTTTACGTTGATGAGCGTGTTGGGCGCATGTTTAATGGTTTCATGGAGAAGCATGTATTTTCAACACACCGCAATATCAATCAAGCAGAACCAAGGCAACATTGGCGGAGTCCTTAAGGGGGCGTGGGACATAAATTAATACCAAGTACGTAAATTGATGTTTACTGGTTTTGAAAGCAAACATAGAAAAAAGTAAAAATGGCTATCTTAGATAATAGGTTTTGCCAACTTAACGACCAAGTATTTTGCGGTATTACTGTATCAATTTCGCATAATGTCTTGCGCCACGAAAACACACAAATTGACGGCGTCAGATATATCTTTGCAGAATAACGTCACTTAGGTAAAATACTTGCTCTCGTAGTTAAGTATTCTGTATTGTTGTCCTTTCTTCGTTTCCTCTATCGGCTTCCATGAAATTTGTAAAACACGGTAAACCTCAATAGCATTAATTTATGTCCCGTGTCCTCTTA
Source organism: Dryococelus australis (assembly GCA_029891345.1). Classification (NCBI taxonomy): domain Eukaryota; kingdom Metazoa; phylum Arthropoda; class Insecta; order Phasmatodea; family Phasmatidae; genus Dryococelus; species Dryococelus australis. The sequence continues at coordinate 36,073,473 of CM057000.1, read as the reverse complement.
AGGCTCTACCTCACGCGGCATGTTGAACTACTAGTTCATATGTTATTTCAGTTCTTTGGGACACGTATTTTGAAACTAGAACCATGCCTTTGTGGCAATATACATTACGCTATAAAACAAACATCATTTCTGAACTTTTATCAACAGGCATGGCATAATTAATACAGCATCATTTTTAGCATACTTTCCGAAGGAAAGAAAGGCTTATGAGACCACTCTCCTGTTGGTGTGTCTGTATATGTGTTGTTTTGTGCTGCCTAAAAACTTTTGAACGCGCTAACCGAAAGTCGCCAAATATGGTACACATAGTACTTCGTAAGCACATCCGACTTTCATAGTTTTCAACCATTCCGAGATCTTACTTTCAAAATGGCGGAAATTTTAACATTCAGGTTGATATGTTATATTTCGAGAAATATTTAAGCTATTTAAACCAAATTGTGTTTATCCGCAGTGCATCATGTAAGTATTACATCTAGAGAGGGATATTGTTATTAATCTGCCATTTTGTATGAGAGTATTCTTTTAAAATACCGCCTTTACGTTATACCTCGAAAACTATTCGACCAATACTCGCAAAATTTAGCAAGTAAGTAATGATATAGCTACTCATGAAAAATAAATATTTTATGTCATCTCGGATATAAGTTGTTCACGGTAAAATGAGCACTTTTGAAAGCCCTGCTTAAGATCTACTTGTATGCATGTTGTGTATTTTTACGCCTAATGTAAAATTAACATTGCCATCGTACTCAGTACCTTATTCATGCGTCGGTCAAGTGAGACTGTGAAATTATAAGGAAAGTAAATATCTTACAAATCTAGTAATTTTTACACTTCGATGCATAAAAAAAAAAAAAAACAGAAAACGAAGGAAATAATTTGAGTTACCAGAAATGGTTACCTAACACTTTTTATTCGACCTAAAGATGTGGAACTACTTTCCACCCATTGTTAGCTACTTTAATACGTGCATATCACTCAGTGCACCCGCTAAAGTATATGCAGGAAGGGGCAGTGATATTTTTCTAATGTTGATTTCAAAAGTGCTCACTTTATCGTGAATAGCCAATAAACAATCAACCGATTACCACAAAAATTGGCGAATAAATTTTATTATGGAAGGTCATAATAATTTGGATGTTTTAAGAGTGCCAGACACTCACTCGTGTACAGAATAGCGGCTATAACAACACTTTACCTTAGTGTGATATAACTACGAAACTACGTAATAGATTTTAACTTAACTTTGTTTACTGTATCATCATGACTATCATCGACTGTGCTAATAAATAACCTCTTTGTCCTCAAATTATGAAGTTTGTGACATGAAAAAAAATGGAGACTTTATTCCATATCTCGAGGACCAGTCAACTGATTCCCACCAAATTTTAAACACAAGTATTGCTACAGTAGTTTATGTAAACAGAAATGCTTTAGGTGAGGCAGGCTGTTTTTAATGGCGTTAATATAACTAACTTAGGTTAGTATGTTATATTTATTAAACAACTGAACAAGTTTTAATCAAATTTTGTACACTAACGGTATTCATTGTACGCATCAATTACGCGTACAGAAATCGTCTATTTCTGGTCTTTTTGCAAGTGAGAAAGTTAAAAATTTTGCCATATTTCCACCAAATTTTGCACACCATTACAGGTACGGAAAGTCATCTAAACTTGGGGTCAGGCATTGATTTTCCAAATGGCGACCATATTAATATTTTGATAAGTTTTTCGTTCCTATTATAAAACCGTTTAACCAAATTCTTTTAAACGTTTTATGTTGAAAGTATCTATTAGAAGTATCTTGCACAGAACCATTTTTAGGCAATTTTATAAGATAGCTCCAAATACAAAAACAATGTTATGCCGTATCCTTTGGACAAATCAACTGATTTCCACCAAATACTTCACACAAGTAGCACTACGATAGTCAATATAAAATGAAGTGTTTTAAGCGGCTCAGACAGTTATTTTCATGATGACGTGTAAATAATTCAGTTTAGTGGACACTATCTTTCAAAACATTACACTGATTATATCCGAAGTTGATGCTCCAAATGCGAACTCAGTAATGGTGGTGGTTGCACGCTAACATGTAGTACTAATTTTTCTTGGTTCGAGTCCCGAGTAATGCCCGTGTGTATTTGTAATTTTCTCACTGCTGTTGCATACGTTTCTGGTTTTATCTATTATGATATTACTCTCGAGACGTCAACACTTTCATACCTTCTAAGCTTTTAAGAACTACATTAAAAGTAATTTTTACCCATGTAGAGGAAAGTACGCACATTAGTTATTTTACTAACCTCGTGTTTAATTTCCAATAGATTCTCGCCGTTTCACGATGCATTGGTGGTGTAGTGGTTAGACTCCTAGACGTCCTCCTAGGCGAGCCGGGTTCGATTCCCGGCGGGGTCGCTCCCAGACAATGCCGCTGGTCGGCCGTTTTCTCGGGGATATCCCGTTTCACCTGCGCTTGCATTCCGCCTCTGCTCAATACCACACTTCGACCCGATCGGCTCTCAAGAACTCGACGTTAAGAACTGTCCAAATATTTTCACTCGCTGTAAAACAGACATACAGTTTCCCAATACAGTAATGAAAATAGCATCACATCAGAAAGTGGAGTTTTAATGTCATATGTCCGGACCAACCTACCCATTCCGACCAGGCTATGCACATAAGTAGCACTAGAGTAGGCCATGTTGTAAGTGTGTGTCATTATTTTCAGTGTGGCAGTCATAAAATAATTTAGATAAGTTTGTCATATCTACTAAGTAATTTAACCGCTTTCAGTTGAGCTCAGCATGCTGAGGGTAGAAATTAGGAGTATCAAATGTGCTTAAAGAGATAACCTTGTGCTGAAATTTCGTAACATAGTGCCAGGTGACAAAACACAACATTTATTGAATATCTCGGGAATGAATAAACGAATTCCCGCCAAATTTTGCTCACAAGTAAGAGTACAGCGTAAACTTACATAATTTATGTGGGTAAGATATATTTTTTTAAATTGTCCAATAAAATAATTTAGAGAATTTAATTATACACAGTTCATAATTTGACCAATTTCAACCAATTTTTAAAATTAACTTCTGTTAGGTACATCAAATACGCATACACAGGGCCTGTTTAAATCCTTTCTGTACGATAGCGCCAAATGAGTAACAAGCTCTTTTATGACATATCTCAACCAGTTAACATATCTCCACCTAACTCTGCACACAAGTAGTAGTACTGTAGGCTATGTAAACTTACATGATTGAAGTTATTCGCACACTTGTTTTCACAGCAATTCTCCCGTAGATATTTGAAGTTGTTAAACCCACTCTACGCAAACTTTAGAATGATTACCACCGATGTTTAAGCTCCGAACCCTACCTACACTCTAAGAAGTTATTCGCGAAACTACCATACCATTGTATACGTACGAATAGCGAGAAGGTGCGAATGGCAAACTGTTTTTCCATACATCCGTGGTACCGTTCCTAATTTCCTCACGGAAAAGTCAAATGCGCAGGGAAGTCCCCAATCTTGCATGACAACAACGCTCAAGATTCCTATGTTGCAGTCCGACACGCGGTATTATTACCACACAATGCATAGGTTAAAAACTTCCGTCACAGTTTAGGAAGTTTACCAGATAATTTTCATACGGCGTGTGTGATGTAGTTGGATGCACACCAGGCCCACTGTACGAGCCTTTGTGTGTTCGAGTCCCAGGTAGGGCACGTGTGTATTTATAATTTTACTCGCTACTATTGCACTTCTTTTTGGTCTTATCTCTAATGATACCTCTATCAACGAGATATCAAGACCCACCTACCATCTAACTTATAAAAACGATAATCCATCTCAATTATTTGTATCCATGTAGATGAACGTAGGTTCATTAGCTAATTGGATAGCTTGTTGTTTTTTTAAAAGCGTAAGTTTTTTTTTGTAAAAAAAAAAAAACCAAATGTAAACAAAATAGACATCACTATTTGAACACGAGAATTCGACTGTAAATTTTGCAATTATTCAGCGAGTGTTTAAGAGGTAGTACGAAGTCCACGAACATCGTCTGCACGATTCCCACATGTGAAAATCCAGGGAGCCACCCCCCCCCCTCCCTCCTTCCCGACGAGAATCGAACCCTGTTATCTCAGGTGGCACAGGACTGATCTGACCAATTCACATCCGCGGCCCCCTATAGAGTCGGAATATATCTCCCTGCGAACGTTACAGCCATTTTCGTGTTGGCACCCCAGGTGTCGACCTGGTTTTGAAGACCTAGGTTTGTTCACGTAAAAATAACTATAGGCTATTCACGGTAGAGTGAGCCCTTTCGAAAGCCCGCTCGTTTTGAATAATAATCAATAAACATGTTCTGTTTTAGCATTAGACGCTAACTTCAAAGCGCGGTGGAATATACCCACTGTGTTTATTACTTGCGTGGCAAAAAATAAAAAAAAATGACTGAAAGGGAAAAGTAACTACGGCATCGAAAGTGCTCACTTTACCGTGAACAGACTATGATGCTTTGTTTTAGCACGACTGGAAATTTTCGCCGGGTGCGCGTGCACTGGTCGACGATCTGCAGGAGAAGTCACGTGCTCGGACGTGAAGTTGTCGCCCTCGTCTTGAATTATACCCGCACGAGATCCCGGGAAAAATGGGTCGCGCTTGCCAGCGACGTGGAACGAAGTAGTTCGCCAATCAGCGCCCGGGGACGAACTTGCAGAAACTCCAACCGAGCAAATGATTAACTTCGCGTCAGTGCGTGGGCGTGTGCGCGTGTGGCCAATCAGTCGTGAGAGCTAGCTAGTACTAAACGCCTTTAGCCCTGTGGCCTGTTCGCGGTTTCCTCACACTTTTTGAATAAACCCTTTTGGAAAATCAGCCCCCCCGAATGACGTGGTTGCCTGTTTTATAATGTGTCGTACATGACAAGCATGTTTTATACTTCTGTTCACTTTAGGATTTTTTTTTTTCCTGTTGAATCGGACCTCTATAGGCTGTTCACGGAATAATGAGCACTTCTGAAAGCCCTGCTTAAGATCTGCTTGCATGCACGTTGTGTATTCCTCTACCTTATGTAAAATTAACATTGCCATGGACCTCGTCACTTTATTCTTGCGTCGGTCAGGAGAAACTGTGGAATCGTCAGAAATGTAAATATGTTACAAATGTGTTCATTTTTACACTTCGATGAATTTAAAAAAAAAAAGAAAAAAACGAAAGAAATAATTCAAGTTATCACAATGGTCACCTCACACTATGTATTTGACGTTAAAATATGGAACTATTTTTTCATCCATCATTACCAACTTTGCTGGGTGCATGTCACTCCTTGCGCCCGATTAAATTAATGCAGGCAGGTGCACTGGCATTTTTATAAGGTTGATTTCGAAAATTTTCGCTTTACTTGAAAAGCATTTACTTATATTCCATCTATAAAGTGTAATAATTAGTCTGCAATAATAATGAATTAAAAAACTGAAGAAAATATGTGCGTTGGTAATGCCTGGTAAGAAGTAGTTGTAAGACGAAATATTATCAAAGTGAATGCGCACGAACGCGGTTTGTTGTCCCTTGGTAGCAATTTTCTAAACTTGGTTAAGAGATATTTGCGCGAGGCGGAGGAATATCCTGGAAGTAGAACTTTGGCAGGGCTTCAGAAAAGTCGGAGGTAACCGGGAACGGACAATACATGAAGTGAAAGCAATGCAACGATACCAGTGCCGTATTTTTTTCCTTGCTGTCGGGACAAAAACAAAGTTTACGTAAGTAATAGAGGCGAGATGGATTCGTGGTTCCTTTCATGTGGGCGTGCCTATTTTCTGATTGGCTGAGCGTGATGGTTCTGTGGGAACGGGCCGTACGTCTAGCTGGCCACTGCATGCTGAGAGCTTACCCGGCGGGCAAGTGGGTTACCAGATGCTGATTGGCGAACGGCGTTCTGACGAGTTTCTGGTCAGTGGCGCCATTTTGCAGGGGTGTACGTCCGGAGTACTTTTTAAGTCCTCGGTAGCCAAACCATCAGCGTTATATATATATATGGCATCATATATATATATATATAATATATATATATATATATATATATATATATATATATATATATATGACATCGTATATATATATGACATCGTATATATATATGACATCGTATATATATATGACATCGTATATATATATGACATCGTATATATATATGACATCGTATATATATATGACATCGTATATATATATATATATATATATATATATATATATATGACATCGTATATATATGACATCGTATATATATGACATCGTATATATATATATATATATGAAATCCTGTATACTGTATGTATATACATATATACATCTTCTATATATGGCATCCTGTGTATATATATAATGTAATGAGGAACAACATTAGTTAGAGAACGGATGTCCAGAGACGACCCATCTAGAAGCTAGGTGTTTTTTTCGAACACCACGTGATAACGCCTGGGATGTTGGCAGTTAGCAGTGCACACAGCAGGCGCCAGCTGCCTTCGTCGCACGAAAAAGTGGTACTTGATGTGGTACTGCAGGGGTGATGGCAATAATAAGTACAGTACCGGTCAAAAGTTTAAGACCACGGCGTAAAAGAATACAATGTCCCGTAGAACCTAAACTTTTCCCGCAAGAGACATGTCAATTTATTCCTGGTACCTTGCATTTATGAATACGATTCCGAAGATTTCATTGGGTTAGACTATGTATTGTAAAAGTGTAATGAATTTTTAATGTTATAAGGCAACACCAAAATATCACCACTTTTTAAGATAGAAACTATTGGGTGGTCCAAAGTCTTACAAGATATGCCACCAATATTTTTTTTGTATATGTAGCAATAACAGTGGGCCATTGAGTCACAAAAATAAAAATTCCGAAAAATTATTTCACTATTCATTAAATCCGTGAAAAAAAGGATAAGTTTAATTGATTTTCCAAATTTTTCCTAGACTGTCAAGTGATATTCGTATCCAGTCTTATCCCTATGTGTAGTTCTAAGTTTGATATACATACTGCGTACAAGACCGGCTCCGAAACTCACCCGACAGTCTAGGGAAAAATTCGGAAAACGATTAAATTTATCCCTTTTTTTTTTTTTTTTTTTTTTCACGGATTTGATGAACGAACGCGATATGCAGTCAAATTGTCGATCATATTTTCTGAATGTTAATTTTTGTTCGACAATGACCCACTTCAATTCCTACATTTACAAAAAAAAAAAATATGTATATATATTGGTGGTAAAAATTTGAACATTTTGGAACACACGACAGTTTTTATCGTTAAACGTGTTGACATTTGTGTTGCCATATAAGTTTAAAAAAAAAATACACTACTTTTACATGTATATGAAAGTGTCGGAAATAAATTGGCATGACTCTTGCGGCAATAGTTTGGGTTCTATGCGCCTTTCCATTACTTTACACTAAGGTCTTAAACTTTTGACCGGTACTGTAGGTGGGCGTTTGTTGTTTGCATTATTTCACTGACTGTCTGTTACACATTTCCTTACGTTAATCTGAAGCAGGTGCTCGAAATGGCGGCCCCGCACTTGATTGCAGACGTCGCAATGCTCAAGCATTGCCTGGTAGATCCTCTCGAAGTTGCAAGGAGTGGTTTGAACTGCATTGCTTGCTGCCTGTATTCGTTCTACTTTTTAAGTCCTGGGTGGCCAAACTGTCAGCGTTATATATACACACACACACGCACACACACACAGGATGTCACAGCACAGGACAACTACGACTAACATGTAAGGGGTAATGTAATGAGAAACAACATGGTTCTCTACAGGTGTATAGCACACACAATTCTTGATGTGGCCCCACAGGAAAAAAAAATTGACTGGTGCGAGGTCGGGCGACCGTGGTGGCCATGGCTGAGGGGCCGCATTTCCCAATCCACTTAACACGAAATGTGTTGGTGAGGTGTTTGCGAACATGGTGGTTGAAATGCGGCGGTGCGCCGTCATGTTGAAACCACAGTACCTTATTTCACATGGATTAGTTCTCCTCAAGTAGGTGTGGACGGGCTCTGTCCGGTACTTAATCTTCAAAATGCGGCGTATGAACACTTCTTTCCCTGATGCCCTCATGCCGTGGATGGTATTTACCATACTCGTTCAGTCGCAGTTCTGGCGATGAATAAGCGTCTATTACTAGTCTGGTGTACGGAGCGCAGTTTCAAAGGACATCGTTTCAACTCGGGTAGCAACTACGACGCAGGCCTGTGTAGTGGAATGTGGTGAGGGAAGGACGTAGCGAATTGAGCACAGCACAAGCGGTCCAGTGCAGCTCTCAGTGATTTTGATGCTGCCAACCTCTTCGGATCAGAGGCGAAGCTCTGTGACCGGCCCTCATGTCCATTAGCCACAGATGACTACATGATCGACAGCGGACATGTGATACGGGTTTTAAGGAATGCCTACCTCCCAGGTGCATGGAACTATTTTACAACGAAGCCTGGAGTCTCAACGGAGCGTCTCCGGACATCCGTTCTCTGGTAGAAGCGTTCCTCATTACTTTACCAAACCACCCCTAGAAGTTTGTTGCAATGATCCTGTGACATGTGTGTATATATATATAATATATATATATATATATATATATATATATATATTACACACGTGTGTTTATATGTATGTATGACATCCTGTATATATAATATAAGTGTGTATACATACACAAACGTGTGTGTTTTAGTTTCTTGTTGTTCTCTTGCAGTATTCTCTCGAGTATAAAATTTGTTATTAAAATATTTGACAAAGCGACTGGTGTAAGTCCAATACAATCGAGTTGCCGACGAAACGATTGCAAGAAAGTTGAGTGCATTGCTTCTAAGCAATAATGGCTGATCAAGCACAAAATATGAAAATAAGTTGGCGCCATGCTATTATAAAAACGCCAAAATATTAGCAGTACGGATGTAGTTTTTATAAGTATTTATTTTTTCATTATTTTATTATATTTCAATCGATATTATATTTAAATGTTTAGAAATAACAATTTTTTAATAAAAAGTAAAATTAAATGTGTTTACAAGTTTCCTCTAATCTCTGTATTTAATTAACATACAGTTAAGTTAGTTTAAGATAAAGGAACCGAATATTTATAAGCCACGTATTTCCTCTCTGAATAAGATTGAGTTAGATGGCACTAACCCACATATTCACAAACTAATACTAATTTTGTTTCCTTTTTTTTTTTTTTTTTTCCCCACATCAAGTCACCATTTAACTCAACCGGTGAATCCATTTGTGGTTTCTTCTCTGACCCGAGTTAGTTAACGGCTAATATCTGCCCTCGCAATTTTGTGTTCATTTCCTGGCACGGTATCGTATCCGAAAAAAATTATTTTCGTTCCTCGCAGTTTAAAGAGTATGTTTGTTGTATGCATAACTCATCTTCCGGTTACATTCATGTTCGGCATGAATTTACATAACGTGTCCTTGCCAAGAGATGTAATCAGGTGGAGGGTAGGGGAAAAAAAAGCAGGAAGAATATCCTTTTTTAAATGTTGGACACTGAAAACTGCATGGCTTAAAGCCAACAGACATATTTATGGCACGGCTTGTCCGTGAACTGGGATGCTTCCAGAAATGGGCTTCGAATTGACTCGCATGTTTGCGGAAACATTATTTTTGCTTGACGTCGCTGGTGTAACCCGACCCTGCCCCCTGGCCCCCCCTTTCCCCACCTTCTTGAACTTCTCTTCGAGTAGTGCCAAATTCCCGCGTCCCAAACCGTAGTAATGGGGAAACTACTTCGTATATGTCGTGGCTTCCACCGACGGGGAGTTCTAGTGCCTCCGAGGCTTGGCCATTTTTATTTTTGACCCCTCGTGGATTGGTCGATTCGCGCACACCAGCTCGTGAGAGGTCTTGTATTCGAATCCCGATATTAGGCATAGATTTGCGTGTTGTAGTCCCTTCTTTTTAGTCTCTCTCTTTCCCGATGACACAATAAAAGTGGCTTTTACCTGTGATGTAAACTGAATGCCTTTTAAGGAAGAAATGTCTTATCAAATTTCATTTTTATTGACATGCTTACTAGCTCACACGCGTAAAAAAAACAGGGAAAATTCATTTTATTGACTTAAAGAATTTTCTGTTGTCTTTAATTACAGTTATTTCCCCACGCTGAGGCAAGGAGGTGTTCGAGTAAACATAACGGTAAAGAAATGTTTATAGCAAGTCCACACTTAACTGCAGAACTCTAAAAGAGACATTTTGTAAAATTTGCATAGGCCAATTTTTTTTTAATGTTAGCATTGACTGGTGTGTAAACAGCAATGTTGCTGTGGATTAGAGAAAAAATGTTTTAATGTTTTATTTAATGCGTAGTAACTAAATAGGTGCCATTATTTTAAAACTAATTGCTCTATATTTCTAGACATTTGAAATAGGGTCTTGTGGAAGTATACAAAACAAGCGAAGTAAAAGAACATGTTCTGTACCTTAAGATTAACAATTGTAGACTCGCAAGATCTCATTTTGAAATTGATTAATTTAGCGGTAACTATTCACGTGCAATACTAGCGAAAGAAACGTCTACTGGTTGAGTTGTTACACGTAGTGGATGAATTTACATCAGCAGCCATCATTTCTGCCGGGATTTCCACACATAACTTTCACTGAAGGCTTACTGGTCCTACCTAACCTGGAAATTTTTGCATTTATCTTAAATACGATTTTTCAAATTACCTTCGTGGCTGTCGTTATAATACTACTCTCAAGTAATTTTTCGCCAGTTTATTATATACGTACGCTGAGATAGCACAAACGGTATATTTATTTTTCGCATGACCTTTGTTAGCTTTCCTACCATTGTTGAAGAAAGAACCATATGCATATTCATAGTGAAGATATCAACTGTATATTATAGGATCTATATACTTCCAGCCTGATGTACGTATGGTAAACTTCACATACTCTGTACAGGTTAAAAATTTTCGTTGCAATTTAGGAAGTTTACGTATAGTTAAATGTCCTGCTCTGTAGTGTGTAGGTAAAGCAGGTCAGATATTAAAATACTGTATAAGAACTGCATTATTTCATAAATCCTTAAACTCATTTAGATAAAAATGTTACAATATTTAAAGTTTGCAGATTTCTGTTATAGTGCCACATGGAAATTCCTTAGCAAATTTTTTCCGAAATAATGTTGGTAAGAGTGCAAAAGTGTAATGACCGCGTGATTTTGAGAAGTATTCAGTTACCATTACACCAGTTTTAGTTAGTGATATCGATTACATAGATGACTCAACAAAATACGATGGAAAAAAAAACAGTTGAATTTTGCTCTTCCAACAAACGCATAGGAGAAACGATTAATGCTTACTGTGGACCAGACAGAATGTGCCCAACAAAACTGAACATATTCATACTGTAAATGGGTGGCCTGGTTGGCTTTCACATGGAGGTTTACCAGATCGATTCCCGGCTGCGGCAGCGACAGCAACGAACAACCACCACCACCACAAAATAATGAAGTACACAGATAAGAAAATTGCCGTCGTGGTTCATTTGATGCGGACGTAGCCATTCTCTGATTGGTTGCGCGAGGCTCTGGGAACGGGCCTTGTGCCTGATTGGCTATAGTCTATTCGCGGTTTATTCACTCTTTTTTTTTTATCAAACTTTTGTACAATCAGCCTGTCTATGTTGTGTTTAGTTGTCATGTATAACAAACGTTTTATACCTCCGTTAAACACAAGAGTATCTTATATTTTGTTAAATTAATTTTTAGCTTTATTAAAATTATTAATAATAATATTTCATTCATAATAAATATGAACAAAAGCAGTGAGAAAACACGTGTGTTGGTAGCGCATAGTAATAAATAGTTCTCACGCAAAATATCATTACAACAGAGTGCGCACGGATTCAGCACTTTGTCCTTTGGTGTAATTTTCTAGACTTAGTTAAGCTTAGTTTGCACGAAGCGAAGTAATATCCTGGAAGTAGAACTATAACATGACTTTAAAGAAAAATACCAACTAACCATGAATGGGTTATACTGTGTACTGCGAAAGTTACCTCTATTGAGTGGGCTGCCGGCTGGCGAGTATAATACATACACGGTTACTTCGTACTTTTCTGAAGCACTGCTGAAGTTCTACTTCCAGGATATTTCTCCGCCTCATGAAAACGAACTTAACCAATTCTAGAAATTTAAACCAAAGGCCAACACACCGAGTTCGTGCGCACTCAGTTGTAATAATTATTTTGTGTGGATACTATTTATTTCCCGGCATTACCAATACAGATGTTTCCTTACTGATTTTTTTTTCACATGCATTAAAAATTGATTATTATAATTTATGAATAAAGTATTTGTAAAACTTCACTTTAACGAAAAATAAGATGCTTTTATGTTAACAGAGGTATAGAATGCTTGCGATACGTGGCATGATTAGAAAATCACTAAACGCATCATACATGGGGTGATTTTTCGAAGGTTTGATTTTAAAAAAGTGCGAAGAAACCGCGAATAGACTATACCAAATCGAATTGAATTTCGAGCTGACCTAACACCCCTGTCACACTGTCAAATTTTCGACTTCGAATATATTTTCCATAAAATTTTAAGACGAATCACGGGCACCAAATTTTCCCTTCCAACAAAAATTTCTATTAAAAGTTCTTGCATTTGTTTGAAAATGTGTCTCACTCTCAAATTGTTTTCCTCGGAGAATCAAAATCTGAATTTTTATTTAAAAATTATTTTTTAAAGTTTTATACTGCAGTTGTGTCTCCTTTCATTCCATTACAGAAAGAAATATAACGAGTTTTCTGATTAATTTTCCCTTCTTTTATTAAATTAATTTTTTTTTATCAGAGATGCTTCCTACACAATGAAATTGAATGTCTCTCGAGTCCTTAATATTATGTACAATGTTCATCGTTGTGCATTCATGTTCAGACAGCTTCTATATGAATTAATTATCTTCATAGTGTTATTTCGTTTCAGTAATTGTTTGACAAAGGAAACAGTCGTTTATGTCGTTCGCTATTAGGATTGGCTGAGCCCATCAGACACACAAAAAAAAATTATAACTGGTCCAGTCTTCAAATATTTGATGGGAACTGGAGCTATCCAACGTTTTCAGACAGATGTGGTGGCGTTTAACACGTTTAGATGACGTCACAACTGTCCTACTGTATTTGACCAAACTTACTAGCAGCAGTGTCCACGGGAAAATTGAACAGTGTCGCATGGGTTGTACACAATAAGAAACGCAGACATTACAACATTGTATTATAATGACTAGTTATCCTTTCCGCTCGTTTCGCAAGCGATTCACGCATATGGCATGCATTTGGCTGCGGCGTGCATCAGATGAGCGTTAGAAACAACTGCGCTACGTGTTTGCAATGCCGTTCCATTCGGAAAAACAGTACACTTCAGAATAATCTGCAATATGACGTTCAGCATAGCTGGAAAATTGTGAACAGTATTTGAAGCCATTTGACGTAGCAAAATAAAGTGGATTTTTAGAGCCTGTTGTATTGTAATTCATACCGAAGGAATATCTGCAAAATTTTTAAGTGGCTGCTGCGTCACTCAATTTCGATCGGCATTATGATAGATTTCTCATTGCCACGCGCATCGCGACGAAATAAACTGCTTGTCAGTTACAGCATTTTGTGCACAGGTGCGATGAACACAGATGCGATGCCTGTTATAGTCGCCCTTATAGCTAAGTCTCTTTCTTCTGGCCTTGAAGAGGTGTTTTTTTAAAAAGACTTAATTGATTTGACCATAAAAAAGGTGTTGTTTTATATTTAAACTGCATACATTCAGCTTGTAGTACAAATCTATGACCACTTTTTTCTAACATAAAATGTTTGTATATCCCATGGCTTTTGTAAAATATCATATAAGAATTTAAATCTTTACAGCTTTTGTAATATGCATGCACTATATACCGAACTATCTGCAGAAAATTTAAAAGGGTAACTGAACTATTTTGTCTTAATTAATTTAAAGCCATGGTTAGCATAAGTTATTTTTAAGAATTCAGGGGGCATCGCGAACCGAAAAAATATAAGAATTGCCTTATTTGAGCATTTTTAAATTGCAAAAAATAATTCTTGTACGACTTTATAGACGTTTTGGAGTACCTCCTGACATCTTCTTTTAGTGTGAATGATCTGATTTTTGAACGTAATTCAGTTTTTGTTTTTTGTACCTTTCTAAAACTGTAAAATTGTGATATTTACACGTATCTCTGCGAAAACTATGAGCTCAATTTCTTTTGACGAAGAACGAGTAATTACTGATAATGTATAAAATTTGAACAGCATGTGGTACAAATAAAGATAACACCCTAAACGCCTTTACACGTGACTGCACTGCCTAAACTAGGTATTTGTGTCAACAAACACGAAGAAAATCTGGACTACTCTCTAGAGACTATAACCATTTTCAAGTCGGTCTATGTCATAGAAATTTATGATTTATTCGCGCTTTAATGGAACTAATCCTCAAGTTCGCCTACGGAATTAAAGTCGCAATACATAAACAAAAAGTGACCTATGGCGTGAATGTGTACTGAATGTTGCGTTATTTCTTAAAATGGTTCAGTTCAGACGGTCTACAGAAATAAATGGCTTGCAATTTTCTACCTTTGCTGATTTTTTTCCAGGTTTTTTTTTTTTAAATCTCTTCTTCTGTTAACATATATTTAAGTTGGTGTCCGACTTGGTAAACGAACTACCTGCGTCTATTGTGAATAATGAAATTGTAACCTTTTTTACCTCTATCTTAGTTCAGCCCTCCCTGATTATATTTTCTGTATCTTTCGCCCAGTTTCATGGCCACTCTCGTTTCGTCAAGGCAAGCCTGTGCTATTAGTGTTTTTTTTTTTTTCCTTTATTCCTTCTGACCCCTGTGCCTTCACTAATGCTCGGTTTAGAGTTTCCTTTTCTACAGAACATTTCTTGTTTATGGAGCGAATTACGTGCCAAAGGTGGTTGCCCCGTCACTCCTACGCGAAAATATAATTAACTGCTTTTGTTCGCAGTTTGTGGAACTTCATTGTTACGTGCCCAGAATCTGTGGGCAGAGAAATGACAGCGCGCTGTCGAGTTCTTCTATCGATCTCTTGCGATTATTGAGACATTGTGTCCGTCGATACCTAGTCAAATTTCGAATTCACCAACCCCCCTCCAGGCACAACAATATCAACTGTACAGAATGCTACTAGTATATTTTGACGTGGATACGTCTTTAAATTTGCGACCATAGTGGGAGGCAATCCAGAAAATCCGACGATAACAAAATCGGGGGATATAATTAGGCATTGCAGCTCCGAATACGTCGTGCACATTCAAAATTCAATAACACCACTAGATTTCCAGAGGATCAGAGAATATGTTAAGTTTAGTGAGGACTGCGAATCATGTCGTTAGAAGGGGGGGGGGTGGTGTGAGGGAATTTGAGCTCGTTTCGCCATGTCTCATAACTTCCACGTTGTATAACTTTTGACTAAGAGAAGCTACGACGTTCGTGTGAGTTTCCATCGATAGCTCTCGTCAAGATCAATCGATTACGTTTATAAAACATTTGTGTGGTGTGGTAATTGTGAAATTGAATTAGTTTAATGTAAAAAATTAAGAAAACTTGACACAATTTTGGCCTACACTCGTTAAAAAGTCGAAATACAGAAATCGTATACTGTTGGAAAGAGCATCTCAAAAGCAATCCAGTGATACCCATAAAACCCCATATGATTGAGTGAAGCGGTGCCGGGAACGTAAAATATACATCAAGTTGTCCGAACGCGTCAACGTAGACGTATTCACGCAAAACAAACGGCCGTGTCCCCAACACAGCCAAACCCAATTTATTTTGTATCTATTTTAACTCAAATAATTTACTTCAAATATTCGACTTCAATAAAACCTTAGACGTTTTAACGTACAGGGGCCACGGTGGTATAGTGGTTAGACTTCTCGCCTCCCACCATTCGATTCCCGGCGGGGTCGCTCCCCGGATTCTAGCATGCGGGAATCGTGCGCTACGTTGCCGCTGGTCGATGGATTTTCTCGGAAATTTTCCGTTTCCCTTGCCCTTTCATTCCGGCGCAGCTCCATAATCACCTCGCTTCACCCAGCGTCGGCTCTCAAGACCCTGATGTTCAGATCCGCCAAAATCTCTCCACTACGCCCCACTTTGCCGTGAATTTCCCCTCGAAATGATTTTAACGATTTTCCAGATGGCAAATAGAAGTATTCATAAAGGCTGTTCACGATAAAGTGAGCACTTTTGAAATCAATCACAGAAAGAAGTCACTGGTCCTGCCTGCACATATTTTAACGGGCGCACCGAGTGTCACGCTCCCAGTAAAGTTGGCAACAAGGGATGGAAAGTAGTTCCGTATTTTAACGCCAAATAAAACGTGCTAGGTTACCATTTGTGATAACTTAAATTATTTCTTTACCTTTCTGCTTTTATTAATGCATGGAAGTTTAAAAATGGGCATATTTTTTAAAAATATTTATCTTCCTAAAAATTTTACAGTTTCACTTTACCAACACACGAATCAAGTGCTGAGGCAATGTTAATTTCGCATAAGGCGGTAGAAGACACTATGTGCATACAAGTAGATCTTAAGCAGGGCTTTAAATGTGCTCATTTTACCGTGAACAGCCTATACTCAATGTATTGTGTTCGCGTGGTGTAACTTCGTTATTTATATCCCCCAATATTCGCGGAGCAGCGATGCAATAGAAACAGTTCGTAGACCGTACCGAGGTTTCATCCAGTTAGTTTATGTACCGATAAATGTGCTCCTGTTCGGGTGAGAATAGTATGGTACTTCCGCAATCCGCCTGCAGTAAAAAGTCGATTCGCCAGCGCTGTGAACCGGTCAAAGCTCTGCAAAATGACAGCTTCCTGCCCCGTTGATCGAAACACCGCGATGCCATTAACTTTGAAAGGAGTATGCGAGCTAACTTTTGTTGCATAAAATCAATATGTGCCAACATGGTAATAATCTAAGTTTTGATATTATTTCAGATTGAGAAAAAGAATGGCGAAAATGTGGAACAAGAGGAAGTATAGAATTCATAGGAGATATACAAGACCTACATTTCAGAAAATACTGCTTCCTCCATTGACTATGAACAAATATGAATTCTATTCTACACAAATACTTGAGGTTGATTAGCGTGTCACTTTAGTGCAATCGAAACTTAGCTTTGGTTATCCCAAAAGGAAACACTTGCTGGGTCCAGATTATTCAAAGTTTATTTGGTTAGACAAACTAAATATGTTGATATTTCAGAATGTAAGACGACTGTGAAGTTTAACCCAGAACATATTCGTGCTTTAATGTTGATGCAATTGCAAGTGAAGCGCAGTCTGTAAATAGTATGACTCCTCCTGCAGTTCTGGTTGTAAAGAAATATGTTCGTAGGGAGGAAGGTGGAAATATATACTTGGTTGCTAGGTCAAGTTATTTGAAACCATTTCAATTGGAAGCAATTTGTTTATAAAATCACGGTGCAACTGTGTTTTCTTGTATGTGCCGATGTTTCACGAAATCTGTCAAGGCAACAACGGGAAGTCCAGGAAAAAAAAAAAAAAAAAAGCTACGTTGTCATCCTACAGCAAATTTTAACTAAAACTTGCGGTTTTTTGACTGATTGTAAACAGCGAGTGAAGGAGTGAACTAAAACAGAACTTCATTCGCATGTGATATAATCCCTGAAGACTGTTTTCAAAGTAATGGAAACTTGGCTTGCTTGTGTTTCATTAGTTTTATTATTTTTATTTTACTTTTGCACGAATAAATTGGTTCAACATAAAATTTCGCAGAAACATATTAAGCTCCAATTGCCACGAAATTTTTTTTTTGTGCATAGCATGTCACCTACAATATTATATAAAAATTACCTGCAATATAATATAGATGAACAAAATTAATTTGGTTGCTTTCCAAGTTGTGTTTACTCAACAAAGTATTTTAATGGGGCAGCTAAATATATTTTTGGGCCTACACAAACAAATATTTTGTCACCCGATACAAGTTTTTTCTCAGTGTACGACAGAAATTCTGAAATTTCCTATCCACATTGCCATAACAAATCACAGATACTCATACAACAAATTACCAGAAAAATTTATATATCTTAAGAATAGGAAAATAATTGCTGAATCGCTAGTTTAAATTATGAAACTAGCATAGATTACTTCCTCGATTAATTTACCGACTCGTATTTAGTTTTGTATTTGTGAAAAGAGTAATTAATGCAAAATATATTTTAGAAATATATTATTATAACCTATAGAACTTTTCTGTTTTTATTATTTTTCCACTTGAATCAGATTTCATCTTATCAACTAAACGTGTTTTGTTGCCACGAATTATCCTCCTGCGTTGCCTTTGCGCATTTCATTTCTTGGCTTCATCTCACGACAGCTTAGAAGTTTGAAATCAGTTTTATAGTAAGATGACTAAGAAGAAATTTACTAACTTCGTTGTTAACAAAAATATGTTTATCCATTTTGCTTTCGTTCTGTGGAGTCACCAATTACGGAATTTTTCAGAGCTGTGGGTTTTTATGTATTAAAAAAATGCTTAAGAATGGGGCATAGAAATATCTGCAAGTGGACTAAAGCATAGATATTACCTAAAAAAAAATATATATATATTTCCCAAAATTAAAACAATTAAGTTTTGCTAGTTCCTGGGTGAGTATTTGAGAAAACCTGGTTTAACTGGACAGTACATAGAAAAAAAAAAATTTCTATTCCAACAGAATGAACGAAAAACAAGCAGCGTTGTCTTGTCAGAGATTACAAAGCAAAAAAACACAGATTCGGTCCATCGTCTCTTCTGTACTAAGTGTATGTATAGGTCTTTCACGGTAAAATGAGCACTTTTGAGGCAGTCTCGTTAGGCATTATAACCAATAAATACATTCCATTGTAACCTTGAACTTTCGGTTTCCGGTATGGTGAAAAGTATACACTGTGTATATTCCGCGCATGGCGGAAGGATAAAAATTGGCTGAACAATGAAACAGTAACCAGGGCTTATAAAGTGCCCACTTGTCCGTGAACAGCCTAGACCAGGAAATCTGCCATTAAAAGTTTCAGTAACGGGTACAACTGAATCCAACAAATTTTGCAAGTGTTTCTTTTCAATATTGTAAAATTTTAATACCGCTTAGTGTTACTGAATTATTAAAATTAATATTCTTATTAAATAATAAAAATAATTTTTTCGGAGGAAAAAAATCAATGAAATACTGCAAACCAAGAAAGAAGGACAAATATTATATGCCTATTAATAAAAGTAGTGTTGCAGGTAGAATTATTCACGTTTCTCTAAAATACTTTATCACAATACTAGAATATGAATTTTGCACTACCAGTCAAACTTGTAAACACTAGTATTTCCCGGAGTTTATAAAATGTTGGCTGCGGCTGAATTAAAGGGGAATCTACTTAAAAATCCATTCATTATAAGAATAAAATGAAAGAGCGTAACAGTTCATAAATACTCTTGTGTACTGTACATTCACGCCAGGAACTTTTTAATCTGTTTTAAAACCCGCCATTTGTCGTAGTTTAGAACTTTTTTGTTTCTTGCGGGCGCCGTGAAAATATCTCCTCAGCTTAGCGTAATAAATATTCATAGACCATAAAAATCTCTGAAAATACCTTTCTTAACAGAAAATAATATTCTTGCAGCCTTAATACGTGTCAAAACATCTTATAAAGTTCGTAACATATATTTACAGATAATTAGGAATGTTCTGATTTATTCCTATTGCAATACCATGGTTAAATGAAATTTCTGAATACAAAGTTATCAAAATAGCACTGTCTGTATTTGCATATAGGAGGCGTATATGGATCATAACGTAAACAATGAATGGTATATCAATTAAGGTAATGTTGGCAGTGGGTCAGAAAAAATGGTTTACGAGCTTAAAGATAATCTAGTGTTATAAAGTTTTTCCTCCGTTGTGAGGATACTTAATCGTTATATAATATAGCGCGAATAAATGTTGTCTACGAAAAGGCAAAACAATTGAAAATTACAATATTTCTGTTTTTTTTTTTTTTTTTAATTATAGCTGTGAGAATTTTAACAATGTATTTTGAGCAAAACGAATTTTTGAAAAAATCTGTTTTATTACAGATAATATGTTAGTTGCAATGATAGGAACGCCTTAAAAAATATTTTTAAGGGCAATAGGATTTAAAATTCAGACTTTTTCATTATAATTTTATAGCGAATCATAAAATAGCAGACGAACCAGGTAATGAAATTTCTTTGAGGTATTATGGTTAAAAGCTGTTCACGGTAAAATTAGCACTTTTGAAAGCTCTCCTTAGTACCTACTTGTATGCAAGTTGTGTATTCTTCCTCCTTACGCAAAATTAACATTGCCATTGGCCTAATTACTTATTCGTCCATCGGTCATGTGAGACTGTGCAATATTAGAAAAGTAAATATGTTAGAAATCAGCTAATTTTTACACTTCGAGGCATAAAAAAAAAACAGAAGGCGAAAGGGAATAATTTCAGTTATCAAAATGGTTACCTAACACTTTTAATTTTACATTAGGATATGGAACTACTTTCTGATCATCGTTACCAACGTTACTGGGCACATATCACTCAGTGCGCCCGATTAAAATATATCATTAGGGCAGTGACTTTTCGCTAAGGTTGATTTCAAAAGTGCTCACTTTATCGTGAACAACCTTTACTCAAACATTATTTTTAACTTCATCCAAGCGCGTTAATTATGTACAATTTTGAGACTTGTATGACCAAAAGTTCAAGTTTATCATAATTCTCTCTCGCTTGTGATACATGACGTATTTAGGAAAGACGAAAACACGTCATGCGTAGGGTGATTTTTCAAAGGATTGATTAAAAAATGTGAAGAAACCGCAAATAGACTATACAGAGTGTTCGGAAATTACACGCACAAACTGCGGGGGTGATTCATTATGAAAAGTAAAGTCGAAGATATACATGACACCATGCACGTAAACAGAACATAAATGGACATATGAACCTCTGGAAATTGGGTTTTAAAATTTATTTTCGCTGAATGCCTTGTACTTTCTGCCAGCGGTAGGGATGGCAGCGATTTACTCATTGCACGTGTCACGCGCGTTGAACGGGACACGCCCATTTGGCGCGTTATGGAGCGTGTACTTGTGGAGGGCAAGTCGTTGATGTGCGATCACTTCCTCAAGCCGAATAGTGCGCACAGAACGAGGACAGCCAGCATGAAGCACGTGTCTCTGCAACATGAGACCAACAAGTAACGCTTTTGCTGGGGACTTTGTGTGCGTTGTAAAAGGCATCCGGCAAAAATTAGTTTTCAAATCCCAATCTTCATAGACTCATATCTCATTTAATATTCCGGGTAGTTATATAGTGTCTTATATATTTTCGACTTTATTTTTCATGAGGAATAACCTCCCGCAGTTTGGGCGTTTAATCTCCGAACGGAATTTATATGTAATTTCGCATTCTAAACAGTATGTTGGTTAGACTCAGCGATCTGTATTTAGAGAGTTTTACCACAGACCGGGTGGCTCGTGAGTGGAATATAAGTGGGAAGTCTGGCGCAAGTGCATGTAGCACCGGCGTCGCCATGTTGTGACGTCACCCAACCGCCATGTTGGGTCTGGATGACCTTCAACTTTAACCTTGACCCAGTAACATGACCTTTATTGACCTCCCCAAATTTATTTAAAATGTTCTAAAATGTATTTTAAAAATTTATAGAAAGGTATTTTTTAAAAAAGTATATAAACGTATTTTTAAATTTGTTTAAAACATTTACAACAAATTAAAATTTTGTTAGGCTTAGACTGGATGGAGGACTGGAACCGACCAGCCATTTTATAATGTCATCCAACCAACATCTTTAATCACAGTAACCTTAAGCTTCCATTGACCTTGACCCCTTTAACATGACCTCAAACCCAAAAAAACACAACATTCTCCAAAAAAAATTTAAAAAATTAAGGTTTTTGAAACAATTTTGCAAAAAAAAGTATTAAAAATGTATAAAAATATAGGTCAACAATTATTTTTAAATTTATTTATAAAAGGTGTAGAATTTCTATTTAGAAAACTTACATTACCGGGTGTCCCCTCCAGCACCAAACCAGCAGACGACTGACCCTCGCCAATGTTTCTCATTGGATAATTAGTCGTTTCCCCTCCACTACTCTACCAATTTTTTCTTTTTTTTGTAACCTACCCTATTTATAAGTATTGGTGTGCACCCGCGGTAGGACAGGAGCTAAAAGCGTCTCAGGGCTGTGCCCCATACGCCTAAACGGAAGGGAATTCATGCAAGGAGGCGTGCATTCTCGGCAAGAGTGATTGGGCCAGCCATTGGCCAACACTTGAAGGCCACGACTACCTCCCTGAGTGTCCCTACAGCTGGAACTATATTGTATAAGGGGAATTGTAAAACCCGCACAGAAAAGGTAAAGCCAATTCCGACAGAAAAGAAAAATGTAGGAGCATTAATGAAAATGCCACAGGAAATAGATGTGGAATCATGTTGGTTTAATATGACGACGAAGAACTAGAAGAGAGGGGGCGAGGCTTGTGGCCACATGCTTAGGAGCACATACGCCCTTGAGGTGGTAACTGCTGTCCATGTTCATGTGCAGGCTGCCTGCACGAACGACATCGACAGCAGCGTTTGAATGCAGCCCCCCCCCCCCTCCTTCTCGTCGAGTGCGTCGAAAACCTGGGCAGCTCAGTCATGCCATCAACGCCATCTTCTCTCTTCCGCATCGACGCCAGGATCTCCACGCCGTGGGTGAAGACGGTGAGTAACGGACCCGGGAGCCACTCCCTCCCCCTCCCCCAAAATCTCCCTTGGGCGAAGACGGGAGCAGCGCTCGGCGGGACATCCAGGAGCTACCAGTTGTGGGGGGCGAATCCGCTGGCCCAGGTGTGGTGGCTGACATCGGGGTGCTTCCAAGATCCGATGCTTTTCAATTCCATTCCTCACACAACCGCAGTCGACAGCCCGCAGAATCCTGCAGAATGGAGGTTCGTCACGTTTCAGCACCTCGGGATTCCCCCCCCCCCCCCCGGCGTCAAGATCATTGGGGCGCCTCCAGCCGATGTGCTGCTACTGCCATCTTCAACACTAAGCCATCCAGGCTCCTGACGCCCACGACGACGGTGTTTAAGAGCCGGCATCTAGGTCCATGCCCTTGTATTCGAATATTCCCAGCCATCCCAGAACCTGGGAACCCCCCCATCCGCCGCCTGACGACGCGACTAGTTGCGACTAGTTGCGAATAGGCGCCGCATATAAGCTGCAAACGGTCACAACAAGCCTGCACACACACACCTTGCCTTCGCTGGTCCAAAGGTGCGGGTAGATCCCGGACAGTGAGAGACTACGAGTGTGATGTTCATCCCACAGCAGCTCAGTTAGTCGACGTTTCTCATTAGTTGATTACATGTGTTCGCTTCACAGCTATCAGTATTTCTTATTGGTTGATTACTCACGCTCTTTCGAACTGCCACCAATGATTCTCATTTTCGTAATATTCCCCTCCCCTTCCCCTCAGCATCGCTCATTTTGTCGAAGCACTCCATCCACTATATTAGTTTTCTCGTTCGTCATTTGTTTACTTCTTCATCACCTATGTGACGCTAATGTATTAATGATCGATTTCGTTCCCAGAATGCCTGTCAACTTAGCCTCCCTGTTTGGTTGTTGTCGACTTTGACCACAATGACATTGAACCCAAAGAATCGAAAAAATCGCAGTCCATAGAATTGTCCATTACTAGCTGGTCACAACAAGGGGCTATACCGACTACCCATACTAAACATAGACTGGTTCCTGACGAGACTTACTGAGCCAAAAATAGCTCTTGACGAAAACAGTTCCTGCAAAACTGGCTAGACCAACCTGTCATACCACCCACCCTACAAACGATGATTGACACACTCGAAAAAAGTCTAATGAGAGTCTCGTAGCTAATATATTCGTACAATATCTTTGCAAAATTTTCGCAAAACATTTTATCTATCACATCTGACCATGCCAAAGAATCAGCCAAGCCAACTGGCCAAGCCAACCAGATAGTTGCGAAATATTCCTCCAAAATATTCCCCTCATTTCATTCGTTCGCCATATACAAATTGAACCACGGCCCTCTTCCTGCACACACTCGCATAAATTTAATCTAAAACAGACTCTCGCAATACACTTTTTACACCACTGAATTATTAAGTCTTCAAAAGTAGCTGAAGGACTGTATTAGAAATTAAACATACATTACTACCAGTACATCAATTTAATTGATTTTCTTATTATATATGTTCCAATTTTTTTATTATTTCGTAATTTCGATCTTTACATTTCTCAGATGTTTGCGGATCATGGATAGTAGCCAAAGTCTCATTCGATACAACCCCGATCCTTCAGATCATCGATGATTGAATATATATTAACTATGATGAGTGATTCCCGCATCTTTGCAAGTCAATAAGACACCCGAGTCAATGAAGAAGTTCAGTCGGGTCTTCGGTAAATATGTGAGGAGCGTTCTTGATGCCTTCTGCTTTCTTCACGCCACTTGTCGAAGGAAACCCATTTGTGAAATATGTTGGAACGTCGAGATAATCATCAGCTACTTCATCATCACTGTCGTCATAGTCATCATCAATGCTGTCTTCATGATCGTCTTCCCCTCCTGTTTCATCCCCCCTATCAAGTTTATTTTATTGTAGAGTCGCACGGGCGTCATCAGTATTCAAGCCGACGACAGTTTATTTTAAAGTTCATCGACTTCAAGTGAAGTCTTTGCAATTGTACATTCAACACAACCGACACTAGTGCCCTCATTTTGTCTTAAGCATTAACTCTCTCATCATCTTCACCTGACGATCAGTACCCATCGATGTAGCAAGGGGGTATTGACGATATTATTTGCTGACTCTCAAAAGACGAATCGTTGCAGTTGTTGATGTGGTTCTTCAATGTATTACCTTGCAAAAAGTGTGTGGGGCCATTGTTGCAATGCTTCATCGCACGAAAAGGACTCTTTGTCCTGGCGATTCTCTCATGTCGCCGAGCATGGCTGCTGTTGCTGAAGATCTTTCAACAGTAGCAACACAGTTTCCCCTGTAATTTTCCAGTAGTAGTAGACAGTACGTCAATAGAGGTAAGCTCTGCAGTAGACTTCATACATACAATGGCTTTTTACATATTCATGAAAAACTGAAGTTCTTTCTACAGTAGCAGCTTGTGTATCTACTTGACCAAGCTATTGATATATATATATATACAAACACAACACACACGCACATACGTACTTACTAACATATTTAACTGTGATTTAAGCACAACCAGATGTTTTATCTAGTTCCCTTGATCAAATTGCAATGCAGTTACGTCTTCAAAAGTTTCTTCTAGACAAGTTCTTCACCCAGCTTGTAATTCTTCGCAAATCACTAATCTTGCTCCGCGAATAACCCATCATGCTCCACAAATGAACCATCTTGCTCTGCAGATGAACCATCTTGCTCCACAAATGATCAATTTTGCTTCGCAAATGAGCCGTCTTCCTTCGCAAATGACCCATATTCCTCCGCAATGATCCATCTTGCTCCACAAATGAATTATGCAAGCCAATGATTGTACGAAGTCTACTGCAAAGCTTTACATTCTCCCACTGCTAAAACTGCATAGATAACAGTGTGTCTGTTGTGGAAAGCTCATCAGCAAAAGCTGCCATGGTAGGCGACATGAGAGTACTGCCTGGACAAAGAGTCGCTATTGAGCATTACGACAATGGCCACACCCAGTTTATGCAAGATGATACAGTGAAGAACTACATCAAGAACTGCATCGATGGTTTACCTGATTCGTCAGATAATAATTATGACACAGTAAATGCTAAAGATGGAATGAGTGCAGTAGAGTCAGTTTGTGTGGAATTAACACTTGCAAGACTTTTGTGTGACGTCGACGATCTTTATGATACAATCGTTGGCTGTAAATACTGATGATGACCATGCGATTCCTACACAGAAAAGTAAAGTTGATATTGAGGATGAAACAAAAGGGAAAGACGATCATGAAGACAGTGTTGATGATGACTTTGACGACAGTTATGATGAAGTATCTGAAGAGAAAGGTAATGATTCTCTCGATGTTTATACGCATTTTACAAAATAATTTCTTTCGACAAGTGGTGTAAAGAAGGCAGAAGGCATCAAGAATGCTCGTCACATATTTCCCGAAGATCCGAATGAACTTGTTGATCGACTCCGATATTTGATCGACTTGCAAAAACGCGGGAATCTATCACGCATTGTTGAGATATATTCAATCATCGATGATCTGAAGGATCGGGGTTATATCGGATGAGACTGTTGGCTACTATCCGTGATCTGCAAACATCTGAGAAATGCAAAGATCGAATGTACACAAAATAGTTAGAAAAAAATAATGTACACTATAAAGGTTTGCGAAGATTTTGTGAGAATATATTAGCTACGAGACTCTTAGTAGTGACTTTTTTTCGTGATTGTCCATCATCGGTTGTACAGGTGGATAGTGTCGCAGGTTGGTCTTTTCGTTTTATCTAGACAGTTTTGCAGGAACTGTTCTCGTCAGGAGCTAGTATTGGGCTCAGTCAGTCTCGCCAAGAACCAGTCTTGGGTGGAGTCAGTCTATGTTCCGTATGGGTAGTCGGTATGGCCCCATGTTGTGACCAGCTGGTAATTCATAATTATATGGACTGCGATTTTTAAAATTTTTTTGACTTCAGTGTCATTGTGGTTAAGGTCGACAACAACCAAACATGGTGGCTAAATCGACAGGCGCTCTGGCGGCGAAATTGATGATTAATACACCAGCGTCACTTAGGTAATGAAAAAGTAAACGATTGACAAACGAAAAAACTAATATGGTGGGTGGAATGCATTCGACAAAATGATCAATGGTTAGGCGGAAGGGGAGGGGAATATTAAGACAATGAGAAACGTTGGTGGCGATTTCTACAAGCGTGAGAAATCAACCAATAAAAAGTACTGGTGGGTATCAAGACAACACAAGTTATCAACCAATGAGAAACACTGGTAGAGGAGTGCGAGGAACCGACTAATTATCCAATGAGAAACTTCGAGGAACCGACTAATTATCCAATGAGAAACATTGGCGAGGGTCAGTCGTCTGCTGGTTTGGTGCTCGAGGGAACGTCCGGTAATGTAAGATTTCTAAATAAGATTTTTACACCTTTTATAAATAAATTTAAAAAATAATTGTTAGCCTAATATTTTTATAAATTTGTAGTACATTTTTTGTAAAATGGTAAAAAAAAAAGAAAAATTTTTTGGCAATTTTTTTTGGAGAATGTTGTGTTTTTGGGTTTGAGGTCATGTTAAAGGGGTCAAGGTCAAAAGGGTACTGACATGGTACTGAGTGTGACCTCCGAAAAAGTAAGTTTTTTGATTAACAATTTCATAAATTTTTCAATTAAATTTTTAATATATTTCTAATAATTTTTTGTTTATTTCAATTTTTGTAACTTTTCTGTATAATGCGATTTTTTGAGTTTGAGGTAATGGTGAAGAGTTCACGGTCGAAGGCCAAATTCAAGGGCTGCGATTGACTGACGTTATAACATAGTGGCTAGTCGGTTCCTGTCCTTCATCCCCTCCAAGCGCAACGAAATTTTAAGTAACTTACAATTTTGTAAATAAAATTTCTAAATAAAGTTTTAAACGAATTTTGTACACATTTTAAAATTATTTCTTACAATACTTAAATAGATTTTACAGATTTTTTGGATTTTTTTGGTGTAAGATCATCTAAGGTAATGGCATGGGTTCAAGGTCAATGCCAAAATTTAAGGTTGAGGTCATCCAGAGCCAACGTGGTGGCCGGCCAGCGCTGGTTCCAGTGCCCCGCGTCCTTGTACTATACTTCCCATTTATATTCTACTCTCGTGATTCGGTTCTCGCTTCCTTGCAGGCCTCTTGTTGGCCTAGAATTCACCAGGGCGTGTCCAATAATCTGCGATCCAATTGCAGACATAACATAAACACACGTGTGTTCGAGGCCTAGGTTGTTATGAAATTAATCCGCGAAAACCTTCAAGTCCCTATAAGTATACGCTGGTGTGGTAAATCTGCGAATAATTTCTTCGATCGTGGTTCCGGCAAGGGACGGGTAATGACAGTGATTTGTGTGCTCGAAGGAGTCAGCGGGGAGATCATCGGGGTGCTGCCGGACGTGTGCCGGAGCAATAAGTCGAGAGATTTCGGGCACCGCTCAGCAGCTAGTAATTCAGCGCCGTTGAATGAGGTGCAGATGGAGCAGCGGCGGAATTTAATGGCGGGGGAATCGAAAGTTCCCCGAGAAAGCTGGCCACATTTACCACGTGCAACCGGGTGACCCCGCTGGAACCGGAACCGGCTTCGTCCTGGTGAGACACGGTAGTCTGACCACCACGGCCTCTCTGAGGTGTTCGTGATCCACCTCGGCGTCGGGGCAAGGGTTGAATGAGTTTACGTGTGACTTAAACTTTCGGTGCACTCTGTATTAGCTCAAAGCGTTGCGATATTTAAGTTTTGCGATAGTGCCAATTCAATCCTTAAATCGAATACTGTTATTAGAGATAGATTAAGAGTTTCTAGTTCTCATTGTTTTCATCGAGGGCTGTGATAGATTTAATGAACCATTCTTCAATATCTGATATTTCAGAAAGTACTCGAATAAAATATTATCTCCATTTGGGAGCAGGAGTAAGCCTATCCCTCCCTCCCAAATTATTGGCTAAGCTTCATTAAGTTTGCGGAGTGAGGAACTATCGAATTTGAAATAGTTACAGAAATAATTTCTTGAACATTTTACCAAGTAATAAGTAAGGGAAATTCTGTTTTAGCTACTGATTTTTTCCCATATGTGTCCTTGAGTATTACATGAAGAATGCAGTAATCCCAAACATGCTTCATTTTAATATGATGGTTCTGCGCGGCCAGTCTCGGCGGGGTTGGGAAGGGGGAGGGTTGGGCATCATGAATACTCGCCTTACTTACATCACCAGGCCGGTGGGGGCAATGATTGACAGCTGAACTGGACTGACGTCAGTGATCTATCCTGCTGGAGGAGGCTACGACTTCAGAACACGTGGAAGAACCTTCCAGCTAACGTCTCCTTCAGCGTTTTCCATGGCGTGAAAAAAGTTCTGGGTCAGGGCGCCTACAATATAAATACAGTTACAACCAGAGAATCGGCAGTTTATGATGGCCTTGTAGCACGAGTAGAAGTTTCTAGAGATGATCGGGGCATCAAAGGAGAATACCGGCGGTGAGCGAGGGTGTGAGAGACTTTGGCGGACTAGTGTGTTTGTGCGGCGGCTACGAACGAGAGTGCACGAGTGCTACGTAGGGACAGGTATCCAACGTAGTGTATTGAACAAGAACGACTGGTGATATCTGTATTGAAACTAGGTGGTCCTTTAATGAACGAGTGATACAGACGTGAACGTAAATTATACAACTATAATGTACAAAAAAATATATTTTAAATAGAAATTCAACAGGTGTTAAATAAACTGTTTATAAAGACTGATTCTAACTCTCTGGTTGTATTAATTTCTATTAGGTGACTGATTATGTAAACGTTAGCTTTAAATAGCAAATTATGGCGGTTACTGTCGAAATATTAAGTTTTCAACATTTGTGTTGTAGATTATTTAATAATAAGTTAAGCAGTGTTTACTATTTATTTTATTTAATGAAGACATTCATCCCTTGAAGAAATTGGCTATGCTCAGATACACTTAAATATTGAAGTATTATTTTTTGTCTCCAAAGATTCATTTATACAGACGCGTGAATTATGTCCAAAATTTATTGGTTCGAAGAAGTTGTAATTTGTTTACTTGCTTTATCTTCGCCATCATCAAGAGGCCTTTAATGATATCAGTTGTTGCTATTTGAAAAGACTGTTTGGAAATTCGTTCAGCAAGTAGTCCTGAAGAGAAATATTTCGCACACATCTGTTGGACTAATTTTTTGCTTAAACATATTCATTTGATATATTTTGATCAGACTAAATTAAACTACAGTTCAACAGCTTCAAGAATAATCACACCGTAACTTACTGATCACATTGAAGATATTACCTACAAATATCGCCAAAATTAGTTTGTGCAATTGCGATTTTCACGTTTTTTTCCCCCCTACCTTATAGTCAGGCCGTCAAATATGTGTAGAATGCATTACGTGTGTCTTCTACGCAATTACATACAGAGTATTAAAAACTTCAGCAGTGATCTATTTTGCAGAACGAAACACGAGCTGAGAACGTAATCTTTGCATGCCTCGATCCACAGCGAATGCAGGACGTTATCAAAAGTTCTGCAATATTCACAGTCTGGGAATCACAAGACGACCTACAATTGCTCAGTCGGAGCCCGCCAGCTCGTTTCTGGAATCTGCTTCGGCAAAAACTTCAGAAGGTTCCCGTTTCCCCGGGGGATGATTTAATATGAAGGAACACGTAGCATCGGTGGTATACGGGGGGAGGGTGGGAAAGTTTCGGGGGTGAAAGAGGGCTGGTAGGGAGGAGGTGGGGCGCATTCATGCTCAGCGCACCGAATATTTTCCAACGAATTGGATGTTTCACGAAGCAGGTGATCCCGCAAAAAACTCACCCTCCCTGTCTCCTACAACCCCTAACCCCCCACCCCCGCGCATTCCTTTCGCTCCGCCGATACTCAGCGGGGTAAGTCAAAGCGGAGATTAATAAAACGCCGGCAGAAGACACGAGGGGCGCAGAGATCTCTCACCCCGGGAACCTGCAGGTCTTAATAATTCCTCTCGCGATGAATGCCGACAGAAAAATACAAGCAGAGCGCACCAAGACCAGATTTAATTATCTTTCGGAAATACCTCTCTCTCTCTTGGGTTGTCAACACACACGCCCCCTAATTTTTTCTTGGAAATATGTATTTATATATTACCCGGTCTACTGGACGTGGTATAGAAGTCTCTCATAACTGAAGACTGGTTTGGTTTTAAAAAAATGCTTGTTTGTAATGTACGTAATTGGTTCCTACTTTATTTACGGTATAAATTCTCACTTAACTTTTAGATGAAATTTTTGACGTTGCTCAAGTGCCGTTTTGCCATACAATAATCTACACAGGTAGACTGCTCAGTAGATAGTAATATATCACTGAAAATAATCTAATATTAGAGCCATAACATCAAGAATATGCTAACATTTTTTTCTTTTTAACCACAACATTAGGAAACGTATATTCTTTACTAATGATAATTTAACCCTTGCTGAATTAGGGTTCATGCGACAAGGGCTTACCACCCTTAAGTAGCCCTCTTATAAGATATTATTTCCGCATTATGTCACGTAATGAGTATTTTTCAAGAGTACACTTACCTGAATACCCAAAAAAAAAACTTCAAATTTGTTTAAGCATGGTAAAACAAACTACATTTATTGTAAGTGATACATTATAGCAGCGTTTGTTATGCCAATATCATACATTTGTTGGATTTCGTAAGTGTAACTAAATTAATTGTTTATAAAAAAAGTCCACAAGGCACAAAAAAAGCACATGACGATTCAAAGTGACGAAATATTCAATTGAGTACAATGTACAATGAACTAAAAAATACACATCAGATTGTACAGTACATCTACCTAGAGCCCAGAGTAGAGAACTTAACGGATCTTTTAATTTAGCATTTGGGAGGGATGGAAGTGATGAATGAAGAATACACGACACCGTTTAAGGGATTTCGGACCAATCGGAATCCCACCAGATTTTGGCCTGGAAAGTAATTTAAGTTGGGCACCGAATAAGAGTGAATGAAGAGATTTGGATGGCTCTTGATAGCCGATGAAGGTGATTGAATTGAAGTGGGTATGGAGCTGCGCCGGAATGAAAGGGTGGGGGAAACGGGAGATCCCCGAGAAAACCCGCAGAAAACCAACGGCATCGTCCTACACGATTCCGACATGCGAAAATCCAGAGTGACCCGGCCGGGGATTTAACCTGGATCGCCTTGGTGGGAGGCGAGCGGGCTAACCGCTCTGCCACCGTGGCTCCGGGCACCGAATGATTTCCCTGCTATATTTGGTCGAGATCTGCGGAACGGTTCAGAACTGTATGTAGAACAAACATACATGTATACATACATGCACAGACTTTGATTTATGTACCGTGAAATATCGTAATATTCTGCCAAATTTCGATGTTATTAGAAATATTAACTTACATACCTGCCCATCTTCCAGCTGTAAATAAATTGGAGTTAGTCAATTTGTACATGCATATAACATATATTTATAGATATTGTTATTGTGATTGCCATTATTGGCATGTATTGTTCAGTGCGATTTTCAAAGCACTGCTTCCATGGGTACACCCCGCTTGATCTGTGCTCTCTTGAATTACGATATTCGTAAAAATAAGGCAATGTGCCCACACCTGCTTTCTGAATAACTTTCTAAAAGGTTCGCCAGTAATAAACTCTCGGAATATCTTAAGTTCATCTTTGTGAGTATATGTTAGACATCTGCAAGCCTCATGAACCACAACTGTTCCGAAATCCATCCTAGTTGTGACCCTATGGAAACTACATATTTCTACAGCTATAAGCATACGCGTTGTACAATTATTTGCTACTTGTAAGAGATGTTTTGACGTGAATAAGATTTGAATATCAGACCGACACATGGGGTGCCAGAACAGAAGCGGTGGTGTAATGTTTGCAGGCTTAAACATTCAGTTACTATAACAATAAGCTATTTACGGCTAAGTGAGCACTTTTGAAAGCCCTCTTATTTGGAATAACAGACAATAAATATATTTTGTTTTGCCTTAGACGTTAACTTCCGAGTGTTGTAGAAAATACACCCTGTGTTTATTACTTACATGTCAGTATTAATTTGAAAAGGTGGTTAAAGGGTAAATTATGGCTGAAATGAAAAAGTAACTAGGGCCTCAGAAATGCTCACTTTACCTTGAACAGCCTATACACGACTATAACATAATTGAAATTACTGCGGTATCTCGACAGGGTAAACTTTTGCGATGCGAGCATGACCTTGAGTTGAGTGGAGAGGTATTCAGAGCCGATGAGGGTGAAGCGAGGTGAGTGTGGAGTAGAGCCGGATTGCAAGGGCGGGGGGAAACGGGAGATCCCCGGGAAAACCCGGCTACCAGCGGCATTAACAGGTCACGATTCCCACATGCGAAAATCCGGGGGCGACCCCGCCGGGATTCAAACCCGGTTAGCAAGTATTCTTAACTACTACACCACCGAGGCCCCCCCCCATGACCTTGAATTGGCACCACGCATGTGCGCGGCGCAGGTGGGGGCCCGCGGCGACTAGCGGCAATTTCGGACGTGGGCGAATATTTACCCGGCAGTGTACCTTGTGGCTCCGATGTGCTGGCACGCTGATTTAATTTTTGTTCCAAACAAAATACATCGCATATTGATTCAAACAAGCTGGGTGAACTGAGAGCGTTGAAAATAGAGTGAAAATCCGCAGATTTCGCGAATTCAAACCCTCGTACATAATTTACTTCGGTACAATTGCCGAGCGTGTTTGGCTTTTTAAGGAGCTTAACTGACTCGCTCTCAAAAGGCAGTGGGTTACATACAAGAAGGCAATTTCTACTGCAAATGCTAAGTAAGCGACTTTTTATATACTCTTTTATTAATGTAACAGACTGAATGACTGAAATAGTTCACCACCTATAAAACTAAAAATTAAAAAAATTAAAAAAAAAAGTGGGAGACGGGAACTAAACCAATATCAGGCCAGTAACTTTCTGATGGCAAAAAACGGTAAAATACATATGTTACTGGCAAGAGTAATTTTTTTTTTCAGATATTTGTCGTGACTGTAAAAGTTGGACGGTGATTAGAGAAGAGAACATTAGACGTAACAAAGAAATAATACGCAATGTATTTTGTAAGACGATGTTGTTTAGACTACAGCTGTAATTTCATAGCTGATAGAAACTAACTATAATTTAAAACTTTCTTCACTCCGTTCATAATGAAGTACTTCAGACAGGGTATAATTTCAAATAAACTAACACTTTGGTGAAACTGTACTTGTGCGTGCACAAAATCACCATTTACTTGTGAAATTTAAGGAAAAAAAGGGGAATGTGTGTTCGTATAGTTGGTAACCACATTGCAAGGGGGAAAAAAAAACCTCGGCAGACGCCAGTAACGGGTATGTTTGATGTATGATACAGGAAACCGTATCTAAAAACGTGCAGAAATTCAGCAATATCTTCTTTCGTTTTATGGGTAGGGACCAAAGAATTTGGCGAGTTCAAGCGGTGCACAGATAGATTTAAAAAAGTGAAGTTGTTACGTCAATGATCTGGCCAATAGCTTCACGTATGACGCCCTGCAGAGCAACCAGTAAGTCACTTACAGAAAGAGACTGAACGAAACACGTACAACCTAGCACACATGATTAATAGAGCCCTGAAGAATTCGCGGATTCATTTTGGGACAAGCTAGAATGTAAAACAGGCGTGTTTATACAACTTTAGCAATTGGTGCACTCGGTGCTCGACACATGCTGGAGAAGGCCGGCCCAATCGTCGCCTTCCACTCTGACAGCAGAAAACCACTGTGCAGTTGTCATCTGCATGTTTACACATACGACTATAGAGTTTAGCCCACAGGTAATTGAATTCGCGAATTTTTCAGGTCTCTAATGACTGAGTAATCCAAATGAAGGCACGAAACAAACTACTAATGGCGATATCTGGGGTATGCACTGAACCGTCGAGTCAAAGACCTTTCAAGATACAAAATTATTTACTATATTCTTAGTCTATGTTATTGTTTCGTGACTTGATATCAGCTGTAGAGACCTTATCATTTCGCGTTATAGTTCCGTAGCAAGGTAGACTGCAGACAAATATGCGTTAGTTTCGCGTGTGTGATTGGAGCTCCACTCGTCCGACACGCCTACAGAACTCGGCACCAATAGTAGCCACTCAGCACTTCCGGTGTGGTCGAGTTATAGGCTACAGAACAGAATATATTCAAATGACGCCAGTACCCAGCCGA
This sequence comes from Dryococelus australis, assembly GCA_029891345.1. Classification (NCBI taxonomy): domain Eukaryota; kingdom Metazoa; phylum Arthropoda; class Insecta; order Phasmatodea; family Phasmatidae; genus Dryococelus; species Dryococelus australis. The sequence continues at coordinate 36,038,315 of CM057000.1, read as the reverse complement.
AGGCCATAATTGGTCTCAGTTACTTGAATTTAAAATAAATTTATAAAATAGTCGAAACATAAAATTTGTCGCTCTATAACATTTAAAAATAAGTTTAATTTTAAAACAGGGGCTTAAAATTATTTTGCAAAATGTTTAAAAGAAAAAGTTACGTTATAATTTTAAAATGTCAATAATTAAAATTCCTCAGCATCCACCCTTGAACCCTCACCCCGACATCCTCTCAGGAGACAGAGGGGCCAAAGGTTGTTGTTATCGTTTTGTGTAGTTACAGGTTACAAGAGAGATCTGTTTGTAGCGGCATCCAATGAACACGTGACTTCTGGAATGTGTAGATGACTGTGAAGTTTATCTTGGCGCGACCTTATGACTAGGGACATGAAAAATTCGCGAGTTCAATGACCTGCAGGCTAGACTTGACTGTCATATAAACTCATGCAGATACAAACTGCTCATTGGTTCCTTTTCGTGGCAGTATTAGGCGAATATTGGGCCTACAATTTATTGTATGTTTGTCATTGGCTAATTCATTTCCAGGAGGCGTCAAACAACGCGTCCACCAATTGCAAAAGTAACATGAACGTACAAGTTCGTGAATTCCAACTTGTCTCGAAATAAAACCGCAAATTTTTCTGGTCTCCCACTTATAACACGAAATGGTAAAGTCTAAAATGATAACATTATGAAAATACCAAATAATTTAAAAATTTTTTTTTTTTTTTGCGTAAATAAGATATTGAACTTAACTTTTGAAATTTGTGCGAATCAGTAATTTATCTTAACGCAACAATTTATTTTTATAAGTGTTTCTTAAAGTCAAAATTTCACGTTGCACTTGATTTGAAATCCGACGCTTGTTTAGCCGAAGTAAGGATTTAACTTTTAACTATTATGTCTCTAAATTTTGTCTCAAAAGTATACATTAAAATACGAACAAACCTTATCAAATATTTCCAAGTAAATATTCTCATGACATAGACAATTACTTTGTACTAAATGGTCCAATTTTGAAATTTGCAAGAAAAAAATATATAAGTTAAGAAATTCTCATAGTTCGTTTTTATTAATTTTTGAAAAGTAATTTCCTACTATTATATTAATATTTTTCACACAGTTTATTTTTACGCGACAGCAAAAAAAAATGCATAGGCCTATGTTAAAAATTTATAAAATAATTTTGAACCCTTGAGCATCCTTCATTTAGCAGTCAAATGGACTCGCGTAATTTAAGTTCCTGCAACCACACGCATGTTTATAATCAGTGCTGGTAGTGTAGTACAATGGGTAATGCTAGTTGTGGTCGCGATGCTTTTGCAGGCACTGTACTTCGACGGACTTCATTCAAGCGGCAATGAAATCGTCTATATATGTGTGTGCGTGTGTGCGTGTGGTACGGCGGTTGGAGAAAGGGGAAGAGGTAGGTGGAACCCTCGTCGGAATTGAGACACCGTAAAAGTGAAAACGGTTACGGCAGTGCGCGAAAAAGAAAGTGGGGGGGGGGGGGAAAGAACGAGCTGGTCCTCCTTGTAGGATAATAGCGGCAGCGTATTCTCGGTACTTGCTCGAGGAACACATCTACCAAAGTGTTTTTTCCAATAAAATTCCTTGATCCCTCTCAGACACATTACCGTTCAAGGCTCCCGAAGCGATTCCTCTCTCTCTCTCTCTATCCACCAGGGGGAGAGGGGTGGGGGCGACATCCCAATTTCAATTTAAAAGGAACGTTATCCGATGCCTCTTCAAAAAGCCGTTTTCTGGTGCCGGTACAGCTCCGCGATAAACTTTTATTCGGTACGTGGCTCTTTTTGGTCGGAGCCGTCATTCTGCTGAGTGTTAGCGTATTTAACCCCCTTAAAGGGCCCGCATTCCTGGTACTTTAACTACGTGGCAGCGTGGGAGAAATGCCTCGTTTCTACTCGGAATTATTATAACCGTGCGTTTAACGTGCTCATCTACGGAGAGGACACACACTTCGAACGAGAGCTGTCGAGTGCTTTCGAGATATCACGCACATTAGAAACACAACTTCAGTGTACTCCAGAACGGCTAAAAAACGGCTCTATTCACATCGCCGTGTCTCGAAATATACACGTCAGATACGTTCTGAACTACTCGAGCGTCATGCATCGAGACTTCCTACAGACTTTCCACCAATCAAATGACAGGGTCGCCGCTGAAAGTCCCATAGTTACACCCAGAACGACGAGGACCTGGTTCAATCCCCGGCCGGGTCACCGGATTTTCGCTAGTGGGGATCGTGCCGGACGATATGCTGGTAGGTGGTTGTTTTCTCGGGTATATGACCTCCCCCCCCCACCTACCAAGTGCTTCATTCTGGCGCTGATACGTACCCCCCTTGCTTCATCCCCACCGGCTCTCCTCTCCATTCCTTCCCGAGAATAGATTTGCGTGGCAGTGTCGTCCTTATAACTCCTGCGCTTTTCGGCCTAAAAACGCGGGTGTAAAACTGCAGTCAGGTGGACCCCTTAAGAGTGGGATGGACCCCCGCATACAAGGCCAAGGAGCGATACGGGCGACACTAACACGCACGCCTAGTGCCTCATCGTTCCTGCGCGCAAGGCCTGTAATGTTTCCGTCGTGACTCTGTACTGTGCAAATTAGATCTGTAACAGTGAAATTTTATAACACGCGATGAAAGACCACAGATTAATAGCTACGCCCGTATCTTCGTACTTTTCTCCTGCTGCTTAGAGAAACTGCACAGACAAGCTTTAACAATGCAATATTTGACCATTTACACGAATTTTTTTCTCCAAGAATACACTTTAAAAAAATGGGGCATAGATAATTGTTTTTTATCGTTTCTGACAAAAAGTCGTATTTTCAGAATATTTATTTACCGATATACGCGTATTCGAGCAAACAACTATTTCACAAAAAATGCATATGTCCATCCCACTATTAAACACTTAATTCTTTCAGCTACTGCGTATAATAAATGAGCTGGCAATAGGAGAAGTGTAATGGCGTGGCGGTTCATTTCATGCGTGTGTACTCATTCGCTGATTGGCGAAGCGAGGCTCTGGAACGTGCAACGCATCTGATTTGTCGCCGCGTGCTACGAAATATTCCCAACTGGCTAATCCGCCTCCTGACAAGTAAGTTACCTGGCACTCATTGCTGTCCTGTGACGTAATTTTGTTGGCGTGTGAGGCTGGAGTTCGCAATAAAAATCGACCGTTTCGCTTCTGTATTCTGAAGTTTTCTGCGAGAGCGTCATAATGCGAGAGAAGGTGATATTTTGATCCATGCACACATGAACCCTTTCAACGTCCCTTTATAAATGTCACAAACACTGGTGGTTGGGATGATAACTTTAAGCCACTGGCTTTAGTTCAAACTTTCGCCGCTAGTGTGGTCTATCTTAATTATTGCTGTGTATTTTTGAGTGGCAGTGTGTTTTTTGTTTCTTCTCGTTGAAAAAATTTTCAAAAATAAGTGATTTCCTTTGAATTACAGTACATATAAATCTGAATATATTCGTAGTCATTATCACATTTGATGAAACACCTTTCAGAGGACATTTTCTAGTAGTTACAATGCATTTTTGTACTTAGTTCAGGGTCGTAATTTACGTTTGGTTTTCGAAATGGCGGTTATCATAATACCATAATCTCGAAGTACGTGGGCACTGTTCGTGGTTGCTTGTTAGCGCGTGCGTAACAAACTACACGTACAATGAGAGACTAGTAATGAGTAGCAAAGGCTCTCAGAAGTGATCGCATTGTATTTCCAACACAACACAAACAGCATTACTGGCGATGTTGGGTCTGCAATATTTTCATTGTGGCCTCCAAATGTCGCGTCAGTTCTGTTCGCCTGCGTGATAAACAACTTGCAGTGCACGCAGGTCCGTGAAGTTGCGGACTCCCGGCGCTGTTTTGCTTACTTCAGTTGAATTTTATAAATACTATTTGAATGTTCCCAACATTTTGCTACCTATTATTTTTTTTTACATTAGCCCATAGATTCCGTGGTTTGAATTTCTACATGTTTAAAAACACATTTGACAGATCAGGTAGGTCATAATTGGAAAATTATTTTCTAATTACTTAGTCGGAGTTCTCCGTGAATATGTAATTTTAATATACTACCGTGACTGCATGTTCAAATTACTGAGAAAGTCGTGTGACGTCTGGTGCGTATGTCAAAATATTCCTTACCTAACATTAATCTTACAGCAATAAGATAATATATCTTCGCTTATTATTCCAAACAGACCAGGACGATCTTGTCGGCTTACGCAGTACGCGGAATAAGTATTTCGGCGCCAACAGCCAGAGCCATTTAGTATCTTCCAAATAAACTCCTCGTAAAACCTCATGGGCTCACCCGAACAAGGTCGAATTTCTTTCATGTTATAAAAAACTATTTTAAAATGTGACATGTCGAATCGGCTCTAGCACTAAAGTCAATGGCCCTAAATGCAGTACTGACTTTGGGACTACCGACTTTTGGGCTACTGGCGTGCGCCCAAATTAAATCAGTAGGTTAGTAGATAAGACAATTTTTTTTTTTTTAAATATAATTCTGGAAACCTAAACCTATTTACATCATACGAGATTGGGATTCTAAATATTCTCTCACGTTGTTTTCTAAAACGCATGGTGGAAACTAGTACAAGACCACATATTAATGTATGTACTCCACGAAATTAGGTGCTTTAATCGCACTCGCAAGACTGCAGCGATGAAGGGACTTCTGAAATCAAATCCTCCCTGCAAACAGATTCAACTAATGGCCATCCGCAAACACGAAGTCGATGGATGGCAAATATTTGGTGAGCACTTTAGTCTGGCTCTGGTAATTACCCAACTGAGAATCTAATACCAGTTTACAGTTCTATCAAGCAGTACATTTAGAGTTTCTTTATGTAACGTTGAGAGTGGATAAACATCATCAAGCTCGGGTAACATTTAACTCTATGTATACAACGTAGATATAAACTCCGTTTAAGTTTATAATGAAATAAGATAGAAATGATGGTTTGTTGTTGACGATTTTGGCGTTGAAATATTTACAAACGTGATGCGTTATCAACTATTTATGATTTCTACCCCAGTTTAGGCACAATTTATAGTCACGGTGTACTAAGGGTAAAATTAAAACTCCGAAAGTCATTACCACATCAGTTAATTGGAAATATATATGATTATACCAAACATTTTATAACACGACGTTAGGTTACCAAAGCCATATTGTTAATTGCTCGCTTCATCGCATCCTGCGCGAGTGTGTGGAAGTGAAGGACAGAAGTTATATGATAGCGACGGCAGCAAGCCAAAAGATTGTGTCGAATGAACAAGCGAGCGATAGTCCGGTGGCCGCGTGCGTATCTGTTACAGAAAGCGGGCCGACACGATAATACTTTTTGCGGCGTGTGCTTCTGGCCCTGGCTGTGTTTATTTATGCATTTATCTGAAGAATGCTCTGGATTACTGATCTAGTTATCTCAGCGTGACTCGGGGTGCGTTGAACCTTCTTGACGGCCAGGGCTAACGCTATATATGTAGGACAGGCCTCCGAGCCGTTTAGTTGATGAGTGACTGAGTTTCGTGCGATAGACAACGAGCAGCGAGAGAGGTGATCAGCGGAAGGGAAATCTGCGACTGCGAGTTTTAAGCATTGAAGAGTGCGATTGGCAGGCTGGACTATTGGAATAGATGCGTGAGTAAAATTACATATTGTGGCAACAGATAGACTGAAGAGATGTTAATAAGGAGTATGAGTTAATTGATTGTAACCAAACTGATACAATTAAGAAGGACGTTAATAAGAGATAAAATAGACTCTAAATATTGCGCTCACTGTTAAATAAAAAGAGTAATAGTGGAGGCAGATAGTTTAATAATGAAAATAATAGCTGTGGGAATAAAATAGTAATTAAATTTAATTCTTTTATTTTTATTAAGACCTCCATCCCTCACGAACTCAGATAAGCCCCACGGGCGTCCATGTGTGTGTGTGTGTGTGTATAATAATATATATATATATATATATATATATATATATATATATATATCCGAGGACTTAAGAGTTTTTCTTCTCTAGTGTTAAGTATTTACAGAATTCCTAATTAATTCGTTAATTAACTGAATTTTATATGTCTTACAAGTTCACGGTTATTAAATAATAAAATTAAAGAAGTTAAATATACAAAGATATTAGGTTTTAATTACTTAATTCTTATACTGAAGAATCCGCAAATTACGGTGACACTGGTTAATTAATTTGAATCCCATTACATGACCTAGTCAATACCAAAGTATCTATACACAAATTTTTTTTTTTTAAACCGAATAGAAAATTCCTTGAAAAAATACAACTGCAGGAACTTATACAAAACCTTTTGTTGCAAACCTGTTTAATTTGTACTTGGGCAAAAACAGGACGCGTAGGAGTACAGAAAAATCCTTGCAGTAATACAGACACTTGTTAAAGTTAAAAGTATTTACTTGTAATAGAACTAAATTTTTTTTTGGCAAATCGTTTCCAAAATTTTTTTTTTGTAAATTTATAGAATTTTTTTTTTGTTTAGCAATGAGACTTTGCGAAACCAACAGAAGAATAAAACACTGTGCAGACACATCGCAGGATGCAGTGCTTTGGTAGATTCTTGATAGAAAATGTCCCACCCTCGCATAGACCGCGGAAGACATCTTGTTTTATTGAGCAGTTTGTTTAAATATACTTCTGTAATTACCAGCCATCATTCACCGTAGGTCACCAAATTACATGACTTTTATGGAGCTTCCTCAGGGACGGAAGTTGCCTCAGTGGTGTAGTGGTTAGACTACTTGCCTCCATCCCAAGCGAACCGGGTTCGATTCCTGACATGGTCGCCCCCCAGATTTTCGCGTGTGGGAATAGTGCCGGACGATGCCACTGGTCGGCGGGTTTTCTCGGGGATCTCGCGTTCCCTCCGCCCTTTCATTCCGGCGCTACTTCACACTCACCTCGCTTCACCCTCATCGTCTCTCAAGCCCTCGATGTTAAGAGCCACCCAAATCACTTCACTTCAAGGACGAATTAAGACCTGACAATCTAATTTGTCTAGGGCGGCTTCTACAGAAGGGGGGTAGACAAGGTGTTTTTTTTTTCTCATTATCATCTTAATAAGTACATTCAGGTTCACACTGGCGCTAAAGAGTATTAACAACTACCTCCGATCAACAGCGGGCAGAAACAGATGAGTGCTATTTTTACATTCTTTACGTCGAAGTGGACATATTCCATAAAATAGACTACGATCGGGCAACTTCGCAAAAAAGAAAGCGCGACATACGGTACTGTAAAAGAAGATGACATGCACGCTGTTATGAAAATGGTCCTTTTTGTTCTTGAAGATTAACATTTACTTTATTATAAACTTTTCCACATTCTTTTACAACGGTAAAGAGGTGCGGTCCAGTGTGGAGGGGAAGGGGCGATGGTACACGCATAGTATGTGCTCAATCCAGCACTAAGATACCTGTTCAATAAACTGAGGGAGAATTTAGTGTGTACACTTTCCTATTCCCTGCGAAGGGCTGTGCTTGTTGCCGTAGGATAAATATTTGATTTCCACACAGCAATCAGGCGACGTCCTTCTACACCCGTGGAGTGGGTCCCAGGTAGTCTGACACACACGCCTGTTTGAGACAGCTATTGGAACAAGACTCGCCCTTCTCATAAGAGAATAAATAACCGCGGTCTATTACGCATGTGTGCGATTTACGCGACGCATGATCTGTCGTCAGAACGAAGGTATTAAAATGTCTGTCATTTCGTTGTGTTTTATCTATGAATTACAATATTTAAATTATAATTAATACGAATCAAAACAGGAAGCAAACTGGTGTTTTGATACTGCATAGTAAGAAATAGTCCTTATGCAAAATATTATTGCATTGAGTGCGCACGAATGCGGCGTAATTTCCTGGTCTTGATGAAGCTTTGTTTGCATGAGGCGGAGGAATATCCTGGAAGTAGATCATTAGCAGGGCTTTAGGAAAGTTTGAAGTAATCGTGAATGGACTATAGTACAGATGGGAAATATACTATTAAAGACTGTTCACGATAAAGTGAGCACTTTTGAAATTAACCTTAGAAAAAAGTGACTGCCCTTGCAAGCATATATTTTAATGGGCGCACTGAGTGACATTCGACCAGTAAAGATGGTAACAATGGATTGAAAGCGGTTCCATATCTTACCGTTGAATGAAAAGTGTTAGGTGACCATTTGTAATAACTTAAAATTATTTATTTCGCTTTCTGTTTATTTAATGCATCGAAATGTAAAAATGAGCATAGCTGTAAAGTATTAACCTTCCTAATAATTTCACAGTTTAATTTTACCGACGCATGAATAAAGTGACGAGGTCCATGGCAATGTTAATTTTACACGAGGTGGAAGAATACACAACGTGTATACAAGAAGTTCTTAAACGTTAGTGTGTACAGCGAAACAGCTACAGCGAAAGTATCTTTAATAGTCGATATGGTTTACCGAGACTATGTTTATTATGGCTCTCTTCTGTAGAAGCATGTTCTGTAACTTTCTATCGCATTTGTACACTCACAGTTACCGTGTAACTATCTTTACGATGAGAAATGATATTCTGTAATTCAGAATGCAGTCATAACGGTCTTTCAAATTTCGCGACTAAAGACAAGCCAACCGGTGTCTTTGTAAACGACACTAGAAATAACACGGCCCGAAGAGGAGAAATATTTGATAGTACAACATTTCCACACAAATAAATGGAGTCTAGAGTATTTAAAGTCTTGTCAATTGTATTTTTCGCTAGTGATACCCTCTATGCTTCGTTTTAACGTAGGTAGGATATAGATGACAGACTTGGATGCCCTGTTAGTGCTATCATGTGATCCTCAACATGAACTAGGACCATTTGAGAACTATTTCCTATGAATGCGTGAGGGACGGAGGTCTTAATAGAAATAAAATAACTTAATTTGATTTCTAATTTATTCACGCAGCTCTTATTTACATTAAATTACCTATCTCTACTATTACTCTAAATATTGCGCTCACGGTGAAATAAAAAATGTCAATTTAAACTCTAACACCTTTCCTGATATCTCTGTTTGGTTGAAATCAATTAACTGATATACATTACTAACACACGTTGAGTCTATCTGTTACCATAATTTATAATGTCTGTCACGCATCCAGTCCGGTAGTCCAGCCTGCAGTTGTACTCTTCACTGCTAGTCGCAGATTTTCCTCCCGCTAGTCACTTCCGGCACTATCCGTTGCTCTTCGTAGTACACTCGGCCAGAGCCCCGCCTCTCATGAACTCCCTGCTCGAAGGCCCGATGCGCTTGTATATCACAGTCGCCCCTGACCATCTGGCAGGTTCAACGCATTCCGCGCCATGCAGGAGTCGAGAAACGAGGTTAGTAAACCGCTAGAAACTTCCCAGATAAACGTAGAAATTCAATACAACCAATTTCAGGAACGCACGGCGGGATGTTTTGTATAACACGCAGGCGCTTCTTGGTTTATCGCTCAAGTGTCGTTCAAAACATTCCATTGACTTGCCACGCACTATCATATCACGACTCTCTCTACCCTCCTCTTCTGCTCGCTTGCTCGGCAGAGATCAAGGGAAGAGAACGCGTGACAGTATTATTAAAAAATTGCCTTTTTTTTTTTTTTTTTTTATAGTTGTTGCGGATGTTTCTTATTATATTTCCCAATACAAAATTTAGGCCAAATATACTAACGAAATATGTGACACAGGACACTGCAAAATCGTAAATAATACAATTAATCAAGCACGTTCTTGTTTTCAGAATACAGCCCGCAGCGTTGCCAAAACCATCAGAAAGACAGCCGTAAAGAGATACGCGAGAGAGTACCACATAAAGTCAGTTACGAGTAACTCTCATTTTAGCTGTCGTTATCATAAAGTTGCTCGCAGTGAGTACGCTAACGTTAGATTATAGGTCCCTGGTTGCCTCAAGTGTCTTTTTATATATACAGGCTAATAAGTAATCTTTATGGAAGAGAATTCAGAGAAAATAGCCACCGTATTTGGGAGACTTCAGGCCGTCAACAACTAGAGAGCAAACCCTATGCCATAAATTACTGAAGAGGGGAAATAGTCATATGACATTTTATTACATGCCAGCAGCCAAATAAGTTATATCTTGTACAATTAGAGAGCGATTAATTTTGCTAACTATTAAATAAATATAACCACGATACTAAATGCACCTTCGGATATGGATTCAGTACTGCCATCTCACGATGCTCAATGAATTAGACCCATTTGAAAAAAAAAGAAATAACAGAAAAAATATCTTATAGAGAAGTAAATAAAGTAAGTTTTATTCGTAAACGTAATGCAAAACTAAAACAATTGTATCGACAGCACACCAATAAAACGAAAGGTGTAAAACAATACAATCAATAAAAATGATTAAAAATAAATATAATTAATTAATAAGCGGATTGCTTAGCAGATTGTTGATTATAGAACACAAACCAGAGTGTTGCCAAACGCATCCGCCATCACAATGGATTCACTAAATATATTAATTGCAGAATACAAGGAGAGTTACGAGCAATTGTCGTTTTCGCTGTCGTTATATGTAAATACGCTTACAGTGATTGTATTTAAAGACTCAGCCTTGCAAGCCTGCCACAAGAGATCGAACAAGGAATCAATTTTAAAGAGATTCCTTGATAACTTTTTCGAACAAGGGATATTCTACGTAAGTTTTACTAAGGAATGCCGGCACGTTCAGAAATCTTGGCAGTTTTTATGTTTGATATATTTTTTTTTTTTCCCAAAACTCAAAATTATAATTTACTATGTACCAAAAAATTACTTATATATATAATGTTACTGGCGTCTTCCTTTAAAAAATTTGAGGTAAATAGTTTTTAACAGTTATTATTAAAACTGATACCTTGCGAATACATTTATGGTAATGGTAGGCAGACCCCTTAAGCTAGCTGATGCAGCCCGAGAGTAACTTTGGTGCAGAACGTCCAAAACATCGACATTTGCACCAGCATTTCGAGGTTTCAGCGCGCGTCGGCGGCAAAACGGCTATCTTCGGCGAGCACTCGACCGAGGTTGGTAACAGAAACCGACGGGCGAGTCATAATAGCCGAGCAGGTTGGCGGGCGTGACGTGTTTGACAAATCGCGCTTGATTGCCAGCCCTCGCATCAGCCCCTCCGACGCTCCCTGCCAACCCCTCCCCTCCCCCTTCTCCTGTCCAACCCCCTTCCCCCAACCACGACGCACTGATCGATGATGTCCACAGCGGACAAAAGCGCCCCCCTCGACGGCCCGGCCGAAATAATATGGGTGCGCCGCTCCTCGTAATTTATTACGCGGCGGAATAACAACGCCGCAGATGACAGGTTCATTAACACGGTGGCGTTGGGGTCAGTCCGTCGAACGACCAGGACAAGAGGACGGTCGCGGGTGAAGAGAGTTTATGGGTGGCGAGCGGACTGCGTGTGTGTGTGTTTGAGAAGGGAAATGGGGGGGGGGGGGGGGGAGTTCGCTCGCTCGCTCGCTTTGTCTGGTCTGCGTGGGGTCGCGCCACACGCGAAATATGCGCCCGGCGGAAAGGAAATGGGGGCCGGGGTTGAAGCCATGTTGCCAACATTTCGGGCCAGTGTATTGCGATTACTAGAGCAGCAATTACCCCTAAAACTAATTTCCTCGTATCACTAACGCAAATATGAATTTGCAGTGAACATTTTTTTTTTTTTTTTTTTTTTTGCTCGCTCTGCTAGCTGTTTTGTCCAGGTTCTTGCTTTGAATTTTCTTTCCTCTGAAGGCTTTCACATTAAGGTGATATTTCACTTTTCTTTTTTAGTTGTGTATCTGAAAGAGCTTTCGAAAAGTGCCCTTTTAATGCAGTTATTAGTTGTCAAATCATTATAGTTTTCAAAATATAACACTCAAAAGTCTTCAATTCCCGATTTTTGCAGCATACTAGGTTTTGCTCCTAGATATTTTTTTTCCAGTCAAATTGCATTTAATGCAATCTGTATGGTGTGCAGAACATACTGATTCAGTATGAGTGTGACTTATAAACAGGTGAGCGAGTATTGGCACTGTGAATTTCGTTGAAAATAGGGGTCAGACTTATTAATTTATTTATGTTCTTTCAAGTGAAACTGTTAACATTCAGTTAATAAATAGTTTAAACCATAAACTGTAGAGGAAAAGTTGTTTTTGTTCCTATCGTAGCTTGTAACACAAATGCAATACGCCGCGCTGACTCTAATTCAACACTTTGAACCTGCCTATAACACTATTGAGCCAGAATTTGAGTGTTATATTTTGAAAACTATAATGATTTGACAACCAACAATTGCATTAAGGGGGCACTTTTCAAAACCTCTGTCAGCTAATCAAATTTAAAAAAAAGGGAGAAATATCACCTTAATAGTTTTTTTTTTCCTTGCTTTACTGACCTAAATACTCATCTGCCCCGAAAATGTTGGCTCTAAAACGGTTTGTTAACTATAAAGGCGCTTGTCCTACAAGCTTTTTTTCCTCTCATTAATAACATAAAAAGGTGCTTGCGTAAGATATCGTTTGCACCAAGATAATTTTCTCTAAAAGTCACACGTACCAAAATTCCTCTTTACTGTTTCCACCCAACTCCGGTGTTTATCCTAAAAGTATTTTATAGGCTGTTCACGGTAAAGTGAGCAGTTTCTAGGCCCTAGTTACTTTTTCTGTGAGCCATTTTTTATCCTTTAGCAGAATTTTTAAAATAAATATTGCCAGTTCAGTAATAAACACAGTGTGTATATTCCACCGCATTCGAAAGTATCCTTCTAAGGCTAAAATAAAATACATTCAGTGTCTATATTCCAAACGAAAGCACTTCCAAAGGTGATCAATTTATCGTGAATAGTTTGTAATGGCTTCGCATTCGCCATAAAACACACGCGGGCATTCCATTTATCTCTTGTTCTCTTGTTCATAATGCCGGAATCACTGCGAAGAAGGCACTTTTGCCCTGCTTGTTTTTAACCTAAATGATTCGTCGTACCCAAGAGGCATTCGAGGAAGGAAAGATTTGTGTCTTGTAATCGGCAGTTCCCGAGAAGTATGTAGGATCACTCACTAACATCCGCGTTAGAGACTCCTTTTCCTTTGGTGCTGGCCTAGTAATGCCGTTGGCTATCGTCCATCGTAAGCGATGCCCGAGCCTTAAAAAAATTAATATTTTTATTATTTTATGAAATTTTTCAGCAGTGTTTTCTTTATAGTAGTTTTAAGTCATCCTAGCCGTGGTATCAGCCACTATTTCCTGTTTGGAAGTTTCCAAAATCGTGTAGGTTTGATACTACCTTAATTAAAGTATGGTTTTGATAACTTGTTAGAGAAGTGCAAGTTTGAAAAATCGTAAGAGTCCTACTCGTGGGGCACTCAGAAGATTAACTTTTCGCTGGTCGTTTTAGAAGAAAAAATAATGAGAGCCCCTTTTCAACGCGTTCGTGTGAGAGACGTAGCTTTCATTTAGTATCTGTGGCTAGCATATATATATATATATATAATATATATATATATATATATATATATAATTGATACTACGTCACCGTGATTTTGGTTGGGTGCACTTAATTTAGTGGCCTGCAAGTTCAACATTTTGTACAGCAAGAGGGCGATGTATTTAGGAGTGAGTGGACTACTATATTAATATTCACCTCCGTAATTGGTGGCTTGTCTTTAGATAGGTTTTGTCATCAGTGACCCTGAGTCTGATCCTATAAACTATTCATCTCGGAGACTAGTTAAATTAGTATTTAAAAAGATCAAGTGCTTCATAATGTGTTGCGCTGAGTTTAAACTCACTTTCCATAACTGGCATGCTTGGTAGAACGAGTTCATTGTTATTCTGGTATATGCATCATATACACTCTAAGAAATAATTCTCAAATTTAACACGCCAGTGCATTCGTAATTTTTTTTTCCCCATACATCCGTAGCAATGTTTCCACATTTGTTCATGAAACAGTCAAATTCATTGGGGAAATTCCCAATTCTGTGTAGTAGAGACGCTAAATATTCCTTAATTTTTTACAGTGTACGATCACCTCATCGTCTACAAATTGCCGATAATATTATGTAGTTCGAATATTTTGAAACCTATGCTCAGAGAAAAAACACAGCTTTATTAAATATTCATAAAAATGGAGTATGGTATACACATTAATCGTACTTATTTGTTTAATATAATAATATATTACGATTTCAAATCATAACCAGTTAGTTGTTAGAATAATGAGATCTCGTAGATACGTGAACACAAAACACGATCGCTGATGATTTACGCTTCAATTATGTTAAGTGAATCACGACACTTTGGCATAAATTTTGGACGTTATTGGAGAATTGTGTTAGGTGAACTTCATTAACGAGGCAGGAGATCATGGAGGGTACATACTGTGGATGTCACTTCTCTTTTACGCGCCGCTGGATTCCGTAATTAAATAACGGAACTGCATTCAACGGCAGGCGGCATCACGAATCGCAGCCAGGGACAGTATAACTCCAGGAATTCTATGAGGTACTTACAGCATGCACTCCACACTCGCGTGTGTATCTGAGCGACAGTTAATTACAGTTTACCCATTCCAAATTTACTGACTGCCTGCTAGTTGCAATTACAGCTTTTCTAAAGACTTAAATGAGAAGATTTTTTTTTTTTTTTTTTTTTTTTCGTTAAACACGTCATTTAATTTCCTTCACTTTTATTTATCAACAACACAAAGTAAACGTGTGTGTACTCTTTCCTTTAATATTTGAAACTGTAAATATGCATACCAAGGAGATTTGAAATATAATCTGAAAAATATAATTAATTGAAAGTATGATAACATATCAAAGCACCAAAAAAATCCTCTAATTGGATAAATGTTTAAACACACAGGAATCCTACCCTATTACACACATTTAAAAGTCTTGGCTTGTGAATTGGTTTACTCATCATATCTGCTACTTGATACTCAGTTGCGACTTTGATGACACCAATCTCGCCATCAATAATGACTAGTTCTCTTGCATAGAAATAAAGAGTCTGTTTTTTTTTTTTTAGTTTGGCGATGGTATACCGGGTTTTGCGCAAGTCTGATATGAAGCCTCGTCGTCTACTTGAAGCTCCGGAAGTCTTGTAAATTCCATTATTCCAGAGAAACTGCAATGGGCTATTCTTCACTCATAAAGTGAAGAATAGGCGACTCAACCAGGAGATGGTTCCACCTGAATAAATGCAAACAAATGTTGTAGATCTCCCAGTAATCTCACCACTTCCTAGGTCTTCATCACTGTTAGCGGCTCTGCAGATTCCCTCTTCTGTAGTTCCGCTTGTATACAGTGCCATAGTCCAAGCATCAAACATCACAGAGTTGTATTTTCTCGATTTATCCGTTGTCGTAAGCTTTCATTATATTGGTGGCCTTGGCTACAACTTCAATAGTGTTTCCACGAACTGTTTTGACACTACGTGGGATATAAAAGTTTTCAAAATATGCAAATATATGTTAACCTTCTGATTCGTAATATGATTAGTACTTCCATTATTTACATTTCAGTTATGTTTACCACTGCTACTAAACTGTAGGCATGCAGTTGTGTTCATTATGTGTGTGTGTGTGTGTGTGTTATAATATATAATATATATATATATATATATATATATATATATATATATATATATATATATATTATATCCTTTAGGAGGTCTTCCATCTTTAGATGTTTTTGATCTATATATCCAACTTAAGACACCATGAGAAAAATAAGACTGAAATTTTATGGACACCTAAAAAGAATTAAAGAGAATAGACTCACCAAGAAAATATTCAACTACATCGCAAAATTGAAATGCACAACAGGATGGATGGTAGAGACCTGGAAAGGTGCAGGAAAAGTTGGGATGAAGGAAGAATTGTTCAACAACAGAGAGATCAGGCGACTGATTGACAACGCAAGGTTTCCGGAAGACCGACCGAAACCAAGATCCAAGAGAGTGTGGACTGAAGAACAGAGACGAGCAGTTGGAGAAGAAATAAAGAAGTTCTGGGAAGGAAGAAATAAGAAGACAAACCAGAAGTCTTCAGTTCATTGCGGTCCATAGATGGCCAAATTCATATGTAAAAATATCCACCTTTCTTACAGTAATGATGGATAATAATATACTTGACTACTGTTACTACGTCTACAGATACTAGTTTATTTTCAGCGAACTTCATATATGCAGTAAGTTATCAAGGCATAATTGCTTTTTATGAAATTTTTACAAAAGAATAGAGCTTATTGGTAAGGTTTGCAAGAGTTATTTCCTTTTTATTTATTACATCCAACTTAAATTTGAAGATAAATATTATTTGACAACATGTTCAGAATTTTTCAAACCATGTAAGATACTCAAAAGTTCACACGAGTAATCATTATTTTGGACAATTTTTTAGACAGTGAAATCTATAAAATGTTCCAATTTTGACAAGTGTGTAGCTATATCATCGCTACCTTCCTTCTTAGAACATAAACATTCTAAGTGGATGCCATGTATTTTATCTTCACTTATTCTTTCAAACAATCTGTGAAATTCTAACCACACTTCACGAGCAGTTGAAAATCCATACGTGTAATAAGGACAAGTTCAGCAATTCTGTCCAGGTGTTGCAATTTGTCTAATTTAATTCCATGCAAAGTTACCTCATCTGGTTTAGCACTGTGGCCTGGTAATTCTCTCAATCGTTGAACTCCCTTCGATAACTTCCATTGCTTCTGAGGTGCCTCGCAAGTAAATCACACACGTTGTACTTCCAATTTGGATAGTTGTACTGACCTATAAGTCTGATGCTGAATGTTAGCTCCGTCATGTCTATGATTTTAAATTTATTTCTTTATTAAATATTGAATACACAGGACGCTCATCCGGGCTCGAAGCCTGTTGATTTACCGTTTTAAATGAGAATAAATTTATTTGTTTCTTTAAACACAACATTTCATAACCTCATTGTTAAGAAACGTCCAAATTCCTCCACTCCTCAGACATCGACCATATACAATCCACCATCTCAGACCATCAGACCTTATACAATCTCCCTCCACTCCACTCCTCAGACCATTCAGACCTAGTATACAATTCTGTGTACATTACACACGTGTATACGCTGTTTACGGTAAAATGAGCACTTTTGAAAGCCCTGCTTAAGATCTACTTGTATGCACGTTGCGTTTTCTCTCGCCTTATGTAAAATTAGCGTTACAATGGGCATCATCACGCTATTCATGAGTCGGTCAAGTGAGAATTAGAAATTATCACAAAAGTAAATAGTTAGCAAATCTTCTTATTTTTACACTCCGATGCATTAAAATAAAAACATACGGAAAGGAATGATTTAAGTTATCACAAATGGTTACGTGATACTTGTTATTCGACATTAAGATATGGCACTACTTTCCATTCATCGTTACCAACTACTTAGTTCGCCCGTTAAAATGTATGCAGGTATGAACAATAACAATTTTCTAAGGTTGATTTCAAAAGTGCTCGTTTTATGAACAGCCTTTAGGTAACTTTTGGTCCCCACTGCACACTGCGAAACTCAATGACCAATGATCTTAACTTTGGGTAAATGATTCGCAAACCGTCTTATTGGTATAGGTCATAAGTAATTCATATTACTGTACCCGATCATATAGCCTCCAGCTGATTGACTGTGACAACGAAACAAGCGTTGTGGCGACTTAAGTACAACACACATCATAACAGTTTTTGTTTGTAACACCTGAAACTGCAACTTGACGAGTGCGTGAAGGTGCTAGAAAGCCCTTTAGACCAGGGGCCTTAAATATGTTTCCGCCAAATATTTTTTTGTGACGAATACGCAAGCAGAGTTTGTATATTAGGTTTTGGAACATTCTGTTCTGTATATAATTTGTGCATTTTTGTAAATAAATGAGGAACTGAATTAGGTATTTTATTTTCTTAAGACTTTCATACATCATTGAAGTTAGCCACGCCTACAGAGTTGTAACAGTGTGTTTTTCCCAACTCTACAGTATGGTACAGAATATGAAAACTAATAAATATACTAAAGACGATTTCCCCTTGCTTGTATTATTTATTATGGTTCCTTGCATTCATTTGAAAAAAATCTTACGCTTGCGTTTGTGCACTAATTAATAAGTGGGTAATTTCTGAGTTGAACACAAAGAGCGAATACTATGTAGCAAAAATCTGTGCAACTGAGATCTGTTTTGACTATAAGACATTAGAAACATATTATTGTGTGTTACCACAGTAGTTGTAACGAAATGTTTTTTTAAAGTGTTTTTCTCGATTTTGAAATGATTTCGTAAATCATTTAAGTTGAAATGCAATGACATTAAAATGTCACGTAATTACACGTGCAATTATCACACACACGAAAGTTTAAAGCGAAAATATTGTAACAAACAGTCTTGTGAAGTAAGCATTACGAATACATTTTGATGATATTTTAGTGCCTACACCAAAGAGGAATTAATATTGGCTCGAAAGAATAAGACATAATACATGAGATTGGGTTTAGATGTTGATTAAAACAAAAATAATTCGTCAAATTGTCACTCTTTGTCATTAACACAATAAATAATTTACAGAGGAAGCAATACAACAGAAGCTCTTATCAGCTATAAAACTATGTTTACTAATCTTACAAAGGAGAGGTGGGTGGAACACGATAAAACTTTCTTAACGTGTAGATTTGTCCTCTGTGAGTTTCTCCGATATAATAATGTTACATTACAGGAATGGAAAGTGTAAATAAACATATCTTCGCTGATGAAATTTTTTTGAATAATGCATTCCGTTTTTGTGAATTGGTTATTTTTTAATATTAGTGAAAGAAAGTGTGTTTTTTTTTTTAATATAAGGGTAACCTAATTATTACTTGTTATAAACGTTGGTAATTTTTTTTATAGAAGGACGAACTTTACGTGGGTTTTAATATGGTGGAAACAAAAATATCTTTTGTGGGAAAGAACTTGCGTTTTTTTAGGGGACATGTTACTTGATATAGAAAATAATTACTTCTAGAAACTATCAAGAAAGGAAATTTACCAGCAACTGGTAGTCGTATGAGAAAATATATTCTCTGCTTCAGAAACAAAATATTTTTGACGTGTTCGTCTCTCTTTTTGGAGCCTGGTGTTGTTCGTTTAAACTTTGTGCTTGCTCATCAGAATCCAGAATGTCTGTAATTATTGTCAGCAAAAACAAATATTAGTGTCAGTCTGTTTATATCCGGAATAATTTTACATGCAGCAAAGTGTTTTGGCCAGATGGTTAGAACGCATGACTAAAGTTCGTAAATTCGTGGGTTAGATCCAGGGCGGTAATTATACGAAATGCCTTTCCAACGTATTTTTGCAACCTCATTCAACCTACAAGTGTTGAAATACAATTGGCGTCCATGCACAACGGGAAAGAAGAATTAAATATATTAATTATTGTAACGTGAATCGGCTTATAGGCATATTCGTATGGTCACACATGGAAGCAACTCGAATACTGAAACTCTGCTACGTAAAGTGAAATGTAAGTAAAAGTGAAACCGCCATTACAAATAATGTACTTTTTTAAAATTGAAAATTTTAGTGCTATTGCCATGTGAATTAATTGACTATATGCTGTCCACGGTAAAATGAGCACTTTTTAAGGCCATTCTAAATTTTTCCTTTCATCCTATCAATCTTCCTGATGATTTTTAATATAAACATTGCTTTGTGA
Source organism: Dryococelus australis (assembly GCA_029891345.1). Lineage (NCBI taxonomy): Eukaryota > Metazoa > Arthropoda > Insecta > Phasmatodea > Phasmatidae > Dryococelus > Dryococelus australis. The sequence goes on along the minus strand of CM057000.1, from coordinate 36,018,522 downwards.
CGAGCAAACACAGTGTGTACATTTCACCACCCTCAAAATTTAATGCCTGATGCTGCAATGAGATATATTTATTATTGGCTAAAGCCTGTTTGGAGGGCCTTAAAAAGTGCTCACTTTACCGTGAACAGCCTATAGTATAATTTATTGCACGAATTGCAATGCCTAAGAATAAACAAAGTAGGCCTATTTTCACACTCGTAGATATGATTATTAGCCAAGAAAGTTTGGTAGGGATCGCTACGTCCTGCAACCAGGACGACACGAGAAACACCACGTAACCAAGAAAACCACCAGTCGTATGAAACCAGCAAACAAAACTTTGAGAACAGTTTAGGCAGACAGTATCTCTGGAAAACAGAAACACACACACTGTACGGGAAAAGCTTTTGTATTTGAAAACAATTTCTGTACAAACCTTGAAGAAAGAACCAAATATTTACGAAACACTACTTCCACAAAATATACTGCTACAAAGTTTCATTTGTTCATTAAAAACTGAATACATTTTGGGCTATTCAGTTAAGTTACTTTTATGGATTGCAAATCAAGACTAGAAAAAGGCAATGTTAAAACAGCCCTTAAAACATCATGACACGGCATGAAAATTTCCACTTCGCATAAGGCTGAAAATCACAACTTTTGGTGTGTTAAAAAAATAACTCTTTAAGTCTCATGACACAGTAAGGAGATTTAACTTTTCCATTAATTCACGTGCGTGGGTACTTCCCAATAATATTAGTTAAAATTGTATAAAATTCTAACAATTTGCCATTTATTACAGGTACGTTTGTTTTCTTGCTCACTAGCGTTTGTTAAAATCGTCTGAAAGATCATTCTCCTTTTAGTGTAACGCTAAGTATTCCTTGTACTTCCTATACTTACAAGGTTACTTCTTTTAAGGACAAAGGAAAACTAGAAAAGACTTGATATTTTTATAAATATTCCAATATATGACTGATTACCAACCTACACCAAGGCTGAACATGCATTTTCTTGACATGATTTTGGTTACAAAACTAAGGCTGGAGCCAAACCATTATTAAATTTGACAGCCTTTTGTAAGTTTTAATAAATTGAATAGCCAACTCCAATCATTTGTCTAGGCTTACCAGAATAATTTCTACCAGCTGCAAGGACAGGCAAGAAAGTCCATTTTTTCTACTTATAACCTGGCCAATATGGGCCCTAGAACATGATGAGAAATACTTAGCTTAATATGCATCTGGAAACCAGCGGCCGAGTCTCTGGGGACCAATCAGCTGTTGGGTTAATTTATAGTATAGGCCGTTCACGGTAAATTGAGCACTTTTGAAGCTCTAGTTACATTTTTCTTTCAGTGAATTTTTATCATTCCACTACTTGTTAGTGTAAACCCTGCCATGTGAGTAATAAACACAGTGTATAAGTTCACCGAACCTAAAACCAAAAGTCCGAGGGCACAATGAAATGTCTTGATTGGTTATTATGTCTGATGTAAACAGCTTCAAAAAGTGCTCATGTTACCGTGAACGGCCTACACAAGTTTGGGTGGGTAAACCACCCCACTACATTAGGGACACAGTCAGTTTTTAATTTCGAACAATGGTTAGCCTCTACACCTGCCAGCCGTCGTCAATTCCCCAGAAGTAAGGTCCTTGTGGCGCCATCTATAACGCGCATTACACTCTAGTACAAACCCCTGCCGCTACACTAGCGCCCAAGGTGGCAAGTCAATGAACCATGTCTTCAGGGCCGCTCATATTAACAGCTCCCTTAGGCAGGGAACACACGGCTAGCTCCACGTCCAGTTTGATGACACATGGAGAGGCATCGGGCAGCACGCACGGGCCGGGTCTGGCACGTTGAAAGGCTCGACCGGGTCCGTTCGAGGGTAGCGGACCGCCCGTCGGGTTCGCTACAGATCTCTTCGGGTCCGACCCGTGACTGGCTCCGAGCACACACTAGCGGACCATTGTGACACACTGGTACGTTGAAAGGCTCGAACGGGTCCGTTCGAGGGTAGCGGGACCGCCCGTCGGGTTCGCTACAGATCTCTTCGGGTCCGACCCGTGACTGGCTCCGAGCACACACTAGCGGACCATTGTGACACACTGGTACGTTGAAAGGCTCGAACGGGTCCGTTCGAGGGTAGCGGACCGCCCGTCGGGTTCGCTACAGATCTCTTCGGGTCCGACCCGTAACTGGCTCCGAGCACACACTAGCGGACCATTGTGACACACTGCTACGGACCTGGACCCTGTTCGCTGGGCGGTGTCTACCTGACAATGACCTATATAGATATTGATTCAACTGTTAATTGCCAGCGTTCAAGAAAAGCCTGAAATCAGGGACAAATCGAGTGAAGTTTACAAAGATCGCAATATAAAAAAATTGATGCTTGTAAGTATGTTTGTGTTCAGCTAAAGACAAATTTTGAGCACCTTTCGTATGATGAGAAACAGACGTTTGTAAGGTAAATATTTATTACAGTTCTTTAGATGAGATTATTATTGGTAACATTAATGACTTGCTAACGTTATGTTCATTCCGTTATTATCCCTCGTCTGCCTGTATAGATCGTTATTTCTTCATAATTTGTAGTTTACGATAGATTGTGTCTGGATACCTATCCTAACAAACCTCTGAAAATTCCCTACACTTAGGTTGCCACAATGGAGTCTTCTAGGTTAAGATTGAAATTAATCTTAAATGTAGATCTGGTACAGCACTAATATCAGCAGTTTTAAAAGCGCTTCTTCACTATAAAATAACTAACAGAAGTCGTTTTGTGCAATTTTTTTTTTATTTCTCCATATGAATAACATACTAAAACCATACAAACGTATGTAGGCTGTTCACGGTAAAATAAGCACTTTTCAAAGCCGTCTCATTTAGAATAATAGTAAATACCATTTTTTTTTTTTTTTTTAACCTTAGGAGTTAACTTTCGAGTGCAGTGGAATATACACACTGCGGTTTTTTACGTACATGGCAATATTTATTTACAAAGGCGGGTTGGAAGGAAAAAGTAACTAGGGCCTCAAAAGAGCTCACTTTACCATGAAGAGTATATATCACACTTAACAATTGATACAGGCAATTCTAAACTGTCATTTTCAGTGTGAAAATATCCAACTGGGTACATCTTTGCCGATGTAGAAAATAAATGACTTACTGCACGTGAAAAATTTAATATAAATTGTATTATTGGTCCAATTTTCAAAAATGTTATACTGTAATATTATATGTTTAATTTGAAAACGTATTACGTACAATATTTGCAATTAATTAAATTAAATCGCAAAGGGAATTGCAATCTGATTTACAATAATTTGAACCAATTTACACGATTTCCTGGTACAAACAGATGGAATCAATAAGATGCTTAAATATGAAATAGTTTAGCTGTAATAGTGTCGAAGATGTACTACAACTATTCACTTATAATTATTATACTTTTACTATCAATTAAACGTAAATTCTTCCTTTAAATACAGCCTAGCATGTCTGCAGTGAAAACATTTTCACTTAAATGAATATGTTTTGACTGTTAGTTCCATTCTTAAATGAATGCATTGAAAAGAATTTAAACATTATTATATGGGTAGCTATTGTTTTCATTCTTGAAAACTACGCATAGATGGCCACGCATAACACATTCAAATTTACAACTGGCCAACAATTGTTTTTCACTTCAAATTAATATTTATATAGAGTTATTCTTCGTTCTTCGGCGTCGTAGCGAACCGATAATGATTAATTGACGCCTTTCTTCGTCCGTGACACTGCACAAACTGCCCGCAACGTACCGGGCCCGTGACATCCATCGAAGCAGTTTTGGGATGTGACCCGTGCCCGGGCGCCGGGCGTTTTCCGGTGCCGTGTGTTCCCGGCCTTAACAGCACGACAGCCTGCCGCGGCTCGGGCCCACGATGAACAACACGAAAAACTGCATTGTTCCTCGCGTATGCCGCAGTCCCGGTCACGGTAAAAAAAAAAAAAGGTCTGTTTTTATCACGCAGCACAATAGCACACAAGTTTTTCGCGTGTTTGCAATTCTAGGAAAAATTAACTTCGCTGAAAATATTGCGTCGTGCAGTGTAGGTAAGGTCAGTAGGTAGTCAAGCTAGCACACGGGACGTCTGCTGTAGCGCCTCTTGCAGTCAAGTTGGGAGTGTAGTTGGTAATTTCCCGCAGTAAATGAGACTCCCGGTCTCAACTTACTTGGGATTTTACCAAAAAATGCAAGTTCTGATTTTTTTTTTTTTTATATTTAAAATACTTAAGTGTATTAAGATCACTTGAAAGTGTATATTATAGTAAACTTCGGCGAACTTTTTCGGTACGGCTATTTTATGTTACGGTCAGCAAAACGCATTCTTTCAAAATTGCAGTGTAGGAATAAGGAAATCCATTTTAGGCTAGATAAGGGCGGAAAGCTATAGTCATACTATAATTGTCATGAAGATACAGGCTGTTTACTGAATTTTTACAAAATAATAGACTCGCTATCATAAGTTACAAAAGTGCTGCTACCTCGTCCACTTGTTCCATGCGAATACCAGTTCAGTTTAGGTCAGGCTTCGCCATGCATGGACGTATAGGGAATCAAAGGCTAAATTCGGACAAAGATCTCTGTCCTTTCATGTGCTAGTATTTTCAACTGAGTTTTTTTTTTTTTTTTAAGATTGAACGCATCTACGTTTGTAAACCATTCAAATTATATATTTTTTAATTTTAAATGCACTATTTAAATATTTATAATGCCACAACTTTATCAATAATGAAAACGTACATTTGAAATTTAAAAATTAACATTTATAAGGTTTACAAATCTAGATGATTTCAATCTCCAACAAAAAATTTTCAGTTGAAAATACTACCACAAAAACGACTGAGAGATCTTTTTCTGAATCTAGCCTTTGATTCCCTATACACCCATGCATGGTGAAGCCTGGCCTTAATACGAACATTTGTATTTGTCGCCTGTTGCGTTAATATCCGGTTTAACCTTGTGGCGTAAAGGGAAAAAGACTGTTTTCCCGTAGTTATCAGTCGGTAAAATGATATAGCCGAATTTAGGCTGAGGGCGGTGGAGCGGTGGAACTCTTCATGCTTGGTCATTCCGGTCGGCCGGCAGCCATTTTACCTCCAAATTTCCCTTTCTCCCATAAAATTTCCCGTTTCCCCTCCCCCCCCCCCCCCCGGAAAAAACCGATCACTCCAGTTATAAAAACGATACCCCGAAAGACACTCGTCAATCCATCGGAAGGATTTGGGGGGATCGTTTTCGAGGGCAGAGAAGTGGTGGCCATATTGGTTTTGTAGACATAGGGTATGCCAAATCGATACACAGTGTCCAAGGTCTGGAGTCAGAGCTAACCTTCCACCATTTTGGTTCCGACAGCCATATTAACCACCATGTTGGATCCTGGTGACTTAGATATTTGACCTTGACCGCGTGCTCTTAAATGACCTTGAACCTAAACAATTCCGAAAAATTCTGAAAATCCCAGCAAATATAAAAAAACAATTCTAAAAACTATTAATAATATTTATTAAAAGTTGGTTACAATTTTATTTAAAAAAAATTTAAATTTAAATTTTGAATGTTTGGGTTTGGAGGAGATGAAGAACCAGAGCCGAACAGCCACCATGTTATGACGTCACCCGGCCACCATATTGACTGCAAGTGACTTTGAACTTGATTTTTGAACTTGAGCCCTGTGACCTTTTACCTTAAACCAAAGAAATCGTAAAATTCCAAAAATTCCTAAAACATAGTAAAAAATATTTGAAAATTATTTTAAAACTCTTATTAATCATACAAATATATATTAAAATTTATTTAAAGTTTATTTTAGAAATAATATTATTTATAAAACTTACAATTACGGACGTTCCCTTAGCACAACGTTCAGCAGACGGCTGACTCTCGCCAATGTTTCTGATTGGTAAATTAGTCGGTTACCCTCCACTACATCTACCAATGTTTATAATTGTGTTAACTCCCCCCCCCTCCCTTTTTTTTTTCTCCTTCACCTTTGCTCATTCTGTTGAACGCACCCCACCCATCATATTCAGTTTTCGTTTGTCATTTTTTTACTTATATATTGCCTGGTGATGCTAGTATATTGATTATAGATTTCACCGCCCAAAGAACTGTCGATTTAGCCACCATGTTGGTTGTAGCCGACCTTGAGCCCAATGACATTGAGCTCGAAAAAACGAGACAAATCACAGTCCATACAATGTTTCGTTACTAGTTGGTCACATCAGGGGCCCATACCGACTAACCATACTAGCAAACGGCTGATTCCTCCCAAGACTGGTTCCTGGCGATACTGACAGAGCACAAGACTAGTTCCTGGCGATACTGACAGAGCACAAGACTAGTTCCTGACGAGACCAGTTCTTGCAAAACTCACTAGACCAACCAACAAGACCAACTTATCATACCACCCACCTATACACACGATGATGGACAGTCTCGAAAAAAGTCTCTAATAAGAAGAGTCTCGTAGCTAAACTCTTCGCACAAATTCTTCGCAAAATTTTCGCAAAACATTTCTACAACAGTTGACTTTACCAAAGCGTCATACTAACCTATCAAGCCAACTGACCAGTCGAACCAAATAGTTTCGAAAAATTCCTCAAAATATTCCTCTGATTTTATTCGTAACGTACACGAGAATTTGCGATCTCCTCGTTCTCTTTTTGCTTAAGCCAAAAAAATCTTTTTTTTTTCTTTTCAATTTTCCTAATGTACACCACTTAATATATGTATAAAAACACCAAACAAAAGTATGATTCTGAAATCTCACATGATACACCATTATAATTCAGGAAAAGGGCAGATTTTTGTGACAGGTCTGGTGCGTGGGACATGTGACTGCGAGCCGCGAAATCGTCGCAGGTTAGCCCCCTCACAGGATAGCTTTGGATTTTCTGCCATATGACTGGGCAGAACTCATCCATTGTAAACGATCTGAGTAAAAATCAATACTTCACATAAAACCATAGCCTTCCCCCAGCACACGCTCACAACAATTTTATGTAAAACAGACTATCGCAATCGATAGTTTAGCGCCTACACCACTGAATTAATAAGTCTTCCAGAGAAGCAGAAGGGACTGTATAAAAAATTTAAAACGCGTTTCTACGTATATAAATTTTATTTATTTATTATGTACATTCTATCGTTCTTATTATTTTCTCAAATGTTTGTAGATCATGGATAGTAGCAAACAGTCTTATCTGATACAATTCCGATCCTTCAGTTCATCGATGATTGAATATATCTCGACAATGCGAGAGAGATCCCCACGTTTTTGCATGTCAATCAAATATATAAGTCTATCAACAAGTTCATTCGGGTCTTCGGGAAATAAGTTACGAGCATTCTTGATACCTTCTGTCTTCTTTACACCACTTGTCGAAGGAAACTGGTTTTGTGAAACGTGTGGGAACGTCGAGAGAATCATCATCCTTCTCAACAGATTCTTCATCAACATTGTCATATTAGTAATTATAATAAATACTGTCTTCATGATCGTCTTCACCTCCTGTTTCATCCTCAATACCAAGTTTACTTTTCCTTGCAGCGTCGAATAGTCACCGTCAGTATTTGGAGCCGACGACCGTTTATTTTGATGTTCATCGACTTCACGCAAACGTCCTGCAAGATTACGTTCCGCAAATTATGACTCTACCATGCCTCGTAGGTCTCTCATTCCATCATTAGCATCAACTGCCTCATCATAATCGACTGCGGAATCAGTACTCATCGATGCAGCAGGGGGTGTTGAAATCACTTGCTGTCTCTCAAAAGATGTATCCTTGTAGATCTTGGTTCATTCCTTCATTGTATCACCTTGCATATTGTTATACTTGGGGTTTATCACTACTGTTAAAATTAACATTAATACTAATAAAACCACCAGTATTCAAATTGAGACATTTATCGATCGCCTCAGATTACATCAATATTTACTTCAGTATTCAACCCAATATTAACTTCAATATTTTAATAAATATTAAATCCATTAAAACAATGTTCAGCTCAACTATTCAATATTAATTCACAGTCTGATAGACGGCTCCTATCCTCAAGCAATAATAGCGGAAGCGGGGACTACGGTAACACCTTACAACCCAGGCTAATCAGATCGACCCACCACTGTAGAATTAACCACACTTATTCTCGAGGCGATCGGGCCCTCTCCGCGAGGAAGGCCAATGGACGTAGGCGCCTTGCGTCTCTCTCGACGGCTCGTCTCGGCTCCCGATCCTCGAGCGGCGTCTCGGCGGTGTCATTAATGGCGGCGGCTGGCCTTGTTCAATCCTTCATATATAGGACGGCTGCGTCCCGTTTTGCCCACCTTTTCTCCCGCCTCGGGCGGCTCGCTCAGCCGCTCGGAATTATGATAATTTGGCTCTTAACACTTGGCCATAACAATACCCTCCTTCTCTGGAATATCGATCGTCCCCGATCTCGTGGATGATGGGCGAAGTAGTGAGGGGTGACAGTGGCCAGACACCAGCGTCTGGACCCCAGAAGCTGCCGGTGGCCCCTCGGTGTGTGGCCCTTCCTCAGCGGGGACCTGGTTCTAGAAGTTGCGGTTGCCGCGATACAGTGGTAGACTAATTTTTTATACTGTCCATCTGCAGTTATTAGTGGAGTCAAGATTAGCTGTGGGTAGTAGATTGTCATTATGGCACTTCCCTGTTTATGTATGCAGCTACCGAACACATAATTGCAATTTTTCTCGGCCTGAAGTTTTATATCTCTTTCGTATACAAGAAACTTGAATGTTTGTATTTACAGTAATTACACTGTACGGTTTTCCTCTTTTGGAATCATATCAACATACATGTATTTTGTGTACAAGAAACCTGAACGTCTGTACTTACAGTAATTACATTTTATGTTATATTACATTGGCAAGTACTCGTTTAGGTATTTGTATATTTATAACATTTGCTGTTTCAAATATTAAGTGGAATATATACATATTTCTACAGAACATGAAATATATATACGTGATGTAATGTGATATTTGTGAATGAGCTTCATGTCGTGGCGGGAGGGTGGGATGTAAGGATAAGTTACGAGTTTTCCCCCGAGTTAAATTAAGTCAAATTAACTATAACAAATGTGCGTCGCCATTCTTACCGGATTTGGGATTTGTCTGAATATGCGCGTATGCCGCGACATTCCTCTCTTAACTATCTATATGCCTTGTTATCTATACTAAAAATAACGTGTGCATGTGTACAGAATGTTACGCTGGATTATAAATCCCTCTTGTATGAGTATCCAGGTTTTGTGTGACATGTTTATTTGTTTGACTGATCTACAACATACTTACAATACCCATTTATATAAAACGTAACAATACACTGCATGCGCCCATTGTCGAACCTCTTCGTCATGCGAGTTTCCTCGTCTGCGAACATATTGTGTAGTATATTAACAGGAGGTAGCCAAGACAATCTATGATGCCGCTACTTGCGAGTATTTTAATTGGCGCTGTGACTGTCGTGCGTCCAGTAAAGTTGGCAACGACGGATAGAAAGTAGTTCCACCTCTTAACGTTAAATTACAAATGTTTAGTACACATCTGTGAATACTAAAATATTTTATTCGATTTTTAATGCATACAAGTGTAATAATAAAAAATATTTGTAAAATATTTACTTTTCTAAAAATTTCACTGTTGCCCTTGACCGAAGCACGAATAAAGTGATCGGGCCCATATTATGGCGGAATAATACACAATGTTCCTACAACAGATGTAAGCAGGGCTTTCAAAAGTGCTCATTTTACTGTGAACAGCCTACACGTCGTTTATAATTGCAAAATAATTGCTGCGTGTCATTTTACGGTGTCGTTGTTCGTTTAGTGTTCCAGCGCTGCGAGGCGTGCGGGAGCCAAGGCTGTAATCGGAACCACGTCAATTTCAAAGCTGTAAACACGCATGGCTACGTCTGAAAGCACGCGAGGTGCGTCGAGCGCCCGCGTGCAGGCTGGAAAAAAAAAGGCAACGCGCGCGCGGCCGTGCTGGATTAGCCCACGTCGCGTTCAGCGGAACGATTTAATAATGGCCGGCCTCCCTCCGTTCCCGCGAAATTTCACGGCGAACGAGCAGGTAAATGCTTGGTGACCGCGTTTCCCTGCGAAATGGCGTCCGTTTGGGGCTCGCACGCGTCGAGAGACCACCGAACCGATGCACTGCGCTATAGTCCAGTCACCGTTATTTTACATTTTTCTGAAGCACTGCTAAAGTCCTACTTCCAAGATACTCCTCCGCCTCGTACGAGCAAAGCTTAAAGCTTCTTACACAGTAGAAAACTTTAGCATTTGACTTAACGTTTCCTTTCCTCTGACGAAACAACGAATACACAATACAATTGTAAAGTCAAAAGTTTAGACAACTGAACATCGTTTATGCGAGTTTCGTAAAAATGCGTATATTGTTATGTAAGTAATACATTTTACATGACTTTTTTAAAAATAGGCTTAAAATTTATATTAAAAGTTTATTTCAATACAAAAAACTCATTATATGCTATTCACATTATATCTGTTTGCCATTTATTTAATTAAAGACGAGCTTTGCTTTGTGTACCGATATTAAAATCACCGTGCAATGAAAAAACGCACTTTCCACGTAAGCTTTGAAGTCAAGAGTGCTTAACTTTAACTTCGACAGTTCCATTGTGTCAAGCCCCATAAGAAACAACATGTCGGAGAGCAAACGTAAAGTCAAATGTTGAAGTTTCTAATTGCGTAAGGGCCTTAACTAAGTCTGTAAAATCTCACCAAAGGTACGACGTGCCCATTCGTGAGCACTTAGTGTAATGATATACTCTTTCTATAGGCTGTTCACTGTGAAATGAGCACTTTTGAAGGCCCTGCTTATGACCTACTTGTATACACGTTGTGTATTACTCCGCCTTATGTAAAATTAACATTGCTATAGGCCTCATCACTTTATTCATCTGTTGGACAAATGAAACGGAGAAATTCTTAAGAAAGTAAATACTTCACAAATCTGCTCATTTATACACTTCGGTGCATTAAAAAAACAGCAAGTGAGAAATAATTGTAAGGTATCACAAATGGTTACCTAACACTTTTTATTATACGTTAACATCGGAACTACTTTCCATCCATCGTTACCAACTTATCTGGACGTATGCTGCTCAGTGCGCCCATTAAAATATATGCAGGCGGGGGCAGTGACATTTTTCTAATGTTCATTTCTCAAGTGTTCACTTTATTGTGAACAGCCTTTAACTAGGCATTGCCAACACACCTATTTGTTCACTGTTTTTATTTATATTAATTATAAATTAAATATTATAATTTATAGGAAAAAATTGAAATAAAATTTCAATCTAACAAAAAATAAGGTAATTTAGTGAACGCAAGTATAAAACACTTGTGAGAGATAGCATATTTAGGAAACAACCAACTACGTCATAGATAGGGTGATTTTTCAAAGGTTTGATTCAAAAAGTGTGAAAAAACCGTGAATATACGATACCGATAACTTACTTTCGGCGTAACCTCCATAGCTCCTGGGATATAAGTTAGCACTGAGCAGGTGAAGGGAGTCCAAGTGTCGTGATTTTTTCTAGGTTCTGAACTTTTTTTCAAGGGTTTGTGACACAGTATTAATGAAAATTTTATAAAAAATTCCAATACACTTTAAAAACAAGTTCGTGATTTTAAATAAGTACAAATATGAGAATATTTAATTGTTAACATTGTGCAAAAAAAAAAAAAATTCGAAAAAAATTACGAACACAATGTTTTACTCCAGTTGAGAGTTTCTTGAAGTCATAGGAACGCAACACAGAAAAGTGTTTTTACTGTATTTGAAGTATTTCTTAAGTGGTAACAAGAAGACGCTATTATGTGACATTTTTGCTGTACGTCTTTAGTCGTGTAGTAAATATTATGTGAAAGCCTTAACTTCACAACAAACAAAGACAATAAAATAAAGTCTGGCTTTTAGTTGCCCTGTAAAGACGATATTAATACTGGCTACATTTTATTTCACTCTTATTGTAATACTTATAATTACGGAAGATCACGTAAAGAATGGCATTAATTTTTGAATAGTATTTTAATGACACATGCCATGTTATGGCATTTTTTATTTTCCATATAAATTTCAGAACGCAAGTACCGTTACAAGTTTTGCAAACAAGTTTCTCATTATTTTATTTTTTACAAGAATGCTATTTAATTAGATGTCACAGAATAATAAAATACGTTTAAAAGTTTCAAGAACAGCACGGTTTTTTTTTTAACGAACTTAACTGACATCTACAATTCCTTTTATCGAAGCCAATTAAAATAAACATTAAGTGGATCGTTTACCTAAGAGCTGTTTTCCACGTTGAGCGATAAGGACGACAGTGTCACACGCATCGAGTGTGCCAACCCACCCTACAGGCAAGGCACTGAACTGGCGTGCAGCGTTCTCATCTTCCTGCGTTTAAATATGGGCGTCTCTTAATATCAGAGTCCTGAGAGCCGATGAGGGCGATGCGAAGTGGGCACGGAGCGGCGCCGGAATGCAGGGGCGAGGGAAGCGGGAGATACCCGAGGAGACCCTCCGACCAAAGGCATTGCTCGGCACGATCCCCACTTGCTAAGGCCAGGATTCTCCCCGCCGGGAATCGAACCCGGTTCGCCTTGGTAGGAGACGAGCGCTCTGGCCGCTATACTACCGCGGCCCCCTTTAACAAATAGTACGGAGGGTTAGTTGTCAATGGTTTCCTGTTGTCTGATATGTACCACCACCAGTAAATTATCGTACTTGCACACTAACTTGCGGTGTCGTGGCATGGATTATTTTAGTACCAATGTTGATTTCACTAGTGAGATAGCTGGGGAACGAGGCCCACCATTCGCTCGATTTTTTTTAAAACCTGCCACTTGGGTTCTTGGCAAGGCAAGATAACATCACGTCATAGCGAAGAAGGTAAACGCAAATCTACAAGTTGCCTCTATTTTACAGGCAAGGTCAAATTTGAATACTAATAGCCTGGTATCGATTGGAACCAGCATCCCCAGCGGAAAGACACACCTGTCGTTTAAGCTACCCAAAAAAAAAATAAAAAATAAAAAAATGAGCCGTGACGAGATGGGATTCGACCAGCATCGGAAGGATGGGACGGAAGCGCCTTGGTAAAAACCCTACGTACGGGGAAGGGGGGGGGGGGGATTATCCCACAGTCCCTACGTGAGAAACTCATTCCAATATTTGTCCAGCCAACCAGAGCTTGGGTTCGGTCCGGCTAGCTCGGTGGTGATAAGAAAGCACCCAAGAATACAGAATTATTTAAAGTGTCATAAGTGATTTTAAATTCTTTCCGCAAGAGTCAAGGAAGCTGACTCACTCACCAGCTACACTGCCTTAACGTCGTTAGACAATTGACCCACCATCATGGACCCGAAAATTTCGCAGTCATCATTTTACAACAAGCTAGACTCCACAATACTTTGTAAACTCTAACTTCTGTTAGTTGTTCATTGGCTGCTGCTCCACTTCAACCAACGACCATGTAGCACGGGATTTGGTCTTTGATGTCCTGGCAAGTTCCGTTATTGGTAGCAAGTCGGCTAACAAATATTGGTCCTACAGGAGCAGCAATTCCGATGCACATGTGGGCTCTCTATTCATCATATAAACGCGCTTCCGGCCGAACAAATCAGGAAGCACACGCACACGCACACATAGATAAAGGTTTTGTTGAATCAAACAAAGTTTGTTTAGCGCCACCAAATTAATTGTTTGTGAAGAGACAATTAAATATTATGTTCGAAAACAGAGTTGGTTCGTGCAACTAAAGATTTATTTTGTTCTTAAACATTTTTAAGACAGATAAAGTGACTACTGATTAAATGGGAATCTGTTTAAATACATACATTTCAAATAATGAACAACACGCGTAAAAATACATTTCAAGGTTTACAGTTTTACTTTTACTTTCTTGTTGAACAGATTTTATCAGGATGTTTGTACCATTGTCAAGTATCAATGAGTGCACTAACAAACACTGTTGCTATCGTCACTGCCACAAAAAAATACAAAGAAACTCTCTCGGGCTGAATTTTTGAACTAACGCAATCAAATGAGTGGCCAAACAAATATATACCGTTGATTTAGCAAAATATTTTGTTGGCAGTCTAATTAATTTTGACCCAACACAGAGGTTTTGTTTAATCATGCGTGTTTTTTTTTTTTTTTTTTTTTTTTTAAACCAAATTAATTCCGTTGATTTTCAAGTCTTGTTTACGCAACAGCAAATTTTACTCGGGGAACTATATAGGTATATTTTTGGCATTAGTTACACAAACAAATATTTTGTTGGTTTTTTTTTCTCAGTGCGTATGACGACGTCGCCAAATTAGATTATGAGACCCGCTTCAAGAACGTCAAGCTGCCAACGTGAACCCCTGCACTGATGAGAGCCACGCCATTTCACTTCTACGTAAATAATAGTACAGCGTTTAACTAAGCACTTTTGCAAACACAACTTTGTAAAACAAACAAAATATACCCCATCCTCCTAACCGCGTATAATTAAATGGCTGTAATTGCTGACAATATCTCTGCAGATCCAACAACGACGTAAGAAAAATAGGTCCAAGTCTCAACGTCTTATTTAAAGTAGGCTACCTTGTTAAAATTTGCGGACAGTGAAATTTTTTTTTTTTTTGTATTTGGAGTATGAATGATTCAAAATTTGACTTGTTGAGCGCATGAATAAAGTCGGTGGTTTCATGACACTGTCAATGTTACATAAACGCTCGGCGGAAGAATACCAAAATCGGGCGGGGTTTTCGAAAGCGCTGAACTACTTGCGAACAGCGTACAACGATACGTATGAAGAGACGTAAAATAAGAGGGGCGGAACACACATCGCTGGAGTAGCTTTCGGCGACGGGGTCCTTACGAGCCTGCCGACCACGAAACGAGACCCGCGAGATAGAGCGGGGCGACGGAATGCAAGAGCAGGAGGAAACGGGAGAACTCCGAGAAACCTACCCCCCCACATGGCTGGAGTAGTTTTCGGCGACGGGGTCCTTACGAGCCTGCCGACCACGAAACGAGACCCGTGAGATAGAGCGGGGTGACGTAATGCAAGAGCAGGAGGAAACGGGAGAACCCCGAGAAACCTACCACCCCCCCCCCCCCACCTTCAACGGGAACGACCGCCACTTGTCCAACATCCACGGGGTAACCGACCCCAGCGGTCAAATCTTGGCGGGGGACAGGGCCGCTATTCGAGCGCCTACTGCAACCTCTGCGTTAACTAATTAACCTGCGACAACAGCGGGCCCGTAATAAAGCATGCGCGCGGAAACGCTTTGGACGCTCTCACCTGCGCCATTAACGAGAAAAGTTTGTGCGCGAGCTCTCTCTTTCTCTCTCTCTCTTGCTCTCTCTCTTGCTCTCTCTCTCGCTCTCTCTCTCTCTGCAAACACATCAGCAAGTTGATTGTGGTATCGATAAAAAAAAAAAATTCTTTCCCCGCCTGCTTGGAGTTCTGCACGTGTGAGCGAGGAAAACGGCCATTTATAAATCAGGCCGTATGTCGATCGCCCACCTCGCAGTTGTAACATACAGCAGTGAGTTTTAAATCTGTGATTATTTCTACCGAAACTACCAATCGTTTTGCCAGCATATTTTATTTTTCTAAAATAACACAAAATTATTCAGATAATAAGAAATTAAATTTCCCTCCATCACAGGTGAAATACGCATTTTCACACTGCTTCATTTAAAAGTATACACAAAGGGTGGCTATAGGCTGTCTACGGTAAAGTGAGCACTTTTTAAGGCTCTTCTAAATTTTTACTTGCATACAATTTCTATCGTTCTGCTGCTTTTAATTATCAACATTGCAGTGTGGCCAATAAACACAGTGTATACATTTCACTAATCTTAGAAGTTAACGTATAAGGCTGCAATGAGATATATTTATTAGTGGTTTAATGCCTGTTGGGAGGGCCTTAAAAAGTGCTCACTTTACTGTGAATAGCCTATAGCATACGCGCGAAGGCAGAATAGACAAGATCACTGGTTTTTGCTATAGGCCTAGGCGATTTACATGTAAAAAGTTATTGCCAGTCTTTAATAACGGTTATACTTTCCTTATTTTTCCTTGCTCAAGCACATTCAGCGATAAATAGGCACCTGTTTTTCACGAAAAGATTTCAGGACAAGTAGTGATCCAAAACACTTTAGTTCAATATCACTTGTGATTGGATCTATTGAATTGTTACGCGTCTTATCTGTCTGCTCGCGAATCACGGACGGTCAGTATCGGAGAAACTTAATTCTGATTGGCACGCTGACGTAATGCCCACACTTCACTCAAAGACAAGCGGCCAATAGCCAAATGAAGACTGCAAGTGTGGACATAAGGATATTGAAGTTTAGACTCCGCGTAGATGTTTCCGCAAAAAAAAAAACAGGTGGCCGTAGCGATAACGTAATTCGGCATTAAAAAAAAAAGATTCACCGAATTAAGTCGGACCCCGCAATCTTTGAGGTGTCAAATCACCTCCAGTTCTGAGCTGACAATCAAGTAGGCGCGTCATTCCGACCTCCTCAACCTTACTGTACTCGGTCGTACCGGAAATTCCGGTACGCCTTCTGAAGTGGAGCTGGTGGCAAAGCATTGATAAATCCTTGATTTCAGGGATTAGCCCTTCATATGAACCACACTAACTGCCAACTCGACTACAGAATCATCTAAATGAACAAGGCACTCAACCGTCTTGTGGCGAAGGGTGGATAACTTAACAGTAACATTTAGTTACGTTAATTTACGGAGTAACAAATTAACGTGTTACGTAATTCCGATAAATACAGTACGCAACCTTTACAGTATGCGATAAAACTATAACGTTACGTGTACTATAACTTCATTTTATGTAACCGAGTAAAAGTTATTAATCTATTTTTGTTGCCATGAATAACGTTATTAGCATAACACTATAGCAAATAGTAACTAAATAACATTACGGTGCACTTTTTAAGTCGCGGTGTATAACTCAGAAAAAGTTTTAACATTTTTGTGTTTCTGTAATTAATTTTATACACACAAGGCTCTGACTCTACGCATAACTCTATTTATGAGTTGTGTTGCTGCGAATAATATGTAATTCAATACAATATCAAGTAGAATTTTCTTAACTGCAAAGGTCATTATTTAGGACGACCTGCACTTTGAAATGGTGATCATGAAGTAATTTTATTCAGGCGGGAGTTGGGACTATAAATATGAGAGTACCGTTCTGGAATAATTCAGAATAATGTTACTCAACTCAACTCGAGCACGCAGCAAAAATATTTCTTCGAAACAGGAGAGAAAAATAGTAGCGGCTGAAGAATGATACAGCATCAGTTGTGAAAGGCGAGAGGTACTAGTCAACTCCCTTAATAGCAGATACCAAGCAGTTATAAAAACCAAGGCTGCACCAAATCATAATAAAATATCTATTTTATGGGCTTTATTTATTTATTATCTCGACTGCTTTAATAACAATGGGGTATAGTAAATTATATTACCTTCATATTATTTTGTGTTTGTGTTACATCTTCGTGCTAGCTATGTAATTGTTTATAATAAATAAAACATGACCCAGAATATATTAGTTAAACGAAAGGCACAGAACCGTTAATTTAACAGTGAGGAACTAAAATTTTTTAATTTAATTTAATAATTTCCGAAATCACTTTCACGCAAAAGTATCTTCCCCCCCCCCTCCTCTTTTTTTTTTTTTTTTTTTTTTTTTTCATTTCAGCAAAGTAAGAATGACATTTTTTCTTGGGTACGTTATTTCCATATCCCGTTCAATTTCAGCGGAGATGTTTGGGCTGCTGTTAACGTGTCGAGGTCATGAGAACAGATGAGATTTAAGCGAGGCGAGAATAGAGCTGCAGCGGAATGCAAGGGCGAAGCAAACGGAAGATCTCCGAGAAAACCCTCTGACAAAAAACATCGTCCGGCACGATTCCCACTTTCGAAAATTCGGGAGCTATCCCGCCAAGAGTCGAACCGCGCTCGTCTTGGTGGGAGGCGAGTGCTCGCTCTAGCCGCTGCGCCGCCGCGGCCCCAGTTCGATTACAGTTTCGGCCCCTCGCTCAGCTGCTAGAAGCGGAGAGAAAGCAATGATGCACGTTCCGTGCATATAATCCATTCGTAGTTACTTCACACTATTCTGAAGCCCTGCTAAAGTCCTACTTCCAGGATATTCCTCCGCCTCGTGCAACCTAAGCTTAACTAAGTCTACAAAATTATACCGAAGGACAACGCACCAAATTCGTCCTTAATCAATTGTAATATTTTGCATTAGAACAATTTCTTACTAGGCGCTATCAGTACAGATTTGTTCTCAGTGTTTTCATTCATATTCATTATAAATGAAGTATTATCATTTAAAAATAAAATATAGGCTAAACTTCAATTTAACGACAAATAAAATACTTGTATGTTAACAGAGGCATTAAACGCTTGTGGTACATCGCATATTTAGGAAATAACTAAATACTTCATACATGGGGTGATTTTTCAAAGGTTTGATTAAAAAAAGAGTAAAGAAGCCGCGAATAGAGGATACAGTAGATTGTACACAAAACGCCATGGTCATCACCCCACAAAGAGTATTCGGTACAAGAGGGTCGGAGTAATTTGTACTATGGTTGTTATTCGTGTATTTCCGTATCTACATACTGAATCACAGTACTGTTTGGGGTGCTGTGCGTAATCTGCAATAACCGTCACTGCAGCGTGTCATACCGTGAATGCAGTATGGCAAGCTGCAGAAATATTTCCTGCTTGGGTCTTACTTGGTGTGTGCTACCATTGGTGACAATCAACGATATCGTATGCGTATCATATTTTACCGACCGGACAAAAACATTCTTGGCACTAAATGAAATAGTCGTGCTCGTCCAGGGCATTTAAAATACATAATAACAAGGTTCAGTTGAACATTCCCGCATTGAAGATTCGTAACATTTTACATCGTATAGGCCTGTCCCATTTTGAATGAACGTGTTAATTCTTTATTTCGCTGAATATACGTGGGTGTAATTGATATCTTCTGATGTTATTGTTAAACGTTATCAGCCAAATCCAACACTATCAGTTGCGTCATAATAACCCGTTATAGAGGGTTCGATGATTAATGGCTTATCATCGGCAACATCACTGAAATTATCATCTTTCCATTTTCGCGGAAACGGTACAGACTATAACAAAATATTCCAAGTACCTTCATACAGGATCCGGCGAATAAATGTTATTCAATAAATAACATCACTTAAATAACAGAATTTTCTTTTTTTGTGTAGTAACGGTATAGATTATAACGAAACATTCAAAATATATTTGTGTTGGGTTCGGCAAATCAAGTCGTTCTATAAGAACAGCACTAATAAAGAACAGAACTCTTTTTTTTGTGGAAACTGTAAACATTGTAAAGGAACATTTTTACTGATTCAGTAACACACTGTCAATAACAAAATACTCATTGTGTTTGCGAAAACGGTATAAATTGCAACGAAATGTTATAAATACCGTTATATATGGTCCAGCGATAAGTTACCAGATAAGAAACACGCTGAAAATAGCAAATTAATATTGATTTTTGCGGAAACGATATACAATTCAAAGAACTGTTGAAAATAAATCTTTATTGGCTCTGCCTAATAACGTTATTTAGTAAGTAACGCTATTGAAATAATTCAATTTTAGCAGCAATGTTATGAACTGTACAGTGTATTAAACAGTACTTGTCAATGTGTTACTACGACAAATAACGTTATTGACTCAGTTTTGATAACCGATATCAGGTAGAAAACGTAACGGGAAAAGGCGTTACTATCACGAATTTTGTTAAGTTATCCAGCCCTACTTGTGGCTTAGGGGTATCTCTATACTATTAAAGGATGTTCAAAACAAAGCGAGCACTTTTGAAATCAACCTTAGAAAAAAGTCACTGACCCTATTTGCGTATAATTAAACGGGCGCCCTGAGTAACTATGGATGAGAAGAAGTTCCTTATCTTAACGTCGAATAAAAAGTGCTCGGTAACCATTTGGGATAACTTAAATTATTTCATTCACTTTGTTTTTTTTTTTTTTTTTTAATTGATCGAAGTGTAAAAATGAGCAGGTCTGTTAAATATTTACTTTTCTAATAATTCCGCACTTTCACTTGACCAACACATGAACAAAGTTATGAGGGCCATGACAATGTTAACCTTGCACAAGGCGGAAGAATGCACAACGTACTTACAAGCAGATCTTAAGCAGGGCTTTCAAAAGTGCTCATTTTACCGTGAACAGCCAATGATTAAGAACGAAAGTTTGCTGCGTCTAATATACTTTACGCCCAGACGATGAGTGGGGAGGGGGACAGGCATAGAGAGGATCGATAGTGCCCAATTGGGAAGGGTACGAGTTACGGTTGCCGACCCCCTTCCCCCCAATACCACTGCCCGGTAGGGGGGTGGGGGGGGTTTGTGCCCCCAGGCTTAAGGTTCGTGTATACCATAAAAGTTGGGTTCGCATGCACCATAATTATCGTACACGAGTTCATATATCCATTTGTCGCGTACCCTCAAGTCTGAAGTCTTACACCTTTACTCATAATTTGTAAGTTTTAAGTATTTTAAGACTTAAGTCTTAAGTATTAATTTTAAGTATTAAGTACTTTAAGTCTTAAGTATCACTACTAAGTATTTTAAGTATTAAGTGTTAATTTTGAAGTCTTAATATACTTATTGCAACTGCAGGGCGGGATGTGCGAGCGAGCGCCGATATGCGCAAGTGAGCACGTGCCGGAGTTCCTAGACGACATTGTACCATAAATACTAATTCGTACGGTTGCCTGCTACACCGACGGTGGCTTAGCCCGCACGGGCCTGTCCCCTGGTGGTATTTTAATCAGTGACGCTAAAACTTATTGGTGGAGAAGTCTATAGCAGATTTCAATGTATTCGTTTGTCCCAGTTTCGTGTATAGGCCCACTTGGTTATACTTTGAATTTGGCTACTCGTTTTTTTTTTTTTTTTTTAATGACGTTGCCATACGCCTCTGATCAAAATCCACAGGCAAGTGGTATGGATTTACGGTGGGCGAGTTGCATACGCGCAACTCGTGATAATATGGCGCAGAAAGCTCGTTGCGAAAATAAGACATTTCGGCGATGAACATCACATTGACAGACCTGTCGTCGAAATCACTAACCTTCAATACAGCCAGGACTGACGGACTCAGTTAAGGGGATCACGACTGACATTACGTGTCATTGCAATAGCGACGTAGGCCTTTCGTACGGTATTACTCGTCCCATCTTTCATAACGAACTCCGCTGTCGCGAAGAGTTTGGATGCTGAGTGCCAAAACATTTAACGCTGTTAGCACAAAGATCTTCGTTTTTCCCGCTTCCTTGACACACATGCAGCACTATAAATAAGAAGTAAACGCCTACTAGAAAATGTAAGTAATCGGCGATGAATAGAGTCCTGCAAACTTCGTGCTATTATTTGGGAACACGTCAAACTATAAACACGTGCACCTCTACAACGCATTTGTCATTGGACGTAAAACTGAACCGCCCCTGGTAACGTTGCGCCAATCAATAAACACTTCACAATCGTGGGCTCCAATCATGTGCTGCTCAGTCGGAAAGGGCGTGGCTTCACATCTATGCGGCAGCCAACGGAGAAACTACGTGCCTCTCCAGTATAGACAGTACTGATGTCTTAACAATAACGCGAATTTTGCATCTCTAGTGAGGAAATATGGGTGGACCATTTCGAGCCTGAAAACCTTTGGTTTTCAGGCTCGAAATAGAAACGCGCGACTTCTCCACAGAGAAGGAAATGTAAAATCAAAGCCATTGGATGGCGAGATTATGACTTCCGTGTTTAGGGATGGACAAGGTCTCCTTCACTTTGAGTTCCTCTGTAGCGTAGAAAAGCAATCACAGTGGACAAAGTGCTGGTCCTCTATACAGAGGTGATATGCTAATTCACGATCGTTTTGTCACTGAAGAAAATGACGTTTGCAAACAGATGCTTTGAGTCCAATGGACATTTGCATTTTCCTCCCTCCTCGTGTTCCATGGCATGCTGGGCACTGAAAATCTGACGATAGCTAACTTCCATCCAGTAATTAATGTAGAATATTACAGCTAGGTTGACATTCCAACTTGTTTAATTTTTGTAACGACGGAGTTACATTTGTTGGGGTTCTGTTTATTTATTTCGAGGGAAAAATGAAACTATGAAGGGAGGGTTTAATTTTACATCTTTCGTGAAATGACATTTCGATGTTCTTACGAATGTGTGGCATTTTAGGTTGCATATTGTTTGGATGGAGCAATTGAAAGTTTCGCTCGTATGGAAATAACATTTAAATTATTTAACTTCGAAAATTATAACTTTAATGAAAATACAAAACGCGGTGCATACGTCGCCGTTCGTATTCGTACAGATGCAGCAATATACACACGCACACACTTTGACCGAAGTTAACCTTGCACTCGAATGCACGATGTAGACAAACAGATATTATTCATTCACTACAAAAGTGTGGAAAGTGCGACATTTTTCAGGCCACGTGCATTTCAATAATTATGTTAACGGTTTACAAATACATTTACAAAACAAGCAAACTTACTGTTGTAACCTCTTGAACAAGTGTTTTTCTATGTCAAACCTTGCGAGTTTAATTCACTAAAATCGCGTTTGTTCGACACTAGCATTAAATTATTTATTTGCAAAATCATTCCGTAAAATCAACACTGCGCACGTTTCCTGATACAAACAAACTTAAACAAATATACGGAAATTATATTCGTATCACTTCATTGTGGAAGGCGGATAGGAAAATGGCGGAACGAGCAGTTTTAACGACGTGCCCATTAATATTACATTTCACCCAACAAAACGCACTACAACGGTACCTACAACCAACTACGTTTGGAAAAAAACGAGCAAAAATAATTAACTACCGAGTAAATATTCCGACAACACCAATAAGATATTCGTATAATAAACACGATGAGAAAAAAAGCGCACGCACAACTGCCTTTACCAGGCTGGAAAACAAACATGGCTAGCCATTGGCTGGAAACGTTTACTGTTCGTATGTGTCGACATACTCTGTCATAAATGCTGAACATGTTTTTAAGGTCCCTTTACTAATAGCCAAGAAAATTTTATATTGCTTTAGAAACATAATTTAATCCATAAATATTGTAAGTATAATTAAGATATTAAATTACAAATTTTATTTCCGAGTACTATTTTTCTTTCAAATGCATCATCAAAATAGCCAACCTAACAACACGGATCCCACAGCAGTTCATCAGCTGATACAATACTGCAGGAGCGAGAGCATTTAGTGTTTACATAGTGTGTAGGTTGGTCACATTGTCTGTCATTTGAGGCCACTTATATGAAATGAGCAATACCAGAACTCTTATACTGCAAAGATAACATAGGAACTTTTGCAATCCTTTTACTGTAACACCATGGAGTTTCCTATATACAATCCAGATGTGACCCCATTCGATTTATTTCCATTTACTTGGGCAACTAAATTTACGTCTTGATTTAAAGCGATTTAGGGATAATGTTAAGTGTACAGAATTCTGCCAGAGATAGTTTCTTCTTGGCGAAAAGTGATTTCTGGTTGATGAAAGTAAAGATAATGCTGTCCGAGATTGTTTGGAATATCAAGATCCTGCTGTCATGTTAAAGTAGAAATGCAAGCTTTGTACCATGCTAGCGTCTATGCTTAGATAGAGCAAAATTCTTTGTAGAGAATAAATAAGTAATCTGTCCTTCAATAACAAAAATTATTACCTAGAACCCATGGAACAACAGACATGACCCGCCCTCGTAAATTAACATTTTGCCATCTTTGGTACCAGAAGAAATTAAATAGATTAGGCAACATTTTCATAATTTATTTGATGAAAATAACATATCTATAACTTCGAATTCTTTGAATTCACGTAGCACACCTTAGTCAACTATGGCAATACATTCCATAAAAAAATTATACTAAAAGATTTTTCTTAAAGTGGGGGAGTTCTAAAGTCAACCCAAACACACGCATCTCATGTCTCATTGCAGCCTCTATGTGCGGGACACTGGATCGACGTGTTATCTTCCGTTGACTACTCGTCTATATGAGACAATCGTGTTGTGGTGCAATAATTATATAAAGCCGTGCTTAGCGCCTCAGTACTACTTCAAATATCCTGCACCGTATTTGGCATACCTAAAAATGACCCCGGAGAAGTATGGTTTCACTTTTTTGAAATTCAAATATTGATATCAAAAATGGGAACAGAAAACCGAAACTAGTCGTCGGATGTGTTAATTTTTAAAATTGATATTTTGATACTACTAAGCAGGCGTTACTCGAAAATGCTGATCAGTAACAGAATGAAACGATTACTTTTATGAGGCTTTGCTCGAAATGCGACCTTGATATGGCTGTTCGCGATAAAGTGAGCACATTAGAAATTAACCTTAGAAAAAAGTCACTGCCCCTGCATGCACATTTTAATGGACGCACTGAGTGACATTCGGCCAGTAAAGTTGGTAACGATGGATGGAAAGTAGTTCCATATCTTAACGTCGATTAAAAAATGTTACGTAACCCATTTGTGACTGCTTAAAATTATTTCTTCCTATTTCTGTTGTTTTAATGCATCGAAGCGTAAAATTAGCATATTTTTAAAGTAATTATTTTCTTAATAATTTCCATTTGGCCGGTGCGTGAATAAAGTGCTGAGGCCCATGGCAATGTTAATTTTACATAAGGCGGAAGAATACACAACGTGTACACAAGTAGATCTTTAAGCAGTGCTTTCGAAAGTGCTCGTTTTACCGTTAACAGCCTATATAAAGCCCTGAGGAGTAAGTATCCTTGCCACCTTCGGTTTTCGTATTTTCTTCTATAACTGAATTTTCACTGTCAATATTTATAAATCAAGATAGTGAAGGCATAGGGAACGTCTTAGCAGCAATTTCAAATCCAACTTATTATTCTTACATAATTAGTTTCACACCCGTAACCCTAATCAGATATGACCTAACCTATACACAGTATAAAACAAAGTCGCCCGGCCACGTGTATCTGTGTATTCGGCTAAGGCTTCTAAACTACTTCATAGGTTTCGATGCGATTTTCATCATCATTTTGAGAATTTCTTGAGGAAGGTTTAGGTTCATATGCATTAATATTTAATGTAAGGATAGTAGAGAAATGTCGACGTTTTCTAATCAACTCGGAAAAAGCCGCTTTTCGGGCGCTTACGTGGTTTACGTTTACTAAACCATAACGGATACACCAAATTTTTGTGCTACATAATTGTAGATCTCAAAAGGGGTCTACAAAAAGTCCGCGAAAGCATATGCTTATCCGTTAAGGATGGCCCACAGTAACCGTTTTTGTCTTTCAAAATTTGATTAAAAAAAGGTATTCACTTACGAATGCTATGTGAACAACACAGTATAAATCCTGCGTTAGTTACCTTAAGCATTAAGTGTAAGTTATGCATTTTCTGTAAATCTAAACAACGCCATATTTGTAAATCGCACCCAAGCGAGGACAGGCGGAGTTGCTAGTTATTTAATAATGTCACTCCCAAATGGAAAAACACAGTTATAATTAAAACCATACAAATTAAAAAAAAAAAATTGTCATGTCTAGCTTTGATTTTTTTATCTTGTCATAAATTTTAATTTCGAAGACTTGTAATATAAATCGAAGATGAAAGAGATACTACCCCCTTAAGGGCCCTGCCTACTAGCTGGAAGTTGCAAAATTTAAATAGGAAATCTCATGTTAGGAAAATTTCGCCTCAATAAGTTAATTTTAAAGGAAGGTAGGTAGTTGGACTAAAAGTCTCGTCGACAGCGAGGTCCTTAGAGACGGTGCAAGTTGCGCAGGGAAGAGAGATTTGGGAAGGATTAGGAAGTAAGCGGCCATGGCCTTAGTTAGGGAACCTTCCCAGCATTCGCCTGGAGAAATTTCGGGAAACCATGGAAAAGCCGAACTCATGATGGCCGGATCGGGAATCGAATCCGGGTCCCCCCGAATGCGAGTCCAGCGAGTTGCTACTGCGCCATTTCGCTCGGTGTTAATTTTGAAGATAGGCGTTTCATACAAAGTGTATTCTTAGCTAACTTTTTAGGAGAAGTTTCATAAAGGGGAGATGTTTGCAAGGAATCTTTTAAATATACGTTTTACAAAAATGTGCATACGCCTATCTATAACTAAAATATACTCTCGTAGCAATCTTCTCCCAAAAAAAAAAAACCCCGGGAAGAATACCTTTTAGTTTGAAACGCCTATCTCTAAAATTATCACACTGATGCAAAATTTCCCTAGCATGGGATTTCCTATTTTAAATTCGCAGCGGCCAGCCGGTATACGGTGCCCTCGTATCGCAGGAACGCGTCGAACTGCGATCAGACGTATATGCCGCTGTTGCACGCGCCTGCTACCGGCAGCGTAAATTTGAATCTCGGGAGGTTTGGCGGTTCGTTCGCACCCTGCACGCTCGATCTTCGTTCGCGCCCGGCCATTGAGTCCGCACACAGCGGGGGTCGCGTGTTTACGGGCCGGCGCGTCGCGTGAGCGATTTGGAGCCTGTTCGCTTCGACTGAGAGGGCAAGCGGCAAGCGGCAAGCGGCTCGTCACCCTAGAGCATTGATTTCCAAAGTGGGGGGTGCGTCCCCCAAGGGAGGCGTGACGACTAGGGCTGTTCGATATGATAAAAATTTAATATCGATAATTTTCCAAACAGTCACACGGTATTTTCGGTACACCGAAGTAATTGATAATACAGAAATAACCGATCATACCGAAATAATCGATAATACCGAAATAATCGATAATACCGAAATAATCGATAATACCGAAATAATCGATAATACCGAATTACTCGATAATACCGAATTACTCGATAATATCGAATTACTCGATAATATCGAATTACTCGATAATACCGAATTACTCGATAATACCGAATTACTCGATAATACCGAATTACTCGATAATACCGAATTACTCGATAATCGAATTTGATAATACCGAAATAATGAATAATACCGAAATAATGAATAATACCGAAATAATGAATAATACCGAAATAATGAATAATACCGAAATAATCGAGAATACCAAAATAATCGATAATACAGAAAATTTAGATGATATCGAAACATCGATATACCGATATTTTTCAATGTTAGATATCTTTCAATGAGATATTTTTCATATCGGTAATTATCGATATATAGATATTTCGAACGGCCCTAGTGATGGGGCGCGGGCGCCGAGCTGTTCACTTGCAAAGTTAGTAAATAGAATTAAAACACTTTTAATCGGACTCTAAAGAGGTTTTGTAGATATTGTCACTAAGGTAAAAATATCTAACCATTGGCAGGACCTGAGTGTCGAGTTTAGACCTTACTTTCCTAACTCGTGCGATAATAACATCCATAGATTAGCGGATCCTTTCCATGTTGACATAGACTCCCTGCCAGAAACCCTTCAAGAGCAAGCGTTGGAAATAAAAAATTACTGCTGCGAAATACGATTTTGAGAAGACTGAAAAAACATTGCTTTGGGTTAAGTACTTCAAAGTTTATCCCGACATAGCAGAGTAAGCGCTGCGATTGTATTTACCTTTTTCAAGCACATATTTGTGTGAAAGGTCGTTTTCAGCAGCAGTAGCAATAAAACTAATTATAGAAGCAAACTCGATATTGCCAGTGATTTACGTTGTGCAATTTCTTCTATTCAACCTATAATTGGTAATTATGTTAAAAAATATGCACGCTCATCCATCTCATTGAATGATTTGTTCACCACCTTTTGTGTTCAATAAGCATTAAAAATTAGTAATTAAATAAAAACTTTGAGACTTTTATTCGTGTTTGTTTTACACTTATAATAACGAAGTAGTGTCGGGGGAAGGGGGGGGGGGATTTTTTTTTTGCAGAAGGGAGGTGTGAGAAATTAACGTTTGCGAACCCCTGCGCTAGAGGGAGCATGGGAGGTAGAGCGCGCACACGAGCTGCACTGTAGCCATTCTGCGCAGTTATGGGAACCTCCAGCCTGCCACATTCACTTACGATCGGAGAAAGTTATGACGGATAAAGCGCTTCATAAGACGTGAAACGAGTTTGCCTCAAAGATCGGAAGAAGATTAGAGGAATAGGATCAGTGGCAAGAAGAGAACATTTATGACGACTCATAAAGAGGTATTCAGGTAAAGGCTTCTATGAAATGAAGCCGGAATACCTCTGACTGGCGAGGAGTATTGCCCATAAACTTGCCATGTTTCATATCTGCACAGAACTACTAACTTGAAATAAATGCTTTCTTTTTAACTGAACACTTCACTTTTATTTTGTAGGTATTTAATGCTATATTAAGTACAAAATCACTAGTAATGTTGTAAGTCAAGTAGGTCTCTTGGTTAAGGGGGTCGGCTGGTAAGATATAACTATTTTTTCATGTATGATGTTTCGATATTATTTTCCCCTATTCTCTGTTCTTGATTCCGCATTTTTTTAAAATACAAAATGAAATAAAATAATTTTTTGTGGACTTATTAATAATGCAAGTTGTAGTTTTACGTATTATTCGAGAAAACAGTTTGCAGTTCTACAAAATACGATCTTGGCGACTGGGTTTCCAAGGATTTTTCGTGTAAAGGTACAAATAAACTTCTACAATACAAGACGACTGTTTCTTATCGGTTCCGACACTAACCAGTGCTCGAGTGCCCTCCACGCCAGACAAATCTTGCATTATTTGACCTTACCTGTAACGCAAAGTGAAACATTCGATGCGAGGAAAAGGTTTTTTGATCTGCTAGAAAGAAAAGGGCAGGCCAGTTGAAGAGGGCGATACTTTATGCGTTTGAAGTATTGTTCTGAACAGCGAAGTACAGGTATGCAGTGATGTACGGACAGGGAAATGGAGTATGTTAAAGGTACGTCTACATTGTAATATTTTGACACTAAACCACAGTTTCATTTTCAGTCCTTTACTTGATAGCCACACTTGTATATTTGAAAGGCCTCGCCATTAAGTAATGGGACTAGTGAGAAAAATGTGGTTTAGTGGCCACATAATAAAAATAAATATTTAGTCTCTATATACCGAAAATCGTCGTTCATTAAACATATGTGCAGTCGCGGAGTTTCCTTATTATATGCTCCACGAATGGGCGCAACTTTTCTGTAACGTAGGAAAGAGTCGAATTTCGGCTTTTACTTCCCAAACGGTCACAAATTAAATTTTATTATTATACATTTTTCCCCCGGTTAGCTTCGGAACATTTCAGCAGTGAGAATATCAATTCCTCGTTCAAGTGTAGGTTAACATGACACCTTGTAAATTGTACATAGTCAATAGGACAAAAGATACCAATATACAACTAACATGCAAAATTAATGACATAATTAATAACCCTTCCATAAATTACCAACGACAAGGACTTGATTGAGGTGAATATGTTAGTTTAATTAAACCGAAAAAAACCAATTAATGTGCTCTCTCTATCAAATATCCATATGAACAAAGTGGCATACGTTCACAATCCAAGCCACATTCAATAAACAACATTTTTACTAAAATACCAATTAAGTGACGTCACTACTTGTTGCAAGTTAGGTTAAAATAATAATTAACCTAACATAGTGAGACGAAAGGAAACATATTCATTTTCAGAAAAATTATAAAATTAATTTAAAATAAAACTTTAATTAAATATACGGCCATATAAAACTTTGGTTGGAATACCGACTAGAGATGACTATGATTCACATTCAGTGTCCTTTGATCACTCAAGCTCTCTGCTCAAACACAGGTCCCTGGACGCCCACAGTGGCTGGAAGTGCTGGTAGGCTGTTACACTCCAGAGACAGGGATGGATCCCTAGGAGTGGCATTCGTTCGTCCTTCCTCGGGTCATCATCAGTTCCTGGATCGAAGTTATTTCTTCACAGTCCTTCATTAATCATTATACTGTCCAATTCTTCTAACATCGACACATGGTATCATAATCATCACTTCTATCAATTAGGACTGGACAGCAGAACAAAAAATTATTAACTCTCCATATCAGTTTGGCCGACTCCTCAACATTCTTTTTGCCATTCTGAAAAACGAATAATCATTTTCCTAACAAAAACAAAACACAAGCAGAACCAAAACAAAATTTGTCATAAGAAGTGTCGCCTCTTTAAATTTGCAATATATGTTCATAGATGTGAATGCAAACGTTCCTGCATAAACAACGAATATTATAAGAAGAATAACAGTTTCGTTAGCATATACAGACCATCCTGATTATCACCTTTGCACACCCCGCTATAATATCTTTAAAAGCATAAAGAATTTCAATAAACTACTAGCTTATTGTATCTGAAATTAACCAAACAAGTACACAAAAATATCTACAAATTAACAGATGTTACAACACTCTAAAATTTTTCTTGTACATTTACGAAACATCCTTGGAAACCTAGTTGCCAAGAAAATCCTTTGTAAAACTACAAAGAGTTTTCTTGTAAAATCTGCAAAACATGTCTTTATAATATTACAAATTCCTGTGACATGTCCTGAGGATGAATCAGGACACACAAGAAAGGGGGATATCCATAACTAGATAATAGAGTACTCATATACAATTTACTATATTTTACTAACTCACAGCTTATACACAATATCATTTACGATTTGCACTCGGCTTTACGTTACAGTTAATCAATATCTTTGCTCGGCAACTAGCATACATAGATAGGAGGTCCTGCTGATTAAAGTGCTCGCAACTCAGAGAGAGTCTTAAGATTTAATACGAGGACCCTAACGCTGCCCGACCTAGGGCGCCCTACTGGGAATATATCTACCCTGGAGCTGTCCCGTCGTCGTCGTCGTGCGAGACCTCCTCGACAGTGGCAGCGTCAGGCGTCGAAGTGGGGACCACGGGCCTAGTGGTCCTCTCTGGAGTCGCCTCGTCGTCCCTCAGATCAAGATGGCCCGCGATCCGCCATCGCTCCAGCCTTATATAGTACCCCACCTAGCGTCACGACCTTCCTCGGCGGGGGAGTGTTTTAATAACATCCGGGCTGGCCCGTCGAGGTCGCGACATCCTGGACTTTCAAGCACCGCCTGCCAGCCCTGGCTAATGGTGACCACACCGAAATGACATTATAACTGAAATTAAGAAGTGGACATAAAATTAATTTTTATTATAAAAAAAACAAATGTGATGAATTATCAACAGAGAAAAACAAATAAAAATGTATAAGAAATATAATTTACAAAAAAAATTACACTTCGCCAGG
Organism: Dryococelus australis; assembly: GCA_029891345.1. Taxonomy (NCBI): domain Eukaryota; kingdom Metazoa; phylum Arthropoda; class Insecta; order Phasmatodea; family Phasmatidae; genus Dryococelus; species Dryococelus australis. The sequence continues at coordinate 35,987,109 of CM057000.1, read as the reverse complement.
ACGGGTTTTAAACTCACGCCATTTGTATTAAAAGTTTGAACCTTTAACTCAAGACCTACTTCACTTCTGACAGCAAGCTTATTTTTACTGTAAATGTACGTGCAAGTACATTCAAGATAATATTAAATTTATATGGTTAAGAATAATAGGTATATACAGACTATTTCTTTTCAAGAGTTCAGTTGTTGTGATATGAGATTTTATGCGTCTTAACAACGAGGTATTGAGAGCCGATTTAAGAGTTCTGGGTAGCTAGGAAACACTAAGAAATAATGAATAACATGGTCCAATTTCATTGAAATTGTCGTTTCATTATGATTGAGTTGTTGTCATTGTTTTGCGTTATTCTAGCTTGCAATACATTTCTTTTCGCACTCAGCTACCCTTTAAATCACCGATGGCCTTTGCAAAAACACATATGTACGGTTTTACGTTGTTAAGTGGCCGCCATTTTGCTGAAGCTCGGATACGGCTCAGTATAGGACAAACATTTCCTAAGGTCTGTTACAAATACGGACATTGTAGTTTTACAAACGTGTGGTTTTACAAGAAAAATCTTTTTACTGCTACAAGCATTTGTAAAATTACAAAGAATTTCACAGTAAAAATTACAATTTTTTTTTAGAGCGTATATATATCGTATATATGTGCATGTATCTACTTCAACACATAACTATGTATCTATGCGAAAATACACGCAATATTAATTTTGTGAAAGCGAACTGTCAAAATTTTGTTACATTATCTAGTCAAAATCGGAATGGATTAATTGTGTTCGACTCTAACGTTTTAGTGCAGTGGATGTTACAGGTCTTCGGTAAAAGACACCTTACAATGAAATAAATTCCATCGATGTACTATAATATTCACTGATATAGCACTGCCCCCTTTCCCCTTTCTCCCAAATTTCAAAATGACTTTTTGTTACTAAAACAAATGTCCAGAAAACCTCGTTTAAAACCCCAATTATCGTATGATTCGCACAGTTCCTTGCATTATAGCTGGTCTTCTTTGTTGGTGTTGACTCTAATTATGGTATTTCTGTTCTTCTTCGCTCTCTAGGAACCCTCTCTGAACAACAGGTAAAATAATTATTACACTTGTTGGGACGAACTAACTCTCTGCCTGGAACGCCCACTCGGGTATAATTAATTCTCCTTTATATTTGCAGTCAATGAACAATGCATGTTGTGCTCAACTGACAAGTGGTACTTCTGAACCTAAGTACCTAAATGTCTAAACCACACATGGTTTCCCCTACATGTGAAGGTTTACTTTATTGGGGATTTGTTCCTCGCTGTGTACGGCACAAACATAAAGCCGCTTCATACTGAGCATTGCAATTGAAAGGATTATGTTAAGGAGTATGCACGTACGAACGAAAGGGGCACATAGACAGAAACCACTTACTCATCGAACTGGGTGTCTCCATTACAATCAACACGTATAAATCAGATTAGTCTGTTTGAAATAGCACATAGTGTACGGTTTCATCGCTGGATACTTATGAAGCTGTGAATATATTTCAATGTAAATATATTTACAATTTTCTGTGAAATTCTTATAACTTAATAATTGTATTGACAATCTAGTTCGAGCGCTTGTAGCGCGTCGGTAGTATCAAAGGCTATGTATTATATATTAATAAGTCATGTAAAGGCTGTTCACGTTAAAGTAAGCACTTTTGAAATCGACCTTAGATAAATGTCAATACTGCTACCTGTATATATTTTAATGGGCGCCCTGTGTGACATGCGCCCAGTAAGGCTGGCAACTATGGATTGGGAGTAGTTCCATATTTTAACGTCGTATTAAAATCATAGTTGTACTCTGTTCACGATAAATTGAGCACATTTTGAAAGCACTGCTAAAGTTCTGCTTTATTGCCCATTGTGTATCCTTCCGCCACATGTAAACAAACATTGCCATGCGACTGCCATGTGATTGCCACATGTTAAAATCAATGTTTATTTTTCAGGACTGGCTAAATGTTTTGGACCCCAAGTGCTGAGCATTTATAACTAATTACATAATAACTGTAGTACACGATACCCACGAAGTGTGTAAATGTATGTATTGTATATACATGTTATAGGCATAAAACACGTACCATATACGATGTATGTAAAACATGTAATATACACAATATGTGTAAAAAAATGTAACATGTATAATATTATATATAAAACATGTAACACAACATGTAACATATATGATGCATATAACACATGACATACATATCATGTAAAATATACAATAGAAAAATAGGTAACATATATAATCGTTTGGGTTATTTCAAAGTTCTGATGGACAAAAACTTTACAAAACAAACAACAAAAGATTGAAAAATAAACGCCCTAGCGATGAAGTCATGGAAACCGTGAAACAGCACACAGTAAACTTGGGCGGTGAACAAGGACCAACACGACACGTTAAAAATAGGACACACGGTAACGCAACGCCATAGTTAAGCCAAAAAATAATTTGGAAGGTCAGCCAAATCCAGATTTTGAAATAGACTAGCATTACTGCACACCCAAGGTACACCACCACTTGTCACACAAATTACCAAAACATTTAAAAGCTGTACCGCAAACTTAATGTTGTAAGGTGTTCCCTTACAGTTGGCTCTCACTTATCATTTCGTTCAGTATTCATTTTGTTATACAATAGTTCACATGTTAAAATACATAATAATATGATCCCCTGTTTAAATATCTATCTTTAATGTCTTTTAATTTTGTTAAATAATTGCGATAAAGCTATAGTATAAACACTTGAAAAACTATTTATACATTTTACAGTTAATCTGTGCCATTTATACTACACGGGAAAGTGCAGATATCGTGAAGGTAACCAGGCAGAGGTTATTGTTTTTGCTTGGAATGATTTGTGTGAACATTAATTGAGAGGGCACTAAATGGAGACTGCTGTAAAAAACGTATTCATAGTATGTAGTTGCTACTAGTGTCCTGCCGAGCCAAATGATTTGTGGATGAAGAGGATGTCCTGCAGTCCTGGAGAGTATCGTCCACCCCTGATGACGGCTACATCTACATGTTGGACCGATGTTGCTGTTCAAGTTTCATAACTCATGGTTTTGGTGGACCTTTGACTTTGATTGCAACCAGATCTTCATGACTTAGTGTCTGCATTACGCCAAGTAAGGCGTATATTACCGTTTGAGTTAAATATGTACCAAATTTCCATAATTAACTTTTGTTGCAAACTTCTCCAGCCAGTAATTCATCAAAGTGGCTTAGTCTCAGAGGTCCTGATCATTACCAGATGTGAAGCTGAAGGTCACACAATCGAGAGTTTTCGTTGTTTTGTAAGACTTGAGTTGCTGGCCGGTGGCACATGTAGGAGTGCAGTTTCATGGACCATTTGATCGAGCTTAATATTCATTTGCATTTGTTCGTTGAATAGCTATAATGGAATATTTAGGGAACATCCTAAATTTGATTTCTAAAAGTAATCATATTATCACTAGCATCTCATTCATTTTCTGACAACAGATAGTAGTTCCTTCGTCTTTGATTTTTTAAATTGTAATATTGAAGGGTAGTTGTGACATGTTGCCCTGTGTAGGGTTAGATTTGTCTATTTATCAAAGTTATAAACTTGATTTTTACATGTGCTTTCTGTAGGTAGAGCCTATCTTAATGTTGCACTATAAAATAATTACTAGTACTGATTTCTGCCATTATGATCCTAAAAATCATTATGATTTAAGGTGATAAATCTGAAGATAAAATTTGTTTTTTTTTTTTCCTTCCATACTTTTTCTTGAATAGAACTACCAAGTAGATGTTCTCAAATATACATGTGAAAAGTCGCCCATATCTCTACATCCATGAACTACACTCTTATAAATAATTCTGTATGAAACTCTACAACATTTCCCACGACACACCGTTTTCTAAGTGCCCCATCGCTTTGTAGCGTGACTAGTAAAACATCAGCTCGAAAACATGGTAGCTGTGTTTGGCCTCTGGCAGAACAGCGAGGAAAGGCGTAGGGATCTGTGTCGAGCAAAGAGTACACCACTGCACAGAAATAGATTACGCTAATAAACTTAATGCGATGGTGCAAACGTGGCAGTATATAAAATATGCAATATATAAAAAGTAAGATTTCCAAATATGTGCATGTATATGTACATTTTTAGAATAGTGTTATATGCACCTTTATAAATGTAGATAAATATATTTCAACATAGGCCTGTTAAGTATGTATAAAATAAAAATAATACACACTCAAAATATAAACATATCAACAAATTCATTTGTGTATTCGTACATTTTTTGACACCCTTGCTCTGTGTTCATTACCCTTCTGAGACCATCCAAAAATGTACTGGACATTTATACTGTGAATTGAAGTGATAACAGAACGGTATACCAGGCTTGTAACTGGCATCACCTTCATTTGTACAAAATAATTCTAAAAATGATATATATTATTTATAGCTAAGTGAAATGCCAATCCAGTAATGGTCACATTTCCGGTGTCTCTTGTGGCCCAAATGGGTGTGACATTTCCTTATTGTCAACCACACACAGACCTCAAGAAACCAATTTTACAGGCAAAGTGCATGGACTCTCATCATTGTTGTGGTTCCTTCATTACAATGACGGCAGCAAAACTGAAAACTTAAATGAGGAAATTATTGAAAGAAAATTACTATACTTACAAAAAATGGTTCATGCGTGCACACACAAAGCTGAAAGAAATGTCTTATTATTAATGTAAAACGAATACATATTCACAAATGACAGCAAAATTATAATATAAAGGTCAAATTACGAAAGTAATACTTACAGGCAAGTTATATTTATCTAGCGTGTATTTTGACTTAATTCCTCGGGAATATATTTTCTTTTGTTTATTTCTGGATAATCACAACCATGGAAGTTTTGTAACGCTTTTAGGTAACATTTACAGTAAAAATTGAAATGTAAATAATTTTTCATGTATAAAATGTCTCAGATCAATTGAAAAGATTTATATAAAAAAAAACGCTATCAGGTCTATATACACTAAATTTCAATGCCTACAATATTTTTGTGGCCAACGTGGCAGATATAACAAATAATTAGGCCTACTCAAGAACGCATACTCTCTTCATTGATATTTCTCAAAAGGTAGCACGTTGTCTTGTCGAACATCCATTAGGAAATTTATACATGGAATTATTCTTTATCTGTTGACCATTAATTGCAAATACTTTCTAATTTTTCTTACGGCAAGCATTACCAAATAAAACAATACTTACATTCAGAAAGAATGCCGGCAACAAGCACAACTATAGGTCTATAGTTAACAAAACCAGCTTCAAATTCTGTAGTTTATAATGTTGGAACACCTTTGGTGTAGCAGCAAACTGTGACGTTTATGCTATGTTAACAATAGTAAAACTTAACACTGTAACTTGGGATGAATAACTACATGAACACAAGTTTGAGGATAGGCTTACATTACAAAATAACACAGTGATTTTTAAATGTGTCAAATTAATGTATAATTATTGACAGGCACATTTGCACTTGCTACCAAGGCAGGTTTAAGAAAGGTTGCATGGCTGGGCGTAAATATATAGGTACATATGTATTTGAGGTTAGGCCTATATGACAAAACAACACAGGGTTATAAAAACATGTAAAATTAACGTATAACTATTGACTGCCAAATTTGCATTTGTTATCAAGACAGATTTGAAAGAATTTTTAAACAGATGGGCATAGGTAGAAAGGTAAAGATAACTTTTTATGTTATTTTAAAACTTAGGATATAACATGTACTTCGCAAACTCACATGAATATATTAATGTCTCGTTTCTGCTGTCGTTAATTTATTTTCATTACTGTTATTTAACTTTCTGTTCATAATATCACGTTTCCAACTGTCGATTTCTGCTTGTTCTTTTTCAACGATTTACTTCAATAACGTGCTGGGGATAAGCGGGGGAAACACGTCGTAAAAACTGTTCGGGAAAACACGCCGTAAAAACACATTTACATTTACCTCCGGACAGTTGCAGTTGAAATTTTAATCATTTCTGCTACTCGTTCGATGACCTTGCACGGCTGCATCTCTCCTCGACGAATTAAAGAATAAATACTTTCGGCGATATTTATAATGCCCTCCTGACGCTGAATATTTGTACGTAGTTTGCTGGCACTCATAACTTTACACAAAATCGCTACAACACAATTAAACACTACACGACTTATAATAAAACAATGCTGATTGCAGGTAAGCTGAAAAGTAAATGAGAAATATTAAAACACAACTACTTCCAGTTTCCAAGCTTGTAGTTTGCCTCACAAGCAAAACCAAGCAACAAGCACGAAGGAACCACAACAACGGAACGTTTGTGTTGACCGTTGCGCCGATCACGTGACACAATATAATTATGAGTTACAATAAATACATTATCTTTACGGCAATAATTACTTTAATATGTATAAAATAAACTTCAAACAACTTAAGTAGCCATAAATTTAAATATTACACTTGAAATACCGCGTTATTTCGTAGAACTACTTTTCATATTTCACTGCCAACATAACTGGGCGTGTCCATCCCCAGCCTGTGCGGTGACATACATGGTTATACATACGTAGTTGCGGGCGGTGGTTTTTTTTCAAAGGTTGATTTCTAGAGTGGTCACTTTAACATGAACGGCCTTAAACAATTTATAAAAACTGAAATGTTCTCTTTCGCTTTCTGTATTTTTCAATGCGCCGAAGTGTAATAGTGAGCAGATATTTAAAGTATTCACTTTTCTAATAATTTCACAATTTCACTTGGCCGACGCATGAATGAAGTGATGAGGTACATGGCAAAGTTATTCTTACGTAAGGCGGAAGAATACAGAACGTGGAAACAAGTAGATCTTAAGCAGGGCTTTCGGAAGTGATCATTTTTTTCACGAACAACCTATAAATATGTACTCACAGTAAGAAAATCAACTTCGTAAGTTTCTTCTTTTATGGCTTCACGTGACGTCATTATGGCCGGATTGCACATGACATCCGTGTGAAAGTCGACCTTATTTCGTATTGCTATTCACACTGTCACAACTGCATGGCTCTGATCAACACGCTTACACATCGTCTTACGTGCGTCTCCTGCTACATTCATTAGTTTGGGGTACTGTGTGCTAAGAAATCGCGTTATATGGACGAGTTGTAAGGTAATACTCGAGCCCCAATATCCGGCGTTAATCACACAATTCTGTGCACGGCATTGCTAACTAAGTAGTTCGCATCCCATTAAAATGAGACAGTTTCGTCATAATTAGCATTACAGGCATGATCGTAACATTAAGAACACTAATTTAATTTTTTTCCTTTTAATTCAACGCCTATGCTGCGATATTTATTGCAGGCGAAGGAGTCTTAGGTGTGCTATCACCTCGGATGCAATTTTATAGATTTTGTGTCTCGGTATTAATTCAAAGAACTTATAATTTCTGTTACTTCAATCATTCTACTACGTTTTTTTCCTAATCCTTCGATGACTTGGAATCAGTATTGAATAGCAATAGAAGAAACACACTATATACAAACCAGTAATAAGAAAAGACTCCTTGCTCTGATGAGTATGCGAAGTTCCAAGGTGTGTACATTTGATTTGGCTCTTATTTTCTGATAAGTTTATTCTTCTTCAGAAGTATTTATGACACAGTATAAACGAGGTTCACTTACAAATGTAAAAGAGCCAAAGTAATTATTTAAAGTCATCAAATTGACAAATTAAAAGAATCTAATTTTCCTCGTGAACATTTTTGTATTCCAGTGCTTGTACCTCATCAATATAAAGGTCATCGTAGACCTACTGTTTTCTGTTTTGATTGGCACTGATACTTATTTAAGCAGTAAAAATGGTTTGTGAATGGATAACATTTTCTGCTATTATAATGGTATGTGAATTTTACTAAACATTCCAGTTGTCTGCATGGTCACGGGTTACATGCGACGACGGCATAAAGTCAAATTTTTACGTACACCGTAAAAAATTTTTTCTGGTAAACGTCCTAAACTGTAATGGAAGACTTTAACCTATATACTGTGTGGAAATAATACTAAACATAAATCTGCAGATATACGAATGTTTAGCGTTGCTACTATACGAAGTTGGGAACTTCCTTACGCATCTGACTATTTTCTGAGCAATGTTGGAACGCTACAATGAATTTATAAGGAAAAACTTCACCATTCCCGCTTTCTCGTATACACTGGTCTGGTAAATTTCCGAATAATTTCTTACCGTGTAGTTTTAAATGACTTTGATGAGGAAGTTACAGATTATCATTGGTATATTCACGAGGGCAAAGGTCAAGATGTGGCAGTTTCCTTGATCATGGTTGTGGTTTTCCGAAAGTGTCACATAAAAAATGTTCGTAATATTATTTTCAGCATCTTAGGTTGTTTACTGTAATTTGGGCACTGTTGAAAACTTCGCTTCAAGTCTACCTTTTTCCTTGGTTTGCATGATTCGACCACGTGTGAAATTTACATTTGTCACGGGCGTGATATGATTCATGCTTCAGTCAAGCGAAGACGTCAAATTGTTATGAACACGTATGTGTTACCAATGTGCGAGTGCGTACTCTAATGTGTACAAAGCAAAATAAAGAAATAAGCACCTCTTTGATTTGCAACAAGTTTGAAAACTGCTCTCCCGGTGCCACGTCAAGACTTTGAGCTACTGTATTTTATACAGTTCGCTGCCACTTTGACTTCGGACCTGTACACCGGCGCGTGCTGTTACGTTTTGTAAGTTTGTAGGTTTTACTTTATAGGTGGTTTACATTATATTAACGTTCAATCTGGGTTAGGCGTAACTCAGTGGTGAACACTAGGGAAGGTTCGGATATTTGAACCCTTCGGTTGAAGTGGACCCCACACAGTAAAATTTAATGTAGGAGCTGCAACCTAGTGAGATGAGAATCACATGAAGCACTCTGGTAACAATACATTTGTCGCCTAGATGGCAGCAGTGGTGCGCGTGAATCGATGTCGGCAAGTAATAATACGGTGAAAGGAAAATCCAGATTAAAAATATTTTGCAGGTGTGGTATGACTGTTAAACGTGTTGAGAATTTTTAGAGATAACAAAATTACTTAGAATATTTTTAAGTAATGAGAAAGGTGTCTGTGTTAATGGTAGGCCTTTCAAATTCATAGTATGTAAGTAGTTTGGTGTACAATACAATTCGAAAAACAATGGCGTGGGTCGACTAAAATGGCCCTACAAATTGTGGCTTAAGTGGCACCGGTCCACTTTACCTACCGTAGTTTACATTACTTCAATTTTCATTTGTAATAGTTAATTTGTTATAACTATGATACTGTGATTGTGCAAGTTATTGAACAACCTAAGTATCTGAGAAGACTACGAACAAAACGCGCCGTGTTGAACATCACGGGATTGATGAAATTGATGCTGTGTGTATCTACGGCCGTGGACAATTTTTGGATTACAAATATGGAGAAAAATGGGTTCAGTGTTAGTGTTTAGACTGGTGTCTCGAAGAATGTGCTGATAATGAAATTTTGGACTTTGTATGTGATATTTGCAAATCCTAATATGTCAATATTTTACGCGTATCTATAGGTAACGTGTTTAGTGCGTCTTAATCATAATTTAGTATAGTATTTTCATGTGCGCCAAGAACACGTTCTGAATTATTTTAGTAGTAAACTACGTTAATTTTATTTACGTTAATTATCATAATTTATAACTGTAACGTGTAAAAACAGGCATGTAATAAATTGCAACTGGTATTTGCACTCTTTAATAGTATAGAACGGGAGCAGTGGACCCGTGGTTCCACTTTACCCGAACAGTGCGTGCAAAGTGGACCTTGAAGACTCGTACGGATATCAAGATATCAAGCACAAATATTAAATTTAATGTGTCATGCATATGTAAACCGTCATATAAAACTGTAATATATCATAGACGAACGTATAATTTCTAATATATTTTCTTAAAAATATTTAAAAAAGGAAAGTGGGGGTCCACGATACCCGAACTTCCTCTATATACACTCATTTGTGGGTAAACTGTATTAAATGGACATTCATTACATTTCGCTATAAAGCCTTTTAGTTGATCTTTAACTCGGAGAAGCTGTAACTATAATGACTGGTTACATTATGTAAGTCCTCGTTCCTTTCATTATTTAGTTACTTATTTAATCAAAGCCACGCCACTAGTTAGTCCAGGAACGTCGTCACCTTAAACGCGATGCCGAAGGCTGACGACTGGACGTGTCTCAGCGGACGGCTCTTGACGTCTTCCTGGTGTAGTGTCTTCATGTCAAAAGACCTCGTTCGCCGTGTTTCCAGATGCAATATCTGGCCCGTGTTGAATAACGACCGGCCCTGCCTTCGATTCGTTGGAGGGGAGATTGTTTTAATCGCTAGAGGCTTCGTCCCAAATCCCTCGCGGTATGTTTGAGCTCACAGTCAGGCTAGCAAGCTTGTGCTGCATAACAGTACAAAGCGTCTATGTTGTTAACGGCCAGTGATTTTTTTCCCCTAAGGTTGATTTCAAAAGTGCCCACACTTTAAATTCGAATCAGTGAAAAGCCACCGATCCGTAGTGGAATTCAACTGTTCGAATCAGTGAATATGGCTCCACATGTAATCGGTGGGAAATCATTGATTTTTTCAATGAAAAAAATTTCACCGATTGAATAAGCGACCGCAAACTGTATGGGGCGAATTAGATATTGTTATTGAATTTACCCAACACTGTAAAACAATTTGAGATAAAATTCCTTTAGATGTAAGGGGGAATTACCTCTTAAATGTAGAGTAAATAACAAGTAAAGTACATTCCCTTGTATGGAAAAAGTACCTGACCAAATTGGAGGAAAAATGCTATACACGCAAAGAAAAATTAAATATATAGTATAATAAAATTATGTTAACTAATATCTGACAGTATTAGCACTATCAATTATTTTATTACCTATGTCCTCTGACGAATAGTAACCGAAAGATGAACTCTAAAATCCTCGACACTTGCTGGTGGATGGGCGCGAACCCTGGTTTCCTATCACACTAGGCCAATGCGCTATCAATTACACCATGAGGACAGCGTGACAGTATTAGTGAACATTATCGTGTTAAGGATTGTTTCTTCCGCACATCTCCCCCCCCCCCCCCACTCAGCGGTTGAGAAAGCTGAAGAGAAAGGCGCGTTGTAAGGTAATTTCCCCATCCATGTATTATTTTTTCCAGTACCATGTACGTGAGTTTTACTCCAGATTGCGGTAATTTTATCTTACCTGTAATGAAAACCACGTTTCCCCCACGAGTTTTCGAATATTTCCTTACACTTGTCAGGTAATTTTCCCATTATTTTTCCAGAGAAATCACTACGTGAAATAAACATATACGACAGTCACTGCCTGTATTGTCACGAGCCCCCTTTCTCAGGGAGTGTCGGTGAAATACAATTAAAAACAAAGCAAAGTGTTCTCAGCAATTATCATAGACCCTGGCACGGTAGGTAACCCATAAAGCTACCTATCCTAAAATAGGTTAGAACAACAACCTAAAATAATAAACAAAGGGGAAGGGGGTACGTGCTCAGGACCAGTCGGCCAGTCTCTACAGGCTAAGGTAAGGGGTAGTCACCGTGTTAGGTGATTGGAGGGGGAAGGAATTGTTTATAATGACAGAATAACTCACGTCTTCACTTAAATGCTAAAAAAATAATTGGTTTTTAATAAGTTATAGCAAGTTAGAATTAACAACTGTGATCACTAGAGAGTACATAGTACTAGTCAATAAACCAGATGAGAGAGAAAAAACATATCTAGAAGAAACACTCTTCATAATATTACTATTTATTAATTGTCTCAATTCAAATAAAATATTGAAATACTTAACAATCGCATAATTACTCCTTAGGTTGGATTTGATTAAACTTAGTGAGTAATCAAATAAAAATAAATAAATAATTTCATGTAAGTGTTAAATACTCAGTTTCACTTTTAACCCTAAAGTGTAGGGGAGTAAGTTTTCCTTAGTTGCTACATTCATAGAACATTGAAGAGTATTAAAGATTTCTCCCAACCTTAAAGAAAAAAATGTAATGTCATTTTAAAAATAAGTAAAACAAAAAAATAGCGGTGTTTAGGATTTGAACTAACATAAGCCCGCTTGTAGACCGGTGCCTCACCAAACGTGCTAACAAGCCAATGATTACTACAAAGTGGAAAATAAAAGTATTGCATTTCTTTATCGAAGGTACTATGCTTTAAATTGCATGCCCGTTCTTTTTGTGTTTAGTATAATTGGTAACATTAGGATTGTTAAATAAATAACACATATGAATACACTCTATTCACCACATTTAATACAGTTTAAACATTCAAACCGAGCGGTATAATTATTACGTGAAAACAGAATTTAAGACGTAAAAACGGAAAGAAAAACAGGATGTTCATGTAGCCTTGTAAAATGGCATTTTATAGACGAAACTCTCATAAAAAAATTTTTAATTATCATCAGTTTACACGTTATTTTATTTGATACATGTTGTTTAACTAGTATGCCATATACATTGTTCAACAAATCCATCAGTCAAAAAACAAACCATTGAAAAACAGTGAGTGAAATGGTTGATGAATCGGTGGGAAATGCCACTGAATCTATAAGTGAAGTAAAAGTGGCATTTTACACTAATTCATCAGTTAAAACTGACTGAATTCATGCGCTGTTGACTCATTTCAATAGCGAAGTTCTCTCCGATTCATATTTAGAGTGCGCTTGAGCGTGATCAACTCATAAAGTAAGATGAAGACCGCTTATTTGTCTTCTGCGCTTATACCCCAATCCTACACAACTTCAAAGTCACATGGTCAACAGTATTGAAAGAGTTTGTATCTTAATTTTTAAATGACAAGCACTCTTATAGGCCTATGAATAAATTGCCTTTACCACTTTAAATTTAATCAAACTGCATTCCTAATTGGTCAGAGGAAGTACACATACTTCTCAAAGCATTTGTTTACAAATCAATTATCTAACCTAAAATGCAAACCATGCTGTTTTCGCTAGACGTGTAGGCAGAAAAGCAGTTCAATATTGGGACACGGAGATTGGTTGAGCGCAGCCAGCTAGATCGGTCTACCTCGCCTTTAGTCTATGGATCAACCTATATTAATTTTTGTAACAGTGACTTTAATACTTTTCGAAAGAGTTCGAGAGAAGTCCAATTTCACTTTATACTCCAGAATTTCACGACAGGGATTTAAAAAAAAGCAATTGGTTCTTCTCCGGTATGTGGCCGACGTCATGTGAACTCGCCTTTCCGCTATTCCTTGCGCGGACGAACGTACGACTTGGGTTGGGCAGGCGGGGCTTGTGATATGCGGTCGTCACTCACCCTCTTGCCTGAACGTATCTGGCGATGCGGTCCGACGCCAGAACTCGGCGAGACATAACAGACCCAGCACGAGGTCCCCGGGAGAGGGTGAGAGAGTCGGACGGGTGGGTGAATTAGGGGGTGGTTCTTTGGAGAAGGGGAGGCGAGTGGGTAGGGCATCTCGTCGTGCCCAAACCCCTCCGAAGCGGCGGCCCCATATTTCCCCTGACGGCTGTTCCAAGCCCCGGCGCTTGGATGAAGAGTGGAAGAGGGATGCGTGGAAGGGGAGAGAGAGAGAGAGAGAGAGAGAGAGAGAGAGAGAAGGATAGCTCGCTACAGATAATGTTCGTCGCCTGCAGTTATGACATCCACACACTCACCACCAGAGAGAGAGAGAGAGAGAGAGAGAGAGAGAGAGAGACGCCCACACCCAGCACACGCCTGCGCACCTACGACTGACCCATCCCGACGAGCGATCCTACGTCGTGCGTTTAAGGCCATATTACACGGTACCAGATTTCATAAAAGCTTGTGCAAGGTCTGCCATAGTTGCTGTTATACCGGCCTGTACGACACCCGTCATGGCACTCGCCTGGCGCTGCTAGATTTCATCACAGATTTGGTTAATGGACCTGTCTTATTTTCCGTGGCAGGTTCCATAACGTCTCTCGTACCTGGCCAATCACGTTGCAGTTTCAGAGCGTTGGGCTCCCCCCGTAGATACTACTTGAAACAAGTTTAAGAAGAAACTGAAAAGGACGCCTCCATTTTGATTTTACATCCGTGGGGTTAAAACTCTTCAAATAGATTTAAAATACGACGAATAATATTGTCTATGGCAATTTTTAATTACAGTTTAAAATCGTTCTGAATACTTAAAACATTACCTACTGTATGTAAAAAATTAAATGAAACTCTTATGATATATTTATATAATATATAAACTAACAATGTGTGAGTGAATTGGTAGTACAGTAGTAAAGTCGTGGGGTCCTCGGAGAACATGTGGCATTAATACGTGAGTTCGAAACCCCGCCGGACGCTTACTTTTTTATCATTAAATTTTACATGCGGATAATATCCCAGTACGTAAATAAATAACTATATTTTGTTGCAACTGGTCAGTAATTGTTGTCAATATTAAAAATAACACACTCCTACTCTTAGTGAATTCACGACATTTTCAAGAAAATGAATGAAACTCTACTAGCAAGCAATCAATGTATGTAAAAGTCGAACAGTAATAAGTTATAGCAATATTAAGATGTGCTAGCTAGTTTTTGTATAGACCTACGCGTGTTACTAATGGTAAAGGCTGTTCACAGTAAAGTGAGTACTTTTCAAGGCCCTTATAAATTTTTCCTTTCATCCAATTTCCACCTTCCTGCGGATTTTTAATATAAACATTGCAATGTTACCAATAAGTACATTTCACATCCCTCAAAATTTAATGTCTGAGGCTGCAATAATATATATTTATTAGTGGTTAATGCCTGTTGGGAGGGCCTTTAAAAAGTGCTCACGTTACTGTGAACAGCCTATAGCAGTGTTCTACGATTGGGTTCATATTTACTTCAAACCACACGCACTGCGCACCCACCGAGGGTGCCAAATAGCTAGTACGCGAACTGCTGTCGTGTAATATGAATCTCCTATGGCGGCTCATTTAGTGGCTGGTATACCGGCTCGTGCACAAGACCTTGTAGAAGCTTGTACAAGAACCAAGCACGGCGGGGTTGAAACGCAGTTCGGACGCCGAGCCTATTTACCTTACCTCCTGTGGACTCCTGTTGGAGCGATAGCAGCGGGCAGCGATCAAGGACGCCGAGCCTATTACCTTACCTCCTGTGGACTCCTGTTGGAGCGATAGCAGCGGTCAGAGATCAAGGACGTCGAGCCTATTACCTTACCTCCTGTGGACTCCTGTTGGAGCGATAGCAGCGGGCAGCGATCAAGGACGCCGAGCCTATTACCTTACCTCCTGTGGACTCCTGTTGGAGCGATAGCAGCGGTCAGAGATCAAGGACGTCGAGCCTATTACCTTACCTCCTGTGGACTCCTGTTGGAGCGATAGCAGCGGTCAGAGATCAAGGACGTCGAGCCTATTACCTTACCTCCTGTGGATTCCTGTTGGAGCGATAGCAGCGGTCAGAGATCAAGGACGTCGAGCCTATTACCTTACCTCCTGTGGACTCCTGTTGGAGCGATAGCAGCGGTCAGAGATCAAGGACGCCGAGCCTATTACCTTACCTCCTGTGGATTCCTGTTGGAGCGATAGCAGCGGTCAGAGATCAAGGACGTCGAGCCTATTACCTTACCTCCTGTGGATTCCTGTTGGAGCGATAGCAGCGGGCAGCGATCAAGGACGTCGAGCCTATTACCTTACCTCCTGTGGACTCCTGTTGGAGCGATAGCAGCGGTCAGAGATCAAGGACGTCGAGCCTATTACCTTACCTCCTGTGGACTCCTGTTGGAGCGATAGCAGCGGTCAGAGATCAAGGACGTCGAGCCTATTACCTTACCTCCTGTGGATTCCTGTTGGAGCGATAGCAGCGGGCAGCGATCAAGGACGTCGAGCCTATTACCTTACCTCCTGTGGACTCCTGTTGGAGCGATAGCAGCGGTCAGAGATCAAGGACGTCGAGCCTATTACCTTACCTCCTGTGGACTCCTGTTGGAGCGATAGCAGCGGGCAGCGATCAAGGACGTCGAGCCTATTACCTTACCTCCTGTGGATTCCTGTTGGAGCGATAGCAGCGGTCAGAGATCAAGGACGTCGAGCCTATTACCTTACCTCCTGTGGATTCCTGTTGGAGCGATAGCAGCGGGCAGCGATCAAGGACGCCGAGCCTATTACCTTACCTCCTGTGGACTCCTGTTGGAGCGATAGCAGCGGTCAGAGATCAAGGACGTCGAGCCTATTACCTTACCTCCTGTGGACTCCTGTTGGAGCGATAGCAGCGGGCAGCGATCAAGGACGTCGAGCCTATTACCTTACCTCCTGTGGATTCCTGTTGGAGCGATAGCAGCGGTCAGAGATCAAGGACGTCGAGCCTATTACCTTACCTCCTGTGGACTCCTGTTGGAGCGATAGCAGCGGGCAGCGATCAAGGACGTCGAGTCGCTGATGAAGATTAATAACTGTCAGGCTATCGACGATGATGGTTGTTCAGCCCGAAAGGAGGAGTCGGTGATAACCGACTATTAGGCTCGAGTATAGGCTATTCAAGGTAATATGAGCACTTTTGAAAGCCCTGCTTAAGATCTACTTGTATGCA
The DNA here is from genome assembly GCA_029891345.1 of Dryococelus australis. Classification (NCBI taxonomy): domain Eukaryota; kingdom Metazoa; phylum Arthropoda; class Insecta; order Phasmatodea; family Phasmatidae; genus Dryococelus; species Dryococelus australis. Next base: position 35,970,433 of record CM057000.1, on the reverse strand, counting down.
TCTGTGTGTTCTTCCGCTCTATGTAAGGTTAACATTGTCACGGGTCTCATCGCTTTATTCATGCGTCGGTCAAGTGAAACTGTGAAATTATTTTAAAAGTAAATATTGAACAAATCTGCTCATTTCTATACTTCGATACATTAAGAAATAAACAGAAAGCGAAAGAAACAATTAAAGTGATCATAAATGGTTTCCTAACACTTTTTATTCGACGTTAAGATGCGGAACTACTTCCCATCCATCGTTACCAACTTTACTGGGCGCATGTCACTCAGTGCGCCCGTTGAAATACATGCAGGTAGGAGCAGTGACTTTTTTCTGAGGTTGGTTTCAAAAGGGCTCACTTTATCGTTAACGGCATTTAACGCCCGAGTTCAATGATCTGTGGACTTGATTGACTCTTCAAATGGTCTACATACTTGAGTGTTGTACGGTATGAGTCGGAGAAACCCCGACACCTGCATATTCCTTGCGAAGAAATAATTAAAAAACATGTGTACGACCTATCACATTTAAATATGGAGCTAAAACACGTGTTAATTGTAAATATTTCAGGAAGTATTTAAAATGGAACGGTGCGTTTCAGAGTAGAGTGCGCCTGAAAGAATATATGCAACCACCGTAAATCCCGTCGGCAGCATCAAATTCTGTATTAAAATTGAGTGGAGTGGAGTGATCTGGGCAGTACTTAACATCGAGGTCTTGGGAGCCGATGAGGGTGAAGTGCGGTGAGAATGGAGCAGCGATGGTATGCGAGGGCGGGGGAGACGGGAGATCCCGAGGAAACCCACTGACTAGCGGCATCGTTCTAGAAAATTTCGAGATGAGAAAATCCGGGAACAGAATCCGGTTCGCCTAGGTGGGAGGTGAGTATAGTCTATTCACGGTTTCTTAGGCCTTTTTGAATCAAACCTTTGAAAAATCTCCCTCTGTATGACGTGCTTGGTTGTTTCCAACACGCGTCCTGTATCAGAAACGTTTTATACTTGTGTTTACATAAAAGTTACTTTTTTTTTTTTCAAGTTATTCATATTTAATCTATAAATTACAATGCTTCATTTATAAATAATTTGAATAAAAACAGCGAGAAAACACGTGTGTTGGTAGCGTCTAGTAAGAAATAGTTCTTATACAAAATACTGTTACAACAGAGTGCGCACGAATGTGCGTTGTCCTTCTGGTGTAGTTTTATATACTTGGTTAACCTTAGTTTGCACGAGGCGGAGGAATATCCTGGAAGTAGAACTTTAGCAGGGCTTTAGAAAAGGCCGAAGATACCCGTGAATCAACTATAGTACGACCACTACACCAACGCGGTCCATTTTGTTGTAGAAAAAATTAGGAGTTTATTTATTCTGGCGAAGTTAAGGCTTCAATGCCTTCTCTTACACTTAACCAGGTATAACTCAGTGTACACGTACGTAAACAGGAAGAACAAGAAAAAATACTTTCATTAACAAGAGGCGAAACAGAAATATGATACCTCAAATAGTAGTAAATATGAAAATGATCAGTGGTTTCATATTGTGCACATTTCTTGAGCCGGAATAGAGACAAGGCAATGTTTAAAGAAACAAAAATTAAAATAGCACAATAATATTGACCTACAATAACACAAAATTTGTTTCATAATCGGCAACCGTTTGTGGCAATGTCGAAGCATAATTGGTTTTTTTATTATAATGGATTATTAATCAGCAAGTAGAAATTACTGAAATAAGTTGTCTTGTGCTACTACTCCAAACACCACCGTTTTTCGAGGAATTTTCACAATAATTTGATATTTTCGTACTACATGAATTCCTCGAAAATGTTGGCATTTAGGAAAATAAAATAAAAATAAATTTTTTCAAAAAATTAAATATTTACAATCGGTTTCTAGCTCCACCTTCAAGGGTTCTGTCTGAGCGGATAGCCTGCTCGCCTCCCACCGAGGCGATCCGCTTTCAATCCCGGCCGGGTCACTCCGGATTTTCGCATGTGGGAATCGTGTCGGACGATGCCGTTGGTCGGCGGATTTTCTCGGGGAGCTCCCCTCATCGGCTCTCAAGACCCAGAGGATAAGGGTCCTATGTACTGAAACGTTTTCTGGAAATCGTTGTTTGCACCTAAACGCGTGTCTTGGTAAATAAATGTTCTGGAAATACGAAGTTTGGCCAGAAAGGATTAAAAAAACTTTTGACTATGTCGCTATCTTTTTAATGTTATCATACAGAGTATACTAATGAATGAAAAAAAAAATCGTGTATGTGGTCAAGTATCGAATTTTTGAAGCTTGCCTTTGAAGTTTTTTTAAGCGATAAGATAAAAGTAAGGTTATACGTAGGTAGCTTGATCTGTGTACTTTTATCGCGTGTAACAAAACCCCACAGTTACAGATCTAGTTTACACAGTGAAGCGTTAGGGCGGAAACACTGCACGCCTCGCGCGTAGGAGCGATGAGGCGCTAGGCGTGCGTGTTAGTGTCGCCCGTATCGCTCCCTCGCTTCTTGGCCTTAGACGCGCAGCTACCCTCTCAGGAGCCGTCCAAATCTCTTCACTCACCCAAGGGTTCGTGGCACCCTTAGCAAGCATTTCATTCCACAGTTCGGATACAATTTCTGAGAATTGTTTACCCTTAAGAAATATGCAGATATCGTCTATCGGTGTTGTTCCAACTTGCTCTGTACATCTGTAGCCAGTTTCACTGCAGATCAAGCAGCGAGAGATTTCGTCCGTGTTTCTAGAATATATTTTTTTATTGGCACCATATCCTCCAGCACGTTTAATGAACCGTGATCCGATTTATAAAGCGAACTGTTCATTTGTCTAAACTCTTAGCTTGCCGTGAAATATAATCACAATATTCCCCCACTTTCTACATGTAGTGTAGAAAGGTAGATGGGATTATTCTACGGTAGATCGCCACTGCCCTGATCAGTACGAGTACTGAAGGACATGCAATGTTCAGTCGTAAACTAAGGAAAATAATCTTTTGACCTTATCGGGAATCAGATCCATATCCCAATTGCCGTATGACTTGACAATCGTGTCAAGTTCTAGTGTCCAAATGTAGCGCGATAGCAGTTACGAAAGCTTTTCAAAACTAAACCTTGGAAAAGTGTCACCAGTTGTTAGTGCGTATATTTTAACACAATCGTTTATCTATGTATTTCAAAATAATGTTTCCGTTGAAGTTAAGTTTTTTTTTTTTTATTTTTTTTTTTTTTTTATTTTTTTTTTATTAAAATCGAAATATTGAAATAATTGCATCTTACTATTGATTTATTTTTCATAGTAAAGCATAATGTGGCAGCACCTTACATAATTTTCCCCAAATTCATGACGTTACTTCATTAATTTAGTAAGCTAGTCTTCAGGGCCAAGGTGAAATGATTTACTGTGGAGGAAAACACTGACTATGGCTTCCAGAATGTTCTTAGCACTATTGAAGCCGTAGTTATTTTTCATAGTAAAGCATAATGTGGCAGCGCCTTACATAATTTTCCCCCAAATTCATGACGTTACTTCATTAATTTAGTAAGCTAGTCTTCAGGGCCAAGGTGAAATGATTTACTGTGGAGGTAAACACCGACTATGGCTTCCGTAGCTATTATTATTTTTTTTAATATAAGACAAAACTTTTGGACTATTAATTACTATCCTTAATGACCCCCATTTTTTTTGACGTGGCCAGGATCTCTTTGGGCCAATAACAGTTTCAAATATAGCAGTCAAATCCATGTAAAGGCTGTTCACGATAAAGTGAGCACTTTTGAAATAAACCTTCGAAAAAAGTCACTGCCCCTGCCTATGCATATATTGTAATGGGCGCACTGAGGGACATGAGCGCAGTTAAGTTGGTAACGATGGATGGAAAGTAGTTCAATGTCTTAACTTCGAATAAAAGTGATATGTAACCATTTGTGATAACAAATTTATTTCTTTTGCTTTCTGTTTTTTTTTTTTTTTTTTTTTTTAAATGCATCGAAGTGTAAAATTGACCACATTTGTAAATAATTTACTATTCTAATAGTTAAACATTTTCACTTGGCAGACGTATGAACAAAGCGATGAGGCCCATGGCAATGTTAATTTTACATAAGGCGGAAGAATACACAACGCGCGTACAAGGAGAACTTAAGCAGGGATTTCAGAAGTGCTCATCTTACCGTGAACAGCTTACAGTCGAAATACTAAGTATGGTGAACAATGGCGCACAATTACCTTAGAAGACCTATGAGGCATATTGCACTCGCCAACTGAGCTATAACAAACTTAGTTGCTTCACAATTAGCGACCCTATAATTTCGCGCTACTTGAATGGTACCAGGCAGAACTTCACAATATTCTGTTTACTCCAGCAAAAGGCCGTACTCTAATTGGCTGTTGTCGCAGTCAGAGCCGTATTATCCTGTTCGGCACGCCTACACGAAATCAAGGCATACAATATTGGTTCTCCAGAGTGTGTCTGGCGAACGGAGGAACAATGGCATATGCAAAGATAGCATGTACTCATACGACACCAAACATATTGCCAAATTATAGCCTAACGCGAAATTTGTAAGGTCACTATTAATAACAGAACTGCCTTTTATTTTTGCAAACAGCACTATCAAAAATTGCGTACTTTGGATTCAAGTTTAGGAAACTGTTTCTGTAAAACATACTTTGAAACGTTACTACACTTACTTTGATCGACATTTAATGCAGATATGACGTGTCACGAAACACATTTTTGTTTTATGAAACAATCCTGGTGTGAAATTGCACGCCAAAAAGCCCTTGACTCTCTGTGGCCATGTGATTTTGACACATCTAAATAAGATGGACGAGCCAATGTAACGGACAGGCGAGGGACACGAATATCAGTCCAGCTCATCTCAAAGTAATAACACTTCCATCTTGGATTTAGTTCTTTTTCACTGTATCTTACCATTCAGATCAAATATTTGATAACGAGGGCTGTTAGGGAATAGCGGATATGCTATCAGATATTTTAATGTCCACAGTATTTTGTGCACCTTGTTTCTGCTGCGTCTCGAATTGTAATATATATTAACTAGTTGCAAATTTTTTGTTTAGTTTCGCATTAGAAAATACAGAGTGATATCAATCAATTCTTGTTTCGGGAGTTCTATAAAGCATTGTATTGTATTGTAAAGGTTTTTTTTTTAACGTCCACTGGTTTTATGCTTGAAAGCTTAGCAGAAGATGGCTTACAGACTAACTTAAATTAACACCCATTCCTTACCCGGCATTCGAACCGATAGCCTCCCGCGCCCCAGAAAGGTTGCGCTCCAACTGACAGCGCCACGGGAATTCAATAAAGCCGTTCTGTGTGTATTGCGAAGGGTAATTTTTCAAATTAGAACTTAACAAATAGTTACGAAGCGATATAATGTAAAAATAATACAGAAACGGTAATACCGCATTAAGTGTATGGTTATCGCGCACCGAAGAGTCGGGTCTCTTTCGGGTCGGGGTCCTTGAATGCCTTTCGGGGACAGTACACCAGAACCTACAATGTAAAACCAACGGGAACGGGAGTACCCGGAGAAAATCCGCCAACGGCCGGCAATGTCCACCACGTTTCCCATATGCGGAAACCCCTCCGGAAGCAGATCTATGATTTTCGTCGAGGGCGTCCGGCTAGCCCGGGCTGTGGAGCAGCGGGTAGTCGTCACAAAGAAACAAAAAACCAAACAAATCCCAGAAAATGAACAACAGAAATCTAGAATAGAACGTGAACCAACGAGCAAAAGGAGACAAACTAGACAAACAATTTTGACGATAACAACCACAATGAACACTAATGCGCAAAAGATTATTTTTTGTTCGGAGTTAAGGAACCGCTCTAAAATAACAAACCCTTCCATATCCAGTGCAGACAGTCGTCTGCATGTTGCACAGATATTTGTTCAGTACTGTACACTATGGGTCTCGAGCTTCAATGATCATCCCTGTGGGTAGCTGATTATACTGTTCTACTGCTAGAGACATGAAGAATTCGCGGATTCATTTTCAGATACGCTAGAATTCAAAACACACTAGCCATTGGTCCAAGCGGTGTTTGACACCTCCTGGGAAACGCTGGCCCAATAGTCGCCTTTCGCACATAACCAATGTGCAATTAATATCAGCATTTTTGTACATAAGACTGCAGTATCTAGCTTGCAGGTTACTGAACTCGATAATATTTCAGGTCTGCACCTATTGCTCTATGCAATGACTGTTTCGTATGATTCATCACCGAACAAAAAGCCTGCACTTGTTGGTTGTGATAAACGAACTTAGTTTTTCCTCATCTTTAGCGCAACGTATAAAAAAATGTCTTATTTGCAACACATGAAACCGTAAATTAATGTGGAAATGAAAAGTTCGTTCACAGCCTCCCTCCCTCCCCCCCCCCCCCAAAAAAACAGTGACAGAGAAACGAATGTTTGATGTTTTTAGATTGGTTCGTTAAACTCTGACCAGCAAAGAATGTTTTCCAGATTTGTATTCGTTGTGTACTGTCCACAATTTCTCTTGTCCAATTTATTACCTTTCGCTGGTTGGTTCCAGTTATATTGACTGCTAGTTTCTTAGGTGTTCTCTAGCTTATTGGTGTTTATTTAATGGTATTGGTTTGTTTTTTTTTCTTCCTTTTTGGGCTTTTTTCCGGTGACGGGTGCACGCCATTTAAACACTCGCAGAAATATTGTGTTACCATTGCCATTAGCTCCAAAGGTAATTCTAATAAGCAAACTTACACGATCCAGCCAGAAAAATATAAACTCGTCAAAACTCTAGTATCAAAAGAGACCACATTGATTTCGAACGTGTTATTAGTCGTAAGTTGTAGTGTCGGAATGTATCACCCTCCAAACGTCACATCGCCATTTTGGTCTTGGCACCCCATGCGCTGGTATGACTTAGTACGTACGTCAGAAGGAAAGAAGCGGCCTTTTAATTGTTGACGTGAATTGACTAGCCGCTATCTTCATCTCTTCGAGACCAAACTTAGTGGCTTGGTTTAAAAATTGAATGGTCATAATGGCGTAGAGTAGGCCTACTACTGAAAGGGTTTTAAGTTTGTACCATTTGTTGTTATCGTCTGAATCTGTAATTGAAGTTCTGGGGAAAGGCGTATAAATCCAAGGCGAACTGGGTTCGATTCCTGGCGGGACCGCTTCAGGATTTTCGCACAGGAGGATGGTGTTGGATGATCCTGCTGGTCGGCGGATTTCCTCCGGGATCCCCCACTTCCCCTCGCCATTGCATTCCAGCGCTGCTCCATACTCACCTCGCTTCGCCCTCATCGACTCTCGAGACCTCTATGTTAAGGAGTGCCTAGACCTCTCCACTCAACACTACTCGCAGCGCAAGTATTTTTTATGCGCATTAAAGTTTCAATTTTTTACAACTTAGATAATTTCAAATTATATTCCTCATAGCATGACGACTCAAGCTAAGTTCCCAGTGGAACCGGCGCTGGCCTCTTCATCCTCCTCTCTAGGTGGCTGATACCTATTAAAAGGTAATACCTAGAGCGCTACTTTCTAACCGTTACATGTAACTCCCGCAAAGCAAAAGTTAAATCGGTTCTTTGATCATCTGGGTCCACCGGGAACGTCGCAATTTTGAAACCGTCATGCTGTCCGGAAGAGTAAAAAGAACACTACACTAAACTACTCACTCACATAAAACTACCTACCGCGTCCGCGCATATCCTTCTCGTTAAAATTTAAGCATGACGGTAGCCGATTAACTGCTTTCGCTCCTCAATAGTAGTAGGAGCGTGCCGGTTCTGGCTGACTACTAGAATGAAATATGAATGGGCGGATTAATGGCTAATCCGATTAATTTGTTGATCCGGTTGATCCTATTCCGAGTAATTTGCCAATTCCATGATTGACTTGAGGCTTAATACTGTTACGTACTGCAGCTGGCACCTTTTCCGCTGCCCCGTGTCGTAATCGGAGACCCACTCCCCACTCCCCTCTTTCTGGAACGATGCGCTCGTGACTGTCTGTCCCCCTTCTAGGAATCCCATGAATTCCGACGGTGGCGAGACTTGCTGACGTCACATACCTCCCCTCGCCTGCTAGAGTTTCCGATACATTTAGCGACGACGCAAGAATGTTCTGGTGAGACTGCCCGCGTCGCATCACGTGAGTTGGGGAAGATTCTAGGCGATGGCCTAAGACACGATATATACTGCCGCAACCCAGCGGCCGGCAGTCTTTGATGGAGGCCGTCTGGCGAGTGTGCGCGAGCTAAGTGAATGGGGACGACGACAGGAGATTGCGGGACAACGGCGGGGGAGGTGTTCGTGGTTTGAATGGACGAGAGGGTGTGAAACCGATGAGTGAAGCCTACTGTGCGTGAGGGCGCTTGGAGGACTCGAGAACATTGTGACTGGTGGGACTGAATGGAAGTGTAATATTGTAAATTTTCGAACTGTCAAATATGTACGCATAAATTATAAAATAATTGAATAGGTTGGTACACGGTCTGCTGGGATTGATCCTTAATTATTACATTTACCTGATTTCTTTGTGTTAATTATAAATTGTATTAAATTTGAGTAATTAGTTGTGAACAGTTAGTGATATGAATATATTGTGAGATTTTGAGTTCAGATAATTTTGCTTTAGTTATTGTAAATAAAATAAGGAAATTATAATTAATTCTTTAATTTGATTAAGACCTCCATCCCTTAACGAACTTGGTATAGTTCACTTAATTTCTAGAGCGAGAATTTGTAACAATACGTTTATAGGAAATTTTGGGGAAAAAATTTTTCCCAAATTTTCCAAAGACGGAGTAAGCCTTAATCCAATCATGATTTTTTAAAATTATTGTATTAGGATTAAGCGGATTAACCAATTAATCGGATTAGCCATTAATCCTCTACTTAATCCGCTCCATCCACATGTGATTTTAGTAGTGAGCCAGAACCAGCACGCTCCTACTACTCTCAATGCGTTGGCGTTTGTACGGACTTAGTTTTTGGGACAATCGTGCCTTATTTAGGCCTCGAACCCGGAACTCCTCTAGTCGTAAATGGACACGCAACCAACTGCGCCATGGAGTCCGGCACCACTTGACTCGGCAACCAATCAACAAGCGATGTTAGTTCGGGTGGGACATGTGTTCACTATTATTTGTACACTAGAGTGGTTATTTGTCCACTGGATGCTGCGACAATGTGATGGTTGGCTGGGTCGCGGACCCTCAGAGAGTAGTTAGCGTCAGCAGAATGTTTGCGTTAACTGTTTCAGACGGATTTCTAGTTGTTGTATTCGTAACTGAATGACACCGATGTAATTGATCTGCATTCAGAATTAAATTGGACTTTCGCCATCTCCTACGCTGTTTGGAAACAGAATCACTGGGACACTATGCACCTAAAGGAGAAAATGAAACACGCGTAACAGACGAAAGTGTGACAAAACAATATCCCCCATGTACAGATAGATATCAAAAAATAAATATCTGGCAGAGTCTCCCGAGATTCCAGTTAAATGCTGTTGGTTGAACAAAAACAAAACTGATTTTTTTCATATAGTGCAATTTAAAATGGGATTAATTAAATTATTGTGTTAACGGGAATTAATATTAGTTGTAATAAACTAACTCAATTTTATTATAAAAACGTTTTTACATTCAGAAAACACTATTAAAATAAAGTATTTCTCCCTTCGTTGTAATAATTATGCTACCGAGTTGAAGGTTGAAAATGTATAGAATTGTTTTTTATTTTTTTATTTCAGCTCTCCATTTCTTTGAATATGGCCAGTGAATCTGATAGACAAAATGTACACTGAATTTCATGTAAAATACTATAATCAAAGGGGCCACGGTCGCTGAGCGGTTAGCCTGCTCGCCTCCCACCAACGTGATCCGGGTTCGATTCCCGGCCGGGTCACTCCGGATTTTCGCATGTGAGAATCGTGCCGGACGATGCCGTTGATCGGCGGGTTTTCTCGGGGATCTCCCGTTTCTCCCGCCCTATAATTCCGGCGCTGCTCCATACTCATCTCCTCAATCACTCTCATCGGCTCTTCAAGAGCTGGATGTTAAGAGCCGTCCAAATATCTTCATTTCACTCTGTAATCAAACTTGGCTTAGCTGCAACAGACGTCACTAGAACCGAAGAAACCTGTCAGGCAAATAGCGCCATGCTTCGCCGTGCATGAACGGACTTCGAATATTATTTATTTGTTATTAGATACGATAACTTTGCCTGTAGGGAAGCAAGTAGTCTAACTAATGAACCACCGCGACTCCCCACTAAGAGATACATAAGATTAAAATTAACGTAGTCATCGTCACAGAAATGTTGAGATTGCCCCTGCTCCTCGCGCTGGAAACAAGAAGTTATCACCTATGGCTGTTCCTCGTGCGTTCTTTAAAGACGATGTTACCCGATACCTGCTGCCGCTTCTACAATAGCTGGTGCGCGCGCTGGTATACCAACCGTTATGCGCGACGCCGAGAAATATTCCTGTTACACGGCGGTAGCTACAGCGTGTTACTCTGACAGACGCCCATTACGACCGCAGGCGAGTTTTCGGTTTACATGAAGTATTAACTCCGCTCGTTTAACTGATAGCCGGTCACCTGCAGGTCAAAAATAGCACGTATTAATGTTGCCTTACTATTATTGACGACTAGAACAGTTTAAAAATTATGAAATTGGTAACTTGAAATCACCGGAGTATTTCTTAAATTTTTTAGCTGATTTTTATCTGTTTGCGTGATGACGTTATGTGCTTCCTATATTCAAAACTATACTCGCAGTTTAAAACTGTCCATTGGTTTTGAGAGCGCAAACCCCATTATTGCGCTCTCAAAACAGTAAAACGTATGCGTGTTTGAAAAAATGATATATAATGACATGTAAAAAAATTATCGTATAAAATTATTTGTGTTCAATAATTTTTCGATTTTTTAAAATATCTTTGGGCAGTATTTAACCGCTCGCATTTGTCAGTATTACTTGAACTCTGTCGTATTTCAAAGCCAGCTGAATGTATTCAAACACCATTGACGTGTACTCGAGATGCAGTAAACACTTCGCGTTTCATCATTGGTTCTTTTTAGCAGTGGCTATGGGAAGAGCCCTGACCCCTGAAACTGTATTCTGATTGGCCAAGAACGAAAGCTTGTATTGGACCCCTGCGAAATAAAAGAGCGAACAGTTGCTATTCCCAAACGCGGTATGAAGTACGATCGTAAAAGGTTACAAATATCACGACGGCTGCCGTGATATCTGGTACAACAGCTTCCATGGCGAAAATTGCTGAAGTTGGTCCAGAACTCTGGTAACGTACGACATGGCCCAAAGCGGCTCACTGTTTATACAAGTCGCTTTAGGCGACTCAGATGTTAGGCGCCGGCCAGATCTCTCTCTCATTTTGCAATGTGATCAAAATATATTCCCACGAACTCCAAGAAAATTCAGATGTCAGATTTTTAATGTAGCTATATATAGGTGTTCACGATAACACGAGCACTTTTGGAAGTCCTGCCTTGAGATCTACCTGTGTGCACTTTGTGTAATTTCCCGCCTTATGTAAAATCAACGTTGTCATGGGCCTCATCACTTATTCATGCGTCGGTCAGGTGAAACTGTGGAATTATTGTAAAAGTAATTATGTTAAAAATCTGGTCAATTTTTCACTTCGTCGTATTAAAAAACAAAACAGAAAACGAAAGAAATAAGTTATCACAAATGGTTACCTCACACTTTTTATTCGACGTTGAAATATGTAACTTCTTTCCATCCATCATTACTAACTTGACTGGGTGCATGTCAGTCACTCAATGCGACTGTTACAATATATGCAGATAGAAACAGTTGATTTCAGGAGTGCTCACTTTATCGTGAACAGTCTTTAGGCTATGGTAACTCAGGTATAAGTAGCGAAATCTCGCACTTACGCATCATTTAGTATAAGTGAATATTGGGTTATGATATGAACTGCACAAAAACAGAACAATAAATAATGACGCTACCAATATCACGAGCCTGAAAATAGTCGTATCTGATAGTGAGGCCATTATAGACAGAGCAAGTCGCTCTGGCAAGTTATATACGCGGTAAGAATAAATGTTCTGTAAATCTACTGAAAATTACTTGAGAGAAATTTGCTAGCCATTTTTGTAATGCCACAGAAAACTTCGTTATTTTCTATAACGGACATTCCGTAAATTTCCCAAAACTCCTTAAATTTGCTGGTAGGTTATTGTGTGTTTTCAGCAAAAAAAAAAAAACCTTAATAAAATAAAGTTTATATCCGTGGAGTGGGCATTTACCAATGTATAAAAAATAAGTGTTAAAAATTAATATATTTAGATTTGGAGAGGGACTTGAACGAGTAAAAATTTCAGAGGACGCAACTTTTACTAATGTACTATCGCATGCAGCCAACAGAGATGGTTAGGGAAAGTTAACTAGTGAGTGAGTGAAGAGATTTGAGCGGCTCTTAACATCTATATCTTGAGAGCCGATGAGGGTGAAACGAGATGAGTATGGAGCAGCGCCGGAATGCCAGGGGAAGTGGAAACGGGAGATCCCCGAGAAAAACCCGCCGACCAGCGGCATCGTCCGGCAGGATTTCCACATGCGAAAGCCAGTGTTAAAGAAATTAATCTGTGTTTGTAGAATTTGTCCGTTTCTAGTGAATCTGGAATGTTTGAAGCGTTGCTAACTGTTGTACGTGGCTCGTGTTACATTTTATTGTTTGAAAGAATGTGCTTAAATGGCGTGAATTTCCCAACTGCCGAAGTAACGATGTACCCTATTCACAGTTTCTTCACACTTTTTGGATCAAAACTTTGAAAAATCACCCCATATGTGACGTGTTTAATTATTTTCTAAATATGTCATGTATCTCAAGAGTTTTATACCTCTGTTAACATGGAAGTATCTTATTATTCGTTGAATTGAAGTTTTACCGGTATTTTATGTATAAATTATAATAATTTGTTTATATTGAATATTAAGAAAAACAGTGAGAAAACACGTGTGTTGGTAGCGCCTAGAATGAAGTATCTCTCATGCAAAATATTATCACAACTGTGTGCGTACGAATTTGGGGCACTGTCCTTTGGCGTAATTTTATAAGTTTGCACGAGGCGGAGGAATATTCTGGAATTGGAACTCTAGCAGAGATTCAGAAAAAATATGAAATAACCGTGAATGAATTATAAATTCTTAATTGCAGCGGCGAAGGACGCGTTGTGTAACCTTGGCATTGTTCGTTTCAGATATCGGAAGCTGTTCAAAATGCGAGCAGCATCCGTATTTTGTATGCATGAGGAGCTATTTTCGTACATAAACTGTGTATTTCCGTAAACGTTCCCGTGACTCTAAAAAACTTAAACAACTTTCTGGGTCACGGTGACGACCATTCCCAACATTCGTCTCGCGAGTGAACCTGTTCTTTAACGGTCGGTCGTGGAATCGAACTCGGGTGCTCCTGAAAACGAGCCCAGTGCCCTACTACTGCGGCACCTCGCCATGTTTCTCTCTCTCTCTCTCTCTCTCTCTCTCTCTCTCTCTCTCTCTCTCTCTCCTCTCTCTCTCTCTCTCTCTCTCTCCTCTCTCTCTCTCTCTCTCTCACCCACACACACCACACACACACACACACACACACACACACACCCATTAGAAAGGGAGTGTCATAATGTTGCAGATTATGGAATACAGCTACAAGTTGGTTCTTTGTAAGTCTGAACAACAGATTACATTTATTAAATGCACAACCCTCGACTGCGCCCATAAAATGGTCACGATTTTCGTCTCTATCCGTGTTTGCCACAGAAAATGTTGCCTGATGAGCTTTTAGGGCAACTACAATTATTGTAGTTGCCCTAAAAGAGCAGCAATTATTAAAAAGTTTGTTGGACCATTTCTTTTTTCCCCCCCATTCGTCGTTGAAACTCGTAACCCTTCGAATTCGTAACAGCAGATGTACGGGCAATAATTTCGCCACGACGAAAAAACTTAGTGGGTGATTCAAAGACACCTCGACAACGCTTACTTTGTTGCGTTGGGCAGCAAACCGAAACGGGAAAGTGGGCGTAAAAGTTTGGGAACATTCCGGGCGTGGTAATGGGTGCAAGTTCCACGCTGTCTCGCAAAAACCACCACCAACACAAGGGCTTCACGTCGTGTCTTAAATTACACAAGAAGTTCGAATCGTTGACCTCCTTCTTCACTACAGAACCTACATCAGCGGCGAAGAAAGAGAGAGGCTCACACGTCGCTGTGTGCACAGTTGTTAAGTTGCTGCGTGTATTCGTGCGATAATGTCCTCCTCTGACGGCACACGAGTCTCGTACACCATACTCTTAATGGTGCCGCAAAGTAAGTGCTCAAGATTAGTCGGATATGGTTACCGCAGTGGCCATGAAACAGGCCCCACAGCGACCGAACCATGTTTTTCCGGATATGGATTCACCCTGGATAAATATGTTTGCCGTCCCACACAACATAATAACCGTCGTAAGAGTTCTTGTCAGTGTTGTTTTGAATCATTCTGTATAACAATTGTATGGTTCATAAGCTCTTTTGGTATAATCACAAAAAAAAAAAAAAATTGTATGGTTCATAAGCTCTTTTAATATAATCACAAAAAAAAATGAATTGCCCGCACCTTACTAAGTAAATTTTCACGCAAACACTAGCTGATATTTTTTACACTTACCTGGCAGCAGTTTATGTCTTAAAGGCTTTTTAAAGTGCGTTGTTTAACATCGGTGACACTGTTGTCGGTTTATTTTTATTTCGTATGCGTCAAACAAAGAGGTGGCTTGATAGTGATAATTCCGCACCATTTCCTAATCGGCACACAGATTCGTGGCATACGGCAGCACAACTTGCTGTGAGAAGGCATTAAACAGGGCTTTCAAAAAGCGCTTACTCGTTTATGGTTGAAGTAAAGCAACTGCCTATGGAGCACTGCACCTTCTGGTACAATGTGAAGAACTCGTAAAAAATTAGTACAGACATAATAAAAATTGTCAGAAAAGTGCGATTTATGCTGTATATGCAAGAAGAATGTATATATTTGGCCACGTTAGAAAATGTTTTAATAAAATATACTTTTTGAATGTAAAAAATTAATACATCAATAAAGTCCGCATTTTTAACAAAATTTAAGCGCATTTCCGTTTTGGAAGTTTCGGAAAGCAGAATTTACAAAAAAATTTCCACGAAAGATCGTCATGATATTTACTGTGATAATTTGAAAATAAAATCGTAGTAATAATGTATCGTATAAGTTTTATAATTATCTTTATTTACGTCAGTTTCAGCCATAATTTTTTGTGACAAATGTATGCACATAAAATCAATCGTAAATATTATTTCCTACAATATTATTTTAATTTTACTACACACAATCATAGTAAACTTTATGAAGCTATTCCATGACGAAGATTTTATTGTAAATTCTGCTTACTGAAGCAAACCAGAATGGAAATATGCTTACATTTTTGTTAAAAATACAGAAAATTTTAATCTATTCTTTTTTAAAATTTAAAAAGTTTATTTTAGTAAAATGTTTTATAATGTTGCAAAATATATACATTGTTCTATCACATACAGTATAATTTACTCTTTTCTGACAATTGTTATGGTGTCTGCGCTACTTTTTTAACGAGTTTTTTCACGTATAGTGGGGTGCAGTGGTCCATAGGCAGTTTCTTTACTTCAACCTTAAGAGAACCCGATTACTTCAGAACTTTTGGCTGTCACGGGAAACTTATGAATACAAGTATGACACACCAGAATGCGGTTCACCAATCAGAGCCTGGTAGCTTATTTAAGGAACGCTGTTCACCAATTAGAGCCTGGTAGCTTACTTGCCGAACGGCAGTCGAGGCTATCGGAAACTTTTCGCGCCACGCGGTAACCAATCAGACACAAGGCCCTTTCTTTCAGGGAATGGGTACGCCCAAATATGTTATGGAGTGACCGGGCCTTAGCCGAACGGCCTGCCTGATTACACCATCAAACATTGAACCAGGGCACGAGCGTGATTGCAGTAACACCTTGCGAAATACAGTTGCAGAAAGCCCCTCCACCGGCCAGTAAACGGGGCCGAAAATATTAAACAACACGCCCGATATAGGCCCACGTAAAACAGGGAGCGAGTTCTTTTGTCATCGGGACAGAGGATCAAGAATACATGGAGATGGGTATGTCCGGCCGTCGTTAACAACCTCCGACAATCAGCCTCCGGCAACATGAACGAGGGGAAGACTTTCCAATTAGATTGTTATAGTGGCATGCGGTAATTAGTTACGAAAATAGTGACTATATAATCCTCATGTTCAATAAACCCCATCTAATACTGTTGTGCTCTACCTAGTCATGACTCATTATTTAGCTACGCCCGTAGCCCCTTTCAAGTACGAATTGACTTCATAGCTAATAAGCAACATTACTGACATGTTCTGTGACGCTGTCGTGGATTGCTTAGTTTGGTTGAAGAATGAGAGCCACTCACTGATCATACATCGAATTGCAACTGCCTCGCATTTTGATTTCCGACACTTTTCTTTTGCGTTTCGTGTTTCACGAAATTTTATTTGAAACACAATTTCTTCTCAGCTTATTTTTAGAAGGGATGCTTTTGTTGGCTGTTTAATATAGTTCCGCAGAATACAACTGAGCGTGAAATAGTAATTATAAAATTATTAAAGGAAAACTAGTTGCGCTTAAAATAAATAGTGTATCTGTACTACAAAATTTTAGAGCACTGTGTAATTTACAACGTAAGAACAAAGTACATGTATAAAACTACATAAAAATTGGTGATAAAAATATTCCTAAGTTTGCATTAAATTATTATTTCACAAAAGTTGTTCCACAACCACGATAATTTCTTGGAAATTATGTCTCATTTTGCCAGCTTTAATAGTGACAAAATAAAAAAAGAAGTTTTTTAAATTTTGGATTTCAGTTTTGGAAACTACGATTACGAGATCGCTCTTTTTTAAAAAAAAGAAACGGACATAAAAGCCCTCAAGGAAAATAAAGTTATGATTACTCATTGCACTTAAAATATGCCACAACAATGGCTGATGGCTGCATATTACACTATTCTTTGTGTCAAGACTTATCCTAATTAAATAACATTTGTTAAAAAGGAACATTGTCAAATCATAAAGGCATCAAGCAGAAATAATTACTTTATGACGGAACTGGATTTCATTACTTGTAGACTGGTTTTTGTGCCACAAAAGCGATGACGACAAAGAACACGTTTCACTCCTCTTTGTTACCAGACATTTCTGGTTAACGTTCGCGCGGTGCTGAACCACACACAACAAAAACCTCGTTACAGGCGTCAAAGCTTGTATTTCCCAGGATAGAGAGTTTCGAATGAAATGCAAATGTCCTGTAGTCAAAAGAAATAAATATATCAATTAAATACAGTAAGAATAGTATAATTAATGTTTTAGTGTGTGTTTATAAATCCATATCTCTTTCGCAAAATACTGTTTTAGCACCTACATGATACCATACATAACCGAGCTTGTTTGTGATTGAACAATTTTGTAAGCAACAATTGGGTGGCCGGGGGGGGTGGGGGGGGATTATCCCAGCTCCTAAACGCTCTATTTTGCCGCAAACATGGACTGAAATTGTTACTGACGGTAGAATGTGGTAAATTGCTAAATATAGTTCTACGTTCTGAAATATCTTAATTGGTGTATTATTTCAACGGCAATGTTTCCCAGCCGAGACCGCATCTGGCCTTATTACCTCGCTCGTAGTAGCCGCCATATTTAAGGAATTCTAGGAGCAACACTTTGTTTATCTACGCCTAACATGGTATCATTATTACGCCTACCTAGGTCCAAATACTTAGACCACGGCCTCGGGTAACATTGTGAATTTCTAATTGCCAAGTCAGCTGAAAATTGTTCAACTACACAAATAAGCACTCGGTTAAACCAACGTAGGAATCCGCGCCTAAGTCTTTGGTTTTCCTATTTTGTTACTTTTTTTTTTTTGGAGATGGCAGGTGGAATAGTATGTTTGTGTTTCCGTCGGGCCAAACTGAGCCAAGTGGCAAGGACCATACTGGACTCGTGTTAGGAGGTTAAGGGGGACTCAGCTTAGATTCCTTGCCCAGCTATCATGATTTCTGTTTTTCATAGTAGTTGTTGTGAGATACAGCAGTTCTGTCTGTACTTAGAGTGGGATGGACCCCCACATTTTTTGCAAAATAGCTGTTTACGCGAACACGCGTATCTCGGTAAATAAATGTTATCCAAATACGACTTTTTGTCAGAAAAGATCAAATACAACTATCCATATTAAGCGTATTCTTGGAGAGGAAAAATCGTGACAATGGTCAAATATCGAATTTTCAAAGGTTGGCTATGCAGTTTAATTAAGCGTCAAGAGAAAAGCACAAATATAAGGGCATAGTTTAATCTGTTGTCCTTCATCGCGTGTGATAAAATCCTTCTGTTACAGGTGTAATTTGCACAGTACAGCGTCACGCCGGAAACACTGCACGCCCTGCGCCTAGGAGCGATGAGTCACCAGGCGTGCGTGTTAGTGTCGCCCTTATCGCTCCCTCGCTTCTCGACCTTGGACGAGGGGTGTCCCACGGGGGTCCATCCAACTCTTAACGGCGATGTCTTGAACCCTGGAAAAGGTGAAATGAGGTGAATACGGAGCAGCAGCTGAATGCAAGGGCGAGGGGAAAAGGAAAATCGCAGAGAAAAACTGCTGGTCGACGGCACCTTCGCCCGTATTGCCTACATACAAAAGACCCTGGCGACCCAAACCAGATGGTCTTGGTGAGAGGTGAAAAGTCAGACGACTACACAACCACGGCCCGAAAACTATTCAACTACACTAAAAGTCACATCTCATCCCCGCCTAAACCGTCTCTGTTACTTTTGTCGCAGCACAGTGTTCTTACGTCGCGGCACAATTATTTTTTATAGCAAATGGAGAAGATCGTTTTTTGTCGCCACGACGTTGACTTAACCCCCGTGGATATTCAGTGTGAGTATTGTGTAAAGCCAATGTAATGTGTGCCTCTGTTTGGGTTTTTATTTCTTTATTGAGTGGAGTGGCCCGGGACGCAACGCAGATGTGCAGAAAAAATTGAAGAATGAAGATTAAATATTGAAAATTCAAAACTATTTGTATTTTATTTTACATTTGTTTTATAATTCGGTAATATTATAATACTTTGATGTTTTGATATTATTCTATAAATAATGTGTTCATGTTCTGACTTGCCCGATACCTTTGTACAAACTTGTACTCGAAAAAAGATCAAATGGATGCAATAAATAAATAAAAGTTAGGTTGCAGAGTGGTTAGCACGCTCGACTCGAATGCAGGAGGACCCGGGTTCGACTACATTCCCAGCCGTGAGGTTTTCCTTTTTCCATAGATTTCCCCGGGATCACTCCAGGCAGGCGTTTGGATGACTCCTCGACCACTCCCCCGTTCACGATCGCCCAAGAAACTTGTTTCGTTTCTGAAGAGTGAGGCTAGGAAGGTTTTGCTGGTTCAATCACACAACTGCACGCTAGACTCAACAGCCCTATGCATCCTTGAGTCTCAGCGGTTTGTATAGGGTATTGGCAGTTTCTTCACATTTTTAAAATCAGCCTTTTGAAAAGTGTCCCCCGTGTATGACGTGTTTGGTTGCCACCTAAGTATCCCATGTTTTACAAGTGTTTTATAATTGTTTTAACAAAAAAGTACCTTCTTTTTGGTTAAATATATCTTTAACTGATATTATATCTATAAATGATATTTCATTTATAATTGATATTAATAAATAAGAGAGAAAATAGGCGTGTTGGCAATGCTTAGTACAAAATATTTGTGAGTGAATGAGTCAAGAGATTTGGACGGCTCTTAACATCGAGGTCTTGGGAGCCGATAAGGGTGGTGATTGAGGTGAGTAACGAGCAGCACCGGAATGAGGGGGGCGAGGGAAACGGGAGATCCCCGAGAAGACCCGCCGACCAAAGGCATCGTCCGACACGATTCCCACATGCGAAAGTCTGGAGTGGGTCGGCCGGGGATTGAACCCGGATCGCCTTGCTGGGAGGCTAGCAGGCTAACCACTCGGCCACCGTGGCCCCTTAGAAGATAGTTCTTATGCAAAATATTATTACACTGATTGCGCAAGAATGTGGTGCGTCGTCCCTTCTGTGTAATATTGCAGACTCGGTTAAGCTTTGTTTGCATGAGGGTGATAAATAACCGTGAAGTAGAACTTTAGTAAGGGCATCAGAAAAGTTGGAAGTAACAATGAATGTACAATGCATTGGCTGCTGTCCCAGTGAGTGTCCCGTCTTATCTCCGTAGACTAAAGGCGGGGTAGAGCGATCTCGCTGGCTGCGCACAACCAGTCTCCTTGTCCCAACATTGAACTGCTTTCCTGCCAACACGTCTAGCAAACATCCTGTAGATTGGATTTGACGTTAGATTACTCTTTAGTAAAGAAGTGCGTTGAGATGATTTGATACTTCCTCTAACCGATTTGTAAAGCAGTTCGATTACATTCAAATTGGTAAAAGTAGTTAATTAATGTAACACTGCCTGTCATTTAAAAATTTAAATATAACAAACACGTTCGTTATTGTTGATCATATGACTTTGACAGTTGTGTTACGTGCGCAGAAAACGAAGAATCAATCTAACTCATCTTTCGTCTACGCTTATCCCAGGCCTAGTGGTGCAGTGTTCGGAACTTGTTTTCTTGCAAGTTTGATATTGACTTAGACCCATCCAGAAGGTTTCTCAAACTACGTGATCCAATAGAAGTAGAATGCCTTACGTGTACCGCATTTTGACGTTTTGACCTGCCTTCAAATTATTTACTTACGAAGTTTTCTGGCCACAACTAACTACGCTAACGTCAAGACGTTAAACACCATTTAATTATAGGCTGCTCACGGTAAATTGAGCATTATTGAAAGCTCTGCGTCAGATCTACTTGTATGCACGTTGTGTATTCTTTCGCCTTATGTAAAACAAACATTGCCATTGGCCTCACCACTTTAATCATGCTTCGGCCAAGTGAAACTGTGAAATTATTATAATAAGTAAACATTTTATAAATGTGCGAATTTTACGCACCGATGCATTAAAAAAACAGGAAGGGAAATACATAATTTAAATGGTTACAAATGGTTACCCGACACTTTTTATTCCACATTAAGACATAGAGCTACTTTCCATCTGTCGTTATCAACTTTACCGGGCAGTGACTTTTTTTCTCAGGTTGATTTCAAAAGTGTTCACTTTATCGTGAATAGCCTTTACCTACCTAGATTCTTCGCAATAAATTGAGAACTTATGTCATATTAATATTTCCAAATTCACTATAGTTTCACAGCTACTCGTGATTTACGGATGAATTAATTCGTCGAATCCACAGTAGTCACAGTATTTATGGCTGAAAGATGCAAATTTTACAGAAAGTTAGAGCCCAAGTTTCCAGAAGTTCTCAATTCAAATTAATCGAGGTGATGATCGTACTATCCGCCATTGCTGCGTGGTTTGTATAATTCGCAAATGCAGGGCATTGTTGTTATCTTAGAAAAACCAGAGAGCAATATGCAAAGATAATTTACAGTGATTTAGTGGCTTGGTACAGATATTCTTTTCTGTCTGATGCTCCATCACTGGAGATATCAAAGCGTATGTACGGCGGTCTGTTCCCATCCAGAGCAACAGTTCATAACGCAATATTCAACGAAGCCCCATTTAGATACTCCTACAAGTGATTTCTCCTCGTTCAGGAATTTCCTAGTGTCATGGTGTCGGCAAGCCCTTGCTGTGGCGCTTCCAAGAACACCACCAGCACACATCCCAACGAGGGCCAGGTCGCGGAAGCGAATCGCCGGCCGCGACAACTAGGACACGAGCTGCAAGAGCAGTTTTGCAGACAAACAGATACATTTGTAAACTAACGAGTATAGAAGGAAGCGAAGAAGCTGAAGTCGGGTATTAACACACAAAGCAGACGACTGGACAAGATGGACCAGCAGATGGAGTTTCGTCCGCAATAGTCGTGATGCCAATCAGCCTTCGGCACCGTAAAGGTAATGCCATTCCAGCTGGCGACAGATGGACTCGTATATAGATAGATGCGTGGCAATAGTTTAATTAGGTAAAATATATAAATAATTACAGGAATAGAGAAACTTAACGTAGCCTGTTCCCCGGAGCAATTTAAGGTATTTGAATATAACTATAAAGTGTTTTATACTGTATAATGTAACAGGACAACTCTTAAAGAGTGCGAATTAATTTTGTATTCTCCATCAGAGTTACGTTTCAAGTCCACAAGGCACAAGCATAACACTAGGATTACGAACATGCCTCCTAGAAAACTGCTTCTTGAATACAAGAATCAGTCGAGCTTTCCCTGGGCACTGCAAAACGTCGGCTAAACCTTTAATACCAGAAGCATTATCGGCGTCTTTGAACACAGTCGGCATCGTTTGCATGATGGAATGTTGAAGACGTAACCCGGGTGATCGGTGCAAGTCAATACGCCACGCTCGTGTTGCGAAGAGACTGATCAGGTATTCGTAGCACATTCCTCCACCATACGTCACACGCGAGGGACATTATGGCCGGCACTGTGGGCACAAACGTTAAGAGTTGTGTTCAGGCCTTAGCTGAGCGGCCTGCCTGATCACACCTTCACATATTTATCCAGGACACGGGCCGTGATCGCTGAAATTAGTTGTGAAATCGTAGACCACAGAAACCCTCTCCACCGGCCAGTAACCGGGGACAACGCAGCCGATATAGGCCAGTGTGACCCGTGGACGGTCTATGTTTGTCTCGGGCCACTGAAACTAAAAGACCACTGGAAATGGGATTGTCCGGCCGTCGACTTCCGACATCTTAACCAGCCTCCGGAATCCTAAATAAGGCGGGGACTGTCCGATTAGACTTTACTCAGAATGTGGTTCGTTAAATCTTTATATTTTAATATAAATTAATACTTCAGTATATTTGTATAGCTACCCACGTTCATACTTCATAATATTTATATTGAAATAATATTGTACAACCTTAATATTAAATTAACCCATTTTATAAAAGGTTCGTTGTATAACGCTTATCAATAACTTGCTCCGACCCACAGTCCCGTTAAAGTGTGATGATGAACCATAAAATCGTATCGTAACAACAGCAAGGAATCAGTATCTGCTGTTTTGAGGGCCATCCTTGTGAGTAAAGACTGTTTATGATAAAGTGGGCACTTTTTAAATGAACCTTAGAAAAAGGTCACTTCCCCTGCCTGCATATATTTTAACGGGCGCACCGAGCGACATTTGCCCGGCAAAGTTCATAACGATGGATAGAAAGTAGTTCCATTTATTAACGTCAAATAAAAAGTCTTAGGTAGCCATTTGTGAAAACTTTAATTATTTCCTCCGCGTTCTGTTTCTTTTTTAATACACCACTGTGTAAAAAATAAGCAAATTCGTAAAATGTGTACTTTCCTAATAATTTCACAGTTTCACTTGACCGATGTGTGAATAAAGTGACGAAGCCCATGGCAATGTTAATTTCTACATAAGGTGGGAGAATACACAACATGCATGCAAGTAGATCACAAGCAGGGCTTACAAAAGCACTTGTTCTACCGTGAACAGCCTATAAACTTATTTGCAAAAGTTTCTGCACCTCTAGTTTATGAATGGTTATTGCGCTGGTGGCATCCCGAGAACACAGCATGTTTATCTCTGGTTGCAAGAACCACGCTCAGCACTAGTATAGCGCACAACAAAATATTTTTTGACTCGATGAAAGGAAAAGAATTTGCTAGTAGAGGGTGAGCGGAGAGATTAGGGCGGATCTTAATATCTTGGTCTTGAGAGCCGAACAAGCTGGAGCAAGGCGAGTATAGAGTAGAGCCGGATTGAACGGGCGGACGAAACGGGAGATCCCCGAGAAAACCCGCCGACCAGCGGAATCGTCCGGCACGATTGGTTCCCAAGGGCGAATTTCCGGGAGCGACCCCCGCCGGGAATCGAACCCGGTTCGCCTCGGTGGGAGGCGACTAGTCTAACCACTTCACCACCGCGGCTTCTGAAATTGGATGGAGATGAAGCAGCCGGGAATAGGAGCACCCCGAGAAAATCCGCTGGGCAACGGCAGCGGCGTCCACTACGTTCTCCAGGTGGGAAAAAAATCCGGGGTCGCCGTTTAAGGAGGCCGGTGACGAGCCCCTTCTCTGCTACGTGAGAAGCGGCGATAAGGTCTACATTTACGCGTGTGTCGCGTGTACTCTCGCCGTTATGACCGGCACGTGGAATCATCGTACAGCCGCGCAGTAAATAATGAATGCGGCAGGTTTTTGTCCAGCGTGCTCACGTACTTGTCGCGTATTAACGAGGACAAACGTGTCAGACACGTCTCTGCGACGATTTGTTGCTCGCTCGCGGGAAGTATTGCTGCTGAAAATAATGATTAAAACACACAAATGATATGTGTAAAAATAAAACACTATCGAAATACATATTCAAAATTGTCAGACACGAACAGTAGTTAAGCCCATTGGTGCATGAAAGCAATATATTTATATAATTTTTTGTTGTAACTTGTTTCGGAGTGGATGTTTCACATTTTTGGCTCGTCAAGACGTAAATAACAACTTTTAGCAACTTCTTAATGTTGTCAGATAGAGCTGTCATTCTCGAGGCAATGATTGCAGATAAAACAAAAATTCTTTCTTTTCTTCCATCAGTGCTCTGAGAATAATGACGGCAGTGCATATCTAACAACGTAAGAAGGTGCTAAAAGTTATGTACGCCTTGACGAGCCAAAAATTTTGAAAAATCCGCTGTGAAACAAGTTTCATGCACCAATAGCCTTAAGCACACAGAGACGAAATTATCTTGCGGTTTTTTTTACGTAGACGTTCTCATTCGCTGATTGGCTGAGTGGAGATCTGGGAACGGGTCTTGCGTCTGATTGGTTACAGCGCGCAGCGAAAGACTCCCTATTGGCTGTGTTGCCTCCATGCAAGTAGGATACTGCGCACTGATTGGTGAACGGCGTTCTTACATGGTGCTCGTTGGTGACGCCATTTTGGGAGTGTGTACGGGCTAGAGTTAGCCATGTTAAAGAGTATTTGGCTTCTGTATTCTCAAACACTCTGTGACACAGCCATGAGACGTGCATTTTGTTATTCTTAATATTTTCCAAAATAATAGAAATTTAGTTTACATCTACGAATGCGTAAACCTATTTACAATAGACGAATATCGAAGATATTGCCATTATTGTGTACGTAATTCTCAGGTCATGTTAGAATGATGTTCATAACACACTGACTCTTAGAAGAAACTAACTGTTGGTGTTATTAATAAAACTAGAAGAGAATGACATCACGTTCCAACGATGCAAATAAAGTGAGCCAGTTTAATCGTCGACCTGGCATTCTAGTATCCTTGGGCAACGTATGTACGCGATGATGGGAAATGTTTAATACCTGTTTGAATAAAACGTATCCTATTTCAAAATTATATTCTTCAAGCCCTCGCACGCATAATTTATACTTATTAAAATCTGTAATAGTAAGAGAGTTAAAAATAAAAATAATCTAATATATTAACATTTTAAACGCACTAAATAGGAGGCAAGCACAGAAAGATGTGTTGAACAGCAAGTATTGATAAAAAAGGAGAATAAATATATTTTGTGCTGCGGTGCTTGTAATGTGTGCGTGTAAAACCGAAACGAACCGTCCTTGTTAGTGTCCTAAGAGAATCACTTTTTTTTTTTAAACAGTTCTTCACCAAACGACCCAAACCGTTAATTCATGGATACAATTTTGTCAGATATTTTACAATTTTTTTCAACATAGCTCTGCCTACCCGAGGGAAAAAAAATTTCCATAGTTTTACCAAAACTAGTCTTGAATTATAGGTAATTGGTTCTTTTTATAGTTCGCACCAAATTGATTAACTTAAGTTATTTTAAACTTGTCATGCGTTTGTGAAGCCGACCTCACTTATTTACAGACCATCTTGGGTTAGTTTTTTAAAATACAAAAAGTTTCGTATCATTTTATAGGGTACTTTATGCTAGTTCCAACTATAAAAACACGCATTTACGTACTATCCCAGATTATTTCTTGTCGCCCGTATTGCTATGCCTCGATCGCGGAAAAAAAAATCGGGGCCACGTACTATTAAGAGTAGGTCGTCTAAAACATTTTCTGTGATATAATTGTTTGCGCGAATACCCGTACCTCGGTAAATAAATGATCTGCAAATACTACTGCTTGTCTTAAAAAAAAAAAAAAAAAAAAAAATCTTCTATGCCCCTATTTTTTTTACTTTTGTCATAGTAAGTGCATTCTCGGAGAAAAAAAAATCGTGAAAATGATTAAATATCGTGATTTTCAAGCGTGCCTATCCAGTTCTTTTAAGCGGCAAGAGAAAAGTGCAAAGATATGGGCGTAGTTTAATCAGTGGGCTTTCATCGCGTGTCATTAAACCCCATTGTAACAGCTCGAATTTGCACAGTAAAGCGTTAGGACGGAAACACTGCACGCCCGTGCGCGTAGGAGCGACGAGGCGCTAGAAGTGCGTGTTAGTGTCGCCCGTATCGCTCCCTCGCTTCTTGACCTTGGACGCGGGGTTTCCCGCCCACACTTAACCTCTAGCAGTTATTGAAGTCGAGGCTCCTTGAAAATTAAATCCATGTTTTTTTTACACATCTTCGAAACTATTTTTTAAATCTGTGGGACTGAGAAAGGCTGACAGTATCCAAGTTGGATTTAAACAAATTTCCTAATTCTTAAACTAAAAAAAAAAAACTTTGTGCTATATTAACTTCTGTATGTTGAGCAATATAACAAAATAAATGGAGTGTCTTTTCCAAATTAAAACTTTTAGAGAACTCCAAATACTTGCTAGAATGGAACGTCATAACGTGTGTCTAGTAGAATGGTTGCATGTGTTGGATGAGATTTGCACGGTCGTTGCGGTGCGTAAGGAGTACCCGAGACTACGAGCTTTCCTGCTGAACAGCCGGTGTTCGTTACACTCGCTGAAGGCTCTCGTAATTCCACCCCCCTCCCCCTTCCCACAACCTCCTGGTGCGCTCATTACTGGCGTGCGACCTGCTCCGAGCGGGCGGGAACTCGAAGCTGTTAGTTTGCGTGGAGCCGAGGAAGTCTCTGGGAACACTAGCGCGCTCTGCGCGGCCGGTAGCTTTTAGCTACGCGAGCCGTGCTGCACTTAAAGACGGCGCGAAGTTCCGGCGCTTGGCAACAACGCGAGCGCCTCAAACCAGCCAAATGCGGGAGACTCGTCCGGCGAGTTAAGGCTCCTCGTTTATGTTTCATATGTCACTTCGTGACGAGAATACGCCTTTAAATTTAGAACCATGGCGGGAGGCAATCTGGAAAATCCGACGATAACAAAATCGAAGGGCACAGTTTGGCATTGCAGCTCCCGATCTATCGTCTACGTTCGAAATTCAACTACACCACTCGATTGCCAAAGGGTCGAAGAATATGATACGTTGAGTGAGGAATGCGAAGCAACGCGCACAGGGTGTTGGGAAGAGGGTGGGGGGGGGGGGGGGTTGGAAGCGCAATTTTGAGTTCGTCTCACCTCGTCTCATAACTTCCGCGTAGTATAACTTTTGACTAGGAGAAGCTACTATGCTAGTTTAAGCTACAATCGAGAGCTCTCGTCAAGATCAATCGATCGCGTGTATAAAAACGTTTGTGTGGCGTGGTTATGGTGAATTTGTATGCGTTTAACGTAAAAAAAAATAAAAACTTAAAAATACACAAATTAGGCCTATACGCGTCAAAAACCAAGTCGAAATACATCAATCTTATACAGTTAGAGCATCTCAGAATCAATCCAGTGATTTCCATAAAACCCCGCATGATCGAGTGAAGCGGTGCCGGGAACATAAAATAAACATCAAGGCGTCCGAGCGCGTCAGCGTAGACGTATTCACGCAAAACAAACGGCCGTGTCCCCAACACAGACGAACTCTTTTTTTCCCCCCACACGCGAAAGTGGCATGCGTTGTACGCCCGCAGTCTGAAACAATCGCTGTATAGTCTATACGCGGTTTGTTCACACGTTTTGAATCAAAACTTCGAAAAAAAAAAAAAAAAATCACACCACGTGTGACGCGTGTGCTTGTTTCTTAAACATGTCATGTATCACAAGCGTTATATACTCGTGTTAACGTAACAGCAAATGCTGTTCAAGATAAAGTAAGCACTTTAGAAATAACCCTAGATAACTGTCAAATCCCCTGCATGCATTTATTTTAATGGGCGCCGCTGCGGCGCCGCAATTGCGTTCCACGAGGGCTTGGCATATATGTATCAGTGCACACGCAGCTTTGGTGCCGCACGTGTGCACACGGCCTTGTGGGACGTGGTGCGGAGTCCAATTCTTACCCACATGGGCTTGGCATATATGTATCAGTGCACACGCAGCTGCGGTGCCGCACGTGTGCACACGGCCTTGTGGGACGTGGTGCGGAGTCCACTTCTTACCCACGAGGGCTTGGCATATATGTATCAGTGCACACGCAGCTGCGGTCTCTGGCCGCACGTGTGCACACGACCTTGTGGGACGTGGTGCTGAGTCCTCTTCTTACCCACGATCCTGCACATACGAACCGTAGCGAGCTGTAAAGGCTGTTCACGGTAAACTGGACACTTTTCAACGGACCTTCTTAACATCTACTTGTATGCACGTTGTGTATTATTCCGCCTTGTGTAAAATTAACACTGACATGATGGCCTCATCACTTGATTCATGCGTCGATCAAGTGGAACTGAAATTATTAGAAAAGAAAGAATTTTACCAATTTGCTAAATATTACGCTTGGATGCATAAAAAAAATACAGAAAGTGAAAGAAACCATTTAAGCTATATCAAATGTTTACCTTACACTTTTAATTCGATGTTAAACCATGGAACTACTTTCCCTCCATCGTTACCAACTTGACTGGGCGAAGGTCACTCAGAGCGCGCGTTAAAATATATGCAGGTAGGAGCAGTGACTTTTTTTCTAAGGTTGATTTCAAAAGTGCTCACTTTATCGTGAACAACCTATAAGTACACTCTAAATAGGAATCGGTTATTTTTTACTGATTGCCAGTTGAAACTGCTCCATCCGGAATCAGTAGAAAAATAAAACTACTGATCTCTTCAGTTAAATGAAATCCACTAATACAAATAGTAGAAAATCAGTTATTTATAGTTGATTAATAAAAAGCACAGGGATCAAAAAACCGCGCATTACGGTTTGAAATAAATTAAGTACAATTATTTTGTCGCTAAACAAAATGATTAGCCTACATATACAAGGAAATTTTGGAATTGGTTGGTATGGAGCCGCCACCGCAAAACGCAACACATTCTCTTGTTTCTTTTAGCTGGCGTTCTACCAACTCTGATACTTTGCCACTGACGTGAACGGCCTCGCATTTGCGTAGTAACATAAACCTCACAATGGCGGAATATACACACGTTATGCGTACGCAGGTAAAGGTCTCTGTAAGGCTCGAACGTCATACTAAGTTAATTTTAGTTCAGATTGTGTGCTTTAAAAGAGAATTATCGTGGTTTTAACGGTGTAATGTATCTGCCATTTTACAATGAAACGAGCTTTTACAGAATGAAACTGTTATTTTGAAGAGACAGATTGACTAGTAATAACTTTGTTTGTTGTTTCCGCATTAGTTAATCTGTTAACTTGCAGACCACGAAACTTTTGTTGGTGTAAATCCACCTTTCTTATTGAATCACCGTACTATCGAGTCAGCAAAATTATCACTGATATTTCTGTCACTAAAAATAACAGTTTAAATCTGTAGTGTCTCGTTGCATTGTAAAATGTCGGATACTAGTTAACATCTATAACCTCGTAGATTGAAACCACTATATTTATCTTTTAAAGCACAGGATACGAACTAAACTAAAGATAGTAGATTGACTTTTGAACTTTGCAAAGACATTTACTTGCATTAACCAACTATAAGTAATTAGTTTTCTACTGCTTGAATTAGTGGATTTATTTTAACTGATGAATTAGTGATATTTTTTCTACAGATTCCGGATGGAGTAGTTTCAATTGACAATCAGTAAAAAATAACTGATTTCGATTTAGAGTGTAGCTATAATCCATTCATGTCTACTTCACGCTTTTCTGAAGCCCTGCTATAGTTATACTTCAAGGATATTCCCTCACCTCATGCAACCTAAGCTTAACTAAATCTATAAAATTACACCGAAAGACAATGCACTGAATTCGTGCGCACTCAGTTGTAATAATATTCGGTACGAGAACTATTTCTTAGTAGGTGCTATCAACACACACGTCTTATCACTGTTTTTTTTTTTCATATTTATTATAAATTATGACTAAAATATAGTTATACTATAATTTTAACGAAAAAATAAGCTACTTTTATGTGATAAATTACATGTTTAGGAAATAACTAAACACGTAAGACATGAGGTAATTTTTCAAAGGTTTCATTCAAAAAGTGTGAATAACTCGTGATTAAATGATATCCAAAACGCATGCGTCGAAATCTCTCCACAGGTGTTTCATCTCAGGTGTTTCATCTTTCTGTGCAGTTGATGCCACGGCGAGTTGATGCATTTCACGAGGTTGGCCTTTTAGTTTGCGGGGGGGGGGGGGGAGGTACACGAGACAGGACTCTTATACCATAACAGTGTATGTTTTCAAACCAAAGTGTGGTGAGGCTTTCTCTAATACGCTAAACTTGTAGTGTTTACAGAAATATATTGGTAACTACTTCCCAAAAAATATATATATATATTTTGCAGTAATACAAATATTTACTGTGCGATGGCACCGGATTCAGGTTGCGGCAATGCAGCTGAATTACTTGAGTAGCACGACTGAGTCAGCTGGAACAGTTTGATGTGGCCGTCTGCCTAGGCCGCCAAGTTTGCAGAGCTTTCACAGAAGACACTCTGTTTTCTAAAAGAGTTCAGTGTGGCTGAGGGATGTATGCTGGATAATAGCATTTAATAAGCCTTATACGCAGGAAGACATTTCCCCGCTAAAACGGCTGTTTCCGCGATCTTTTTCAGGCATGGACATTATGGTCAGAATCTTTAAAAAAAGATGTATAGGGACATACGTCAGGCCTTTATTTTCATTCTTAGATCAGAAAATTATATGGTCCCATTGGTGAAAGTCTCTTAGGGGCGTGTTGCCGACGGAAACACTGCACCCCCAGTTCAGTGTCTTGCGCGCAGAGGCTATGAGACGACTGACACGAGTGCCTGGGTCACCCTTAACGCTCCCGCGCTAAGCAAAAATACCTTCAGCCTTAAGGTGTTGGTTCCCTTAGCTTTAACATAAGGAAAATATTGATCACTGCTATTCGCATTTCTTTCAATGACAACTATATCCTACGACTTTCGTAAGACTTTCACAAAAGAAATGATGCTTCAATCTTTAATTCATTTTTTTTTAATTACAAAAAGTTAAATTCTTCTTCGTGAACTTACAGTAAACCTAGAAAAAATAAATATTACTAATAACGAGGATTAGAAAACCGTTCGCGAAAGCACAGGCCTGTCTCTAAAAGGATTCCCAAAAAGCCGAAACTTGTAAAATCTGAAGGCCGCTGTAGCTGAATCGTTGCCAGGAGCGCTGCGCCAAAAGTGAAGAGAGCGAACCGAGAGAGAGAGAGAGAGAGAAGGAAGGGTTACGCAGGGTTGCCTGTTGTACATACTTACCCGGGCGCTAATGATATCCCGATACTTCACGCCGCGCGACCCAGGAGTGGCCAAGCATCCAGAGTGCTGATCAAGGGAAAAACGAGATAAAAAAAAAAAAATCCTTCGTTATACACGAGGCGGAAATGCCTTGAAAAGAAAAATGGCTCGGATTTGCGCTTTATATGAAGCAAAAAATAAGACGACCTTGCTTAAATCCCGGACTTAACGCAATTCCTTTTCAAAATGCAGTCCACTATAGCATAGGCATACATTCGCAAATTTTCGCTTTAAGAGATAATGTTTGAGAATCACCGGTAAGACAAAGATTTTTGAGCAATTAAACTGATTGCATTCGTTCACTTTGCGTGTGGAGTGAAACACAGTAAAAACTTATAAATATTAATATTCCGTTAGGGCAGAAATTTGTCGAATACATTCCGAATTCATGCCTCCAACCACAAGCACGATTTAGTTGTTTAGTCTATTCGTGATTTCTTCACGCTATTTGACTCAAACCTTTGAAAAGTCGCCCCAGCCATGCTGTGTTTAGTTATTTTCAAAATATGCCATGTATCACAAGAGTTTTGTACATCTGTAAACATAAAATTGTCTTATTTTTCATTAAATTGAAATCTGGCCAATATTTTATTTATAAGTTATAGTGTTCCATTTTTAATAAATATGTATAAAACAGTAATAAAACATGTGGTGTGTTGGTAACGCCTAGTAAGAAATAGTTCTCGTGCAAAATGTTATTACAACTGAGTGCGCACGAATTCGGTGTGCTGTCGTCCTTTGATGTAATTTTGTAGACTTATTTAAGTTTAGATTGTACGAGGCGGAGGAATATTCTGGAAGTAGAACTTTTAGCAGGACTTCAGGAAAGTGTGAAGTAGTCGGGAATGCATTTATATTTGCAATTTCGCATCACTTCGTTTCTCAAAATCTGTAGAACTTTGAGCCAGTAGTAGAACCTAGTGATATCGACCTGTGTACACACGGATATTCCTCATCCGCCTTAATTGC
This sequence comes from Dryococelus australis, assembly GCA_029891345.1. Classification (NCBI taxonomy): domain Eukaryota; kingdom Metazoa; phylum Arthropoda; class Insecta; order Phasmatodea; family Phasmatidae; genus Dryococelus; species Dryococelus australis. The sequence continues at coordinate 35,937,655 of CM057000.1, read as the reverse complement.
TCGCAGGTGACTGAACACGTAACATTGCCCAGCGTAAAAAATACCAAGTTATTCCAGCATTTTACAAAAACACTGTGTATGTATTGTCTCGTTAGAAAAATGTGCGGTTTAGAGAGCAGTTTTAAACACATTCACAAGGGCGTGTGAATGGACATTTTACTCTAACACTTCCCAGCGGAGTTTAACTAGTGCAACATCTATTTGAACTTTAATGTACCATCTTATTATACGTACACGTTGCGAAATTATTTAAAAATGATTGCCTATGCATTTACGCATAATGTATCCGCACTCATTGGGTAACTATTCGAATTCATTAGGGCGTTCGCCACGGAAAAATGTGCTAATTTATATTTGTACCACTCACTGTTTAAATTTTAATAATTATCAGTAATTACTAATTCCTCGCGAAAATAAATTTCACTGTTTCAGAAATGTAGGAATGTGAAAATCATATCCCATCACTTAGAGAAATGAGAATTCATACCGAAAGAAGAAGCGCAGAGCTATTCAAGGCATCTATATAATTATACAAGGAATATTTTTGCACCTTCAGAAATTTTCTGAAAAATTCTTGCATATATTATATTTGCGACTGTTCCTAAAATTTTAATAAGTGACTTTCGCTAAACATTTCTTAAAATGAATGACAATATCTTTCAGTTGCCCTGTATAAATTTTCTGCTAATAGGTTTTTTTTTTTTTTTTTTAATTTTATTTTGTACAAAAAAAAAAAAAAAAAAAAAAAAGTAAAATTTAGATCTTGGCACGTCATTTTGTAGAAACCAAGTGATATAAATAATATCTTACCTGAGGAAAAGGCAGTACAGATAGTGTATACAAGTTGAGCCATACATGTTACAGTAAAATAACAAAACATTTCCCAGGCCAGCGATGCAAGCGGCAACGTCGCATCCGCCCAGCGTTGTCGGCGGTCGCCGGCATCTGCGAACGTCAAATCCGCAACACTCGCGCGCCACCTGAGCATAAAAGTAGTTTTGTCCTTGAGATATAAGTAGCGTGGTTTCCAATGGAGTAGTGCTCCTGACTGCACTACGTGCAGAACTCAATGAAAAGTACTTCACACATTACCGAAATTGTTAAAAAGTTATATTTATGTTGTTTATGAAGGAAGAATGCATGCATTTATGTTGTAATGCTCTGAAATATTTTGCTAAACTTTAGAATTTAAAATGTTAAGAAAATATATTAAACGTGGAGTTTTTCAAATTAAGTGCTTACAGCCATAACATTATTTAGAACTATCTATGTTTACAAAAAACTTTAAGTTAAAATCAAACGAGTTTCAATAAATTTATGCGGTTTTCGCATAAAAGAGCACGCGAAAGTTAAAAATTAGCGCGCTAAAATTATTGAAATATTGCAAAAAAAATACAATATATATCTTACGCTAACTATAACAAAGGATCCATGAACTTGATTTAACCTATATATTTGTCCTTTACAAACTACCTTAGTTTACTTCTCTGCGTCTCAAAAATAATTTTTTCCGTGCTTGCACTATTCCAGTATTTTTTTTTTCCGTTGCCAAACAATTTTCGTGAATGTAAATCGTTGAACAGTTGGGAAGTTTTCGTAGCGAGATAATTCAGGCAATGCTCAGGATTAGGTATGAAAAAATTAACCAGTGTACTTGATTATAAGCATAGAACAGTTAAATTAAGGTGCTAGAAGCTTGATCGTTTTGTAAGCTACTGTTGCTTACGGTACTTTTGCCACTTGGCAAAACAGCGTATCCGTTGGTCTACTATGCCATAAGGCGAATGACACATTCTAATATTAAGTAATTCATATGGTTTTTGAAGTTTCTCTTCGACTGTAGTGAAGAAACTGCATTGTTTCTCATCTTGATGTTACGTCTAGTATGACTTCCTAACCAAATAACTGCAGAATTCGTCACTTATCACAGAGTAATTTTTTATAAGGAAGTGTTTTGAAAATATGGCATTTTAAGAAGAAATGCAATGTATCTTTTTTTTTATCTTTCTATTTTATAATGTATTTCAGTGTAAATAAACCAGTGAATGATGAAAACGCTTGAAATACCGCTTATAGTACAACAAAGAGAAAACTCTTCTTTAATTTTACACCGGAATATAACTTGACGTATAGCATACTTGTCGTGAATTATTAACCAACCGTCGTGAATTATAGCAAGATTTCCAAACACATTTATTATGAAAGGTGTGTCTAAATAGTTCTTATGTAGATACTCCAGAAACTAGTTTTCGAATTCGTCGACAGTTGAGAAAATTTTCTCCTACCAGAGAAGGAAGATTCGCTTACAATGCGTGACACTATCGCATACAATACGCCGAGGCATTGTAAAATATACATTATGATGTGGTTCCTTCCAATATCTATTTCCATAAAATTTAAATTCGTGCAGCCCATCTTTTATCTCTTCGAGGGCGAGGGTAAAATACACTGCCGGGCTAAAAGTTAACAGCGAGCATGCTCGGATAGTGTGGGAGGAGAGATGAACAAAAATCGCGAAAGGAAAAAAAAAATAGCGATAAAAGCCTTGGACTGTAATAGATGGAGAAAGAAAGGGAGGAAAAAAAGAGAACGTAAAAAATTTGATCACCAGGCGGAAAGATGAATCACCCTGGCAAAGTTCTCGAACAATCCCTCGTGACCTTCCGTATTCTTGTCATACCACCTTGCCTCTTTCCGTTGTGCTGACTTCTATCAGGGTATTCTTTGGCTACTTAACGTCCTCGCCGCCCATCTTCGTCGCGCTCCCCAATTTTGTTTTGTTCGTTGTTCGTCTACACAATACGGCAATAAATATGGGGTCCCGGTAGCTGAGCGGTTAGGATGCTCCCCTCCAACCATGGCGATCCGGGTTCAATCCCCGGCCGGGTCACTCCCGGATTTTCGCAAGTGGGAACCGTGCCTGACAATGTCACTGGTCGGGGGGTTTCCTCGGGGATCTCCCGTTTCCCCTGCCCTTGCATTCCGATGCTGCTCCATTTTCACCTCATCTCACCCTCATTGGCCAAATCTCTCAGCTCAACTTAACTCAACCATTTTGAACAAATAAAATAATTCTTTACCCCAATCACGATTTTCGACTAACGAAATCACGCCATTTAATAACACTACGTGCACGAAATACTACCGCATTTACAGTAATATGAAAAATGTACTTTACTAAATAATTACGAATTAACTAAACTCGTATGTAAATATTGTATGAAGCGCGTGTCGGAACTATTATCTAAGTAACTATTAAACTGTCAGCAAGAGAAGTGCTCTTTCAAATATTACACTGAAACTGTCCACTTAAAGTAATTTTTTTATGTATGTGAAATGTTTGTTCACTCGGCATAGTCGTTTTGTTGTCATTAACAAAATAAAAGTTTTCCGGAAAGTAAAAAATAAGTAAAATTAATATATATAAACCATCGAATACGTCTCGCTGTGATTTCCGCATTCTCTTTAGCTTCTGGAAACATAAAAACAAAAGAAATCTCATAGAAAAATTTTTATCAGTGTTGCTTATTCATTAGAATCATTCATAAAAATCTGAGGTTTCCTGTCGATACGGTGTTGAAAATAAATGCAAGAAAATGAAGAATTTTTGCGTCCGAGTATTGTACACAGTTCCATGCAGGCGTGTGCGTTTCGGATTATCGTAGATTGGATCTCGAACCAAAGCAAGTTAGGTACTTATTTAAGTACATCTCAAAAATATCTTGATGTCAAGTTGTTGTGGCGATACAATGGCTATTCCACGGTTCTAGCATTTGTACAAAGTCATAAGTTTTATTCGCCGCCAGTTGCCGCTATAATTCATTGGGAATTTTTCTGTCCCTGTAATACTGTGCGCCAGTTGTAGTTATCATTAATTTTTAAATTTTAATTTTAATTTTTGAAGCACGTATAACATACCAGTTTGATCGAAACTTGTTATTGAGAGAAGCACATACTCTCGTATCTCACATGGGTCGAACATGCGAGCCTGCTCACCAAAATATGATTTTTATACTGTTTTTGTTCTCGGCCTGGGACTGACTGTATATGTACAGGATGCCCATAAAAGTTTACCCTGGTTACAAAACAGTATAACTGTTGATTGGATACACATAACTAAACACGCATTGGAATACCTCTGCATAAACACACAAAGTTTCATACCATATACAGAAAGCACCCAATAGACTTCAATATCTGTACCCCTGGTAGCACGCAAACTATCCAACTGGTATTCAATCTCATACCACACATTTTGCAACATTTCAGGTGTGATATTGTCAATGGCTTCTCTGATGCGCTGTCGCAAGGTCACAATATCAGGAACTGTGTTCGGTACACAACGTCTTTCACATACCACCAAAGAAATAAATCTAAGGGGGTAATGTCCGGAGATCTCTGGGGTCATGCAATTGGGCCATCTCTGCCAATTCACCCATTTGGGAACGTTTCATTAAGATAACTGCGAACATGAAGAGACAAATGCGGTGGAACCCCATCTTGCTGAAAGGTGACAGCATCTCTTGAAGATGAGGACTGGCATAGTTGATCAACACGTATAGGTACACATTTCCAGTAATTGAGTTTTCAAGAATGAAAAACGGGCCGACCACTGTATCCCACATCCCACATCACCCCACACCACACATTAACCTTCGGACTATCCCGAATGTGTTCTCGTGAGGCATGTGAGTTTTCCGCCCCCCCCCCCCCCCCAACCCATATTCGCACGTTGTGCCTGTTCTCCGATCCGCTGACATGAAATGTAGCCTCATCGGAGAATAACTCACGCTTCAATAAATCATTGCCATCATCAATCTTCTGCAACAAGTCGGTAGCAAACTGTTCACGTCTTCGATGATCGTCTGGCTGTAATGCCTGCACAATTTGGACTTTGAGGGCATACCAGTTTAGACGTTTACGTACCACTTTATGCACTGTACTCCTTGGCACTTCCAGTTGGCGCCATGCCTGTCTTAATCGATTTCTGAGGTGACCTAGTGAATGAGGTTTGAATTGCCTGAAGAGTCTCGTCAGAAACGGATGGTCTGGTCTGCCACTGCTTGTGCCCTTCGTAACGGACCCCGTAGGTAGAAAGGTCTTCACCCATGACTTAATTAATTTCACGTCAGGTGGTGTCTTTCCATAAGGAGTCCTCAAACATCCGCTACACGCTAATCGGTGATTTGGTTTCTGCAAGCCACACAACACATTGAGTTTTCTCCGTCAGGGAAGCCATTGTGATGATGCAGCTCTCATTGGGCTCCTAGCATCGATAGTGGTATACGGGACACAACTGTAGAGAAACTTTGAGTTTATGAGTCCACCTGCAACAAAAAACCCATTGTTAGTATCATCAATATGAGTGTTATCGACTACTGAAATCATGGTAAACATTTATGGACACCTGTATTTATTTGGTCTTAAATAGGTTTTTACAACATACCTTGATTCAAGTTGTTAGAGGCTGTTCACGGTAAAGTGAGCCCTTTAAAGCCCCCAATAAATTTTTCCTTTCATCCAATTTCCATCTTCCTGTTGATTTTTAATATAAACATTGCAATGTGACCAATAAATACAGTGTAAATATTTCACCATCATCAAAATTTAATGGCTGAGGTTACAGTAAGATATATTTATTAGCGGTTAATGCATGTTGCGAGGGCCTTAAAAAGTGCTCACTTTATCGTGAAAAGATGTATAGTTATTAAATGGACAACTATTCCACATTTACTTACTCTGACTGTTTTTTTTTCTCGTGATTGAACATTGATCAATCGACTAAAATTAAAAATTTAATTATTTAAGTCTTATGATTACGCACAGATGTCACGATACAGACTTCCTAATCATGGTGACCTTGGAACCCCGTGCTACGCATGGTCGATGTACAGATGCATAGCCAGGGCGGGAGCGAACTATGACAGGTGTAAATGTAAAGATTCTTATTTGTCGTGTTTTCTTGATAGTGAGGGGATGCAAATATCTTGTATTCCAAAATGATGGCTTTAATAGCACACTCCAATCTATGTTTAAGTGATCTGTTAATTACAGAAATTTACTTTAAATAAAATATTTTAACAAAAAATATTGATCTTGCAGAAAGCCTATGTGCGAAACGTTTACACACATTGCTAAAGAAGCAGTAGTTTCCCTACTCTAGTAGCAACCTACGATTGTATTTGGTTGCGAAGTTTGGCTGTATGTTGGGTTTTAACACACACATTAATACAACGCTGGCCCAACGTAATGCGCCAACAAAAAATTTTCCACCATAGAAAGTTTATATTACTTACCAACCTCCTTCCCCCATACTAAAACACTGAATTAGAAAACGCCGTAACATGTCGCAAGTGTATTTTATAAAAATTAAAACTGTCGGTCGATTGTTAGTAACGAGTTGGTAAATGCATTGTGGGTAGTGCTGTGTTTTGATGTTAGACCAACGTTCTACAACCAGCAGTTTATGTAAAATTTTGGAGCATACGTTTTAAATAAAATAAACGACCCTTCCTATTATTTTATGAAATAGGTTTTCCGAGACCAGAGACTTTTTCCCTTTGAAATATGGTTATTTGATTAAATGTTGCGTCAATGTTGTGAATTCGACGGTTGGTAAATGGTACTTGTTAAGTTGGACTAACATCGTGGAATCAAGATTATAATAACAATTTAAATTACCTAATATCTCATCAAACAAAATAATAACACCATGTTTTATTTTCAATTAAAATTTTTTGCCACGTGTCATCTAGGCTACTTTTTTGTGATACAGACTGTCTGCATTTGTTATGTAAACATTTGTTGGGCCAATATTTTACAACCAACATAATGTCACCAATAGAAAATAATTGCTTAAAAACAGGAAAATATTAATTATCACGGCACATTACAAATTTTAATTTTCTTTAAACTGTGTTTTGGTGCTGTGTGTTGAGGCATCGTTGTGAATATAACAGGACCATCTTGTCTTTCTTTTTTTTTTCAGTCTCTGCGTTTAATAATTTGTTCTGTAATTTAGTGTTTTGTTTTCTATTTTGTTATTTATCTAACAGAATCCCTTGTGGAATTTATTACACGTTTTAATCATGTATTTAGACTATAGCCCCTCTCAGCTCGTTTTTTGCGTTCGTTCTTTGTGTCTCAAGACTTGGTTTTTTGGTGACGACATAGTTAAGCAATGGCGTATATTCGAAATGTTCCACTTAATTATTCTTCTCCATTGCATAAATCTTTTAAACAACTCATTAACTTGGTGGTTTCCTCAGGTACTCTAATGCCATGTCGACACTTCAGAATCAGCTACAGATAACACCGCTAAAGCCCGTAACAAGACTGTTTACTTCTTCCCTCTAGTTCAACACTGTATGTCATTTACAAAACAAAAAAAAAAAAAAAAAAAAAAAAAAAAAATCCCAATTAGCACGTGCATTTTGACTGGTTGATTTTTTTTCGAATTGGCGAGTGAGTGAAGAGATTTGGGCGGCTCTTAACATCGAGGTCTTGAGAGCCGATGAAGGTAAAGTGAGGTGAGTATTGAGTAGCGCCGGAATGAAAGGGCGGGGGAAACGGGAAATCTCCGAAAAAAAAAACCCCCCGCCGACCAGCGACATTGTCCGGCACGATACCAACTTGCGAAAATCCGGAGTGAACCGGCTGGGGATTGTGAACCCGTTTAGTCTTCGTGGGAGGCGAGCAGTCTAACCGCTCGGACACCTTAGCCCCTTCGAATTGGTGAAATGATAAAAATATTCATGTGTGTAACGCCTTCCTGGGCACAGGAATTATCATAGCATCGTACATCGCGAGCACCGCATTAACCTGAGTATCACGCTGTTAATGGCTGTGCTGGGTGCAGGTGCTTTGAAGTATAATAAGGCTTAGCGTTTAAGAGCCTCGTGCTGAGAACATCTGCATCGTCTTTTTGTCGTTTCCTTCAGAATGTAGACTCGTGAATTATGCAGCATCTTAAGACTGGAAACCTCGAGAGACTGTATGTATGCTTGAGAATATCTGTAAAGTACGTATTTGTGTACGCTTTGTACGCCTAGTGTATGCATTTAAACCTAGGTAACGATGGTTATTTTAAAAAAATGTTACTGTAACTTATATTCATGTAAATAATGTCTGTTATTTATACCTTTCTATGAACAAAAACTAATCGACGTCATATATACAATCAGAAAACCGAAATTGCAGAAGAGGCAGATACCTGTACAGAGGCGAAGTATCCTGGCAGACATAGGACTGCACGTGTATGACGAACTCCAGCCGCGGCCGCTGGCAACTATGGCGGAGCATCGCCAATTAGCACTTGGGAACTTACTTGACGCCCCCGCCTACCAAGCCGGCAGCCTCAAACTTCAAATGGGGAATCAATGTTAAACGAAATTCATCCTCATTGCGTCCTTTTTAAAGTTGACTTTTTCAAACAAAAAACATTTTGACGCTACTTCCAAAAAGAATATCGCTATATGAGATTATTTTTGAAAAGAAAAAAAAAAATCTCTTTAGTTATATTTAAATTTTAATATTTCATTTTTGAAAAAAAAATTATTGAGCAAAACAATGGGCAAAATGTCTTAAAATAGCAACATTCTTTATGAAATTCCACGTAGAATACTATTTGTTTGAAACAGTTATATATAAAATTGACGCAATGGGAAGGAATTTTGTTTGATTTCCCATTTGAAGTTCACGGTTTCTGGCTTGGTAGGCAGGGCCCTTAACAGACGGAGGCACAACCAGTAGGCTATCATCAGCAGTATGCTGCAGCCAGTCAGACTTTGCTCCCATCTGCTGGAAGAGTAAACGATTTTGTGAGCCACTGCACGAGTTTTTTTCGGCTTTACCTCTACACTGAGAGAGCAGCTGAAAATATATTTTTTTTTGTATAGAGCCAGAAATCTATTTAGTTCCAGGACCAAAAAAAAAAAAAAAACTGAAAAGAAACGAAATTTATTTTGTTTATTTAACAAAATCCATGCTTGAATCAACAAAACCTCTATGTTGGGCGAAAATAAATTATAGTCCATTCCCCACTGGAAACAACTGTCTTGAAGCTCTGCTAAATATCTACTTGCAGGCCCGTTTTGTATCCTTCCACCAAATGTAAACAAACATTGACATGTGACTGCCATCTAGAATCTGTCAAAATCAATGTTTACATGCCATTGTATGTGTACATGTGTTTGTATACTTTCGCTACACCTAAACATAAACATTGAAATGTGACTTCTACTTTTATACCTGTCAAATGTGTTGTTTACTGTTTACAGCTTTTCAAACAATTCTGTTATATTTCAAAAACCATTCCGTATGAATATTCACAGTTTAGGCCTCCAACATTATTTAGGTCAGCTTTATGACGTTTTAAAAATGCCTGAATTTACGACAGTTATTACGGTTATCTTACATTAACATAATTGTTTTCCACGACATAGCACAACACAAGTAATGCACGTTAGTTTTTTTTTTTCGCTACTGTGTTTAACACTGTTACAACTGCGAGGTAATGGGCTGTACTAATTATCCTTTTATTATTAATATGTGTTGGGTTATTTCCTTAAAAGGACGGCCTCAATTAGAATAAATATTAAAACGAAGGAACAACCAGTCAAATGAAAAAGGCGTAATAAATTCAAGCACGCAGCTCGTGTTGCTCATTTTTGTCATACAAACAGAAAATACAGCGATGAACAAGTATACAAAGAAGCCTATGGTAACTTTTATTCCAATCACATTTCTATGTATTGCTACTTACTCTTTATAAGGTTTATTGAAATTTATCAGGCTGGGCTTGGTGTTTTTCTTCCGGTATTGTGGCACATTACGTTACACGACTGTGTTTCAAACCCCTTAGGGCAAAGGTACAACGTTGTGATAAATAAACAGACGTGGATGTAAATAATCAACTTCGTCATAAAAAGAGTTCACATTTAAAACATATAAATAGTGAAAATCAAATATTTGAATTCACGCACACACAGGGCCAGCGTATCGACCACGATGCACAAAGGCACGCCATTTCACAGACACAATGATTAACGAAACACATGTCAGTATATTTATTTCTGCCGTGGAAAAACAGATTTATCACAACGTCGTAACTTGGCTAGGTAGGTTTAAAAAACACAACGTCTACAAACTTGATGTGGTGTTTTGAAGTATTTTTTGGAGTAAAAATAATTTACGCTTCCTTTGGCATAAAGCAACACGCCATATCATGGCTCGCCACGTCTGCAAAATTCACTACGTAACTGCCCCGCCATCATATCTAAGTATATTAAAATAAGTATTCAAGCATTAAAATCTCTTTTCAGCTGTAAATTACAAATTCAAAAATCATTATTTTGCTGTGAAATATGATACAATTGAAAACATGTACAATGTTCTTGCTTACTAGCGAAGTGAAACGAGAGAGAGAGAGAGAGAGAGAGAGAGAGAGAGAGAGAGAGAGAGAGAGAGAGAGAGAGCGCGCGCGCGCGCGCGAGACAAGTCTCGCCCAGCATACAGTTTGTTTCAGTTGCCATCTCGCTCGATAAAACAACACCGTACCATTACGGCCTACTCACGATATTTTCCGCTGTTATTTTAAACAGTAAAAATGAGATGTGTTGCCATCGGGACTACATAGATATTTAAATATTTAGATAGGCACAGTTTAATTTACAAATAGTATACTAATAAACTAGGTTAAAATAATATTTTAACTGTGAAATATTTCTTACCGGTCGTTGCCAACACGTCGCTGCTCTCGCTGTTGTTAATTTATATTTAAAAAGAAATAAATATTACAGGTTATAGAAGATATTAAGGTAAGGTTTCCTTTATTCAATAATACAGTACTCTAAAGTTAACCACAGCGTTATAAATTTGTGGAATACATGTGTTTGAAAAAACAGGTTGACATTTTATGACGAGAGTTTTTTCAAATGTTGATTTTCATAAGTTGTTTCCATTCGGGAATGGACTGTAGACTGTGAACAAAATATTCATTTGAATGAACTGCATATATTTGTTTGGGAGCTCGTTTGATTCCCTTCGTTCGAAAATACAGCTCGACAGTTTATTACCCATTTCTTTGTGACAATTATGATAATTAGTAATTTTTAGTGTGTTTATTGATGTCTAACAACGGTATAATCCCGTAATAAAGCAAGCTCAACAGGAAACTAAAAAGTAAAGCTGTAAAACTCGGGATATTTACATACTCACTTTGTGCAGTATTCGAATTGTAAGTATTTAGAAACATTCGACTTACGTCAGTAGTAACATTAACTGACGTGTAGCTCTATTGCGCGCCTGTTCAAAATTCGAATCTTTTGGCCGGGCTTCAATTTCTCTTTCATATTAACTTGAACTGTTTATTGCACGTCGAGCCAAACCAATCTCTCGTTGCCGCAACCATATCGTAGTTTGAGAGAAACAAATGAGAACAGCCAAATAATTAAGTTTCTGCGCCAAATATTTCGTTTATTGTTGGACCATGCCTCCTCTCATCAAGACGCAGTGACGTAAAAGCCTTCCCCCTCCCCCCACCCACCCAAATGTCACTTCGTTGATTCAACCACTTGATCGTGGTCTTCATGTTAAATGAAGGAACGACCGTCACGGAAGCTCTCAAGACTGTCGCCATTTACGATGTTGTTTACTGAACTATTATGGCCTGGGACGACATTAAATAAATCTACACTACAACGTTGGTTGCGCCAAGCAAACTGCTTCATTCGACACATTTTTTTCTCAGTGAATTGGTGCGACTCGAGGGGCGAAGAACCTTCTGTGCCACGTCATCTCAGTTGCGTATAGCTGGATTTACAATAAGCAGGCAGTCCAACAAATCAATCCCGACACCGGCGGAATTTTTTCATTAGCCAATCAGGAGCAAGGTCACCCCGACAAAATCTCAGCCCGACGAAAATAGATTTTATTCATACTTTCGTCGGGCTTCGGACCGGTCGGACTCGCTTGGCAGCAAAGAAAAAAAAATCTTACAAAATCTAAGTTCATGCGGATTTCTCTACTGTGGTAACTTTTACAGTAAAAATATTTTATGTATATGTACATCCTGGTTATCTCGTAACAGAAAGCTGTTGAATTGACGAAATAAGTATTTGTGGAAAAATAACTGCTCCAAAATCCAAAAATATTGTTTTTACGAAGTTATCAAAACAAAATAAGTTGTAGGAGCATGGGGGTCGTGAAAAAAAGAGGATGCCGCCTTTATTGATACCAAAGGGTCGAATTGATTGAAAGAATTAATTATATTTATTAAAATGGTTAGTCAAAAATGGAAAGGGTTAAATTAATTGAAAGGGTTAATTTATAATCTTATCAATTTTTTTTTGTGTTTGGTACAAGTATACTAAGGGTCTATCTCTCTCTCTCTCTCCTTCTCTCTCTCTCTCTCCTCTCTCTCTCTCTCCTCCTCTCTCTCTCTCTCCTCTCTCTCTCTCTCTCTCCTCTCTCTCTCTCTCTCTCTCTCTCTCTCTGGTGGGAGCAGTGCTGGTACGCCCCCACCCTCTGAGCGCTGGCACATATGCTCGTAGATGTTGTTGGTAGATAGGAGACTTTGAAAGATAATATTATTCTATATGAATAACAGCATTGCACGAGAGAAAAAATAATTTAAGATTGTTTAAACGAGTTCTACCTATGAATAAACAACACAAGAGAGAAGTATAACTACCTGGTCTCACAAAGAAACAATTGCAATTATGCGAGTCTCTAGTATAAAATTATTACGTAATGAAAATCAATCAAACGTAAAGAGATGAATATGTCTACAACGTGATTTTACTACGCCGAGCTGTATGTTTTAAATATAATTTACACAAGAGAAGTATAATGAACGAACACAACTACGGGAATAAGATGTGCTAAACAATTACAATTACCTCCAGTATAAAATTAATTAATTAACAATCCACTACAAATCGAAAATATCCCTATAAATTAAACGGCAGTCTTCCTAAACACAAGTTACACGAAACATGTGACACTACTTGTCGTCTCTCGCACATACCTGACAATATTTTAAAACATGTCTGTCCGGCTGCGAGCTCAGTGAAGCACTGACTTGGATATTGGACTTATAACCTACGTTTGATTATAGACTGAGGTGAAAAATTCGGAAATTTGAATGAAAATACTAAACGGTAACGAACACTAGTACATAAAGATGACTAAACGCGCAATGAAATCGCACCTCTCCCAAAACACATCCGTCCGCCTCAGAGGTCAGTCAGTGAATGACTGGATGTATGTTGTGTGCCTGCTTATAAGCTGTTATATATACGTGGAGCATGGCCGAGTTGAAATTTACGAGAAAAACTCGGTATTCGTCCTACAACTATGGGGATGAAATTATTACACTACTACATGAATGTATAAAAATAACACTACTTGATAAAAGTGAATTATTTAAAAATAACACATACTTCAATTTTTTTCCATTAAGTCTGCGAAATTCACAGCACTAGTTAGTGAAACGAAGTTGAAAATCATTCCAAGTTTCTTCGACTGAACATAGAAATGTAGTTTACCGGAAAATTATTTAATTCCCTATAAATTGAAAAAAAAAAAAAAGTAATATTAAAACGAGAATTGCTGCTAACACTATCCGAAGCCTGCTGGCCGCCGTCCCCTCTGATGTTCACTATCGTGTCACGAAGCCCACAGCACCCGGTAAAATCGAGAGAGCCTTTGTATACATGCATCCTGGATGTAGATGTCTATTGCAGATCGTAGTGCAACTAATTAATGTGACTAAAATTCAAGAAAATTACTCACTTTCAAGTAACTTTTTCAAGATATTATGGAGATATAATTTATCTCTTCAAATGTACCACAAATATTACCAAATGTTACTCTAAAATTAAGCAAATTTGATCCAAATCTGCAATATAATTCAATCGCACTTTCTTATCAACATGCTTCGTTCACTGTTTGAGCAGTGTCCTTCTCGGGAGTAAGTGAGGCCAAACTTACATTTAAAAAAGGCCAACTTTTCTCTAAATTTGCAAGCCAAATAAATTAGGCAAAAAAGATCACAATAATTTGATGAAAATTCTTGGAATTTCATAAAAAAATACGATGATTTAGTTTGCAAATAAAGCTTTAAAGAACCCTGCACAAAGAGTGAGCGTAAGTTGAAAATTGATTGTGGCCTTAAATTTGATTGATTTTGAGTTGTGCTTTGAAAGTTTTTACAGGAAATAAAAAAAAATTTGAATTCGGCTTGAAATTTCTTGAATTTTAGTCTAATTATTGAGATGTGCCAGGATCTGCAATAGGCATCTACTGAATTTATAAAAAACGTTTACATATAAGTTAAACACAATCACCACTTTTTTAAAAACTGAAAAACTCCTGTGCGAAAACCCCCTCTCCTCGCCACACCATATTTACATTTTTTTACAATGAGTGGACGGGGATTCTTTTGTACTCTGTTCCTATTGCGTAGCATCTACACAACTGGGGCAGAGCGAGTTTTTGGCTCAATCTTTGATTGTCTTTGGTGAACTAATATTGCGAATACAGGGCCCACATATCCACAATTGTAATCATCTGCTCAGAACAGGGATCGAGCCACTAATCTTTGCATTTCAAACCCAAGCACCCTGCCACTTGAGCCATGCCACAGGGCGAGGAACAAGCATATTAAAACTCTCCAAGCGCTGCGAGCTGCAGCGAGTTCACTGTGTGGCTGATAGACTGAGCCGTTTCCGTGATAAGATACTTCCTGCTTCGGTAAGAATGAGGAGGAAAAACATGCAAGGCACGAGCGTGCTGAAGTGCCTCTCCAGTAAGTAAATTAAGAATTTTCGTATACAATACACGAGAGGGGAGGGAGGGGGAGGGAGGGGGAGGGAGGGGGAGGGTTGGGGAGGGAGGGGGGAGGGTTGGGGAGAGAGGGGGGAGCGGGAGAGGGGGAAAGAGAGGAGTTAAAATTTTCAATTTATTTCGATACTTACCACTATACATTTTTATACTCAAATCTAGTGCTAAAAAACCATAGTCTTTGCCCCAGCACTTTGCACAGATTTCTTCAAATTTTTCACAAGAAATTTCACCACCAACAAAATCGCAATAGATATGTTCGAAGTATGTGCCATCTTGTCAAAAAATACACAGAAAATTTGCATTGTCTCGTACAAATTGTTTGGGCACCCTCGAATAAGTCTGTGCCAAATAAAAAAACAATATTTTTATGCCGGCCTCTAGTAAAATATTCGCTGATGACATTTTGATCATCTAAAATTACATCATCGAAAATAAAGACTTGTTTTCACATTGGTCTAGTGGAATCATTTCGTCATTGCTATTTTAAAAATGTGCCATATTTTCATTAAACTTGCTGGATATGATATCAAAGTAATTTTGTAGCTGAATATATATTGGTTCATTTAAACTTTTGAACAAACATATAATATACTGAAAGTTAACCAATCATTCTTATAAATAAAATTAATAATCAAATGGGTTTTCTCACAATTGCTTGGACCTACAATTAAACCTCCTATATCATCAGGCAACAGTTTGCCATTCGTTTTTTTTACTAGCATCTCCTTAATCGACTTTTTTCATTTAATAACATAATTTTTGTAATAAATGTTTAATGAAGTATTCAAGTTAAGAGATAACAGTTATATTCTTAAGAAGAAACTTCACTATGATATAATTCATAAAGACGAATCTATAGAATTGGTTAGTTTTCAAGCAAAATTTTTGACATCAAATATAGACAATAATACTATAGCAACAATTGAAATAAATGAGTGCTGCTGTTGATAAAAATGAAGTTATAACTATTCCCAAAGGTCAATACAATAGTCAATCTTTTACAGAAGCTATAAATTCAATCGATCCATTTTCAACTAACAGCATTGAAATAACAACAAGCAGCATGAAAATTAGAATATTGGTTAAATCTAAGTTTGATATTAAATTTGACGATCACTTATCTGATATTATTGGTTTTGAAAGAAATATTACTATTGAAAAGGACAAAGTTGTCGTGGGCACTAAATTGCCGAATTTTAATCCATACAAAACAATAAATGTTCACTGTAATTTGGCATATGGAATGTTCATAAAGTATGACGAATCTAATAACTTAGAAACAGACATAATTGCTAGTTTTAGAGATTACATTAGTGATGAGCCTGCATATTCAATTTTTTATAGAATTAATAATGAGCAGTTTAATAACATTATTTTATTTATTAGAGACAAAAAATGTAAACTGATTGTTTTTTATGGTTCTGAAATTGACATTGTTTTGGAGATTAAACAAGTTTGAAATATAATTTGTGTAATTTCAGTGGTCGGAACGCCGACCTCTGAATTATTTGTCTTATTTTTACTTAATATTTCAGCCCCTCTGCTTGTAGGGACTGATAATCCATAATGAATGAAACATTAAATTTCATTAAATATATTAGAAAATTTAAAGAGTGCCTGCCAGCCGCCCTTAAGAGGCAAATAAGATATAAAACTTTTCTTTCAGAAACAGTTGACATGCAAACAGCATACCAACTCTCATTAATAAAATATAATACTTTTCATTGAAAATTTAAAGAGGCACCGGCAGTCCCGATTTAAGAGGTAAATAAATATATAACTTTTCTTAGAAAATTTGAAGGGAGTAACTCGGCATTACTCTCTTAAGAGGTACATAAAATATAAAACTTTTCTTTTAGCAATACATGTGATGAAAATTTCATCACACCTCTTATTAATAAAATTATTATGTTAGAAAATATATGTGGGGAACTGCGAGTACCCCCTTACTTTTAACAAAATTATAAATTTCCATATCCATATCGCAGTGTATCTATTTTATTTTCTAGTGTATCTCTCTTATCACAATGACATAATGCGATTTTATTAACTTCGTTTGTATATATTTTGCATTTCTCGCTCCTGATTAAATTCATTGTTCTATATTGAATTTTCTCATCAAACACACATTTCTTGTAATCCTCAAATGTAACTCTGTTATTGACTACACATTTTTTTCTCAACTTTTGCCCTTTTGTTTTCGTTATCGTCAACTCTCTATGCAAAAATGTTTGCTCTTAAACCAACAAATTCTTTAATTATATTATCATTACATTCATCTGTCATTTTGCCTAAACCATGTTTATTGATTTGTTGTACGTTAAATATATATTGGTCTTTGGATAATCACTTCTGTCAAATTTATCTACCATCAACGTCAGGTCTTCATAAAATAATCCTCTGTTTATGTGCTGTAAAAATAGGAGTCTGTGTCTTGGAAGAACAATTCAATTTTATCTCCATATCTGGCTTTCATCACTTTATAATGTAAATCGTCCATCAATTCTTTTGATGTGTCTAAAATTGATATTCCCACATAAATAGGCTTATTAAATTTTACATTTGTCTTGTTCATATGAATAGCTGCAAGATTTTCGTTAAATATGCTACTTCCTTTGAAATTTGGTTTTGCAAATAATTTTTTGCAAACTTTTTCAGTTGAAACCAATATTATATCTCTTCTGTTTCTTATATTTTCAATTGTTTTACCAAACACAGATTTATTCATCAGTTTGTGAAGGTCCTTTTCAAATTAATTTTTAGCATTAGCTCTCATCAATGTATTCAAATCTATATACTTCTTTAACCAATAAGATTGATTAAACTTCAATATTCTATGTATTGTTGTAAGCTTTAATCCATTATTTAGGCATTGTTTTAAACTGTGATAATGTAGTACATACATTTATTGGTTGTGTAAAGTTGTTAATATTTAGATTCATTTGTTCCTGGAACTGCCTTATTTTCTAGACGAAATGGAAGATCTTTGTGTAAATGATGTAGTTCTTGTGGATATTCAAAATCAACTTCTAATAAGTAGCCATGTTGTGAACCATCCTTCAATTTTAATATATATTCCAGCCAAAAATCTAAATTTAATTCTGTATAATCAATCCATTCGAAACCTCCATATGCTAAATGTTGCGACATTGCCCAACCATATAAATTATTTGCATCGAGATAAACTAAATAGTTAGACTCCTGATTTGGAATAAAAAATTCTAAATATTTGTTATTGGCTTTATCATATCGCTTACAACATTGTGAAATTCCACCACTTATACCATTTGCTACCATTAAAATCATATCATAATCGTATAATAATTATAGTGGTCGTTTAGTCATTTTTAACATTGCACCCCAAGATAAACCTGGTGCTTTAAGATATCATGCAGGGCCTAGACCATGTGCATTTATACAGGTATCTCTAAAATTTTCGAATATATCTGGCAACAGTAACACGTCACTTTAAGTATAAATCATGATGTTCCCCAAGATTTTTAATATTGAATTGATTCCATATACTTTTTGCATGCTCATATTCGTCCTCAGATATGTCTGATTCATTTAATTAATTGTAAAATTCACTCTTTGGTGGAAGTTGAGTTCGAAAAATTTTTTAAAACTGTCAATATAATCATATGGTTAAAACACCTTTTGTAAAGACCAAATGTACTTTATCTTCTGGAAAATGTTTTTGTGTATGGTTAATTTGTTCTTTAATTAAATTATACGATGATTTACCTAAACTAATTGCCATAAGTTTAAATGTGTCTATAAACCCCATTTTTAAATTTTCTTTTTTTTTTCCCAATAGTGATAAACTTTTCTTCATTATTCGCAAGCAACTCTATCTTTTTTCATCATATACTAGCTCTTTAATAAATAAGTGAGCATAATAACCAGCTAAGGGAAAAAAATTGGAACAAAATTGGGTTATTTTAGTTGTATATTACAATTGTTGCATGTTGGTTTAATAAATTATCCAGTTATATGATCATGATAGTGCCCTTTTTTTTAATTGTCCTTAGAATATTCACACTCGCATACAGTACATTTTATAGATTTATTGTATCTTGTTTTTTTCTTATTTTGCTAATGGATGCATTTCTTCAATTTGCGCTGATGTGCATTTGGGACTCAATATATAACTTGTGCCTTATAATCATCATAGCTAGATACAATATAACAGCAAAATCCAGAAGCTTCGTGTAGCAGATATTTCATTGTGTATGGTGCATCATTCAACTTTAAATCAAAGTTATTTAATTTTTCTTCAGTAAGTTTATATATTTATTTAAGTATTTTTATAAAGACCATTATCAATATAATGTTCGGTTAAAATAGGATATTTTTGGATCAATTTAATTTTTTTTTATTTCTCTTGGGTTTGACTTTCGATATTTTTTTTTAGAAATGATTCGAAATCTGCATATATTGTGAAAGGAAATTTGAAGAGCGTATATACATTTAAATTTGATTTGTTCGCCTTTTGAAGGTAGTGAGATTGTTATTGATTCATTTTTTTAACAGTCTTCCGTATGTTTATTTAATCTTTCTTGGGAGTGAAAAAATTGGAGACACATATCGCATATATAAATTTTACTTTTGTGTTTTTTTTTGTGCTGAATGAAATTTAGATAAATCTTTTATCCAGCTGTAATGCAAATTTTTATTATCTATGAAAAAAAGTAAATTTATGTGTTTACCTATTTTTTGAAAGCTTTAATGGATATACTGTAGACTTATCTTCAATAGAGTTGTAACGTCCACATTTTTCACTATTTATACATCTTGTCAACATAATTTATGTACTTTTCACACATTTAAATTTGCTTATATTTAACACTTGTAATTTTCTGTACGTTGTGACGTATATTATTCAATTACTTTTTTGTTTATTTTCACATGGTTAGGTTTTTGACTAATTAGATGTAGGAATGGCAATATTCACGTGTAAATGCATTTAGTTAGCTAGTTTTATTTATTTTTTAAAATTAATAATTTATATTAATTACGTTTTCACAGTCACAACTGATTGTTAATGTTTCAGGGATATTTTTGTATATTTTTATTACATTTCCACAAGACCTTAAATTCTATGAATTCGGGATTTAGGTTGTTTTAGAGTGAGTCAGTTTAGATTTACGCAGCGAGCCATTCGATTGGTTCAGCAGGTTAAAATACTGCACTCCTATTGGCGGGGGAGTCCAGCATAGGGTAGGTAGGTCCATTTTGGTTAGAATCTCGTTCTCTCTAACGCCATTCACCAAAGCGTCAAGACGTTAGAACAGGACGCCCGTCCAGAAGTTGGACGAGGCCTAGAATATTTAAGTTAGATTTTACCGTGTTCAGTTTTAACAGCTCGGTTTAAGTTTTTATTTGTTTATTAACGTCTAGTAGAGTGTGAAAGAGCTCCTACGTTTTAGTATAAAACAGTTGTTTAGTAAATAGTCAGATAGTTAGACGTCACTTCGTTCGTGAGCTGTGAGCCACGTAAGACAGAACCCCTACACTTCTTATTGTTGCATTCTGAGCCTACAAGATTTGATCCTGTCCTGTTCCTACAAATTAAATGGTATTCTTCTTCGAGATCAACTCTACAGTAACACAAGAAATACATTACTCAATTTTGCTATGTATCTAGTACAGACAAGATGGCGATTGCTCTAGACGTTATACCCGACACCATGTTGGCTAGGCGTCCATAGCTTAATCTAGCATATATTTATTAACTACTACAAACCCTAATGAGAGCTTTAGTGTTTTAACGGCAGCAGCTACGTCGGAGGCATAAGTTTATTAGATTTTTGAACTCAGACATTTTTCTTTTATGAGAGGATTTTTCCAGTGTAAGTGTTATTCTTCAGACTTTCATATATCCTAACGACCGTTACGCCCGGCCACTCCCTAACAGCAGTGTAGGTTCTAAATATATTTTCTTTAATATTGCCTTTGCCATTCAGGGTTGTTTGATTGTTTCATTTTCCAGCATTGATTTTTAAGTTTACACATCTGAATGTTTTTTTTTTTTTTATAAAAGTATATTTGCTGGAAAATACATTGTGTCTGGCGTGATTTCGTATTCTCTTCTCTACATGATTTCTTGGTTTGGATCCTCTTCTAATACATATATATATATAAACTGAATCTGAAAGGACGCAAAGTAAGTTCAAGAGTCTTTGCATGTCAGATTAGTTTTTCAGCTTATTGGCCAACTATGGTTTATCGTGGTGTGTATCAAGGTGAGTAGGGTACGCAGAGAAAGTCTGGAGTCGGAGTCCGCCTGGCTTCGAGCGGACTTGTTACTGAGCTGCATGTACAGACTACTAACATCCCATGCCAAATTACATAAATATAGTCAACAAACTGATGAATGAATGCGATAACAGAGGGAGGTGCATGAGCTATGAAATTAACCACATATGTACGCAGGTAGAAGCTCATACACGCTTCACGTTGGTTAATGAAATACAGTCTTAGTAATCATTTCAGTTATTTAATATTGCTTAATTTAAACTGGCGCCCTTTACCGAGTAATATCACGAGGTAGTACACCAGTTCATTTCCCCTCGACACCAATATTCAGAAATTCAGCCCCTCTCCCCACATTAAATTAAATGTATATATGAAGTACAGCATTATACGCACTGGAGGCGCCATCATATGTTAAACAGTGTTTACTCCAGACGTAAAGGGCTGTTTCGTAATATACATTTATAGACGCATCAATTTGGTTTTCTATTTTTGGTACATCTTCAAATCTAATGTGATATTCATATTTATCTAATGCTTCGTCGATATTAAGACCCACATTTTCATATTTAGATACTCTTTGTGGGTCTTATTTATTTTGCTGGAAACAACGCTGACTTTATTGCCCAAAGAAAACAGTTTTAGTCACAATTTTTCTCATTAATGGATGCTTTTTTATTCTTAATCACTTCTGGCAGTTCAATATAAGATGCTCCATTCAGTGGATTACACTTGTTTATGGCTAGTTGCAACCCCACTATGCTATGTAAGGCCCAATATGAAGTACTTCTTTCAATGTTTTCTATTTGTGCGAGTATTTCTTCTTTTGTTTGTAAATCTTTTTAATGTCTCCTTCGTTCAATATTGTTTAAATGTGTGTGATTGAATGTCGTCAAATATTCTTATCTCGCCAGTTTTCCGGCTTCGAAAATGGGCGACAAGTTTAATGATAGATTTCAGAGCTCTAAGTTTTATAAGCTGATCACGTATTATTTTAAATACGTGATGTTTTACTGAATAAAAAAAATCCTGGGCAACACTATATTAAAATAATTTTCAATTTTTTATGTTGATAACCTGCATTTAAAGCTTATTCGACTTTGTAACATGTTATTGGTTTTTCCATTTCTTTTGTTCACGTATACATTAGTAGAAAAGGGGAAAATTTCTTTTGAAACTTTTTTTGGCTTTTCTATATTTTAGTCCGCTTTTTGTAAAAGGTAAATTTGCAATGTTTCTTTTTTCTTTGTTCATTTTCGATAACTGACGTAAGAGCTGTGATTAAATCAGCTTTTCTTAAATGATATATATTGTATATGTTAAAGAGTTTATCTTTAATTCTTAATTCCGCAACTTTTTCAATCATTTAGATTCTCGATAGGACTTTTAAATTTATATTCTCTTTTTTGAATAATATTTATATAAATTTCATAAAGATGATCTTATTACAACTTTTTTATTTTTTATTGTTTGCCTATAATTCTCAAATCCCTCACTGTCCTATTGCTCAACTCAACCGCTAGATTGCTCGTCGATATTTATATATAATAAAATTAACATAATAAAATGTATGAAGTCGGCGAATTCTGAACTTGTTTTAAAATATATATCGCTGCATTGTGTGATGTACTAATTTTATTCTTTTTTCCGCAATCACATTGTACTTTTTTTTTTTTTGGCTCATAATGTCGTTTGGCATATTTGGTATAACATTTTTTTGCAAGTGTTAAAATGCTTATCTATTGTGTTTTTATGAAATGCAAACGAATAGATAGATTTATTCTCATTGCATACAGAGCATGTCTTAGTTGAATGATCGCCTTGTAAAGTTTCATACGTATTGTGCAATTAAGTATTTTTATGCTTTTAGAGATTTACCTTGCAAACAGATTTACCACATTCGCATACAACCTTCTCTTTATATGCATTATAGTGACTTCTATAATATTCATTGATACATTTTTACGGGTGTTAGTGTGCTTATCTTTTGTGTGTTTAAGTTATGGAAAACATTCAATGTTTAAAACTTCGCCACATTTTTTTACAGTGCTTGTTGCAAGTGTTACTATTTTACATTTCACAAGAGAATGGTGATTCCATCTTTATTTAAAAGGAAAGAAATTGGTTAACATAAAGAAAAATAAAAACTGTCAACAAACCGCAAAATTTTTTATATAAACCATATTCATAAACAAATAATATTGATATGTATATGGGGGGGGGGGCGCGTTTCGTCCACCATTGTATGACCCAAATAAATTGTTTATATTCGATGCTCTACTACTTTTTAAAACATTTCTTTTATTTGCTCTAGATATTCACCCATTTCTCGAAGCTCATATTTATCGCCAATGTTATCTAAGAGTGATAATTGTAAGCTTTGTAAATTTGAATGAAATTTGTGTGAACTAAATTTTTAAGATCGTCAGAGGCTTGATCTAATCTATATGAAGGTGGTCGTGAGCCACTGCTACCTTTCAAAACGCTAGTCAAATTGCAGGGGAAGACAGGCGAGGTCATGTTTATTTATAAGGAATCAAATTTATTAAAAAGAATAAAAAATTGAGTAATATTTAAAATGCAATTAAATGAACTCTCTATCATGCATAAATTATCCATTTTAAATTTATTTTAAACCTTTATGTGACACAAACACTTCCTTCTCATTTAGTAGTTTCAAAGAATTTTCATCAGTATCTTCACATAGCGCTGGTAATGAAATTTTAAACTTGCCATCTAGAATAAAATTAATTTTTTTTACCAAAATTGGATTCATAAATTTCAAAATCCGTAGCAGCAAAACATTAATTTTTTTCTATATCATCTAGTTTAGTGAATTCAAACGAATTGTTTAACTTGTTGATCGGAGATTCCAACTTCGATTTGAAAAAAAAATAAAAAATAAAAAATTTTGTGGTGCTGAAATTTGATCAAGATAAGCTGATTTAGCTTGCAGATGAGACTTAAAATATAGACTGCTCTTGGAGCCTGAAGCTCGTTGAAAATTGCTTGAAAGCATCCCTGAGTCTATCTTACAACCTGTTAAATATTTTTTCTATATAAATGAAGACTTATATAATTATTCTCGCTACAACAAATATAAATTTTCCACTGTCCAAAAAAGAGAATCAGACATTGCGTGTTATCAATTTTTAAAATAAATGTGAATATCTAGAGGCCGATGCAAATTCGCTTTAAAAAATTGACAAAGAAAATTTGAAAGTTATTTAAGAATATTTCAAGAATATTAACACTACTGCAATTGAGGGTAAACTCAATAAAGAAATGCCAAGATGTGGTGTTAAGGATGATATATATGTGGGCCTTTCATTAACCACAAAATGGACTA
This sequence comes from Dryococelus australis, assembly GCA_029891345.1. Classification (NCBI taxonomy): domain Eukaryota; kingdom Metazoa; phylum Arthropoda; class Insecta; order Phasmatodea; family Phasmatidae; genus Dryococelus; species Dryococelus australis. The sequence goes on along the minus strand of CM057000.1, from coordinate 35,913,204 downwards.
AAAACCCATTAAAATGGAATTGTGCATATTCTATTAAATCAATTACAAATTGCGCACAAGAGGCTTCCGGTGTTTAGCAAAAACACAAAATGTTTGAATGACAAGAAAATAAACAATAAGTCATTCTCGATAGCAGATTGGTTCAAGTTTTTACAAACGGATTTCAATAATTGTATTATATACCAAAGGCCTTCGGGCGAGCTAGTTATGTTTGTAGATGATGAAATTTATATGGTTTATTATCCTAGTTATAATATTGTTAATGGTTAGCCAAAAGGATTTTCTTCATTTGGATTAAGAAATTAATATAAAATAAATACTGTTTTTAATTCATGTCGAGGGAAACTTTAATCTTCTTTGAAAAGGAGAATTATGGTGTAATAGACGAATGTAGTTTCCGGGTAAAAGAGACTGGTCTAATTAGCAAGAAATTTCCTTATTTACCAAATATGATAGGCTGCTTTTAACTATACAAATGGATTACTGTATTTCTTTAGCAACGAAACTATTATGGAATATAACGAATTTACAAAGAAATTGACTAGAGTTGGCAAAAATAACATTTCCATGTTTGGTATAAAGTGTGAATCTTATAACGAAATTATAAATAAAATGAAAGATATCGTTAATTATTTAGAAAATTTTACTCCTTAAGAGCTATATAATTACAAAAAAAAAATAGAAATAGTTATGAAGATAGAGGGAGTAACGCCACGTTACTCCCTTCAAATATGCAATCAAATACAATATTTTCAGGGAATTTGGTCTATATTTTATGAATTTATATTATTCAATTTTTCATTGTCTTTATAAAAAAGAATATTAATAAAAAGACATTACAACTCGCCAATTTCACTTGCGCATAGTTTCGCATATAAAAAATGGACTCAATTCTAGACATAAATAATAAACATATTTACAAAGGTAAACAAGTTTTTATAATTATTGATGAGGAAAATAATCCTTGGTTTAGAGGAACTGATGTAAATAGGCTTTTGGAATACAAAACACCAAGAAATTTATTATTTTATCATGTTGATCATGATGATAAAAATGAATTTACTACACGTAGAACCGTCTCTAGAATAGGAACGCTTTCAAACATGAAACCAAATGCTATATTTATCAACGAATCGGCTCTGTATAAGTTAATATTTAGATCAAATATACCTTTAGCTGAAAAATTTACTAATTAGGTAACTACAGAAGTTTTACCATCAATTAGAAATCATGGTGAATATAAGATTTAAAAAAATATACGGCATTTATTCAAAGGCCAAATGAAGCATATAAAAATGAACGAAATTAAAGTCAATCATTTACAAGATATAAATAAAATTAAAGATGATCATATTGAAAGTTTAAATGGGACTTTTGGCATACCTTTCTATGTAATAGATCACAGAAAAGAAGAAATCAGAGTAATGTCTCCTCATGTTGAACCACAAACACAAAATCAAAATTTAAAATCCGACTTTCATCCTTTTAAAATTATTCGATGATGATTTTGAATATGATTACTATGTCATAAGAACTCAAAGAAAATATGTTCTAAGACAATTGTATAGAATAGATGATAGACATCCAAATTGCGAAGAATTATTGAGATTTGATTATATTACGAATTCTATAAATTTATATCAAAGAATCAAAGAAATATTGAATGCTCACATTGAGCGTTATCGTAACAATTTTTATATTGTTGGAAATAATTATACTCAACAACAATTGATTAATGATATAAATAACCTTCGTCAAATTGAATAAGAAGCTACATTTAGTTTCAATATCATCAGTTTCATTTTTTATAAAATTTAACACAGCTCTTCGTTTGAATGTTTTATTCATTGTGGTGTTTCAAGAGGTACAGTTACACCTCCTGAAAATATACAAAATTTTACTAAATTTGCTGACGAATTTGGTTTACACAAATTATTCATTTTCTTATTAAAAAGTGTGTGTATATATATATATAATATATATATATATATATATATATATATATATATATATAAATATATATATATATATATATATATATATATAACAGATTTCCAACTTACAAGATGGCCGAATCACTAGACAAACAACTAGAGAAACCTACAACTAGAAGATATCAATGGAAATACTACATTATTTGATTTAAATCGTTTAATTTTCAACAATAAAGTGATAACTGTTGTGCTAGATGTTAACAATGAGCCTTGGTTTAGAGAAAAAGATGTTGCTGAAATTTTACAATATAAAAACACAGCAGCTGCCTTATAGACCATGTTAGCAAAAACCATAAAAATGCTTATAGAAACATAAAATAAAATGAAGATACTGGTAATGAAGATAAAACATTTCTTAAAAAACATTAGAAAATATAATAATGGCACTACAGTTTACATCAATAAAAAACAGATATTGACAAAATCTAGAATAACCAATAAATCACTGTAAAACAAATATCTAAGCAGCTTAATTCAAACATAAACGTTTCTGAAGAAAAAAAAGAAAAAATATTTCTCCCACATTATTAAATATTTTAAACATTTCAATTATATACATCAGTATGCTATAGACAGTTATAGAATAGATTTATATTTTCCAGATATAAAATTAGCTATTGAGTGTGACGAATTTAACCACAGAGATAGAAATCTTAGTTATGAAATAGAAAGACAGAAGTATATAGATACCCAATTAAATTGCAAATTTATAAGATTTGATCCTGATGAAATAGATTTTGAAATAACCGATGTGGTTAATTGTGTTGTGCATTTTAGTAAAATATAAAGGGTGTCTGCCAGACTCCCTTAAGTAAAACTATTTAAAAGTCACAAAACATGTGTTTTATTAATCCAAGAATTATGGGAGATAACAAAACTCAAACATTTTACATAATTTTATCGCCTTTTGTTTTTAAAAATTTTCAACCAAATATTCATCTGGATAGTTTGTTTTCATAATTTCGTATTCATAAGAATTCGGCGATCTGTCCCCCTCCCCTCCAACACAGAGTTCGTTTTTCGGAGGGCTGCCCTTTCCAAAGCTCCGGTCCACGGAACCTTGTATCGATCCAACACTGCAAAACCTGTTTAGCGGCAAACACCCCTCCTCCTATACCAGCTAAGAATTGCCCCTTCAAACACTGCGTTTTGCAAAACCTACTCATGGCCCTCTCAAGGTCAGAAATTGTTTTCGGATGACTGTCTTGTCCACGGAGGGCGGTGCAGAGCCCCTGTTATAGATTCAAGGACACGCTCTACCTCTTCTTACACCAACCAAGAACGTGTATCCTGAGAAATTCCCGGCCTTTCACCCCTCACTACAGAGCGCGTGTTCTGCGACACCAGAGCTACCTCGCTCGAGGAATGAAGGTTTGCTTTAAGGTCAAAGCAAGGCTTTTGTGCAAAATGTCTTGAAAGACTCCATCCCTCGGGGCCAGCAGCAGATTTTGAGTTGACCTGGGCTAGCTCCCCCTCCACCCTCTTGTCAGCAAACTGCTATTTTCGCTGGAACACTGAAGCTTCCTCCTATTTTTCGAGACGCAAGAGCCTGGCATATCCTCAGCGAAATATGAAAAAAAAAAATTTCCCAAGTCTCGACGATAAAACTTAATTTTCCTCATCACTAAGAAATACGTTCCAAATGTCTTTAACACAGAATAAATTCAATTAAAATATAAACAGTTTTCCACCAAACTTTCTTCCCGTTCCCAGCAAACTTTATTCTGTTTCCAGCAAATTTATTTAAGTTTAAACTGATCAATTATTAATTTTCATACCAACACAACTATAACGCATATCTTTTTACTCGCTAAATCTTAAATTTTAAAGAAAGTAAAGTGAATTTTTTTTCAAACACGCATCTTTCCACATGCACGAGTTAAACATAGAACACTTTTATTAGATTTAAGCACTGCTCAAGTAAAACTTTTTTTCAACCATTAAAAACTTATGTGAAAACAAATATGTTCGAAATGTTTTTAAATATTTATTCTTACAACATAGAAAACATATATATTCAATCCATTTTTTTAAATATTTGTGTGTGTAGTTTTTCCCAGCCTAGAATTTTTAGATAGCACATCTACTATAAAATGTGTATATAATTTAACTTATTCACAAATTGTTTTCCCTAGAAATAAATTTTCTACATGATATAACTTAAATGATATGTAGCCACCTTAAAATGATTGATATCGAAGCTGAAATCTGTTAAATTTCACGATATTCCAACTTATTTTCCTAAAAGGCCAAACTTAATGTAAATTTAAAGGAAAATGGCAGCCGTTTACTATATAAGGAGGGGTAAATTAATTTTTCTCGGCATTAAGTCGGCATCTACTAAGGTCACTTTGTGTTTGTATGCGTGCATGTGCAGTAGTGAGACTTAGGCATTTACTACGACGACAGACTTCCACTATGACAGGCATCCACGCCGAGAACGACGCCAGGCGTGTCCACTACGACAGGCATCTACTACAGTTTCAGATGTCTAGAACAACGAAAGGTGTCCATAACGAGAACGATGCCAGATGTCTACAATTTCTAATACAACTTCACTACATCATCTAGATCTGCAAGGGATTTCATATTTCCATCAACTCGCAACAGGTACAATGCACCAAGGCTACTGCTGTGACAATCGTGATTCTGAACGTGTTGAAACATTCAATGCGATTTTAGCATATGGGAAGGAGAAAAAAATTATTGAGTTTAGACTGCTCCCAACCACGAGTGTTGCCAAAAGAATTTATAATAGATTTTTTTGGGGCACGGAATAAAACTAGTATATCCATTCCTGGCTGAACATTCACAATCTGATGAGGATACCGTATCCTATTTGCCATGTGTAGACTGTCCTTATGGCATGTCTGCCTTTGCTAATGATGAGAACTTACGACATATGCGGAGGGATTGTATGTCACGCAGGCTGGAAAAGCTATTTGAAGCTAGAATCATTCCAGATATAGTAATGGACTCATCCGGGGTCGATGAAGTAGATTCCGAGGCTTGCACTGTCATTTTATAAAACTTATATGAGATACTTTTTTTGAGAGAGACTTTTTTTACATAGTGTATAAAGATATTACGTAAAAAAATGATGTGCTACGCACAAGGTTTCGAAAACTACCAAGACTACTCCTTTGTAATTAAGAAGCTCGCTATTTCTTATGCAATTGATGCTAATGACTCTAAAGTATTATGCTTTAAATGTCCCAGATCTTGTTAAAGTTTTAAACCTGAAGTTAAAATGAGGTTTCGGGAACAGACTTAAAAGATACATAACCTGAAATGGGACTCTGGTGACATCGCTTATGAAAAATATTTTCAATGTGTAAATGATGCACAAATCGAAAAACTATGCCCTATACGTGTTTGCAAAAATGTGGAAGGAAATTTTAAAATGTTTTAATTTTGACTGTGATTAATCTTTTAGTAACGCTTACCGCATTTTCAGAGAATTTTCTTAAAATTGATTAACTGTTTAACAAATCATTAATACCTTTAACAAAGTCTTTACAGTTTGAAAGAAATTTTATAAACTTTTTAACAAATTTTTAAAACTTTTAATGATTTGTTTACAACTCGAATTAAATTTTATTAAAATCATTCCTACTTCTTAAACAAGTATTTAATATTTGAAAGAAATTCTATAAACTTAATAATAATTATTAATAATTAATCATTATTAATAATTTTTAAAAAGTGAATGAAATTTCATAAACTTTTTAATAAATCGTTAAAACTTTAAACTTTTTATAAGGAATTTAGTAACTTTCATAGCAAATTGCTACAATTTGAATGACAATTACATAAAATTTATTCTAAGTGTAATAGTTTTTGATTACAATTTGTTAAAATGTAGTTTGTTTATGTTTAGTCTTAGTTGAAGATAAGTCGAATGGGTGATTCAGGTAATGTGGTCCCACTTGCTTTTTTTAATTGTTTGTTATTAGTCTTAGATAATGTTCATTCAAATGTGTGTGTGTGTGCAGGGGAAAATTGTGTTTTTAATCAATTTTAGGTGTGTTGTTGACATATATTTTAAAGGAATTTAATAGAGTTTTGAAGGAGTTACTGAATGACCACAATAGTAATGAACTATGGACCTAAGGCGAGACAATATCTCAATCCAGGCCTTATCTACACTTGTTAAATATTCGTAAATATATTTCAATACCATCTAGAATAAAATACAAAGTTCTCTGAGACAAAAATTAGTAAGTGCATGACTGCGAGTGGGTGTAGGGGAAAGATTATGCAATTTATTTGAAATTTAGCTAGTTTTACATACTTTTAAGAAATGTTTAAGGGAGGGTTGTTGTGTGTATGAGGTATGAAATATGTAACAGCTAAATAAGGGAAGAACTATGGTGGATACACATAGTGTATTCAGGAGGTGTATAACCTCAGCTTTAAAGCTTGTTATGAATGAGCTGTTTGGTGAAGGACGATTGAAATATGAATATATCAGCCTTGAGAATTTCTAAAAAAATATGAAACATTTTTGATGTGTATATGATGGGTTGGATTGGGTATCTAAGTTAATTTTAAGACATTTCATGTTAAAAGTTGTTTTGTAAATGCGAGTGTGACAGAGAGAGAAAGAGAGAGAGAGAGAGAGAGAGAGAGAGCGAGAGAGAGAGAGTTGTAGTCATTTAATAAAATGTTTGGTTAAAGAGTGTTTGTTTAGTTGGTAATATTATTAACATCCAGTGTATTGCTCCCTTGCTAAATGTTTATATGAAAACGATTCATTGACACTGTAAAGTATTTTTATGATGATAAATTTGTTAAGATGTAAAAGATTTTTTACTGTATATCCTAGAACATATCTTTGATGGTGTAAATTATGTAATCTAGAATGTATTTTGGATGGTGTACACTAGTTTTGATGGTGTTTACTGATTTAGATAGTGTACACTAGTTTTTACAGTGTCGAGTAACTCAGAGTACTTTGAAGAAAAGCACATAAAATTAAATTTTTTAATACTAGGCTTAAACTTTTATGTTGTGTTGTAAAAGCAGTCTGCTTGCTTTAAAATTTAAAACTTGTTAATAAGAGGCAAGGCAGGTTCCAGGCTATGGTGAATTGTATAGTGGATGCAAACTGTGGGGATATCAATTCATGCCGCACAGTGAAGTCGATGGAATGATGGGGTGGAGGGATGGGGTGAAGTTTTCCCACTATCGTGCATGTACACCCATCGGCTTTGTGCAATGAGCGCTAGTGGGGTGTAAGGGGAAGTTGTTGGGCGGGATTGTGCCTTGATGGTGGCACACGACATGGACGGTGACAGTTTACTGAACCATTCATTCGCCTGCAGGGAGGCTCTGCTCGTGGACCAAAACTCCCAGTCTGTGCAGTCGTACACTGCTCCAACTCCACACGATTCAACCTAATCAGATCTTGTGATCTAAGTTTCACATGCTCTTCAAACGCACTCAGTTCTTGGGTATCTGCTACCTGGCTTTGCACACAAGGTTTTAGAATGACTCCTCCCAGTATATTTTGTAACAACATGTCACTGTAGTCAATTGCCTTTCCCAAATAAAGCCACAGTTCTCTCGAAAATAGTTTTATTTATATTTAAAAAAATACAGTGTATGCTACTATTAATTTCAACTAAGATGCGATGATGGAATAAAGTGGCATTATTTTTCTAAGTTTTCTGAACTACAAGGCACTTCAGCTTAATTTATTGTGGTGTTGTAGCTATTGTAGAGGGAAAACTAAATAAACTTATAGTTAGTATATTTCAAAAGGGTGATCTTAAGCAATCAAGTATTGACAACTTGCGTGACGATCTTTACATAAGCGATTAAGATTCTGAATCGCAGAAGCAAAGACAGTCTACAGCAAGCTGTTGAGACAGTGTCCCTTCGCCTAAGCAGTCACGAGTTAATCCATTAGAAGATGATCTCTACCTAAGCAATTCGAGCACAGATTCACTTATGGAAAGATTGTCAACACCAAAAGGTCAAAACGATACTACTTCCCCCCAAACATGAGAAGGTCGATCTTTTAAATGATGACTTATTTCTATCAGACTTGGAAGATTCTCATGATTCGGAGAGTGCTCATTCCATTTCACAACCGACTTTCGAGTCGATTAGAAATATTTTGTTAGCCTCAGTGGAGCCTTTACCAGACCTGACATAAGAACTCATGGCTACGGCATTCATGGGAAGACTAAATGATGGACGGATATTTAACGGTGGGCTTGACAGTGTCACTGACTTTTCTGGTTTTTTCCAGAGGTGTAAGGGCTCTTTATTAAGCTTAATAATGGCATCACCCCGACCAGTTAGCGTTTCAGTTGCCATAGCATGTAAGTATTTGAAATCCCTCATGGCGGAGGAAGGCACTACAGAATCCTTTTATTTTCAAAGCAAAGCACTCCCTGTCCTACATTCATCTGATGTGGGTTTAATCCATGATTATGATATCGTTCTTTATCTCACAGACTTGAGGAGTTTAGTGTGTGTGGATCTGTCTGGAGTCTGCAATTATTGACATACATGGATGTACATCCGAGCCAATACAGGCTGTTCACAGTTGGTTCTGCACACACTAAACTACCAAAGTTTATTGCAAATAGGAAAGGGTGTGTCGATGTACACTGCCTGGAGGTAATGTGTTTCCACTATGTCGTAGTAGCATATTTATTTCTTGTCACACAAAACCCTTACAGAACTACGTCATATCCAAATCCTTGCGAGGATTTGAATACTGAAGGTCTGTCGATACCTGTAGTCATACAGGATATTCGTAAGTTCGAGGAGAACAATTCTATTTCTATAAATGTGTACAGTCTGGTGGACAAATACAGTAATATAATAGACGAAACTTGCGAAAATGGTGGGGTAGTACCCAAGCATAGTTATCCTATACATCATGACAAACATGTAAATATTTTGGCTTTTAACGTAAGTGAAAATGCCCCTAATTTGCATTTTGTATGCATATAAATTTGTCAAAGCTAGTTATAAGAAATTTGTTTGCAAGAGTTGTCTTCAGTATTTCCAAATTGAGGAGAAACTTGCAAGTCACACTATTCTTTGCCAGTAACAAAAAGCTGTTGGTAATACTTTCCCCACTGGGAATGACATGCACTTGGAATTTTCAAGATTACAGCAAACAGCAGAGATTCGGTTTCGTCACCTATTGTGATGGTGAAAGTTGCCTGACACCCATGTCCACTTGCTTACCTAATGATGCCATGAGTAATACAACTACCATCAACCAACATGTTCCATATGCTAGTATAATTTTGTTGATGATTGTATGTACCAATTAGTTGATCAATTAGTTTTACTTACAAAGTGGGTTGCAGGAATCTACAGAGTGATTGTTCCGATGAAGCTGAAAACCCCTGCTGATGAAGCTAGGCGGCAGCTCAGAAAAGTTGTCACATTTCTAAAGAAATGCAGAGATGAAATTGTGGTCGATCATGACCATCTGATGGGCAAAATCAGAGGTCGTGCACATAATAAGTACAACTGAAATTTCAGACTGTTCAAATGACAACTTATCACTGTTTTTTTTATAACTTGCAGAATTATGATGCTCACTTTCTCATTAAGCCTTTGGCTGAACATCACGTACCACAACCGGACGGAACCATAGTAATATACAAGTTATTGGAATGGCCCTTGAAAAATACACACGTATTACCAAACAAATTTCCAATGGGACTGATTTCAGTGGAAAGGCACAATATTTCAAGTTATGTTTTATTGATTCATTCCAATTCATGAGCGCTTCTGTGGAAACATTGGCGGGGATTCCCTCACGAGGACAAAGGCCATACCAGGGTGATGAAAGATGAATGTGCTGGGCGCATCATGACATAGTTTGTGGGTTTATGTCCCCAGCTTTATGCATATGTTGTTGTGAATGAACAATGTATATGGAAGGCAAAGGATGTAACACCTAATGTGTTACAGTCACTCAGGTGTAAGGATTATCGAGATTGCCTCGAATATTGCACAAAGGTTTTGGGGATCCAACATCAGTTCTATTCGTGTGCTCACCAAGTATACACACAGAAGGTAGTGTTGTCAGGTATGGATGATAAGCAGTACATTGAGGCAGATGGAATATCAACCTTACCTTGGGGCCATTATGAATACCTAAGTAAATTCTTTTTATTTCCCTCCCCACAACTATCACCACTACACCGCCGATGACGTCCATCTGCCGCCACAACATGCACCTCCTGTTCCACGACCAACTTCACAGCTAACTATTGCTGCCCAGAACGTTTACAAATATCTACAACTATTGCAAAATATATTTTGCATAACCATTCAATGCTGCAACTCTCTGTTTGCCTATCTGTAAGGCCTGTCAAGTTATAATATCAAGAATACAACTGTCTTCAACACATTTTACAAAATAATAATAAGAAGAAAATCAATGTGACTAATCATCTACATCCAACTGTGTGCTTATGATTGTGTGAGACACCCAGTCGTTGGGGTGTGGGTGGAAATTACACTATCGGATGTGTCAAACACCCCTCTGCACATGTCTACGAACACACTACCCGAATGTGTCGTAACTATAAATAGAAAAGAAAAGGATGTCAACCACACAATGTAAATATTTTGTAAACAATTTATTTTGTAATTTTTTAATTTTGTAATCTGTGTAAGACTATGTAATGTTGTAACTGCAGTCGTAGCAGTAGTAGAAGTTATAATAGTAGTTGTAATAGTAGGTTTAAGATGTAAACAACTTTGATGAAATGTTTGATAGTTTAAATCATAACATTTTATTGGTAAAATATCTGGTTTTGTTAAAATTTCTTGTTTTTGTTGAAAATGTGTGGTAATTATGTTTGAAATATGATTGTTGTATATTGCATTATCTTGTGTTTATTTTAAAGTATGCCAAAAAAATTTTATGTACATATTTGCTTAATTTGATTTTAAAAAATATGATTGAAAATGTCTTTTAGTGTGTGGTTATTTTGTGTGAACATTGTAAATATTTTAGCTCTGAATTTTGAAGGAAAACATATTTGATTAAAATTTTTATATGTCAAAATTGAATGCTTAGACTTGTTATTTATTAGTTTGAAAATTTTCCCCATGTCATTATATAATATATTGTGAATGATTGGATGTGTCTGAAATATGACTGGATATTAAATGTTTAAATATTCTTGAGACGACAAGGTAATGTTAAGTTGGTTGAGGTTTAGCATTTGAGAATATTTTTAAGTCAGGCAGCAGCATTCCTGTTTGCTCACTTTTTGAAAGAAAAAATTTACAAGTTGGTTAATGTCAACTTGATGATGGAGAAAAAATGTTATACATTAAAAACTAACATTTCATTTAAAACACACTCTAGTAGAGCTGAGGAGAACTTACAAAAAAATTGACAGAGAGAATCAAACATGTATGAATGAATTTTGAAATGTAAGGAACAGAACTGCATCTCGAGAAACCTTTGCTGGGCCATTGGTAAAGTTCAAGAACCCTAGCGAATTTTATGAAACTGAAAGACACACAAAGACCTATTCAGTGCCAGGTAGAAAGAGCCCTTAGCATTACACCACAATGTTTCCAGCTAGTCTACAACTCTACAGCTTGGAGAATTCAGCTAACTTTGAAATAAAAATATATATTTTCTCACAGCATCAAGATTACAACTACTGGAACTGAAGATTCTACACGGAGATGACTGCTGGTAAAAACCCATTCATACTTTATACAAACTCAGAAAACATAATTGAAAACTTATTTTTAAAAAATAAAATTCAACTCTATCATTAAAAGTGAAACTATCGTTTAAAAATTTATAGTTTAATTCACATAGTTGTAGGACAAATGCACAGTTTTTCTTGTAAATTTCAACTCTGCTGTGCTCCACACATATATAACAGCTTATAAGCAGGGGCATGTCATACACTCCAGTCATTCTTGATTGAACTCTGAGGCGGACATATGTGTTTTGGGGGAGGTGCGATTTCATTTCGTGTTTTTTTTAATTCGTTGTTAATTCATCTAGTGTATTTATATATTAGTATGTGCATCATAAACATAATTGTTTTCCATTTGTCACATAAATCATATTCACATCTATTTCCGAGTAGCTTTAACCTCAGTTGCTTGTCTGCCTCCGACCATGTTCAACGTATATATAGTCAGGCTCTAGACATAATCTCGCTCTATTGATTCACCAGCCTCTGAGGTGGATGGATGTGTTTTGTGAGATGTGCGATTTCATTGTGTGTTCATTCATTTTTATGTACTTGTGTTCGTTAGCCGTTTAGTATTTTCATTAAAATTTCCGAGTTTTTCACCTCAATGTATAATGAAACATAGGTTATAAGTTGACGTAAGTCCTATATCAAAGTCATTGCTTTACTGAACCCGCAGCCGGGCAGACATGTTTTAAAATATTGTCAGGTATGTGTGAGAGACGTAAAGTACTGTCACATGTTCCATATATCTTGTGTTCAGGAAGACTGCCATTAAATTTATAGGGATATTTTTGATTTTTTGTAGATCAGTAATTCATTTTATACTCGGGACTCACGTAATTGTAATCATTTGCCTCTTCTTATTATCTTAGTTGTGTCCGTTTGTTAACTTACCTTGTGTTAATTATATTTCTAACATACAGCTCAGGGTAGTAAACACACATTTTAGATGTATTCATCTCTTTACCTTCAATTAATTTTCATTACATAATAATCTCATACTGGTGACTTGTGTAATTGTACTTGTTTCTTTATGAGACCAGGTAGTTATACTTCTCTCTTGTGTTGTTTATTCATAGGTAGAACTCATTTAAACACTCTAAAATTATTTTTTTCTTTTGTGCAATGCTGTTATTCATTTGGAATAATTTTGTCTTTTAATGCCGCCTCTCTACAAACACCGTCTACGAGCATTATCACTACCATACCTAAACGAATTTACAATTAGGCCACTCTTGCTCTAACCTCACCACATATATACCCTGTCCGCAATACGCCACACCTCAGTCATGTGCCAGAGCTCAGAGGACGAGAACGTACCAGAGCTTCGCCCCACAAAAGGAAAGAAAGAAGACCCTTAGGACACACTAGCACCAAACACAAAAAAAAACTATGCGATTAAAAACTAACCCTTTCAACAAATTTAACCCTTTACATTTTTATTTAACAGTTACCATTTTTGATTAACCCTTTCAATCATTTTAATTGACACTTTGACATCAATAAATGTGGCATCACTTTGTTTCAGGACCCCCACACCCCTACTACTAAAATAGTGTACAATGACTTGTGATTTATTTGCGTTCTATAGCAAGTAACTGGCTGTTCTAGCACTATCCGAAAACCACGCAACACTTGGATGGAAACTTTGGGTTATTGTAAACATTAAACTAATTTTGGTGGCGGAAATGGTTGGACTGAAAAGTCGTGTTGGACAGTCGGGACGAGCTCGTAGTGGCATTGTAAATCCAGCATGCGCCTTGGCGTACCTTCGTGTGGGTGATCTTGAGTGGCCGTTATTGCGGGTTGCGTCCAATATGGGTGAATCAGGAGGCGAGATATAGAAGGTGCAGTAAACCAGCGAGCTAAGCTTGGGCCCCGCGAAGCACGACTGTCTTGTGAGTGGGCTGAACTGCAATGAAGCGGGTCATTTAACATGAGAGGCGGGCATTTTCGTGATATATTTTTGTGGTATCGTACAATTTATCCGCATGGTTGTTTTTAACCCTTTGAGTGAAGATGGAGACAATGAACCTGCTTACAATATACTTGTATGCACATTGAGTATTCTTTCGCCTTGTGTAAAGTTAACATTGCCATGGGCCTCATCACTTTATTCATGCTTTGGTGGAGTGAAACTGAGAAATTATTAAGAAAATAAATATATTACAAATACACTCATTTTTACACTTCGATGCATTAAAAAAAAAGAAATCCAAATAAATAATCTAAGTTATCAAAAATATTTACCTAACACATTTTTTATTCGACGTTAAGATACGGGATCCATCCATCGTTACCAACATTACTGGGCGAATTTCACTCGGTGCGCCCATAAAAAAAATATATATATATATATATATATATATATATGCAGGCATAGACAGTGACTATTTTCTAAGGTGCATTTTAAAACTGCTCACTTTATCATGAACAGCTTTTAATAGGTTTACTGTTTCGCTGGACCGTATCGGAATCTAAGTAAAAACAAATTACAACTAGTCAACGTTTCAATTTGTAACAATGAAACTGTAACTTTTAATAATTTCTCAAATTAGCACGATGGATATTAAAACACATCACCTCTGCCACGACACATTGATACGCAGAACGTTGCGGAGTAGAGCAGACCTGTCCGGTGTAGCCAGGCGCAATACGACGAAGTGGATAGAAATACCGTCAACAGCGAAACTGACAATGTTGCAGTGGAGAATATAGGCAGCTCACTTCAACCTTGTCCTTGGAGCCAGTACATTTGTGCCGTCGTCAAAGGATTAGCGAGTAAAGATTCAGTTGCCGTACGTTAGTATAACGACAGTAATTAGTACGTTCAATGTAACTGACAGTAGTATAAAAATTGCGCTCGCTTGTTGAGAGTAATGAGTAGTCCTAGACAGTTATATTTTGTCAACAACAGATGTCTGAATTTTATATCATTGCAAATAAATCACGTAGGAACCTCCAACATTTGCGTTACTGTTTGAGGACATTTTTAACTTAGAACACACGTACCTTTCTTTACGTTTGTCACTGTACCATACGTTATCCGGCACGCCCTGGGTAACTCTGCGCCAATAAATGCACACTTCACAATCGTGTGCCCCAGTCACGGGCAGTTTACTAAGAAAGGGCGTGACTTCACATCAATACAGTAGCCAATGGCGAAACAGCGCCGGATCCAGCATAGTTATACAGTACTGTGCAATTTAGCCTGATGTCGAATAACGCAAATTTTGCATGCCCTTATAAATCAGGAAGTTAAATTTAGTTATTTCATTGTATCAACACTTCCATTCCTCACGGATCTAAATACGCCACAAATAACTTGTTGCTCTATATAAAGCTGCTACTGTTAACCCAGCACTTTTGAAGTCAACATTTGAAAAATAGGCACTGCCCTGTAAATGCATATTATTTTAATGTGAACCCTAATCAGAATACTAGTAGCAAAGTTGCCAGCAAATTAGGGTAAGTGGTTCCTAGGTCTGACGAAGTATTAACGATGTAAAGTTAAAATTTGTGGGTGCGTGAATTTATTTAATTTGGGTTCATAAGCCTTGTGCACAAGAGTGACAATTGCCGTATCAGTAAGACACTTGCTCGCCTAACAATTCACAGTTTCGCTTCGTCGACGCATGAATAAAGCGATTGTGTCAACGGCAATGTTAATTTTACGAGTGGAGATAGGGTTAAAAATTGGCAGAGAAAGTAGATCCTGAACGCGGTTTTTAAATGAGGTCAGTTATCCGTGAACAGCCTCACGTAATCATCGTTTTGTTTCTTTTCAGTGGTGATTACATTCCACGATGCAAGAGTGTGGCTGAGCTAGAAACGAGTTTTTTGCCTCACCTGAAATAATATATAATATATATATATATATATATATATATAATTTGTACGTTTATCCAATATTTACTTCGAGACCAAAGAAAGAAACTGTCATCGCTGTAAGCAGAAGGAAAAAAAAATATTAATCATTAAAATTATTAGCAATAATGTTAAAATATACTTGGAGACGAAACGTAATGCGGGAAAGATCACGAAACGTTTCTTTTTAACTTTTACATTATTTTCCGTTGGAAATACATAAAGGAAACATTGAACTGAGAAATTTTAAATGGAACACTAACAAAGAAGCCACATTTCTTGTTAAGTATTCAAACATACTACTTAACTATTTCCTGCTGGTTTTTTTTTTTAGTACTGTAAATGTACTTATGGAAACTATCGTCCCTGAGAAATATAAAATACAGAAAATTTTTCAAGTTGCCTGTTGATGTGATCATCGTGGATGTTTCAGTTTAAACGGATATTCGAAGACTGTGTTCCCTCCTGAGGTATATCGTTTGGAAATAACGTTAAAACTTCGGCCGTAAACTAAAGCGGGAATAAATTATTCTGCTCTGAATAACTGGAAATCATGACACACTCCTGTACGTTTGGAGTACGTCGTGTCGTAACTTTGTCCTCGCATTCTGTGTTAGCTCGTTTCGTCAACTTTTAATTACGTAAGCACGTTAAGACCTTTTATATATTAACAGTTGAACACACTGCTGGTGTGATGGGAAGGGGGAAGGGTGAAGGGGGAAAAACAAGGGGAGGGGGGAGGAAATGCAAAAAAAAAAATATCTTTTGTGACACGAGAATTTAATTACTGCTGTTGGCTCTGTATAAACTTGCAAATTCTGTCGTAGCTCATTTCTCCTTTGTTTGTTTCTTTTTCTAGAGTAACGGGAAAGAAGACACGCCACAAATGTACCCAGAAACGATGACAGAAACGTTCCATTATGTTTCCATAACTATGAATTGTAATGGGACTCCGCGTTCTTTTAATAAAAAAAAAAATGTTTCAATTATTCTACCGTATTTTGGTAGCTGCACATTGTCATGGAAATAATTATTTTTGTGGTGTTAAATTAAAGTTAATCTGGGAAAATATATTTGTGGTCGCTTCAATGCTAAATATATTTACTTTTTAACAGTGAGCATAATATATTTTCTAGATGGTATAAACTTAGTGGTTACTTTCATATCATCGAGAAATTTTGGTTGGGGTCACTGCAAAAAACAAATTATTTTTGACCACAAACATTTAGATAATGTGTGTTAAATTTTTTAAAAATGTTTGTTTGCTATCTTCGTGTTGAAAAATAAAAAGGGGAAGGTCGATAATTTCTTGGGTTTGTCATGTTTCCTCCCCAAACGTGTTCCACCGCAGCTCAGCCATTTCTGGGGAAACCGAACGGCAGAAATGTCTCCCGAGTATGTCGACCAGAGCAACCATGCAGGTAGTCTACTAATGCAAAGCGTGTTCTCGGAATTGTGGCTTTTGAGCCACTTAGTTTGCGTACTCCAGCAGTATTGGGCGGTCACCCTTAATTCTGGGGGATATTTTCTCGCATATTGTGTCAAAATAAAGCGGTCTTTCTGTTGTACATCTGCACACGGTGATAATAATTGGCCTTGTGATCTCGGCAAATATTTTAATGGGAGATTAAATGATGTTCACGATAAAGTGAGCACTTTTGAAATCAACCGAAGGAAAAAAGTTACTGCCCCTGCCTGCATGTGTTTTAACGGGCGCGCTGAGTGACATGTGCCCAGTGAAGTTGGTAATGATAGATGGAAAATAGTTCTATCATTTAACGTGGAATAAAAAGTGTTGGGTAACAATTTGTAATAACTTAGATTATTTATTTTTCTTTGTGTGTTTCTGTTGGATCGAAGTGTAAAAATTACCAGGTTTGTAACATAATTTCTTTTCTAATAATTCCACATTTCCACCTGACAGACGGATGAATAAAGTAATGAGGCAAATGACAATGTTGATTTTACATTAGACGAAGGAATACGCAACGTGCATACAAGTAGATCTGAAGCAGGGCTTTCAAAAGTGCTCATTTTACCGTGAACAGCCTATAGTAACACCTATTGTGTTTCTGACAGGTGATGTAGTTTACAGTTACCTCTTCAGAGTTTCTTGACATTTGTTTACTGATATATTGATTATTTGTTTTCTTTTATCTCTGATAGTTAACGCTATGTTTAAATAGATGCTTGGTTTTTTTTTTTTCTGAAGGTGAGCAACACTCTTAATACACCCGTTTCCCACAAGCCTCAGTATCACCGAACCAGATTTTTCGTAAGGAATCTCCTCCCAACTCTCAACACGCTACGTTAGTCATGATGATGGTTTACTACAACACAATCTTCTTCGTCTTCGCTTCAACGAATATCTCACTCGATGTGTTGCAGTACCCAATATCTACTGAGGTTTCCGATGTCTTTCGATATTCATTACGTTGTGGATGAATTCTATGGTTAAATTTAAAAAAAAAAAAAAAACAAAAGGGGGGGGGGCGTTTTGAGCCTTTCCAATACGTTGGCTAAATAGTTTTCTCTTTTGTCTATATTTTTATTCAATTCTTCAATTTACAGTTCCTGCCAAATATCTTGTGTTTTATGTATTTTAACCCGAAATAGAATTTAATTGAAATATCTTTGAATTAAACCGTGTTTCCGTGACATGCAAAAGCATTGGAACTGCAACAGTACTATACGATAAAGTTTCTCAATAGTTTACTACTCCAGTTGGGGTATATTTTTAACACCGTGTTCATGATACAGTTACCATCCTCATATTCTTACAACATTAGACCAAAAAGATAAATTACATCTTTGCGAATAATTACGATTCCGTGTTTTTGCAAGTTGGTCTATAATTGTATCTTCTTTATATTTAGCGTTATGTGGTTTCGTGACTCTGGCGAACTTCTTATATCAACATGCTGTTTCCAGTGAATAAAGTTTCTTGAATGTTGAAAGTTCTAGATTTTATAAGACTGGCAAGACCTCTGCAATAGCAGCAGAAAAAGAATAGAATTTTTACAACTCGCATTTTATAGCAGGGAACAGTGCTACCAAAATTCTGCATTTTTACTAATCTAGCGTAGTGGAATTCACGTGGCCCTCTCAACATTCCTGTCTGTGATTAACGATCCCTTCACCATTTCTTCCTGCTTTTTAAATATTAATTCTCCGCTTTATATCCTTTATGTTCCTGGTGTGTTCGCCGGAGTTTCCCCCCCCCCCCCCAACCACAATTTATTTGTTGAAAACTTTTCTAGACATCACGGAGAAGTACTCATTTATCTCCCCTCTCCCCTTTTCGCCAACGGCTAATAAGCACATGTAAAAATAGCTGGTCGTTTATTAATTTCCGTGGTATTTAGAGAGAATAATTCATATAGAGTAAATAGGAAATTCTTCAACATTTAGCATTCATCCAGATCCATTTCCAAATGACTACTCTTTCTCAGTTTTTCTGTGGTCCATTGAAGTATTGCTCTGTGATCTGGGATTTCATATTCACGTTTATCTTTATTCCGGTATTCGACCTATCTAACTGGTTTCTTATCTTATCTTCGCTTCTACCTTTTGACGTGTATTTTTTACCTTAATTACCGAGGTTTGCTAATACCCTCATCTCTGCTGGTTAAATATCGATGGCGCTTATTAATTCACTAATTGATTTTCAACACCACCACTTTATGCCGGGAGGCTGAATGCAAACGGCTTGACTTAAATCTATAACTATACTAATATTATAAAGAGGTAATGTGGGTTTGTTTGTATGTAGCAACTAATCTCGAAAACTACAAGGCCGATCCTTATAATTCTTTCACTGTTAGAAAGTTACATTATTCCAGATGGACATAGGCTATGTTTAATTAAAAAAAAAAATCCTTGAATTTTAAAATTTGTGCACCTAGTCGGAAAAAATAAGCTACTTGGCTGCTTTATAAGCATGCTCTACCAAAACCATTAAAGATAAATTGAAAAAATATTAGAATATATGTACCTTAATATAAATAAATTCCGCAAGTAGTCGCGGGTAGTCGTGGGTAGTGTCAGGTTGTCGCACGTAGTCGCACGTAAACTATAAAAAAATTTGTAATTTTTACTGAGAAATTCTTTGTAATTTTACGAATGCTTGTAACAGCATTGAGACACCTGTCTCAATTTACTGCGAATTTCGCCCAATATCACGCACCTGTTAAATCAAGACGCCTACATGAAGACTGCAAAAAATTACCGTTTGTGACGTTTGTGAACTTTAATACATATACGAGAGTACGAGAAAACATTCCTGTGCCTACAACAAAAAAACCTTACCTGGAATTATAATACGACTAACCTATTTCCCATGTCTATCGTTGATTCTGTGTAGAAACGTTTCTTTTCGACTGCAGAAAATCACTACATGGCTATTCACGGAGCACAGATAACATACATCCTTCGTGCATCGTGGACTGCCCGACTCTGAAATCGAATAACTCTGGTGTTTCACGCAGGAGCCGCCGTGTGGCGCTGTCATCACTAACGGGAGTTTGTAAGCACAGAGCATGCGCCACGTGACGCCATTTCCGCTAAGTGACAATTGGTTTTAAAATATTAAAACTGGTGGAACATCCCACATATCCTGATTGGGCAAGGAATTAGCGGTACCCCGCCAGGGGTTATTGTAAGAATTATTGTATAAATAGTCTTGTGACGGCCTCGGCAGACCAGACGTGGACAGCCTGGGGTCTTTGACTAGAAGCTAAGTATTTTCATCAGTAATGTTGTAATTAACATAGAGTAATAGTCCATCCGGCTGGAAAAATAACATAATTGCAGGCGCTTTAGATCATGGCACAAATGTCTTGCAAATTTATGCATTGCCTATAAATCGGTATTTTAAATAATTGCTAATATTTAGTATTTTCCGAAAATAATCATGCAAAGGATAAAAGGTTTTACCCAGTGGTTTTAGATTGGGTCGAGTTTTGACAATTTTATGGTTCATTGTGTCCATTATGTACTTTGTGCTAAATTAATGTCAAGTTACTTAGGGGAAAATGATCTTTAAGGTTTTTCTATTTATACGCCAGTAGTAAAATTTGTCAAAGTATCATTGCCTATGGGTTGGCTGGCGTAATTTTAAAGAATTTAGTTTCAATGCACCCTGGCACGCATGTAGAATTGTACTTTAGTAAAGTTTGATGCCATTACAATTAGCCACGTGTCATGTGCACTTGTATGAACAATCAAGATCATAAGTTTTGTCCATGTGAGACAGTATTAAACCACTTTTAAATGATTGAAAGTTGCACCGCACCCTGGCGTGAATATAAATTTTGGACATTAGTAATTTTCAAAATACTCTCTGTTAGAGTACGATGCTATTGAAATTAGCCACGTGCCATGTGTACTTGTATGGAAAATAATGATAATATGTTTTATCCATGTGGGACATTATAAAACCTTATCAATATTTTCAAAATTGTCAGGTGCGCTGACGCGCACATAGAAATATACTGACTTCAGCATATTTAAAGATAGTCCACATAATGCTTGAGAATTCTAAAATTCAGCCACATGTTGTGGCACATATGTGTATCTGTTTTTCCCGTTGTAATTGTGGAACAATAATGTAATTTGTCATTTTCAGAGATAGCAAAGTTGCAATGCATCGTGGTGCGCTTATACGCGTTCTGGTCAGATTTCGTTTAACTTAAAGTCGCCCACGTGTTGTGATAATGAATTTTAGTACTAAATATATTTTACATGCTTGTGTATTTTTTGTATGATGGTATTGTGAACAATGTTTACCATATATTTTGATAAAAGTAAACGAATCCAAGTAAGATGTTCTTTTTCCTTCTTTCAGTAGATTATTCAGGACAAGTTTGCAGGTTCACACTCCTTTGAAGTTTGCATTGAGAAAGTTTTTTTAATATATAGTTGTTCTTGCTTGAATTTTGGGCAGTGTTATGCCCTTTTGCCACGTCCTTGGGATAAGGGCGTCGCATGATTTTTCTTGTAAAACTACAAGGTCCGTGTTTGTAATAGACCTAAGGAAATGTTTGTACCATACTGACCAGTTTCCACGAGCTTCAGCAAAATGGCGGACACTCAACAACGTAAAACCGCAGATAACTGTTTACGCAAAAACTATTGGTGATGTAAAGTGTAGCTGTGTACAAAAATCAATGTATTGCAAATCTGAACTACATAAAACACTTAAAAACAACTCAGATAATGATAATTAAAAAGACAATTTCAATAAATAGTTACAGTATTATTCATTATTTGTTAGTGTTTCCTAGCTATGCAGAACTCTTAAATCGGCTCTAATACCACGTTGTTAAGAGGCGTCTAAATCTCAACTTAAAAAACTGAACTCTTAAAAATAAATAAGATGTACCTATTTTTGTTAACCGTTTAACTTCAATATTATTTTGTACGTACTTGCTCCATATTTACAGTAAAAATAGGCATTTCACCGTAAGTATTGTTGGTCCTCGGTTAAAGATGCGGGTCAAGGAGCCTGAGTTCTAATCCGCGTGCTGGTAAAGAAAACTTTTTTTTTTCTTAAATTATATTTTGAAATATTTTTTTAAGTTCTCTGTTATTAATTCATCACATTTGTTTTCTAGAGGAAAAAAAGTAATTTTATTTACACGTCTTAATAAAGTCAGTTGTAATACAAGGTTATCATTTGTAATATTACAAATAAATGTTTTGCAGATTTTACAAGAAATCTCTTTGTAGTTTTACAAAGGATTTTCTTGGCAACTGGGTTTCTAAGGCTTTTTCTTGTAAAAGTGCAAACAATTCTTTAGAGTGTAGTCGCAAGTTGTCGCAGGTTGTCGCAAGTAGTCGCAGGTAGTAACAAGTAGTCGCAGGTAGTCGTGGGTAACCGCGAGTGATCGCGGGTAGTAACAGGTTGTCGCGGGTAGTCATATAGTCACAGGTAGTCTCCGGTAGTCGCGGGTTGTCGCAGGTAATTATGGGTAGCCACAAGTTGTCGCAGGTTGTTGCAAGTTGTCGCAGGTTGTCGCAAGTTGTCGCACTTCGCAGGTAGAACACAAGTAGTCGCATATAGTCACAAGTACACGCAGGTAGTCGAAGGTGGTCATGGGTTGTCGCATATATAGGTGTATATTTCGATAAATCCACATAAAACCTCAGCGAGGTGATGGCGGGCTGCTAGTGCGATCTAAAAACAGTATACATCCGCGGCTCACCCTCGGATTTGAGCCCGGAAGCTCCTTTGTACAAAAGAACACCTATATAGTTACACTAGACTTGAGAAAGTGTTAATGAAGCCAAAATCAGCGAGAAACAATGAAAACGCCACCACTGGTAATCGGTGCCAGATAACTTTATGATGACTGACTTTCACTAATTTAATATGTGATTACCACTAAATGCCGAGTATTCCACTACCATATGTCACTTGTTGTCAGTTCATTTGCTTGAGTCATCAGTCGGTAAAATCTTATTGACTGAATTTCGGACAATTTCATTTCACTGATTGGTTTCACTGATTCGGGCTTAGAGTGTCTAAACATTAAAGCGTCAATTTTCACATAGAGCGTAAGGGAGCACAATGGGCATATGTTTAATATGTTTCCTTCACGATGGTTTCATGTATGTTATCGCATTTTAGCCGTGCTGCGCCAATGGGCACTCTACATTAGCACAGTTGTCCTTCGGCTGGCTCAGGAACTAGACACAGTACGCAGTTTCAGTACGATACTGATAGCGTTCTCAAACATCCGACACCTACAGAAATCCTAATTTTCTGTGAACATATGGAGTAAACAGTGGGTTTTCAGTTAAAATATGAACCCATTTTGCGGGAAGTTCCCCTATATGTGCAAAGTAAACCAGATGAGGCTGTTGTAGTCGAGTCCATTCGTACGCCCACTATACGCCCTTATTCAGGGAATGATCGACTCCTCTTTATAAACATTCATATTATTATTTCGACCGCGATGGGGATCGAGCTTGTAAGTTGATTATAACTAGGCTTCACTCCTTGCTAGGGGCGTGGCATATTGTTACGAATTAGCTTTATGGGTAATTCATACCTGGAAGGGGCTATATGGTAGCTAATTGATGAGAGATGGTTAGGTAGAGCACAACGGTATAAGATGGAGTTTATTGAACATAAGGACTATGCAAAAACTATTTACGTGACTATTGATAGGTGGAGCTTAAATGATATACCAAGACGCCAATTAATTATATTAAGTTTAATTACCGCATGCCACTACTATAACAATCTAATTGGAAAGTCCCCACCTTGTTTGTGTTCCCAGAACCTGATTCTAGGAGGCGGTTAACGACGCCCGGGCATACCCATCTTCAGCGGTATTCTCGTTCCAATGGCCCGTCGACAAAATACGCCATTCCCAGTGTTACGTTGGCCTGTATCGGGCACGTTGTTTAACATTTTCGTCCCCGTTTACTGGCCGTTGAAGGAGCTTTCTGCAACTGCCTTTCGTAAGATGGTACTGCAATCATGCTCGTGGCCTGGTTCAATGTTTGAAGGCGTGATCAGGCAGGCCGTCCAACTAAGGCCTGATCACTACATAACAATATGTTTTCACCACTAACTGCATTGTTTTGGAAGTGCATTGTTTTCTTAGAGGAAGCTGTGGCAAATCACTGTAGTGGTTTCTTAGTGGTAACGTTATCGGGTTGTTCTTTAAACGCGTGGGTAAAGAGTGCCCATAAGGCCAACGCTGCTACTTAAGTCGGCGTACAAGAAGACGCGTGTCCATTTACGCGTGAATAGAAAAGCGATACGCTAACTTAACTCATCTTAGCTTACTTTCAGGATCAATTTACATCTACTATAAATAAATAATATTTATTCTAACCGACAATTTTGTGCAATATCTGATTTTTCTTTAATGAATATCGGCTTGTACAATTCATACCCAGTGGTCCTGCAGTTATTAATTTTCACTTTTAACTAGCAGTTGATGATTCAAATTTAATTCAAAACAGTTATTTTAGACAAATTTGCTTCTGGTTTGTGACCTAGAAAATAATAACAGAAATCCAATACATATCAAAATTATTCCTATTCCGTATATTTCCGGAAGATTTGCCTCAATGTCTTTTTAATATATGTAAATGCAATCGGTAATGACGAAAAATAGGCAGAGCCCCGCTAATAGAAAACACGGAATCTGCCTAAACTTCAAATAGCTTCGGGTTTTGGGAACGAGCAGTGCAGTGTTTACACGAAGCTTACTTCGCCACTGTAACCAAAAAATCATCATTTATCCAGCAGTTAGTTTATTCAGGCTACTAAGACCTATTCCTTCAAACACAAGAAAATATAATAAAGCATCTGCAACAGTTACCAACATTCAAAATACACTAACATTACTAAAAACTGAAAGAAAAAAAAAAAAAAAAAAAAGTTATGAGGTGTTTTCCGAAATTTCGTGGACTGCCAAACTGCGCCGATCAGACGGAAAGTGGGCTGGGCGTCCAGCAACCTATCTGTGAACAACGCTAACATTGTGAAAGCAGAGACATTGTACAAAGAAGACAGACAATTTATCGATTACTGAAACTGTCAACTAAAGCTACATAGCGGGCGCCTACTTCTAGGCTGATCTTGCAAACTGATTTCCCCTTCATTAAAAGAGCTCCCGCCACTTTAATACGTACGACCGATATGTCCATTGCTTCTTCACCGTATGCTTGTTTGACTTTCCCTGGACGCTTTTGCGTATATAAAATTCAATAACGATCCTTTGATTTAAAACGGAAAGTTCTACTCATCAGTCCTTATAATATACACTGCAGTTTAACTTTAAGGCGAGCAAAAGAAAAATGCTATAACTGCGCGTTCGCTGAAATAGTCTTATGATATAGGTTATACATACATTTATATATACATATATATGTGTGTGTGAGAGAATTTGATGGGATAGCACCTGCCGAAGTTGAGCGGTAGTATTTAGTTTCATACTGTGCGTATAGAACAAAAGTCAAGTGATGTATTTGGGGAGCGGGCTACAAATATTTCAGCCTAACTCGTTAGCAGGAAAAGGAATCAGAAGAGATGGGCAGGAGGAAAGATCCAGGATCGCCTTCACACCCTTAGAAGGCAGAGACACGCCCGCAGATCACAGGAACACGTGGCAGCCTCTGGTACATTGCCGTCGCACGACAGTCCTAGTTCCTTTATCCCGGGTCCTCGCCATACACTTATCGTCTCCCTCACCTTCGACCCGCCGCTCTCGTTTTTTTTGTTGGTACCCAGTCGGGTTCTGAGCAGAGTTATGGCCTCCAGGATGTTGAATTATTTTTTTGTACGATAGTACCGTGTCACCCAGACACCCTTCCTCTCGCACAAAGTAGATTCCTGCGTTTGTTTTTGTTGTTGCGTAGTGGTCGCCGCTGCTTACTGGGTATGTTTTGTAGCAAACACTGGTCGCGTTTTTTTTCCTGGTGCTACCGCTGCTCGCGGTGAGTCAATCATACTGTTCTACTGCCCTATCCTACTTCAAAAGGACCTACGGACGTAGCTATAATTTTCTCTTTAGCTTCTCTCAGCTGGACTTATGGTCCTGACTCTATTAATCAGGAATACTCTTTGTATAAATAACTCTCGTCTCGTTATATAAAACGTTATTTTATTTTGGGACTCCATAAAAAATAAATCATCAACCCTCAATAGTAAATGCTCCTCAAATAAAGCTGAATCAATCTAACAAATCCCTTCGACATCCACTGGACTCGCCACTGGAATATTATATTGTCGGGACGTTGAAGCCCGCGCCGTGGAGAAGGCCTCTCGGGATCCACTCGTGATGGATCTTCTCCTCTCGCGTTGTCGTCTCTCGGCACTGGAGCTCGAAGTCGGTCAGCGCAGGCAGCACCCGGAGTATGGGGTAGGATAAAGACGACCCACAAGCCTGGAATCTTGCTATAGGCTGTTCGCGGTGAAATGAGCACTTTTGAAAGTCCTGCTTGAGACTGGGGCGTCTCATTATGCACGGAAAATATACCAGCCCGCCTACTCGTTCCTAGTTGACTGCCTTTACCTCGACATCGTCTTGGTGTGTCGGCCACCAGCCCACTGGTTTGCTAAATTGCACGACGAAAAATCATCGTTTCACGGCAAAATTATTGTGAAAGACTTTTTCATACTTATAAGCTAACTGTTACTTACTGTGTACACGATCTAGCAGTGTGAAATCGACCAACGGTACCAAATACATGAAGTTCGCTTGCAGAACCTGACACGGTCATCCAACTAGCATAACTGATGGGAATAGACTGGGGAACATGGCAGCCATCCATAGTTCGTCATGCTCGTGCCTAGAGCGCTAGCGTCGTCGAGCCTATACGGAGCGCGCGCCGTAATTCTAAATAGAATATATAGCGATCCATGCGCAAATTATGAGAATTTCTCGACCTGCAACCCTTTTCTATTGGCTAGGGTAGTATTGTAACCCCCTCTCATGGTTAACCCCTAGTTTGGATTTAGTATTTAAATATTCGCAGCAGCTTAGGTCGGCAGAGACTGATGGCTGCTGGGGACGAGACCAATCCTGAGATAAGTAATCGTATATTTTAAATATGTAGGGTTTATAAAGCCAGTAATGTGGAATTGGTAAATTGCTGTCCAAAATTACTCTTAGAAATAATTTTTGTTTGCTAGGATGTTGAAGCTATACCAGATACAAAAAAAAAAAAAAACGAAATTGTTCAAAATGTTGAATCCTTTCAGTTAAAGATATTAAAATCACTTAGCTACCCATGACAAAAATGATTACAGTAATTACAAGAGCATTCATAAATTATATAAAATGTTGTGTAATAAAACACCTTTGAAAGAGAAATGTACAATTTAAGGCTGTTGTTGACGTTTCCTGGTTTTGCAGCCTGTAATTATGTTTGAAAATGTAAATGCATATGCGTCATTAAAAAAATTGGTTTGTCATTAAAACAAGTTATAATATATTTTATAAAGTCGAGGCAAATTCCCTTTAAAAATGTAATTGAGAATTTAATTCCTAAAATGGGCAGTGGCATGATAGTTTTAAAATTCCCGAATTTTATGGGGTTTATGCTCAGAATTGAATTTTAAAAATATCAGCCTTTTAATTAATATACACTGAAAATTTTTTTTCTTAGTAATCAATCTGCCAAATTTTTTGTGGTGTACACAAAAAACTTTATAACTGCCACGAAATAATTTTTTTGTGGCCAAAAAAAACTTATTTTGAAGCAGTTATAAAACGTTGTGTGCACCATAAAAAATTTGGCAGGGTAAATACCAACAATATGGAGGGTTTTCGATGTACGACAGTTCGGTTATGGTTACTTGGGGAAAAAGACCTTCCCTCGCCCTACAGTGTAGGACGAGGGAAGGGCCTCATGCTTAACATCTACTTGTGTGCACATTGTGTATTCCTTCCGTCTTATGTAAAATTATCTTTGCCATGAGCCTCATCACTTTATTCATGCATCGGTCAAGGAAACTGTGGAATTGTTAGAAAAATAAATATCTTACAAGTCTGCTCACTTTTACACCTCGATGCATTAAAGAAAACAGAAAGCGAACGAAATAAATAAAATTATCACAAATGGTTACCTAACGCTTTTTTTCGACGTTGATATATGGAACTACTTTTCCTCCATTGTTGCCGTGTTTTACTGAGCGCATGCCACTCAGTGTGCCAATTGAAATTTAAGCAGTTAAGAGCAGTGACATTTCTAAGGTTGATTTAAAAAATGCTCACTTTATCGTGGACAGCCTTTACTGTTGCCTTGATCGCTTTGTTCGTGATCCTCCAAGCAAAACCGTGTAAGGGTTAGGAATGAAAATATGTTACTGATATGCAAAGTCATACTTTTATGTGTATAAAGGCTGTTCACGATAAAATTAGCACTTTTGAAGTCGACCTTAGATAAAAGTCACTGCCTACAAGCATATATTCTAACGGGCGCACTGAGTGACATGCGCCCAGTAAAGTTGGTAACGATGGAGGGAAAAGTAATTCCATATTTTGACGTCGAATAAAAAGTGTTAGGTAACCATTTGTGATAATTCAAAGAATTAATTTTGCTTTCTGTTTGTTTTAATGCATCAGTGTGTAAAATGATCAGAAATATAAAATGTTTACTTTTCTAATAATTTCATATTCACTTGCCTGACGCATGAATAAAGTGATGAAGCCCATGGCAAATGTTAATTTTACATAAAGCGGAAGAATACACAACTTGCATACAAGTAGATATTAAGCAGGGCTTTCAAAAATGCTCATTTTACCGTGAACAGCTTATACATTCCAGCAACAACCTACGCCGTATGTCATCCGATGATGAGAACGTGTTCATTTAATATTCATAGCTGATGTCAATGCACTTAAGCCCCCTCCCTTATCAACGACATGCTAAAGCAAACAGAGTCTGGTTAACCGACCCTGTGATAAGCATTAATTACTCAGTATCGTTTTACTGGCCACTCCCACTTTTCAGCCATATCTTATGTCCACCAATTTGATCGTCATACAAATGGCGCTATTTCTGATTATCACTGTCGCTCGGCGAAACAGTTTAATTAAGGCAACCCGCGCGACGCTATTCTGCATTCTACCTAGCCGTAGAAGCAAGGTGACTTTAAGGGTGATATTGGAGTATGCATAGAGTGCCCCGTAGTCTCTATGTACTGGTAGGTAATCTCACAACTGCACAGTGTTCAAAGAAAGGACTTCCAAAGGACCAGCGTAGAATAGTAAAAAGACCCTAAAATAAAACTCCTGTATACTCACCCTTACCAGTTTCAACCGCCTGTGCGTTTACAGATGCATTTTGATTTTTCCCTGGCCGTCATCAAATTACGATTACCCAGCGCTACATGATAGATGTCACGTAATGTTAAGAACATTTATAAAACATATGTTTGGATAAGTTTGTGTTAAAGTCAGAGGTTTCAATGGGCCAATCACGCTCGGTCTTAGACGTTCCCTTACAACGTAAAAACTAATTGACGTAATTAAGTGATGTTTGACAAGGGCACACATTGGCATGTTGGTAGTAACATGCACCTCGTGGTAACCCTGAACTGAACTCTTGGGAAAGTATGTCAAAGGCTGTACACGATAAATTGAGCACTTTTGAAATCCACTTTAGAAAAAAGTCACTGCCCCTACCTCCATATATTTTAACGGGCGCAATGAGCGAGATGTGTCCAGTAATTTGGCATGATGGAGAGGAAAATAGTTCCACGTATTAACGCCGAATAAAAAGTGTTTAACGAATCGAAGTGTAAAAACAAGCAGATTTGTAAAATATTTACTTTTCTAATAATTTCACAGCTTCACTAGACCGGCGCATGTATAATGGGATGAGGCCCATGGCAATGTTAATTTTACACAAGGCGGAAGAACACACAACATGCATAAAATTAGATCTTAAGCAGGTCTTTCAAAAGTGCTCATTTTACCGTGAACAGCCTCTACCTTCTTTGATGTGTGCTGCTGCAACCATACACAAGGTGTTTCTAAATTACACTTCAAAATTAAAACCACGTCATCCATGGGGTAATATAAGCAAGGAACCCATGTAGCAAAATGTTCGGAAAAATCATCTAGTATTTCAAAATTGAAATTGACGTCAGCAAAACAACGCTGGAGTCTGCAACTTCATGTACCTGTGTGCACGACAAGTTGCACGTGATGAAGGCGGGCCCAACTGGCGCTCCGTGCGGAGAGCGCCTGCACATGTGTCGCCATAAACTTGAGGTACGTGGGCGCTATAGGATGTTCACGGTGAAATGAGCACTTTTGAAAGCCCTGCTTAAGATCTACTTGTATCCACGTTGTGTATTCTTCCGTCTTATTTAAAATTAACATTGACATGGGCCTCATCACTTTATTAATGCGTTGGACAAGTGAAACTGTGAAATTATTAGGGAAGTAAATATTTTAAAATTTGCTAATTTTTTTTACACTTTGACGCATTAAAAAATATAAAACGAAAGAAATAATATATATTATATCAAATGGTTACCTAACACTTTTTTATTCAACGTTAAGATATGGAACTACTTTCCATCCTTTGTTACCAACTTGACTGGGCGCATGTCACTCAGTGCGCCATTTAAAGTATGTGCAGGCAGGGCCAGTGACATTTTTCTGAGGTTGGTTTCAAAAGTGCTCACTTTATCGTGAACAGCCTTTAATGTAGTGTATGCACATATTTTCATAATGGTCTATTTACAGGTGGTATCCACATGACGCGCCAGTTCCGTTCGCCTTCGTGATATGTAACTGTTGAGCACGCAGGTACGTGAAGTTGCAGACTCCGGGCGTTGTTTTGCTCATTTCAATTTGATACGTCCTTCTCAAGGGCGCATCAAAGGGGCAAAAAACCATAGCCCAAAATAATTACAATTATCACACTCCCCAACATATTAAAAAATTAACCTCTTTGCAAGTAACTGAGGATGGACATCTAAAGAGGAGACCCCACCAGTTCACCAATTTAAAATGCATGCAATTACACTGAGGTGTGGCGTATTGCGGACAGGGTATATATGTGGCGAGGTTAGTGCAAGAGTGGTCTAATTGTAAATTTGTTCAGGTTTGGTAGTGATGTTGCTCGTAAACGGTGTTTGTAGAGAGGTGACATTAAAAGGCAAAATGAATAACAGCATTGCACAATAGAAAAAAATAATTTCAGAGTGTTTAAACTCCCCAGGGCCAATCAGGTGGCTCAGAACCCCCAGCCCTATACTGCTGGGTTAGGGGAAATTTTAATTTTTTTTTTCATTACAATACTTCCACCCAGTAATACAATTATTGGAATCAGCCAATCACAGTCCACCAGGAAAGTTATTTCCGCTTGGCAAGCGCGCACTGACTACTGATGTCACAATGCAGATGAATATTCTCGGAAATCAGGCGGGCGACACTGCAGGCCTAAATTCAAATAGGCTAACTGGCCACGTGACAGGTGACAGCCACGTTACAGCCCGCTGCTGGGATCGTCGCGGCGCGCAATTACAGCTTTGCTGGTGGCCACGCCGCTCGTTCACGACGCGCTGCTGCGCCGAGAACACGTGGCCGACATTTGGCTACATTCAAAATCTTCCATCGTTCCGAGATATTGCAGTTTGGTGCCAAGGTAGAGTATAATCACAGCGTAGCTAGCAGAATTCTTCACTCCGGGCTGCCAAAATTACGTTCTTCCATAAGATCGCACTGACTTTTTATTTTTACATGATCGTGTAGTAGGACGGGAACAGGAAGACGTAGATTGCCATCTTGAGGCGTTCGGCGTCTCAAATTAAAAGTAGTAACTGTATTTCCTGTAAATTATGCTACTAGGGTTTATTGCTTATTTTAGCCCATAAATGCCATGTTTTGAATTTCGACATGTAGTTGAAAAACATCTTGTATACACTGGCGACGAGGAAGACTGATTTTTCGTGTCTTCTGCACGCGTCCTCAACACTGACTCATCCGTCGCTAGTCTAATAGTCAAAATCGATTGTTCCACTGTCATGAGGAAGTCCATGTTATTTTTTTTTTCAGCAGACTTACACTATTTTTAGAATACAAAATTATATGTTTAATTCGATTGCATCAATGTTTGAATAGAGTCGAACCTCGCTGTTTTGACAGCAGTAATGACGAGAAATGCCATTCAGTATTGTCTGGAAAAGTTGCTGCATGTGCAGGTGGCATACGCATTCTTCCCTCTATTACTTCTACGGCCGCATTTGTTCTTACTATCGGCGAGGTTGCTTCTACTAAATGTTTGGAAGGTCAATGTAAAAGTTTGGCTAAGGGAAAGTTTACGCCTCAAGGTAAATGCTAGTGGCGGCAAGGAACCATATTTTCTCTACTTTCTACGTTAAACAGGATAATTGCAATAATTATAAATCACGTTTTAAATAACTTCGTAAATAATTAAAAGCTTTCTCTTTGATACTTCACTTAAGTTGAAATTTTATTTAAAGGTTACCGATTGGAACACGGCTCACGTATCGTCGAAAATTTTCCCTATGGCCAACTCTTGCATAGTAAATCTCGTTGTTCCTAAACTGAGTAGATCTAAGCTTACTATTGGCTATTCATGGTAAGGTGAACACTTTTTAATGCCCTTCCAGCCAACATAACAAAAAAAAAAAAAAAATTAATTTGACTGTGGTCTCAGGAGTTAATTTTTGAGCGCTATAAAATGCATGCACTGTACTTAGTAGTCACATGGCAATTTTTATATTAACAATTGACGAAGAGATACAAATAAGCTGAAATGAACTCTGCCCTGAACAGTCTATAAGTTGTTTTATATTGACTGCATTGGAGAGCAGGAATTCCAAAGGAACCATGGATGTGTACACCATTTTAAATTTCAGGTGTACGATTCTAGTGTAAGCCACCCCAAGCGCAAAATTTATGGAGAAACAATTTAAATAATAAATGTTTTGGTTCCGTCAGCAGGTGTAGGTTAGCAGCTCTAAAATAATTTTGGGTGACAATGAATTCAGAGCCACTGCCATCATGGGTATTGATTTTACGGTACTAGATTTTACCGCTTCTGACAAGATCGCTATAGCCTTTTACTGTTTTTTTTTTGTTTCGTTTTCAGGGTTAGTGTATTTTCATTTACAGCGATCTTTAAGGGAAATTATTTTAT
This sequence comes from Dryococelus australis, assembly GCA_029891345.1. Taxonomy (NCBI): domain Eukaryota; kingdom Metazoa; phylum Arthropoda; class Insecta; order Phasmatodea; family Phasmatidae; genus Dryococelus; species Dryococelus australis. The sequence goes on along the minus strand of CM057000.1, from coordinate 35,879,981 downwards.
ACAAATAGTGATATTTAAGGCTACTGCGATGCATATCGATCTGCAAGGACTAAATTTTGTGTCTGCTGTGACTTACTTCGCCCATATACACGCAAATGCCGAAAAACTGCATGTTAAAGATTAAAAATAAGGGTTGTTATTTTGTAATCGCTAAGAAGCAATTTTGTGATTACTGCACAAATCAGGAAGCAGTTTTCCCCGTCCAGCTGAATATAAAAAGGAAAGTTTCATCGGAAATCTTGTTGTATTTCATGGTTCCCGAATTAGTCTCGTCACCGTAGTTCACCTTAGGAGCTTCCTGAGCTATTCTTCACTGGCCAGTCGGCGGACTAGAGGAAATTGGACCCACCGGGGCGTATGCGGGTCTCTGCACACTCGGTGACACTCCAACGGCTTTGTCCGGCGATAACCACACTTGACGGACTATACACAAGTGATACGAGTATAACCCCCCCCCCACCCCTCCTTCTCACTCTTGTACGATGTCTGCTACTGATGAGGACGTTCCGGCTCCCGCCGCGCATGTCTCGTTTTCTGATCCTCTCGATTCGATATCACACACGGAGTACGGGAAAAGCAGGGATCATTACTGGGAAACGGGGACGAAATACGACAGGTGCGCTGGTCAGCGGAATCGATTTCGCAGTTATAGGCTGTCCGCGGTCAAATTAGCACTTTTGAAACCCCAACTTAAGATCTACTTGTATGCACATTGTGCATTCTTCCGCCTTGTGTCAAATTAACATCGCCATGGGCCTTGTCACTTTATTCGTGCGTTGGTCAAGCGAAACTGTGAAATAATCACGACAGAAAACATTTTACAAATCTGCTCATAAAAAAAAAAACCAGAAAGCGAAAGAAACAATTTATGTCGTCGCAAGTGGTTGCCTATCACTTTTTATTTGACGTTGAGATATGCAACTACTATCCCTCCGTCGATACCAACTTTACCGGCCACATGTCACTCAGTGCGCCCGTTAAAACCTATGCAGATAGTAGCAGTGACTTTTTTCGAAGGCTGATTTCAAAAGTGCTCACTTTACCGTGAACAGCCTTAAACTGTGCTTCGTTAAAGTGTTAACCGAGGATTGTTAAAAACCCAGCCCAATACTTTTTTTCTGCTCGTTACACTCCAAGAAATTATTTGTTAATTTACCATGTCATTGTATACGTACAGTGACAAAGCGCGAATGGTAAAATAGATTCCCATATACCCATGGTAACGTCCCTACATTTGCTCAGGAAAGAGTCAAATGCGTAAGGAAGTTCCCAACTTTGTATAGTAGCGATACAAAACATTCCCGTTTTTTCAACCTGATATGTAGTATTTACATACACTGTAGAGGTTAAAAACTTCCATTACAGTTTAGGAAATTTACCAGAAATTTTTATTACAGTGTAGGGTAGGTCGCTCACTTTCAATTAAACAATCTTGAAATAAATTAAAAACATTTCTGAAATAAATTTGCCTAAAATACGAAAACAGTGCTTAATAAGCTATACAAATCCACCACAAGTGATGAATCAACAACTTCTTTGACAAGAAGCTCTAACTGTATAAAAGGACAAATGAAGACACATCTAGATCTTCGGGTTAATTCCGCTCACTTGTGGGGCTACTCCACTCACGGACTTGTTTACATGCATTTTCACGTGAGGATTTTTTTCTGTAGCACATACACTATCTTCGGGAACACGTGCTTAAAACTTCTGACATGCAGTTCATTTGCATATTTTTCTTACGCAAGTTTTTGTGTACTCTTTAAAACTCAGAAACACGCAATACGTTTTCGTGAAGGTTTATTCGTGACTGAGTCTTTATCAATACCTTTCCGACAACTCGCCATGTTAAAACGTTTAATTTCCGAGAGAAAAAAAAGAATTACTGATACTACGGCTTGCAAAAATTTGTTATGTACATAAATCTCCACCGATTTTAGGAAGGACAACGAAAAAAAAAAAAAATCCGTAAGGCACCACAGTTCGTTTTATTTTCTTCCAGCGTATATGCTTATAGAAGTGCATGCCTATTACTTATATGTGTGAACTTATGTGAGGTAGCTCGGCGTATTTGAATAATTTGATGCGCTGCAAGTTGAAACCACCAAGCGTGAGGCGAGTGGGAAGGGGCAAAGCGACCTCATTCGTAAGGGTGTTTTACAATCACAATAAATCAATTTCCCATTCCCCGCTACACCCGTGGCTAGGAATTTCATTTAATCAAAGAAAAGTTATGTGCCAAATTTTTTGTATATTTTAATTTCTCCGAACTTTTATTTCTTGCCGCCAAAAGCTAGTGCATTATGATAATGTCACTATTATTTTGGCCAGCTGAACGGCACTATCGCCAACATTATCGAAGTAGTAACAGGCATCGAGCGCAACTTGCCCCCCCCCCCCCTCCACATAAAAGAACAGCCGGACAGTACCTTCAAATTTTTGCAGACATGGCGCGCCTCCAGACAAGCGTCCGCAGCTCGCCGACATTCACGAACTGCAAACTCGCCGCTGATCGCGCAGGCAGTTCCCAGGCGGATTTCGTGGCGATGACCCACAGCAGAAAAAATATGGCTCCGCAGATGTTCGGCAGCGTTCTACCACCAAGCTCAACACACACGACGTGCACATTTAGAACGAGCAGGCAGACTAATTTCCACAAGTTTTATAACAATCACGTTGCATACAATGTTGAACGCAAGACGCATTAAAAAGAAACCCCTTGCTCATACCAGAGCTGGGTGTGCTACAACTTCGCACATGTTACTCGTCTGCTGCAGCTATAAGACTCTCCCCGCCCCGCGAGGCCGCTACCGCGAGTTGCCACTCACTGGCGACGAGCGCGCGCTCAGCTGGCTTTCTACAGCACTCGGTAACCATACACAAATCCTATAAAATTACCAACTAAACTCTAACATATTACATAATGCTATACAATAAAAATGGCTGGCCGGCTTAAACATATATTTAATAACATAGTAACCACTCATAAGCGAGCACCCAGTTCAAAATTACCAACCGCTGGCTGCATACCTTTCTTAAGTGACGACTCACTCATCACAACCACCAACCACTCCCATTTAAACGCACACTATCCAACGTAATACAAGGAGCACTGCCCAACAAACATTCAAACGTGATAGAGTTCAACTTAGATCTCATATCCCTTCCTATTACCACATGAATATGCTGGGCGGAAATATTCACAATCAACAACATTCATAAACATGTTTACAACCCCCAAGAAATCACAAATAAAAAGAAGCAAGTGATGAAGTGGAAAAAATCATAACATTCAGTACAGGTTTGGAGAAAAGCTTCACATAAGACAACAGTGATAAGAACCCAGAAACACACAGTGTAAACGCGCATAAACTCCATCACAATCTTCCACTCCAGACTCGGCACTCCTAGAGTACTTCTCTGACGTCCTTGCACAGAACAATTTCAAGTGTTTTACGTGGGCGCGTTTTAAACTGCAATTGTTCGATGTATCTTCCAAAAGTAGAGCTACTGGTGTTGGTTATCTCAACACCTAATACGGACCATTGCAGGCCGTTGCCGATTTTGAAGAGACATAATTTGCTTTGTTACTCAGTACCGCTTGTCAACACATCACCAGATCACCGCAATAAAACATCTTTGTAATGCGGCCCTGATTATACTTCTCGGCCACACTCCTCATAGCTTTCTGTAAATTCACGTGAGTTTGATCCTATAACGCATGTAAAGTTCCCTGGTCTGCTGTATTTAGCGTCTCTGGAGGGACACCCCGAATATTTAAAAGGGGTGACGGAAATTCACGACCTAAAAATACTTCACTTGGAGAAAAACCAGTTGTTGAGGGCGGAACAGAGTTAAAAGCTAGATTTAACTCCGCCATATTTTCGTCCCAACTGCGGTGGTCGTGATTATGAAAAATGCTTAACGCCACCTTGACATTTTTATTTACCTTTGCTACAAAATTTGGGCAGGGATAATACGGGCTTGTAGTAATATGTTTTTTATTCTGCACTGAAAGCACTTGTCCTTATAGGCCACTCATGGTAAAGTGTACACTTTTTAAGTCTCTTTCAATAGGCTTTAACTAATAATAAATACGTTGTATTGTAACTTCAGACAAACTTACGAGAGTTATGAAAAATATACGCTGTGTTTATTAGTCACATGGCAAAGTTTATATTAAAAAGTGGCAGAAAGATTGAAATCGGCTCAAAGGAAAAATTTAGCAGGGACATAAAAAGTGCTCACTTTACCGAGAATAGCCTATAAATAGTTTTGATATGAAATACGATGCATTGTCTGAAACTAACTGTTCAGGCCCCTCCAAACATTTTCCAAATGCAATCAATGAGGGCTTTAGTTATGTTATTGGCTTTCATATCCCGTAATGGTAACATGACTATGAACTTACTAAAAGCGTCAACCAAAATTAATATGCAATTGTTTCCTTTACGGGACCTAGGTAAAGGGCCGTACATATCAACAAATACTTTCTCCCATGGGCGAACAGGGAGTTCTACAGGAATGTTGACCGATCCGACAATTGCGGGGCTGTTTCGGTAAACTACTGTCAGCACACCCTCCTGCGTACTGACGAATATAAGATTTTATATTGGGCCAAAATAATTCTCTCAATTTGGGCTTGTGTTTTTGTCATTCCCATATGCCCGCCTACTACGGAATCATGAAAATATTTCACTAACATTTTTTCGGGCTTTTTCCGGGACTACTATTTTCTTACTGCCTTTCCCCTTTTGGGAAAGCAATAGTCCCTTTTCTAACCTGTAGTTATTTTGGAAGGCCCTTAAATTTTTGATAATATTCTGACACCCATCGTCTCCCGCCTGCCAATCGACCATGTCCGTAAACGCTTCGGGGATAGATTTAATAATCGCACCACAGCGATCCACGTGTTCAACCTGACCTTCCGTTCCAACAATGCCTTCCTGTTTCTGAACGCCATAATCTTGTTCATCGTACATTCTGAACAGGCAAGCCGCAACGGAGTTATCTCTGCCATTTACGTGCGCGATCTTGAAACGGAAACGATTCAGCCGTGCGATCCAACGACCTACCTTACCGACCTGCTTCGGTTGCGTATACAACCACGTCAAAGCTTAGTTATCACTTATCTAATCAAACTCCTGATGTTCAGAATACGTACTAAATTTCTCGACACCCCACACTCACGCCCCAATGCTTCCTTTTCATAAGCACTTAAATTCCTTTCATTGCCGGAAAGCATTCGACTGGCAAACGCTATCGCTTTCTGTCCTTCTCCCTGGTCTTGAAGTAGAACTGAGCCTAATGCGGAGGAGGCATATACTTGCAATAAGAAACGTTTATTGAAGTCTGGAAAGGTGAGCACGGGAGGATGCGAAATAGCAAATTGCAGGTCGTTCAACGCCTTCTCCTCTTGCTCTCCCCGCACAAAGGGGACATTTTTCCTACGTAAATTATTTAGGGGTTCACCTATTTCGGCGTAATTATCAATAAAACGTGCAAAGTACCCTAACATACCCATAAACCTCATTATCCCCTTAATATTCTTTGGTTTCAGAAAATTTACTATCGGGGCGATTTTCTCCGGGTCCATAATTAAATTTCCCCCCGGACAGTATAAAATCCAAAAATTTAATTTGAGATTTCGCCCAAGACACTTTGTCGGGTCTCTGTAAAGCCTAGCTCTTTGAGCTTTCCTAATACTTCCCTTATGTGGTCCAAATGCTCGTCAACATTCTAGGGAAAAATACAAATGTCATCCAAAAATAATATTAGAAACTTGAAATTATATTCCTGCAGGGCTTTATGTAGGATACGTGACAAAAATTGCCCCCCCCCCCCAAATTTTACTCCAAAGGGCACTCGGTTCCATTCGAAATGCCCCCATGGTGTGACAAAAGTAGCGGAAAATAGTAAAAAATATATTAAAGTGCACTGGTGGAAAGCTGCATTTAAATAAATTACGCTGAACACTTTGGCTGCCCCAGATATTGCAACACTGTATCAATACTCGGCATTGGAAAATGATCAACACATACTTTCTTATTAATTAATCGATAATCCATCACCAACCTATACTGACCAGGTTTGTTCTAAGACACCAGAAAAACCGGAGAAGCGTGCGGAGAAATTAATGGCCGCACAATATTTTTTTCGAGTAATTCCGACACAATTTCTCTAAAAACTTTCATCTTTGGCGAAGTACATTAATAAGGTTTATTTAGTACCGGTTCTTCATCAGTGACCTTGATATTATAAGCACTGACGCTCAGCACACTAACCGCTTAGTAACAACGTCAGAAAATCCAGCAAGGATTTGATTGAATTTCCTACGCTGATCCACACTCAGCTTATCCCCTGTATTTTCTAGGCTGGAACAGGTGGCCATTCTACTTTTTCACTTAGTAACTTACTGCCAGGAGCTTGTTACTAAAACCCAAAATTTAACGTATTAGTTTGAAAATTTATATTTGCCTTTGTCTTAGTAAGGAAAGATAGCACAAAAATCAAAGAACAAACTAAACCGGGCACAATCCAAAACTCCTTCGTCCACGAGTAGCCTGCAATTTTAAAATGGAGCCGTAATTTTGCTTCAACATTACAACATTTCCCGTTTGCCACAAACAGCTGGAAGCCATCGCCCGTGCATAATTTATCTTTTAGTTCAGGGTATTTTTTAACTAACGTACTGACAAACTCTTGACTTATAAAATACCTGGTCACACCCGTATCGAGCAGGGCGGGAACCTATTCGTCTTTGATTTCCACTTTCAAAAACAATTTGTTATAACTATTCCCACGTTTCCCCATTACCGCTACTTCCTCAGTCTGTTGTTTATCCTTATTCGTATTCTGAACCTTTTTGCAGTCCCTGGCATAATGTCCATTCTTTTTGCAAAAAAAAAAAAAAAAACACGTCATCACTTTTGTCCCGCTTTTACATTGACGGCTGGGCTATGTGCCCTTCTCTCTCGCATTTCCACCAACACCTGCCGCTAAACGAATTTGCATACCGTTTCCTGTACAATTTACTTCTCATAAAACTTTGCCCACTTACGTAACTCATTTAACGTAATCGGCGTATCTTGTCCTACATTACACTGTCTGACTTTGGGAGAAATATTTTCCATAGTTACTTATACTATTTCGGTCTCCTTAATACTTTCGTTCAGGTTGCCTGCGCACTCTATCACAGACTGCAAAAATTCTAACACTTTCTCATTAGAATTTATAAAACGGTATACGTGTGTTTTGAGTAAGTCAGATTTAGTCCTACGAGGGCATAATTCGTCCCAAATTCTGTCTTTTAACACTCTTCCCCGTCTGCAATACTCGTTAATAATATTTGCAAAACTATACCCGTGCATTTAACTGTTAAATATTGCACCATATGCACGTCTGATTTAAAGGTTTTCATTTAACGTAATTTACCAACTTGCATGCAAAACTGCAAGATGTTTTCATGTTCACAGTCTTGTGACATATTTACCGTACTAGGGGAAGAAATGTCAAACAAATTTTCACAACATCCTAAACAATTTGTTGCTGCATCTGACCTGTTTGCGATGTGTTTCTTCACCTGTCTTGGTCAACGCGACCATTTTCTTTCTCAACGCATCGATTCCTCCAGTCTCCTCCACCAGGACATTCGCGGCCTCTAAGTTCGCGAGCAGGGAAGCCTTGTCCAAACGGAAAATCCAGGACGGCATTATGATGCTACAACACAACCACCAAGCGAACAATACTCTGCACATAATAGCAGAGTGGTGCAGCTTTGAAACCGCCAAACGTGAGGCGAGTGGGGAGGGGCAAAGCGACCTCACTCGTACGGTGTTTTATAATCACAGTAAATCAATTTTCCATTCCCCACTACACCTGTGGTTAGGAATTTCATTTAATAAAAGAAAAGTTACCAAATTTTCTGTAGATTTTAATTTCTACGAACAGTTTTTTCTTGCCACCAAAAGTCAGTGCATTATGATAACGTCACTATTATTTTGGCCAACTGAACGGCACTATCACCAACATTATCGAAGTAGTAACGAGCATCGAGCGCAACTTGCCCCCCTCCCCCACATAAAAGAACAGATGGTCAGTACCTTCAAATTTGATGACGCTGAGAATTGTTGCAGAATTAACGCGCCTCTACACAAGCGTCCGCAGCTCGCGGACATTCACGAACTGCAAGTCGCCGTCCAGGAAATGCAAAGGCGAAACTCCCCGCTGATCGCACAGGCAGCTCCCTGGCGAAGTTCGTGGCGACGATCCACAGCAGAAAAAATATGGTTCCGCAGAAGTTCGGCAGCGTTTTCCCACCAAGCTCAACACACACGACGTGAGCATTTAGAACGAGCAGGCAGACTAGTTTCCACAAGTTTTATAACAATCACGTTGCATACAATGTTGAATGCAAGACGCATTTATAAAACCCTAGCCCATACTGAGGCTGACTAGGCAACGCCATACCAGAGCTGGATGTGCTACAACTTTGTACATGTTACTGGTTTGGTACAGCTACAAGACTCTCCCCGCCCCACCCCGCGCGGCCGCTACCCTATAAAATTACTAACTAAACTCTTAACATATTACACAATACTAATATATAAATACTAAATATAAGTATAATTCAAAACATATTTAAAATGGCTGGGCCGGCCTGAACATATATTTAATAACATAGTAACCACTCGTAAGCGAGCGCCCAAACACGAAATTTCCAACCACTGGCTGCATACCTTTCTTAAGTGATCACTCACTCGTCACAAAGTGTATTAACTTATTTCCAGCAACTTCCCGGTATATTTCACGCTACTGGCAGAACACCGATTCAACAACGTGGCGTTCGGCGCCTACTTTTAATTTTAGTCCCAAGAATGAGTTCGTTTACATCATCGTTGACGTAGCTCAGCTACGAAATTAGTTTTGAGTATAGTAACTTATGGTTCGTTCGCGGTTACTTCCTACTTTTCTGAAGCCCTGCTAAAGTTATACTTACATGATACTTCTCTGCCTTAGGAAAACAAACCTTTACCGAGTCTAGAAATCTATACCAGCGAGACAACGAAATACATTCATGCGCTCTCAGTATGATAATATTTTGCGTAAGGATTATTTCTTAATATGTATTGCCAACGCACTTTTTCCTCCCTATTTTTTTATCCATATTCACTATAAACGAAGTATTATAATTTATAAATAAAATATAAGTTAAAGTTCAATTTAACCAAAATTTAGGTTAATTTTATGTTAACACAATTATAAAACGTTTGTGATGCGGATACATTTACAAAACAACTAAATAAGTCATAGATGGGGAAATTTCTCAAAGGTTTGATTAAAAAAGTGAAGATTCCGCGAAAAGGCTATAACAAAAAAACGTATTTAGTGTGAAAAACCTCCGTAATACTTTAAGGAATCTGTAACGGACCCATTTGAGATTGGTTTCTACGTCGACATTTAGTAATATCCTTATAACGCTTACTTTGCCCGACCATACGAGTATGATTCACAAAAAAAATATAATTAGTCATCTAACCTGATACATTTTCTAAACTAATTTAAATTTGAATCAACTGTAACGCTATGTGCCCTGTTTACAAGTATAGGCTGTTCACTGTTAACCTATCACTTTTAAAAGACATCCTTATGATCTACTTTCTTTTCATTTTGTATCCTTCCACCATATATAGCATTAACATTGCCATCGGGCTCATCATTTTATTCAAGCGCCATCAAAATAAAACCTTGACATTCACTATCTACCAAAAAGTAATTGGGAACCCGTGAAGATAGGTAATTCAGTACGTCAGTTGACTTGTATTTCACGGCCTTCGGCGTAGGACCGCTGGTGTTTGTCCGTGGTAGCATGAACACAGAGGCCTATTGTAACATTCTGGATAATGAAATGCTCCCAACATTGTAGCATTTTTACGGAATGGACCCATGTTACTTCCAGGATGACAAAGCCAGGTGCCATGTTTCAAGGGCTACTATGCAGTGGTACGCCGACAACAATGTTCGCCGATTGGACTGGCGCGCCAAAGCACCGACCTCAACCTTGGGACGAATTGGATCGCCAGGTGAGGGCTCGTCAGGCGCGGCCAAATCCATTGCTCAACTCATGGAATGGTTGCAAGAGGAATGGCGACGAATCCCCGTGGGTGTCCTGCAAACACTCGTAGAGAGCATGGCAGACAGGGTGGCTGCTGTTATAGCCTCAAGAGATTATAACGGGGTGACAACCACCGAGCAAACATTGTGCACAGATGCCCAATTACTTTTTGGTAGATAGTGTTGTCTGGAATGTTAATGGCTTCCTAACAGGCACATTCATGCTCTGGTGAGTATACAACAAGAAACACTAAATGCCGAGGCCGTGGTATAAATATTATATCAGCATTACAGCGTCAAGTGTTAAAATTTGTCCAAGAGTGAAACTTTTCATTCAGCATTCTGAGAATATGTTGTTGTTTCGGGAAACGATAACGATGGCAACTTCATTTAAATACCAATTATAAGAAAATACATCCTCCCATGCTTTTTTACGCGAGAATATAACAATTTCCACTTGACATATTAATTCGCACCAGTTAAAAAAAAAGTTATTTTACACAAAGTTTGGTTTCAGCTTTAAGCGTTTATTCATATCGGAGACGTGATATTTAGCCTTTTTTTTTTGTGTCTGCAGTAAGGATTTAATTTTTCTTGCCATATTCAATTTAAATTTATCTCAAAAACTTTCGTTGAAAAAATAGAGAAACACGCTACAATTTTCCAAGAAATACTCTTCATTGCATTCAGATAGCATGAGCAATTATTTTGAGCTGTAGCATAACGTGTTAACTTTGTTCAAAAGTGATATAAGTAGAAAAAAACCGCGAGTGAAAAACTTGCCTAATGATGGCCGCCCAAAAAAACTCGTGCGCATGTATAAGCTATTCACGGTGAAATGAGCCTTTTTGAATGCCCTTCTTAAGATCTACTTATATGCATGTTGTGTAGTCTTGCGTCTTATGTAAAATTAACATTATGGTGGGCCTTATCGCTTTAATCATGCATTGATCAAAGTGAAACTGTGAAGTTATTATAAAAGTAAATGATTTACAAATCTGCTCATTTTTACACTCGGACGTTTCACGAAAAAAGAAAGGGAAAGAAATAATTGAAGTAGTCACAAATTGTTACCCAGCACTTTTTATTCGATGTTAAGAAATTGAATTACTTTCCCTCCATCGTTACCAACTTTACTAGGGGCATGTCACTCAGTGCGGCCGTTAAACTATTATTCAGGTAGGAAGAGTGACTTCTCTAAAGTTGGTTTCAAAAGTAGCCATTGACTCGACGGTTCACGTATTTTCGTAGCAGTCAGGGGCAGTGACTTTTATTTTTTTCTGAGGTTTCAAAAACCTTCAATAAACCGTGAACCAGCTTCAAAGAGAATTTATCATTTTTCACTGCTCCCTTTTATACGAGCAGTTATACCACGGGCGTGTGAACACGGTCTATCTATTTTCCACAGCCACCGGGTGCATTGCCTGACGCGAGTATATTTCGCGGGATTTATAACTAGGGCGTGCCCAGGGTTGCCTGGATACTAGGGGCAGGCGAATAGTTTCCGACCGACCCTCCGGGATATGTTGGCAAGCATCCCCTCCCCTAACCCACGCGTTGTAAACTTCGCCAAGGATGGGTAGGGTTGTTACAGTAGGCACACTGTTTGGGGAGGGGGGGGGAGTGGCCCCTCCACAATGCATAATGTACTGCCACCCTTGTAGCCGTCTCACCTCTCTTGGAATTTGGCCAGAAGACAACCGCCCCCTCGTCCTTCTCACTTCCCCTACATCCCTTCACCGGCCAACCCCCCTTGGCTTACCGGCCATATCGCTATCTCCGCGTAGGGGTGGGGATTTCTGCTGACCGCTACCTACCGCCAGACCCCTCAACCCCTCAACTAACATTTTCCAAAGGGGGCTCGCGGCCGCAAAGTGGTGGACACAGGAAGCAATACATTACACTCCCCCCTCTTCCAGCACATTCCCTTACGTGCCACAACCCATCCTTACCCCACCCCACTCGTGCGTACGCATACAGCCAACATTTAAATAATGAACTCCCCTACCATAATTAAAATTTATATCCGCCGTGGGAGGCCAAGCTCAGCATTCTCGTAAAATTGTACGTGACGTTGGTTTTTCACGAGAGAGGTAGAAGGAAAAAAAAAATTTTTTTTGTAACTTCCAGATTGCTTACTTTGTTGTTTTTCTTCTCTTTCTATCGGTCTGTGTTTGGTTAAGGTAATCGTTTAATTTGTTTTGTGGCAATGTAGCGAGAGATTTACTTCATAATTTGAATGTGATATATTCAACGTTGTGCCAGTTCGGGTTGCGGGGAAGACGGAGGGGGGAAATGTGAAAATGCGGAAAGCCAGATAGGGAGAGAATGAATGAGCCAGGAGTCACGTTGGTAATAAAAGTTTCTTCATTAATATTAATTAAGTCCCTATACGGGATGTATCTTGCAAGGAAAGCTTTTATTTTTTTTTCACCGAGGTGGAAAAAATCCAGGCAAATTTATTTTCGGAACAACATAAATCAAAGAAGAATACAAACCCGTGGTAGGTGCGTAAAGTGGTATTTATTCGCTGCATATAAAGCGTGCGTTCTAAATAGTTCTCTTGTATTTGCGCAGAGCATTAATTACCAAACGATACGTTAAGAACAAAAAGTTGTTTTTACTGGAAGCATTTGCTGTAGGTTCCAAAAAGAGAGATTTTTGTTACCGAAAGAAAAATCTATAATGCAGTTTTGTATAATTAACATAATAAAATGCATGTTAAAAATAGTTTTCCTTTAGTTGCATCACACCTTATAATTATGAAACTGATTATTTGCAATAATGTAACGGGAGAGTAGTTGACAGAAGGGAGGGAGGAGTGAAAAGACTAGCCGAAGTGCGTCACACTTCCCCCCCCCCCCAAATTTATTTTTCTCCTTCTCACTAAGAAATGTGTCTCCGTATTTCTAGTATAAACCAATGCAGCTTCTCAAGACACTTTGATAGGTCTCGCAGAACATAATTTAAGTTAGTTAATATTTGAATTATGCTGACTATAATATACAGCGATTGTTGATACAGTCGATCGTTTTCAATTTAAAAATTGCCAACTTTAACAAAAATAATTAAGTAAACGTACTACAAGATCAGCAAATACGCTGACATAGCTGCTTCAAAGGTAACAAAATAATGTTATAATTACTCTTTGATATTAAAATTTACATATCTTGGAGGAAAAAAAATATTTTGAACGAAGTTCTTTAGCAGGAGGTTTCAAGTAGACTAAATACTGTTGATACGAAGAAGAAACTGTTTGTGTTAATTTTGTTGTTATAAAGTTCTAAATAATAAAGTTTTGAAAACAAAAAATATAATGTCTTCGCATATGTACACATTTTTTTTAAATGGGTTATTATTAGGAAAACAGTGAATAATGTTTTGTTCGAAACTATACAATGCATCAAATGTTTTATGCAATCGTTTTTAATTCAAATATATCAATACATAGTATGAAAGGAAGTCCCTGGCGCGTATCTGTCTGTCTGTATGACTGCGCTAATCTCGAGAACCATTGATCGATTTGGATGCATTTTTTTTTTCTGTTATTATCTGCATTTATCGATGAAGGTTTATGCGTATTAAAAATTGTGCTAGCACTCATAAGAGCTGGGCATTAACGGTATTAGTGAAAAAAGTCGGCAAAACAAGTTTGCTCCAGCGCGCTTTCGTGGAATTACTACTAGCGATCCGGCCCGGCTTCGCCCGGGTATAATTTAATTTTTAAAAATTATATGTCTAAAGTATTAGTCCTTTAGAAATATAATTTAAAAAAAATATTAAATTCTTCCCGGGTGAAGCCGGCCCGGATCGCTAGTAGTAAATAAAACAAACCTGATCGAAATTCATCGAGCCAGGTGGCGCAGTGGTTTAACTTTGGACTCGCATTCGGGAGGACCCGGGTTCGATCTCCGGTCTAGCCATTCTGATTTCGGTTTCTCGAAATCACTCCAGGCGAATGCTGGGATGGTTCCCTAGCAAAGAGGATGACCGATTCTTCCCCCTTCCTTTCGCAATCCCTCTTCCCTGTGCAACTTGCACCGTCTCTAATGACCTCGCTGTTGACGAGACGTTAAGCCCAATCATAGTATCTTCGAGTAAAGTGACCACTTTAGAAATGAACTTCATAAAAAGGTAACTGCCCCTGCATGTATATATTCTAATTGACGCATTAAGTGACATTCGCCCAGTAAAGTTGGTAACGATGGATGGGAAAGTATCGTATGTTAACGTCGAATAAACAATTTATGATAACTAAAAATTATTTATTTCGTTTTCTGTTTTTTAATGCATCAAAGTTAAAAAAAATTAGTAGATGATTGAACTATTTACTTTCCTAATCATTTTACAGTTTCACTTGAACGACGCATGAATAGTGATGAGGCCCATGGCAATGTTAATTTAACGTAATTAGGAGGAATACGCAACGTGCAGACAAGTAGATCTTAAGTAGGGCTTTCAAAAGGGCCTGTTTTACCGTGAACAGCCTGCACCTACCTACCAATACCGTACATATTCAGGTCTTGATTTCATATTTTGCAAGCAAATTTGCCTACGGCGAGACGTTTCCATGGTCCTTAAATGAAACTGAAGAAAGCCCAAGCTCACTCTGTGCTAGGTGCTTCAACAAACCTCATTACCTAGGATCCTCCACCTTCCTCTGGAACAAGTAACGTTTTTATTTAGATGCATGTGACTGTTGGACGTTGGTACTCCTTATTTGTCGAGAGGTTCTATACGCTCTGTCTTTGCCAGTTTTCACCTCTCCGTTACTAGAGAGAGCAGACAGGTACACTTAGGGAGGTAATCACTACCCCTGTTGCAGATATGGCTTTCCAATCCTCCTTAGCAGCAGCGCCCGTCCCCTTGCAAGCGTCTCCCTTAGTTCTAAGCGCCTTGGGATTTAGTTCTGAGACGTATTTAATCCCGTTAGTAACTCCGATATCCACTGTAATGCACTACGTAAGTGTAGATTTATTAACAATATATTCAATCAGAAAAGTAAACGTTATTTAAATAGAAATATTCTCAGCCGAAAGAATCGCAGGGTGCAATAATATTACCCGTTTTAAAATTTTAGGAATTATTTCAGTATCATCTTCTAAACAACACTTAGAAAATGATTACTACAAGATTGTTTTCAGTTGAAAATATTATTATTATTGTGCTATTTGCTGGAATGTTGATGTTTACTTTATTTGTGCCAACCAAACCAGCAATCGATAAATAAAATTACTGTTCGATTAAGTTAGATGGTTTTACAATAGTCGCAGAAGCGACAAAGTATTATTTTTACACAAAATGTAGTATAACCATAAATACAAAACTGTACATTCAATTATTACAACGCTCATGTTGTATAATCCAGCTAGGTTTTTCTTCAATTCATTAATCATGGAAGACAGTGAATCCGTAACTGTTGATTTACTTTGTTGATAATGAATATACTGGAATAATTACCCTGCTTTTTATGGGAGTGTCTGAGGTAACGTTCAAATTACCTCCTCGGGGTTGCAGACAATAAATATATAAATTCACCTCAATTTCATTTATAAAATTCTTGCATGAGGTGCAAAAACATTATAAAAATCTGATATTCCTTATTCACACTTTAACATAATATAAATACAGTGTTGAAATCTTTACACGAAAGTAAACCTTTAGCTCAAAATTAAAATATTTCAATTTATAAGTTAAATTGAGTTAAATATTTAATTTCATCTCGGTAAAAGCTATCCAGAGTTTAATCCGTGTCATTCAAAAATGCTATCATAGTTTAATTATTTTGTCGGATAACAAACACCAAATAGTAATTTAGTTTGAGTAGTTCAGATTTGTCGTTATAAGTTTATTTTTTACTTTGGTGAAACCCAAGTGTGTGTCAAGGAATTTGATATTATTTTAAAAAGTAGCTTTTGTTAGTTTATGGCATATCAGTAGGTAAAAAAAACAGTTACTCTTTGTAACATTTGACTTTTAATTTTCTTTGAAAATAAAAATGTTAATTTTTTGTCAAACAATTAAAATTTTTAAGCTTGGCTAAAATAAAACATCTTTCAGTTTTTCTTTCTCTTTATTTTCTTTTTACGTAGACCATGACGTACTTCACGATTTATACCGAGGTTTTATTTCACACAACCCAGAATGGAGCATCGCGTTTAAAACAAGAATGAAACAGAGGCAACGATGCGTTTAAAACAAGAATGAAACAGAGGCAACGATGCGTGACAAACGAGGAAAGTTGATGAACGCAAACACAGTTGGATAACGAAATTTCGAAAAAGAGTTCTTTGTTAATGGCGAAGAAAAAAAATTTTTTTTGCAAGACATTGATTGTAGCACGAATAAGAGAGCGAGAAGATACGTAATAACTTGCGAAACAACTTACTGTCTAAAGTTACCGCTACGTAGAAGCAGAAAAGTTTTCGTAAACATTTGATCTACAATTGCGGTGTATTGTAATCAAAACTCGTTCCCAAAGGAAACGAGAAAACAACAAATTTCGAATCCAACAAGCAGTGTGTTTGAATCTTATGGACTTTTGTGTTCTCTGTTAATTAAACACTTTTGATACAACTAAAAAAAATGTGTTCTTAGTTGTGCGCAGGCCTATCTTAGAGTAAAGACTGGCTGACATGGAGAAAGGGAATTTACTTTCACATTGAACTATGCGCAGATACCAGCAATTACAGTACACTGAAAAAAAAAATTTCTGGTAATCTTCCTAAACTGTAATTGAAGTTTTCACCTATGCACTGTATGGAAATAATACCACGCATTAAATTGCAGATATAGGAATGTTTAGTGTCACTACAGTACTATACAAAGTTGGGAATTTCCCTATACATTTCACTATTTCCTGAGCAAGTGTAGGAAAACTACAATGAATTTATTGGGTAAAACATTGCCATTTATACTTTCTCACTATTCGTACACACTAGTACGGTAAATTCCCGAATAATTTCTTATAGCGTATATTCACGGCGGTGTATTGTTTATTATGTTGCTATGGAAAAATTCACAGTGAGTGGTAATAAAATTCAAGGTGGTGCGCCACAATTTTGAGTTCGTTTCGCCGCGTCTCATAACTTCCGTGTAGTATAACTTTTGACTGGGAGAAGCTACGACATTCGATTAAGTTTAAATCGACAGCTCTCGTCAAGACCAATCGATTGCACCTTTGCGCGGAGTGGTTATGATGAAATTTTATAAGTTCAATGTGAAAAATTAAGACAACTTAACACAATCTCAGCCTATACTCGTCAAAAAACCAAATCGAAATACATAAATCGTATACGTTTGGAAAGAGAATCTCAAAAGCAATCCAGCGATACCCATAAAACCCCATATGATCGAGTGAAGCGGTGGCCGGGAACGTAAAATAAACGTCAATGCGTCCGAGCGCATCAACGTTGACGCATACACGCAAAACAAACGGCCGTGTCCCCAACACAGCCAAGCCTAATCTTTTTTTAACTATATTGGAGGGTTCCAAAATAATATTTACAGCATGCGTGGTAACTTAAAAGTGCGATTACTTTCTCGTCTGAACTAACTATGATGCATTTTCGTAGGTAAACATACTGGGGGAACATTTAATAGTTTCGTCATGAAACTAGGATTTAAATCACTCTGCATCGCAGATGAAGCTCCAGGCAGGAGGAACTCTTAACTGATAATGCGTTGAAGGTCACGTAAATTAAGTAGTCCATGTGAGCTTCATTTGCATGCTAATGTGTACATATTAAACTATATATATTATATATGTTTATATATATAGTCACGAGAGTTGAGTTACATAGTTCTGGTGTGGAAATATGTACACGATTTCACATTACTAATAACCTCGAATTAAGGCCAAGTTTCTTGCTTAGAATCGGGCGAAATGTGCGCTCGTCGATGATTTGTATGTTAAGATGCTCAGTAATCAGTAGCTCATTTACTCTGAATGGAGATTTCTATTTATTTTCGGGGTATTTTCCACTGATAACGTTCATTTGATTACGTCAGCCGAGTTGACTTTGAAAGGTAGGAGATTGGTCAGCGTTAAGGGCACTGCCTACCTGTCGGCAGCTGCGAAATTTAAATTGGAAATCCCATGTTAAGGAAATTTTCCCCTCAGTGCATTCATTTTAAAGATAGGCGTTTCAAGTAAAATTTATTCTTCACGAATATAGCGGACATTTTTCCATAATATATACAGACCGTTTGCCAGGAATTAAAAAAAAAAAACAAAAACACACATACTGCCTGTCTATATTCAAAATATACGCTCGTATGGATCTTCTCCCAAAAATGTGCGAAGAACACATTTAGTTTGAAACGCCTATCATTAAAATTAACGAACTAAAGCGAAATTTCCTTAAGGGATTTCCTGTTAAAATTTTGCAGCTGCCAGCCGGTAGGCAGGGCCCTTAAGGGGTTTGCCTAAGTGCGGGACCAGCCGAGCGTATGGTTAGGGTTTAATATGCTAAATGAGTTTAGACGAGTCTCGGAAACATTTCAGGTTATCGCTTTCAAGTGGAAAACAAGCCGGCGAAAATTAAACGAGGTGGAGATGGACTAGCGGCGGAATGAAAGCGCGAGGGGGGGGGGGATGGGCAACAGGAGTGCCCTCCTGAGAATACTCGCCAACCAGTGGCAACGTCCGCCACACTTCCCCCACGTGCGAGAATCTCGGTGGCCCCACGGGGAATCGAACCCGGTTCTCCTTGGTGGAAGACGAGTGGCCTGACCACTACACCACAGTGGCCCCACCAGCTGGTTGTGAAAACTTCTACAAGGTATACGTAACCTTGTCTTTAAGTTAAATACGCTGTACTCTTAACTTAATTCTGTGAAATCAAATATAGACTGTTCACGGTAAAATGAGCACTTTTGAAAGCCGTACTTAAGATCTGCTTGTATGCACGTTGTGTATTCCTCCACCTTATGTAAAATTAGCATTGTTGTGGGCCTCATCACTTTATTCGTGCGTCGGTCAGGTGAAACTGTAAAATTATTATAATAGGAAATACTTTACAAATCTGCTAATTTTTATACCTCTGTACATTGAAAAACCAGAAAGCAAAAAAAATATTCTTAAGTTATCACAAATGGTTACGTAACACTTTTTATTCAACTTTAAGATGTGGAACTACTTTCCATCCACGTTATCAACTATACTAGGTGAATGTCATTCAGTGCGCCAACTTAAATATATGCATGCAGAGGCAGTGACTCTTTTTACAATATTCATTTCTAAAGTGCTCACTTTATCGTGAATAGCCTTTAGTGAAATACGAGTAGATAAAATTGGGTTATATAGGGAGCTGTTGTGATCCAAGTTTATGAAATTAAACCAAAGGGACAACGTACCGTATTTGTGAGCACTCAATCTAAAGGCTGTTCAGAGTTAAGTGAGCACTTTTGAAATAAACCATAGAAAAGAGTCACTGCCCTTACCTACATGTGCATTTTAAGGGGCGCACAGGTCGCCATGCGCCCAGTAATGTTGGCAACGAACTGGGAAAAATAGTTCCATGTTTTAAAGTTGCATTAAACGTGTTTTTTTAAACATTTGTCAGTATTCAAATTGTTTATTTTATTGCCTGCGTATGTTTAATGCATTTAAGTGAAAGAATGGTTTTGTTTGTAAAATATTTTCTTTTATAAGAAATTTGCAGTTTCCTTATGGCTGAGGCACGAATAAAATGATCAGGCCTACAACAGGCAATGTTAATTTTACATTTGGTTGAAGAGTACCCACTGTGCATAAAAGAAAATTTTGAACAGGGCTTTGAAAAGTGCTCAGTTTACCATTAATTCCATATATAATTATTTCTTAGTAGGCATTATATATACATCTACATTCTCTGTGTTTTAATCACATTAATTATAACGTAAAATATTTTAATTAATAGGCAAAATTTAAATAAAGAATCAGATTAACCGAAAATAAAATACTTTTTTGTCAACAGAATGTAAGTCTGTTATGACATATTTAGGAGAAAAAAAACCAAACATTTTATGCATAGGGTGGTGTTTCAAAAGTTTGTTTCAAAATGTGTGAAGATACTGCAGATAGACTACACATTCAGTCGTGTCTTGAGTCAATGTGACTATATTACTAATAATTAACGAGACCTTGTCAACGTAGATAATTTTGCACTTACACACAATTTAAATTTTTCGCTAGTAAGTATAATTAACTTCACAATGCAACTTGACCAAGGCAAGCAACGTTTGGCCATTGCAAGCAAATTTTAATCATACTCGATTTATCTCTTTACATCCGCTGCGCTGAAAGGGGCCTCATAATGATGGATTTGCATTGGCGCGACGCGACGGAAGTAATACTTCGTCTAATCAGTGACGAGTATTTTGTTACGTCAACGCGACAGAAACCTCAGGCGTGACGGACTTTCTGAATATAAATAATTTCAAATTTCGTCCAGTCACGGGCGCGACAGTCGTCATTAAACGAGTGTTTTTTTCTCTTGCTGCGAGAGTGGCGGCAAAGTTCAGTGAGTAACATTTGTAGTAACATGCGAAGATAGTAAATACAATTACAATACTGTTCATTTTTGGAAGAAAGTCGTTCGTAAATTATATAGAAACATAGTTAGGCCCATACCGTGATTTACCAAAACTACAAAACATAAATATCCATGTGATCGTTTGCGTTGCAAGTTATTCTTCTTCATTCACTCACGTAAACACACAGATGACCTTCTGAAACAATTTCTTATTTTCAGCCATGGGTGGTGAAAATATTGTTTTTGTGTCACGTCGCATCACAGTGTTTTCTTTTCAACCAAAATTTACAGTCGCGTCCATTTTAATCCAGCATAAGACCTGTGTTGGCCGAGACCATGAGCAGAAGTTGTGTCTAGTCCTTAAGAACAACGTTAAACGTATGCCTATATTATGGTTTTTAACAGATACAGTTGCGAATAACTTGGTAAATGAAATGCCAGCTCTATTTTTATTCACTCCCAACCTATGCGCTTGAAGTCCTGCGCACGTTTGCCACACGGCACAATTAATTTTTGTGTGCGTATAAATGTAACATACGCAGAACCAGTAAACAACTATATCTGAAGTGGTATTGTTATTGAAAAAAGCTGTTTTTATAAGGTAATGCATCATTTAGCTATCCGGAATTCGAACTCGGGATTCCATGGCGTGCAGACTACAATTTGTCGAACTCTACCTTGAACGTCGCTGTGTGCGCACATCTCTGGTCGATCTACCTTCGTAAAACATTGATGAAACCATGGCGGCGAGTATGCGAAAGTTGTGGAGGGGAGAGGTCTGAGCGGACCTTAACATTGGGGTCTTGAAAGTCGACGAGGCGAGTGTGGAGCAGCGCCGGAATGCGATGGCGGGGGGGGGGGGGGGGGGGAACGTGAGGTCCCCGAGAAAACCCACCGACAAGCAACATCGGCCGGCACGATTCCCACGCTCGAAAACTACCCGACTGGGAAACAAACCCGTTCGCCCTGGTGATAAGTGAGCGGCCTATCCCTAGTGGCAACGCGGCCCCTGCAAAACAGTTCCTTGTTTAGGTTATTCGCTAGCAATAGGCATACCTTCCTTCATTTCGTTTTTGTGAAGAGCCCGGATATGGGAAGGGTGGCCTGGAGGGGGGGGGGGGGTTAAGGGAGGCAGTTTGATATGATCAGAGTGTTTATTATTTTCACCATAACAAGAAGCCAGTGCAGTTTCACAAAGATATTAAAGTTTTTTATATTAAAAAAATATATATATATTACTGTTTTTAAATACCAAATACCATTTAACGCCATGAAAATGCACAAAAAAATATTTTGAAATTATATTCAACGAATTTTTAACGTTATTATAATTTCTCCCGAAGTTTTATTCATTAATTTCTTCAAGTCTTGAGAGTTTTACGAAGCATTTTCATTGATTTTCGACGCTAGGCTACCCTGCGTTTGAAATTTAAAGCGTGGCTATTTTAGACGTGTCTTGCCGTGGAACTTAAAATGAAACTACAGGCAAACACAAAAATTTCTGCTATTTAAGTTTTTCACACATAATTGTTTCTAGTTCTTGAATTTGATGTTA
The DNA here is from genome assembly GCA_029891345.1 of Dryococelus australis. Classification (NCBI taxonomy): domain Eukaryota; kingdom Metazoa; phylum Arthropoda; class Insecta; order Phasmatodea; family Phasmatidae; genus Dryococelus; species Dryococelus australis. The sequence goes on along the minus strand of CM057000.1, from coordinate 35,857,796 downwards.
CAAATGTCAAGCTTTTAATTAACGTATCAAATTACAAAAATATAAAATGTGTTAAAAAATATTTTTTTTTGCTCTTGAATAGCTGAGTTGAGAGATTTGGGTGGCTCTTTACAACGACGTCTTGAGAGCCGATCTGGGTGAAACGAGGTGAGAATGGAGCAGTCCCGGAATGTAAGGGCGGGTGAAACGGGAGACCCCCGAGAAAACCCGTCAATCAGCGACGTCGTCCGTCACAATTCCCACTTGCAAAAAGTCGGCAGTGACCCGGTCGGGGATTGAACCCGGTTCGCCTTGGTGGGAGGCGAGCAGTATAAGCACTTAATGTATGTCTCTTTGTAAAAAAAAGAAAAAGGGGGGGGGGGTGGTCGTAAGAGCGGAGCTCCATTCCCTCGTCCGCCGGGAAATGAAGGCGTGGGTGTCCAGATACTTTGATGTCCTGGACGATGCTTATATTGGAGCAGAACGATGGGCTAGGAGAAAAAATAAAAATAACAAAATAGAATAGTACAGATAGGGAGGGGGCTCGTGAGCGGGGCTATTCGACCGTTGGGTGCGATGGCGGGCCGGTCGAAAGGCTAGTTATCTGTGCGCGGGCCCGACGGCGTCTGGTCGCGCGGGCGGATTCGTATGAATCCCGGTCTGTTCCGGCGGGGGCGGCGAAACGGAGGGCGGCCGAAAGGATATCCGCCGGGAAGACGTCTCAGGTCGGGGCAGAATAGCTCACCACCTTCCTAGGAAGTGCGAATGATGCTTTTGAACAGAAATAGAACGTGTAGCTTAAACTACGGGCGCCCGGACGAACAGCCGCCCTCCCACAAAAAAGAGTGAATCTATAAAACTAATATACTGTTTGTTAAATTGTAGTAGTCATGATAGAATTGAACATCCTGGATAGCTGTACTGCTAAGTAGAGTTAATGAAATAAATTTTTAAAAATTTCTAAGCACTTAGCCACAGCGGCTCCACTCTATTCATTCGTTAATTTAAAATTCCGATCAGCTTTGTTCTGTTAAATTAAATAGTTAATAACTTAAATCTTTCATTTTGAACACATCGAACCTAACAAAAGGCGGCTAAATTGCTCCTGTTTCGGTTCATGTGTCTAGTGTGCAAAATTGCATTAGAGCAGTTCAAAAAGTTTACCTCGTCGCTTCAGGCTTGTGTCCTAATGGCAAGCGAGCGAAAGTGAGTTCGCTAAACAGCTGGGGGTCTGCAAAGTTGATGGATGTGAAGCGAGGGGAGAATGGAGTGGTGCGAATTGTGGGAGTACCCCTCCAGCAGCAGCGTCCGCCACGTTACACGCATGCAAAAAAAGTGAAAGGCGCCCCGCCGGAAATCAACTTCATTTCATCGCGAAGAGGCGGGTTGTATGGTCGCTGCAGCCCCTCCAATCATCTAACACTCCATCTACTTAGAACAAATAATTTAGAAACCTCATTTGCTAGCACCATTTCAAAGAGCTGTCCGGTAACACGGCGAAAATTCACATATCTTTCTGTTCCATACGACGCATTTGCCTGGTCCTTTAGTAACTATGTACAACTGATTTAGTGTAGATCCTTCGTCCTGTTACTATGCAAGCAGAGTTCAACAGTAGATGCTCTACCCGATAAGTAACGTAATAAACGCTAATTAATGTTGATTCTTATGGATATGCTGGGTACGCTGTATTAATATGTAAGGTACTTGGTAATACATAGCTGGATATTCCCTTTTCTTGGGGTAATGTGAGGTGATTCGACCTGAGGTTATGCCTTGGAGCAGAGGTCAATGTGATTTAAATACGTTTATTTCGACGCCGCAGTTTGATTAACAAAGTCGTCACGAGAAGTGATTTACTCTCAAGAAATTTGATAGTGTATTTGAATTTAAACTGTTTCGTTTAGTAAACTTTTAAGCTGACAAATTTATGATCTGCCATTATTTTAATATCTGATCTGCCATTATTTTAATTTCGGACAGCTAAAATGCTTTATACGCTGGAATATGTTTGCAAATATCATATTATATAACAAAGAAACATTAACTATAGGTAGAACTAAATAGTTAATGATAATGCTTGTTAATAGTGATTAAATTTTAATTTTAAAAGGGTAACGTATATAACTATAATAATTATTGTCTCTGAGAATTTTTTGAAATAATTTACAATTATTTTAATTTCCAGGTTAAGCAGGCATAAAGTTATTCCCTAACGAGATTTTGTAATGTCTTGATACAAAACTCATCAAGTAACATAATGTGATGAATCATAGGTTTCTGAAAAATAAGTATTTTCTTGAATAGATATGATATATTTTTGGAAATTTTAATGCTCCACCATCGATTTTTTAAGTAAGCAAGACTCCTTCTGGGTGGCAGACAAACAACGGCAACCTTTCAATTTTTATGGGTTGTATTTCTCGATAACCATTTTCTGGATATTATTTTAATAAGAAAAACAAATCTGCAAATTTAAATTTCATAATTTTCCACCATCTTGAGAACTTCGATCACAGCCCAGCGTATTTCCTTATTGAAGGCGAATGGGGGTGAGCGATATTACCATTAAACTTTCAAAGATTATAAAGTTCAACCAATAAATCACTATTCTGGAATCTTCTTTCATGTCAAGTAGTTTTCAGTATTTTAAAACAAATTATTTTAAGAATTTCGATTTTCAAGGACGCGTACTTTCCTTGATGTTTTTAGGTCGTAAGTTGTATTATAATTTGTTATTCATTTACTTGAAAGTAATATCTCACAGATTTTTAATCTATATTAGAGAACGGTATTGCATATTATCTATATTTATGTATATATAATAATCCAACAAATAGCAGTAATTCGCAAACCATATAGTATTAACAGGTACATTTCGTTTACATAATTTCTTAACGTCTGACAATAATGGAGCCAAGCTTTGGACGCAGCTTTTAATACGGACTTCAGAGAAATTAAGTTTTAATATTATACTGTTTTTACCAATAAATGGTAAATGTTCCTTCTATTTCCCATAAAATTAATTGAGTAGTAATTTAAGAGTTCCCAATAGGTATAAATGACAGCCACCAGGCTGCGCTATTTAGACTCCTGGACAACAAAACGCCCAAGTATTCCCAGTTATGACACAAGTGAAAAGTACAGATTACTGAATTCAAATAAGTAGTGAAGAGTACAAGTTATTCTGCATAAAGTCGGTATTGTAATGAAGGTTTATTTTGCGAGCGCACTTTCAAAAACTCAGTTTCGTCTTATGATGATCCTTTCGCCTAAACCAACGAAATCTTGTATTACCAGTACTCTATACTTCGTGTCGTTTCGCCTAAATGCGGTTCACCTAAAAGAAATTCACTGGGAAAAAAAGGTCATTTAGCTTTTAATTAACATTTTGTCAACACCTATCTCAAATAAATTATTTTGTGGTTGTAACAAATGGCAAATTTATTGTGATTAATTTATGTTGTTGATTAATTAACTGGAAGTAAACGACCAAAATGACCTTTATACAATAAAAACTATTCCGTATAAAAATATCCCGAATTGAAGGTATAGTTTGAAAGTAAATAAAGACGCCAACCTCAAATTTCATGGTTACATTTCGTTGTAGCGAGCACGGAAAAATTTTCAGTCACGAAAGAAAAACGCAGTTTAATGTATTCTCGGTTTCTTTACACTTTTTGAATGAAACCTTTGAGAAATCACCCTATGTATCATGTGTTTAGTGGTTTCCTAATTATGTTATGTATCACAAGCGTTTCACGCTTCTATTAAAATATAATAACCTATAATTACCTTAAATTTAGTTGAACCGAAATTTTATTTTTATCTTTAAATCATCAAATTTTAATTATAATTTATATTAATAAAAACAGCGATAAAGTAGGCAACTATCAAAGCTACGGACAATCTCCAGCGATGGCCGCAATTTAACATAAAAGTATTTTATCGGGAAACTTTTTTTCGCGTGTTAACTTATTTTTCTTTTCTGGTCGATTTACTGCGTTTGCGATAAGTAATTGATTCCATCGTTTGCGATAAGTAATTGATTCCATCGTTTGCGATAAGTAATTGATTCCATCGTTTGCGATAAGTAATTGATTACATCGTTTGCGATAAGTAATTGATTACATAGTTTGCGATAAGTAATTGATTACATCGTTTGCGATAAGTAATTGATTCCATCGTTTGCGATAAGTAATTGATTCCATCGTTTTTCTTCCTCGAAGTCGCCGGGACTCAAATACTTCCTAGATGTATTCATTTTGTGACACGTTTATATGGAATATTCATTAGCCTTGATCGTGATAAGGTAGTATTTGTACATTTTATCACAAATTAGGTGCGATTTCTGTTTTTAAGTAAATCTTTGTCATAATTATGCCGAGTTACGGTCAGCTTCGACACGATCTTCACGCTAATATTCAACGGGAAGTTTTATTGCTTGTTAAAAGTGAATTATTTTCAAAATCCGACTTCTTACGATAGGAACATTTATTCGCGGTGGTAAACCAGTTCTCTGGATACGTCGTTAAGTAATGCGAGTGATTTATTTATTCTTCCCATGGAAGTGAAATTGTGAATTTCAAACATGGCAGCAGGGTAAGTTTTTTTTTTTTTTAATTTAATGTGAAATATTTAACGTTCAGGAAGACGTGATTAAATTGTTCTTGGATAATAACTCATTAATAGTTTACTTGGTAGATTTTCTCCTAGTCATAAATTTCAACTCAGTTGTTCGTCAGCCTCCGAACGCGCTACACGTATATAAGCAGTCGTATGTCATAGCATCCGCTCATTCTTAAAGTGACCTCCGAGGTGGACGGAGGTGCGATTTCGGGGAGCTCCTGGAGCCATTTCACTACGTGTTTTTCTGAGCTCGGCCTACGAAAATTTCTAACAGTTTAAAAATACAGTTTGTGTTAATAATTGCAGTGAATTTCATTAACATAAAAAAATTTTTTCCCTTCCCTTACGACTTTTTACCATAATTTAAACATAGTTGTTTATCGGCCCCACCATACGTATCTACTCACAGCTCGACGTAAGTGATACTCATTCATACTTCGAACGGACCTATTTTAATATATCAGGTACGTGATTGTTTCTGGTTTAAATCGTTTTCAGAGTTTTTTTTTTACGTAAGATATCGTTCTCCAGGCTGAATCATGTTAATGTGTTATTTATTCATACTGACTAACTGGATTTCGTTTAAAGACAGTAGTTGTTGGTTATTCTTGTCTCTCGTATAAATTATATTTCTAAGCTCGAGACTCGCGTTAGTTTAAGACTCACGTAATTCAACTTATTATTCACGCAGTTGTTTAAAATTTCCGGTTCGGTGCGTGTAATTTTATTCAAACATTGAACACTCTGAAATTCTCTAACGTTTAATTGCACTCGGAAACAGTTGACAATCGTTTGTCATTACTAACACGTAAATTGCATCTTTCAAAGTCGCCTATCTACCGTCTACGAGCAATAACCCACTAAAAACATACAATTTACACTTAGGTCGCTCTTAGAAATCATCTAAACACTCTGAATTTCTCTCATGTGTTAAATATGTTCGTACAAATCGCCTATCTACCACCATCATCCCTCCAAACCCCTCGAAATTAGAAAAAAATATTAAAAATTAGCCTTAGCCCACTTTTGCACTAAACTCTACATCTATATAAGACATTGCAACCCTCCACTCTCGTGAGTCGCCTCCAGGACACCACACCGTCAACATCATACAGAGCTCCTGCTACCCCCTCCTCCCACCCAAAAAGAAAATAAAGTATACCAATTTACAAAATACAGAAACTATTTGATCCAATTAAAAAGCAACCCTTTTTAATTAACCCTTTCAACTCAATTTAACCATTTAAATCCATTTAAACATTTCGATTTCTTTGCATTAAAATCGTATTAAGGATTAACCATTTCAAACAAATCGATAATCCATCAATTAATCCCAATTAATCGCAGGTGAAGTAGGGCCCATACGCCCCTACTACTCGAAAATAATATTATTGCCTTTAAAAAACGATTTGAGATAACTAAATAGCAAAGCTTTTGGTGGCGACTGTAATTATATTTCACAGCAATTTGACTCTAATTGTTTCTGGCGTGAGGCGTTTAACGAGGGAAATGAGCATTTTAACCCTAGAGGTATCTTAGCGTGAGACGCTCAACGAAAGAAAATCCAACAAAATATTTGTTTGTATTCGACCAAACATATATTCAGACGGCCAAACAAGAAGCTTTGTTGAGTAAACTTAAGTTCATAAACAACACAATATATCTTGTTCTCCTAACAAAACACACGCTTAAATTAACAAAACGTGTGTGTCAGGCTAAAATAAACAAGGCTATTAAAAAAAATATTGAGTAGAGGTAAATGTGCGTAGTTTTTGGTCGCTCATTTGATAACCTTCGTTCGAAAATACAGCCCGAGAGTTTTCGTATGTTGTTTTTTGGTAATTAGGATAATAATATTGTTTAAGTCACTTGTTTGCTCCAGCTGTTCAATATTCTAAAAACGTACATTTATTTTAAACATTACTGTTTCAATAGTAGTCACTTCAGCAGAAGTTGCTAGGACTTTGCTCCGCGCAGCCGCTCTGCGTTAAACTCTCGGCTGATATTCTAGTACTTTTTTATATTATTTGAAACTATCTTATTTACGTAGAGCCAAATAAATGTTTGTTTTGGGCAACAAAATAATAACGACAACAAAGATTTTTTGTTTCAGCTTCTCTAACCAAAAACTGAAAACACTGTACAACATGTCGTACGCGTTTATGGTTCCGGTTTTTCTCGTTTCCTTCTTCTTCGGTTTCAGTGAAACGACGACGCCCCACAGCATGTTGGAAGAAGATTAGTCAAATTATGACGAAATATATGATGCGTGTACGTGTAATCTGAAATGTGTGTGTGTGTTTACTATGTCCTGTGTATAAACTTTGTATGCTGTAATTTGACTTATCCAATATCTTTGTACAGCTATGTATTGAAGAAAGATTTTACGGGTGCAATAAAACAAAAACAAAATATTTCACTGTGCCAGGCAAACTTTGTTTGATTCGAAAAAAACCTTATTCTCAGTGTACCAACACAATGAATGTAGGGGAGGGTGGGGGAGGGAGGCGTTTTGGCATTGATTTTTTTCCTTGCGTGATATACGCTTCACATGGATTGGAAAAAAAAAAAGGGGGGGGGGCAAAGGCGTTTATAAAGAACGTCACCTGCGGACGTCCACTGGACCTCATGTCGACAGCCGAAAAAAAAAAATTAAAATTAAATCGTCAGCTCCGGCAACAAATAGTCTGCAGACCGATGTGCCGCCACCTGCAGGAAGTACCGCTAGGGTTAGAGGTCCGCTGCGTGTTCATCCTCCAGCTACCACCCTCCGCCACCCCCCCCCCCCCCAACCTAACCCGCCCCGCATTCCCGACCGACGCCACCGGCCCATAAATCCGTCGCAATCATTGCGATCCTAACACCCTTCGAGCCGGCAATTGGCGCGCCGAGCTGCCGCCAATTACGAACCCCCCCGTCAGGATAGATGGAAGCCATGGGGGGGGGGGGGGTGAAGGAGGTGCGGACACCACCCGGCTGTCGGCCAGCTGGTTTGATAGTTGGGCGGGCACGAATATAGGGGTTGCACAGGGGGTTGGTGAAGTCTGTGGAAGGGGACGGGGTCATGTCGGGTCGCTGGAGCGGTCGTGGCGGTCGGCTGGGGGAGGGGGTTGTTGCTGCAGTGCACGCCGCGGGAAGGGTTGGTCCGGGTCGAGAGGCGGGTAGTTTGGCGGAGGCTGTGATCGAGGACAAGGGGTCGCGGAATGCAAACGATATTCTCTCCCCCCCTCCCCCCCGCCCTACCCCGCCGCCCAAAACCATCCACCCTCTGCCCTGCGAGCACGCGATGATTTACCGTGGACCCCGACGCGTTTTACGGCGGTATCGCGGGTGGGATTGTGGAGGGGGGTGAAAGGGGGTTGAAGAGCGAGCAGTAGCGGTGGAATACCAGATGAGATGTAGTCAATATGTATCCGGGGTGGACGAACGGAGGAAATTTGCCACTCCAGGCGGAAAACACGTGATGGCTCTCCGTACATCCCTTTACCAGCAAATTATTATTCCAACTTTTTTTTTAAGTGTTCGAGTATATTTTTCCCCTAAGAATTTTTCCGTCCCGGTTTCTTCACACTTTTTGAATCAAACCTTTGAAAAATCACCCCGTGTAAGATGATGTCAAATTTTTCCTAAATGTCCTACAGCAATACGATAAATCTCGAAAAAATAACTAATACGACGGTGAAAACGTCAATAATACGAAGGAAAAAAAAAACGAAATTCCAGAAAACTCGCTAAACGTTAAAACGGCACACGCGCGCGCGCACACACACACACACACATATACAGACTTGGCACCCCCGTCGCCCAGGTTTGTTGAATCAAACCAAGTTTATTTGTTGCAAACAAATTAATTGTTAGTATAGGGGAAGTACATTATTTTGTTGCTGAAACCAAATGATTCCAGTTGTTCTCATTTGGTTGCCCCAAACTAACATTTAGTTGATACAACTGAAGTTGTTGTTGTTGTTGTTTTGCTTTGCGTACATTGAACAGTTTCGGTGAATATATTAAAAAAAACCAATGGCCAACCGATATTCGAACTTGGAGCGTTTGTGCTTGAGCACTACGCTTTGCCAATATAAGCTGAAGTGACTACTCATAATCTCGGGATGTTTTTTAAACAAGTACATTTCATATACTGAACAACGTGCGTAAATAAATTGTTGGAGTTCTACAGATTCACTCATTGGCGGAGGCAAGAAAAATTCGAGGTTTCATTTCGAGACAAGTTGGAATTCACAAACTTGTACGTTCATGTTACTTTTGTAATTGGTGGACGCGTTGTTTGACACCTGTTGGAAATGAATGAGCCAACAACAAACATACAATAAACTGTAGGCCCAATCACTGCCTTATACTGCCACAACAAGCAACCAATGAGCAGTTGGTTATATGCACGAATTTATATAAGACTGTGAAGTTTAGCTTACAGTTCACTGAGCTCGCGGATTTTTCATGGTTTCCTTTTTAACTTGTTTTATTGGGATATTAAACCATTGTTAAGCATCAATAAATGGACTAAAAACACGTATACTATAGTCTATTCGTGGTGTTTTTTTCGCCCTTTTTGAATCAAACCATTGGAAAATATCCCCATGTATGACGTGTTTAGTTACTTCCAACATACGCCATATTACAAGCGCCTTATTACTTGTGCTCGTAAGATTTACTTTGTTTCTATTAAATTGAAAAGTTATTCATATTTCATCTATAAATTATAATGCTTCGCTTATAAATTATTTGAATAAAAACCGTGAGAAAACACGCGTGTTGGTAGCGCCTAGGAAGAAACAGTTCTTATACAAAATACTGTTACACGGAATGCGCACGAATTCTGTGCCTTGACCTTTGGTGTAATTTTCCAGCCTTGGTTAAGCTTAGTTTGCACGAGGCGGAGGAATATCCTGGAAGTAGAGATTTAACAGGGCTTCAGAAAAGTCTGAAGTAACCGTGAATGGATTATATCCAAATAGTCAACAAAAAAAACTAACAAAATTTTTTGAGCTGTATTTTCGAACATAGGCAGTCGAATGAGTGGCCAAACAATTATTTACTGTTGATTGAACAAAATGTTTTCTTGACAGGTCTAATTTATTTAGGCCCAATCTCAGCGGTTTTTTTTTTTATTCATGCGTATATTTTGTTAGATGAACAAAATTAATTTTGTTGGTTTATAAGTTTTGTTTACTCAACAAAATTTTTGTTGGGGCAACTAAAATATATTTTTGAATATGTAAAAATATTTTTCTTTTGTTGAAACGAACTTTCCTCTGAGCGCTCGTGGCAACCACGTGGTGTTGAGAAATGTTGCCCAGGCCTCGTGCTTATTTCGTCGAGACGAGCGAACGCAGGGGAAGGTAATACAACACACGTCGAAGTGAAGGTCCGAGGTTCTCAGACGCTCGAGTTCAATGCCCTCGGTCAACACGGAGAGCAACGGGGCACCAGCCGCTGCGTTCTCGCGCGAGATGTCCCATTAAGGCCGGAATGCCGTTCATCACGCTGGGCCAGCAAGGTGTCGTGTTGAAGGGGGGGGGGGGGGGTCCAGGCGAGTTATTGCCTGGCGCCGGGAGATGTTACTCGCACCGCCGCTCAATCTGCCGTGGACCAGCAAAGAGCTTCTTTGAAGTATCAGATACCGCTGGATTTCAATCTATCTCCGCCGGAGATGATATGTATAATATTAGCGCCACTGGAGTCCCCGTCCCGCACACGTATGGTAGACGTGAGGCGAGGTGAGCATGGAGCGGCGCCGGAATCAAAGGGAGGGGAGGAGGGGACGAGATATCCCCGAGGAAACCCGCGCCGACCGGCGGAAATCCGGCGCGCGACCCCGCCGGGAATCGGACGCGGTTCGACTAGACGGGAGGCGAGTAGTATAACCACTAAGCAACAGCGACCCCTCCGTTTACAACAGGTTCCTAACCACGTGGTGAGTGGCTTCAGTGATCGTACGACCAAACGCTCTGGCCTTTCACCCAGGAGACCCGGTAAAGTGAGCACATTTTAAGGCTCACCTGAAAGGCATTAACCACTAATAAATGTTACATAGCAGCCTCAGATCTTAACTTTCAAGAGCGATGGAATGTATACACTTTGATTATTAGTCACATGGCAATGTTTATATTAAAAAGTATTGGAGAGATAAAAATTGGCTCAAAGGAAAAATTTTGCAGGGCCTTAAAAAGTGCTCACTTTACCGTGAATAGCCTATACCACCGATATTGCAAGGTCTTACAAGCTCTATGTGACGTCACTGGCGGTGGGCAATACAATCGCTACGCGACATTGTTTTGGCATATGTAATAATTCGGTGAAATAATTTGGGACTACTGAACAATACAAAATGTTCGCTGATTTCGACCTTTGACCATTTGTAAACAAGCTGAGAAAGATGTTCAAATATAACACTGAGTGATGCATTCTCTAAATATGTAAACTAGATGTAGGCTGTTTTCTAAATTGTATTATATTTACTCTGTCGCTATTTGAAAGCAATATGAAATTATGTTCAGGAATATAACCTGTGATACATTCGCTGGCTGTATAAGAAATATTTGATTACATTTTTGAGCTTAGTTTAACAACGATGTTATGTAATAATGTCTAACCAACGGGAAAGGTATTGTTAATACAACATCTTTGGAGTGCAGCAAGCTGTGCATTATATTTCGCAAGATATGTATGTTGTTTGAAATGATTTTTAGAACCTTAACCATCTAAGAATCTCAAGTTCTTCCCCAATGAAAATATTTATTATTGCTGACATCGTTTTCTAACGTCTACTTACGGTGCAAAAATTCTCCCCTAAACTTCCTCAACAGTGATGGTAGTTTTTAACCTATACACCGTACGGTAATAATACCACATGCCAGACTAAAAATAAAGGAATGTTGAGCGTCGTTGCTATACAAGAATGGGGACATCACTACGCATTTGACTGTTTTGTGAGCGAATGAAGGAGCGTACCATGGATGTATGGAAAAATAGTTTACCATTCGCACTTCCTCACTGAAGGCTGTTCACGATAAAGTGAGCACTTTTCAAATCAACCTTAGAAAAAATTCACTGCCTGCATATATTTGATCGGACGCACTGAGTGACATCCGCCCAGTAAAGTTGGTAATGATGGAGGGGAAAGTAGTTCCACATCTTAGCGTCAAATAAAAGATATTAGATAACCTTTTGTGATAAATTAAATTATTTCTATCCCTTTCTGTTTTTTTTTTTTTTTTTTTTTTTTTTTTTTTTTTTATTCGTCGAAGTGTTAAAATGAGCTGATTTGTACAGTATTAACTTTCCTAATAATTTCACATTTTCACTTGACCAACGCATGGATAAAGGTATGAAGCCATGACAATGATAATTTTTAATTAATTGCGGAAGAACACACAACGTGTAAACAAGTAGATCTTAAACAGGGCTTTCAACAGTGCTCATTTTACCGTGAATAGCCTTTATTCATATACATTGATATCGAGATTTTCGTAATAATTTCTTAGAGTGCAACGCGAAAATTTTGTGCTACGAATTTCTATCGCGGTGTAGCGTTCAACCAGACATCCATTCTTTCATAATCGTCAGGAAATTAAATGACTTGTATTTTAGCCAGTCAGAGTAATTTACAAGACTCGCAGGAACACACAACTGAAGCAATGTGGTGTATTAATACACAAACGCCAGTTTTAATTCAAATACGACCCGCCACGCGCCTCAGTCGTCCGTCCGGCGATCACGTGATCTTCAACCAATCACAAGGCACCTTTTTTCTATCCGTCCATCCGTCAAATATTTAGTAAACTCTAAACTTCTAGGCGGCGTATCTGTTTTAATTTTTTGACGTGAATAAGTTTTTAAATTTGCAACCATAGTGGGTGGCAATTCAGAAAATCCGATTATAACAAATCATGGGATGCAGTTTGGCATTACAGCTCCGAATCTATCGTCTACATTCAAATTTCAATTACACCACTCGATTGCCAAATGATCAAGGAATATGTTGCGTTGAGTGAGGACTGCGAAGCATTGCGCACGATGGTGAAAAAAAAAGGGGGGGGGGGCGCAATTTTGAGTTCGTTTCGCCGCGTCTCGTAAATTCCACGTAGTAAAACTTTTTTCTTGGAGAAGCTACGACTCTCGTTTAAGTTTCAATCGACAGCTCTCGTCAAGATTAATCGTTTGCGTCTATAAAAACATTTATGTGGCGTGGTTATGGTGAAATTGTACGAGTTTAATGTAAAAAAATTAAGAAAACTTAACATAATGTCAGCCTATACTCGTCAGAGAGTCAAGTCGAAATACAGAAATCGTATACGGTTGGAAATAGCATCTCACAAGCAATCCAGTGATACCCATAAAACCCCATATGATCGAGTGAAGCTGTGCCGGGAACGAAAAAAAAAAAAACTTCAAGGCGTCCGAGCGCGTCAACGTAGACGAATTCACGCAAAACAAACGGCCGTGTCCCCAACACAGCCACACCCCAAATTTTTTTCTTGAAAATTAATATGCAACCAAAATATTCCTCCAACTAAAGAAAGAAAGATCGTGATGTCAAGTTGTCACACGGACATTTTGCCATTTATAATGATTGACAAACGACGGATGGTTTTCAGTCTCTTTCAACTGACAGACGAAAACGACAGACGGATTATTGCCGGGCAGACGAACGACTGAAGGATGCTGCGTACTATTGCGATTCCACCCTTTGCCTATTAAACTGCGCAGCAGTATTGCCCACCCAAGTTATGAAATGTTTTAGCAATTTTTATAAATTGCTTAGTACAAGAATTTTTTATTTTTACATATTTTATTTGTAATAAATATTTTATATAATAAATTTTTCCCAAGCATACCTTAAAATGAATTAAGAAATTAATTTATATTCTCCCATATTTAAATTTTGTTAATTTTTTATTTTCTATTTGTACGTCCTAAAACACTAAAATTATGATTTCGACATGCTGCGATGCAAAATATATGCAATACGCTTTGTATATTTCTTGTAACAAAATAATACTTACACTTAATGAATACAAGATGAACAAATGACGTTTCCTACAAATGTAAAATTAATTCTTTGGTGACAAACGCCTTATAAAGTTGTATGCTAATCGCCGACAAAGCTGCCAGATTCTCGTAATTTTTCGCACGCTGGCGCGGTGTGATTATCTTCTCCTAAACATGCGCCGGAAGGTTGACTATGAAGGCGGTAATTTAACTAACACAAAAGGCAATTTAAGTATATTGATGTCGAGTGGCTTGATTGGCTTGCCGCCAGCATGCCAGGATCTATAACCACGTAAAGCTTAGTATTTGTCCCACCACTGACCAATAAACACATTCTGTGAAATACAAAAGCGTCCACCGACTCTTTCGTTCGTTTATTATTAGTATTTTAACGACCACGTGTGTGTGTGTGTGTGTGTGTGTGTGTTAATTAGTACGTTGAGGTGGGTACACATTTACGAATGACAGGATATAAAAGGGAGAGAGAAGAGATTTTCTCTCTTAAAGTCGAGGTCTTGAGAGCCGATGAGGGTGTAGCGAGGTATAGAGCGGCGCCGGAATGCAGGGGCGGGGGCAAAGGGGTAGACGCCGAGAAAACCCCGTCGATAGGCGGCTACGTCAGGGAAGATTCCATCATGCGGAAATCTGGGGGTAACCCCGCCGGGAATCGAACCTCGTTCGCCTTGGTGTGAGGCGAGTAGTCTAAACACTACACAACCGCAGTGTTGGGTAAGTTATATTTTAAAAAATAACTTCAGTCAAGTTAAATTACTTTAGAAAGTAAAATACAGTTTAAGAGATTAATCGCAAATTTACCATACCAGTGTATACGCTTTGTGAGAAAGCAGGAATGGTAATTTTTTCCCCTATACATACATTGTATCGTTCCTACATTTGCTCAGGAAACAGTCAAATATATGGAGAAGTTCCCAGCTTTGTAAAGTAACGACGCTCAGCATTCATATAGGCTGTTCACGGCAAAATGAGCATTTTTGAAAGTCCTGCTTAAGATCTACTTGTATTCTCGTCGTGTATTCCTCCGCCTTATGTAAAATTAACATTGCCACGGGTCTCATAACTTTATTCATCCGTCTGTCAAATGAATTTGTGAAATTATTAAGAAAGGAAATACTTTACACATCTGCTCATTTCTACACTTCGATGCATTAAAAAAAAAAAAAAAAAAAAAAAAAACGACCGATCTTGGGCGAGGGAGGCCCTGGGTTCGAGTTCCGGGAAATACATGTGTGTTAACTTAAGGTAGGTTATAAGTTGTCTGTAAACCGTCCCCTGCTAAACTTTCAATCTTAAAACCGGGGGGACTTTAAAAAGCCCTTTACGATAAAATACACCAGGAAACGAAAGATATAGTTTTAAGTCACCACAAATGGTTACCCAACACTCTTTATTCGACGACGTTAAGATATGCAACTACGTTCCACCAATCGTAACCAGCTTTATCGGGCGAATGTCATTCAGTGCTCACTTTTTTTTATATTGTAACTTCAACTGCTTTTCTTTTATTCGGATAAAATCTAACTGGACGTTAATTTAATAGTAACTTAACTGAACTCCATTACTCAGTAGGTGACTTTAATGTGTGTAGGTCTCCTATAGCTCAGAATACTGTTAAAAATAAAAAAGGGATAAAACATACTATATTTATTAAAGTCAGCTGTAAATACATCATTATAAGAATAAAACTAACATGTATGCCCTCAAGAAACATGGAAATCTTATAACTAGTAAACTACTGAATTTGCATAAAAAAGTAAAATAATTTTCTTTAAATAAGATATCTCCCTAACAATTCGGGCAATCAGTGACGTAGTACGGCACATATTTTCCCCTAGAGGAATTACTATTCAGTACTTTGATAGTTTAGGTGTAATATTTTATCATATCTTAATTCCCATTTTCATAAATCTAACACCCCAAGAC
This sequence comes from Dryococelus australis, assembly GCA_029891345.1. Taxonomy (NCBI): domain Eukaryota; kingdom Metazoa; phylum Arthropoda; class Insecta; order Phasmatodea; family Phasmatidae; genus Dryococelus; species Dryococelus australis. Next base: position 35,842,238 of record CM057000.1, on the reverse strand, counting down.
ACACAATTCTGCAGCTGTGTATATATTAAATGTTATAATACTGTATTGAACAAGCTATGTGTTTAACAGTAAAGCCATTGGGTAGTTATAGTGTCAAAGTACAAGAAAAGTAAAAAAATGTATTAATGATTATGATCATAATACAGAAAATTTAACTCTCAAAGTTAGTAATATATTTAACAAAAGTACAACATAAAATAAGACAAGTTTCTCTTTTGTTGATATATCACTTGAAGAATTTTCACTGAACAAAAATAGGAAATATTTAAAACCAGGCAAAATTGAAATGGCATCATTCACACAGGCTTTTCAAAAGATTTCAATATAACACCTTCAATAGTCATAAGAAACATTGTATTCCAAAACGGAAATTACTTTTCAATAACTAATTAAAATATCCATGTTTTTTTAATTTCTTCGGAAACGCCACAACACAAAACTATACATAACAAGTGTTTCATACTGTTGTTAACATTAAGTACCATGTTTTTTATTTTAATTAAACTTTCACACACGTATATGTACATGTACAACACTATACTAATTTCGTAGTCAATATGAATTAAAATCAATGAGTGAAGTGCTGGGGTTTCCCGTAGTTATCATGTAAATTTTTTATCCAAATTATTTCTGGTAGTCTTTTTGTAAAATAAATAACACTAAAGCGTTTATTTACTTTGCAGATACCAAACAAAACAAATATATACTAGTGTTAAGTAGGTTTTTAAACAAAATGTTTACATTGAAATAGTGCCAATGCTCCAATAGCATATAAAATAATATTATGCACATTTACTAAATTAAAGCCAAACAAAATATCTGATTTGTCAAATACGTACGGAAATTATAGCATGGCCTCGATACTTTGCAGATTTCCAAAATTTTGTTAGATGGACGCCTGAGGGGCGTATCTGAGTTCTGAGGGCTGGAGGTCTTAATAAAAATAAAATTCTTAACTAAATTTGATTTCTAATTAATTCACACAGCTACTATTTACAGCATTACATTATCTGTCTCCACTATTACTTTTTTGTTTAACAGTGTCCGCAGTATTTAATGTATATTTTAACTCTAGTTAACGTCCTTCTTAATATCTCTGTTTAGTTACAATCAGTTAACTAGTACTCATCATTAACACGTATTCAGTCTATCTATTGCCACCATCTGTAATGTCCTTCACTCACGCATCTCGTCGAATAACCCAGCCCGCCAGCCGCACTCTACACTTCTTGATACTCGCAGTCACAGATTTCCCTTTAGCTGGCCACTTCTCTCGCTGCTCGTATTCTATCGCTCGGAACTCAACCACTCAATCATACATATATATATACTCCTCGATTCGAAGGCCTGTCACACTTTTATATCACTCGCTCTGACCATATTGAAGCTTCAACGCACCCCGAGTCACGCTGAGAGAACGAGGTCAGTAATACAGAGCATTCTTCAGATAGACAGAAATCAGTACAACCAGGATTAGCAGCTTGCCTGAAAAACGAATTACCGCGTCGGCTCGCTTTCTGTAACAGATACGCGGCCACTGACCTATCGCTCGCCCTGACTTGCTGCCGCCTCTATCGTATAACTGCTGACCTTCTCTTCCACTCGCTCGTGTGGGATGCGAAGCAGCGAGGCGCGTAACAATGTGTTATTTTTTTTTACTGTAAATACATCTAGAATCTCTTATTATAGTAACAGCCCAAACGTTTGCGACAGTGTTTCAACAAAATACAAGGAAACATGTTGGGCTCGACTAAGTAATTAAAAAGTTACCAGCTTTGCAAATCTTTGGCGAATGAGTACTTAAGTATGCAAAGGTGAAATAGCCGCTTATTCCGCGTGCTCCAGGCACACGCACTGCCAAAATGGCTTCACTGACAGTAAACACGTCGAACTCCGTTCCCTAAACAGCGCCTGGTAACTAACTTGCCAACCGGCAACGAGGCCGCTGGGGAAAATTCCTTAGCACGCAGTAGCCGATCAGCCACGAGGCCTGTTTCCAGAGAGCCGCACAACCAATCAGTGAATGGGTACTCCCATATAAAAGAAACCACCGCGTCAGTTCGTCTCTGTGTATTTTTCTACTCTGTGCTTCGGCTGAGATTGAAATGTTCGGTTAGTAATTTTGTTATATGCGATTTAGTAGCTTTCTGTTCGGATTATCTCAGTAGTCATTACTCTAGCTATTGTGAAAACGCATCACATGCCAATATCTCAAAAAATTAAATAAAAATGTATTAAAGGGACTGTAATGCTTACAAATAAACGTCACATATTTAAATAGTTCGTGAAATACTACATAGATATTACTATATTTCAAAACTTAATTAGGCATAACCCTAGTATGCCTAGTAGTTGATTATTATTTAGTACATAAACATTTGGTTGAGTAAATCAGCCCAATCGAACGCCTTATTACCGGCTTATGATACAAACACACCCGCGCATATTATACATTCAGGCGTTTTCTCAGGTCGGAAGACATTCTCGATGAAGATAAACATTTCATAAAGCATAATAAACATCTACCTTTAACATTTGCGTCATCCTCATGTTAAAAGCAAAGAAAGAAAAAATTTTTGCTATTAGGAAATGACAAACAATTTTCTTCACAGCCCGTGTCCACTTAAGCGTTCCAAATGCAATAGTTATTAGGCCTGGCTCACAGGCAAGAAAAAAATAAACTTAAAGTGTACCATAGACTAAACATGAAGTAGGCAGATTTCGCAACCGATTTCGCAACATTGAACTGCTTTGCTGCCAACACGTCTAGCGAAAACGGTATGGTTTGGATTTTAGGTTATAAAACTGATTTCTAAACAAATGCTTTGATATGTATGTAAACTTACTGCGGCCAATTTGTAATGCAGTTTGATTAAATTCAAATCGGTAAAAGTATGTCATTCATATCTTAGTGCTTGTCATTTAAAAATCAGGTCTTTCATCACTGTTGACCATGTGTCTTTGACAGTTGGGTATGATTGGGGTAGGTCAACTTTGGGTATATGAGCAGAAGAACAATAAGCGTTCTACCTCATCTGTAGTCTATGGAGCGGACAGGGCACATGGTAGCGGAGGTAATAGTAATCTAGGTAAAGATTGTTCACGATAAAGTGAGCACTTCTGAAATCAACCCTAGAAAAATGTTACTGCCTTTACCTGCATGTATTTTACTGGGCGCACTGAGTGACATGCGCCCAGTAAAGTTGGTAACAATGGATGGAATGTAGTTCCATATATTAACTTCGAATAATAAGTGTTCAGTGACCATTTGTGATAACGTAAATTATTTATTTCGCTATCTGTTTTCTTAATGCATCGAAGTGCAAAATATTTACTTTTCTAATGATTTCAGTTTCACTTACCGTCGCATGAGGATGACGTGATGTTAATTTTACATAAGACTGTATGCACTTTTCGTGTTCTTCCATTAGATCTTAAGCAGCGGCTTTCAAAAATGCTCATTTTACCGTGAACAGCCTATATGCGGACCGACGTCAAGCGAGCACCTCCTGCTCCTTTAACTCGTGACTCATGAAGTTATCCTATACTTAAGCTATTCTTGCTACACGTGAGATTAATCTTCGGTGCTATGAATCATAAAGTTATGTAAAAGTAACTTTTATATTTTTCTGTCCGTTACAATTAATGAGTAACTTAGTTAAGTAACATGTTACCTTGCAAAAAAATGCCCCAAAATGTTACTTTAACTTGTTACTGAGTATCGCGTAGCTCTCGTTAAGTTACTACCCAACACTGCACCACAGCGGCCCCGCTATAAGTGAACTGTCGTATCTAGAAAACTGCAGAAACATCATTTATACTACGATCTCTACACTATCAAAAATATTGGGGAAATCACCTGACAAGTGTACTGTAATATTCGCAAACTTGTGGGGGAAACATAGGCTAGTTTTCCTTACAAGTAAGGTAAAATAACCGCACTCTGGAGTAAAATTCACGTACACGGTAACGGAAAATCCCATACATGGATGCGAAAATTGCCTCACGACGCGTGCATCACTTACGCCTTCTCAACAGCTAAGGGGACCGCGGTGGCTGAGCGGTTAGCCTACTCGTATCCCACCACCGGCCGGCTCACCGGACATTCGCAAGTGGGAATCGTGCCGGACGATGCCGTTGGTCGGCGGGTTTTCTCGGGGATCTCCCGTTTCCCCCGTACTTTCATTCCGGTGCCGCTCCATACTCGCCTCAAGACCTCGCTGTTAAGAGCCGCTCAGATCTCCTCACTCAACAGCTAAGTTGTAAAAGGGGGGCGGGGGTGGAAGAAGCAATCGTTTAACAAACTAACATTCACTGATGTCTGTCAAGCTGTAATTGTGGTGATTGGACAGCGCGTCGGCATATCGTGATAGAGGAGCATGGCTTGCGCCCACTCACCGGCAAGAGTCCAGGATTTTAGTGTTGAGGTTTCAGTTACTATTCGTCAGAGGAAATAGGTAATAGAAAAATTAACAGTACTAATAATCCGGGATATTTTTTAATACAATTTTATTACACTATGTAGTTAATTTTTCTTTACTTGTACGGGAATTTTTTCCGTGCGATTAGGGAACAGTACTTTACTTGTTATGTAAATTTACTCTACGTTTAAGAGGTAATTTTACCTCGCATGTAGAGGTAATTAGCTTCCCTTACATGTAAGGGAATTCCACCTCGATTATTTTACAATATAGGTATTACCTCGTCCTGTTGGTCAACAATACACCGGATAGCTCACTGTCCTCGACAACGTTCTTCACTGGCTGTAGGTCGGCCAATGCCTTCTTTCACTTATAACTTGATTTACAGCTAATCGTGTGTGTTAGAGTAAAGAGGTTTCAAACTCAGACTGTGAGAAGGGCCGGTCTATGTTTTCGAAAGAAGTACAGTGCAGTGCCACATTAATACTGAACTATTTTTTATTCAAGAAATATTTGTTTACAATGCAGATGAGTCACTCTTGCTTGAACTTAACAACCATAAGTCTGCAAAATATTTAAAATACCGGTTAATTAAAGAAACAGTCACTTATACACAAAATTGTAGAGAGATTTATTATTTTACAATAGATCTATTAATTTTTTTTTCTTCAGATTGTTTGTAAATAGTAAAAAAACATCTTACCTAATTTTTGACACACCAGTTATTAATGGTAAACACAAATTATGATACTAGACAAAGACAGGGTCTCTCTACCTGCCTACCTGGACACAGTGTAAAAAATGTTACATTTTTTTTTACCAGAAACTCGAGCTCGCGTTTGTGTCAATAAGGCACCAATGTTGGGAATGTCTTTCGAACATGCTACTTTCAATATTGAGGATAGGTAAATGTCGCTTAACTTGTTTCTTTCAAGAGATTTTACTTGGTTCACTCTTGAAAACAACTGTTCACACGAGTATGTCTATCCGAACATTGACAGAACTCTTGCAGGTAGGTTATGGATATTTGCTTACATACTAGTCCTTCGAAACTAACCGATAAAACTAGAGCAGATTAGAGGAGTTGAATTCACCTTGCAGGAAAAAATCACACTGAAAGTCTATTCATTCAAGCTGCAATTTTTCAGGTGCATTTTCAGTGTTATAGGAAAATGGTGACTTGAAATTTTTAAAGGTGTCCTCCGTGTCATTAAAGCACTGAAACTAGCTAGTAAAATCCTCTTGTAACATATTAATTTCCTCAGAAAATACAGAAAATTTCACTTCTTTTACTTCTGCAATTGAAGCTTTAAGAGTGGGAAAGTGCGCAAGATTTTTCACCTTAATTTGAGCTTCCCAAAGACTAAGATTCTTTTGAAATGCGTTACCATAAAAATCATATCAGTTACTAGCTTGTTTTGTCATTGTAGTTTCATATTCAAGTCATTTAAATAACCTTTTATATCTGTGCAGAATGCCAGCTCATATAACAATTTGGGATCTTCAAAAAGTGAAATGTCTTGAGATTTACTTTCAAGAAACATCTTTATCCCATCTCTCAAACCCCAAAACTGTTGCAACACCCGTCCACAGTTAAGTCACCTTATACGAGATTGGTAGGTAATGTCGTTATGCTCTCACCCATTGTCCTTAAGAAAAGCAGTTAACTGTATGTGATTTAAACTACTGGAGCGAATCTAGTTGATGATTTTTACCACAGGCTTCAGAACATTTTCGACTTTCAAAACACGACCACACAAAGCACCTTGATGAATAATGCAATAAAAATGTACAAATGGATTACTCAACCCTTCATCAATTAACTATTCTTTTATTTTGGCAACAACGCCTTTGTTCGAACAAACTATTGCAGGCACACCATCTGTGACCAAACTTGCCAACTTTGACCAAGGTAAATTTTCCTCCTCAAAAATTTATTTAATTGTATCAAAAATATCATCACCTTTGGTAGTATCATCCATGGGCATTAATTTAAGCAGCTCTTCAGTTACATTCAAATTCTCGTCTACCCCACGAATAATAATTTCTAACTAAGCAATATCTGTTATGTCAGTACACTCGTCGATAGCAAGGGAATTCTGATTTATAGTCCTAATTAACTGCTCGTTTACATCTTTACCTAGGTCATTGATTCTTTTAGCAATCGTGTTTGGCGAAAGACTGATTTCTTTGAAGTCGTTCATTTTTTCAGGACATAAACATTTTGCAGCGTAAACTAAACACTCTTTTATAAACAAACAGTCAGTAAATTGTACTCCTTTTTCGCCGCTAACATTTGCTTACAAATAAGGCACAGCACACAGTTATTACTATCACAACAAAAGTATTGCAAATCCCAATTACTATTAACTCTATGTTCATCTTCTATGGATCGGTTTTTAATACAACTCTGTTCTAGTTTAGAAAATGGCATGCTGAATCGAGAAACTAAACATAACACATAAAACCAACTGTTTCAAGGATATACTACACTAGTATGTACTACGAGCAACGCACACGCAACTGCCAATGCAAAGTGACTTGAAGCTAGTTGCACGAGTGAACGGTAGATAGCACCATGGGTCCAGCCAATCTCTTATTTTCGTTCCAGGCAGATTGGGTGGATCGGACGAGTGTACACACTCTCTGGTAGCAAACATTTTTTCAGGTTAGCAGCGACGAGACAACAAAAGTGCTTCGAAATACGCGCAAGCGTGTAGTTCATAGTTTGGTCGTTTGCAGCGCTGATATATCACGATCGAATTCGGTATAGTGTACTTGAATAAGAGTTTTTTTTTTTTTTTTTTTTTCCCCCACTCATTCGTGGGGGCCACTAAAGAGTAGGTCCCGGGCCGCGAGTTTGAGACCGCTTGTATATACAATACAATTTTACACGGACAATTTCGTTGATATAATTATGCATTCTTCTAAGATTCTGTAAAAAAAAACTAGCGAAGCAACGATTATATATATCCGTGAAAGTTTCATTTGCAAGGGCGCAGAAGTGTTCACATCAGCGTTATCCGAATAATCCTAATTGTTAAACGTGTATCCGAATTTCAAAGGTAAAATTAAGATGTGTAGAGATTTGTAACAATGATGCAAGGCATGCATGGAGGAGCTACAACACCAACATATTCTAATGATGACAGCGCTTTTTAAAGCTGGAACCTTATATCTGGATAATGTAGTGGTATCTAATTTGTGGTATGCTATATGTAGTTGACAAACTCCTACACTGTTTAAAAAAATTGCCTTCATTTTAAGGAAAAATTTATCCAGAAGTGTCCGTAAACTCTCCGTATAATTACGGACACATTGATTTTCAGAAACGGACTTTCCGCAAATTTCACGGAACCTCTCCGTTAATTTTCAAGTTAGTTTACTATACTTTCCGTTTAAAATAAAAAGAGATAACGAAAATGGAAGACGTTTTCTTTATGTAGGTGTTTTACAGCGTATAAAAATTATATCGAAAAAGTTAAAATATTTCGCTCTTAAGCGAGTGTTGAACCCGAGTAAAAAAATTACCAGTTCACGACTCCAACCATTCACCTATAACTCGCAATTGACAATTGTGTTATAACTTTTATATTTGTATTCAAAATACAGAAGCAAAAATCACTTTCTATTACATTTAGTGTATTTTTAGTGTTGCCAAATGCTGTAGACGCCTGATGATATTTTTAAATGTTTGATAGAATAGATCATAGTCGCGTGGATAACATTAACTGCCGCAGAAACGATAATTTCCTTGTTACAGTGGCGAAGAAAGCTTCGTGTAGAATCGACATTGTTCATCTCCGTAACTCGAAGTCAAAGGGAATACGGAGACTTTCCGTATTATGTATTTACGGAATTAACTTCGTTTTTCGTCTTTACGGACTGCCTTTCCGTATATACACAGTACATTTCCGTAAAACATTCCTTGAATATACGGAAATTTTTTACAGTGTAGCTACGCGTGTTCATCTCAAGGGAATCGCAGATTTAATTTAATACGATGCTACTCTTCTTATGAAGAATAAATACTCATGTAATTATATTTCGAAACGAACCAATCGCGATAATAGTTTATTCCATCTTCGTTTATTTTACAAACGGGTATTATTTGATATTTGGCGTCCAGAAAGTGTAATTGGTTCTGGTATTCTGGAAAAACTCCAATATACTTCCATGTATAAAGGTCATAGTTACGAGCAAACAAGAGGGAACATTGCTGTCGTAACACGTAATGGAAAGAAACTCTGACAGAAAAGGAAATAGTCAACTTGGTTCTTTCGTTTATTCACCATCAGCGTTTACTTATTTATTTTTTTCATACCAGTAGAGATGAAATTCTGCATCTGATGAATCTGTGCTTGGTTCTTGCTGGTTCAACACAGTTTTCCACGCTGAGTTTTTGACGTCAATATTTCGACTCTAAAGCACTTAGATTATGTATCGGGGCTTGCGATTTCCTACCTTAACTCCTTCAATTTACCTTGTGTCTGCTCGCCTGATAAAACAATTCGAAACTTCCGCTGCAAACTTCCTGCGTCGCAATCAAAACTTGGACGCCAGAGAAAGCCTCTCCAGAGACTTTTTTTTTTTTTTTTTTTTTTTTTCGTTGTCTCCATCTCTCTCTACCTACCTATATCTCTCTCGCTCCTTACAATGCGAAATTGGATGCTTGAAAATGCCAGGCGGATTTTTAAAGTCGTTTCTGTCTGCGCAGTTCGACTAGTGGTTGAAATAAATCATGTAGTTCAAATAGTGAAGTTCAAGACTTTAGAATTACCATTGTGGGGTAAAGTAAAATGTACCGCGTGTTTTTATAGTTAAGATCTTCGTTTCTTTACATGATGTTTCAGAGATCTAACTGAGCAAGTATGTGTATTTTGAAAATATGATTAAAAGACGACTGCTGAACAAACATGTTTATACAACTATTGTCTCTTCTTCCTACTTATTGTGTAGCCTTCAACCAAATATAAAAACGTTGTTGCCAAGGTACTTAACGTGAGTAGTAGGTCTACACATGCCCACATTTATTGACTCTGTGAAATCATTAGAAAAACACATATTATTACAGCCTAGTGGACGTGGCCAGGCGCGAAAATAATGGATGCGGTCATAAAATAGGAAAGCTACCTCAGTTGATTCACAATAGTAGAAATATCTATACAACAATTTATTTCACGATGTATAACACTATTTATGTAACAACTCTGAGAGCAAATAATAAACGTTTATTTAATATCTTATTATATAACTTTATTAAATAAGTAAATCATTATCCAGTCCACTGAGAACAATAAAAATTGTCGGTTCCAAATAAATTTGCCTAAAGAACAATTTGTTTGCACTGAAGAATGTCTATTTTTCACTCGACTAATCTGCGATTGCCCAGAACATCTGCATTCGTTCCCTTAAACCAAATTAATCATATGCGCTTGTTCTATAATCATCTACATGTATTTAGTACACACAACTATCTTACAAGTACGTTCAACTAATAGTTATTACAATTACTTTCAACTGATACGTTTCTTCGCCTTAAACATTAGTCATATCAAGACAGAGACAAACTGCTTATTTTGTTTCAAATGAACGAGCATGTTGTTAGCGGGAACATTCTGATATTTTTATTAAGACTGAGTTTGTAATGGGGAAAAATATTCGGATTGGTCCAGTACTGGCATTTATTTAGTTGGCTGTAAGATAATTGGATCATTTGTGCTTAAGTTCGTTCGAAAATACAGCTCGAGTGCGTTTTTGCAATTTTCGTTTATTAACAGTGTTTGTTAGTGCATTTATTAACTTTAATAATGGTATAAACGATCCCAATGAAGAAATTTCAACAGGAAACAAAAACGTAAGACTGTGAAACTTGAAATGTCCTATATTAGTACAACTATAGACTATGTCCTATACCAAGATATTATGTGTTTAAAAATCTCCCAGTTTTTCCAGCAATTGCGTCAGACGAGGGAACTATGGCGTATCGCGCGCAGAGAATTCGCGCGTTCAAAACTCGTTCGTGTTTTAAGTTTCCTCTTGTGATATATTGCACCGTTTAATGAACGCAGAGTTATACAAATCTCTAGTTGCATAAACCAAATTTCACAAATTCGGTAAACAAAATGAGAACAAAAAAAAAAAATTATTTTTGAGAGACAAAATAGTTAATAGCCCCTATGCAAACAATTATTTTGGTAGCTCCAATCTAACTTTTCTTTGTTAAGCAAAACCTTTTTACCGGTGTGCAATATTCTAGATAAATCACAGTGCACCAATTGCAGCAGCCTATCGTGGAATCCTTTTACCTTCGCTCCGACGCCTAGGTGCGTAACAGACACATTGTAAAAATTGTTTGAACTTTCGCAAGGAAAATCCTTGGAAATCCAACTGCCAAGAAAATCCTTTGCAGAGTTACAAACAATATTCATTGTAAAATCTGCAAAACATATAGTGGTAATATTACAAATGATACCCTTGTATTACAACTTACGTTATTGGAAAGTGGACTTAGTTATGTTTTTTTCTTCTAGAAAACAAGTGTGACGATTTAATTACAGAGAATGGGAAAACAATTATTTCAAAATTTAATTCACGGGAAAAAAAATAGTACAACAGGCCAGCATGGGGACTAGAACCCATGTCCATTGCATTACTACACCACGCCTTCGATCACAAGACTACTCGACTTAGGAACGTCGCGATTATTTGAATGAATAAGTCAAAATTCGCCTACCACATATAAGAGAAGTTTTTTGGTTAAAACGAACGCATTTATTTCATTTTAAGCGTTCTGTGTAGGTAATAAACATTAAAATTTACAGTTAATGAGTAGGGCCACCTGGTTTTCGCGAATTCAGATGACCTAATCGCGAAAGTAGCTCTGAACTAAAGTGCGTTGGAACATTACGTGTCCAAAAATCTTTTCGCGAAAAACAGGTTCCTCTATTAAATGAGTAAGAGCGTCACATGTTTTTAAAATTGTAGCTTTTTTTTTTTTTTTTTTTTTAGCGTTTTACTTTAATCAAACTTGCAGTACATTTCTTTTGGCCATCAACTACCTTTTACATCACCCCTAGTATTCACACAAACAGCTACATATACTGTTCAACTTAGCTCAATGTCAGCCATTTTGCTTGAGCTCGTCGATACGGGTGGGTATAGTACAAACATTTCTCGAGGTCGATTACAATCACGGTTCTTGTAGTTTTACAGACGAGTAATCTTACGAGAGAAATTTTTGTAATCCTACAAACATTTGTAAAAACACAAACAATTTCTCGGCAAAGATTACAGATTTTTTTTTAGAGTGCACCACAATACTCGTTCGGAAGCACTCTGAGAAGACCCCCTGTCGCTTCTGGCGCACGTGACACTTTCTACGCGGTGCCAGTAACCGCATTAAAGGCTGTTCACGATAAAATCAGCTCTTTTGAACTCAACCTTTGAAAAAAGTCACTAATCCTACCTGCATATATTTTAACGGGCGCAATGAGTGGCATACACACAGTAATGTTGGTAACGATGGAGAGAAAGCAGTTCCTTATCTTAGTATCGAATAAAAGTGTTAGGTGTCCATTAGTGCATCGAAGTGTAAAAATTGGCAGATTTGTAAATATTTACTTTCCTAATAATTTCACAGTTTCACTTGACAGACGCATAAATAAAAAAATGAGGCCCGTGGCAATGTTAATTTTATATGAGGTGGAAGAGTACGCAGTGTGAATTGAAGTAGATCCTAAGCAGGGCTTTCAAAAGTGCTCATTATTCCGTGAAAAGCCTATAGTTCGCCGAATCATCAGGAAGAGCCACCATATCCGCAGGACACAGCACTCTGCAAAACTATCTCTGACGGGGTCGGGATCTATTAACGAACTATGATGAGCTTTCCTAGATTATCACGCACTTATGCGAGGCGTTTCTCAATAGGAGAGGAAATACTCGACCTTCTCGAAGGTGTTAGTCGCTACCAGGTGTGAGCTGGCTATTAGTTACGCACCCCCTCCTCAGTATAGTCTATTCGCCGCTTCTTCACACTTTTCGAATCAAACCTTTCCTAAATATACCATGTGTTACAAGCATTTTATATTTGTGTTCGTAAAAGCAATATTCGTGTGCTTAAATTGGAATTTTATTTTTATTCTCTCTATAAATTATAATATTTAATTTATAATTAATAGGAATTTAAAATATTGAGAAAACACGCGTATTGGGAATACTTAGTAACAAATAGTTCTCATGCAAAATAATATTACAACTGAGTGCACAGGAAAGCGGTGAGTTGTCCTCTGGTATAATTTTCCAGACTTACTTAAGCTTAGCTTGTACGAGGCGGAAGAATATCCTGGAAGTAGAACTTAAGCAGGGCCTTCAGAAAAGTGTGAAGTAACAGTGAATTGATTATACCACGTCATCCCCTGCTGGAGTCTTACCCTTGCGTCCGCATAGTCACCTAGACTTTTGATAGACGACAGAAGGTCGAGGGAAACGGGTGAGAGACAGACCGCTGCAGTATGTTTTTGTAACGGCTATGATATATTTTTTTAATGGGATTATCTAGCGTCTGAGCATATATATTACTGGTTTGTCCATTGTACGTTCGCACTTTCTGAACAACCCCATTTACGACTTGTGGTTGTTTCCTATTTAAATCATTTATCGCAAACTTTCAGAACTCCGCTGTCATCGAAGGACATTTTGGACGTGAATACGTCTTTAAATTAGTAACTATAGTGGGAGGCAATCCAAAAAATCCGACGATAACATAACCGGGGGATAGAGTTTGGCATTGCAACTCGGAATCTATCATTTATATTCAAAATTCAATCACACCACTCGATTACCAAATGATCAAAAAAATATGTTACTTTGAGCGAGGGCTGCGAAGCGACGCGCGGTGGGAAAAAAGGGAGGGGGCAATTTTGAGTTCCTTCCACCGCGTTTCAGAACTTCCGCGTAGTATAACTTTTGACTAGGAGAAGCTGCGACGCTCGTTTGAGTTTCAATCGACAGCTATTGTCGAGATCAATTGACTGCGTGTATAAGAACATTTGTGTGGTGTGGTTATGGTGAAATTGTATGAATTCAGTGTAAAAAATTAAGTAAACGTAACACAATGTCGGCCTACACGCGTCAAAAAGCCAAGTCGAAATACAGAAATCGTATACGGTTGGAATGAGCATATCAAAAGCAATCCAGTGATATCCATAAAACCCCATATGATCGAGTGAAGCGGTGCCGGGAACGTAAAATAAAAATCAAGGCGCCCGAGCGCGTCAACGTAGACGTATTCACGCAAAACAAACGGCCGTGTCCCCAACACAGCCACACCCCATTTTTTATTTAAATTAATCTTAACACTTATTTTTTGTCTGTAAATCGCAGTATTGATTTAATAGTTAATGTATTTAAAAACAGAGATAAAATAATGTGTTGGTAATGAAAATTAATGAATAGTTCTTACGTAAAATGTTATAAATATGACACGTTTTGCGTTATTCGTGAAGTAAAATTTCTTACAACTATAGTCAGGTTTTCAGGAATACAATGTTAAAAACACAATATTTCTGATCCTTTGGTCAATGCACAAAAACAGTACATTTGCGTCTTCTTTGTGTATTTTTTTCCAGGGCGTGTTTACGTTTGGTTTATGCGTGGTGTAAGGATACATATTGAGTACCCCGAAAATAGAACTTCACCAGGGCTTCATAAAAGTTAGTAGTAACTACCAATAAGACCATAATTTATTTCAGTGACCAGCAATTCAAAGTATTGCTATTTCATTATTGCGACAAGTTCACAAATAATTATAGACAAGTTTGAGCACTATTATTTTAAGAAAATACAAAAGCTGGATGGCAAACAACCCATAAAAAATTAATAAAATTTAGTGTTTATAAAAATCATGCAATTGGTACAATTCATTTAATACGCATCACTAGTGTTGGCGCACACAAGAAAAAAAACTACAATACATACATACATACATACATATATATATATATATATATATATATATATATATATATATATATATATATATATATATATATATGGCATCTCGGCTCCATTACAACAATAATTTAATTTACGATGATCCAATATTTACTTCGCAAATAGAACAGCTAAAAAATTACTATCCTTTATTGACTTCTTGACTTGGAATTATTCACAGTGCCCATTTAACTCTGAAATATCACAGAAAGGAGGGCAGCAAGAATTCCCCATCAAAGCGTCCATTTCCAATGAAATAATATCAAAGACAATTAAAACAGTTACTGTGGGATGCAGTTTTTTTGGTACCCGTCAAAATAACTGTTTTTTTTTCTAAATCACCAGCATTAAGGGGGCCGCCTACCTGAAGATATTTAGTGTGTCCGCAGATTAAAAGCACGGGACCGCTAAGGGCGATTCAAGCACGCGCATCACGCTTCATCGTAACCTCTACGCGCAAGTCTCTGAACCGACGTGTAATCTTCCCTTCGGTAACGCGCCTCAATGAAACTTTCAGCGGCGACCATATAATTAAATGTCGTACTACTAAAGGTGGATATGTAGGTTTTAAAGCATCTGCTCCGGGATTTTTAAACATAAATGGCCGCGAAACACCCGGTTTTGCCATTTTCACTTACGGGAAAAAAAAAAGGGCTTTACAGATAAATTGGCGAGCCTGAAATTGGCGTACACTCGTGCAACGTTTTATAGTGATATTGCTAAGCAGACACAACTCAGTGATGTTGGATAACACGACGTTTTCTGCCGAAGTTGTAAACGTCGTTTGGCGGCCTTGGTAGGCGTTCACCTTAATGTGACACTGCGGTTGATGTTAAAATGCATTAAGGTACGTCCAGGACTGATCAGCTTACAGACGTCCCAGGGATTACTTGGCTATAAGAACGAAGGTTTTTCCAGAACGTCCTGGCATGCTAACGCATATCATGCTACACCTTCTCAATTTCTTATGGCGTTTATGACAATGATATTTACCTACGATACAGGAGGTTATTTCTGTGTTTGAAACAAGATTCTTCGCAATTATTTAGTTTTTTTTTTTTTTTTAATTATGCAATTTTATTTTATATTGTGGTTATAGATGCAGCCTAAATGAAGCTATGAAATGTACCGATGTATCTCAAAAGTTTTTCAAATGGATTTTCGAAAGTTCGACATAAATAATTACTCGTGTTCACTATCAGCTGGCAGTTACGACGAAAAATTTGCAGAAAATCCTCTTCCCTCCCCCACTGAAATTAACGTGTTTTCTTGCTACGAAACGAGTAATTTCACGTACGGATTTTTACACGGTTACATTTTCTCTGCATTGTGTAACGGAAGCATATCCCAATTTCATAAAACCTTTTCGAACTGTGGGACTATGTTATAAAAAATTCCATTTTCTCTAGCTGTTTAGAGATTTCTCAGGGTCACATATTTGTAAAGAAATTCCTAACCTGCTTTCAAAATAACAATTTCATCATTTTATATTTTTTAATTACGTTACAAAACAGTTTACATGTTATGTACGGTAGCATGTATTTGTATCCCGATAAGGTTTTTCCTCCTCTTTTATTCCTGAATCCTTTAATAGGTGGGATACTAGTGCAGTAACAACTACGAGAGACTTTCGGTTTATTGCCACTTTCTTTATTTGTTTTTTAACTGCTGGCACCTGCAGTCTCCATTATCTTCTTCGCGCATTACATTCTTCGCCGTCGTATATTTTACTCCTCTACACTCTTCTCTACCTGTCTTGTGTGGGTGTTCGTTGTCCTTCCGCTGTTGGTTCAGCAGTTTATTTCTTATTTTCGCCAGGGAGCTGCAAAGTACCTCTTTTCCTTCATATTATCACGTTTCATTTCTATCTCTTCCTCTCTCGAAGTTGTTTGTTGAAGCTTAACGCCAGCACTATGTTTCCAGTATTTCTGCTGTTCGCTTCCCTGCCATTCTAGCAAATCTTATTTCTCAACACACAACGCCGAGAAATATATCTGTTTATACTAGCAATATTACAATTCGAATACTTGCAACCCAATATTAGCTGCTGTGGTACTGATTAATGAACAAAATATAATCAACGAACTCAACTTAAGTTACTTAGAAACAAGCAACAAAACGAATGTTGAATTTAGTAGGCTGTTTAGTTTAAACAATAATATCTTACATCAGACTTGTTTCGTTAAAGAAGAATTGGTGCACAAAACCAGTTGTTTTTTTTAAATAACTATAGGCACTTCTTTTAATACTGGAATTTTAACAGCAATGGTGAGTTCGTGTTATTATGATGGTATTATTGAACTCTGTCCATTGTCGACCATTAGACTAAATAAAAATCACACACACAGTCTTGCTGGTTTCTGTGCCTGTGCTTTGTGTTTTGTCTCGCGGTCGGCTATCGGCATTTCGTTACCACCATCAATATTATATTTTTGCCTACACTCGACCCTCTTTCAGTGCGTGAGAATATTTCCGCTTATTGATTTTTGCTCGTATACTAAATAAGCGCATAAAAAGTATCTTCTCTACTGGCACAAGAACAATTTTAAGTTCGAGTATCACCAGAACTGCAGTAGCATCACTAAAATCTAGTTTTTTCTTCTTATTTACTTTAAGAGATGAGTGTACAGGTCTGAATACTAAAGTAGACAGCTACTTAATTTATTTATTTCTTACAAGTATCTACTAATGAGAAAATGTGATCCTACACTAGTACTAATATAAACTGCGTGTATACTATAGTAAATACGTGTAACTAGTACTTCAGTGTTGCATTAAAAACAAAAAAAAATTTAATTTTTTGATTATCGCTCTCCAAGATTAAGGGGTGGTCTAACTACCCAGTTATCACATGGGTTTCATTGTAAGCTGCCGTGTTTATTCAAATTTTTTTCGGATCTGTTGAATATTTCAATGTGAATCGTTTTCCAGGACACAAATTAAAGACGATATAGTGTTACCAATTTATAAATTTGGTTATTGAATCATAAATGTGGTCATTGAAAAGTGCCACCGTCAGAAAAAAATGTCTGTAAGTAGTCCTCTCTGATTACTATATTAAGTTTATTCTCCTGTAAACGTTGTTTTGAACTACAACTACAATGCTCAACTTTTCTGAACAGTTCGCTGTATTAAAACTCTACCGCCACTGCTTAAAATTCTGAGGAAACAGAACACATGCAAAATTTGTTTATGCCATTTGTCGTCAAAATGCTTCCTTATGGTCGCACATAACTTTGAGGCGTTTGGTTTTTTTTTTTTTTTTTTTTTTTTTTTTACTGCAGAAGCCTCTTAACTATCAAGCTTTCAAATAATTGTAAAGATCGAAAATGCCCTCGAAATTCTGAGAAAGAAGGGCGCAAACAGTAAATAACTTATGGGCTAATCTTTCCAATGCCGTAGTATATATATATATATATATATATATATATATATATATATATATATATATATATATATATATATATATATATATGAGGCAGCGACTTCACATTATTGAGTAATGTTGCTTTCAATAGTTTGTTTCTGTGATTTGTTACACCTTCGAGACAAATGATGTAAATATTTTTTTTTTTATTTTCACTTTCCCGAGTATTTCTTTAAATAAAAATGGGATGTGGCTGTATTGGGGACGCCTTGGTGTGTTTTTTTTTTATGTTCACGGCGCCGCTTCACTCGATCATATGGGGTTTTATGGAAATCACTCTATTGATTTTGAAATGTTCTTTCCTACCGTATACTATTTCTGTATTTCGACTTGGCTTTTTGACGAGTATAGGCAGACAATTTATTAAGTTTTCTTAATTGTATATATTAAACTTATGTAATTTCGCCATAACCACGCCACACGAATGTTTTTATACACGCAATCGATTGATCTTGACGAGAGCTGTCGGTTGAAAGTTATGAGACGCGGTGAAACGAAATCAAAATTGTACCCTCTAACATTTATAGACTTTAGTAAAAATGGCAACGAAAATATCTGTTATACCTATCAGTACTTATTATTTTTAACAACGTTTTTATATAATATACACGTTTGTTCCTGTTTCAGAGTAAGAAGTTTTAATTTCTTCAATAGAATAGTTTCAGCAAAAATTGGGTTGCTCCCGCAACAGCTAATGCTGTAATAAACTAGCAGAATATTAAAATGCAAGTACGGATGTTAGATTGCTAGTACCATGAAACGCGATTGATGACAGTTCTTATGTTGATTCTATGCTGGCTTTTTTTCCTACGCTAAAATTTACGGTCGCTAGCTTTACAACTGTTTAATAATGGTAGTTTGGTCTTGATTTACTTGAATTATACCTGCTCCAAGACATTAATTCGGGTATTCTTCCAACGTTAAGTTTTAAAAATTGACGTTAGTAGCTGAGTATAGGAGCAAAAACATTGTTCAATAGGTACCGTTATTTACCAAGTAGCTTCGATATTACAGTCGTTTCCAAATTATTAGGCGCCACTATGTGCGCAAATTAAGTCATATATACTGGGCGTGAATCGTAATGAATCCGTCCCCCAGATACAAGCATAAAATGCGATGTCAACGTGAAACTTTGAATTTTTTTTTTTTTTTCCTTTCGGTGACTCTAGACGTTAAAAATAGACTAGTTTTGGGGTCCGGACATAAATAGCAATACTTTATCACGACATTATCGTCGCGTTGCAGCTGGGCGCAAAGATGGCGCAACTTTCAATCTCCGGAACGAGCCGGGAAGTGCGTGTAGGCGAAAACTTTTATAAAAAAAAAAAAAAAAGAAAGAAAAAACTAGAACGCATCAGAGTTTGTCATCGCAATTCCTTGCGTGGGGGGGGGGGGAAGGGGGTTGCTTTTCTCACCCGCCGGCCATTACGGCTTGTTAGCTGCATGTGGCACCTGAGACCCTGTCCCGAAAATAGCTCCCACCCCCTCCAGGTCCGCGCAGGAGACCCCTGGAAACCTAGCGAGTGCTTGCGCTGAAAAAATAAAAGGGGGTGATATAGGGGCAGCATTACCCGAGTGTGACGTTGGAGGATGGCCATTACGCGCGCTGCACTATGTCCTCCGGAGGTGTATTTCCCCCCCCCCCCCCCCCCCGAGTTCCAGAAACCTTCATCGCGGTGGCAGAAGGTTTTGCGGAGAGGAGGCGGCGCGCACTTGTGGGGAGCGTTTCCCGTCGTTATTAAAAGATGGCTCTGCGCGCAGCAGCGCCCGGGCGTCATAGCGAGTCAGAGAGACGCGTAGAAATTAAGCCTAGAGGAAATAATGTTAAGGCCATTGGTGCACGAAAGCAGTATATTAATATAAATTGTGTCGTAAATGGTTTCACAGCGGAAGTTTCAAAAATTGTCGCATTTCAAGACGCAAATAACAACTATTAGCACCTTCTTACGTTGTTGGATATTCACTGCCGTCGTTATTGTCGGAGCACTGATTGCATGTAAGAACACGAAAATTATTTATTTTATCCGATCAGTGCTCCGAGAATAATGAAGGCATCACGTCTGACAACGTAAGAAGGCGCTAAAAGTTGTTATTGATGTCTGGACGAGTCAAACATTTTGAGAAATCCACTGCGAAACAAGTAATGGCACAAATTATTTAAATATACTGCTTTCATGCACCAATAGCCTTAAGAGTGAGTGCTAGCTTGGCGCCAGCTACGATAACCAAGTAGTTCAGCTGTCCTGCCACTACCTGCATTCGGCGCCACCGAGCAACGTAATGCAGCCATAGAGTACGTGTGCGTGTATGCGTGTGTATGTATATATATATAATGTGTGTGTGTGTGTGTGTGATCATACAAACACATATCACGTTACTAAGGCTCCACCTAACACGTCATGTTGAATTACTTGTTTCTAAAGGCTGTTCACGATATAAAAGTGAGCACTTTTGAAATCAACCGTAGAAAATAGTCACTGCCCCATAACAGCACGTATTTTAACGGGCGGTATGAGTGACGTATGCTCAGTAAAGTTGGTAACGATAAAGTGGAAAACGTTCTATATATTGACGTCGAGTAAAAAGTGTTACGCAAACATTTGTGATAACTTAAAACATTTCTCTTGCTTTCAGATTTTTTAATACATCGAAGTGTAAAAAGGAGCAGTTTTGTACAGTATTAACTTTTGTAATAATATCGCAGTTTCACTTGACCGACGCATTAACAATGCGATGAGGCCCATGGCAATGTTAATTTTACATAAGGCGGAAGAACACACAATGTGTACACAAGTAGATCTTAAGAGGGCTTTCAAAATTGCTAATTTTACTGTGAACAGCCTATATATTATTTCCCTTGTTTAAGACACTTTTTTGGTAACTATATCTCTATCAGTATAGCCCACATTACGCTGTAGAACAAACATAAATTCTGAACTTCGTAAAATAATTATGACGTAATTAGTGCAGTTTCATTTTAAAGTTCCGAATGGATTCTTGCCGTTTCGCGATTACCATATAATGCATGGATAATACATGGCGACTACATTTGAAGGCAATCGTAAAATATAAACGTGCTATAGTAAGAAATGCTGATTTATTTCATCGAAAAGAAATTTGTGGCACGTAAATGGAAAATTGTACATTGCGGATGAGGCCGAGCGTGAAGGAATAAACTAAGCGGTCTTTTAAAATCAACTTCAGGTTTAAGACAAAACAAGTAGCCCTTAAGTTATCGCATCTACACGTGAATTACAGTGGATCGTAAAAGGGAGAGAGGCCATAATAAACGACGGTAAAAAGTTGATTTTTATATGACTGTTTGTTATGTCTAGGTAAACATTTCCTCCCAGATTATGTCATTCGCCATGTCAAACTATTTTTGTTTTGTTGTATGAGAGACGGTGGTATTTGGTTTTGGGGAGGGGGGGTGGAGGATGGGAGGGGCACTTAACAGCTGATGTCTTCAGCAGCGACAGGAGTAAAGCTAGGTGGAGATGAAACAGCGACGAAATGCAACATAGGGAGGAATCGGGAGCACCGCGAAGAACCCACTGGCGAACGACACAATCAGCCACGTGTCCCACACGTGAAAATTGTGACTTAATTACTCCCGGAATCGAATCTTAGTGGCACGTCCTGATATGGGCTAAGCGACTAACCTTAATGCTGCGCCAACCCTGCCTTCGTGTTTCTGATATCTTTGTTACGAAACTCAAATGCTTGTGAATTATACGGCTGCTTCGAGGTTAAAACAGTACCTTTGAAAACACTCCTGCCGGCAATTCCATATATTTTAACACAGACAGTCTGACATTCCCCCAATTACATTGACAGCGAGGAAGGTAAACTGAATTTTTGTGAAATAATTTATGTAAAAAAAAAAAAAAATCCTGAACTGAATTTAAAAAATTCATTTCAGAAGGTCATGTAAAATTTCAGTTTGGAATGTGGCTGTACTGACGCATAAATCAAGTTACTTGGTTGTCTGCAAGTAAAGCGAATCTTGGCATTTCTAGGATACTTTATATCTTCTTCGAGATCACTGCAGGGCGCAAAAACGACACGAATGAACTTCTACTCAAACTAGCCTTTATTTTTTTTTGGGGGGGGGGGTGTTATATTGAAGATGAGATATTTGAGGGCATTTACATAGTTACATAGAGCAGAGATAAAATATTTTAATTGTCTGGAGAACAATTTATCTGAACTAAAGGAGTTTCGAATTTTTAAAAAATTTCTCTGTAACTGGTTTTATTATACAATCTAAGAAACCTATTCAAAGTTTCCTGTACGGCAAAGAAAACTATTTCTTTGAGGCTGTTATGTTAACAGTAAAACAATATTGCTTTAATTTAAAGAGAATGTTAGAAAAACATATGTTTGCAGTTAATACATTTTTCTTTATAAGTTTTTGTTTTATGGCAATATTACCTTTCTTTATAGCTAATAAATAAACGTTCTTTGAGGTGTTTTGTTCGCCGCAAAGAAAAACTACTTCGTGCGAAACAACGGTCTAGCGATATGAAAGGTTGTTACATCTCAGTTTCAAATTACCATTGTATCCTTTCAGTATAAATTATAAAGTCGCAATTAAAATCTTCTCAAATGTTATATTTATTGGTTCTTCTTCTCCGACAGCATTTGGCAAGTTAATCTTCTTTCTCAAATACAATAAAAGCAATATTCTTTATGTTCCATTAATAATTATCCAAAGTTAAAAACGTCGTGCAGCAATTTATTATATTAAATATTCAATTATATTTCTTTACTTCTTTGAAACTTTCATCCTATAATATCCACGCCCATCCTTGGAGGTGGTGAGAATTGTTCTAAAGGAAAAATTTGTTTTATTTTACATTTGCCTTTCTTATGTTGTCTCCTGTCCTCCGATTGACTGTCGTTTGACAATGACACATCTCTCCGCCAATCAGCAATGGCGAGACGAGAGACAACCCGGATTATTTTATTTAGTGCTTTTGTTTAATAAACGTTTTATTCTTACTACCTTCTAGGAAAGAAATGAAAAATTACAAACTGAATACTGTCTAGAAACAAATTAAAAGTAATATAATATCCAAATATTATAATGATAAATAATATAATAAAGCTTAATTTGGAATAATATCGCATGAAGTGACCACATAAGTAAGTACTCTTTAATTTTATAATATAGTAAAAATATACATGACTAACGGTAAACATAGCCCCGGAAATCAGCAATGTTACAAAGTTTCCGGCCATACATTGTAGTTATCAGTACTTAACTGTTGCCCCGGCGCAGACGTTCATAAACCAGTGTACACTGCAGTCACAAAACTCCAACTGAACAAATGTGCAGACCTCCTGCAGGCGTTTATAATGTCGTTCTGAAGTGCGGTGATTGTCCAAATCAACCCAGATTAAGATCTAGTTGTATGCGCGTTGTGTATTCTTCCGCCTTATGTAAGATTAACATTGTCATGGGCCTCATCACTTTATTTATGCGTCGGTCAAGTGAAACTGTGAAATTATTAGAAAAGTAAATATTTTGCAAATCTGCTCATTTTTACATTTCGATGGATTAAAAAAAAAAACAGGAAGCGAAATAAATACTTTGAAATATAGGAGATGGTTCCCTAACCCTTTTTATTCGATCTTAATAAACGGAACTACTTCCCATCCATCGATACCAACTTTACTGGGGCGCATGTCACTCAGGGCGCCCGTTAAAATATATGTAGGTAGGAGCAGTGAGTTTTTTCTAAGCTTGATTTCAAAAGTGCTTCCTTTATCGTGAACAGCCTTTATCAAAATATATTTAAAGGTTGTTCACGATAAAGATATTTAAGTGTTGTTCACTTTAGAAATGAACCTTAAAAAAAAGTCACTGCCCCTGTAAGCATATATTTTAATGGGCGAACTGAGTAACATTCGCCCAGTAAAGTTGGTAACGATGGATCGAAAGTAGGTCCATATCTTAACGTCAAATAAAAGGTGTTAGTTAACCCTTTGTAATGAGTTAAAATTATCTTTTTCTCTTTCTGTTTTTTTAATGGATCGAAGTGTGAAAATGAGCGAATTTGTAAAGAATTTACTTTCTTAACAATTCCACAGTTTGCTTCGACCGACGCATGAATAAAGGAATGAGGCCAATGACAATGTTAATTTTACATAAAGCGGAGGAATACACAAAGCGTAATAAGTAGATCTTAAGCAAGGGTTTCAAGAGTGAATGTTTTCCGTGAACAGCCTATAAATGCAATTAGACGTAGTGATCGTATGGTGAACATCGTTAGGCCAGTAACACGGGAGGCGTGGGTTCAAGTCTTGAACCAGTCCTAATAATTATTTAATGAACATAATGTTAAAGATATCGTTGGTTATCTTCTATTTCCTAATTACGGTTATTTTGCAGAGTACATTTTGTTTTTACAGTGTAACTTTAGTACGTCTTCCTAGATATTGTAACATCAATGCTTGTTATCATAGTCATTACTATATAGATCAAACAAAAATTAGGTTTGTGACAAGCCTACTTTGTAGTGGTTCATATTTACCAATTTTTTTCTTTGTGGTATCAAATCATGTGTTCCAGGAAAAAGAGCGTTTTTACGGTGACCAATTTCGCGAAGATAATTTAGGTTACTCGTTGATAAAACGTCCTTATAAATTCACTTATATTTTATCTAGAAAAAAAAAAACAGTTTTGCATTTTTATTTAGCTTTTGTAATTGTCTAAAAATATTGCAACTTAAACGTATGGGATTTATTCTCGTACTGAAAACTATCAACCTGCTCTTATTATCAAACTTCTCTGAAGACGTTCACTTACTGTTTAATTAGTCTCCAACTTGGAGTTTATTTATAGCTTTGCCTCATTTAATACTTACATTGTGGAGTTATTTCGATATTAAAAATTCTTGGCGATTTCCCATAATAGATGTCCTCTAAGAGAAAATGTGCCAGTGTAAAATATGTCCATTTTAGTAGTATCGTTCGAGATTTATAACTCTAGAAGACTTTGTTTAAAAATGGTAATATTTCTTTGAATAATTTAAGTCCTTAAATTTTCTGGATTATCAGAAATTCTAACGTATTCCCTGCCTATAGGAAATGAATCCAGAAATTCAAATTCATGCAAATGCCTTGTAGTTTCTGTCATGTACAATCGGTTCGTAAAAAAATCTTATAGCTTTTCTTTTATTTCAAGAAAGTGATCTTATTTTCCAAAAGCAAAAGTTTCGACGATATAAATGAACTGCTTTTCTATTAACCGCTGTATGGCGGTACAAAATACAAGCCTATATTTCGCCTGCGCAAGATATTGTTACATAATTGTTCGTAAGCCGTACTGCGATTGGTCAGCACTCAATACATTTCACAAATTGTTACAGGTTTAAAGTTTCTAATAACATCAAGCCTTTCAAGCCTTTCTACTACAATAAAATTTACACCTGACGTATTCATTGTTATTTTGTTAGCACCAGAGGTTCTGTCGATCAATAACAGGTAAATAAAAACGTATATTGTTGAATAATGCCTTCCCTGGTCAAGTCGTAATTTTTTTGTCTCTCCTCTGGACCTACACCTTCTTTGCGCCAGCGACCCTTTTTTTTTTGGTGTTACATAAGTGGCAATTAAAACTGAATACAAGTTACGACAGCATAAGTGCTGTAACTTTTCACCCTGAAATCAAGTCGATTCACAATTTGCAGAATTCGAACCCTGCGGTATACCCCCCCCCCCCCTCCAACTCCCTCCTCTGCTGTCAGAGCTTTACTGTCATTTTCGTGTGGAAACTCGGGACTTGCAAGTCAAATAATAACAAACGAAATTACTTCCCCCATAAATTATTGTACCGCCTGTGGGGTGGCTTCTCTGTGATTGTTATGACGAGTGGCCGGGGGGGGGGGGAAGGGGGGAGGGCAGCTGCCAAACCAATTAAATGTCTAATATTTTCCCTCCACCCGAATCTATTCTCGCGAGGCCCGAGGGGCGGTTAAGAGGGATTGAAAGGCGGGGGATGAAAATTGCCGGTGGTGAGGGGGGTTGGTAGGGTGGGAGGAGGGGTGAGAGTTGAAAAGGGGGTTCCCGCGTACCCCCCAGCAAGTTCGTCGCCTCGCACTCTCTCGAGTCTTCATTATGCCGGGGCGAGGCGGCGTGTCGACTCGAAATTGAATATCGATTTATCTCGATCTCGAACGCGGCGCTCCCCGCGGGCGTCGGTGGTCGCCCGATGGGCGCGCGGCCTAAGTGGACGAACGTGTAAGGACGCGACCAAGAGCCGTGCTGGGAGGGACCGCGAGAGACGAATGTGTCGGATTCAAACACCTCCCCCTTTTTTTTTTTTTCTGGTTTATTGTTTGGCTCGGGGCGCGAAATAAATTACGTCTTGGTCCTTTCAGCCCCTGCGGAGACTGTACGCCACTGAGGACGTGATACAACGGCAGGAAGATTTATCATTTGCGTTGGGCGCGACGTGAAAATCGGGGGGGGGGGGGGGGGGCGCCTTCCGACTTCTTAGTTCATGTTTTTATCATGTTTCGGCACAGAATTTCCGGAAAGCAACAGGCCGACACCGTTTTAAGGTAAATTATTATTTTAATCAAATTTGTATTTGCTATTTTGCTGTGCTCATGTATTTGTTTTTTTTTTTTTTTTTTTTTTTTTTTTTTTTTTGCAAACCCGAGTGACTTTTGCTGAGGGTGTGATTGTGATTATTGCCCAAGAGAGAGCTACGTTTGCTAGCACACAACGCAAATTCAAACTTTTGTTTGGAATTGGCACGTTCTCTAAGGAGTATTTACTTGTGAACATGGCCGTCATTACTAGAGACCGGAAAAATTCGCGACTTCAATGACTTGCAAGCTAGACTCTACAGTCTTACGTACGAATATGTCGATATCAACTGCACACTGGTTGTCTGCTGTCACAGTGGAAGGCGACGATTGGGCCAACGTTCTTCAAGAGGACTCAAACACCGTGAGGACCAGTGGCTAAAGTTATATAAACACAGGTGTTTTGAATCCTAGCTTGTTCTAAAATGAATCCGCGAATTCTTCAGTTATCTAGTCATAACGTGTACACTTCTGATGAAGAGATCGCACACTACTCTTTGAAAACCAACGATAACTATTGATAATGGATTTTCCGCTATTATAGAGCAACGAGAAACGAATTTTTTTGAGGAACATCACTGTTCCGTTTTGTTATATCTTGGAGGCCAGGCCACACTCCAGAATGAAACGACAAAAACATAGAGCAACGAACTGTAGAGGCGAGACTGGCATGTATTATGTCGACCTCTTATTTCGAGCTACAAATCGTAAACATATCACGCTCTTATTGCCAACATGATACAATTTGTCGAAGCACGTCTTTACGATGAAGAACTAGTAATTCTGCTATCGGCTTTCCTGTACCCGAACGTACACGAACAATCACGAGCAGTAACGGATATGAGGAACTCATCTTCGCCAACGTTAAAGTTGTCGAGGAGACTTCGATTTTGTTACGTTTGTTCGTACTGTTCATCCAGTGAAAATCTGGCATATGTGTTTTTAGGATTTGACTTCTAAGAAATTTTTACAACTGGGTACTGAAGAAAGCGGTGGCCTATTTTCTCATGATCTTTTGTGTTTTTTTTTCACAGCGTCCCAACAAACCAGTTTGATAATCAACGACCCTGATAAACAATACGCTTGCCAAGGTACAAAGCAGCGAGTGGAATAGGACAGCGCAACTATGCAACGATCGCGTGACGTCACAAAATTGTCGTTTAGCAAATTTACCACATTAACAAGTAAAATTATCTTTCTAGGCACATCGCTACAACAAACTGAACCAAGGTATTTTGGTTGTTCCTAAATGTAGAATTTTTAAGACTAAACCAATAACTCTTTTATTTTTGGTGTGGGCAACGCAACCCTTACTTGAGAAAATGGTGATTCGACAGAACTTGTACCTACTTTAAATTATAATCGTAAGTATTAATGAGAAATTATTTGTGTAGTTACAAAAATCTGTTTAAAATTACACTAATATTATTTTTGAAATGTGTAATTTGTAACGTCACAAAAATCAAAAATCGTATTAGAAATACATATATTTATATTTCTTATAATGACTAGGAATCACTTTAAGCCCCTGGAGATTAAATGGGAATCATTGTCAAATTAATTCCTTATAAATGTTTAAATCTTAAAGACAAGTGTTTAAACTAAAAAAATATATATATTTATATTCAACGCAGCTTTCTCAGAGAATACTGCCACGTTAAAAAAAAAATCTTTCAAAAGTATATTCTTTTCTTTGTAAAATGTAAATTTTAATGTTAAATTAAAAAAAAAAAAAAAAAAAGGTATCGTAACCATAAAAATTGGCTAGATTTGTTAAGGAGCCAGTATTTCTTAAAATACGTAACGTAGAATATTTTTTGTTTTAAACGGTTCTTTTTAAAATTGATTCCGTGAGGAGGTATTTCTTCAAAATCCATTCACCATTTAAATTCTGCGAGCGCAGGCTTAGCAAGAAGCATACTTAAAACAAGAGGGTGTTTATGATGATGTTCTATTGAAAAATAACCATTGAATTATTTTTGAAGGGGAAGGATAAACATTTTCCTTTAACGTACCTACGAGTGTAGAAATCTTTATAACCTGCTACTTAACATACTCAGGAAATGCAAGCGTATACGACGACGCTGTTATGCGTATTTCGCCTGCCCAGTTAATGTGGGTACCAACCAAACAAATTGAACGATACTACTAAAATGAGCTTACAGCTCGGAAAGGTAAAGATGTCGGGTGGTAAGGCGCTTGTGATTTAATCCCAAGAAAGCGGGTTCGAGTTCCGGTGACGAACTTGTTTTTTTTTTTTTTTTTTTTTTTTTACGCAACTAAAAATATTTTTCCTTCGATGCATTATTATTTCATTTAATTTGTTTTCGAGAACATTATAAAACAATTTTTTTCTCCATTTTTTGACCAAGTTGAAATAAAGGTTTACTTTTTAATATTGTAAATATTTCTACTGTAAATTTTCTGCAACTGTTTCCAATTTTTTTTTGTAAACATGCGAACGTTTTCTTACTGTTTATAGTGTGCCGCCTTCCTCCCTCCTTCCCCCGAATAAATAGTGAGTCATTCCAGTTACTGTAGCAGTGCGCAAAGGTCGCCAAGTGCAGATAGCGGGACTGAAACTGAACTACTTGGGCAGTGTGGTTGGCGCTCAATTTTACTTATAGTCTGTTCACGGTAATGTGAGCACTTTCTAAGGCCCTGCTAAATTTTCCCTCTTAGCTGTAACTAAAACCCTAAGCTTATGTGTTTTACAAACACGCCAATTTTGCACTAAAACATGCACATCAGTGCAACAGTAGATATTCTTCTATTTCTCTCGGTAGGAAGTACGATCTTAATGAAAAAAAAAAAAAAAAAACACAAATGTACTGGTATATTGACATAAAGAAGGACGTCAAATTGCAAATGCAAAAGTATGTGTAAAGGTACACTAATTCATGGCACTAAACCCCGAAGTATGTGTGTTTTTACAACCAGGCCAATGTTGTATCAACTCATACGTAAGTGTAAAAAATTATAAAAATACACATACAAAGTTGGTGAATTAACATGACGCAGTTGTAAAAGAACATATGCAAACGGCAAAATTGCTTAGTAAAACCGTGAAAATGTACTGAAATTTCGTAATTACAATTACAGTGAATCTGCGGTTTTACTTTTTTGTTAATGGGAAAATACACATACACAGTGGAGAAATTACAATTGCGATGTTTGTGTAAATTTACAGTATGTGTCAGGAAATCTATAATTTACATATCAAATTACATACACAGAGTGCGTGTTATTTAACATCATAATAAGTAAAAATGACACTGTTATGGTAACATTATATTTACAGTGTACATTTAATTGGGTATTATGAACATTAAATAGTAACAGACTGTTGTAGTAAAATTACCATAACTATGATTGTGTTAATGTATGTATAATGTGTGGTAGAAAATTAGTAGCAAGTATAGTAAAATAACATGTAGGCTACAGTGTACGTGTGATGTAATGTGGCGATTAGTAACAGAAACTGACAGGTATGATAAAATTGCACTAACAAAGTTTGTGTAAATTTCCATTATGTGGCTTGATATTGGTAACAAAAAAAAATGACACGTACAGAGTACTTGCGATTGAACGTAATGATTAGTGAAAAGAATAACAAGTACAGTAAAATTACACTAGAATTGTGTTTTTGTAAATATACTTGGGACACACCGTAAAAGTACACGTACACATGTACATGTAAATATACACGAACATGTATGGAGATTGTACTGCCACTTACAGTCATGTAAAATTACACGATTTTTTTTACAGTGTACATTCCGAAGAAAGTTTTGTAAGTACAATGCTGCCATACAAAGACTGTTTAAATTAGAGTGTGTCACATTGGAAACCAAAGTTGATACATTTATTTTTGTCGTAGTTTTCATTTCATTTTTGCACTATAATACTGTTTCTCGCTATGGCATTGATATACCTAGGCTTTAAACATGAAATCTGGTAGGTTGTTTTAGTATCATGTTTTGAATTGTTTTTTAACGCTCCGGCTTTATGCTGGAGAGATGCCCATCTTAAACCTACATGTAAAAAATACCCTCGCATAAATGGCTTAACAAGAATTCGAACACGCAACTTCCTAAACTTAAGGATTTCACTATCGTTTAAGTAAGCATGTACTGCTTCCTGCTTCAATACTGGCTCGCAGTTAAACGGGGCGTGTCTAAACAACTGTCGTCCAATCACAACAGTAGAAGGAAGGAACACGTGTTTGCAGTTTACCTCGCCCCCGAATGACTTCGCGATATACTCGTGGCTCTAGTAATCATCAACCAAATGGTTACACATTCCAGTCACTGAGTCACAAGTTAAATATTTTTGACATCAGTCAAAACCAAAAACTTCAGAAAGCGGCTACCCAGTATAGGTAACCGAAGGACACAATTTATAAAGCAAAGATTGTGACGTTTATATATAATATCGGGTGGAGGTTAATTCGACCGGCAAACTTCGAACGGTGATTCCTTGTACATAGGGGCACGTGTTGTTCGGGGTTGGATGATTTCAAATGTCTCGTACCTCAAGTGTCTGCCCTCAAGCCACGGACGTTCATTACCGGAGCACTTTATTTGATTGGCACATTCAAATAAGAACATGTCTTCTCAAGTTGACGCGCGGCCAATAACTGGGGTTAAGAAAATTACACGACTTAATTTCGGGACAATATAGACGCTAAACGCATGTACAGTGAAGTGACCTTAGCAGTTGGGTCATAGTTCATTAGACACATCCTAGACGCCTCTGAGCCAATGGCAAACTTGCAAGGGAACAAGTAGCAAGTCCCATACTGCTGGGTGTGAGATAACACTGTGGCAGCAGCCAATGAACAAACAGCTGTGTCTCTACTGTACACTGTGGAGTCTAGCCTACATCTCATTGAACTCGCGAAATTTTCTGATCCCTACCAATAACCAAAGGAAGTTGTGGTTTTGGACGTAGGATATATAAGTATAGTTTGAGCAAAATATTTTCGCGAAAAATACGTGGCCTTACTTATGCATAGTCAAGTGGGAAACTTTATACATAAACCGAATTAGAAGGGAGATATCAGACGACGAAAATCCGGTTTTTAAACTCTTTTTCTGCTAAATATCATGAACTAAATGAAATTACAATTCTACGAACACTATTTATGTTACCGGTATCTTCAACCTAAGAACCAATTCTCATCCATGCATGCCACAGTAATGAAAATAACAGGGTTGTCTACCCTCTTGTAAATTTTCACCGCCAGGAGTTATGAAAGTTCGATGCCAAATTATTGAGTAGTATGACCAAATTAACAAAATTTGCAATTTTCTTGCAACTGTCCAAGACCAAACGTTTTCGTGTAAAACGCGCACTAGTTTCAGCTGCAGCGATGCAATACGTAGACATTAGGCAACACTTCCGACATGCGTCTTCAGTGTGCTACTGGATCCCCCTACTGCTAAGACGATGGTGGAGGACAGTTTTAACACTTACTATAAACAACATGTATCATACATCAATAGGTTTGCAGTACTGAATCTGCAGGTTTGTTTCTGTTGTATCAGTAGCGAAGAAGAATGAACGAAGGAAAGCTAGTGAGAGAAATTTATATTGATATGTGCAGAGTATTTTGTCAGTGTTAACAAATTACGCCGTACAATCTAAAAATAAATGTGAGTCGTAACTACTTAATTTAAGTTTTTATATATTGGAAAAAACTATTTGAATTGACTAAAGTTAAAATATGTAAAATATGTATTAATGTATCTAATACTTATATTATCTGCGCCCGTGTGTGACTTAGACGCGAGGAACCACATTTTTTTCTCATACTACGTAGAATAATTTTGGTTGATATAATAATGATGTTATTTTTTCTAGGCCCCGTTTCAGTTACGCATCAATTTTTAATTAGCAAATCCGGGATGTAGATTCTTAGAGCGCAACACGACGCCTAGCGGGGGAAATAAATCCTACACTCTAAAACATAATGAGAAAACTTCTCTCTAAATCAGTAAAATTCTAAAGAATATCTGTACAACCTCCTACACGAAAAATCCCTAGTAAATATGAGAAGTACCGGGATTCAGTTTCTATGGTATACCACTGTCTGAACATTCCAAAGCTGTGATTCCCACGGCTTCAACAGCAAAACGGTCGTGTTCTAAGTCACAGCTGCGATTTACTTATTTTCCATAGGCCTACTTGCAGCAATTTAGAGTGTCCATTACTAAAGCAATCGTCTGCGCCATGAGATTGAAAGCAAGTCGTGAGCGTATCCCCGACCACAGACTGCAGTCAGATGACTGCATGAGTTACACGTGCCGAGGAGGTCAACATCTGCTGTGGTTACGCCGGGCGAAGGGCTTGCTCGAGCGGGTTTCAAGTCATTACAGCACGCGGGGTTTCCGTAAATACTGGTACACCCGCGTCGCCCGAACCGAGCTCATACGTCATGATCACGTCCTCCCCGCGTATATACAGTAATTACTTATGACCGCCGGTTCCTCCTCGGCGTTGGGAGACCCCTGGAGGAAGGCGGCCAAGAATGCCGCTGGCACGACGGAAGACTGGTTAGGTTTGTGGAGACGGGGGCAGGGGTGTTACTATAGCGCCCTGGGGAACCGAGTACCCTATCCCCAGCTTCTGGAAACTCCAATATTGCTCTCCCTACATCTTCGACCCTCCCCTCAAGGTCCCGCCAAACCCCTCTTTCTTCGACGAACTTTCCCGACCCATCCGCCGAGACCCGGGCTACCCAATTTCGCCCCCCCCCCTCTTTTTCACCACCCCCCACACGCACCACCCTCGAACCATGCCGTGAATGTTTTAAGGCGATACTGCTCTTGAAACATGAGCTTCGGTTGGATGCGGAAAGAGAGGAGCAAGGAGAAAAAAAAATTCGATTGAACAACTGAATGCAAGGAAGAAGTATTCGCGTGTCTTCCCTCTGCCCTACTGTATCACGGCTAGTTTCGGAGGGCAACAAAAAGTCACCCCCCCCCCCCCTTTCTCAAACCTCCCTTCTAGCGTAACTGCTGATGGAATGTCTCCCGACCTCACCATTATTCTTCATAGCATCATCGACTGTTATCACACTGAGCTGCGTACCATCAACGCTTCGAGTTGGTTAAAAGTAATGTTCTGTTTCAAAAGTAATGTTATGTTTCAAAAGATTCATTACTCACTTGACGTTGATTCTTTAGCTCAGCTGTGAGTCTGGAAGATGGTATCCTCCAGGTGATATCGCGTTCAAGGTCATAAACGTGGCTGTAGCTGCGGTACTGTTTTTATTTTCTGGTTCTCAGGTAGTTTCACTGCGTGCACAGAAACACGTTCCATTAACCTCCAGTCAGATATGAGCTGTGCTGTATATTCGTAATAATCGTTTTCCTCAAGTATCCAACGACGACATAAGCAGATAAAATAAAAAGTTTTCCTTTAAATAGAAACTGAAATTAAACAAAAGGGAAACAAAAATGCATGCCCGGCAGCGTGCAAATAGTGAACGCTCCGAAGCAGTAAAGAATGGCTTTAAGACTCAGCGAAGTGGTCAGCGCAGATTGAATAAGTTTACAAAACAAAACAAATAATAATATTCACTGCCAGTGTATACATGAAATTGACAATTATTGTGAACCTGCTGTTCGAAACGTTTCAATTTGTGCTGATTGTCCCGTGTTACGTTCATCATAATATCAGATAATTTTGGGAATGTACCGAAAAGTTTACAAAATAAAATTTAAAAATAGATACAATAAACACACGGTACATTACCAACGCACGCTACAGAAGTACACGCAGAATATTTACAATCTGCACGAATATGAAATGTATACAAGAGCTGATTCGGCAGCCATGGCAACTATTGTGCATCTCTCGAAAAAGACCCAACACAGGAAATGTACTATGCACACTTGGAAGTGTAACGCGAGTAAGATTTTTGAATGTGACACCACATGGGTCATGGTTACAAGAATGTCCGGCAAGGAACAAAGACAAACATGGCTGCGTGAAATCACCGTTTAGTTGATGTATTCTCGTACAGTCTGTACAAGATCATTTGAACGGGCACGTATCGTACGTGTGTACGAGCTGTAAAATCCTTTAAGTTCGAAGCAAAGCAACTGCCTGCGGAGCTCTGCACTCGACTGTACAACGTGTAGAACTCGTGAAAAAGGTAGCACGGACACCATGAAAATTGCCAGAAAAGTGCGATTTATGCTGCATATTAAAGAAGCATGTCTATCTTTTGCAACATTATAAAATATTTTACTAAAATATTCTTTTTAAATGCAAAAAAAAAATTCTATTAAAATTGTCTGTATTTTTAACAAAATTTAAGAGCATTTCCATTCTGGATGCTTCAGAAAGCAGAATTCGCAAGAAAATCTTCGTTATGGAATACCGTCATAATGTTTACTGTGATTGTGTGTAAGAAAATCGGAATAATAATGTAGTAAACAATTTTTTTGATTGATTTTTATGCACGTCAATTTGTTACAAACATTTATGGCTGAAACTGGCGTAAATAAAGTTAATTATAAAATATATATGATACATTATTACTATTATTTTATGACTTATGATCACATAAAATATGACGATCTTTCTTAAAGAAGATTTTCTTGTGAACTATGCTTTCTATAGCATCAAAACCGAAAATGCGCTTAAATATTGTTAAAAATACAGACTATTTTAACCGATTTTTTTTTACATTAAAAAATATATATTTTAGTATAACATTTTATGATGTTGCAAAATGTATACTTTCTTCTTTCATATGTAGGATAAATCGCACTTTGCTGACACTTTTTGTATAGCCTGTACACATTTTTTATGAGTTCTTCACATTGTACAGTCAGGTGCAGTGCTCCATAGGCAGTTGCTTTTCTTCAACTTCAACGTAGTCTCCGAGGTTGTCCACAGTTCGTTGCCAGCGATGAGGCAGACGTCACAGCATTCCGACGAGAGGTGGCGCACATTGACGGATCTCCTGCAGCCGATGGTATTTCCCGTCTGCCTCATCACTATGGCAACGTAGAGAAGCCGGTATTTTATACGCGCATCCACCAGTACGTCCTCTGAAAAATTTATGATCTTCTCACTGCCTCTCAGATGAAACGCTTTTTTGGCTTATAGTTTTCGGAGCAAATAAATAATATAATCAGTTCTTAAAATCACACGACATTGATCAGATTTACTTTCAAATTTCATCCCTTCGAAATGGTTGTAATTAGTTAGCCTCGTTTTCAGGCTAAAATTTTCTAATTGAAATATCAGGACATTTTTTTCTCTGCGAGGTAAAAATTTTATATATAAATTGGCTTTATGCTATCCAACCAGGGATAGTTGATGGACTTTGTAGAAGTTACAGTTAGTATCTCACAAAATAATTTTCTACGTAATGATAGCTAAGGGGTTAGTTTTTTTTAAATTTGTAAGTATTTGTTTGCATAATAAAACACGAGATTACGTTTTTAATGGAGCCCTTAATTAGATGAGTGCCACGGTGTCTTTGTTCTGGCTATTCCTTTTGTTAGAAGTTTGTTTCCCAGGATCGGGGTGAAATTGTGGTACTAGTGAAAATTGAAGTCTTTGATCTGCGGCTCGTCTGCGAGTCCGCTGTGGGAAGCGTTTTTTTAAATATATGTTTAGTACATCTACAACGTCGATATCCCTGTGTAGATCTTTAATTTTAATAATACCATGCCTCTATTTATTCTTAATAATTTTGACAATATACGAGTCCTCAATACAGCAGTGTTTATATAATGAGATAAAAAATACCTCAAGTCATAAAAAAAATACAAATACGCTTCCATGTTACCCACCGTAACATTGAACACTGATGACTCGATTGAGAGTAATGAAAAGTCTTCAAATGAACTAAATTCAATTTGATACCAATTATTACGAAATTTTCTTATCATGCCTGTGGCCTAATACTTAGCGTGTTATCCACATTTGCATAATTCATGAGGCGCACGTAACCTTGAGTGCCACATTTACGATGGCTGAACATATGCTGCCCGAGATATGTACGTTTAGTTCTTTCAGGAGATTTGGGCCACCGTATTTCGTAGGCCAAGCGGCTGCCTCGTAAAAATCCGTAGAAACTTAATCGTATGCACGTTACAATCGCTGAGCTTTGCTGCTTATAAATAATCAGCGTCAATAATTACAATATGCAATTATTGTATCTGAGTTGATATCATAAAAACCTCATTCTCATTACTTATTCGGATTATAGCTTAAGCTAAGGGTTTTTTTTAATTTTCATGCTTACTTTGTAATATAACAGTGCACAATTTAAAAAAAAACTGTGTAACTGGTATCAATGGTGTACGGTCTGCAAATTTCAACTGAGAAGAAAGTTATTATTTTAAAAAATGGGTAGTTCGAAAACCAAAATAACCAACGTATCGGAACACACTACATCAAACAGTGGAGTACGAAAATTATTTGCCTAATGCAGATTTCCTTCTGAAATATTTCTAATTTTCTTCACGTACAGAATTTTTTAAAACAACGAAATACAATGGAAAAACAAAATATACACTGGTATAGTACTATAGCATATCTGAGTCACTTATAGCAACACTCATGCAGTATTTGAATTTCGAGTAAAGGGGTTATTGTTTCACGGAAGTTAAAATTTATCGCAGTTCATAACTGCCTCAAGGGTGGGGAAACGGGCATTGTTTCAAACCTTTTACCCAAACCAGCCAGGCAGCCAGTCACTTCGTATCATTCCTCCAATTATTTTCGCTCATCAGGCAGTTGTTTTCTACGTCACAATGTAAGCTGCGAGAGAGAGGGCTGCTTGTTAGTGAGGATTACACGTCGAAAATGCGGTTCATCATACCCCGGCCTCGCGGAGAGGTAAAACACGCACAAAAGGCCAGGCGAGCTAATGAACAGGGAGATACGTTCTCCGAGGAAGAATGCGCCCGCAGAATCGGCGAGTGTACAGATGTCGAAACTCCATGGTGGTTCCTTCCGCATGTTAAAGATGAGGTGGACCGATCTCGCTGTTCACGGTAAACTGAGCACTTTTCAAAGCCCTGCTTAAGATCTACTTGTGTGCACGTTGTTTTTTCTTCCGCATGATGTAAAATTAACATTGCCAAGGGCCTCGTCACTTTGTTCATGTGTCGGTCAAGTGGAACTGAAAAATTATTAGAAAGGTAAATATTTTATGAATGTGCCCATTTTTTACTCACTGATGCATTAAAAAACCTGAAACCTAAAGAAATAATTTAGGTTATCACAAATGATTACCTAGTATTTTTATTCGACGTTAAGTTATGGAACTACTTCCCACACATCATTGCCAACTTTACTAGGCGCATGTCATTCAGTGCGCCCGTTAAAAATATATGCAGACAGGGGCAGTGACTTTATTCTAAGGTTGATTTCGAAAGTACTCAATTTATCGTGAAGAGCCTTGATGAATGTATATCTCCTCTAACAAATTTGTAAGGCAGTTTGATTAAATTCAAATTGGTAAAAGAATTGTGTTCATGTAATAGTGCTTGACATTTTAAAATTATCATAAAAAGAAACGTTCTCATCAGTGTTGACCATGTGACTTTGACAGATGTGTTCCTTTGCTGCACATGCGCAGAAGACGAATAAGCTGTCTACCTCATCTCTATCCTATGGGTCCTTCGATATGGGCGTGGCCATTCGCTGGTTTACACCGCGAGGCTCCGGAAGTTGGCCTCTATCGCCGCATGCCATGCCACGCGCCGGGGACTCGGGTTCGTCAGGATGAGAAACGTGGGAGAGGGAGGGTGTGTAACTTGCTTCGGGAGACCACGGCGACCATGTGTGTACAACACTGTAAAAAAAAATTGAGTTAAAACTCCCTTAAATGTATGGGAAGCTATTTACCTTTACATGTAAGGTAGAACTACCTGTCAAATGTGGAGTAAATTTACATTACAAGTAAGGTACTAATCCCTAATCGTACGGGAAAAGTACCTTACAAAAGTGGGGGTGGGCGGAATCCCACAGAAGTAAGGTAATATTAATTACAGTATAGTGTATAAAAATTGTATTAAAAATACACTGGGTATTAGTATGTTCTATTAATTTTTTATTGCCTATATCCTCTGACGAATAGTTACCGAAATCTTAACTGTGTGATTCCTCGACGCTTGCTAGTGTATGGGCGCGAACCTTGGATCCCTATCACGATAGGCCAATGCACTAGCCATTACACCACAACATGACATCATAAGTGAATATCAGTGTGTTAAAGGATTGTTACTTCTGCTTGTCCTCCCACCTAGTTATTGACATAATGCTGAAGAGATGCATGCGTCGTGATGTAATTTTCCCACCTATTTATGGGATTTTCCGCTGTACGTATGTGAATTTTACTCCAGAGTGCGGTAATTATACCTTACATTGAAAGAGCCACTTTGGACAGCTTGCATGACTAGACAATATAAATTTATTTTTGGGTAAAAATATATATTATACAATTATCAAATAGTTACAAATCGACTAGGAGATCCACACGACGTTAAGTTAATTTTCCCATCCATGTACGGGATTTTTAACTACCACGTAAGGAAATCTATCTTTCCCACACAAGTTTGCGAATATTACCTTACACTTGTCACGTAATTTTACCATAATTTTCAACAGTGTAATCTACCATGCTTTCCTTAGCGGGATTTAGGCGAACTACTGCTGTGGTGGCGCCAGCGGCAGTCGGGAATCCGATCACACAGGCCTGCATAAAGCAAGTGCTTACGAAATACGTCTTTATTCCGTCAGTTAAACGGTTGCTGAAAGATGGTAACCGAATAGCAGAAGTTTCAAATTCAAATTTATTTCTGCTATCGTAAGTGATACAGATAGAGTTTATGAGAATGGGTGGCAGACTGTCTTTTGTAGCTCGTGGATACAGAGGGGCTGCTAATCATCGCGAGGAAAATATAAATTAGCTTAGTATATATGGGCTTGCACAGCAAGCGTAAACAACCAATCAGAGTGTAGTATTTTATTTCCCCTCATTTCCCCCTCTTTTTGGTTTGGATAATATGGCGGCGAAATCTGGAAAAAGGACGTCGGTTGACTGCGAAAGTTGAACGTAGAAAAATCACTCTTTCTCCCAGAGCAGAAGGAAAGGGATAAGTATAATAATAAATATTTTTTATTATTATTATATTACCTAACTGGATTACGAACTGCAAAAAAATCTGAACGAACGCCAAAAATGAAATACTTAATGAAAATAAAATTGGTAACTTTTTTTAGTACGTAGTCCTACTTTTACTTAAAAAAAAAAAAAAAAAAAAAAAACAGTATGTATAGTAATATTTCGGTTACGCTGAGTTGTCTAATTATAATACAGCAAACATTCCGCACGTCGTTTCATTAAAACATATCTGAAGAGAATCTCTAGCTAAACTTAACATATGACATTAAACTACTGAAGGTGCTGCAACCTTTTTCTGGAAGTTGACCTTTTGTTCGATTGGCTACTGGCGCGCTGCAACATATTTCCCTACTGGCTGGGGTTCCGAGCTGGCAAGTAAGTCACCACACACGGAACGGCACACGCCGCTACGACACGTAGCCGATCGTCGACGCCATTTTGCTGGCGTGTACAGCTGGGGTTAGGCTCAGCACGAACGAGTGCACACTTACTGCCAGATCTGTACAGGCTATTCACCGCCACTTCGCACTTTTCTGAAGCCCTGCTAAAGTTATACTTTTTGGTTACCGGTTACTAGGACCACTGATTTTTCGCGAACAAAATCTGAGTACACAGTTGAATTCAATACTATATATATATATATATATATATATATATATATATATATATATATATATACACACACACACACACACACCCTCGACTGTTGTAATACCTACATTGGCTGCTGGTGTCTTCCGCTTTTGACCGAGCCACTCCTGACAGGATTCCGTAACTCCAGCACTGTACCTTCGTGATTCGTGCGCAAACATGTTCTAGTTCGTTGACACGAACTAGAACATGTCTCAGCCAATCAGAATAGCTGGACAACACAACAGTACTTTGAAATGTATCTTGTCTCCATATCTTTTCGCGAAATATCACTGTCCCTACCGATTATGCATCCTTCCTCTACATGTAAACATAAACATTGCCTCGTGACTGATGTTTTTTAGTTGTATTAAAGAATTGTGTCATATTTTGAAAACTATTTCGTGCGAACGTTCACAATTTAGGCCTTTAACCATATTTAGGACAGCTTTACGATTTAAACAATATCTGTATATACGATAGTTTTTGCGGTTATTACTTTACATATATTTATTATATACGACACAGCACCTTACATGTATTACATGTTAATATTTTGCGCCTGCTATGGATGCAGGGGAAAGAACAGTAGTATTTAAACTTTTGTTATTGATATGTTTTCGGTTATTTAGTAGTATCGGACAGCCTCAGTTGGAATAAAAATTAAAACGATGGAACAACCAGTCCGACGAAAAGATACAGCGAATTCAAGCATACGACTCGTGTCGCTTATTTTTTGTACGTAGCAGCGACAAACTTAAAATGGTAGTGGTGAACATGGACGCAAATACACATACCATAACTTTTATCCCGCTCATATTTCTATGCATTTGTACTAACTGTTTTCTAGGTTTATTTCATTATTTATTAGAAGTTATCTGGCTGGACTTAGTATTTTGTCGGAATTGTGGCGAACATTCAAATCACATAAACGTAAGTACATTTCACAACTGTGTTTCAAACAGGAAGGGCAAGATACGTTATGATGCGATTTTCGAAAAATTTATATTCGTCATAAAAACATTTCATAATTAAAACTTGGAGATTTCACGCGTACAATATTTGCAATCACACACACACATTGGCCCAATGTAACATAATGGTAACAATACTCGTTCACACAGAGGTCAGGACGCACGTTACAGTATATTTATTATCGCCGTGGGAAAACAGATTTATCACAGCATAACTTGCCTAGGTCGGTTTAAAAATCACAATGTGTACAAACTTGATGTGATGATTTTAAGTATTTTTTTTTTTACAAGAAGATAAATAAACGCTTCGTTCAGCGTCATGTCCACTCATGTCACCAGCCGTCACTTCTGCCAACTTCGGATTTGTAACCGTCCCGCCATCGTATCTAAATATATTAAAATAAGT
This sequence comes from Dryococelus australis, assembly GCA_029891345.1. NCBI lineage: Eukaryota > Metazoa > Arthropoda > Insecta > Phasmatodea > Phasmatidae > Dryococelus > Dryococelus australis. The sequence goes on along the minus strand of CM057000.1, from coordinate 35,800,625 downwards.
ATTCAAACAATAAAATCTAGTTTTAGTTGTAAATTATAAATTACAAAATCTTTTTTTTTTCTGCAATGAGTAAGAAATATGCTAAAATTCAAAACATGTATAATTTTTATGCTACTACAAGCGTTGCGAAACTTCCCGAGGGAGCGAGGGGAGGAGAGAGAGAGAGAGAGAGAGAGAGAGAGAGCGAGAGCGACAAGCTCCACTCTTTGCCTGTTCAAGGTTATTCCTCGTACGAAAATGTCATATGTACATATGTCAGTGTCACTAAGGCGTACGCACCTTAATTTGCGCTGGTATTTTCAACTGTAACAGTGAAAGATGCTTCCTTTAGTGATACCTGAAAATTTAAATATATCAATTCTCAACGTTCAAATTATAATTAGCGTACCAAAATAACTAGGTTAAAACAATGTTTTATCTGTGAACTATTTCTTACTAGCTGTTGCCAACACATCGCTGCCCTCACTATTTTTAATTCGCATTTAATACAAAATAAATATTACAAGTTATAGAAGATACTAAATTAAAGTTTCATTTATTCAGTAATACAATACTTAAAAGTTAATCATATATATATTTATTTGTGATACAAGTTATTGAAAAAACAGGTTTACATGTTACGCCTAGGGTGATTTTTCAGAGGTTCATTTCAAAACATCCGAAGAAACTGTGAATGGAATATGAACAGCAATACCTTCAGAACAGTCCAAAAAGTGCACTCATTCGTGGGACAGACTATATAAGCGTCCGTTTTACTGTGGTGTCGCCACATCTGTTCAGTTACTGTGTGTAAAAAAAAAAATCCATGAGTGGCCTTGCCTACCCAATTATACTCGAGCATGCGATGCCAGATCCCTCTGTGGAGACGTATTATATTTGCGCAGGGGAAAGTGGAGTGGAGAGATTTAGGTGACTAAACATAGAGGTCTTGAGAGCCGATTAAGGCAAAGTGAGGTGAGATAGAGGAGGACTGGAATGGAAGAGCGGTGAAGGAAATGGGAGATGCCCGTGAAAACCCGCTCACCAGTGCAAAAATCCGGGAGCGATACCGCTGGGAATCGAACCCGGTTCGCCTTGGTAGGAGGCGAGTATTCTCACAACACCACCACCGTGGCAGCCTAAGAGTTCTTTTAGGTTTTGAGTTATTTTTAAATTTCCAAGCAGCTTTGTTGAGCGTAAAATAAACTTAATCTCTGGATTATCAAATACAACAAACTACAGTACCAGTTATATTTACTCAAATTAAATGGAAAACCAAGTGTAGAGGGGTTAGTAAAATTTAACGTTATTATTTTTCTCTTTTACTGCTAGGACTTTCAAAGTAATTTTTGTTTCGCCTGCATAACTTTTATAAGGTATCTATAAAGAAAACCCGTGAACAAAATGTAGTAAGGAAAAATATTATAATTATTAAGTTTCTTAGAACTAATTTACTTTATATGCTAATCTAATATGAAGTTTTACTAAATCAGATGTGAAATCCATTGAATTATTCTTTTTAGCATCGTGTAACCCATATTTTAAAGTATTTAACAATTTTAATGCAACATTTCGCTACTGTAAGTTTTATAAAGATATTTTATCCTCTTTAACGAATGATAGATCCCTATTAGGCCTAAATTACGAGTCTATTTAATTTAAACCAATGGCAAAAAAAAAATCACCTGATTTTGTATTAAAGAGATGGACATAACTAGAAAACGCAGTATAGTATCAAAATGTTCAGTAAATTGAATTCTGTTTGTGTGGCTTAATTGCAGTAGAAAATACGTACACAGCACAAATGTTTCTGTTATATTTGTACATTGCAACATCAGGCAGTTATAGGCTGTTCACGGTAAAGTGAGCACTTTCGAAAGCCCTGTTTAATATCTACTTGTCTGCACTTTGTATATTATACCACCTTATGTAAAATTAGCATTGTCATGGGCCTCGTCACTTTATTCATGTGTCAGTCAAGTAAAACGGTGAAATTATTCGTAAAGTAAACATTTTACTGATCTCCTAATTTTTACACTTCGATGCATGAAAAAATCTGAAAGTGAAAGAAAATAATTGAAGTCGCCAAAAATTGTTACCTAACACTTTTTATTTGACGATAATATATGGAACTAATTCCCATCCATCCTTACCAACTTTACTGGGCGCATGGCGCAAGTCACTCAGTGCGCCCGGAAAATATATGCAGTTAGGGGCAGTCACTTTTTCTAAGGTTGTTTTCAAAAGTACTCACTTTATCGTGAACAGTCTTTACGTATCTGAAACATACAAGAAACACTATTCCTAGTGACATTTTCTTTATCGCCGCTTTCACACGAGGCTTGGCTTACTTGTTGTAAATAAACGAAAGGAAAAAAAAATTCGAAAACGTATAAACGAAAGATACTGCTGCAATCTGTCAGCCGGAGGTTTAAAAGGCAGTGAAGAGTCCTCGCGGAGAATCCTGCTATCCCGTATTGGTTCTGGGTGTGTTCCGGCGCTGCTATTTGCCACCTCATGAATATTCCTGAACCTCCGGCGGAAAAATATCTCTGCGATCGGGCTCTAAGCTGCGTCGCGTCCTCCTCCCCCCCCCCCCCAAATTCCGAGGCAAAAAATAAATAAATAAAAATAAAGTATGTCCGAGACCCGGATCGTCGCGCGACGAACCCTTTTTTTTTTTTTTTTTTTTTTTTTTAATGCCAGGTCGACATCCATGGCACCACACACTCCAGTTCACCCGTCACGTGACTTTACATATCAAAAGGTTGTTTTCGGTAATCTTCACTCGGCAGCACCGAGGTTGGTGGGTGGAAAAAAAAGTTGGGGGGGGGGGGGGGGGTTGGTCTGAGGGGAAAAAAAAAGGTGTGGTAGAGGGGGTTGCTTTCTGCTTCAGCTAGCCCCATTTGCTACACGGAGCGGAAAATGGATGGACGCGTGAAGGGACTTGGGGTTAGGGTGGTGGGGTGAAGGGGGGGGGGGGAAGTTCACGGGCTAGCGGAGCGGTTCCGACCCGAAGATGCCAACCGATGTGTTAAAGCAGAGGGTGGTTCCGGGCCGATCTGAATACTTTTCAACCCATAAAACTCGTCCCCGCGGTGGGTGCATTGAAGGGGGGGGGGGGAGGGGTGCTCCGTTGCAATGACGAGCAGGGTCTAGGGTGATCACCCTTCGTTCATGCGTTGAGAGCTGGGAAACTCGACACCGAAAGCTTTGAAAAGTCGGTGCACGGGAGACAAGCAACACTTGTACTAAAATGCAATAGTTTTCGTCAGAGTGGAATAAAGTTTAAACGCCACATCAAATGGAACCTCCTCTCACCCCCCTTTTTTTTCACGTCATATTTTGGATTCTTGGTATTTACAACTTGTTCTTTTATTTTTAAAAAAAAATCCCATAAATAAATAAATATATACATACACACATAGTCTATTCGTTGTTTCTTCACACTCGAATCATCAAACCCTTGAAAATAATCACCTTACGTATGACATGTTCGGGTGTTTCCTATGGCCAATAACAAGCGTTTTTCATTTGAATCGCTTATTTCAGAAACCTTATTAGTCCGTAGGAGTAAAGTTACGGCAAATAACAAAATATGTTTACACCTAACAGTGGGATAAAATGTAGCATTTAAAGGAAATCATCATTTATTTCAGCTTTTCTTGCAGCACATACCATAAAATATTTTAATATCCACCTGATAAATTTACATATATTAATATCTGAAATTTATAGGCTTATGGGTTTACTTAATCTTGCAATACATGGAGGTAAAATTTACTTGTTTACAGAGTCATTTGGAAATGTTTATTTATCTAAATTATTGTATAAGCTCAAATATCCTAATAATTACCAAACAGAATGTCAATAAATAACCGCAAATGGTTGAAGTAATTGTTTTGATTACTACTAATAATTTTTGAATGTTAACTTCATGACCATACTGTGTTCCTGCAAATTACCACAGTACTTGTCATCAATAATATCCTTATCACGTGTAGGAAACCCAAAAATCTATAAATGGAAATTATACATACATATTATATATATATTATATATATATATATATATATATATATATATATATATATATAATAAACCAGTAAAGTATTCTGCGTACCTATTCCTACAATAATCCGTACCCTTAGTAAAATTTGCGTTACAGAAAAATTAAAATAAACCCCTTTTCCTACCTGTTTACTTATTTTGACGAATAAGATATTCACTCGCATGAATCCATTTTTATTGGGATTTACATTCTAGCCACAATTGCCCCATTTTTTTTTTTAACGAAAAACTATTATTTTAAAAAGTTTTCGTTCCATTTGGCTTAATATAGATTTCTGAAGACGATCCACATGAAAACAATCACGTCATATTTCATCCACTTGCTCTCTAGAATTAAAATTTTTTAATTCAAAATTGGTAAATCACGAATATTCGACTTACTCTTTCACAGTGTAAATACCATTATAAAACTAACTGTTTGTAACTACTATAGGCTGTTCACGGTAAAGTGAGCACTTTTTAAGGCCCTTATAAATGTTTCCTTTCATCCAATTTCCATCTTCCTGTTGCTTTTTAATATAAAAATTGCAATGTGACCAATAATCACAGTGTATACATTTCACCACAATCAAAATTTAATGTCTGAAGCTGCAATAAGATATATTTATTAGTGGTTAATGACTGTTGGGAGGGCCTTAAAAAGTGCTCACTTTATCGTGAACAGCCTATACAAAGCCTAACCGTAGAACACACGTGACAAATTTTTCGATCATGCAGCGCAGCTTCAGCTGTCTTGAGAATAAATTCTTACATTTCTAATCTCCAAAACAACAATAAACGAATAAATTTTCCAATGTTTAAGTTTTAGTGTAAGCAAGTTGCTTATACTTTGCCTTTTATGAAGCTTTAGTAGATAACATATTGTTATATTTATAGCTCGTGTATATTGCAAATTCCCTGAAGAAATTTTTCCATTCATCAAGTCATACTCCAGGTAGGTAGCTTGGGCTTAAGTCATGGAGACAGCGAGGCCATCAAACACGTATCAAGTTGCTCAGAGAATGAGGAACGGGGAAGTAATAGGCCATGGCCTGTAGAGTCCATTCACGAATACCTCCGACTTTTCTGAAGCCCTGCTAAAGTTCCACTTCCAAACTGTAAAAAATTCCCGTATATTTAAGGAATGTTTTACGGAAATGTACAGTGTATATACGGAAAGGTAATCCGCAATGACGAAAAACGGAGTTAAGTCCGTAAATACAAAATACGGAAAGTCTCCATATTCCCTTTGGCTTCAAGTTATGGGGAAGAATAATGGCGATTATACGCGAAGCTTTCTTCGCAACTGTAACAAGGAAATTATATCGTTTCTGCGGCAGTTAAGGTTATCCACGCGATTATGGCCTATTCTTTCAAACATTAAAAAATAGCGTCAGGCGTCTGTAATATTTGGCCACACAAAAAATACACTAAATGTAATAGAAACTAATTTTTTGCTTTTGTCTTTCGAATAGAAATATAAAAGTTATACCACAATTTTCAAGTGAGAGTTGTAGGTGAATGGACTGGTAATTTTTTTTTGACTCGGGTTCAAGCCTCGCTTAAGTACAAAATATTTTAACTTTCTTAATATCATTTCTTATACACGGCACAACACCCACATAATGAAAATTAAAGACATTTTCATTATCTATTTTTATTTTAAATGGAAAGTAAAGAAAACTAACTTGGTAATTAACGGAGAGGTTCCGTGAAATTTACGGAAAGTGCGTTTCTTTAAAATCAACGAGTCCGTAATTTTACGGAGAGTTTACGGACATTTCTGGATAAATTTTTAATAACGCTTTTCGGTAAAATGAAGGACATGTTATTTAACAGTGCAGGATATTCCTCCGCCTCAAGTTAACAAAGCCTAACCTATTCTAGAAAATTACGCCAGTGGGACAACAGACCGAATTCGTGCGAACTCACCTTAAAATATTTTGCATGTGAACTATTTCTTACTAGGAATTTCCAACACACCAGTTAACTCACTGTAATTTATTGATATTAATTATGAATGAAATATTATAATTTATTAATGAAATAACAGTTAAAGTTCAGTTTAACCAGAAATAAGGCACTTTTCATGTATATAAAAGTATAATACGCCTGTGGTACATGCCATATTTAGGAAATAGCCAAACACGTCAACATGAGGTGATTTTTCAAAGGTAAGATCCGAAAAATTTGAAGAAACCGCGAATACACTATAGTAAGGAAAAATCCCAGCATTATGCTGTTGTGACTTCGGGAAACCATGGTTAATCTAAATAAGGATTCCACACCGGGAATCGAGCACAGGTTATCACGGATGCGAGTTCCATGGTGTGAAAGTGTTACGAAAATAAAACGCAACTATTACGAATCTTACGTTAATGTGAACTATGTCAATTTGTACTGACCATAGAAATTCGCAAACACCACAATAGTTTGGTTTTTTTCCAAGTACATACATGTAGAAATATTTAATTCTTTTGAAGGCTGTTTTTTTTTTTTTTTTTTCAATTTTAAATATATTCTTTGTATATTTTAACCTACAGCGTGTTCGAGTTTTATTTTATTCTTTGCTTTTTTAATTTTTGTGGGAACGAAAATGAGTAAAATGCGCTGGTAATACGATATCTACTAACGTTGCGCTGTAGGGCTAACAAAAAAAAAATCGGTTACCCTAATGTAGACCTAATAACGTAACCATTAATGAAAAACTAACTAAATGTGCGAAAAATTATACTTCACTGGGAAATCATTCCATACTTTTTAACGCATTCATATTTACGCGGAGTGCCACGATAATTTCAAATGAAGTAGCAAAACTGGAAAATAAAAGTTATTAACAAAATATCGTAAAAGCAGTGGGGCCTGTTAAGCCTAACCTTCGACGATAATACGTTATGTTCGCGTGGCCAGGAGATTACGTTAACAGTTCTTAAACATGCTAGAAATGTTTCATGGCCCTATACTGTCATTAGTTCTTGCCACCATCGGCCTTGTATTTCCACAGCTGCGTCAAGTAAACACAAGCAGTGAAACAAAACGCCGCTGTCTGCAAGAATCAGAGTACAAGATAGCTTCCTGCTTGTTCGGATCGCGCATCAGTTTTAAGAGTGATCTGTACCCCAGCAATCTGTGTGAGATAGTTGTATGTCCGAATACGCGTATTTCAGAAAATAAATACTCTGCAAATACGACGTTTTGTAAGAAAAGGTTATCTATGCCGCAATTTTTTTTTTACTTTTGTCATATTAAGGTGTTCTTGGAGAAAATAATTCGTGAAAATGGCCAAATATCGCATATTTAAAGCTTGCATATGCAGCTTCCTTAAGCGGCAAGAGAAGAGCACTATGATAATCGCGTAGTTCAATCCGTGGGCTTTCATCGCCTGTAATGAAACTCCACTGTTGCAGATCTTGTTCGCGCAGTACAGCGTTACGACACTAACACTGCACGCCTTGCGCATAGGCGCTAGAAGTGCGTGTTAGTGTCGCCCGTATCGCTCCCTCGCTTCTTGACCTTGGCCGATAAAAGTAAAAAGTATTAGCACTGTTAATAAACTTCAAAATTACGGTTTTCTAAAAGAAAGAAAACTATATATCTTTCTGCAAAATACGACTCAATAATATGTTAATACATACACAATTTCTATGGAGTGAATTATCTGTGAAACTAAGAATCCAATAGGGCTATCGAACGCTTTTATCGCAGCTAGTAATTTCTTGATAACTGTCGCCAAATAAAAATGCTGAATAAAATATATTATATATTTAAAAATAGGTTTACGAACGTGCAATTTTCTTTAGCAGCACATCTTACGTAACAAAGATATACAAATTGATTACGCAGTAAATACCTCCATAAATTGTTATCTATCATCCAAAATTCTAGTTCCTTGTATGTTTTTTTTTTATAAACCCGTATACTTGAATTAACGTCTGAGACATTATTTCGTCTTTCACGTGCTCGCAAATTAAAACATAATCTATAAACATAATTTATACCGAACAAAAAAAAAAAATTCATAATGCTAGTCTTTGTGTTTCCGTAAATGTTATAACAGTAATGATTTACTCCGTAAATAATACGTGTGGTAAGTTCTTTTTTGTTTAGTGAATCACTTTTACAACGCCGTAGTTCAGACGTCGAACTGCGTGGACAACACACATGGCAAGTTTACGTCTCGCAAAGTTTCGGTCGCAGCGTGTAATCTCGTCCCTAGTTTCTCATTTTCCTCTTATCTCTCGCGCTCATAGTTTTATTCTTGTGCCAAGTCCCTAGTAGTTCGCTCTAGGTTTCGTTCTTTATTCCCGCCTTCGCTTGCATTGTTTTGGCTCTTCCGAGATCTCGCGTCCGCTGTGCAAGTCATCTCGCTAATTGCAAACGTTTTTCCTGAATACAGCGGTTAAATGGCTGCTCTAATTACTCGGAATAAAACCACACTGTTTATGTATGCAGCCCCACACAAGATGCCAAAGAATTCTCGCAAATTCAGTAATCGTCCGCCCTCCTATATAACCACAAGGAACTCATCCCGGATATAAGTACGATTTTGCTGTCTATGTAGCTTATAAATAATTTTGCCAATTGAGGTCATCAAATCAGAAAGGGTGAAACCTGAAGGAAAATATGAACCAGTTTTTAAACCCTAGCACGAGTTCCGAGTAAATTATAATAGAGCATATTTTAATTTCTTCTGTTTTCTTGAGTAAGTTTCTTGAGTAAATAAAGTCACGAAATGTGGATGACTTTATTTTTTCCTGATTCAACTACACAGCCAGTCGTCCACCGCAGTCACCTCACCATTTGGCAATTTCGTAAAATTTGATTAATTAGACGAAATAATCACAGCAACGTACCATAACCAGTCCGTCCAAAACATGAAATTCGATGATACAAAAAAAATCCAGTTTTGTTGCTGCTTCTAAATATTTTCCAGTGGAGATTTTACAAACTATTTTATGGCTGTTACTGCAGTATTTTTGTGTAATATAATTTTTTTTTAGTTCGTGATCAATAAAAACGTTTCTTAACTAAAATTTAATAAATCTTTATTATCGGCACAAGTGTGAGAGTTTTATTTAGTAGCGACAGTAGAACTTTTTTTTTTTTTTTTTTTTTTCACCACTGTAAAACAGTTGATATTCTAATGAACACAAACCTCCGGAAAAAATATTTTTGGAGTTTCATCGAAAATGTAGTATTTTATTATCTTCAAGCAATATCTTTAAAACTGTTTCAACATAACACACTTAAGCTCGAATTCCATTAGTGAAAGAAATTATCCATTTGAAAATTTGTCAGAGAAAATACATAAAAGGTTTTTATGATATGAAAATTTTGTATAAGGATCGGCTTTCAGCTATAATGCAGAAATTATTCCTTTTCGTGTCATATTTCAGTTTCAGAGATATTATTGGAAACGTTGGATTATAGAAAATGTACTATTTACTTGTTGTTTAACACTTTTGTTAAGGCTGTTCACGGGAAAATGAGCCCATTTGAATTGAACTTTTGAAAAATGTCACTGCCCTTACTTGCGTGTATTTTAACGCGCACGCTGTGACTGGCGTACGCTGTTAAGTTGCAAATTACGCAGGGAACGTAATTATAGGCTGTTCACGGTAAATTGAGCACATTTTAAGGCCCTTATAAATTTTTATTTCATCCAATTTCCACCTTCTTGCTGATTTTTAATATAAACATTGCAATGTGACAAATAAGCACAGTGTATACATTTCACCACCTTCGAAATTTAATGCCTGAAGCTGCAATAAGTTATATTTATTAGTGCTTAATGCCTGTTGGGAGGGCCTTAAAAAGTGCTCGCTTTACCGTGATGAGTCTATACATTTCTAGATGTTGAATTGAAATTGTTATGGTAAAATTGGTGAATAATAAAATTATTTCTTATACTTTCATTTTTAATGCATGTAAGTGCAGTAATTAACAAATTACTAAAAACATTATTTTTTTATAATTTCATATTTTTACTAGACTGACTTATGAATAGTTAGCATGCCCTTGCCAATGTTAATTTCGCATATGGTGGGATAGCACTCAACATGCGTACAAGTATATCTTATGCGGGGCTTTCAAAAGTGCTCAGTTTACATTGAACAGCCTATATATAATTGTCATTCTGTGTAATTTCCTGCTTCCAAAAAGGGAAGGCACTAATTAATAAAATATAATACGTTTCTGAATTTTTACAACAAGCAGATAACCCACAGTTTTAATTACGCACAAAAATATTACACAACTCGTAAAATGAAAATTTTCTGTAACCGTAGATTGCCAGTATTTCCAATATATCCGAGATTATGGCGCGAAAACGAAGAAATTATGCAAAAGGGGTGAACCCGAGCTTTAACTTCGAGTAATAAAATAGCTACGCTGTCATAAACTGGGGCTATTATTTTTAACTACACAATGCAAGCTTTAAATATCGCAGTTTTTTTTCATGACCTTCACTTTCCAATAGGAATGCCTAGTAATACAGCTTTTGACATTGTTGAGTAATTTATATATTTTTTTGCTCTGATAAGATTCACAGTTATGTGAATATTCACGGTTATGCTCAGGAATATTAGACCCCCTCATTATAGTGGCTTCCGAACCACATTAGTAAAGAAACGGAGTTTAAAATTTGAGCTATTTTTGTTTGGCTGTATCACATCGTGAACATCCATCGCGGAAGCGAAATATCTCCTCCCGCCCCCTTTTCCCATATAGCACCCACCGTTTACAAAAATAAAATTTACTTTACTGATAAGTTCACATCCACAAGAATATCATTATTATTATACATGGTGATTTATTGATTAAATATTTAACTAATTGTATTTCTAATATATTGTTTAGGTAACTGACAAATGTTTTTATATATTACTGTAAAACTATATATTCGACGGCAGGAAGACAAATAAAATATACTACATAGTTGCTTTCAGGCGGTTCACTGACGTGATATTATTTTTATATGTAGAAAGTAGCTTGGATGCAAACGACAGTTAATAACTAACAACCGAATGAATAACTTGCATAAATGCACACAATATCGTGGAATGTGTGGTTGCTCATATATAGTCGTGAAATGCCACTTCTTCTTTATGTTACGCTTGGGAACCTAACTGGAAGTGACTTGACGTAGGCTATACAGGCCACTCGACCAACTGCGCTTGTCTTACTTGAAAGCCCCGAGCAGCCCAGCATTTTACCGGAGTGTGCTAAGCTGACGATGTGGCCCCGAGGAATCTCATTACATTCTTGGAAAGAGTCATGCGTTTTAAGTCGCCAAATACAGTTGACGCTTACGTTTTTGCGGCCTGCTGTGTTCGTTTGAATAGTTCCTGAGGCACGTGGTAACGTCGGGGACTTAATGCTACAGCGCTACGGCTGTCACTGCGCGTCGAATTATTCGAAAGCCAACGGGACGTAGAAATGGAGTTTCTGCGAGTGCGGGTCGTAGGTACGGCTTGCCCTTCGGCGCGTCGGGGACACAGTTCGACTGACCAACTCGCCTCGCGTCCAGCTGGCATGACGGCTCTTCTCCAAGTGCGGGCAGCGCGCGCTTGCGCGGTCGCCTGCGGAACCTCGCTGGCCGCCACCCATCCCCCCCCCCCTCCTGACCGTCACCGTGACGACGCGACGTGACGCCGGCCAGCCAGCGAATAAATGCTGAGGTCTCACCCATGAGCTGGTACACAGACCATGGTTACGTATTAGGGAGGAACTGCAGTTCCTAAAATAACTTAGGGGGAGGGGGGCGCCTTGCTGACATTTAAAAAATATGTAATTTTTATAACTATATTTCATTTAATGTGACTTTCATATTTATTGTGGGAAAATAAAAATATTTTTTCACCAAATTACATTCTTGATATTATTTTGTATTCTGGAGAAAAAGCTATAATAATGTTTGAAGTATTATATAAAAATTATTTTAGTATGTGTAAGAAACCTTTTCACTGAAGTAAACCCAATCTCTTTTCAACATACTGAAGAGAGTCTCGTGTCTTTAAAATTTGAATAACTGCATTGAGGAGACATTGAGACACACGACCTTTTTCTTATTAAATCACGTGCACTATACCCGTACAAAAGGTTGCACTATTTATTGCATAAAATTTAATATTAATTTCTGAGCTGTAAAATAACATTTAAAAACACTCTACTATGTTAAAATAAAAGCATAGATTTGATACTAAAAATCTTCATACGAATATACTTTGTGAAAAGTTTCTGTAACATAAAGAATAAATCTCAACAATGTAATTGGTATGCTTGTTAAAGCTCGGAACAAAAAGCTTACAGAAACAAAAAAGTATTATTATAGCTTCCGCATGGTTTTTTCACACTTTTTAATAAAACCTTTGAAAATTCACACTCTGTATGATGTGTCTGATTGTTTTCTAAACATGCCACATAATTCAAGCGTTTTATACTTGTTTTAACATCAAAATACCTTTTTTTTTGTTAAGCTGAACTTTTACTCATACTTTAGGTATAGATTATATAATCAATATAAAAAAAACAGAAAGACAATCTGTGCGTCACAACAGGGTCTCCCAGTTATAGTGAGCTCCAAATTATGTGCTCTAAGATTGGTCTTGATGGTTGAGGGGAGCTGCACAGACCATCAGCCACGACAATCGAGAACCCTCTGAAGAGTCCGCAGTTTTCTTATGTGTGTGTGTGTGTTAGACATTTTGACTGCTTTAATAGACGCGTGTCATAAGCTACTTCGTCTTTCCACAGGTGATCATGAACTTGATATTCTGTCCGTAGTTCGACAAACACTCAATGCTCAACTGGGCACTGTCAAATACTTGCTTGTGTTTTTTAGTGAAACTATTCAAGAGCCAGCATTCAGGTTTCCTAATCAACCAGATTGTAACAAGCTCTTTTGACTGAACTTTTTAACAAGTCAGTCATACTCTCAGCACTTAGGTCTGTTTCTAAAAACTAATATGTGCTTTTTTTTGTTCAACTCCTTGGGAACTTTGTAGCACATTTAATTTGCTACACGGAGAAATTTGTACATGTTCACCTTGATATATATTATTTCCCTGAAGACAATATTGCTAATTTTGCTTGTTAGTAATTACAATAAAAATGTACTTTTTTTTTGTAACCTCTCACAAATAATAACGTAATCATAACCAATATGTTCATTATTTCTTCGAATCACAAATTTTGTTGCCATTCCTTTGACTTTGACTTTATAAATTAGTTATATTCCTTCTTTTATAACTTAATAAAAGAAACAAATGCTCAAATAGAGTTAGATAAATTATAGAAGAAGAACAGTTTTTTAATCGAAAACTATAGTGATATAGTACCTATAATGTTCACAAAATAAAAACTTGTACAGTGAATATGCATGAATACATTGTCACAACCAACTGTTTTATGTGCGTGGTAGAACTATAATTAGGGATACAGAATTTCCTCTAGAATAATTCTTGTTCAGTTGTATCTTATTTCCAAATATCTTGTTTTACATCTTCTTTCGCGATTGGATAGGTTCTAATTGCTGCGCGTCTTGAGCAACTGTCGGTGAATCACAGACTTTCAAAACCGGTGTAAACATATTATTTTGATTGAGCAAGTCAAATGCCACAGTGTGTTCTCACAAAGATACGCGGTCAATGACCAAAGGAAATCGCAGGCAAGCGTGGACAATATTCAGATATGTGTGCATGTGCGCTATCGAGATGTATGTGCATTCGTGATATTGAGACCTATGTACACGCACGATAATGAGACCTATCGGTACGATAGTGAAATCTAGCCTGTGTGGAAATCTCTTCGCAAAAATCCGGCGTCAGTTTCTATAATACTTATATTCGATGCCCTGTTTGACAAGCGCAGTGGGCCTGTGTCACTGGTGAGTCACTGACCTTCGATCTCCGAGATCCCTCAGTTCCCCCTTATGATTCCTTCCTCTTAGGTTGGCAATGCTCCAGGCAGGGATTTTACTGCCGTGGGTGAAGCGGGCTTTGCCCGGGGTTATCCTCTTGCCTCCAGCATCGTAAAGTGGCGTCCTATAGAGAATAGCGCCCGACTCTAGATGTAGGACTCATTAGAAAGTACTACACATGCAATCAGAATGAGAAAACTACGATTTAAGTTGTGTGTGAAAAAAAAAATTGTAGCAATGTAATATATTTTGTTAAAATTTACTGGTTTAAGTGTTTTAAAAATAATAAGAGTAAAATTTTAATGAAAATTTAAGGGTTTTTAAAATTTTGGATGCTTTAGAAATTACATTTCGTAAAAATTTTAAACATTCATCAAACCATACAATTATAATTATTAGTCTGACTGTATGTAATAAATATGATAGTAACAGTGTTCACAAATATATTCAACCACTGATTTTATATACATTCATTTAATTTGTAAACATGATAACTTTGGTGTCAGAAATGGATTTATATTCAAATATTTGTAAACAGTATTATTAATCTTTATTTCATACTGTCACATTAAATATTATAACTATTTGGCTTAGTTGTTATTTTGTTTGAATAGTGTACTTTATAAAGCATTCAAAAGGGAAACATGTGAAAAATTAATCTAAGTAAATTTTAAATATGTATATATTTTTAAGCTTTTAGGTAAGTAGATTCTAATCAAATATTTTTCAGTCGACGAATTGAATGATTTATACTTTATTATGCATCATATTATGTTCTTTTCAAACCATTATTGTATTGTGTATAGGTACTACTTATCAATTTACTTTACATGTTGCATAGTCGGGGTCAGTACTCGACTGGAGTCACTCTACCTCCGCCTTGATGCCTAATATTTGCAACCTTCACCTCACAACACCCCCAAAGTTCATTTGGCCGTTTCGTTTGGCCTCCCCTTGTTCTTGCCAGCCGTGCCAGATAAACTAAACATCCCGCAAACACTTTAACTAATTAGAAGAAACGATGAAAGGAATTATTCCTCGGCTTACCTATACACTCCTAAGCCGACAATCGTGTTTGGATCGTAGGAATAGTTATCCATTTCCACTCAGCAAACGGCTGTCAACTACCGAATCATCGCAGTACACTCGGCCAGCTTTGCGAACAAGTTACTGATATAAAAAGAGAGCCTACATTCCTTAACATTGTTACCATTAATCTTCAAACGAGTTCTTAAAAACGGAGTTTGTAGGTAGGACTGGCCATCTGTTTGGAAGCAATATCATAAGAAAGAGAAATCCAAAACTTGCGCACACTGTTGAAAATTCCCGTATATTTACGGAATGTTTTACGGAAGTGTACAGTGTATGTACGGAAAGGCGATCCGTAATGACGAATAACAAAGTTAAGTCCAAAAATACAAAATGCGGAAAGTCTCCGTATTCCCTTCTGGCTTCGAGTTACGGGGACGAACAATGCCGATTCTACACGAAGCTTTCTTCCCCACTGGTAACAAGAAAATTATCGTTTGTGCGGCAGTTAAGGTTATCCACGCGACTGTGACCTATTCTTCCAAACATTAAAAAATATCATCAGGTGTTTGTAGCATTTGACAATACTAAAAAAACACTAAATTTAATAGAAACGGTTGAATACAAATATAAAAGTTTTATTAAAATATTTATGTGAGAGTTGTAGGTGGATGGTTAGAGTCGTATACTGGTGATCCTTTGACTCGGGTACAAGCCTCGCTTGAATACAAAATATTTTAACTTTTTTAATATCATTTCTATACACAGTAGAAAACCCACATAACGAAAATTTAAGACGTTTGCATTATCAATTTTTTTTAAATTTTAAACGGTAAATACAGAAAACTAACTTGGAAATTAACGTAGCGGTTCCGTGAAATGTACGGAATGTACGTTTCTGAAAATCAGTGTGTCGTTAATTTTACGGAGGGTTTACGGACACTTCTGGATACATTTTTACCAGCACTTCTCCGTAAAACGGACATTTTTTTTTCTAACAGAACACTAGTGGGATAATTACAAGTACACACGCACCTTGCCCGGGACTTGAACACAGACACCCCCCGAACAGCGACGTGGTCCAGCGCGGTTATATCCGGAACCTACCTCACGTGGTATCGAGCTCGGTTCTCCTTGCCGGAAGGCGAGCGCCCTACCCGCCACACCACCGCGGCCCCTGGGTTAGGAATCGGTTACTCGCAGGGAGGATGATTGGTCAAGTTCACAGTTCTGTACAATGGGTCAGAAAATAAGTGGAATTGTCTTGCAAATAAGCCGCGGATGTTTGGATACCGAAGACTGAGTTGGAAAGTGGTAAGGGCTGTTCATGATAAAGTGAGCAGTTTGAAAACAACCTTAGAAAAATAGTCACTGCCCATTCTTGCATATACTTCAACGGGCGCACTGAGTGATATATATGCGCCCGGAAACGTTGGTAACGATCGATGGAATATAGCTCCATATCTTAACGTCGAATATAAACCACTTGTGATCATTTAAAGCACTTATTTCGATTTCCGTTTCTTTTAAATGTATCAGTGTGTAAAAATTAACAGATTCATAAGAAGTTTCCTTTGCTTATAAGTTCACAGTTTTACTTGACCGACGCATGAATAAAGTGACGAGGCCCATGACAATGTTAAGCTTACATAGGACGGAAGAATACACACGCAACGTGCATACAAGTACATCTTAAGCAGGGCTTTCAAAAGTGCTCATTTTACCGTGAACAGCCTATAAGAGCGTTTGGCGTGTTGACTGTCTGATTTTCCTTTGGAGCATTTTGTCACGTCAACGATACAGCGATAACAGACGCAGCGACACAGACATCTCCTATGCCGCAGGCTCATCTTACAGTCCGGATCCTGATTGTCGACCGGTAGAGATGATATTGCGCTGCTTCACATGATGACTGCTGAAACCATAGTGGCCCTCGTTACAATTGCGTGCCCGCTTGCCTCTAACGCTTACGTTTCCTTATCACAAAATAAATGTGATGCTCGCACCCAGTCATTCCTGGTGATGAGATGTGGTTAGTTATCCAACACTAGATCGTCTCAGTGATATTTTATGACAAAATAATTACTCCGTGTGCGTATTATATTAAAATCGATATAACATATTAGGAAAATAACAATGGATTGGTATTGCAGTACATACAGATACAAATTATATATATATATATATATAATATGAGTCAGCTCAGCAGCCCTAACACGTTGTACAAGCTGTTCTCGGTAAATTGAGCACTTTTGATACAAACCCCTGAAAAATGTCACTGACCCTAACCTGCACGTATTTTAACAGGCTGGCTGCCTGACATGCGCCAAGTAAAGTTGGTAACGATGGGAGGAAAGCGGGTTCCATCGTCTTAAACGCGAATTAAAAGTGCCAGGAAGACATGTGTGAATTCTGAAATTATTTATTTTGCTTCGTGTATTTTTAATGCGTGTAAGTGTAAGAATGAGCCAATTTTTTTTAAATATTTACTCTTCTAGTAATGTCACAGTTTCACTTGACCGACGTGTGAACAAAGTGATGAGGCCCATTACAATGCTAATGTTACATATGGTAAAAAAAAAACTCAATTTTCAAACAAGTAGATCTTAAGCCGGGCTCTCTCCAGAGCTCAGTTTACCGTGAACAGCCTATAACTTCCAAATTACCGGCTCCACTTGACAGGCAGCTGTGGACGGCGCAGTACTTTTGAAACCAATAGTACAACAGATTCAACAGCCTCTTTCTTCCCGTGGCTGAAGTTGTCCACTATCATTATGCTCTTCTCACGGGCCAGACGTAATGGCGAACCGCCTCTACGGGCCGTTCTAATTCCGCCAGAGGGAAGGCCCGAGCGAAACATTTTTTTTCTACGTCATATTACGCAGATATCTCTGTCGGAGCTTTTATTCTCTCTAGACTGCCAAACCTCTCTGTAACCCCGTTGTTAGCACCCATCTAAGTTTCCGGGCATTTTAAGAACGTTGTGGAATGAGAAGGCAACCTCCTGATATGACTGCGCCGTCTAAAGAGGCGTATAAAAAGTTTTTTTTTTTTTTTTTTTTTTTTTCTCGGTGTTTGGGTGGTTGTTGGGGGTATTGAATACGAACATTGACGCAATAGGCTTAACCAGAGTTCTTTTTTAAAAGTTAATGCACCGCACCCACGAGTGGTAATTATCGGCTTATTCCTGTATTCAAACTTACGCAAATATTACACAATTGTGCGAATAGTGGAATTAAAAATGTTTTAACGTACTCCATATTAACTTCTTTTCTTCCCGTATATATAAGAAAATTGTTTATATTTTTGACACAAAATATGTTATTTGTATATTGTTACAGGGCCACCCGAGGGACGTATCTGAGTTCGTGAGGGGCGGAGGTATTAATAAAAATAAAATAACTAAATTTGGCTTTTCATTCATTCGCAAAGTTTGTTACTTACAGCATTAAATTATCTGTATCTACTATTACACCTTTTATTTCACAGTGAGCGCAATATTTAATGGCTATTTCTACTCTAATGAACGTCCTTCTTTATGTATTTTGTTTGGCTACTGTCAACTAACTCGCACTCATCATTAACACACGTTCAGTCAATATGTTGCCCCCATTTGTAAAGTCTTTCACTCACGCACCCAGTCCGGTAGTTCAGTCTGCAGTCGTACTCTTCACTGCTCTGATGTTCGCAGTCGCCGATTTTCCTCCCGCTGGTCACTTCTCCCGCCGCGCTCTTCTCTTCTCGCTAGTCGTCTATCGCCGAAACTCGTCCATTCAACAACTGCCGGCTCGAAGGCCCGACGCCCCTTTTGTAGCCGCTGGCCTTGATCTGGAAGGTTCGCCGCACCCCGAGAATAGCTGAGAGAAGCGAGGTCAATAATCCAGAGCATTCTTCAGACTTCTCGAAGACACCCGATACCCAAGGTCGGGAGCGGCACGCGCCCTGATAGGCATGCTTTGTAAACATACCTTTGTGAAAATCCGCCGTGTCTCCGGTTGCAACTCATAGCCCGCGCATCCATATATCATCAACTACTCTGGCCTTCACTTCCACTCGTTCGCGCGAGACGAAGCAGCGAGCGCCCTTTAGTGCTGCCGATTTGTGTCGTACGACTTGAAGTCGTGCGTATTGTAAGTGCCTACGGAGAACTGATAAATTTTACGCATGCTGTTGGGGGCTGAGCTGGGAAGTTAGGTGAGCCAAGCTGGAGAAGCTCCGCGGCGCTGCAAGGCGCCATAGCGGAGGACACAGGTGTTATGACAGCAGGGTGGCACGAAGAATCCAGGCCAGGGATAGCTAGGCCATGCGTGCAGCGCAGCCCCTCCCCCCTCCCAGACTGGCTCGCTATACAGGCTGTCGAGAGCCTCGTCCACGAGCTGCATCAGGGCGTCCAGGGTCGACGTCAGCAGAAGGTCATCACGACAACTCCACGACGAAGCGAGGGCCCAGCCGATCGACTCACGTCCTGTTTCATTACGCGTCGAAGCACTGTGATAAGAGAGAATCCAGAATAGGCGCAGGAAGGGAATGTCACGCTAGGCGAGGTCCTTAAGAGAACGTAGAGAATCAATTTAGCGGAAAGTTATTAGAACCGTTGTTACGAGATAGACAGATTAATCTGAGAATTGTAATTGATATAACTATTGAATGGACAAATGCATTAGCATTGTGACTTAATAAATAGCACAGCTTGTTAAGTATTTTAAATTGCTCTTTCATTTCGTCGATGTTACGCTTCCCAATGCTTGTTCTATGCTGGTTAAAGAGACAAGAACAATGCGATTTGAAAACTGCCGATTTTATTAGTCGTCCGATTTGTAAGTAATGTCGTCTTCCAGGAAACGCACGACTTTTATAATCGCACGACTTCCCGAAGTACATGGCGTACTACAAGGGATCGTTTGATGGAAACTGTCGAGTTGGTGAGTTGGTGAGTAGGTCGACTGCTGTGAACAGTGCTTCTGACAGTGTCCACTGTGCGAATGACAACCTTCCGTACAGTGGATCGTGTTGGTAATACTAAAAACGGACGATTTGAAATCAGCTGACTTTCGCTGAATTTTTCGAGCAGTCCAACTGTCGTACGACATTATCGTACGACACAAATCGGAAGCATAAAATGAGCACAACAATATGAATTTCATGACGGTCAAATTGCAGTTAGCAATTATTTATTTCTTCCGCACTTCACTTCCCCCCTCCCCTTCTCCTTTTGCTCTAACCCAACATAAATGACTTGAATATATTCTCTGCATACAATATTCCGACTCACTGTATGTCGGCGTCGTTTAAAATAATTTATTGTATGTATAAATATTCATTAAAATACAACTTAATTGTATTTTATATGCAGTAAAATATTGCAAACCTTTGAAATATAAAACATGTAATGTAGCTTAAACTGGAAACAGCCTTTTGAAAATAAAGATAATTAGTTTAATATTATTTCCTTTTCCTTAGTACTAGGTAGGTCCGTGGTAACTGACATTTTAGGTTGCGAATATTTTTTTAAACTTTCTCCAGCGTGAGTTATGTTGCTATTATATACTGCTCAAGGTAAATAAAGTGAGCCATTTTGAAAGCCCTCTCATTTGGAATAATAGTCACTAAATATATTTTATTTTAGCCTTGGACGTTAACTTCCGACTGCAGTGGGATATAGACATTGTGTTTATTACTTACATGGCAATAATTAAAAAAAAAAAAAAAAAAAAATGTGGTTAGAGGATAAAAAAATGGCCGAAAGGAAAAAGTAACTAGGGCCTCAAAAAAGCCCACTATACCGTGAAAAGCCTATAGTTTAAAATTTCGTGGTCAGGGATAGGAAGATGATACATTAATATGTATGGGAAAATATGGTTTTATCTTTGCTCTGTCGTCTACACATTGCAACTAATTCCTTGTCTGGAACAGAATAAAAAAATTCTATCGCGGGCTTTTTGGATATGCAAATGGTGTAAAGATATCGTGAGCGATTTCTCTCTTTTTGCATGACCGCCTGTATTTCCACGTAGGTAGTGTTACTATTGCAGGCAAAACCGTTTACGTTTATACTCTCACGAGTTTATAATTTAACGGCGTGTATGTAGTTCGTCGAAGTCAAACTTGAATTAGTTTTTCTGCTCTCATTGCTATGCAGTATATGAACTACAAACACGTCCCACCCGTATTCTGCAAACAATGGAGTGGGCGACGTACACAAAATCTGCATGCGGCGAACGTAGAAACACGCCGGGATAAAGCTGCTGTACGTCGTTTTTGCCAGGTCCCGCGAGGGTTGGATTCCACGAAGAAGGGCTGTAACACCTGATATTCGCTACTCCCTCTCCTGCTTCGTCGTAACTTTCGTTCTCTTCGCGTCCTTCTGTGCTCATCGCCAGCCCGCCAGCTCAGCTTAATTAAACGTGGCGTCGTTTCTTATTGCTTGCAAGCCTCGAGTACTTTTTTTCTTGCCGTGGTGGACGAGAACACACAGACAAGAGTCCTTTGGAATTAATTACAAGTATCCCATACTTAGAGTGGGTGAAGATATTCGGGTCGCTCTTAACATCCAACGCCTTGACTTGAGAGCAGATGACGGTGAAGTGAGGTGAGTATGGAGCAGCGCCGGAATGCAAGGGCTGGGGAAACGGGAAACCCCCGGGAAAACCCGCCGACCGGCTGGCATCGTCCGGCACATGCGAAAATCCGGGCGCGATTCCGCTGGGAGTCGAGCCCGGTCCGCCTTGGTGGGAGGCGAGCAGTCTAACCGCGACCCCTTCGTACCTAGAGTGCGAGTAAGGACAGAACTCGCGTCTGTATTCGCTCGCATGCAGATACGATGCAGTAGTTCAAGTCATGGTTCATATAGACTATTCACGGTAAAGCGAACAGTCTTTCAATTAATTTCTACCTTTCCGCCACTTTTTGATGTAAACATTGGTATATGACTATTAAACACAGTGTATACATTTCGTCACTCTCAAAAGTTAACGTCTGAGACTGCAATAAAATATGATTTATTAGGAGTTAATGCCTTTTCGAAGGGTCTTAAGAAGTGCTCGCTTTACCGTGAACGGGATTTGCACTGAATAATAATGGACTCGCATTCGGGGGGGGGGGGGGGGAACGTGGGTTCGAATCCCGGTACCACCATCCTTATTTCAGTTTACCATGGTTCCCGGAAATATTTCCAGGCGAATGCTGGGAGGGTTGGTTACTTACTACAAGAATATGGCTGAGTCCTTCCCCCTTGTTGTAAACCTGTACAGAATGAAACTACGCGGCGTTTCCTTCGATGTGGCGTCCCTGGTGAGGCAGTCAGTGACCCGGTGACTTGCCGTCGGTAGACCGGCCAATAGGGGGATCACTTCGCGGCAGGCGGTAGCCAACCAGCAAACTAAGGTGTGTGCTCAGAGCCTAGCGCAGCGTCAGCCAGCGTACGTCTGTTTCAAACGAATCGCTTAGCCGTTACTCTTCTGTGTACCACCCACTCTGTGACTCAGCCGTTTAGTAGGCCGTGACCGCGTTCCAATTCGTTTCGAGTTTCTTTTTCCGTTATTCGAGTTTAGAATTTTGCAAGGTTTCAGTCGGAACACTTTAACAATTGAACTGTCCAAAGTCTGTTCACTATAAAGTGAGCACTTTAGAAATTAACCTTAGAAAAAAGTTACTGTCCATGCATGCATATATTTTAACGGGCGCACTGAGTGACATTCGCCAAGTAAAATTGCTAACGATGGACGAAAAGTAGTTCCATATATTATCGTCACATAAGAAGGGTTAGATAACCATTTGTGATAACTTAAAATGATTATTTCGCTTCCCGTTTTTTTTTTAACACACCGAAGTGTAAAAATGAA
This sequence comes from Dryococelus australis, assembly GCA_029891345.1. Taxonomy (NCBI): domain Eukaryota; kingdom Metazoa; phylum Arthropoda; class Insecta; order Phasmatodea; family Phasmatidae; genus Dryococelus; species Dryococelus australis. The sequence goes on along the minus strand of CM057000.1, from coordinate 35,777,807 downwards.
CAGACTTGCAAAGTATCTACTTGCCAAATTATTTCACAGTTTCATTTGACAGACGGATGAATAAAGTGATGAGGCCCATAGAAATAATAATTTTACATAAGGCGGGGGAATACACAACGTAAATACAAGTAGATCTTAAGCAGGGCTTTCGAAAGTGCTCATTCAACTGTGGACATGCTGCTATTATTTTCGTGTTAACATTATTCCAAAATTAAAAGTCCAGGAAGTCAACATTAAATTCAGTAGTAACTTATTGTAGCATTTCTCAAGGGTCCAAGAAATTTCAGCGTTATATAAGGGAAAACTTCATAAGGGTGTTATTTTGTGTTGAGAAACAATAAAACATGTTTGTGCTTAAGAGAAGGCAGCTTATTAAGCACGAAAATGTTATAAGAAGGGGTGTTATAACAGGGCTCCACTGTAGTAATTTTCCCCACAAGTTGTTAGAGGGATATTTAAAATTTAAAATTAACATTATAAAATAAATATGATGTCAAATTGTTATTTAACAAAAATTGTGTCATGAGAAAATTCCTTTTCCATAAATATTTCAGTAACTTGCTCTGTGAAATAATTTGTGTGTAAATACACATTTGATTATTCCAATAACCTCGTCTACATGTGTATTTACACGTTTCAAAAAGACAAACATAACATGGCGGCGATTTGGTAATTCGTATTTCGTAGTTTGTCATCTTCGAAGTGACAAAACTATAAACGCAAATTACAAAAACTCGTCATAGATTTTGTAGACAAAATGGGTCACGTAATCATTTTGTTAGCAAAAAAAGTGCCAGTTGGAACACGGCCTGACTCAACTGGGGACAATATTGGCTTGAACACACCCATCCCAGTTGTCCCCAATTTTCTTTCTCGAAACAAACACCTTGAAGAAAACCCCGAAAATATCTACTTTTATAAATTTTAATCTACTTTAATAATGAGTGTATATTTACGCACATAATAATTATTTCAATAATATTTAGTACACTACAAAATTAAATTAACTGTAATATTGTTTGACTTATAATATGCAGAATTCTGTAAACTCGGGACTTTGTGTGAGCCAGTTGCATTGGCTACACCACCACAAAGTCCCCGCAGTGATTATTTTAACTGGCATGCCTTTTGAGGGCGGACCACGGTAGCTGAGCGGTTAGCCTGCTTGCTTCCCAGCAAGGCGAACGGGTTCAATCCTCGGCAGGGCCACTTCCAGATTTACGTAAGTATGGAATCGCATCTGGACGATGCAGTTGTTTGGCGGGTTTTTCTTGGGGACGCCATTCCCCGCATTATTCCGCGCTGCTTCATTCTCATCTCGCTTCGTCTCGTCCAACCGCGGAAGGCGACGGGAAATCACCGCGGTATCATCCTGCCTAGTTGCCCTGGGTCGCAACGTGAGCTCCATTCCCATGCTGTGTCCTTGGTTCCGACGAACCTTCGGGTTGCTAACCTTCAAACACGCCGTGTTGAAGAGTAGGGGTTGTATAGGCTGTTCACAGTATAGTGAGCACTTTTTAAGGCCCTCCCAACAGGCATTAACCACTAATAAATATATCTTATTGCAGCCTCAGGCATTACATTTTTAAGGCGGTGAAACGTATACACTATGTTTATTGGTCACATTGCAATGTTTTTATTATAAAACAGCAGGGAGGTGGAAATTGAACGAAAGGAAAGGCCTTAAAAAGTGCTCACTTTACCGTGAACAGCCTATAAAGGGCTTATTAACGTCCCCCGGAGACTCGCCTTAAGGATTATCAGGGGACGGCTTGTAAACTAGATTATGACTTAAGTTAAACTAACACTCATGCCTTGCCTGGGATTCGAACCCAGTACCTCCCACACCCCTGACCGGCGCGGCGGCGCACCAACCGACTGCGTCACGGGAGGTCGGCGATGGGCAGGGGTTTTATTTTGCAAATGTTGGTATCAAAAGTGCTCAAACGACAACGTCAGCCATAGTTTCAAGATGACAGCACCCGAGATTCGAGCTCGGGTCTCCGATATGTAAGCAAGCTGCACTGGCCACACCACCATTACGTCACCATGGTAAAGGCCGTTCACTATAAAGTGAGCACTTTTGAAAACAACCTTAGGAAACAGTCACTGCCTCTACCTGCAATATTTCAACGGACGCCTGACGCAGCCGCCTGTAAGTTCGTAACGATGGATGGGTAGTTCCGGGTCTTAACGTCGAATAAAAAGTGTTAGGTAACTATTTATGATTATTTTAATTAATTTTTTTACTTACGGTTTTTTTAATTCAACGAAGTGTAAAAATGAGCAGATTTCTAAGATATTAATTTTTCTAATAATTTCAAAGTTTTACTTGACCGACGCAGGAATAAAGTGAGAGCCCATGACGATGTTAATTTTGCATAATGTGGAGGAATACACAACGTACATACAAGTAGATCTCAAGCAGGACCTTCAAAAGTGCTCATTTTACCGTGACTAGCCTACAGTTATGTTAACAAGCGCACAGTTGAGGAGCTGGGATTTTATTTTTCAAATGGTGATATAAAAAAAAAATGTTTAATTCACCGTGAACCATCTTAGCTACGCCACGGACTGCGGAACACGGGCTCCATGTAATTTGCCACGCGAACTCTAGGAGTGGGTTGGAAGGGTTTGGGGGGGGGGGGGAGGGATGCGGAAAAAGTAGAGTTGAACGACGGACGTGGGGAACACCGCGCTGTTTTATCCCGGGCGCAAGTCCGCTGCGAGTAATGTAGCGTGCGAAACAGGGTTGAAACAGGATGCAGCTGCAGGTACCGCGGGTCATCACGGAAGGGGTGAACTTTATCGTGCCGCACCACCGGCCCTTCATAACACAGCCAGTGTATAGCTGATCACGGTAAAATGAGCACTTTTTAAAAGCCTGCTCAAAATCTACTTGTACTAGCCAATTATAATTCAAAACAAAACTAAAATAATTATTATGGGACGTGTACAAAAATAAATGAATATTTATGCAAATTTAATTTTCCCTTCTGTATCCGTATTATAATAATTTTCTCTTATTGCAATTTATAGCAGCACAATGACTTAAACAATTTTTTTAAATAATTTCTCACCTGATATCAAATAATTCTTTTTTTTTTTTTCAACTGTAGTCAATCTTTGCATTTCTGTTATGTTAAATGTATTTGCATTGTATATTTTGAAAGGCCTGTTATAATCTCTTTCATAGTGTACGTTACTGTATGTTTTTTGTGTACTTATGCATAACAAACTGCCAATTTGTTTTTGGTGTACATCTCACTTGCTATTTTTCTTATTGTAATTAATAAGAGCGCCATTAAAAAAAATGTTTTTCAATCATTTCTCCTCTATTATAAAATAATTTTGTATTATTTTAATTGTAATAATCTTTCTCTTTCTACTGAAGAAAAATGTAATTATACTCTATTTCTGAAATGCCTACTTTAACTCCTTTATCGTGTTTAACTGTGTGTTATTTGTGTATGTATTGTATGTTACTATGTATGCAATCACAAACTGCCATGATTATTCTTTTGTGTACCATTTCCCCTTTATGAACAGGGTTGTTCATGGGAAATTGCAACAAATAAATAATAAATAAATAAATGCACGCTATGTACTATTCCGCCTTATGTAAAACTAACATTGCCATGGGCCTCATCACTTTAGTCATGCGTCCGTCAAGTGAAACTATGGAATTATTAGGAAAGTTAATATATAAAAATCTGATAATTTTTACACTAAAAGGCATTTTATAAAACAAAAAGGCAAAAGCAATAATTTAAGTAATCAGAAAGGGTTACCTAACACTTTCACTTTTTACTTCTGGAAATGGAACTTTTTTCCCCTCCATAATTACCAACTTTACTGGGCGCTTATCACCCAGTGTGCCGTTAGAATAATGAACGTAGGAACAGTGACTTTTTTCTAAGGTTGATTTCAGAAGCGCTCACTTTATTGTGAATAGCCTTTTGTAAAGTGGCGGAATATCCTATAAAAATGATTAAGAGCTATGGAAGGGCCTCATTGTGTGAAATTTCCCTAACAGAATATCAAGAACAGTAACCTTGCCATATTGTGATCATTTACTCCTTTTCAAAACTTACTGTTAATATTAAATATTAAATTGGAAACCGTTATCATTACATACAGAATTCCTAAAACCGAAATAGACGGATTACTGCACTTACTTTCTTATGTGATACTGCAAAATCTACACATAGGGATAAAGGAAGTCCCTGGCACCCGTTTGTCTGTCTGTCTGTATGACTGCGCTAATCTGGAGAACCACTGAACGGATTTGAATGCGATTTTTACTGCTATGATCTGCATGTATCGAGGAAGGTTTATGTTTATTAAAAATTGCGCTAGAACTTATAGGAGCTGGCCAATAACAGTATTAGTGAATCAAGTCAGGAAAAAAGTTTGCCGCCAGCGCGCTCTCATGGAATACGCTGTCTAATCCATTAGAGATATAATAATATAATGTAGGAAATAATTGTGTAAACTTAAATGATCTACAAAAAAAGTCAGTGGTAACATATATATAGCTTTAATAGATAAATAGTAATAAACGTATCTACCATTTTAACTAAGCAATAAAAACAACCGCAAATTTCACTGACTTTTCTAACCATAAACAACTGAATCTTTTTCAAAATAAATAAATTCATAAAAAACTAAACTCAGATCAAAACTAAATTATACCCGGGCAAAGCCGGGCCGGATAGCTTGTATTAAATAATTAGATAGTATTTGTTATGGCTACAGAAGTAACAAAAATAACATGGGCAAAATATCTTGGACTTAAAAATATATGTTATGTAATGCCTTTTGCTCCGGCATTCCCTATTTTTAAATAATTCAACTCGAAAATAATATAGGATCAAACAAAAATTAATCCAAGTTGTAAGGGAAACTACCCTTTTAAGGGTCCGCCTAGCTGACACTTGGACTGAGTTGCAGTGTATTTGAAATACACGTGTTCCAACAAAACTATTCAACGCGAGTACAATGTTCTGATCAACGAAAACAGCACTCACTTCAGACGAGGCTTGTTGAGCGCTTTTAAGACGTCACGCAAAATATAAACTGCTTTCAGAAGCACTTCAACAAAGCTCAAAACTAATTTTTATAGCGTTGCATCTCAAAATTCTGCTCGTCAGATACAAAAAAATTACTCCTCAAGGACCCTGCATTTAACTTTGCTACAGACATTCCAGCAATAAAATGATACTACGGTCACTGCTTAAAGACTCGTGGTTATACGTATCACAACGATAACTACTCATTGTAACCATGCAGCCCTTATCGCTCTCGTGTTTTTCGGCCACAAACGCGGAAAATAGCTCGAGGGAAAAGTGCCCCTTAATGGCTATGAAAATTTCAGAACATAATTTGTGCTGCTATATATGTTTCGACATGGTTAGATTTGTTGGCGAAATAGTTGAATGCTGGTAACTATCATGCGCAGCAATAGTTAATCCACTTTATAGTTTTCTGATAAAAAAATTTCCATCTTTTTACCAAAAGAAAGTTAGGGACATAAACTACTAAATCGGTAAATATACCAAAATCGTTGTATTAAAATTAAAAATATATAATTACCTAAAACTTTATGATATTGAGATCTATATAGGACGTGGAAGAAAATTAGCTTTTAAAACTAAAATATATAACAGGAGCTTAATATGAAATGAAATTAATGTTTATAAAATTTTGTTATCATAAAGTTCTATATTATAAAATGTTAAAAATTTTGTAACAGTTATCTTTGCGTATGCCCTCATTTTGTAATTTCTGTTCATTTTTATTCAGAAAAGAGGCTGCAATCTTTTATTTGCAAACTATTCATTGTATTAACTACTAGCTTTTACCCGCTGCTTCGCTCGCGTGTTTATAGCAATAAATAATTAAGTTTTGTGACACTAAGCCTCGTCGCGTTACATAATCGCGGTGCATCTAAATTTAGCACAAGCATGACCGGAACGTCTAACTTTAATTGAAGCTTATGTGAGGACACACCTGACAACTGTAGAGAATTCAGGAACTCTACAGGATATGTAGTTCTCTGTTCTGTGTTCATGACTGTGTCTACTGACAAATACTCCATTATTTCTCCTTGTACATCTTTGAAAATGTCAGAGTTAGTTTAGTTAACGATGTAATGTAGCCCATTTAATTTCCTAGCCCACCAAATAACGTTGTGTAAAAAATACGACGGTTTGTTTCTCTGTTGTCCTGTAATTCCGTCAGTGTACTTTTCCAATTACAATAAAAATCTTCCTGCAGGAACGAGATATTTTCCCAGTGTTAAAAGTAGCCTATGTCGCTCTCCGGTCCTCCAGCTATGTCTGTGCAAAAAAATCACGTCGATCCGTTGCTCCGTTTTGACGAGAAAGAAGGATAAACAAACACACACACTTTCCCATTTATAATATTAAGTAAGGATTACTGTTTACGATTAATAACGTCGCGGCGTTTTCCTTGACTTTCGTCTTCTTTGGTCGCTTTGGGCACGGCACGTATTCGCATAGCCATAATGTTGCCTTCGACTGCTCGACCTTTGTGAAGAAGCTCCAGTGCCATAACAAATATTCAGCCAATGTTGAGGAACCTTCGCTACCACACAGGCATTGCTCGTGACGAGATCGCACGCACCCCCTCGTAACCAACCCTTACGATATCTTTTGAGATGAAGTCCGGCACACACTATCCCTAATTCTCTATTCGACACCGCGCGGTGAAATTTTTAATGCCTGGAAAAAAAAAATGTGTCACGTATACATAGGAACCTCAGTTGCTTTAATTATAGAATGGCGTATCGACAAAAATACATCTCTAGCGTTGTCTATCTACTAAAGGAAAGCAATTAAAAAATAAAATTGAAAGCTCATCGGTAAAATAAATCCGTATTATTACCATTTCCTTTATTGGAGCCCTCAGGGATGTGTGATTCGAAAGTAAAAAAAAAAATGAAGCTTTCACTTTTATTTACGCACAAAAAAATTGAAGAACAGGGAGGGTTATATCGTTGAGGTCCTTATATTTGTTATTCCAATGATCACAATAAAACTTATACATGTTTAGGTATGAAATTAGATGCGGGAATATGCTTATTACGAGAATAAGATTCCAAAAAAATACTAAATAGCTTGGTATAAGTGTCCACATCGCACCCCACATATATGTGCTGCAAAGCTTCTCTCATCTGACAAGATGTTTGTACGTAGGGTCCGCCGCCAATGCCGATTCCAAGGCGGCAACTTGTCAGTTAACCAGCAAAAACTGAGGAGGCTGTAGCGTAGTGTGCTCTCTGCAGTAGCTGGTGAGGGTCGTGGAGTGGCACACCTACACTATCACGCACTCACCACACACTAATACTCACAAACACACACTTCACTAAACATTACACACAGCTTCAAGTTTAACCACGGGCAAGGTGATGAACACATTACCCCTACTCAAAATCTCTCTTTTCCAACTATTTACCTGTAACATTCTGACACTTTTTCCTGTGTTACAGGGCGATGGCCGACTTCTAACAGGGGTTGGGGGGGAGGGTAGCTCGGTTCTGGCTTCCCACCACCAGGTCCGCGCTGAGCGACCCTCGTTAACAAAACTGCAGAAAAATAATTTAATTTCAGCCTGCATCAAACCCGCAAAGTCTATCTTCGCGAACTAACAGACGCCCTACTTCCTCCAGCCCTAATCCAGTAAAATAAATAATTTTTTATCCTCCACGACTGTCGCATAGTTTTCTCCAGGCCCTCTCCGCTTTGCCTGGTTTTGTATGCCCCTTACTAGGCACTCTTCCTTCGGGCTGTGTCCATGGCTACGATTGCAGCCACGGCACTACAACCCTGCTCAGTCGCGATCAATGCTCCCATTTTGATTAATTAAACCCGACCTAAGGCGTATAGCGCTTGCCCTGAGACGCATCACCATTCTCAACTGACTTATCTACTAACAAGCATGCCGGAGGGCACACAGACTGTGAAGGTGTTCACGCTGGCGTAGCGGGATTTGGGGACTCGCCAATAAATAATAAATAATTTGTGCGATGGGTCACACTGCTAAGCTGGCATTAGAATAAAGCAACAAACGATCTGGGGGTATATTCTCAGTTTCTGGGGAAATCTATCGGCAGTTCTCGATGTCAATCACGACAGTCAGCGTTCCTGCAGATCGGGAGAAGCAGTTTGAAACGATCGGGCGCGAAGAATGTCTGAATAGTTATTCCATGTGCGCTCTGTTGTTTAGAGACTTCGCTCCCTCGGCAGACCTCGGGTTTTACCAACCTCCCCACAACTCACGTCCTCTCCATCCTGTGCGTTCAGGCAGGCAACGTGACGAACGAAAACACATGCTGTGCCTGCAATAATGTATGATTAAAGTAAAGCTATTCTTACAAACCGTGCCTTTTAAGTGGCTAGTTAATTAATAAAAATTCACATATGTATTTTATACATTGTCTTACATAAAACACGTACTATTCCATTTATTAAAGGGTAGCGCGGGATGTTTAGAGTGAAATTTCTCTACGTGGCTACGATCTCATCGTATGGTTAGACGCTTGGCTGAGGAAAATGGTGACACGGTTAATGGTTATACACACAGGTTGGTTGTTGAAAATATTACTCGTTTTAAAGGAGCATACCGTTTCACCTAAAAAAAAAAAAACACTTTTTTAAATATGAGATATTTCGTCACGTAGTAGTCCCATCTAACAGTCCTTTTATATAATGTCCGCTGTCATGTTCGTAACGGGATGTATAGAAGACGATACTTAAAATATCGTTTTAATAAGTAAAACTATAAAATTTGCTTAGAAAATTACGTTAGACCTAAACAACAAATCTTACATTAATTGAATTATTGTAGGAATGCACAAATTCCCGTTTCCACTAGTGAAGTAACGTGTTTCGTAAACCAAAACTGTGTAGCCTATATAGTTATTCATAAAATGATAGAGGCTGCCTATTTAATTAGTTTTATTATTGCACATAGGGATAAACTTATTTGCTTTATTATTACGAGAAGTAACCAAAAATGGTCAGCCAATCCCCGAACCCAAAACACATTTGTCTATGTACCAACAGCCACGCGACATAGCCACTAGGCCATTGCTACACTTTCAAAATTAATTCCAGGTACAGAAATATAAGTTCACACTCCCGAACATGTGTGGATACAATTAGATGCATATATAATAATGTTCCACGTGTATTTTATCCTTTTGAATGTTATGTTTTACGTTTAACAATTACGAAACCATAAGATTTATGCCAGTTTGCAATAAATACGGCCACCACGCTTCTCACCCACCATGTTGAATTTACACTTTCGACAACACATTAGCTGTGGAGTGCTATCGATCGTTTTGTCACGCGAATCGAGAAGTCATCTTTAACTTAGAATACCAAAAACCGGAAATATGACGTACATTGTTATTTCACGATCGGGAGCTCCGTTGCACGATCGGGAGTTCCGTTTCATTAAACTTAGAATAAACCCCCTGGCCTTTAGTCGTTGCGCCACTGGACATAGATGTTAATATAAGGAGCAATCCATCGAAGTTTTGAAAGCAGCTGAGTTAGAGAGATTTGGGTGGCTCTCAACAAACGAGGTCTTAAGAGCCGATGAAGGTGAAATGAGGTGAGAATGGAACAGCACCGGAATGAAAAGGCGAGGGGAAACGGGAGACTCCCGAGAAAACCCGCCGACCAGTGGCAACGTCCGGTCACTCTTGCACGCTTGCAAAAAATTCAAAAGTGACCCAGCCGGGGATTGATGCAAGTTCTCCTAGGTGGGAGTCAAGTAGTCTAACCGCTCAGCCCGGATTTTCGTACGTGGGATTCGTACCAGAAATGCCGCTGGTTGGCGGGTTTTCTCAGGGAAACTCCCGTATCCCCCGCCCTTGCGTTCCGGCGCTGCTCCATACTCACCACCTCGTTTCACCCTCACCGGCTATCGAGAGTCGATGTTAAAAGCCACCCAAATCTCTTCACTCACTCACGATGTTTACATAAATGAACTCTTTGTTAAACTAGCACACTACCATTGACGAAGATGTAACTGCAGGTAAATAGGTAAAGATGGTCGACAATGGAGCAAGTTGATCAGAAAAGTAGCGACGGAGAAGAAATCGGCTACGGCTTATAGTAGAGCTGGACTCACAACCATACGTCGCATCTGTCGATCACCCCTCCGTCAGGCGGTCACGTGATCTTCAACAAATCGCAGGGAAACTTTTTTTTTCCCCCATACGTCAAGCCTTCAAATATTTCAAAACTTCGAAATAAAATGCAAGGCGGTGGATTTGTGTATATTTTCTCTGGTGCTAAATTCTGGAATTTAAACATCTAAACAATAATTCAGTATAAATTATTATCGCGCGAAAAAAAATATCTCCCCAAATTTTTTCCTTTCTTGAAAATGTGTTTCCAACTAAAATATGTCTCCAAGTAAAGAAAGATCACGATGTTAAGTTTTCACGCTGAAATGTTGTCGTACAGAAGGATTGTCGGATGGGAGTGTTGTGAGTCGCTTTCAACTGACGGATGAAAAAACTGACGGATTGCCGGATGCGACGGATGGTTGTGAGTCTAGCTTAATGTGGTATTTCACATTCTTTTATTTGGTTATCTGAAAGAACTTTCGAAAAGTGCCCCCCTAATGCAGTAATAAGTTGTCAAATAATTACAGTTTTCAAAATATAACACTTAAAAGTCTTAATTTCCTGAATGCTCCAGTATACTAGGTTTCTCTCCTAGATATTTTTTTCCCAGTTAAATTTCATTTAATGCAATCTGTATAGTGTGCAGAACATACTGATTCAGTATGAGTGCGATTTATAAACAGGTGAGCGAGTATTGGCTCTCTGAATTTTGTTGAAAATAGGAGTCAGAATTTTCGTAAATATATTTTTGTCCATTTAAGCGAAACTGTTAACTCATTTAATAAATAGTTTAAACCATAAACTGAAGAGGGAAAGTTATTTTTGTTCCTTTCGTAGCTTGTAACACAAATGCAGTATGCTGCGCTTAGACTCTAATTCCAAACTTTAAACCCGCCTATAACACTCTTGTGTTGGAATTTGAGTGTTATATTTTGAAAATTATGATTTGACAACTACTTCATTAAGGGGGCATTTTTTGAAATCTCTTTCAGATAACCAAATACCAAAAAGAATGGGAAGTATCACCTTAACGAACCATCCCAGCATTCGTCTGAAGTGATTTCGGCAAACCATGAAAAACAAATATCAGGTTGGATGAACAGGGAATCGAACTCGGGTACAACTGAATGCTAGCACTCTGTGTAACCGTTACACCACCTTGCTCTCTAGGATGCAACGGAAATACGATGTAGAGTCTAATCCGGTTTCTTTAGTATCATTGAATCAAAATGGTGAATAATCTCCTTATCTATGACGTGTTTGCTTGTTCACTAAATATGCCATGTTTCACAAGCATTATATACTTCAGGTAACATATAAGTAACTGATTTTTTATTGAAGTGAACGCTTAGTTACATTTTATTTATAGACTATGTTAATTTCTTTGTAGTTAATATGAATATCAACAGAGAGGTAAATAGGTGTGTTTGTAATACCTAGTATAGGCTGTTCACGGTAAAATGAGCACTTTTTAAAGACCTGCTTAAGATAAACTTGTATACACGTTGTGTATTTTTCCACCTTACGTAAAATCAACATCGACACGGGCCTCGTCACTTTATTCATGCCTCGGTCAAGTGAAATTGGAATTATTGGGAAAGAAAGTATTTTCCAAATCTGGTAATTTTATATTTCGATGCATTAACAAAAAAAAACAGAGAGCGAAAAGAATTATTTAAGTTATCACAAATGGTTACCTAATACTTTTTATTCGACGTTAATATATGGGACTACTTTCCATCCATCGTTGCCAACTTTATTGGGCGCATGTCACTCAGTGCCCCCGTTAAAATATACGCAGGTAGGAGCAGTAACTATTTTGTAAGGTTGATTTGAAAAGTGCTCAATTTGTCGTGAAGAGCCTTTACCACCACGAGGGCTACATCGACGCCGGAGGTCGGCGCGAGAACTCGTGAGGACAACATAGCAGGGTGAGCCGAGATAACGACGTCTTGGCAGAAACATGTCCAGATTGTCAATCCACGAACAACACAACACGAGGTGGAGGACCTACGGCAGTGTCATCATTAACAGTGGTAGGGAGAAATTCGGTTCTGGGTGCAGGATGGATCCGGAGGTGGTATCACACGCAGCGAACCCTTGAGATCCCTATTGAGAGCCTAATAATTGTTTGTCATTGTAGCTTTGAAGAGTCAAGTTGTACTAATTATTTTTTGTGAGATAACTCTAATATTCTTCCGGCATTTGCTTGTTTATGTATTTGATATCATTTACTGTATGAGAAGAAGGAATAAAATAATTTGTAGCTTTTGTAATTATTCTGGTGTTATTGAGCCGTCGTGAGTTATCCCCCAGACCAGAGTCAAAGTAACGTCTCTAGTAGGCATTCCCAGTAAAGAGCGTTACACTGTGCACGTTATTTCGACAGTTATTTTGGCGATCCTTGAACCGGCGTTGGGGGGGGGGGGGGGACGGCAAGCGTACGAAAATCTGTCTATGTCGCCTTTTAGTCTACGGTAGGGACGAGTCAGTGCTCACTCTTGAAATTATGTGCCCCAACACGGATTGCGTACTGAAAAAAAAAAAAAAAAACACGGCGCATTATCCGTTTACTACTTCCAGTCACTGTCAACGCCCTCCGGGGAGGGGGGAGGGGCAAAACTAAATTCGTCTGGGAACTGCATGCAGACCGAAACGTGAGGTGAAGGGGGTGGAATATATATAACTTTTTTTTCCAGCGACATCGATGAGTGTGGATGCCAGGGATCCGTTAATGGACGCGCCAAAACTATCGAGCGACGCCTCTCCGACGGCTAACGGTGTTTGACGCAATTTGTGGCGCCGGCGTCGGGTGTCCGGGGTTGGAGGGGCGTTTATAACTGGGTGGTGGTGGTAGGGGGTTGTAGTAATAACCACCCCCTGATACTGATCGCAGGCGGCGCCGATGGGAAGTTGCAGTTAACTCAATAGAGCATGGCTTCGGGGCGGGATTCATAACAAGCCCCGACCAGGCAAACAAGGGCTGCGGTCCGTTTCCCACCCCCCTACCGCCCCCTCAGAACGTGAAATGTTTACGTGCCGCCGATGAAGGTCGAATTAAATTAACGGTACTTATTTACGCGTCCTCGCTTTTGTTGCCTTTTCGGTCGAACGAGTGATGCCGCGCTTGTCAAACTGACCGTAACTTAATCTTCAAACTCTTGCGGGGAAAAAAATATCTTTATTTATAAAAATAAAAAAAACTAATTTATTGGTGGAATTTTTTTAACGGAAATACGCAGTTCATATGCGCAATTATGCTCTGTAATGACGTAAAACTGAACTGAACCTCGTATGTAAAACATACGGACCATATCAGTATTTCAAACAGTTTCTGTTTTCGTGGACCAAAATTGCGGAGGCCGCACAAGCCGAGCTTCGCCGCCCTAAATATTAAATTGCCGATCTTGTTGTAGTCTATGTGCGATCCTTAGAAAATCGCAAAGTAGCATAAGCCACTTGCAACAGTTGGCAACGTTGCAAACACACAAACATTACCAAAAAAGCTGCAGAAGTTTAATACTTCTGTTATACGGCACCTCATAAACGTATTTTTTCTTATGTGAGGACGTTATAGAATAGTGGTTCAATTCTCGCCCTGTTAACTTTTTTCACCCCTTTTCAAATTCCTTTCCAAAATAATATATTCTATGAGTATAGTTGTAAATATGTTTATACACTGATAAACACCCATAAAACGAAAATAAAGCCCTTATATTTTACAAATCTAAATTTATAAATTGGTAACACTGAAAAACTTAGGAGGAAATTGGGAAGTGTCTGTTTTTATATATATATATACTTATATATTTCTCTCGCTCTCTCTCTCTCTCTCTCTCTCTTAATATATATTTTATATATATATATATATATTATATATATATATATATTATATATATATATATAATATATATAGATTAGAAATGAAAGAGAAGAGAGAGAGAGAGAGGAGAGAGAGAGAGCGAGAGACAAACTTTTATCACAATATTTATTACTTGGTCACATGTACAAACAATACTTTCACTGTTACTTGAAACGCGAAAACAAAAAACTATTTAGCCCTACCGAATGAAATGAGAATAATTATACGGAAACGTAATACCATAAGCTACAACAATTTACCCACGAAATCGCAGTAGTAAAAATATATATGCCATCTACCTAATATAAATTATTGTGGACATATTTTATTTGAGTTATCGGCGAATTCTTGTTAAGTAACTTTGCTAAGCACACCATTAAAATTAGTTACAAAATAAAACTAATTTCCGTCCATATTTGAAAATTTATTTCTGTAACACCTTGGTTTGTTTCTTTTTTGTGGTCCACGGACAATCAAATTGTTATATGGATACGTGTTTAAGACAAACTATTAACTGTTTTTGTTTGTGGTGAATGATATATCATAACATGAACCTACATGACGAACTTTCCTCAGTGCTAAAGCAAGGCGAAGAAACTTCTCTTTGGTTTGAAGTAGGCGGCAATATTGCTTTAATATATTGGGGGGGGGGGGGTGGTAAGGGGCGGGGGGTGGAGGATGGAAGGTGTGAGGAATTGATTCACAGCACCTCCCTCGAGTTTTCTCAAGTTCTTTGTTGTTTTAGCTTCAGCTACACTCGATAGAAAGCAATCACAAACCATGGCCAAACCATTATTCCAAGTGATGCATCAAGGGTTCCTCCGAGCCTAGGAAGTACGTGGGCCTGAGATATTTTCATTTCGAGGCGTAGCGTTGCCTGCGACAGTAAAACGCACTCCCGGTGCGTCCCAGTCAGATGCTGGACCGGGCTGGATAGCTTCCTCCATCACGCTTTCCCGTGAAAATCATAATTTGTAAACAGTAGCACTTCATTATACGCGAGTATACGCGAGTGGCAGTAGAGATAAACATGGCCACTGATTAACTCAAACCCATTGGCCGGTTAACCAACTCACGTTACGATTACGGTAGAAGATAACTCCAATGGTATTTTGTAATTTTGGCTAAGACCAATCAAATTAATTAAATTATTGACGTAAATACGACTTTAAATTTTCAGCCATAGTGGGAAACAATCCAGAAAATCCGATGATAACAAAATCGGGGGATACAGTTTGGCATTGCAGCTTCGAATCTATATTCTACATTCAAATTTCAATTACACCACTCGATTGCCAAAGGATCAAAGAACGTGTTTCGTTGAGTGAGGACTGCGAATCATCGCGCGTGTCGTGGAGAAAAAAAGGGGGGGGGGGGGGTGCGGCAATTTTGAGTTAGTTTCGCCGCATCTTATAACTTCCGCGTAGTATAACTTTTGACTAGGAGAAGCTACGACGCTCGTTTGAGTTTCAATCGACAACTCTCGTCAAGATCAATAGATTGCGTGTATAAAAACATTCGTGTGGCGTGATTATGGTAAAATTGTATGCGTTTAATGTAGAAGATTAAGAACATTTCGGCCTAGTATACTCGCCAAACAGCCATGTCAAAATACAGAAATCGTATACGGTTGGAAAGAGCATCTCAAAAGCAATCCAGTGATACCCTTGAAACCCCATATGATCTAGTGAAGCTATGCCGGGAACGTAAAATAAACATCAAGGCGCCCGACCACATCAACGTAGACGTATTGAAGCAAAATAAACGGCCGTGTCCCCAATGCAGCCACACCCAATTATTTTTTATTTTTTTTTTTTTTTTTTTTTGCTATTTTAACGATTCTCTTATAATAAATCTCATATTATAAAATCTGATATTATTTTACCCGTATGGGCTCAGATAATTTATCTTTGTCTTTTCTGGCAAAAAATTTGTATTACCAGGATATTTAATTCCTGAGATATGCGTAAACACGCAAAAAAAAAACGAATGCACATAAAATATGTCCTGACAACTAATTCCTAAGGATTACATGCTAACCACAGTAAAATAAGCTCTTTTGAAAGCCCTTCTTTGGATCTACTTGTACCTATGTACATTGTGTATTCTTCCGCTTAATGTAAGATTGCCATTGCCGTGGGCCTCACACTTTATTCATGCGTTGGTCGAGTGAAAGAAACTGTGAAATTATTAAACAAGTAAATATTAAACAAATCTCCTAATTTTTTTTTTACACTAGATGCGTTAAAAAATCAGAAAGCGGGAGAGATAATTTAAGTTAGCAGCAATTGTTACCAAACACTTTTCGTACGACGTTAAGATACGGAACTTCTTCCCATCCGTCGTTACCAACCGTACTGGGCGTAAGTCTCTCAGTGCGCCCGTTAAACTATGTGCAGGTAGGTGCAGTGACTTTTTTCGAAGGTTGATTTCCAAAATTCTCACTTTATCGTGTCACTTTAAGGCGCCCGCATGACTACGTCAGTTTTCTGCTTTCGCGCCTGAGGAGCGCAGGAGCCGCAAGGGCGATAGTGCCACGCGCATCAAGTGTACCATCGCCGCTACGTTACGTGAACATTTATTGTTTTCCCGCGCAAATTTTTTTTTGGCCAGGTGCCTAAGATGCGTGTTTCGTTTCTGTCTGCTGAAAACGCGACAGGCTCCTCGAGCGTTTAAAGTAGGTGTGATTTCCGTTGGAGCCGAGTTGTTGTTCGACTTCCGTGCATGCCGGACCTGCGCTGCGAGGAAGTAACTTTCGTTCCGCTGGCCATTTGCCGAGGGGGAAGACCGAATTGGGGACGCCCGATTTTACGCGATCGTGTGGGACGTATATTACGTCTCTAAAACAGTAGCATTTTATACTACGTCGTGAAGCGTTTTTTTTCTACACAAGCGTAATTTCCGAATGTGTCGCACAAGCACCAGTAGTGCAGCAAGAGGACGAACTTTACTGAACGCGAGCGCAAGATTTATTTAAGGACCTGCACTTCAATGTTGGGAATTTTCTCTCCCAGCACATTTTTTTTTTTTTTTTTTTTATTTGCCACTGGTTCCTAGTAAAAGGTGATCTGTTCACGACCCACTAAGACTCGATGGCACACACTAGGCCTACTTCAGGCCGTCGCTTGCAATATGTTCATTTCTTTTTTCATTAAACTCAATTTCTTCATCATGAAAGGTATTGTTAATTGAAAAATACCAACTAGTTAACCAATTAAAATTATATAAATGAAAATAATTGGCGTATTTACAACATTTTCATAACAATTTCGCCATTTTCTTTGATCGAGGCACGATCGGGTCCATGACAATGTTAATTTCACATCAAGTGAAAGGATACCAAAATATACGGAACAGTAGATCTTAAGCGGGGTTTTCAAAAGTGCGCAGTTACCCAGGCCAGCATTTTGTGTATTGCAATTACTATTCAAATAAAAAAAGAGACATACCTATGCAAATCAAATGATTCAGATACAAAGCTTGTATCTCATGATGGTTTTTCCTCGCCAGATGACTTTACTGTATTGCTTTATTTTCGTTTCTGATGTGCACTGTACTGATCTTAAAGTAATAACTTCTAATGATCACATGTGGAATTTTTATGTTCGGCAAACAAACTACACTGCTGCTATTTTTGTTTATAAAATTACATGTTGTACTCGATATAAAATATTATTCTGTATGTCATTTGTATAGTAGGCTGCTTTTCTTCCTTCTTACACTTTACTTCGTATAGATGACATATTTTCACAATTTTGAGTATATTATTTATTCTAAGTAGAAACACTTTGTGGATTTCTTTTAATACTGTAATTCCACAAGAGGAAAACTCTCAAGGTGCTCTTTAATGTCTTCTATTACATTTGACTTTGTTTTGTTTGATGGTGTGTATTTTCCTCCAAAATCCACATCTTAAGGGGGAAGTATTGTTGCTATCTTGGATTTACGTATTTTTCTCATTAACTTAATTTTCGGAGTCAATATTTAAAAATCAAGCTAATCATGACATATGGAACATTTTAACAGTTATCTCTAACTCGCACTTATTTTTCTTACATGATTAGGGTCACATCTGAAACCGCAATAAACATTATCTAATAATTTAATAATTTCAGTCCCACATGGGAAAATACAGGTATATTTGAAACTCTACAAATTAAAAAAAATTCGTTAAGTAGTCGTCCATATCATGTCTAGCTTTGATTTTTTTATTTCTGGTCATACATTTTGATTACGAATATTTGTAAGCAAATTTGAAGATGGAGTGGATACTACCCCTTTAAGGCCCCTGCCTACAGACTGGCAGCTACGAAATTAAAATAGGAAACCCCATGTCAAAGAAATTTCGCCTGAGTGTTTTAATTTTATAGATAGTTTTAAATATAAAATATTCTTAACGAATTTTTTTTACGAGAAGTTCCCTACAGCGGAGATGATTCCATAACATATAAAGCCTGTTTGCAAGGCATTTTTAAAATGTTTGTTCCAAAAGTACATTCTTCCTGTCTATTTCGCCAGCTGGTAGGCAGTAACCTTAAAGAATCCCGCAAACACATTTGTGCTTGAACGCTGTCAATATCAGCTTGTTGCTTTTACAATTGTTTTCAATTAAAAAAAAATGCTTGGCAAACTCTTAGCATTTCCTCTTCTTGCCCAAAGAAATAGTTTTTGGCATCGTGACCTCGTGTACCACTGTCCTGACGAGGCTTTCTCCTATCTGGACTACTGCTGGAAACCCAATGAAGAAAGAAGTCCTTTTGCCTCCGATAATAGTCCAGCTTCCAGTAGGTCTGACAAATCTCCTTTCATCTTTCCTGAGAAAAATTTACCAAGCAAACTGAAATCAACACAAGCAGTTTATAGCTTTAGGAAATTTAGCAGCACGTTGTGAATGTTTTATTTTATAAGGCAAACAATCCCTTCGTTTTTCCTTTTCTACATTGCGTTTCCATTATTTAAGGTTTCTTTTTTTTTTTTTTCATCATCCACTTCCGCTGTCGTGTAGAGGTTCCACTCCACGCACACGCCTTTCTGCTGCTGTTTTCTATAAAAATAAATACGACTATCGTAATTAAATTAACTTATATGATTAAATTACAATTACAGTTAGTCGTGCACCGATATGACTTTACCGACTACCGATTCACTTCGACCATCGTTATCATACAGTCAGCTATCGATTTACCGGGGGCGGATCAATCGGTTTGCGGCTGAACAAGGCCGTATTTCCTTTTTAAAAACAACTTGATGAAAATGTTAATAAATGTTATTTCTAATTTTTGCATTTTGGATGTACGCCTATAAGGTCCATAAGGACATATTAGATCTAATTAAGAGTTAACCGTATAAGATAAAGGTAGCCACCCTTAAATAAAGACCCTGAGGGCGATGCCTATCGGCTGGCAGCTGCAAAAATTTAATAGGAAATGCTATGTTACGGAAATATCGCCGCAGTGCATTAATTAAAAAAATTAATGCATTCTGATTGTACAGATGTTCAGAGATGTGGTAGAGTGTAGAGGTGAAAGACATCAATTACACCTGATGATTTTTACCTGACATGTGTTCACATCGGAATTAGTGATTCTATGGTGTTTCATTTTCGAAGATGTGTGGCGAGATAGGATCTAGTGCGTTTTCCCTGTTGATAGAACACAAACTTTGGAATTTTTGCTGTCAAGAACTCATTTGTCGCATTTTTCGACCTAATGCCTTTTCCTTGGAAGCTCACGATATATAAACATAAGTGTGTATATTTGTGTGTGTGCGTGCGAGGGATATATATATATATATATATATATAGAGAGAGAGAGAGAGAGTGGGCCTATGTATGTAAATACATGTGCGTGTCAAACATGAAACCAACAACTTGAACTACGCATTACAAAAAAAAAAAAAAAAAATTGTCGCAATGCAACCAGGAAGATTCATAAATCATAAAAACCGTTCAACATTCTTGGTTGCCTCTGGATCTTCTAATTGGAAGTGAAAAGCTTAGACCTGCTCGTTTTTAGAGGAGCAGCACTTCCGTATTTTCCGCAGAATTCGAAAAATAAATTTTCCGAAATTAATTTCCGATCAGTTAAATGCTGAGGGGTGCATGATAAGATAAATACGTAGTATTTTACACATTCCTCAGTTTAAGACGGTTTTGATGAGAATTATGGTCCCTAGTATAACACTGACACGTGACAATCGTTTGACTAAATAAGTGATATGTTGTTACCCTTTACTTATGTGTTCTTCTATTATGAGTAAACATCAAAGTTTTTGTCAGTGTCACGACTTGTAGTCTACTCTCTGTAGCTTCACTTTTTTTTTAAATCAAGCCTTTGAAAAACGTCCCCATGTATTATGTGTTTGGGTTTTCCTAAATATGTCGTGTATCACAAACGTTTTATGCTCCTGTTAACACGAAAGTATTGTTACATGGTTCCGATCTGAGTAGCTTCACTTGCACCATTTCCTTCGAGTGAGCGGAGGATAGCGTGTCAATGGTAGCAGTGGAAACCCAGCTAGTGCGCGGAGATTTACAAAGACGTGCCGCCGCGCATGCCTCGAGCGGATTGAATTTCTGGAGTTATCGTTGCAACTTGCAAGAACGTTTCAGTCGTTGCCCTAGCTCCTCTCTCAGCGAAACTCGGCGCGCGGGGGATCCTTCTGGACCTTTTGGGTCGGGCGGGCGAGTCTATTAAATCTGCGATGGGCCTTCGAGTCGACGGTCTTGGAGTTTGAAGCATCGCACGGCCTTAAGAGCGAGGTGTGCGAAGACAGCGAAGCTACGAGCCAGTGAAGTGGCGAGCGGCGACGACAGGTAACCGGCAGAAGTGAAGTGTGCGGAATGAGACCACAGGTACAATGGAGAATGAGACCGACGAGCGGGACTGTTTAACTGGACGCGTAAGTGACGGACATTTGGAAATATGGCAAAAGACAGATTTATGATGTGTAAACAATGGATGCAAATTAAGTGATTAGAACCGTATATTGGCTTTAATTAAATTTGAGATAGGCATTAAATATTTCCATCGCTGAGAATAACAATAGTTAATAGCGGGGATAGGTATTTTGGTGTTGCAATAGCTGTGTGTATTTTATAGCATTAAAAAAACATGAAGATTCACATTTAGTTCTTTTATTTTATTAGAACCTCCGCCCCTCACAAACTCGGATATGCTCCTGGAACCTTGAAACAGTCTTTTATACTTAGTCAAATTAAAAGTTTAAAATATTATATTTTTAAATTAGAATATTTCATTTATAACAACTATGTATAGAAATTGAGAGAAAATAGGAGTAGTATGAGCGGGTATGTCCGGCAATACAAAGTGCAAGGGTGGCCTAAGTGCCATTTCACAAAATGCGTGTACCCCTTTCCCCCTCCCATTACATAATATCTGACCACATCTACTCCAGACTTCGAAGAGGTAACACACATGCTGCCCCTGAACCCCACCCCTCTCCTCACTCACCATCAGAGGTCAGTCGTGTTCTGTACTCCGAAGAAGCAATATTTACTCTCCCAAAATACCCCTTGTGCCTTTCTTACTCCAATAACCAGCCGATTAATCACAACACACCTCCAGCGAAAGAAGGGTAACACCTCTGCACGAATGGATAACCACGCCCACAACCACCAGCACGTAGGGGTAACACCAACAGGCAATCACAGCAGACCTCGTTGGGAAGGGGGAACAGGGAAGGGGTGTAACCTACTTTGGCCAATCACAACACACCTCTCCTCAGGGGAGGGGAGTGGTAGGGGGTACACACATGCATGGGAGGGGGTGGGGATGGGGTCGGGGATGGGTGGAAGGGTTACACACATTTTGTGAAATGACACTTAGGCCAATCTTGCACTTTGTATCTCCAGACATACCCTCTCCCACTACAAATAGGGTGTTTATTATTCCTACAAAGAAATGATTCTCATGCAAAATAATATTAAACTGAGTGCTCACAAATTCAGCGCGTTGTCCCACTGGTATGATTTTCCAGACCTGGTTAAACTTTGTCTTCACAAGATGGAGGAATATACAGAAAGAAGAACTTCAGTAGGGCTTAAGAATAGTTGGAAGTTACCACGAATGTACTAAACATCTGATTTGGCCACGTGAAACTGTAAAATTTTTAATAACGTAAACATTACACTGTTAAAATTTATAAACCGAATATATTTCATTTAGTTTTACCGTCATTTAAAATATATAACTTTCTCGTTTATTTTCAAATTTTAATGGAATGGTATGTCTGGATGTAGGGGCAGTCTGGAGAAAGCAAATTGCCCGGGCAAAGATAATAACTGGTATTTCTCGAAGACATGCTAGATTGTACAACACTACAACCCCTACACTTTCTGACATCTACAGCGCTGTGAGGAGCCCTTAAACCTGTCCGAGAAGCTGTGGTGTTGGAAGTCATGAGGTATTTTGTGTTTTGCAGATTTTCGTTGAAATATTTTCATTTTATGTATTTAAATGTATCAATACTACAATAATATATTTATTACTATTTACGTAATGCGGCATTTCTGCTCATCATATTTACTCGTGTCTCATTTCGTTCAATTTAGTTTTCATTTAGAAAATCTCTTCTTCTGAAGTTATTGGCAGCCAAGCGGGTAAAGTGAACAGGGCAAAGTGGACGATTTTTCACTACGCCCGGATTATGTTATCAGAAGTTAAAACAATATATTGAACTGTTTTAACAGTTATTGCTGCTTCATGACATAAATTAATTCTATTCCTTTAAACAAATCGAGTTAAATAGATGAATGTATTGATGTCTGCTATTTACTCCAATTGGACAGATTAAAAAATCTCGTTATGGAAATATTATTTCACACATATCATGTATAGTGTAGATTAGATACCACACACAGTGCAGTAATAATAAATACATGACTTTAAGGCATATGTGAATAATACATTGTAACATAATACTAACACATTGTTCTGTTCTTTAGAATTAATGTGTTTAGAAAATAGAATAGTGTTTCAGTGTATTATACCTTACGCTGAGAAAAATATTGTGCAGCTGGTACCAAATAGTTCGGGTTGACAAATATTTATTTATGTTAGACCGTATGGATGCAGCTGGTTTACTCAGAAGCATTCTTTTTAGATTCCATTTAGCTACCACGATGTCCTGCTCTTTAGTTGGATAAGTAAGGGGACTGAATGTTAACATAAACTTTTCTATTTTAAATCCCACTTGCGGATTTTTTTCAACTTCGGTAGTTTTAACCCAGTTACCAAATAATTGTAGAGTTGTTCAAATGACGCAGTTTGATTATTTTAGCAATGTCTGTGCTCCATTTTCATTAATGTAATTTCGCTTTAATAACAAAATAATATCACACGAATAATGTTTTTGTGCTTAACCGTACACTCCATTGCAGTGATTGAAATAAATTAATCCAACAAATTCTGCAAAGTTTTAACAATTTTTTTTCTCAGTGTAGGCCTATTCTGGTTTTATTTATTTTGTATTTCGTTATCGTGTATTTCTTTATATTCAAGAACACACAAGCACACTATAGAATGGAAAACAATTCTGGCAGGGAATAAATACCTATTTACTAAATGCAGCCTTACCGGTCTACTTACATTATTTCTATCATTTCATATGGTTTATCAATACACAAGAAAAATAAACCCCGGTAGTTGGAACGAAAGTGATATGGAAAAAGCTATTTAAGAAGCTGCATTTGGTTCTTTGAACTCTGAAGCGTCTAAATACAATATTCCATATGCAACTTTGTACAGGCATGTGAATTCGGGATCAGCTGAGAAGAAGTTAGGAAGATTCATAACAGTATTTAACAAAGTGCAAGAAAACGAACCAGTAGAGTATCTACAAACCATGGTTGCCTTATTCTATGGTCTGACGAGGGACGAATTCAAGAAACTTGCCTTCGATTTTGCGGAAAAAAACTGGAATGCCTCATCCTTTCCAAAATGGAAGAGCTGGTAATGAGTGGTTATTAAGGTTCATGAACAGGCATCCAAACATATCTCTACGTTTTCTAGAACCCACTTCAGTTGTTAGAGATAGGGGATTTGATCGTCCACGAGTGTTTAGATTTTATGATCTTCTGTGGGAACTTATAGAGAAGCATCACCTTGAAGCATCTCGCATTTTTAATATGGATGAAATAGGAATACAAACTACAGCTACTAAATCACCCAAAATTTTACCATTGACAGGAAAAAAGCAGGTTCGAATAATTGCTAGTAATCAAAGGGGGAAACTAACAACTGCAGTTTGTTGCTGCAGTGCAATCGGTTACTTCATCCCATCATTTCTTACATTTGCGCTTAAATGCATGCAGGAAAGTTTACTTGATGGTCCTCCTCCAGGCTGTCAAACTACTTGTACAGATAATGGCTGGATCGACTGGGAGGTTTTTCTCCAGTGGCTCCAGTTCTTTGTTGAACTAGCTCGCTCTACTCCAGAAAGGAAAGTCGTGCTAAATTTCCGATAATCACGAATCACACTAATACATTAAGGCTTTTGATTTTTCCAAAGAAATAATGTTGTGTTTCTCTCATTTGCATCTCATACGATGCAGGCGATGCAGCCATTAGACACCGCAGTCTAACGGCCTTTAAAATTGTGTTTTGAACAGGCAATCCTTCCAAAAAATCATCCTGGAAGGATTGCAAATCAGTATGATGTCGCAATATTTGAGAGTGACAAGTGCTCAAAATTCAATAAGTTTATTTCGATCGTCAGGAATTTGGCCCTACAATACTCATATTTTCTCTGATGTTGATTATGCTCCAGCTTCTATTACAGATCATTCAGACCCTGAATATGCATCATATATTCGGAATGGTCGTTCATAAACTACTAGTCTCCCTGTTTTTGTGCATGTTCACCCAATTAGTGATTCTGCTTCTGATGTTTGGAATGGTCAGTCAGCCACTCTTAGTCTTCCAGCCTCTTTGATCATTATCACAGATTCCGGCTCTTTCACGGATATTCGTAAATTTTACTCAGAAAGTGCTAGTTCTTATTTTATTTATAGTTCTCCTAAGGCTAAAATAGCAAAACCTGAAACTTGTTTCGGTGACAAATCACCATGTCAAAGAGAGCCGCCCAAAATCTAGTTACAGTCCGCATGATATTCGTCCTCCGGCAGTTGCTTACAGGGCTCATTCTGACAAACGTAGATGCAAAAGAAAATGCCAACGATCTGCAATGCTTACTAGCACCCCTGTAAGAGAGCAGTAACGAGAAAGGTTTGACAAGAGTGCAAAAAAAATAGTGTGGGAAGTGTTAGTAATAATCTGAACACTCGCTTCTCTGAAGAACTAGCGAGAAAGGTGAGAAGTGTTTCTACGTCAAAATTTCATTGCCAGATGTTTGAAGAACACTACACGGAGCCACCAGAAGAAGACTGGATACAATGTTCCGAGTGTACCATGTGGAGCCATGATTCGTGTACACAGTGGCAACGGTTCATACTTTTGTGTCGATTGTTTCGATTAAATTTGTTTTTAAATGTATTTATTCATTTTGCCTGGGCCAGTAATTCACTTTATCCGGGCGTCGTAGGGCAAAGAGAATAAAGTGAAATGTTTAGATTTCTATCTTTTTAATGATTTACTCATACTTGTATATTAATTTGTAACTTGTTTATTGAAATAACTATCCAGTAAGGTAATATAATCAATTATGTATTTGTATATACCGATTTATTCTGAACCACTGTAACGTTTTAAAGTTAAGTTGTCCACTTAGCTCGGGATTCCCCTATGTCTGAAAAGCAACAAGAATTTTATTTTGTAATCTATTGCGAACACATTTTGAAAATTATGACGTGCAAAAAACTGCATTATTACCAAAATATAAGTAATTTTTTAACGGACACGTACAAAAAATGGTCACGGATAACACAGTTGTAGAAAAACAAACATAAAAATAAAATCTAAATGATTCAAGCTGAATTTATATAGATTATATATATATATATAAACACATACGTACACAACAAAACTCCTTTTCAGTTGGTATGACGCTGAACACATGTCAGTTATACATGTCTGAAAAAAAAACGGAAACTGATGAATAAAACTTAAAGAATAAACATATTAGCGGATCGATTAATAATGACCAATTCAGACAAGGAAATACATGAAAAATCGAGAGTACAGAAAAAAAAAGTGCCACTGTTACGGACACGACAAAATTTGTAACAGTATGTCCGCGGAAATCCTGGGTTCCAACATGGAAACTCTTTTACAAATAGCCGCCATATGTATTTTGGCGTGAGACCTAAGCCTATTAAGGCTGTACGAAACTGGCTTCTGGGCACACAAATTACTGTTTTTCTCGCAAGAGCGAAAATGTTTTGATGTCCTTCGGAATATATGAGCGGAAGAAATTTGTAGTTTTGAATACATTTATATTTATCTTTGCCGAGTGTAACATTCTACCACTCAAATTTTCGCTGGTCGTTAACTGGATTCAACAGAAGTATTGTATTTCGCACGACAGCGAGGGAGCTTAGAAGCTTTCTGAGCCGAAAGAATACAAGTTTAAACTCTCACCGCGGTCTTTAGAAGCTGAAATTCATTTAAAGATGATATGTGGTTTAAGCCCCGCTGATGATGGTTTTATTTGATTTGGCTGGCCAACCCTACTCCTTCCCCCACAATTGTGTAAAAGGTTAATTTGGAACGGCTTGCAATCTGAAATACCGTAAAATTTTATCTGTAAGGATACACAGGACCATGGTTTATACTGCTCGTGTTTCTAGCTTTGAACTTCGCGATTTTGAGGTTGTGACTTACTGGCCAAGAAAAAAGCTGCAATTTATAAGTTTTCGTTAATAACCTTCGAGAATGTCTTTTCTTTCCAATAGGTGAACTGTTTTAGAACTCGTGCGGTGTCACGTTTTTATTTGTTTAAATTACACATTTCAACTTCTCCTTTTATACGCTGGGAGGCTAGCTGTGTGAAAACTTGCGTACATACTACACCCAATTAATATTCATATAAAGGCTGTTCACGATAAAGTGAGCACTTTATAAATGAACCTCAGAAAACAGTCACTGCCCATTCATGCATATATATTTTAATGGGCGCACTGAGTGACATGCGCCCAGTAAGTTGGTAACGATGGATGGAAAGTAGTTCCATATATTAACGTCAAATAAAAAGTGTTAAGTAGCCATTTGTGATAACTTAAAATTATTTATTTTCCTTTCTGTATTTTTAATGCAACGAAGTGTAAAAATAATCATATTTGTAAAGTATTTACTTTCTTAATAATTTCCCTGTTTCATTTGACCGAGGCATGAGTACAGTGAGGAGGCACATGGCAATGTAAAATTTACATACGGTGGAAGAATACACAACGTGTATAAAGTAGATCGTAAGCAGGGCTTTCAAAAGTGCTCATTTTACCGTGAACAGCCTATAAGATGCTACACACGCATCATTGTTTACAACGAGTACGAAAAGCTGAACCTCTTGAGACAAAAGCAACGCCTTTGGATTTAGGTCTTGGTTGTCGCCGCGTGCAGTATGGTTTACTGCGGTGCGAGTTTTCTGTTCGTGCGTGTTCGTTTCCGCGTGTGGTGCGATACTGTCATACACGCATCGTGGCTTGATGTTTTCGTGTCTAGCGTTATAGTAGCTCGGATCTCTTCATGGACTCGTTAAAAATAATAGTTTCCTGTACCTGCGTTTACAGTAACGTAAGTGTAGAGTGCGTTTAAAGTATGGAAGGATCATTCACACAATTTTTACTCTGTCTGACTTCGTAGACTTTCAGAGTTGGTCACGCCCAACAAAAGTCTGCATGAGAATGTTATAACACTGAAATTGCTGTAAAACTTCAATGGAGAGTGATGGAAAATGATAACAAATACCCGTAAAATAAATATGGAGAGTGTGTTACGATACGCACGTTACGTAGCTCGCCTCATGTCCTTTCTGCATAGCTGGACCGTCCCGTACATAAAGACCAAGGCGTTAAATTGGTCGATACTGTTAGCAAGAGAATATTTGGGTAACTATTTCATATGCATATCCTCACTTTTAATTACTCTATGATAAGATGCCTGCTCCTTTATTCTCCCGTTTGGCCTTATCGTTATAAGACGATTAGTGCAATACAATTTAAGTTTAATTATTTATCACACACAAAAACCACCAAGTGAAATACTACTGCAACATATTTATCTTCTCCTCTCAGTGGAGCTGATTTTTAATTAATCAAGCCCTAGGGTGTTATTTGTCAGCAATTGGTGGCCCTTGCCAAAGCTGGTTAGCGAGCTGACTTGTGTTTTAAGTTTTCATGTGTTTACCGGAGTGCTGGGAGTTCACGCCAAAATATGATCACATCCTTTACCAGTGACGTTATCTCAATGCCTCTGAAAACAATTAAAGAATGTCCTACGCTACTGTTTCCTATACTGCTTTCCAACTGTAATAATAAACCTAACGGTCCTTTTTTTCAATATGTGGTAGCTTCTTTCGATGCATTTGACTGTTTAGTGGTCACACGCCTTTCTATTGAGAGGGTTTTTACGGTGTCAATGCTGGGTTTTCTCTGTCCCCTCTTATATATTTATTTACCTGTGCGTACACTTGGAGATATAGTCGTGATAATAGTTGTATCTGTGGCATACCAATGCCTCTCTGCTTGAATGTCCGAATCTATAATGCATTTCGCTCCTTGTGGTCGTGTGAGGCTCAGCTCTGAGTCGCACTTAATGTCTGTCCCTTTTTTGGACAACCACAATGAAATATGTTAAGGTAAGTTAGGCAAATGTTTGTGTGTGTCAATTATCTAGGTCAGTTGACGCTATTGTTGACTTCAGGCCGTAACAGTCGCAGAAATTGAAAAAAAAAAAAAAAAAAAAAAAAAATACTTGACGGAGTAAATGAATCCATTTCGCATAGATTTTTTTTTTTACGGTACCTAGATGTTTAACTTGTCTATTGTGTTAAGCTGTCACACAACGAATAGTGGTATATTTCATTTATTCTTCCCAGCGCTCTCGCTGGCTGTCAGAGCTGTAGCTATATATGGAGAACACGAGACACAGGAGTCGCTAGTTGACAAAACTCAACGGTGCCCACAGAAGCAACCCATTTCATCAGCAAACGAGTATTTTCCGCACATACCAGATGCCGAATTTTTGAGCGTGAACTTTTGCCGTATTGGATATCTTTCTGGCTATATCCCTGAATGAACTCGACATTAAAAACCGAGTGATTATATGTGCTCGGCTGCCAAAATGCACTTCAGTGGGCAGAGTAATAAATTAGCAACTTTACTTGTTAACGCATATTTCACTCTCCGTGCACTACGCCGATATTATGAATCGACCCGTTACATTGACTAGTGGCGAAATATATTTTAAACTGCGTTTACGTTCAGATGCTCAGCGCTGGCGAAGCTGCTTTCCTTTCTTACAGCCCCACCCTCGAAAAAAAAAAAAGTTTGAATTTATCGCGAATGCAGTACGTGGCATTTGGAGCGAGGAAGCCATGCCAGCATTTTCGTGAGAAAATCTGAAGTGCAACCAGCACCCCCAGGCTCTTACTTCCGTCCCATTTTTTCTGCTTCTTCTCCTCGGAACCTCTTCTATGTAGGTAAGCCCGCGAAGCTGCCCAGATGGCCGGGTAGTCGGCGTGGCAAAAGGCAAGGGGTTTCTCCACTGAATGGTCCAGCAAGGAGGGGGGGGGGGGGTTGGAAAGGGGACGTGATGGCCACCAGGCATGCTTCCTCGTACATCTCCCCCCTTCTCCCAACCAAAGAAGACTTCCACTGCTCCACCCCTTCCTGGCATGCAGCGAGCACACACACGCGCCAAAGCACACGCAGGCTCTGGTACTCTTCCCAGAGTTCTGTTAAACCACATCCCAAACCAGCAAAAGGCTTTCCTGTTCTCCCATGCCTCACCCAAAACCCTTCCTCCCCCCCCCCCACCACCACGGGAAATCCCTCCTCTTTTCCGCGTCTTCACACTATCTCTCTTCTCCTTCTCCCCTTTCGCTTCGTTCCTCTTTTTTCCCCTTCTCTCTTCTCTCCCGTCCTCCGGCCTGCTTGGGATGTTGTATGTGCGCCACTTAAAATCAATACGCCACTGGGTCCACGGGGCGTGAAGTTTAATGCGAGGAATGGGACTACTTTCTCCCGCGGAAGGTTTTTGATGGTGTCCGGTTCC
The DNA here is from genome assembly GCA_029891345.1 of Dryococelus australis. Taxonomy (NCBI): domain Eukaryota; kingdom Metazoa; phylum Arthropoda; class Insecta; order Phasmatodea; family Phasmatidae; genus Dryococelus; species Dryococelus australis. The sequence goes on along the minus strand of CM057000.1, from coordinate 35,747,587 downwards.
CTTTCGCGCGCCGGAAAGGACCGAGGGGGTGCGGGGAAAAGGGTGAATCGCACCGGAAACATGTTTTACCTTTCAGGAGGACACGTGTGTGTGTGTGCCATTCACTGCCTTGAACCGACCTTTACAACTATGAATTTTTACAACGTTCGTTACAAATGTGGCTGGCTGGCTCTTCATTCGCTCGCGCTTATTCATTTCCAATTGCAAACACTGGCAATACTAAGATACGCACAGAGCTGCAAGGGAATCAATTTTCACGAAAAATTATAACATGACAATTCCACGGTCACGCGAACATTGCATTCACACCTGAATACTAAATCATTCCATATTAATCTACTGAATTTAGCGTACTTCAAAAAAGCACACCTAAATGGGAAATACCGTATCAACACTGAGTGGTTTAAATGTTGGTATATGTTGCTGTTTTTCATGATGTTGCGCAAACTGTAATTCGTTAAGCACAGCTCAGTGCTTAACGACTTGGAAACGGCAAGCGACAGAAAAAGTAAACATTCTCTATTTAATGTGTATTTTTTCAATTTCCCAAAGTATATGCCACGCTTCTAGATGCGAAGTATTTCAAGTCTCGTTGATTAGTTTGTAAATAAGAAATTTATGGGTTTTCAATTCCTTCCTGAAACCCATTCATAATATACATTAACTGCATCTTTGCGGGATAACAAACAAGTATGAACATGTAAATATGTAATCGAAAATTTTGAAACGATTGATTTTTAAAATCACATAGAACTTGTGGTTCTTGTTGAACGGAACCACCTCTATTCCCCTCCCTTAAAATAATTTCCGAGTACCGGCCAAGTAAAATAGACTTTTCGTTCAGACAGTGTAACCAACAAGATAACAGGAAAGTTAGGCCAGCTGGGGCGTAATTATTTGCATGACTGCAAATCCGCAATTTCTATTCGAGGTATGGAAGAATTAAATGTAGGAATAGCCAGCTGGGAAAATGTTCTAGATCTCTGGTTGTCAGTTTTCCCTCTTTGAAAGACTCTTGAAGCTCAGCGACACGGACATTGGTTGTGGCCGATATTCCTTTTTTTTTTTTTAGTATGGAAAAGTGGAATTGTGGCAACGCCTCCTTACCGGCAATTGGGTTCGAAACCATGTTCTACTGGTAGATGGCGATTAAGGGCCCGTGTCACCCGCCATATTGAATTTTTCACTTATACATCCCTGATTCAAATTTAGGAGGGTTTAGTGATAAATGCGACAATAGAAGCTTAGTTTATTATGTCTCCCATTATTACAGACATAATACATTAACTATTAACGCATATTTACGCCACAATTAACATTAATACAAAATTTTATGCATTAAGTCATTTTCACTTCTTAACGACAGTCAGGGAACACCTATTAATAATCGAGTGCAATAATGTGCACAGAAACATGAAAATGTAACGCTTATATAGGATGTTCGCGGTAAAATGAGCACTATTGAAAGCCCTGCTTAATATCTGGTTGTATGCACGTTTTGTATTACTGCGCCTTATGTAAAATCAACATTGCCGTGGGCTTCATCACTTCACTCACGCATCGGTCATGTGAAACTGGAATTACTGGGAACGAAAATATTTTACAAATCTGGTCAATTTAATACTTCGATGCATTAAAAAAGAAACAGAAAGCGAGAGAAATAATTTTAAGTTATCACAAATTGTTACCTCACATTCTTTATTCGACGTTTAGATTCGGAACTACTTTCCATTCATCGTTACCAACTTTACTGGGCGAATGCCACACAGTGCGGCCATTAAAATATATGCATGCAGGGGCAGTGACTTGTTTATAAGGTTAATTTCTTAAGTACTCACTTTATTGTGATTAGCCTTTAACATTGAATCATTGAAAAGCCTGGCCTCCAAATTATATTCTAAATAATTGTTGTACTTTTACAATCAAAATCCTTGAAATCCCAGTTGTCAAGAAATTCTTTTGTACAACTACAAACAGTTTTCTTGTAAAATCTGAAAAAAATATATTTGTACTGCTACAGATAGCCTTGTAATACAACATACAGTATCGAAAAGTATAGAAACATTTTTTTTATCTAGAAAACCAGTGTGTTGAATTAATAAAAGAGAATATCGTAAAAAAATTATTAAAAAATATAATTTATGAAAAAAAAAAATACATTTTGCCAGCACAGGGACTTGAACCCATATCCCTTAAACTCTTTGCCTGCACTCTTAACTACTAGACCAACTTGACTAGCATACTTAGCGCTTATTTTTATATTTTTTATAACGTCAAGAACTTACCAAATGTTAAGGAAGTTATTTGGTTGAGAAGAATACATTTACCGGTATTGTATTTCTTTTTCAGAGTTCCGTGTAGCTGGGAAACATTAACAGTTAATGAGTAATACGGTCAGGTTTGATTGATGTTGTCGTTTTATTATGGTTAGTTGAGTTCTTTAAGCGTTTTACGTTTTTCAAACTCGCAATACGTTTTTTTTTTTTGGACGTAACTACACTTTACATCGCCCATAGTTCTTACACAAACAGCTACTGTTTTACGTTGTTGGTTGAGCATCAGCCATTTTGCCGAAGCTCGTGGTTACGGGTCAGCAATAACGTTTCTTGAGTTCTAATTCAAGCTTGGCCCTTGTAGTTTACAAGAGAAATCTTCTTTATACTGTTATAAGCATCTGTAAAATTACAAACAATTTCTCAGTAAAAATTTGCAAAAAAAAAAATTTTTTCAGTGTATATAGGTACTAATGCCCATTACCTAACAAGGGAAAGTTCAAAATGAAACGAAATACTTAATAACAATAACTCCTGCAAACTTCAAAGAGGATATCTGCTCCAGATAAATAACATTTTATGCATGTAAACCACAACTTTTCCACTAGAATCACTGATATCCCATCAGTCGTTACAGAGACTGGATATCTTTCTTATAGGAATAATTTCTACTGTTTTTCAATGAACTCCAGAGGTTAGTTCTCTGCACAAGTGCATTCGATCACGTATTTGTAGCACTTGCTGAATGAAATGTGAACTGTTCTTGATGTCTTCTTCTTGCTATGTTATCGGTGAAACATTTTACCGCGTCCTCACCTCGAGGGTTAGATTGGCTTGTTCCTTTACTCGCCTTTGTACTATTAAATTATACTTCGTAGCTAAAAGTCGAGCACTTCGTGTAAATTCAATAACGCTTTTTTTTTACGCGATTTCTTATTTAAAAAAAATTTTTAATGACCAAACACTTACGCATATTAAACAAAAACCAAAATAAAACAAAGTTACATATTATAAATTAAGTGAAACTTCCACGGTGAAAAATTACAGCGGTTTCTGGCCTAATGCGATGCAAACATTTAGTTCAGAGTGTTTGCATTCTGGCTTCAACCTACGTGATCCACGCTCAGAATGCCTTGATCCAGCGTTCGGCACATCAGCGCACGGAAAACGTGCAGTGGTCCTCGGCGTCTGCTGAGCTATTGACTTTCCCCGCCCGTCGTGAACTGCACACGTGTAAATCAGGCTTTAAGATCTCTTCTAGGCGCTCCACCGACGCTCGTATCGAATGTTCCACCTCCGCCACGACCAGAGCTCTGCCCTCGCGAGCACACTTTCCGTCGTGCAGTTGATTGTATAACCGGGGACTGACAAAATAATATCATTCCGGTCGAAGTTCGAGCCCGGCCCGAAAACTGACATTAGTTTGTCTATTTCTTTATTTCGTTCCAGGTGAATGGAAATATCATTGAACAATTTCTGGAACTGGTTTTTCTCTACTGCCGTACTTCACTCCAGTCCAACGAATAAAGTTCTCATTCAAATCCACGGATTGCCTTGAACTGAAAGTAAATGTGCGATTTCATTTTCAGTTAATTGAAGAGGAAACATGGAAAAAAACCGTTTATCGAACTATGTCTTGAGTATCCTTATTTCATTCTAATCCGACATTTATAAATCTAGATGGAAAATTCCGATATCTGTTCACTAACTACCTTGGACCGTAATCAAGTTTCAGATTGTATTTTCAAGTCATTGAAGAGGAAATGTGGAAAAACTGTATCTCGAACTATATCTCGTACTTGTCATGGCATTGTAGTCCGACATTTATAAATCGAAGTGAAAAATTACAATATATGTTTACTACCTGCTTTGAACGGAAATAGTGTTTCATTGGCCATTTCCAGTTCAGTAAAGAGGAATCACTAAAGAACTGTACCTCGAACTGTATTTCGGGCAGCTAATATTCACAGAATCTTAAAAATATACACTAAGTTTTGGTACATGATTCAGGGCTTTGCTCGCGGAACTACTTGACCAGGCTTCATGTTCGTTAAATTACTCTCTACAAAGCCGCGGTGGCTGAGCGTATAGACTGCTCGTCTCCCACCAAGGCGAACGGGGTTCAATCTCCGGCCGAGTCACTTCGAATTTTCGTATGTAGGAATCGTGCCGGACGATGCCACTGGTCGGCGGGTTTTCTCGGTTATCTCCCGTTTCCCCCGCCCTCGCATTCCGGCGCTGCGCCATTCTCACCTCATTTCACCCTCATCGGCTCTCAAGACCTCAAACTTAAGAGCAGGTAAAATATCTCAACTCAACAACAACAGCCGTTTTGAATATTCTTAACCTTGAAAGGTAGTAGTGGTCGTGAACCACAGATTATTTCCGCAAGCTGGCTACCATATCTCTTTTATAGGCACAGGGTTGATATAAATCGGCTGGTAAACACAGTTTTTCGATTTTATGTTCCTTTTTATTCTAAAGCGTACTTACGTGTAGAACATACAGGATGTCGACATGCTATATATGGTTACTGAAAATAAATAATGTATATAACAGATTTATCATTGGAAGTCCTACATTTTTCATTTAGAAACGTACTTGCGTGTAAAATTGTACTGTATTATAAAGGACTTTTTAACGTCCCCCGGTTTTATGCTTGAAAGTTTAGCAGGAAATGGTTTACAGGCTAACTTATAACCCAATTTAAATTAACTGCCATGCCTTACCCGCAATTTTGATAAACGAGCTCGAAGCTTCTCCTATCAAAAGTTATGTTTCAATTGGCAGTTCTCGACAAGATCAATCAATTGCGCGTATAAAAACCTTTGTGTGGCGTGGTTATGGTGAAATTGTATGTGTTTAATGTAAAAAATTTAGAAAACTCAAAACAATTTCGGCCTATACTCGTCAATATGCCAAGTATAAATACAGAAATCGTATACGGTTGGAAAGAGAATCACAAAAGAAATCCAGTGATACCCATAAAACCCCATGTGATCGAGTGAATCGGTGACGGGAATTCCTATATATATAAGCAGACGGTCTCTGTCTGTCCGTCCGTCCGTATTATACCTCTAAGTCCCTTGAAACTCAACAGAAGTTCTTCAAATTTTGCAGAGCGAATCCTCAGGGTCAAATACAGGTCAAGATCGAATGTCAGCAAGATCAGATAACGCTATCATGACTTTTGATCCTATAACTCATTTTTAATTACTATTTTTCCTATGAAAGTTTTGTATTAATGCATAGAGATTATTGCATAGAAATATGAAGGTAATAGAATATAATTTTTGTTACTCTAAATGTCTAGCTTCAATGTTGAATTAATTAAGTGGGGATACAGTGGTAAAGTGACTAGAGCGATTCCAAATGGGGCCGTAGTGACCTAGTGGATAGAGCGATTCCAAGTGAGGCCTTAGTGGCTCAGTGGATAAAGCAATTCCGGGGCCGCAGTGGCCCAGCGGATAGAGAAATATCTTTTTTTTTTTTTTTTCCAGTCTTTGTATGATAACCAATTTTTTTTAACATTGTAAATATTCTAGGCACGTAACCATACCGAAAAGACGGTCACGGGCTAACCCCTAGTGTAAAATAAACACCAAGGCGTCCGAGCGCGTCAACGTAGACGTATTCACGCAAAACAAACGGTCGTGTCCGCAACACAAGCAAACTCAATTTTTTCCACATATGTCTGTACTTGCTGGGCGAGAAATACCGCCCAGGAGGCGAAGACGCCGGGTCAGCTGAATAACCGCCCAACGTCTCGGCCGTACTTTATGTGCAGTGAGTATCTAGACAGTGATTCAGTGGCCACGTGTCTGACTCACAGGCCCCCAACCAAGAACTAATCGAGTTCGATTCTAGGGTTGGTTGTACGTCGATTTTTCATCGCTTTTGACTGGGTTGAATCTTTCCTCGAGATTCTTCCGAATCATTCAACATAGTGTTCCTTCGGGCCTCCGTTCCGGTCTTAATTCAGCGTCATACTTCGGAGGTGATTGACACGTACAGCGCATACAATATATCGAAAGTTGATCGCCGCCAGCGTGCGATGCACCAGCCAACCAGCATTTTACTACAGATTATTTAATCACGAAGGGGTTCGCCGTCCACAATAACCAGGTCTCGCCTCTCTCCGCGTAATCTCGCGACTTGAGAGACTGAAGTTGAATTGTAATAAATTAAACTTAATACCATCGTCCAAAAATAAAGTACAGCATTCTTTCGTAAGGTGGCCACTTCGTTCATTGCTCTGTTTCAACATTACAGGGCTTCTGTAAAATACACAAAGTCGCCCGAAGAATTGCATTTGTTTCGACGCCTAAAAATATATTTCATGCTTTGCAAATTTTCAAAGCTGTTTAAATGTACAACTTCCAAAGTTAACATTGTGTATATGGAACAGCTCTCGTGTGCGCAAATTAGGCGGGATCCGACGCTGGTGATCGAATTTGTATCGCTTAGCTGGAAAGCTGGTGAGCTAAAATTGCAACCAGCAAGTCTTGTTCGAAAAGAAGTCGGGGACAGCCTGTTCACGACATTTAGCACTTTCTGAATAAATACTTTGAAAAATCAAAATACGTGTGACATGCTTGGTAGTTCTCAAAATGTATTATACAGTATATAACAAGTGTTTTGTACATCTGTTAAATTTGTACTTATGTTTCTCTTAAATTATAATACATATTCTGATGTCGGTAAGAAATAGATATTAAGAAACGAATAGATACGTTGGCGATTGATAGCTAATGGAAGAGTTTTATTTAAAATATTGCCAAACAAAGTTTCTCACGTAGTCATATTTAGGTTTCCACGAATGCAATTCTAGAAACACATTTCGTTGTTATGTGTAAAAATGTTTATTTGTTTTATTATCTGCCAGCTTACAAATCCGTTGCGTTGGTTTATCTTTGAAGTCTTCTTCCAGAGTTGAGTCGGCGTTTCGCTTGCACGTAGCGGACGCTAACACAGCGACAAGCCCGATAGTAGAACTTCAGCAGAGCTTCAGAGATGTTGGGAGTGACGACGAATAGACTATGTCTTCTGGTAAGGGGGGACCGGCCCAGCTTCCTCTCATCTCTTCCCTTCCCGGACCGGCCTCGGGGCACATGAAGCGTTCAAGAGTTCTCGTTGAATTCGCCTTCTATCTCCATCTGTATCCATACGTACCGTGGCCGTATGCGCGACGGGACAACAACCATGTTCCCACGAGATTCGCACCTCGGCTGACCGCAGTCATTATAGCACCACTTACAACTCTTCTGAAGCCCTTCTTAAGATCTACTTCCAGGTTATTCCTCCGCCTCGTGCAAACAAAACTTAACCAAGTCTTTGAAGAAATCACCCCATATATTATGACGTGTCTAGTTGTTCCCCAGGGCCACTGATTTCTCACGAATAAATCGGAGCACACGCTAGACTTCAACACTATATAAATACTCCTCAACTGTAGTCATACTTCCATTGGCTGCTGGTGTCATGCCCGCGTTTGGCCGAGATAGTCAGGATTCCGTAACTCCGACCCTCTACCTTCGTGATTCGTGGACAAACAATCAACACAAACCAGAACATGCTTCAGCCAATCAAAAAAGCTAGACGACCCCACAGTGTTTGAACTGTATCTTGTCTGGAAAACTTTTCGCGAAATATCACTGCCCCTATATATCACGTATCACAAGCGTTCTATACTTCTGTTAGTGTAAAAGTACGTATTTTTTGTTTAATTTGAACTGTTAATTATATTTTATCTGTAAATATTAACACTTCATTTATAATTAACTAGCGAGCCGTCCCGGGCTCGCTCGGGTGCGATTTACAAATACGGCGTGCTTTAGGTTTACAGCAAGTATATAGACTAAATGCTTAAGTTAACTAACATAGTGGGATTAATAAAGTAATGTTCAGAAAGTCATCGTAAGTGAATCCCTAAAAGACAAAAATGGTTACTGTGGGACATCCTTAAAAGATATGCATATGCTCTCCCGACTTTTTTGTAGACCTTCTCGTGATCTACAACTATGTAGGACATTTATTTGGTGTATGTCTTATGGTATAGTCAGCGTAAGTTATGTAAATGCCCGAAAAGCGGATTTTTTACGATTTTATTTTAAAATGTCTACTTTTATTTACTATCCTTACATTAAACATTATATATTATATACCTCAACCTTCCTCAAGTATTTATCTAAATGATGGTTAAAACCGCATCAAAGTACATCAAATAGTTTAGAAGCCTTAGCCGAATACACTGACACACGCGGCCGGGCGACCTTGTTTTATACTGCGTATAGATACTAATGTAAAGAAAGAGAATATTAGGTTCGTTGGCAACGCCTTATAAGAAGAAGTTCTCATGGAAAATATAATTACACTCATTGCGCCCGAATTCGGGGTGTTTCCCTTTTGGTGTATATTTCTATGCTCGATTAAGCTTTGTTTGCATGAGGCGGAAGAGTTTCCTGGAATTAGAACTTTTGCAGAACTTCAGAAGAGTTGGAAGTATAGAAAATTTCATCAAAGAGACAACGCACGCTATTTGTGAGCACTCATTTTAATAATATTTTGTATGAGCATTTCTTCGTACTAGGCATTTTGAACACGCCTATTTCCTCTGTGGTTCCATTCGCACTAGTTATTAATGAAATATTACACCATAGAGATAAGATATAAATAAAAGTTATGTTTAACCGAGTGTAAGATCCTTTTTTGTTGACGGGAGTACGAAACGCTTGTGCCACAGCGTATTTACAAAACAAACAAACAACACATAATAGATACGGAGTGATTTTGTTTATCTAAATTCGAACAGCGTGAAGATACCACGAAAAGACTATACCATAACAGCGAGGAGTATCTACACGTAGTTTAGCGTAAGATCGTTTTGCCTAATTGTAGGCAAAATGACTGCCCAATCTTAGGCAAGACGACTTCAGGCAAAACGACTTTAGGCAAATTGACTTCGTGGCAAGTTAAGACAACAGCTAGAATTTTAGGCGAAATGGTTTTAGGCAAAACGACATTAGGCAGAACGACGCGCTCACACAGCGAGTGCGCAGGGTAACAGTGAAAGAGAGAGAGAAGTGGTGCTGTGGTGACTTCCGGCCAATCAATGGCCGGGGGAAATGATCGACCTCCCCCTCCTCCTCATCCTCCTCTCCGAAACCCAGAGCGAGCCCCTTTGTTTCCTTTTCAAACGCAGTTAGAGCCCAAGCCAGGCTTTCCCTTATTAAATTAGCATGCGACTCTCCAGGATGTCATTTTAACACAGTTTTTCCCTCCCCGCTGAGTAAAGGGACGAAACCTGAATACGGATGTTTCGAGGTATATCAAACGCTTTTGTAATAATTTTTTTTTTTAATTTAAGAATGTAACTCTTACGGTTTAACGGGCACCCTGACCGACATGTTTCCATTTTTCGAATAAAAACTTGACCGTTTTTCAAATAATAACATATGCACACCACAAAACCATACTCAAAAATAATGAATTGAACATTTATAAAGTTTTATTGCGCGAAACTTCATGATAAAGAAATTTTAGAAACGTTATACATTTTAACAGAATTTCATTTCCTTACAAAGCTCTTGTCAGAAAATTTTCTTTAAAAAGAGTAGTTGTATTCAAACTACAAATATTTCGACATCGTAGAGTTGCAAACATTCTATTTGGTCGCTTTTAAAATAATGATTTTGGCGTAACTTTTGATTTTGTGGGTAAAATCCTTAATTGTTCATAAATGTTGGCAATTTTATATCAAAAAAATTTACTATATGTCATTCAAGGTTACTTCACACTTTTCTGAAGCCCAGTTAAGTTCTACTTGTGGGTACCGGTTTAGTATTCTTCTGCTACATGTAAATACAAACACTGTCATGTAACTTCTAAGTTTTAACTGTTAAATGCTTTGTTCAGCGTTTTCAGCGGTTCCAACAATTCTACCTTAAGTTACTACAAAATCCATTATGTACGAGTGTTCACAATTTATGTCTATAATTATATTCAGTTCAGCTTGGTGACTTTTTTAGCAATGTCTGTGTTGACGATAGTTTTTTTAGTTATTATTTTCCGACGTTGACATAATTATTATATACGATATAGCACATTCCACGTAATACACGTGAATATTTTGCCACGAATGTGTTTAACCCTGTTACTACTGTGGGGAAACGAACTGTATTATTTAACCTCTAGTTATTGGAAAGTGTTGGGTAGTTTCGTTAAAAGAACCGCTTTAGTTGGTGATATGACCGTGCAATCTTTTCAAGCTAACGAAGGCCCCGTAATATAACGAGTGATAACTTATTATGGTAACTGAAATGTACTTGACTATGAAAATGTTTAAATTTCACGACTTGCTTCGGATTCGTAGACGACAGTACCAGAGCCGGAATAATTATGCTGGAATCGGTATTAGAAGCAATTATGTATTAACAAAAATTTGTAGGAATTCATTTGGTTTGAGAAACTTGCTTTGTAGAAATTAGCCACCAAATAACTTACAAGCTCTCGTAGACGAGTTCTTGCAGTCCATATAAATAACAGTTTTTAATCAGCCCTCGTGAATCTCAAATTAAACGGACGAATTACCAATTTATTTTTCATATGGTTAGCTGGTTCAGTAAGAATAAGTAAGAGGCAACAGACAAGCTCATATATAACCACCAAGTATTATTATATCTTTTGTTACATTGAACATGTATTAAAAACACAGAGCAATCATCAGTAGGCAGTCCATGTCTGTTGAATATTGTATCTAAACAAGCACACTAAGGTGTCACTTCGTACAGAGGGATGCCTGAGACGACCCACATAAATCCCATTAGATACAGTGGTGTGTCAGAGTACAAATACTTACTAATATATAAATGCCTAAGTGTGTTTGTTTGTCCTTCTTTCACGTCAAAACGGAGCAACGGATCGAGGTAATTTTTTGCTCAGAGATAGTTGGAGGGCCGGAAAGTGACATAGGCTACTTTTTGTCCCGGGAAAATATATCATTTCCTTCAGGAAAATTCTTATTGCAACTTGAAAAAGTACACAGATGGAATTACATTAGAACGTCACAACAGAGCAACAAATCGTCGTATTTTTTTGCACAGAATTAGTTGGTTGACTGGGAAATAACATGGGCTACAATACATCGTTAACAAAATTAATTCTGATATTTTGAAAGAGGTACAAGGCGAAATAACGGAGAATTTGTCAGTAGACACGGTCATGGACACAGAACAGAGCACTACATAAGCTCCAATTAAAATTGGGCGTTCCGGTCATGCTTATGCGAAATTCAGATGAACGGCGAGGCTTAGCGTCACAAAAATTCATTATTTATCCCAATAAACACGCGATGAAAGCCGCGGGTAAAAGCTAGTATAAAAAATAAAGGAGCTACCAGTCCAACGAAAAAGACAGTAAAATAAAGCACACAATTCGTGTCGCTTAAGTTTTGTATGTAGCAGCGACAGACTTGAAGAATAGCGGTCGGCGTGCAGACAAACACACCCACCGTAACTATTATTACGTTCATATTTCTTTGCATAGGTACTCAGTTTTTACAAGGGTTATTAATTTTTATTTTTTGCTGGGCTTAGAGATTTGTTGGGATTGTGGCAAATATTCAAATCAAAGATACATAAGCACGTTACACAATTGTGTTTCAAACACCTAGGGCATAGTTACAAAGTTGTGATGAACAAAACGACGTGACGTTCAAATAAATTGTTTTGTCTTAAACTTAAAAAACAAGTAAACGAACAATGCACATACATATGCAACCACACACAACACACACACACACGGACACAGGTTAACAGACACGGAACGGAACAATATCATTCCACACGCAGCGTTCACGACACATGTTACAGTATATTTATTCCTGTCGTGGAAACACAGATTTATCACAACATCGTAACTTTCCTAGGCAGATAAAAAAAAAAAAAAAAAAAAAAAAAGTGTGCAAACTTGATCTGGTAATTTTAAGTATTTTTCGCAGGAAAAAAATCGTCGTTCAGCAACAAGCCATGTCTTGTCTGCCAACTTCGGATTTGTAACTATCCCACTATCACATCCAAATATATTATACTAAGAATTCAGACATTAAAATATCGTTTCATTCGTAAATTACATATTCAAAGATCATTATTTTGCTGTCATAATTATGAAATATGCTAAAATAAATTAAAAAATATAATTTTCTTGCCGCTAGTAGCGGTTGAAACCTCTTCCAGGGGTGTGTGTGTGTGATAGAGAGAGAGAGAGCGAGAGAAAGATTAGCTACCTACGTTCCACCTATTCAAGTTTCTCCCTCGGATGGAAAAAAACACAATGTCACTAGGGCCTACGCATCGTATTTACGGTGATATTTTTAACTGTAGAAATGAAAAATATATAAGTACTACATAAAAATTAAAATATTTCAATAGGCAACGTTTAATTTACCAATAGCATTCCAACAAATTAAATTAAAAGAATGTTTTGAGTGTGAACTATTTCTTACTAGCCGTTGCCAACACATCGCTGCTACCACTGTTTTTAATTCGTATTGAATACGAAACAAATATTTTAAGTTATATATAGAAGAAACTAAGTTAAGTTTTATTTATTCAAAAATATAAAAAATAATAATTTTAATTTAATCATGGTGTAATACATATGTATATTTCTGGTACACATGTTATTAAAAAACAGGCTGGCATGTTACACCAAGGGTGATTTCTCAATGGTTCTTTTTCAAAACATCCGCAGAAACTGTGGCTGTAACTATATTAAATATTTATGCTGTTCAAATTCTGTTTTTCCTTTTTATGTTTCGCTATTTCACGTGCTGCGAGACCTTTCCACAGTCCTTATCGTTTATTTTACAGACGGCGATAAAAATACATAATAGGCGGAACATTTCTAGGTACCTCATCCACTCGGTACACATAATATTAACTAGCCACTCGCCTATAAAACGCAACGACACGTTGGGCAGACATTACAACGCGTCAGGCCATACAACTGTGTCAGCCTTGGAGAGCTTTGCGGCTACACGCAAATTAACTTGAATAATAAAACGGCCTACAGCTTTAAATACGTGCTTGGAGCCCAAGAATAACAGACCCACATCACCTCGAGATTAAGGGCCCCGCCTACCTAGCTCTCGAAATACGCTGTAGAGTCTTTTAAATCCGCGTTTTTTACACGAAAACATTAAACCTGTCCCCATGATACCAATGTATTAAAAGAAATCACACTTCAGGCGAAGTACGTATAATTCTCTCAAAACATCAAGTACATTATATATGCTATTCCCGACCCCTCCAACATAGTTAAAAACGGCTTTTTCAAAATGCTGTATCTCATAATATACTGGTTGGAAACATGTGAAACTATGTATTATAGGGACCTGCATTGAACCTTGCTTTAGATTTTCCACCGACAAAATGACAGGGTCACAGCAAAGAGTCCCATAGGTACACGCAGCACAACGGAAACACTGCACGCCAGTTCAGGGCCTTGCGCGTAGGAGCGAAGGGGCATGAGGCGCGCGCGTCAGTATCGTCCCTATTTCTCCCACTCTTCCCTGCCTCAGACGTGCTGAAAAACCTCCAAGTAGGCGGCGCCCTTGATGAATTGAACGAGTTGTGACGGGGTACGGTATAGCTCAGATAATTTGGTTTTGGCGAGATGAAGTGAAGCTGGAACAGCGACGGATTGAAAGGGCAGGGGAAACTGGAATCCCCCGAGAATCCCTGGCAACGTCCGCCCCGTTTGTCCCATGCGGAGATCCGGGTGAGGCTATTGAGAATCGGGGCCGCGGTGGTACAGTGGTCAGAATAGTCACCTCCGTCCAAGACTAACCGGGTTCGATTCCTGACGTGGTCTCTCCGGGATTTTCCCCAGTGGGAATCGTTCCGGACGATGCCGCTGGTCGGCGGGTTTTCCCAGGGATCTCCCGTTTCGACTCCCTCCTGGATTCTGGCGCTGTTACATTCTCACCTCGCTTCTACCTCATCGGCTCTCAAGGCCAAATCTCTCCACTCAACTCCTACTGGGAATCGGACGTGGTTCATCTCAGTGGCAGGCGAGTAGCACGGCCAATCACTAGAGGCCTGCAAAATTCGCGTTATTATTTGGGAGCATGTTAAACTTGAAACACACATACCTTTGCAACACGTTTGCCATTGGACCATACTTTGTGACACACCCTGGGTGACTCTGCGCCAATAAAGGAACACTTCACAATTGTGTGCCGCAATCACGTGTAGTTCAATCAGAGAGGAGGTGTCTCCACATATATGCAGCAGCCAATGGAGAAACGACGCCGGCCCTAGTGCATACAGTACAGTGGAGTTGAGCCTGACACCAAATAATAACGTGAATATGCATGTCCCTGCCAATCACATCGTTACGGCAACGACTGTAGTGCGATACCTGATAGTTTCTCGCAATAATTTATGGAAGTCTTTACTCCAGGTCTTGAGACAATACGACCACCGGCACGGTGGCGATAAAATAATTTTATTTATAACTTGGTTCTATGTTGTAATACTCCTATTTAAGTTTCCAACGCTTCCGTAGTTTATTCGACAAACGTTTTAAACACGCTTATTAGATCCACCATAATTTTTAATTTTCACATTCGACGGTAGGGTATGAACGAGGTGAATAAAGATACAGCGAAGCGGTCACTGCAATAATAAATTAACAGTAAACCAACAAAAAATTAATTTTAGAGAGCGTATACTATGACTTGTTTAAGCGCTTGTGAGTTACGTCAGGCATTACGAGGTCGACTCGGCCTTTAAACGGAGCAATAAGGTTGACATTAACATCTCTCTCGTGTTTCTTCCTGCCCTTACAACAGTGGCGTGCAGGACACGTGTTCACAAATAGGAAAACGTACACGTCGTATTTTGTGTAATCTATTGAAAATCATAGTTTTTTTTTTTTTTTTTTTCACTTTATTTATGTATTCGGCAATACTGCAGCCAAGTGTATTCGTGAAAACTTCTAAATGAAATATTTGAATGCAAGTTGTGAATAACAAAATTGAGTGGAAATATTTAAAATCGTCATAAAAGCATTAGTCAAAGTGCGATACCATACGAAACTGCACGGCATTGTCCAGTAAAACATACACGTGGATTGCAAGTGGCGCAATATGGTCGTGCGAACGTGTGATATACGTGCGAAGTTTATCCGTACTTTAACCACGCGCTGGGTATAGATCTTCATGAATCTGACGACAGCATGGTAAAGTACGATGCTTAGGTTCCGAAACAAGATTCGGGCATTATTTATCTTAAGTTAGCTTAGACCGTAAGCCAAAATTTGGATGACACTTCAAATAAATGGGTACGTTTACATCGATAAACTACGACCAGAATCTATATTTCGTTCCAAACTGCCGAAATTTAATTTCAGTCAATCACTTAAATGCACACAGACACACACACACACACACACCACACATATATATATATATATATGCCTACTTCCGTGCTGTTTAAATTGTGAAGAACATTTCGAAATTTTTGAGTAACAAATAAATCTCTGGATGCAAATTATAGTTATGATTTTAATCTATATCATGAATGGCGGAATTGGTTTATATATAATTTTTCGTAAATAGTAGTTAGTATAAGAACGCTGATTTTGGGATTGGCGTCCTCATATACTAAAAGAGTGTGTATGTCCACTATCTTATGTGATAAACGATTTGATCTTCACACATAGGTGACTTTGCATTTCGTGACATTAGCTTAAGAAATGCCAGTAAACACTACAAATAAAAAAAAATTACAGAACATGTAATTTACTCTCTATTTATTTTACTACTCCTGCACTATGCTCGTTGACTGGAATTCCTCCGACGTCATTTACCCCCCGTGATTGTTAAAGAACTTGTAAAAGTTCCGAAAAAAAAAAATGTATTCCATATATATCTTATATTTTACGACAGCTGTCGTCCATAGTCAAATATAACAAGGTATATAATCACAGTTTCACCATTTATCACTAATCGTGCACGCAAACAGTTTCGTTTCTTGCGTGTCAAGAAAACATATATCCTGGAAAAGAAAAGCAGGAACTGAATACCGCCATTTCCCCATTTCATCATTTCTGCACGTGGGAATCGTGACGGACGATGCCGCTGGTCGGCGGGTTTTGTCGGTGATCTCCCGTTTTCCCCTCGCTTGAAGTCCGGCGCTCCTGTATACTCTCCTCATTTCGCCCTCATCGGCTCCCAGGGCCCGAACTCTCCCATTCCCCCTCTATAATTCCAGAGACAACGCCCCTAGCTTCCGTAGTGAGACGACACGACGAGATGACGCCAACAGCAGTAACTTAATAAACCCGCATATATAGGTTGTTCACAAAGGTGACGTCCTGAAAGAGAAGCGCCGAGCTCCTGGCCGAGTTGGGTGATAAGAAGAGGAAGTCGCCATCACAACGATGGGACTAATGCATCACCGTCTTCCCTCCTGAAAGGCTCCTTTCCCGGAACACCGGGTATATATACGCCCTTCCCAACACTCCCTTCATGCGCCGCATCCCAAAAAGGGACACCCAACCTTCAAAACAGTCTACTTCGTGCTCTCTATTATACGTCGTCAAAACAACTTTTCGCTTCTCGGGACGTGTGCGGAAGTTTCGAGTACACCCCTCTACTCCAACTCCTCTTCCCCTTTAAACCCCCTTCTTCCACCCACCCACAATCCAGACGGTTCCGGGAAAGTTACAGTTTAAGCGAAGATCAAAGTTAACCGCGCAACGTCGCCACTTTCTTGCCGGCCAAGTTTCTGTGAGAGAGGAGTTGGTCGTGGGAGGGGTTGGGGGGGGGGGGCGGTTGCAGGACGAACTTGGGGTGTAAGTGCATGGGGGTCCATATTCCTGTGAAGTATCGAGCGCCCAGATACCGAGGCCTCCGTGCGAAGTGGCCAGCAGCTGCTGTTTAAGTTCATGTCACACGCACGAGTTGTAGATCCCTGTGCTTTGCCTCCGTTACGTCCAGAGGGAATACGTACCGGATGCTCTCGCAGCTCTGTAGCCAGTAAAGGTGTAGCTTCGTGAGGCGCCCGTACGCATTGTTTTTTCCGGGGGGAAAATATCAATAACTCTTTATGAATATGTAACGTTGCAGGACGTCAGAGGGGCGTATCCGAGACTCCGAGTCTCTACTGCTACTCTTGTTAAAGGCTGTTCGCCATAACGTGAGCACTTTTGAAATCAACCTTAGAAAAATGTCACTGCCCCTGAATGCACACATTTTAAAGGGCCCAATGTGTGACATGCGCCTGATAAAGTTGGTAACGATGGATGGAAAGTAGTTTCATATGTTAACGTCGAATAAAAAGTGTTAGGTAACCATTTGTGATATTTTAAATTATTTCTTACGCTTTCTGTTTTTTTTTTTTTTTTTTATAATATGTTTACTTTTCTAATAATTTCACAGTTTCACTCGACCGACGTATGGATAAAGTGATAAGGTCCACGGCAATGTTAATTTTACATAAGGTGGAAGAATACACATCGTGCATACAAGTAGATCGTAAGCAGGGCTTTCAAAATTGCTCACTTTACCGTGAACAGCCGATATCATCAGTGAGCGCAAAAAACCAATGTCTATCTCGACTTTAATCACAGTCCTTCTCAATGTGTCTATATTGGTTATAGTCACTTGGTTCACATTTTCAGTACGTCTGTTGCCATCATTAGAGGTGCATTTCTCTCTCAATTTCACTGATGCTCGCTGTCTGCAGACTCCACTCCCGCAGGTACTCTCGCCGCCATTGGGCGCTTTGCTGGTCTTCGCACAAGGTCGCACAATCTTCCAAGATCTCGACTCTCAAAACCGTCGGCTTGGAGGACTGCCGCGCTTAAGGCGATTGGTGCACGGAAGCCATTTATTTACCTTACTTTAGATAAAAAGTTTGTTTTTTTTTTTTTTCAGATAATTATTCAACATTTTTGGCACGACAAGATATAAAGAATAATTTAGAAACACCTTCTTACATTGATAGATAATCATTACCGCTACCACTTTCGGAGCAGTGATGGAAGGTACGAAAGAATAACTTATTTCTCATCTTCCACCAGTGCTCACAGAATAATAAAGGTATAGCTTGTTCACGGTAAAATGAGCACTTTTGAAAGCCCTGCTTAAGATATTTTTGTATGCACGCTTGCATTGTTCCGTCTCGTGTAAAATTAACATTGCCATTGGCCTCATCCCTTTATGCATGCGTCGGTCGAGTGAAACGGCGAAATTATTAAAAAAATAAACATTTCGATGCATTAAAAAAACGGAAAGAGTAAGAAATAATTTAAATTATCACAAATGGTTACCTTGGGTTTTTAACCCGACGTTAAGATATGGAACTACTGTGCATCCTTCGTTACCAACTTCAATGGGCGCACTGAGCGACACGCGTCCAGTAAAGTACATGGTGGCAGGGGCAGTGACTTTTTTCTAAGGTTAATTTCAAAAGTGCTGACTTTATCGCGAACAGCCTTTAGTGACAATTTAGAAAGGCAAGAAGTGGTTAAAAATTAATATTTATGTCTCGCATTTCCAAAAATTTCGATAAACCTCTGAAAAACAAGTTATAACGAAAAATGGGTAAATGTACTGCTTTTGTGCACCATTGGCCTTAAATAGTCTGTTCTCCGATCTGGAAGGTTCTAGCTCATCCGAGTATAGCTGAGAGGCAAAGACCATAAACCAGAACATTACTTCAGATAACAGCAGGAAGCCAATCAGCCAAGGTCAGGAGCGTGCGAGGATATGACATCCTTATCGCTGCTGCACGCGGCGGCGGCGGCCTTTTGTAATCGCCGCCGCTTCTTAAGTGATATCTCCAACCTTCAAAAAATCCTACGCTCTCGCGAGAAGGACCGAGCAAAGGAATGCGATGCAGACCAGCGACACGTGACGATACTGTATTTTCGAAGGTTTCCTCCGCGTGTTAACTTAAGCAACCCACGTGTGAGACGCAGACTATAGGCTGTTCACGACAACGTGAGCACTTTTGAAAGCCCTGCTTAAGATCCTCTTACATGCATGTTGTGTATTTTTACGCCTTATGTAAAATTAACATTGCCATGGGCCTCATCACTTTATTCATGTGTCGGTCAAGTGAAACTGCCAAGTTATTATAGGCCGTTCACGGTAAAGTGAGCACTTTTGAAGCCTTAGTTACTGTTTTCTTTTAACCAATTTACATCCTTCCACCACTTGTTAACGTAAACCCTGCCATGAGAGTAATAAACACGGTGTATACATTCACTATACCCAAAACCAAAAAAACCGAGGCCACAATGAAATGTACTTATTGATTATTACGTATGATGAAATAGCTTCAAAAAGTGCTCACTTTACCGTGAACGGCCTATAGTAAAGTAAACATGTTATAAATCTGTTAGTTTTTTCACACTGAGGCGTTAAAAAAAAACAGAAAGAGTAATAAATAATCTAAATTATTACAAATGGTTACCTAGCCCTTTTTATTGGACGTTAAGATATGGAACTACTTTCCATCAATTTCTACTAACTTTACTGGACGCATTTCACCAAGTGAGCCCGTTGAATTATACACGGACAGGGACAATGGCATTATTCTGAGGTTGATTTGAAAAAAAAAAAAATGCTCACTTTATCGTGAACAGCTTTGAGGGGTTTCTACTGCGCACAACACCTGCCGAGCAAGATGTAGGAGGGAGCCGCCAAGAAGACTAAAGGCTGATTCACATTGAAGTTAAGCTGACCCTCGTTGCGTTAACTTTTCGTTGCCGTTATGTTCACGTATACATGACGCAGCAACGTATTCACATTGAATTGAGAGGTAACGCTTAGGCCAGTCATATCTTTTTTTTTTTTTTGTAGCGATTCGTTTCTTTTGTTTTCTGAAATAGTTTTTATTTCTAACAACTTTCTATTAAATCATCCATTGTGTGTTAGGCTGCGATTTCCACAGACGGTTCAGTTAATGAATTAGTTTGTGTGTATTTGAATTATATGCTAACGATTTACGGGTCTCCGCGATCGAAGAATATATTTGGGTGCGAACTGGCATCAATTTATGTAAGTGCTGAGGTTATTATTGGCACGCAGAGGAAAATGTTAAAAAAAAAATCATAAAAACTGTTTAAGTGTGTGTCTAATTTCAAATATGCACAAATTTACGTTAAGTCTTTTTCGTGTCCCAGATACAGCATATATTGGCAGTATTAAATTACATCTTATCAAAAGACAAGCCTTTCTGAACTCCTATGTGAACACGGATACGATTTTATAAAATAAACTTTTCGAAACTATTTGCCAAAACCATCTTTGCAACACTACAAGTAAATTATCGTGTATTTGTAACGCAGAGATATATGAAACAAACATAATTAATTATAATCTTAATGTTTTTAACAAACATGAAATCAGCAATAATCCCCTAATTACTCGTTTTAATACACAGTAGCTTTATATATGCACATCACAAAGTGTAAAATTTGTTCTAATACTTTACTGTTATTGGTTTACAAAAACCATCTTTGCAAATACCTTGTAATAAAAAATATTTCAGATAATTCAACAATTTTTTACTGTATAAATTACGAATAACATTGGTGCATATTTGAATGGTAAAAATGTTTGAATAATTTCCTATTGGCCTACTGTTATGTAGGCTTATGTTTCAGGGTATAGGATACAACAATTTCGGCATTGCATAAAGAATCCTGAGTGACGTGTTTTCTCAGTATAGTTTGCAATATTGCAAAACAATAGGCATGTACGGTGTATCGAGCTGAGACCAGTAGATCCTTCGTATCAGAAGTTTGCCATGGAAATATACCGTAACATGGTGAATGCAAGGACGGGGGTAAAGGAAAGACTTCAAAAAAGTCCTCCCGGATAACGGCAAAGTTCAATACGTTTCCCTCGATGGAAAATCAGTGCGCAGACTCGGCCGGTAATCGAACCCAAAGCGCCTTGTTAGAAAACTGGTGGAGTTACCTCACGACCCCCCAAAAAAAAAAAATCACATCTTCGCCACGAATATTGCAACTTTGATAGATCACGATAGTAGATAGGCTGTGCAGATTCTGGTGCAAGGGAATCGGGGACAGGTACCCCGTGCCAATCGAACAGGTTTTCGTGGTCCATGATCCCAATCGGGGGACGCTAACCTTGGAAGTCCTCGACCTTGACCTTGACCTTGACCATGGATTATGTGTCCTCTATCTCCGATTTGTATCCGAGTTCACGCGACGACCTTGGGATAACCATTAAACTAAAAAAAATCACGAAAAACAAAAAAAAATCGTAATACGCTAGAATTGGCATAATATACACTGCAAAAAATAATGGGAAAATTACCTGACCAGTGTAAGGTAACGCTCGCAAACTTGTGGGGGAAACATAGTTTTCTTTACAGGTAAGGTAGAATTACCGCACTCTAGAGTAAAATTCCCATACATGGATGGGAAAATTACCTGACTTAGCGTGCGTCTCTTCAGCATTCTTAATTCTTAACAACTAAATGTTGACCGCGGGGGGGGGGGGGTGAAAGAAACAATATTCATATTACTGCTATCACGCTGTCGTCGTGGTGTAATGGATTGCGCATCTGCCTATCGTGACAGGGGAATATGGAACGTACCCACCCGCACATGCCGAGGATTTTAGTGTTGAGGTTTCAGTTACTCTAAGTCAGATGATATAGGTAATAAAATTTAATCAGTACTAATAGTCTAGGATATTTTTTAATATAATTTTATTATACAATACAGTTAATTTTCCCTTACTTGTATGGGATTTTTTTCACCCACTTTTGTCAGTTACTTTTCCCTTTCGATTAGGGAATAGTACTTTACTTGTAATGTAAATTTACTCTACATTTAAGAGGTAATTTTCCCTCGCATGTAGAGGTAATTAGCTTCCCGTATGTGTAAGGGAATTTTAACTCAATATTTTGTGCAGTGTATGTACTTCCGATAGCTAACTGTAAGCCCCCCCCCCCCCGACATGAATAGGTCACATACACGCCCAACTGCCGGGGCACTTAAACGTATTACGGTAATTGTTTGCTGCCCGCATAGAACCTCCCGGAAGCATTGTGATCTATTATCCGCCTGGCTGGGTGTTGCTTCGCGAGATCCCGTCGCATATCAATTAGTTTATGAAGTGGTGATTGACAGCTGGAAATGAAACAAAGAGGAGAAGATGAGGACAGGCGTGGTATCTGTGTGAACGACACTCGAGTGTTCACGCCTGAAGCTGATGCGTTCTGCTGTAATCTTTGGTGCGGGACATTAGCAGGCAGCGCTCGTACATAAACTACAGCATCAATTATCACACTGCATGACAGGTCTATTCCTCCTATGCGTCTAACAGCCCTTTACTAAGGCTACCTTTGAAAAATTCATCTCATGTATGACTTACTTGGTTATTTCCTAAATATGTAATTTATCACGAACGTTTTATACTTGTATTAATATAAAACTACCTTATTTTATGTTAAGTTGAATATCTACTTATATTTTATATATTAACTAGCTGACACTTGCTACGTCGTTCGAATGAAATCAAGGATTTGTTTTTGTATTCTCTTAAATAGAAATTTTGCTTCGCTTAGGTTTTATGGAGTTATTGAAGTAGATACCCAAATAATTGGTTTGAATCATTGTTGTATTACTGTCAGAAATAATTTTATTGCTCCGTTAGTGTTATAACTGTAATAAAGGTACCTACTATGAGCACTTAACAATTGAAATAAAGATCTGCTTATTTTGATATAAAACTATTGTTGTTCCAATAATGCCTTTTTTATGCAATAATAGTGTTGAGGTAAAATAACGTATTAAATGTAAGGTA
This sequence comes from Dryococelus australis, assembly GCA_029891345.1. Lineage (NCBI taxonomy): Eukaryota > Metazoa > Arthropoda > Insecta > Phasmatodea > Phasmatidae > Dryococelus > Dryococelus australis. Next base: position 35,724,457 of record CM057000.1, on the reverse strand, counting down.
AATTATATGAAATAGTTAATTTACTTTGTAACCAATTGAGATATCGAAATGAAATAAAGTGCAGATTTTAAGTTCAAATGAACTCCACGATCTGCGAAAGTTTCATTATAATCGGGTTACCCATTTCGGAGCCTATTCTGGACAAAGAAACAGACAGACAGATATAATGTTTAAAAAAAAAAAGTCATTTATTTTTCAACATCATGTAAATAGCACATTACGCTTAGAAATTGGTATCATTTTCATTTATATGTATAGATTGTATTATTTCATTTATAATCAACATGAATAAGAAAAGAGATAAAATAGGTGTGTTGGTATTGCCTTGCAATAAATAGTTCTTATGCTAAATATTATTACATTGAGTGCTGACGAATGCGGTACGTTGTCCCTTTGATATAATTCCCTAGACTTGGGTAAGCGTTTGCACGAGGCGGAGAAATATCCTGAAAAAAAGAGCTTCATCACGGCTTCAGAAAAGTTTGAAGTACTCGTGAATGGACTATAAACACATTTCCCATTTGTAAAAATAACATTGTTTTTATGTGTCCGAGCAGGCTACAGTAACTGCCTATCCCCAAACACTTTACGTCTGGAAATTTGACTCTCCTCTCGTTTAGCGCGGTGGAGTTTGGAACCGTTTTAATAGCGCATTCTATGATACGATGATTGGAAACGTGAAGGAAATTTCGCTTTATTAATTTTTTTAGCGTGCATGAGTGTTTCAATTTATAAATATTAGTGAGAACGGTATGGACGTTTTTTGTCGTTTTGTGCTGTAAGCAAATTACTCGAAACGGATTCAGTTACATACAAGTTTCCCAAGATGAGCTAGTATAAAGTGTTTCCCATTCAGTATTAAAACACAAGGTGTTTGGCACCCCTCTGGCCGTTAGTAGGTGTTACATTTATATTATATAAAATTTAAATTATATTCCGTTGATATGCCATATATTGAATACATATGTCAAATAAACATCATATTAAAAAAGATAAAATTGTCATTGCAAATGATTACTTTTCTTGTTATTTTACACGCATGCCAAACTAAACAATTTCTAGACATTATTGCGTTGGAAAGGTGAATAAAAGGAATTATCAAATAAGCGAAAAAATTTAGCATAAGCGGTAAAATATCGTTTAGTTTAATTATTTCAGAAGTAGCTTATATAGAAAATATAGATGAAGTTACAAACAATTCTATATCACTGCAAAATGAATGCAGATGAAAGAAAAGAAACCTTTAATAAACTACCCTAAAATCAGAAATGCGGCTTGACATCGCCCAAAATAATTAACTTCTTTAACAAGATTCATTTTAGTTTTAACGCATATGTTTCAATAATACGCTTCAGACAAAATATCTGTGTAGCATAAATACAGAGTTTTTTTTTTTTATCTTCCTCGTTTCGCCTATGGTAGTTTCTCCACTGTTTCGTGTCATTGCCTAGAACTAACCTATCCTTATTTATTCTTTTCCGCACACCGTCTAAAACTTGTCACATACTGAGTCGGCTATTTTTCAAGTTCTTTCCCCACTGCCTTAATTATTTTCTATCCGAGCAACTTAATATGAAAATTCACGATAGACTATACAGAAATTGAAACCAGACACAATTTAACTCTATAAAATGTAGGTAAATACTTAGGTGGTGTGTTTCTTGCACAGTTCTACCCAATCGGTGCATCTTATTTACCAGGCTGTGCAAATTTGATTGCACAATTAAATTTTCTTTGAAAAAGAGGCCAAGATAATTTTTGTAACACTACAAATGTATCAAAACAAAGTTCACAACAATTTGTAATGTGAAACTATAGTTGCTGTTAATTTTAACAAATAAGCACTACAAATTACAGGTTCATCAAAAATATGGAGATATGTGATTTATTTAGTATGTTTGACATACCTCAGTTTCGTAAACATACAACACTCTACTTGTAGTACTATCCAAATCTTTAAGGCGGCTGGTTTTCAAGGAGTTGTTGGTGAAACGTACAAAAAAACTTCTATTACATTTTACCTGAAAACTAAACTTTGAAACGCATCTTTCCCTTCCTCTCATTTGCAGGAATATTAATTACGTTTCTCTATCGATTTTTTTGGTAACGTTTCACCTTCAATTAACATGTTTTTCTTGACTATTCTATACGCAAACTAGAACTTAACATCCTAATCTTGATGTTTTTACCAGATTCAAGAGCAAGAGTATAGATTCAAGAGTAAGAGTATACCGAAGGTCAACGACCTACCCAATGTTGTTGCTAATAACTAATGGTTATCAGTTCGTTTTTTTTTTTGTGTAAAAATCACGGCAAGAACGTACTACATTAAAAATGTTAACACATTTAGGCGTATTGCTGGCTTGCTAGAGAAGAACCGTCTGAAGATCTCCAAATGTCTCCTTGTTTCTGATTGGTTGTAGCATACATTCAGGAACAGTTTTAGTTAATATTAAGATTATTTTTCTGCGCTAGCTAGTTATACAATTCCTAGAAATTGTGTCATCAAGTATGCAAGTAGAACATCGAAAGCCATCGTTAAGATTTATTCAAAGCCTTAGCTTGCAACCAGGTTAAAATAAAATTCCCTATGGCATGAATGCTTCTGCTCTCTCGCAAGAGATCTCAACTTGCAGGTAAACAGACGTGAGAATATTTATTTATTTGGATAGTTTCGATCCTATGGACAAATTGATTTGATTGTAGCATTACAATGAAACAATGTCCACGAAAGTATTATTTTCAAGGTCACTGTAGACACCCTCCAGATTAATGCTCACGTCTACTCCCCCCCCCCCCCACCAAGGTGAACCAGGTTCTATTCCCAGATGGAACACGCCTATTTTTACATGTGGAAAACGTAACGGACGATGCCGTTGGGTTTTCTCGGGGCATTCCCTTATCCCCGACTGTTCATTCCGCCGATAATCCATTATTTATCTCATTTTACCTAGCCTGTTCTCAACAATTCGCCGTCAAGACCCGGAAAAAAAAAAACACCACTCCACTTTTAATGCTCACACTGTTAATAAAAGTTTTTGTAGGTACTGTAGAATGTATCGGATTTAGTTTGTTAAAATCTAAGCACAGTCGATGATAATGGGCATATCAGGAAAACAAATTTCGTCCTGAATCTTTTGAAGTGGACTTATAAGCCAGTCTTGCAGTACGGGGCTAAGGTTGTAAGCACGTGACGATATGGCAACACTCGCTCTTCACGATCATTGGCTGAAGGCGAGGGACCCTCTGTGCCAACGGTGATATCGTAGGTTCACCGCAAGAAACCGTCCCCGACTGCGTTAAATTTTTCTTCCCGCCCGACGCTCGAACTCGTAAAGACGAGCAGTGCATTTCCCCTGCGTGTGAAGATCGACCTTACAGTTGCCTGTCGCACGGGCGAGCCTGCACCCCACAAGCGTGTTTGTTCAGGGGACAAATGGAAACGCAATCACATTACGTGTCGCCTCGGGCGGGTGCAGAAGCTGCGAAAGAGAGTTCGCGACGAAGAGAGCTGCAAAGAGATAGCGATAGAGAGAGAGAGAGAGAGAGGGAGAGAGAGCGCAGCAAACCAACTTTTTCCCCCGTACTCTACCGCCGCGTCTTGACTGTTGGGCGTGAAATGAAACCACTAAGCCGCAGATGTGAAAATTTATCTCGTCACCGCACACGACGTGTGCAATTACTCTGAAACCTCAGCGGCAACAATGCCTCTTTTTTTCGAGAGCCACGTGCTCACAAGGAATGAACCTAACTTTTGCCGGGGGAGGTAAAAGATCATGCCAAAAATGTGTTAATTCAAAACTATCCTGTGAAAGTAAACTTTAAAAAGCGTAATTTTTGGCAACGACGTAGTTTATCAATGCTATATAAATATGCTGCATTGGTGATAAATCGTGTTTTTGGAATTAATTACTAGGGGCTACGGTGGTGTACTGGTTATAATACTCGCCTCCCACCTAGGCGAACCGGGTTCGAGTCCCGACTTTTTTCGCATTTGGAAATCGTGCCGGAAGATGCTGCCGGTCGGCGGGTTTTCTCGGGGATGTACCGTTTCCCCAGCCCTTACATTCTGGCGCTGCTACATACTCACTTCATTTCACCATCATCGGCTCTCAAGACCTCGTTGTTAAGAGCCGCCCAAATCTCTCAACTCAACTTTTTTTTTTGTAACACCCAAGCTTACAATTGTCGAAATAAACAAATGTGTGTCACAATCTTAATAAATATTTCGTAGTTTAAGCTGCTGAAGTATTCTCAAAGAGTAATTTTCTATTACATAATTATTACCGGTAATAATACCAAATGTTAAATATTTTATTCTTCAAATTACAAATGTGGAATAATTGACAGGATATTATTTAGAAGAATACGTTTAATTTTACATCTCCAGGGTTTTGTTTTAAGATTTTCATTTTCATTTACCTTGGGGAAGTGGGTAGATGGCCATACTTAAATATGTTGGCAAGGCAAATATTCATTACTTAATGTTTGTTAATAATTTAGCTTTTTTTCATTGACATACATTAGATGTGATGTATTTATAACAAATTAGAAAATATATCCCGTGCTGTTTCCTATAGAACATATGAAAATCATAATTTTATTGTTTTGGATGACACAGGACTCAGACTGCATAACCTTGAGTCCTGCTTTTCTGTCTCGGAGTCACAATTCCAACTCTCCTGCTATGGAAAAACGGGAATTTTTAGGAAAAAGGGAAAATTTTATAGAAATTTAGTAGATTTTATGGGAAAAGTGGTAATTTTTAGGGTATAAGAACAGAAGGGAAATTATAATATGGCGGCGAACAGCTTCGGTGCTCCGACGCCCCACGCCCTTGCACCAGAATCGGTATAATCCTACTGCTGCTTATTATGTCCTTAAAATGACCAAGACTACGCATTTATATTTCTTTTGTTCAATATTTATGTCAATGGTTTCGTTTGTTTTGTGTAACCTACAAAATATAAAATACTGCTTGAGAAGTAATTGTACGAATACTGTATAACGATGCCTTTAATTTTCTGGGAATATAATTTAAAATACTTCCTGTTATTTAAATTGCTTCCATACTCTAAACCAAATATTTCCAAAAATTATCTGGTATTTTCAGTTTTTCTATCAGACATGTATGGATATGTCTTTTTACACAATATTTTGTTCATAAATATACAAGCTTTATGCGGCGATGTTTTTGACTAACACTAAAGTTTGTTTTGTAGTCTACTAAATAATATTGTTTAATACATGAATAAAAATACGACGAAATCCAAAAGTACGCACGTATTCTGCTTAAAAAAAAAAAAAGAAAAAGAAAAATCACCTTTTGGGTGGAAGGGTGGGAATTAAAATAGTGGTTATTACTTTTGCGCGTGCAATAATTTTTGTCATAATGGTAAATTAAACTACTGTTTGTATTATTTTTATATGAACAAGCGACAGTTTTTTACATGAAATTATGTGAAGAGAGAGAGTTTTTATAGGCCCGCATCTGAGCAAAAATGTACATTTTTTCGACTTGCCTTAATTCTCGTGCGTAACTTCAATGTGTTCCTTAAACCCATACTCAATGTAGCAGATTGAAGAACTCTTTATTTTCCTTGAAAGAAAGCACAACACTTTACATGGCTCAATCCTGCAATATTGCAGTGCGAAGAAAACAGACGAAGGTGATTTCTGCTGTGCGGTTTTTTTTTTTTAAACACTTTCTGATTGAATTATCACGCTTTTTATGCCGCCCGACACGTTTAGCCGCACTCGTCAATCAGAGAGTGTGTTTCGCAGAAGTCAAATGTACGAATGCTCGTGACGCAATTCGTATGCTGTGTGTGTGCAAGCGTTCAATTTCGCCCACAGAACGAATGTTTTATTTCTCGTATTCATTTTACTGGCGCCGTTCAGCATTAAACAATTGCGGTTCCCCTCACTAGCACATAAAAAAAAAAGAGGCAAACAATAATGATTCTACTGCGCTCCTGGTAATCAAAGAGCGTACTCTGTTATTCAAATTTACTAATGAAGACAAAGGGTTTTTCGTACAGGCAGTTTACACAAGGGTGTATTTTGGCGAGGGCTCTTCTTATTTCGTGCTAAAGGATTTTTTAAATTACAGTTTATAAACTCCTTTTTATTTTATTCCGGAATATAGTCGCGGTCATAGTAGCTTAACGCCTCAAAGATCACATTGACATCCCATTAGTAGAGACCTTAAAAGTTCGCGTTTTTCTTGAGCTTCAGGCTAAACTGCACAGTACTGTATGTGCTGGAGCCGGCGTAGTTTCTCGACTGTCTACTGCACAGATGCGAAGTTACTCTTTTTACGAGTGAACTGGATGTGATTGGGGCACAATTTTGTCAAGCGTTGGAGCAGAGTTACCCACAGGACATGTCAAGTAACTTATTGTCCAATGACAATAATATTGCGAAGCTACATATATTTAAGTTCTACATGTCCTAAAATAATAACGCGAATTTTGCAGGTCTCTACCCATCACATGTCCTGCAACAGAAGGGATTTTTGGACCGACTAGTAATTATAACGGTTAATATATAATTCAATGGAATCCGTGTAAAGAGCTCCTGTCGGCTAATAATAAAAAAAAAATAAAACGAATCAATTGCATGGCCTCAACGCAGAATAGGAAATTCTACAGAATTGAAAGGCGAAGGTTGGCTGAGCGAGGGTCCGGAACAAGCATTGCGTCGGATTGGCTATTGCGTGAGGCGAAATGTCCCATGTTGGCTAGAGAGTATTGTATGTTAAAGGCTGTGCACGATAAAGTGAGCACTTTGGAAACTAACCTTATAAAAAATTCACTGCCCCAGCATGCATATATTTTAATGGGCGCACTGAGTGACATTCGCCCAGCAAAGTTGATAACGATATGTGGTGGAGAAAAGTTACATATCTCAACGTCGAATAAAAAATGTCAGGTCACCATTTGTGATAACTTAAAATTAATTCTGTCATTTACTGTTTCTTTTTATATATTGAAGTGTACAAGTGAGCAGATTTGTATATATTTACTTTCTTGATAATTTGACAGTTTAATTTGACCGACGCATGGATAAAGTAACGAGACTCACAGCAATGTTAATTTTACATAAGGTGGAGGAATACACAACGTGTATACAAGAAGATCTTAAACAGGGCTTTCAAAATGGTCCATTTTACCGCGAACAGACTATATAGTTCTTTTTTATTTGCTGAAACATGTTCTAGTCCGTATTAAGTGTTTGCGCACGAACCACAAAATCCCGAGTAGCTTGTTCAAATTCGGGAATGGCGCCAGCAGCCAGTGGAGGAACGACAACAGCTGAGGTGTTTATATAATACTGAAATATCCTGTGTGCTCCGATTTTTACGCAAAAAATCCCTGGCCCTAGTTATAGACTATTCACAGTAAAGCGAACACTTTTGAAAGCTCCTTCGTTCGAAATAATATTTAATAAATATAATTTACTTTTGCCTTGGACGTAAAATTTTAATGCGGTGGAATATACACACTGTGGTTGTTTATTTTACAACGTGGCTTAAGAATAAAAAAATAGCTGAAAGGAAAAAGTAACTAGAGCCTCAAAAGTGCTCACTTTTCCGTGAACAGCGTGTAACTGGCTTTACTAGCTAGCGATCCACACTGAGAGAACAGCCAACGAAGTCTTTGTTTTTATGGTGTCAAAAATGTATTTAGTTGCCCCAACAAAGTTTTTTTTTAAGTAAACAAAACTAGACAAGCAACAAAATTAATTTTGTTCTTCTAAACAAATACAAGTTTGCATAAAATAATTCTGTGTTTGGCCAAAATAAATTATGCTGTCAACAAAATATTTAGTTGGACCAACTGTATATATTCGTTTGGCCACTCATTTGATGGCCTTCGTTCGGTAATACAGCTCGAGAGTTTGCTTGTAATTTTTGAGACAATATGGATATTAATAGTGTTTGTTAGTGCATTTATTGATTTTTAATACTGGTATGCAAATCCTAATAAAATTAGTTAAATAGGAAACTAAAAAGTAAAGTTGCAAAACTTGAAATATTTATTTTCATACTTAGGCCAGTATTTGGAAACTGTTTATATTCAAAAGTATTCCATCTTCATCATCACAGAGAGTTCACGGTAAAATGAGCAATTTCCAAAGCCCTGCTTAAGATCTACTTGTTTGCACGTTGCGTATCTTTGCGCCTTTGCCATGGGCCTGATCACTTTATTCATGCGTTGGTCAAGTGAAACTGTAGAGTTACTAGACAAGTAAATATTTAACAAATCTGCTAATTTTTACGCTTCGATGTATTTAGAAATACAGAAAGCGAAAGAAACCATTTTAAATTATTCTCAATCGGTTACCTAACACTTTTTATTCGACGTTAAGGTAAGGAACTACTTTCCGTCCATCGTTATCTACTTTAATGGGTGCATGTCACTCACGGCGCCCGTTAAAATGTGTGCAGGTAGGGTCAGTGACTTTTTTGTAAGAATGATTTCAAAAGTGCTCACTTCATAGTGAACAGCCTTTAGTCGGTTTAACAGATATTGCTAAGGCGTAGCGCTCGGGCTCAAGTGTCACAGGTTCAATTGTTGGTCGGGTTTCCGATTATTTCTTACATTAATCGAATTCGTTCTAGTGTACGTGGAGCCAGACAAATCTGTAGTTGCAGCAGCTGAATCTTTGTTTGGGGCAGCCAAATAAGAACAACAAAATATTTTGGTTTCAATAACAAAATATTTAATTGCCCTTATGCAAACAGCTTATCCGACTACGCCAAGCTAAATCTTTTTGATTCGACGAAACTTCCTCTCGATGTATTTTTTTTGGCGCGTGTGTCCAGATTTCATGTTACACGCCGTTGTTTCACGTCTCTGTTCGTAAGCTTTCTATGGTTTCCGTGCGCGCAGAACCAGCTACCAGAATTGCCCGTAGAACGTCTTAGACTGTGCGCTGACCATAACTTGTCCATATTTCGCAACATTCCATTCTTGGATGAATATATTCCGTGTAATGTGTCAACGGAGATTAGGTAAGAAAATCGCGCAAATTACGACTAAAATCCGCACACGCACACACACGCGCCCGTGGTGGCTATAGAAGCCAACTATTCGAGGGAAATAATGCCGTTCGGAAACATTTCCAGACCTATCATAACTTATGGTTTCAGATATTACAAATGAGAAAGATTTTGATGTGTGCTGTACGTCACCAGAGACTATACTTGTTTCACCATCATAATTAATGAGTTGCTGGTTTGACGATCGTGTATACTGATGTGAACCATGCATAACCTGAGTGACAGTACAGTCCAATAGTCAGTTACTTGCAGAGAAGATAATTCCCAACTGAGGCTGAAAACGTTTTTGTTTTCCAAACGTTCTGCCGAAAGAAATATTTTAATGGCATAAAATACTCCTCCATCCGTCGACAATTTTTTCAGTTCTCAAAAAATTCATAACAATGCACGCGTTTGATTATTTGTCGCGATATTCAGAAAGACGATTTTAACTGTGATCAGTCGTTAGCGGAACGGCCTGCCTGATCGCACCTTCAAATATTGTATACAAAAACTGGGACACGGGCCATGATTACCGAAATACGCTGCGTAAAGAGGACTATGTAGCTGCGCGTTCAAGTCAAGAAGTGAGCTAGCGATACGGGCGACACTAACACGCACGCCTAGAGCCTCATCGCTCCTACGCGCAAGGCGTGCAGTGTTTCCGTCCTAACGCTTTGCTGTGCAAATTATATCTGTAACAAAGGGGTTTTATTACACGCCATTGAAGTACACAGATCAAACGGCATAAGTATAATCGTACTGCCGCTTAAAAAAACTGCATAGGCAAGCTTTAAATATGCAATATTTGATCACTTTCACGAATTTTTTTCCTCCAAGAATACACTTAATATGCCGAAAGTAAAAAAAGAGAAACAGGGCCATAGATAATAATTTTTTTTATTTATATTTTCTGATAAAAAGTGTTTTTGCAGAACATTTATTTACCGAGATACGCGTATTCGCGCAAGCAACTATTTCACAAAAAAAGCGCGGGTTGATCGCACTGCCAGGAAACAGCAGAAACCCCTAAACATGCCAGTAAACGGAGCATATACGTGCACAACGCGCCTGGTATAGTCTAATGTAACACCACGAGCGCGTCTTTTGTCATCGGAACATCAGTCCAAGAGGACGTCTGAAGATGCGTATTCCCGTCAGTCGCTGGCTGCCGCGTGGACTCGCTAAATGAACAAGCTGACAACTCTCCAATTATAATTTTAATAAGAATGTGTCTGGTAGTGGTCACTGGAATTTTGTTTCCTCATGGTGCCCTACAATGCGAAGGATCCTAATGAGGTCAAGGATTTGAATGACATTGATGTTCGTGACATTATTTGTTGGAAGACTTTTCCTGTTAATGAAGGTGGTGTTAATCATACGGCTGTAATTAGTACTTTTGGTAATGGTCCGTTGTAATTATCGTAAGAATATGTAGTTCGAGATTGGTGATTCTTTCTGGTTTTATTGAAAGTTGGTTGGTACTACTGATAACATGGTCCTATAGAAGTTTCGTTTGATCCGCAATATATTTTTGTTTTGCCGTATTTAACGGTGTTTGGTTTTTATTTGCAATTGTCCTTTCTTTCGTAATCTGTAACTGTGTTTTGGTTTTGTAATGTAATGGATGTTTTTGATTACGTGTTATTACATGGAGGCAAGTACCACGCTGTAAACGAGAAATACAGGTATAACGCGATAGACTTGGAGATGCCAGCATCACCAACAAGCCAGCCATCGCCCTGCACCAAACGCTTAAAAACAGTGAATCACATATACGTGTGTGACAGTTGGCAGTGATGTGACAGTTTCATGAAGGGAACTCATTAGGAGGATCACACCATTATAATCGTACATTCATTGTTGCACGGTCTTTATCTGTCGTGCTCAATGTTACTCTCAGTTATAATTTACTACCCCTCTATTGGCCCTCTTCGATATTACGCGATTGAATCGAAGCATAACAACGTGTTTAGCAGAAATGACTGCAAAACAGGAACTTAACGCGTAGAAATAAGAATGAGGAAACTAGCAGCAGAATACGAGGATAACTTTCTAATGATCTAGGATACTTGTTTGTGATACCCAATTGAAACATAAATGGCAAAAAACAGAGAAACGCATATTCGTTTTGTTCAATATTTATAACGTCGCATATCAAATTTTGGGCAAGTAATTTAATTAACATTTCGGGCACACGGCAATGTACAATTCTGTTGAATGCCACAGAAAACAGAGAAAATGAAATACGCGCACACAATTTTAAAATAAAAACGTGTCAGGGTTAGCTATTGTTCAACAGTTTCGTAAACACCACACACAACACTCCGTAGAAGGAAATGATCCAGTTATTGCAAGGGAAACGGGACAAAGAAAACTGCCACAATAAAATTACCAATTAAATGAAAAATTAGGACGGTGTATGTAGATAAATTTAAATAATTCTCGGCAAGATGGTTAAGCCATTGCAAGCGAACACAGTGGCGAAAACATATGTACGCACATAAACTGGACGACACAGCCAAAATCACTTAGGCGAATCCAGACATGTTCTTGTGCTTTGCAATATTTCATGGCAGAAAAAAAATTCCCCATTGGAAGATACTTTAGATGGTTAAAGAGTCATTTTAATTTTTAAACAACATACCGAAAGGATACAAAATGTGCAGACGGAAAAATCTAAGCGGAGTATTCCAAAGCGTTCAGTTAATCAACTGCAATAATTGCGAATTCTCGTGTGACCTCCTTCAGCAAGTTTGCGCCAGCTGATTCAGCATGAGTATGAGCAATATTGGCGGGGATTGGTTCTCTCACTGGTATCGGGGTTTTAATTAGTGGCACAGGTAATTAATTGACCTGCAGCAACTTTGTCCATGTTAGGGTGTTATTAGAGTGACACCAGTCGGGATTAGAATGCGTAATAAAAAACTTCTAGCGTGGGAACTGGTTTGTCACATCCATTTCGATAATTAACAGTCGTGGACTCGGGCAATCTGAAATTAGATGTCCTCATTTCCATATCCGTAACGGTCTAGCCTTATGTGCATGTCGAGGCCGGTAAAATTTACAAATTAACTTCGCTAAAGCCTAGACATTAAACTCTTACAGATGTGTGTTGCTCCCGCATTAAGTACAGGGTTTATTTGGTTCGACAGGGTCAATAGTAACATTGGCTGCTTATAAAGACAGCAGCCAAATGAACAAATGAAAGTGGCTCAAATTCGCAGCTATTGGCTACAGCTTTATCTAGCGATACTTGAAATCTGTTTCTTAAAAAAAATAATCTAAATTGATCTGAAACTTAGGGTATACTCTATCAAGCCAGTAACTGGAGACAGTAACATTTCGCGTTATAAAATGGCACCAATCTAAAATCCATAGTCCTCTACATACTCCATCAGATGCCATCGTTTATGGACTGTTGCCAAAGGTATAAATAATCCTCACGGGAGTTGTGTCTGATTGGCTACTACATGCTACGAAATTCTTTCTGAGTGAAAGGGGGGAGAGGTGGTGCAGTGGATAGACCACTCGCCACCCTCCTAAGCGAACTGGGTTCGATTCCCGACAGGGTCGCTCCGGAATTTTCGCATGCATGAATCGTGCCTGACGATCCGCTGGTCGGCGGGTTTTCTCGGGGATATCTCGTTTTACCCACCCTTGCATTCCGGCGCTGCCCCATATTCACCTCGCTTCACCATAATCGGTTCTCAAGACTTCGATGTTAAGAGCCTACCATAGTTCTCCACTCCGTGGTGGGTGGGCATCTGACTGACAAGTAAATTACTATGCGCTTGGTTGGCGGACGGCTTCCCGAAAAATTGCTGGACAGCGACGCCATTTTGCTGGCATGTGCCAGTTATTGCTACACACTGACGTTGAACCAATACTCAAAAGTTTGACAAAGACTGTTCACAGTAAAGTGAGCACTTTTGATATCAACCTTTGAAAAATGTCACTGCCGCTACATGCATATATGTTAACGTACTTACTGACCACCATGTGTCCAGTAATGTTAGCAACGAAGGATAAAAAATGTAGTTCCACGTATAAACGTTAAATGAAAAGTGTCAGGTAAACATTTGTGAATTAAAAAAGGTTTTCTTTTAATTTGTTTAAATATTTACGTAAGTCTTAATACACTGGTGGAAAATGGTAAATGAACACGCGAGCGCAATGGTCCTAGGTCGTAATGAATACTTATACAGTTTGTACACTGCATATGATAATGATCAAAGGGTCATACACGTATGGACAGAGGCTACCGAGTGTCTTGAACAACAGTGTCAGAATATTGTGTAGCCGCCTTTAGCGACGATACAGTCCTGCAGTCGTGCGTAAAGACGCTAATTACACCTGTTATTGCAATTGGTAGAGGTTAGTCGCTGATACTGGAGACCACACCAAACGGCACCCCATTATGTCTCACACATGTTCAATGGGGGACAGTGATTTGACGAACTCCTTCGGGAGCGTGTTGGGTAACAAGAGACGAGTGTGCACAGCCATTGTCCTGCTGGAAGAGGACATCTCCTTGGAATTGTAGGACCGGTACAAATTGGGCTGGATGATGTTCTTGACGTAGCGTTCACTGTTCAGTGTTCCCTCAACAAACACCAGAAGCGAGATGTCATTGTAGGCTATTGCTCCCCAGACCATCATGCCAGGAGTTGGTCCTGTATGTCACTGCCGTATACACTCTGATTGTTACAGTTCTCCTGGTAGACGCCGCACTCGCGATAGTTCATCACTGGCACCAAGATGGAATCTGCTCTCATCACTAAAATCAACTCCGCGCCATTTATCCCTCCAGTTGCGTCATTCGCGACACCGTCCGAGACGGGCTGCACAGGGATGTGGTGTGAGAGGAAGCCCAGCGAGCGGCACCCGTGATCGTAGACCAGCGTCAAGCAAACAGTTGGTGATGGTCCTAGCTGACACCCCGGGTGCAACAGTGGGGCCGCAATCTGTGCGGCGGTCGACGTACGATCAGCAATGGCTGCTCGTCAGATGCGGCGGTCCAGACGGGAATCCGTATGCCCCTGCTGTCCGGAACAAGGTTGACGCACATGTGCACCGTCGTTGGACCAACGGCACCACCAATGATCCACAGCAGACACTTTACGTATTCGGGTGGTCCATCCAGCCTCCCTCAGGCCCACAATATGGCCTTGTTCAAAGTCTGTTAACTGCACGAAGTGTGGTCTTCTATGCCTTCGTGGTATGCCTACAATGCTTACTACACACGGGCTGATGCTTGAAACAACAGACTACTCTGTCACTGAGTCAACTACAATTGTATTGGGCTCAGCAGTGTTACGCCTAGTACGCGGTTCATACTATGCCCAAAGCACAGAACTGTTAATCTTTGCATGTTCAGCCCTCTTTCAGTGCCCCATGCACATATGGTGTTTCTACGTAATCGCTTTAGTGATGTTCGCTTTTCATTTTCAACCAGTGTATAAGAAAATTTGTATGATTCCGATTTTATTATAATTTTGCAGTTACCTTTGACCAACGCACGAATAAAGTTTTCAGGCATTTTACTTATCGTGTAATAATACACAGTGTCAGTTCAAGTAGATTTTGAGTGATCAGATTAACGTGAACAACCTATAGACACTAAACATCTAGTCTATCGCAATTATGAAGGAACAGCATGTGTACACCTGAAGAGCTATCGCTAGATGTGTTCGTTCCAGGGACTGAAATATTTCGCGAATTTATTTAAGGACAAGAGACTGCAACCATATGTGCATTTAAGTCGCGTTTGCTATTGGATAATATGGTATTAGACACGCCCAGATGAACTGTGGACCAATAATAGACCGTTAAGAAAGCAAACGCTGAATGCCGTACCACCTGGTCTGAGGTAAAATTGACTACACACTTAGACAGCAGCCAATTAACAGAAAGATGAGCTTCTAAAATACACAGGACCGTGGAGTCTAACGTAAAGGTATTTTAACCCATTGAGCTCTGCACACATTTACTGACACTTAGGACACATTAGAAGTGAGTCACCTATATTCACTACTGCAAGAACAACACCCAGTCCTGTTGATGTTTTGTGTTAGAACTATCGTCCTATTGGTCCATACCACACCGAACACTACTCTGTATTTTACAGCGTTCATTATGTAAACTCTGTTTATAATAGTCTATATTACTTAGTAAAAATATCTCATTATGAAAATAATTAATAAAATACGCTACCAAATCAAAATAAAATTTTTGAAAAGTGGTTGCTTTTGTGTTTGGTAACGTTTATCTGAGCAATGCGAAAAAAAGTCAATACAACTAATTCAATAGTAATTTCTGCTACTGTTTGGCACTGCCAGTAAGTTTCCTACCATAAAACCAAAGAGTACTTAAAATACGGAGATGAAACAACCGCTTGTACGCCGAACTCCAGCCCGCACGCGCCAGCAAAATGGTGTCGCTAGTCAGCAAAATGTTGGAAGCCCATTGGCCAACCAGCGCTTGGTACCCTACTTGCCAGCCGACAGAACAGCCAATAGGGAACATTTCGCGGCATGCTGTAGCCAGTCGGACAACAAGGCTCGCCCCAGAGCTTCGCACATCAGCCAATCAGCCTACATCAAAGGAACTGCCACGTGATTTTTTTCTCCGTGTGCTTATTAATCGTGATTTAACTGAAGTGTGCCAACGAGGGACAATAATAGCACGAGGTTAAGGAAAATTTCCTGAATAAAATATATTCCTTATTTTACAGACAGCCTGTTTGCGAAAAAGAAATACAAAACAATGGAGTTTTTAATTCAGTAGCCAATAATTGCATAGTCTGTGGCGTTAATTTCGTATCAAATTTGGCTTTGAGCGCGAACCCAATTGTGCGATCGTTGCTCTTCTGTGGAGACCTGAAGAATTCGTGGATTCATTTTGGGACACTTTAGAATTAAAAAAAAAGTGCATTTATATAACTTAAGCCATTGGTCCACACCGTGTTTGACGCCTCCTGGAGAACGGTGGGCAATTGTCACCCCATCCACTGTGACAGCAGACAACCAATGTGCAGTTGATATTAGAGATAGTAGTTTATCGCGGGAAAAGTTAACTGTTTGTTAGGATTCAACCAACACACTATACACATGTCTGACAGTATTGTTTCTTTATTGTTAGAGCCACGAGTATTTCGCGAATTCATTCGGAGGTGAGGTAGACTACAAACATTTCTTCTTTTCTCCCGTTGTTGTGATTGGACGGCAGTTGTTTAGACACGCCCCGTTTCACAGTGCCCCAGTAATAAGTAGGAAGCAGTAATGTGAGTGATTAACATTCCTGTACCGAGGCCTCACTTGATCATAGCAACCAATAATCAAACTATAAAGTCTCGAGTGTATAGAGAGCTGTCCAGCCTAGCTTGCTGCCAACTCAATCCGCGAAATACTCGGGGCTCTATTTATTGTCTGTCATGCATGTATGAAGATACTACCCATTTTCACTGGGCCAGTGAGGAATCTGATACCATAAGGCAGAACGTTAGTGATTGGTTCGCAAACAACTTAACCGAGTCAAAACCTTGTACATCCAATCATGAAAGAATAAACTAGTTACAGTGTTATAGGTAGAGATAGAAAAAATTCTCGAATTCGTTTCAGGACAAGAGAGACTTCAAACGCGTGTACACTGTAGTCACCTTTGGTATTGGATCATCGTTTATTATGCACGCCCTAGACGACTCTTAGCCAATAACAGACTTGCAAGGGAACAAGATGCGAATCCCATACTGCCAGGTGTGAGGTAACACTTGGGCAGCAGCCAATGAAAAAACACCTGAGGATCGACTGTACAAAGGATTGTGGAGTTTAGCTTACAGGTCATTGAACTCGCGAAATTTTCCTAACCCTAGTTATAGATTATTAGTTGGCTCAAAAGTTTTTCGTGATTTTCCACCATTTCTATGTATAGCTCGCAGGTCATTGAAACCGCGAATTTTTCAGGTCTCTTGTCATCGGCTGTAACGGTGTTTATGGGTAGGCAGCTTAAAGCTACATATCGGGGGGGGTTTGTGTGATGCGTTTTTTGCTGGTTGTACACACACTGTGTTCAACTGTGAAATAGAATAGCACTCCAGGTCAGAGCGGATGTCTGTGCCAGTGCGCGTATCCGAACTGATATTACAAATGCGGATGTAAGCTGTACAGCTGACGAGCAGCGGCAAAATACGAGGGCTGAAAAAAAAAAAAAAAGCCATCAGTTCATAGTTCGCAACTGTACTGGAAAAAATTTCCCTCACATATGCTGAGCTCTTGGAGCATTGATAAACTTTTACATAAAACACCACCACCCCTTCTACCACCACCCCTTCTAAAATTTACTTTTGTAATTTAAAACGACAGTATTCTAGAAATATGCAGGGAAGTGTTTGTATTGATCGGAAATATTTTAGTCGCGAAGATAAATTTACGAACTTATAAAATATTTGTTAAATAATTCTATAGGCCGTTCACTATAAACTGTGAACTGTAGAAAGCACTGCTTAAGACGAAATTCTATGCATAGTATGTAATATTCTACCATACGTAAAATTAAATAAGCCTGATCAATTCATTCATGCTTCAGCCAAGTGAAACTGTAAAATTATTAGATAAGTAAACATTTGATAAATTATTAATTTTTTTAACGTATATATAAACAAAAAGCTAAGGAAATAATTTAAGGAATTAGGAATTATTTTCTAACACTTTTAATTCTACCTTAATACGTTCAAACCCTCTTTAATTTAGAGTTTCGGATGTTGCAAAAGAAAAATGTTATGATTCGTGCTGTACTTAAGTCGACACAAGACTTGCTTCGTTGTCACAGCAAGTGAGCTGAAGACTGTTTTCGTCTAGAGTTTTATGAACCAACTGTGACCTAGACCGTCAAGACGGTTTGTAAATAATTTACCTAAAAGTAAGATCATTTGTCGTTGAGCTCCACAGTGTGCAGTACAAACCCAAAATTTACCTACATGTGCGTAATGTACACAAATGTGTACATATATGCTTGTGCTTTCATTGAACCATGGTTTGTTAGACGCACCCCGAACGACTTTCAACCAATAACGAACCTGCGAGGAAAACATGAACCGAATCCCGTGCTACCTATTCTGGTGTTAAACTGGAGCACCAGCGAATGAGCTACTAACAGATGCTCGAATACATAAAGGATTGCGCAGTCTAGCTTGTCGCCGAACGAAACCGCAATATTTTCAGGTCTCTAATTCTAATTCTGTAACATCACGTTGTAGAGAACCTGTCGAAACTGCTGAGAAATTGTGGTTTCCTCGCGAGTGTCTTCCAATAATGCGGACGTGGCGATGTTACGGCAAACTCCATACAACTCAGTTCATCTCAGGAGACGTATTATTGAGTCGGCGACACTCGAAGACATAACACTGTAGTCGCACCGTTCTGGAAACGGAGTTGTCTCCACCTACCCGAGTGAAAGAGAGAGGCAGAACGACTTGACAAACACCAACCCCGCCCAACTCAGGTAAAGGCTGTTCACGATGAAGTGAGCACTTTTGAAATCAACCCTAGAAAAAAGTCACTGCCCCCAAGTGCATATATTTTAACGGGCGTCCTGAGTGACATGCGCCCAGTAAAGTTGATAACGATAGATGACAAGTACTTCCGTATCTTAACGTCGAATAAAAAGTGTTAAGTAACAATTTCTGATAACTTAAATTATTTCTTTCGCTTTCTGAATTTTTTAATGCATCGGAGTGTAAAAATTAGCAGATTTGTAATATATATATATATAATTTCAAGATTCACTTGACTTGATCGGCGCATGAATAAAGTGATGAGGCCCATGACAATGTTAGTATTACATAACGCGGAAGAACACACAACATACCTACAAGTAGATCTTAATGAGGACTTTCAAAAGTGATCATTTTACCGCGAATAGTCTGTAGCTGACCGAGGGGCAGATGAGTCCAGCGATGTCACGTTCAGCTGTAACGATTCAAGGGGTGAGAGCAGAGCAAAGAAGTCTATTGGTAGCTCGTATGCGCGAGTTTCTTAAATGAAGGTTGACAAATCAAAATATACATCAATTTCCTGCTATAATAAATTCATTAACACTTTCAGACCCACTTTAATTTACAGTTCCAGGCGTTCCAAACACAACATTTTATGTTGCTTGCTGTATTGAGGTAGACGCGACACTTCTTACGTTGTCACAGCCAATGAGCATTAGGCTACACGTTCGCCTACAGTGATATAAACCTATTATATCATAGACCAGTAAAACGGTTCGCGTGTCATTTAAGCACAGGAAAAATCACTGGTCATTGAGCTTCGCAGTGTGTAGTACAGACAAAAAATCACCTACACGTGCGTAATGTACACACATGTGTACATCGGGTCTGAATGCGTTAAATAAAATTTCACTGTAATTACTTTCGGTCATCCGCGCCATGTGTCTTGTTTCATTATGTGAGGTAACTGGCAATGATTAAGTTCGGTTGTTAAAATGAAACATCCGATTAATTTGTTCGATATCACGTATTGTAATTTCACGTGCTTGGTAATCCATACCTCATTCAAGGGTACAGGAACGTAACTCCGAAATGCGGGTTCGTTGGCCTAAATTAGCTGGGAATGTGGTAAATTTACGTGTCTCGTTAAACGTAGCAACACCGCTGATTTGTGTCGAGAAGTTGCAGGTATTACTCGCCACGCCTCTTTCACCTGATTGTTTTCTTTACTGAGGGTAGGTGGCGTGACTTTGGCAAAGTTCTCAAGTCCGAAGTTACGGCGGCGCCACTGTAATTGATTGGGGCAGGAAAATTTTTAAATTTCAGACGCTAGTATTATGCTTGAAATTGGACCTCAGTTTATTAAATACGCCCCGGTGAGCTTCGAACCAATAACGGACCTGCAAGATAACAAGCACAAAATCCCGTACCACGTATCTAAGGTAAAACTAACTACAGCCTATTCACGGTAAATTGAGCACCTTCTGAAGTCCCCTCATTTGGAATAATAGTAACTAAATATATTTTACTGCAGCCTTAGACGTTAACTTTCGAGTTCGGTGAAATATATTCACTGTGTTTATTAATTACACGCCAATATTTATTTTAAAACGCGGCAAAAGGATGAAAAGTGGCTGATAGGGAAAACTTAACTAGGACCTCAAAAGTTGCCACTTTGCAGTGAACAGCCTATACGCACTAGGAGAGCAGCCTACGAATGGAAATCTATGGCTCGGAAATATATAGGACAGTGGAGTCTATCCTACATGTCGTACAAAACGAGAAATTTCCCTTCCCGTGATATTTGATGACACTCTCAGCGAAGAAGGGGGCAGGGGGTGTGAACATCCCTTATATCACCGCCTGGCTACGCCCTTGCTGTGGAGTTTTGCCGAGCTCTCGGCCGGGGAAAGACGCACTACGGCGATTTGACGCGTGAGGTATGGCCAGAAGGCGAGCAGCCCGGGGGAAACCACGATGAACACAGCCCCGTCATATGTCATGACGCGTCGTCGACCAGAGTCGGCCTGGAAATATGGCGCTGGAAAATGGTTCCAGCGGTGGTTTGGGTTGTGGAGGAAGGGGTTAGGTCGGGAGGCAGGAGAGAACGATGACAGCTGGGTGTCACAATCGCCGGACACCAGAAGGGTGGACGGAACCAAGGAAAGAGCGGGGGAGGAAAAAAAATATTACTGGCGAGTCTGTAGGCTAGATTACATCTGCCCCTTTTCCTTTTTTTTTTCTCCTACTCCCCACGACAGATTATACGTGGCGAGTAACTCTGACACACCCCTCCTTCCAGTACGTTCACCCCTTTCCCTTTGCAAACCAACCCCCTCCCGTTTTTTTTTACCCCCGTAGGCCTTCTGCGACGCGGAAGAACAGCAGCCCAACCCCCACACCACCCTCTGGACGCATCTTATTTGGTTGAAATGTTTTCCGCGAGACATATTTCACAGCCAGAACGAGGAAGGCATTCTACGCACCCCTTTTCCCTTCCCCGCAAACATTTTAATCCAATCACTCAACAACAACAACAAAACAAATTTATAAACAATCCCATACGCTTAGAAAGGGGAGGGGGTGCGAAAATATCTGCTCAGATTATACGTACATCAGGGAAATTATTTCCGGCATGGGAATTTAATTATTTTATCATTTTCTCCGAGATAATATGCTTCAGGAAAACAGTTTTTTTTTTTCTGTACAGCTGAAATCCATGTCATGAAAAATTAACAAAAGGGTGGAAAAACGTTTTGCATTACCGGGACGACTAAAACGAAGCTTTCAGCTGGTCAAATTAAGATGATTGAAGTTTAATGGAAAAGACGCAGGCATGCCAATTACTAAAATTATTTCTATGACTATCCTTCGGCTGTCAAGTGGTTTGGAGAATCTCATCGTAGGTATCAGAGTCACGCAGTTGTTACTTTCTTGCATTTCCTCACTGAACTTTGGCAACATATCTTCTGTAACATTCTAATTAGTTTAGTCTTTCATTATTGGATGGGCAAGGTTTTGACTCGGCTAAGTTTTTGCAGACCAATCATAAACGTTCTGCCTTATAGTAGCAGGACCCTCATCCGCACAGTGAAATGGGGTAGTAACTTCCCACACGCATGACGGCCAATAAGGAAAGAAAACTGCCGGACTTGTGTACAATAAGTTAAATCCCAGCAAACAGACAACAATTCCCGCGATAGACCTCTATACATTGTTTAAGGGACATTACTTTTGCAGATGTTATAAAGATAATATTGTTTACAGTATCTGACTCAAGATGGGGACTCGTGGTTGAGACACAAACGAGATTTAGGCCTATACACACGAAAATTAAAACCTACTTGTGTTTTTAGTACAAGTACCATTGCCATGAACGCATTTCATTTCTAAATAACACATGTGCCAACACTCTTGTTAGAACACACACACTGCTTGAGAAGAGGACGTAGATGATCTCTTGTAACTAACCGCTTGCGATAACTGTCGAGATATCACTATCGCGAAAATATTTCAGTACCAGTTATACCCCAAAGCACTTTCGTTCATGTGCACTTTCGTGGTTGGATGATTTTAAATGTCACGTGTATCAAGTATATGCCCGCGAATCATGGACGTTCAGTAGGTATCGGTGTACTGTATCACGATTTCCCCAGTCAAATAAGACGTAGGCTATTGAAGTATTTCATGGCCATAAATATTTTCGCGAAAATTACTTGTCCCAAGATAGCGCACACGTTTGTGATTTCTGAGAGGGCTCGTATGACAAAAGAATAAAGTCTTATTGTATCATTCCAGTAGCCCTTGCACAATACGGGAGCGCCAAAATAATGTAGTGGCAATTCAGTGGCAGGTGTCAGAACAAGTTCACTTTTAAGAATTCTAGAGTGTCTCTTATTTGCTTTTTATGTGCAATGTATTTGTGATCCTATTGTGCAAAAGTAAATATTCCATTTGATTTTCTCTGTAATTATGCAAAAATATTCTTGGTAATGAGTTTGATTTCCCGCTTGCAGTACTGAAGGTTATTTCTCTCATTTCTTTCCTTCTGCTAGTCACGTAACCTGTAACAGTGTGGTATTAATTTTTTTTTTTTACGCAGCTGGGAATATTTTCTGGCACTTAAGTCAAATTCGACGTGAGTCAGCTATATCCACTACTGCAGGAACACCGGTTCTGTCGGATGTCTGTGTGAGAACACGCTATCGTCCTATTGGTCTATACCTCATCCGACCCACCTTGTACTTTATAGCGTTAATTATTGGCCGTTCATCAACCAATGGCGAGCCGAGCTGATATTGACACAATCAAATGTCCTTTAGCAAACAAACGGATTTACAATTAATTATGTCTGTTTGAGTGGCTATAAAAAAATAAATTCTATCGTTCGCAAGAACACGACAGCGCAGAAACAATGATATTGCTAAGTCACGTTAAAAACTAGCCAAAAAAAGACTGCACATTCATGGGAGTTCGGTTCTAAACAACAAAGAAATTTTCAAATTAGCTTTGCTTGAGCTACACTCGAGCATAATCTACGAAGTGTTAAAGACGCTGTAGCGGAACGACCTATTCGAAAGTCGGCAAGGACGATGCTGCCAGAGTGCGCCACTGAAAATGCAATCACTATTCAACGATACCTTCCTTGTTCGATGATGTCTATTCGTTTATTCCTGGGAGTCACATTCTTTGGTGAAGAGGCTCAGTTTGTAAGCTTGAGACGACCGCCTTCCAGGATCTGGGAGGTGGTAAACAAGTGATTCGGAATCCGTCAAATCAGGAAGTTACATAAATATGCAAAATGGGCCATCCCTTGGCACACGCAAATATTATCCTTTTATATCTTTCCGAGGAGAGGATACACAGCTAGACCAACCTTACACTTAGACACCGTTCCCTTGATTAAACCCCGTAACCCTGAGGTTCCCCATACATAGAGACCTGAAAATATCGCGGATTAATTTCGGGACAGACTAGCATTTAAAAAGAATCCAGTAAGTTTATGTTACTTCAGTAATTGGTCCATGCGGTGTTTGACACCTGATATCGAACTGTGAGCCAATAATAAATACGCAACAAAATGTAGGCCCAATCATCGCGTTCCGCTATGCTAGCAAGCAACGAATGGGCTGTGGCATCTGCGTGTTCGTACGCAAGACTGTGGAGTCTAGCCTACAGGCCAAAGAATTCGCGAATCCTTCAGGTCTCTACCCACAGAGCGAGTTGTCGACCATCGTGGTGCGTTTATATTAGTTGTGTGGATAGATTTAGGCGGGTCGGGTCTTTAAAACCAACGAGGGTGAAGCGAGGTGAGTATGGAGCAGCGCAGGAATGCAAGGGCGGGGGGGGGGGGAGATACCTGAGAAAACTAGCTGATAGGGAGACATCGTCCGCTACGATTCTCGCGTGCGGAAATCCGGGAGCAGACTCGCCGGGAATCGAGCTCGGTTCGCCTTGGTGTACGGGGTGCGCTCTAGCCACTGCATCACCGCTGTTCTCCCTACCAAGTTTTGATTCCCGGGTAATGCATGGGTGTCAATTTTTCTTTGCCGTACACTGTTTAAAATTTGTTATATCCACGGAACTTTTTATGGAAATGTGTATTTAATATACGGAAATGCGAACTTCTCCGTATTTCATACAGCTTCGGGATTCGGGAACGAATAATTTCTAATCCACACGAATCTTCCTTCGCCACTGTATCAAGAAAATGATCGTTTCGGTGTCTACTCTTTTTTATATTAGAACAATCAGGAACCTTTAAAGGTTAACAATATTTAAAATGCTCAAACATAATCGGAATGAACTGTTGCGTATGTTAAATTTCCAGAAATAATACATTTATAGCCTTTCATGTAGCAAAAAAAAAAAAAAAACTGTTGTAGCGTGATAAGTATAATGGTCTACATGATTGATTTGCGTTCAAATATCGCTGCAGATTATAGTATTTTTATTTTATTAATATATATAATATTTATATTATATAAATTGTATATATGTATCAACACCCACACACACACACACACACACACACACACACACACACACACACACACACACACACACAGTGAAACACTCGGAAGTACAGTAAATGTAACAGCCAAGTTTATGAAGATGTTTCAGGATTTAAAGGAAAATTCTGTAAAAAGTGCGGAAAGTTTGTTATTGGATACAAGATAACATAAAATATATTCTTCAAACACTACGGTATATGTATTTTTACCATTTTCTCAAAATCCAGTTGGCTGAACAACGCTTGTTAAGGGATAGATGTCTTAAATTAAATAAAAGAGTTGGTTATAATTTCGTAATTTTTTTTCAGTAACTACAAAAAAATTTTCTGTATCTAAATTCTCAACGTAAATTTATATCACATACGCCTTATAATTAATTAATTCAATAAATATTGTTGACAATTATCTCAAAGAAATTAGTGTAGTTAAATAACTGAAAATTAGTCCCAATAGACAGCGTATCAAAACCTATTCAATTGTTTTATAAATTATATACCCATATTTAACAGTTCCAATATTTACAATAAAATCCAAGTCCTATGTTCATTCTGTCCCACCTCATTTTAGTCCAGGTGCCACCAGTCCACAATGTTCTAGAGTTCTCCGAGCGCCATCGCGCACAGTAGCCTTCACTCATCCGGTTGCACGCCACGCCCTTTCATTCACTCACACCACAAACACCTCGTCCGCCGTCGTCTCGCAATCGCCCGTCATCGTTCGTCCCCTTCATCTATGTTTCTCGCTGCACCGATTCTTCGAAAACTGCAATACTTATAGGGTCGTAGGCCAACACCCAGAAATTTCTCAAAATATCGCGTTGCGCCGTGGGTCCTAGTTCACAGACTTTTCTTGCGCATCCTTTAAATTTAATGGCTTCTCCGGCAGGGGAGGGGGAAGGGCTAGACGCCAGCCTAGCCGCCGCTGTAAATCTCCCCTCCCCCGGGCGAGCGATGGGGCAACGAGCGTGTTTGCCTGGGGGAGGAAAGGGTCGAGGTCGCCCCCCCCCCCCCTGATCAGGACAACGCATGGAGCTCGCGTGAGCGCGTAAAGGTATGCTCTATCAGGACGTGGTACACACACACAGCAGAATTGTTTGAGAATGCCGTGGTTTCATTCCACGGTGGCGCACAATAACGCTTTTATATGATACGAATTTGGGTTTAATACCGACGTGTGGGTTTTGTGATGAGTGTGGTAAAGCTGCTACATACACACACGTCACGCTAATAAATCAAATAATGCGATACGGCCACAAAATATTGCACTTGAAAAACCATGTTTTGAATCCACGTTCCTGCCCATTTTGTATAATTCCACCAAATGTAAAATTAACTTTGTTATGAACGTGATCTATTTATTAATTCGTCAATATAGTTTAACAAAAATATAAGGAATGCAAATTTGTTACTAATATGATGATCATTATGGTAACGTGCAAGACATAACAGAAACGAAACTAAATAAATTCCACGTCCATAAATATAACCGGAGCATATAATTCTAGTCTATTCGCTGTATTTCCTTATGCATGGTGTAGTGGGTTGTTTACTAAATATGTAGTGTATCACAAGCGTCTTATACTTCTGTTAACATAAAAGTATCGTATTTTTGGTTCGAATGAACTTTTACTTCTAAGGTATATGTAACAATAATATTTAATTTATAATTAATGTGAATAAAACAGGGAGGAAAAAGTTCTTGTGTAAAATATGATTAAACTAAGTGAGCACATATGCGGTGCGCTGTCCCTTAGGTGTAATTTTCTAGGCTTAGTTAAGCTTAGTTTGCAGGAGGTGGAGGAATTCCTTGAAAGGAGAACTTAAGCATGGCTTCAGAAAAAGTTGGAAGCAACCATGAATGGTATATAGATAACTTTTCCTACTGTGCTACGAAGCTTACTGGGGCAAAGCCAGAAAGTGTGCACGTTAGGAAAAAATTACGTAGCGGACATGGCGACAAACGTCAGAATTGGTGAAATTGTATCGGTTTCATTTTTGTCCTCAAAGAAAAATAAACAGATTTCAGATAATAATTATTATTTTTATGACCATTATTATAAGCGTAACTTTTTCGATGAGGCATTAAAACCTGCCTAAATGCTGTCCTCGAAAAAGTGAGCACTTTTTAAATATAACTTAGAAAAGAGCCACTGAGGCAGTGGCTCTTTTCTGCTTGCATATATTTTAATGCGCGCACCGAGAGGCATTTGCCCAGTAAGTTGGTATCGTTGAATGGAAAGTAATTCCAATATTTTAAGGTAGAACAAAAAGTTTTAAGGAACTCTTTGTGATAACTTAAATAATTTCTTTCGCTTTCTGGTTTTCTTAATGCACCGAAGTGTAAAAATTAGCAGATTTGAAAAATATTTACTTTACTAATAATTGCACAGTTTTTACTTAACCGACGTATTATTAAAGTGATGAGGCCCATGACAATTTCAGTTTTTACAAAGACGGAAGAATACACACGTTTATACAAGTATATCGACAGCAGGACTTTCAAACCTTTCTTACTAGCGTATCCAAGGTATGCAGTAAGAATTGCTTTACTTGTTAAAAATATTTATTTAAAAAGCAATAAGAAATTTTCTTCTAACTCTACAATTTAAGTATTGTATATTCACAACATATTATTATATATAACGTACAAAATTGCCAACGCAGCTCAACATTTATAACGAACTTGAAGTATGCAACGATTGCTTGTTAAAATTCACATTATTTTTACACATTCCATACTGACGTTTGCAGAATGTAATTAAATTATTTGTAGCGTTACAAAAATATTTTTGGCAACTAATTTCCCAATGATTCATTGTTACATTATACAAAAATATTTGATAGTGTAAATTCTAACTTAGTTCTCGACGAGTTGGAAACATGTTATCTCAGCGGAATTATTTAGCGAAATCATCTCTTCTGGTAGCGAAATATGTAGATGTGTACGTGAGCACCCGAACATTTCGTTGGCATTTGAACTACTCGTAGATCCTTCGACTTATTGGGGTCACGGTGGCTGAGCGATTAGCACGCTCGCCTCCCACCAAGGCGAACCGGGCTTAATCCCTAGTCGGGTCACCGGACTTTCGCAAGGGGGAATAGTGCCGGACAATACCGTTGGTCGGCGGATTTTCTCGGGGATCTCCCGTTTTCCTCGCCCCCTCGACGGCTCTGAAGACCTCGCTGTTAAGAGCCGCCCAAATCTCTTCATTCCACTTATCCACACAGGACTCATCCCACGTACTGATATGTTTGTTAGTGGTCAGCTAGCTGTGTCCTAGGGAGTTGAGATCTTGACGAAAGCCTGGTAACATGCAACACTAGCGACACTAATTTACAGCGTTTATCACTTTTTTTCGGAGCGATACTACTGAAGTGCTGCTAGTGAGTGATACGGGTGTCGAGTTAAAAGTGTCGGTGGTCGACACTCGTGAAATAAATCATTTTACGGAAAAGTGCTGGTAAAAGTTTATCCGGAAGTGTCCGTAAACTCTCCGTAAAATTATGGACACATTCAATTTCAGAAACGGACTCTCCGTAAATTTCACGGAACCTCTCCGTTAATTTCCACCCCAGATTTCTGTACTTTCCGTTCAAAATAAAAAGAGATAATGAAAATGTCTTTAATTTTCGTTATGTGGCTGTTCTACCGTGTATAAAAAATGATAAAAAAAAGTTAAAGTATTTTGTACCTAAGCGAGGCCCACGACTCTAACCATTTTTTTTTTCGTTGTAGTTGTCGTTTTTGGTGTAATAGTTGTTGTTGAGCTCAATTGAGACCAATCTGATGATAAATTCCCAGTGCGACAAGCGAACTGAAGGTCTGCCGCATCGGAGGCACAGGGGCGCGAACCCGCAACCTTTCGACTACAATTCGGCCACCCTACCCCTGAGCCATGGAGGTAAGGGTTTTCTTTCGGCGTCTTTTGTGGGTGCCTTCACATTTATCAAATTTTTAAATTACCCTCTCAACTGGGGATAGAACCCCGAATCTCGAGTTACAAATCAAGCACCCAACCACTGAGCCAAAGTGGCTGGGCCCATTCACCTACTACTCTCACTTGAAAATTGTGGAATAACATTTATGTTTCTATTCGAAAGACAAAAGCAAAAATTCAGTTTCTATTAAATTTAGTGTATTTTTAGTGTTGCCAAATGTTACAGACGCCTGATGCTATTTCTTAATGTTTGAAAGAATAGGTCATAGTCGCGTGGATAACCTTAACTGCCGCAGAAACTATAATTTTCTCGTTCCAGTGGTGAAGAAAGCTTCATGTAGAATCGGCGTTATTCGTCCCCGTAACTCGAAACCAGAGGGAATACGGAGACTTTCCGTATTTGTGTTTACGGACTTAACTCCGTTTTTCGTTATTTCGGACCGCCTCTCCGTATATACACCGTACATTTCCGTAAATATAGTGAAATTTTTAACAGTGCTCGATTTTGATCGTAACCCAGTTTACTCGGGACGTTTCGAGCCCGCGCAGAAGCGGCGCCGCCGGACCAAACTGAGGGCAGTGCACTAATTAAAGCCGCGGTGCTTGCACACAATTACGTGCCACTTCATCGCGCTTCCCTCCGTTTCGGGACGGTGCACCCGCGAAGGTAATTGCTCTGTGCAGAAAGCCAGCGACCCTTGACCCTATCTGCTCTCGGAAACGGCGGCGTAACCCTTGTCGGTCGCGCATGGCAACCAGCTTGTGAAACGCGACGTGTGGCGGCGTTCATTAATTAGTAAAGGCTGTTCACGATAAAGTGAATTCAACCTTAGAAATATGTCGCTGCTCCTCCGTGCGTATACTTCAACGAGCGCACTAAGTGGCGCGCGTCCCAGTAAAGTTGGTAACGATGGATGGAAAGTAGTTCCATATTTAACGTCGAATAAAAAGTGTTAGGCAATCATTTGTGATAACTTAAGCTGTTTCTTTCGCTCTCTGTTTTTTTAATGCATCGGAAGTGTAAAAATAATCTGATTTGTAAAATACTTACTTTCCTAAAATTTGCACATCCTCACTTGACCAACGCATGAATAAAGTGACGAGGTCCGCGGCAATGTTAATTTTACATAAGGCGGAAGAATACACAATGTACATTCAAGTAGATCTCACGCAGGGCTTTCAAAAGTGCTCATTTTACCATGAAAAGCCTTTAGGGACTGTAATATTTTGCGAAATCATTTTATGACAAGCTAGACTCCAACTCCGGGTATATTTTAGTCACGTTTGATACTGTATCACGGTTTATTAATATCGACCCGGAAATTCTGCGGATTCATTCGGCAACAGGACTAGACCCACTGTCGTTTGTGAATTAGGGCACCAGTTAGTAGTTAATTAGCTGTTGCTCCATTTAACCCCAGAGGAGGTAACACAGTGATATGGTTTGTTATATTAAAAAATAACAAACTATACATTTAGTATTTTAGATTGGGAGTTAGTCAATCACGACTCACAGGATACAAAGTATAAAACGGTATATTGCAACAATGCTATACAATTGCATTTACTGTAACGCGCGGAGGGATATTTAGTTAGATAAGTGCCACACATTCAATTTGGTATTAAGAGTGGGACGGACCCCAGTTGGGAACCCCGCGTCCAAGGTCACTGACGTGACGTGGGATGTGCTCTGTGTGGTGACGTGACGTGACGTGACGTGACGTGCTGTGACGCGATGTAACGGGACACGCATTCTGACGCGCCAGGAAGAAATCAAACCTCCCAGGTATTCGTCATGCGTGGGACGGCGTGTGTGGAAACATCGCATAGTTCAGCCATCCTCTGCATCTATTGTATCGCGTGTGTGTTCATTTGATGTTTCTAGTGTTTAGAATGAATGGAGAGCTCCTTGTGGAGTGCCTACGGTTAAATCCGATTGTTTACGGCCCATCGAACAGACAATATAGGGATCAGACAGCCAGGAAGGAAGTGTGGAAGAAGTTGGAGAAAAATTAGGATTGCCAGGTACGTACGATTTACCTCGCGTTAAAGTTCGTACATTTAACAAAAATACCAAAGTAATGTTTTTTTTTTATTTGGTAGATGTACATTATAGCTTATTAATGGAATAAATTACTGAACATATTATTGGCTCAAAAATATATATTGTACATTTATGCCGAATAATGTATGTAAAACAATGGCCTAATGCTTTACGCATATGCGTAAAAAAAGGTGCAAACTTAAACAGAAAATAACATAGAGAGTCAGTACGATGTAACTTTTTGATCGGAAAGACAGGTACGTAAAGCTACAGACATGTTTCGTTGATTGCGGTGACATTCTATCAAACCCGATGATTTCTCATTATTCACCGTCACTCCCTCCTCAAATGGGGAAACGGTTTTGTTGTTTTGGCGGAGGAAGAAGTTGTGGAGGAGACAATGCGCAGCAAGAACGATGGAATCTGCTGTGTCTGCTTGCGTCTCAACAGGTTTCGAAAATATTCGCCATCGGCCAGCTGAAATACCGAAAGCATCTCCCACAACTCTTCTTGGCCTTGCATGCTGGTAATTGTACACCTTATAGAACGCATTACGTTCGGTTTCAGGGGAAATGCTTCGCCTGCTACTGTGACGCAGGGACGGAGACTGCCGCTGTTGTCAGAATATCTTCAACAGGAATGTTAAGTTTGTTGTTTGACAACTTTCTTCCAAAGTACGATCTCTCAAACGTACCAACACCACTGCTTTTCCCCAGAAGCTCCCACATCAATATACGTAAAGCTGTAGCGCGCGTCTACCAAGGCCATTAAAACTATAGAATACGTACCCTTGTGGTTGTAGTATGAGGAACCTGAATTGTATGGGTAACACACATGCACGCGCTTTCCGTCCAACGCTCCGATGCAATGGGGATAATTCCAAGTGTTCTCAAAATCTATTGCGATCTCTTTCCATTGAGTTTCATTGGGATCAGCCATGTGCACTGGTTTTAAAAGTTCCCCAAATAACTCAGCAGCATTCTTTGACGATCTGGCCAATTGTAGAAAATCCAAACAACCGAAAGGAATTTCCTGTTGCTAAATACCTGTAAAACAAACAAGAGAGTGGTTAGGCTTAAAATGTTCACAATATACAACAAAATAGCAGAAAAAAATACCGTGACATAACGTATACACTTCATTTAAAAATGCCAATTTATATTTCACAATTTGTTAAAATATTTATGATTTCATTTATTTCATTTATAATCAATAATTTACGCACTTTAAGGAGGAATCATATATGTTTCTTTCTTTTGGAGGAAATGAATGCAAGGAAATGTGGGGAAAACTTAGAAACGCGTATACTCGGGCTCTGAAAAAAAGAACGATCAAGTCTGGACAAGCTACCAAAAGTTTGGGCAAATGGAATCTCGAGGACCAAATGGCCTTTCTACTTTTGACCCTAGTGCCAAGAACGTAAGTTATTTTCAGGCGTGTCTGTGTGTATGGAAAATGTTATACTGGTGCAAAACACTGATACAGCTGACTATCTTAAACCACAAGCCATGTTTCAGTAATGGTCTAGAGCAGCTGTCTCAACCTCAGACTATGACCGCTCTATGTTTTCGAAGGAAGTTTAGGACCGCACTAATATCAATTTTGGTTTTATTCGTGACAAATTTGTTTACGTTATAAAATGTTATTGATTAATAGTGTTTTTACCCATTCGTGCGGGCAACAAACTAGTAATCGGCGGGCCGCAAGCGACCCGAGGGCCGCGAGTTTTCAGACCGCTGGTCTAGAGAACAGCAGGCTAATTGGATATTCCAGTATCACTTGCATTTATTAACAGCAAATTTTTTTTTTTGGTCTTTGCAGAACACATGGGAATACGAGTCATGATGGTACTGATGACGAAGTATCGAGGAGAATGATTGTGATGATCCAGGAACCCCAAATTCATCTGGGCATGCCGAACAGTCTCAGGGCTTGCAGTCTCAGGACTCGCAGTCTCTTGCTTTCCCGAGTAGTGCAAGCAAGCCCTCCGTTCATCCTGCCAGTCGAATAACACAAAATTTACCTGGTTCTTCACCTCCCTCACACTTGCAACAATTTGTATCGCCAAATAAGAATCCTAGAAAAAAAAACAAGATTGGAGGCTACCGTAAGTGAGATGGTATCTATAATGAAAGATAACAGTCGTTTGCGTTAAAAAGCCATCTCCCAACAATGTACACTGACCACGTCCCAAGTGTCTGACGCTGATGACTTAGAACTGTTTTTTTTTTTAGTATGGCCAAAAAAAGTCAGAAAACTAAGCCGCCAAAAACAAATAAGAGTAAAGGTGGAAGTCAGTAAAGCCGTTTTCCAGGCCGAGTTGCGAGATTCTCAGACAACTGTGAGCCCGAATATTCCCTATCCGGTTCAACATTCACCATCTACGACTTCCGAGAACGTTTCCTCAGGGACACCTTCCCCGTGTGCTGCCCCATCCCCCCCCCCCCCCTCCGCCCTTGTAATGAACAGCACATCGATTTGGCAGCTCCAATGTTTTGAAATTCTTTGTCTCATACTTTGTCATGCTGTTAAAATTAATAACCTACACGTACGGAATTTACTACTTTACATTAAACCGATAGTAATCTTCTGTAACTTTGATTGTTCTACTGTTTTAAAATTTAATACCAACTTACCTCAAACATACAGCAAATTTCTCGTCAGGTTCAATTCTTCGTTCCCTCATTTGAGTGTTGCACTTCTCTAGCTCTGAGGAGATCATGTTTAAAATGAAGTAGAACTGATCTTTCGACATGCTGTAGTACATTAAGAAACGGTTTTCATCTTCAAGAAGTTGTGGCATCAGTTTGTGAAACTCGCCGTGTACCCGCCTCAACTGGTTAATGGGATGAACCAAAACTCTACGCGAATAATGTAAAGCAAGCACACATGTGCAATTATATGCTCTTCCTCGTCAAGTTCATCCAGCAACCCTCTGAACATTGTAGAATGTAATGCGCTCTAGTTCACCTCTCACTAAAACGCAGTGATTCTACACACACGCACACACACACACAGCAATAAAAAGCCATATGACGTGACGTGCTACCTCGTCACGTCAGTGCAGTGTGTATCCGCCTTAACACGCACGCCTAATGCCACATTGCTCCTACGCGCAAGGCGTGCAGTGTTTCCATCGTGACGCTGTACTGAGCAAATTAGATCTGTAATTGTGGGGTTTTATTACACGCGATGAACGACCACCGATTAAACTACGCCCACATTTTTGTACTTTTCTCTTGCCTCTTAGGAAACTGCATAGGCAAGCTCTAAAAATACGATATTTAACCATTTTTCACGACTTTTTTCCTCCAATAATTCCCTTAAAAAAAAAACTAATATCTATGCCACCTAGTTTTGTTATATTATCTTTTCTGACAAAATTTTTTTTGCAGAACGTTTATTTACCGAGATATGCGTGTTCGCGCAAGCAACTATTTCACAAAAAACTTTCAGTTCTGTCCCACTCTTAATGTCCATTCTGGACGCTCACCTTCTGCTGAGTCATCGCCATAGGCTGGTCGTCATTACAGAAACGGCGGTCGTTCACGATGGCGCTGCGTCCAGGCTCGGTGTTTGTTGCAGACAGACAGCTTTTTCCAGGTGTGGTATGCTTTTATAAACGCTTCTATGTTATAAACCTGTCCTGGTTTACCTTCCGCATCGTGGCGTAACTGCTGAGAGCTTGTTTTGTTCCTGGAGGCCCCGTGTTTATGTTTCCTCGTGGCTAGCGTCGTATTGGCATTCTTTCGCCGGCGATGTTTGCAAATTGTCCTGAATACAGCGATGTCTACCTACGGTGCGTTTAGAGAGTACGTTTATTTAAAGACAGGTTCAAGCTAGTGCCCATCTCAACAACGGGATTTGGTTCTTATTTTCCTTGCAGGTCGTTACTGGTCGAAATTTGTTCGGGGCGTCTAACAAACTATGGACCAATGGAAGCACAAACACGTGTGTAATCTTTCACTATCCCTCTGGCAAAGCACGCGCCTAACGTCTTTGAAGTTGCATCGACCTGGAGAACAAACGGCTTGTCGAAGTGGGGTAACTGTAGCACTTGTGGTGTAGCTAATTTTTGTTTTAACTGACAAAATGCATGATCTTGTTCTGCTCTCCCTGACAAGATCCACCCCTTTTCTCTTGAGGGCATTTAATGGTTCGGAGATGTTTGCAAAGTCCGGTATAAACTTTGAGTGAAATCCGACCATCCCAAGAAAACGTCGAATCCCTCTCAGATTTTTTTTGGCACTAGGAAGTTAAATATTGGTCAGATCTTCTCGGGATCCATTATCAGTTTCCCGTCTGTGATTACAAACCCAAGATACCTATCATAGGTCTTTGCCCACGTGACCTTCTCTGGGTTGATTGTAAACCCTGCTTCTCTCAAGGCAATTAAGGAAAGGTGAATGTGTTTAAGATGATCCTCAAAGGTGTTACTGTAGCCACACGCATCATTGCCATAGGTATATAAAATTTCGTATTGGTATTTTCCCGAAACCTGGAATAATACCCTGGACATGGTTTATGGTCCATAGTTCACCCCCATGGGTAATATTTTCCACTGGTATTGTCCCCAGGGTGTAACAAATTATAGGATACCACGGGGCTCTCGGTGTAATTCGCACTGCAGGAATGCAGAAATAAGATCAAACACTTAAAACTATTTGGCTGTCCCCACGTACTGGAAAACTGGTTCTATTGTCAGTAATGGATAGGGGTCAACATAGATCCTTTTGATTACCTTTCTGTAGACACAAATTACTCTGTACTTTCCTGGTACCTTTTTTGATAATAATAACGCTGGACTAGAATAAACAACATCGGAAGGCTCTAGGATGTCTTCACATTGTAAATCCCGTACAATGGCCCTAAATGCTTTTAATTTAGGAGCAGCTATCCGGTAAGGAACCGAGAAAACAGGCTCATTATCCTTGAGTCTTAACACTAAAGGTTTCTGACTATAATGTCCTGATTTAGTGGTGACTACATCTGTAAACTCTGTTTGCAGTAAGGTGACCTTACTGATCAATATTTCTAGTATGACCTGTAATCACTTGAAAATTAAAACGTATAGACTTAACGAATACAGACCGATCCTTACAAAAAAGGAAAACTCAATTGGTTTTGTGCGTCATCAATGGTAGCTCTAGTTTTTGCCAAAAAAAATCCGCTCCTAGGAGTAACTGATGGCTGAACCCGGGAGAAATCCTAAATTCTAATATCGAAGAAAAACCTTCGGTTTTGATCTTAAAAATAGCGACAACCTGTGAACTAATCACACTACCTTTACCGAGGGGGAAAATCCAATCTCTTCCTTTTTCTACGCTTGTACAAGTCCTTTAGACATATTTTTCAACAAATAATTACAAAATTCGTGGCTAATTAGCGAACAGGTAGCACCTGAATCTAAGGGCGCAGCTAACTTTCGAGACACACGTCTCATCCACCATGTCCTTTTTCTCCGCTCGTGCAGAACGAATCAAGAGAATCAATGCAAAGCAGTGAGCGCTCTCTTCAGTAGTTTTATTTAAATCCTGAGCTACGGTGAATAACTTGAAATTATTCGGTACCCGTTTACCAGAGGTAGCTTTTGTATGTGGATTTTGCTTCGATCATCGCTTTGAAAGGTTACCGCTCTCTCTACTGTGTGCTCGAGACATACTCGGGGAAAATATTATTCAGCGTCTGTCGTTGGCGTTTTATTTACTTCGTCTCTAATTCGATATAATGAGGGTGCATGTTAACCACCTGAAAATCTTTCGTCGTGTCAGTTATTCAATAAAGCAGAGATCCTGAAGAGAGCCTTTGTTCTTTATCTAGCCGTAGATTTGAACTTCTATTTCCCGAAACACCGTGGCGCCTATCCTTTCGTAAACTCTTCAGATAATAATTTGGAATTCAGTTGTGATAGTTGAAAACATATTTAAAAATATCTTTGTGATATGTGAATAAGTAATGGTGGCTCGTAACATATTTCAGGTTGTAATGCAGTAAGCAGACAGGAAACAAACTGAAGAGCTAAATACGTATAGTTCAATTTAAAGTTGTAAGTAGGTTAGAAATGTATTTTCATATTGAAGTACTACAATAAAGGAAGCAATATTACGAAAAACCTATCGGAGTATTCTGTTTTATAGATCGAAATACTCGCTCAATTAAAGAACATAAATGGAGAGTTACTGCAGATGATCAAGACTGTAAATAAGTAGACACTGGCTGAATGGCTTGACGGTTCTTTTGATGTCCGTCTACCTGTTCGCTAATTGGCCGCGACAGGTTCTGGGAACAGGTATTGGCGTGTAATCCATTCACGGTTACTTCACACTTTTGTGAAGCCCTGCTGAAGTCCTACTTCCAGGATATTCCTCCACCTCGTGTAAAACTAAGCTTAACTAAGTCTACAAAATTACACCAAAGGACAACGCACCGAATTCATGCGCACTCGGTTTGTAATAATATTTTTGCTTGAGAACTATTTCTTACTAGGCGCTACCAAAACACACGCGCTTTCTCACTGTCTATTCATATTTATTGTAAATGTAAAATTATATTATATAAATTAAAATATACGTAAATCTTTAATTTAACAAAAAAAAGCATACCCTTTCATGTTAACAGAAGTGTAAAACGCTTGTGATACGTGTTTAGTTATTTTCTAATTATGCCATGTAACTCATGGGGTGATTATTCAAAGGTTTGATTAAAAAATATGAAGACCGCGAATAAACTATATTTATGTATAGTGCGAAATGTTCCCAGTTGGTTTGGCCGCCAGCTGGAGCGTAAGTTACCGTACACAGATTGGCAAAGGGCGTTTCAACATTTTGATGGCGAATGCGGCTGGGATTCACAGGATAAGCGGACGTTCTCACCTCTGAATTCTTGAGCCCCTGTCACACTGTCAAATTTTTTCCGTCAAACTGCTTCCAATAAGTTTGGTCAAAGAAAGTTGGACATTTATGACGTCACCGAAACGTTATAAACGCAGCCATTTTTGCTTGAGAAAGTTGTATGGCTTCAGTTTCCATCAAGCATTTGAAAAATGGACCGGTTATAACATTTATTTGATGTTTGATGGTCTCAGCCAATCAGAATCGTGCACGACGAAAATGGATGCCAAGAGACTTCAAAATAACGAACAATTGTTGGAAATGAGTTAAGTTATGAAGTTAATTAATTATGTAGAAGATTCCTGTGCATGAGTTCTATTTTAAGTGAATTTCGTGCATAATATTACGAAGTCAGATACATTTATTTAATTGTGCAGAAAATATATATTTTAAATAAAATCTTAATTTAGTAAAGAAACGAAAATAAATTACAATATTAGTTAGATTTCTTCCTTTAATGTACCGCATGGCAAAACAAAACCAATATCTCACTATGAAAATAATATTTCAAATTATGTTCTCCCAATAGAAAAATTTTACAGTGTGACACATTTTCAAACGCATTCAAGATTATTTGAAAGAATTTGCTGGAAGAAAAATTGGATGGCCGTATTTTGTCCTCAAATTTTATCGTCAAATATAGTTGAAGGCAAAAATTTGATAGTGTGACAGGGGCGTTAAGTACGCAGTGTTAAGATGGAGATAAATAAGCGAGAGAAATGAAATATTTGAAGTGAAAGAACCTGTTACATTGGCCACCATGAAATGTTCTCATATGTACAGAACGGTCCCGAACTACATGTACAAACAATGCGAGGTGATTCCCTATGCAAAATGGGATAGAAAACATTATACGAACAATGTCGCACAGTAACACGAAATGAAGGTAGCCACACTTGAAAATGTACATTTAAAATGGTTCTGCCGGCCTATAATGAAACCTACATGGGATGAAAAAGCCATTCTGTGAATAAAGCTTTCTTTAGCCAAGACCTGAAACTTGCGAACAGTTGTGGCGTACTATCTTCCCCTACATTGAGACACTAGGGGGTGGTATGTTAGTATCCTACCAATGTGTGTGTGACCCTCGAGTATTTCTGTGAGAAGTTAAAATAATACGTACAGTACGTTTGTTCACAAATAACGTTACATTGATGTAACACTCTCGGGCGAATAGTTTGCGAGAAAACACTAAATTCAAGGTATATGTACAGCCAGATTAATTTAAGACGAAATAAAAGTAAATCATAAAATCTTTGCCGCAATTTTCTTTAAGTGTAAGTAAATGTATGGCAGCCATTTTGCCATTCTAATAAATGTTGCAATGAATAAATCCTTACTCGACATCAGTCTCGTAATATTCACAGTGAATTGATTTGCAGTTACTGGCTATTAAGTGGAATGCGTTACCTGTGGGCGACTTCAACGAGTCTAAGGCCGCGGTCACACGGGATGCAGAACTGCTTCACTTTAAACAAGTTCAGCTATTGAAGAGGTTGCATTACCTTCGGACGAGTTCCGGTCGCAGTTGTTTCTCGTTCAAAGTGAACGGTTTTCACACGTAGTTTCGAACGACTTATCTTCTCTGCTGCGCTCCTATTGGCTGCTTCGAAGTAAACAAGCAGTGTAAAAAGTATTGCTTTATTTGGTGGGAATTCCTGCACTTGTTGAATTAACTTCAGTTTAAGGTTGAAATTACTAACACCCACACTTACGCTATTACAGTAAAAGTGTAGGTTTTACAACAGTTAAAAAGTTCAATAGTGATAAATGTTGAAGGCTATTATAATTAAATATCGTACATTTTAAGTTCCATGTTTGTTGTGGTTGAAATTTTCATTGATTTCATTGTGCTCTGGGTGTGTGACCGCGAAAACACGTTCTGTTTTTAAACTTGTTTAGGCATGGCTACCGAATGTATTTAGCTGAATGTGTTTATCAGTACTCGTGTAATCACGACCTAACTCACCGTAAATCAGAAAAAAAAATAAACTGTGACGGTAACACTTCGTTATTGTAAAGAAAAACTGCAGACTTTTACTCTTTCCAATGAGAGTGTGCAAGAAACTTCATTTAATTTTCATTCATTTAGGGGAAGAAAGAAAATACGATTCGGTTAGGTAACCAATAAAACTGTTAGTAAAATATATCTTCCTGATATTATGCCCTGTTATGTGCGCTTAAATTCCTAAGCTGGAGGGGAAATAGTACGCCATCTTTACTTTATTTTCGTGCTTAACCTACTTTCTACTAGCTCAAATTAACGCCACGGAAAGAAGTTACGATGGGTTAAACTGCTTTCAGATAACACGGGAGGGAAACTTCCTGCAGGTGAACTTGATAAAAGAAGTTGTGGAGCGTATCTAAGATAAACCTGTTGCAGCGACGTTCGGGGAAAAGTATTGGTACACCGCTAAGGGCGAGATAAGGTGGAGGAAATGAGGATTAATGAAACGCTAGTACGAAACTGCACGAACTTACTATATCCAGCTCCCAGGAAAGCATATCTGAGGAATAGTTTGAAGTACTTATTTTTTGATTGTGGAACAAGTGCACATGGCTAGAAGGGAGATGTTATCTCGGATGGATGCAGCAGCGTTAAATGGGTCAACAACGCACCGCAAACAAAGGATCAGACAGCAATCTCCGGAAGGCGATAAGGGGAGCAAAGTATCATTCCGCGATAGCAACTTGCTCCGGGGCGGGATAGACTATTTCTTGGGTAGATAGGAATGGCGAATTGGTTTGCCCCGAGATTTGAAACGCGTTGAATACGAAGGGGGTGGTTGAAACAATAAAGAGGATAACTGCAAGATAAATTATTTTCAGTGGTAATGTGCGCTTCCGCATTATCGCGTGTAGAATCGCCGCAGTTGTGTCCATTTTACGTTTGCACCTTCAGGAAATGAATCAGCACTACATAATAGTAAAGTATAAAAAAGCGAAATCTCGAAGGACAATTTCTTTGGTGTACAAGTATTCTGTCGCTCAGTGGCTACATGAAGCATTGAAAAGGGCATTGTGTCCGATTGTCTATTGTCTGTCGTGTAGTGGAGGGGATATATTTGGGTGGCTCTTAACATCGAGGTCTTGAGAGCCGAGGAGGGCGAAGTGAGGTGAGTATGATGCAGTGCCGGAATTCGAGGTGTTATAAACATGACCTATGCCACACTCACAAAAAGGGACTAGGGGCGTAGCTGAAATTATAAGTATGATGGTAGAGCTTATATTGTAACTGAGGGGGTTTATTTTAGTCTTTGAAACATGTATAATAATAACACTTACAATTTACACGTGAAATTGAATGATTGTACGTTACGGGGAGCACTGTTAACTGATATAAAATCATGTTACTACTATGTTATCACGTCAGTTTAATTATCTATTACGGGCAGTCCCCACGACGGAGGCTGTTTCAGGCTGATCGGGTGACGGCGGTTGGACTCGCCCATGTTGTGTTCTTCCCTGGCTGCTGGTCGAATGTGGAAAAAACGCCGGGCCCTGCCGTACGAGTGGTCTATATAGGTGCATCGTTTAGGCGTCCATGTCCATGATCGCTGGCTTGTGGAGGGGATTTTTGCAAGCAGCCTCGCCCGGTGGTTGCTGCAGTAAGTTGTCGCAGTTCCTGGTGTGCTGATTCACTGGACGTGTTAGGCCACGTTCATACGATTGCTTATAATTAAAGGCTGTTCGTAACAAAGGGCGGCGGGAAACGGGAAATCCTCGAGCAAATACACTTGCGAAAATCCAGGAGCCACACCGCCGGGAATCAGTTCCGGTTTGCCCAGGTTGGATTGGAGGCAAGTAGTCATAACCCTTTCAGGCCCACTTTAATTTACATTTACAGGTGTTGCAAAGAAAATAATTTATTATTCGTAGTGTACTTAAGTCTACACAACACTTGCTTCATTGTCACACCCAATGAGCTGAAGGCTGTGTGTTCGGCTACAGTTATACGAATCAATTCTGACCTAGATCATCACGACAGTTTGTGAAACGTTTACTTAAAGGCAAGATAATTGGTCGTTGAACATTGCAGTGTGCAGTAAAGATAAAAAATTACATACGCGTGCGTAATGTACACAAAAGTGTACACTAGGTCTTAATGGGTTAACATCAACACCCCCTGTGGCCCATGTCCGTCATGGAGGATTCCACGTAACTTAGATTGGGAGTGGTGAGTCACAAGTAAGATCATCAGGTTCTTCGTGTAGCTTCGGCAGTGTTCGTCCCCGACAATCACATTTTCTTTATTAATATACCCTAATATAATGCGTTATTGTGGAGGGTTATTGTGCATACTAGGGTTAGGCCCTATCAGGGGAAGAAATTAATGCAATGTAGCGGCAGACGGCGATTGGGTAGATATTGCTTCTACTGGGGCCATGACTACATCAACCTCTGTACTTATTGTTCACTTACAGTTTGGAAGAAAGAGGGTGTTGGGGGGGGGGGGGACGGCATAGGCACTGTAAAAACCTTTTCGACCGAAAATAAATTCGAACTTATAGCGTGCAGAAATAGGAAACAACAGGAAAAAGGATGAAAAACTGTGATCTTATTGCGCAGTAAATTCCTAGTCGATAGGGAGAAGGTCTTTTTTCCCTTCTGGTTTTAATTAGCGCTGGCTGAGAGGCATCTCTGCATTGGTTCGCCCTCAAAACTTAAAGCCACGGGAAATATAATATGGTTGCGTATTTTAAAATAATTTTTTTTTTTTCGTCGTTACGGAGCGCACTTTCGCCGAATTGCCATTCAATTAAAAATACACGAAACAGACGAACGAAGCCGTTAGAGATTTCGTGCTCTTGTTTTTTGAAGCCATTTTCTTGTGAGGTCAATGTAGGTAGGTTTGTGATCTCTTACATTTTTCAGTGGTGCTATCTGGCGATGAGTAGAGCAATTCAACGTTAGCCATTGCTTCCATGTATTCTACAATACACGGGTGCATGAAAAAATCGACACGGAACACGTACATGGAACGAACTGAAAAGTCGGTATGACTTAAGCTATTCACGATTACATGGAAACGTAACAATTTGCAAGGTACAAATAAATAAAAATACTACATTTAGCAAATTACGGGCGTAAGCTTTGTAACCTACAATCGTAAATTTAAACATTTATGCAAACTTTTGGTTTTATTTCGAAAAAAAGTCGTGAACATTACAAATATGACGACTGTCACATCAGATCCAAGACCTTGTTTTTCTTCTTAACCACAGTGGTCACGAGAACGAAGATCACCAAACCAGTTACCTAATTCCTATTGGTTACAGTAATTTACGGATACACAAGAGTTCGTACATGGCCAATTCAATTCCGTTTTCGCGCGTATGAGATACTACGAGTTCTCTACAGTAGAACTCGTGCTGTGTTACGTGTCCGCACTTGTGTTATTGTAGAATTGACCTTTATTAAAAAAAAAAAAAAGACAAATGGTATACCAAGGGACAATAAATCTACATAGGGCGCGGGGGTGAAGGGGGAGGGTTTGGGTTGGAAGAATAAAATGTGGCGTTATGATTGGCTTTACGGCTAGGCTTCATTCATCTATTATGCAGAAATTCCCCATTTTTGTGTCATGATTTCAGTTTCAGAGGTAGTATTGAAAACGTTTGATTATAGAAAATTTACAATTTGATGGTATTTTCCTACTGACAAAATATAAATTGTTACATATGAAGGATGACGCCAGAGGAGTGTATGATCTCTAATTTATTCACTCTGCTACCATGTAGGCCTACAACACCATTTAGCTGACCCCACCTTTACTCTTCCTATTTTACAGTGAGCGCACTATTTAATGTTTATTTCAACTTTACTTAATGTTCTTCTTAATGCCTCCCTTGATTACAGTCAATTAACTCATACCCATTATTAGTATGCGTTCAGTATATCTTTTTCCATCAGTTACAACGTCTTTCACTCACTCACTCACTTGTTCCAGCTGTCCTGGCTCCAGCCACGTCCTTAAAAACGTTCACACCCGCAGTCGCCACCTTCCTCTTATCACAGCTGACCGCTACACTGGCTCGGAATCCTGCCAGTCATCCACTCAGCCACTCCAGCTCGAAAACTCCCGGCCACGAGGCCCGTCGCACTTGAATACAGCCATGGCGTCCAT
This sequence comes from Dryococelus australis, assembly GCA_029891345.1. Classification (NCBI taxonomy): domain Eukaryota; kingdom Metazoa; phylum Arthropoda; class Insecta; order Phasmatodea; family Phasmatidae; genus Dryococelus; species Dryococelus australis. Next base: position 35,680,906 of record CM057000.1, on the reverse strand, counting down.
CCGGAAGGTTCAACAAACTCAGAGTTGCGCTGAGAGCCTAGGTCAGTAGTCGAGAGCATTCTTGGATAAACGAGAAAAAAAACACACAACCAGGGTCACGCAGTGTCGTGCCGCAGAATATCATCTTGTCGGCTTGACTTTGAAACTGATGCGCCACTGCACCGCCGCTCGGTCGCCTGCCCGTGCGGTGCCGACCGGCGGCTCGTAACGAAATGTCAGTATGTTCCTGACCTTTACAACTAGCAGATAACGCACAGTTAAAACTATGCACAAAAATATTAAACAATTTAAAATGTAAATTTTCTATAATCAAACATTGTGAGTAACTACTCTGAATCCGAAATTTTGACACGAAAACGAATATTTTCTGCAAAGTTGGCGAAACCGAGCCCTAATATATCTTACGCGTGGAAGCGAAAGGGATTTTAAAATTATCGTGCGTCCTCCAGTAAACTTGTCCTTATAGCGCTGAGAAAAAGTTCCTCGCCCTTATTACTCCTGTAGTATACGTTTTTTAATTTGAACACTATCTTCTTACATGTGAGTTCAATTTACTTGTAGGTTCGACCAAAGTCCGGTATACGGGTGACTTCTCCGCCAGTGCCGATTAAAATTCCGCCATTGGGAAACCAATAAATCTTTGGCATCGCGTAATAGTAGGATGCAACACATGGGGTTGCAACCCCTAATTATTCTACGACATTCTGATAGCAGCGACGGGATTTGCAGTGGTTGGAGATGTTATTTGAAATACATGCTATCCTGAAGGTCATTGTTCCATTTATATGCTTTCCGTATAATTAGAATAAACTCGTGGTTATTTCCGCATTCAAGGTCACATATACATGTTTTCAAATTATTCCTTCGTAAGGAGTAGGCCTATTCAGGCGGATTTTTCCGCCTTGTTCCGACTTCCATCGGTAAGCCTAACAGTCGGTTAAGATCTTTTGAAATAAAAACTGACAATAAAATCCGAGGATATAAATAGTACATAAAAAAAATTAGTATCTGTTGTTGACGTCTCATTAAAAGCGTAACTTTTACAATGGATGCCATCAAAACATTATTTATTTAGTTTATTAACTATCATAACACGAAACAGTGTAATAGTAACATATGCATGTGTTTGACAGTGTATAACAATTCAATGCGTCATTAAAGTTTAGGTCAATACTACTTTATGCATAAGACGAAAGACTAAACAATAGGAGAGTGAAGAAAGTAAACACGGATTTAATGTTTGTTACACTAAGATTAGTAATTCCAATGAAAGGTGCGTCACTTTTTCGTCGTAATCCGCAGGACCTGATTGCTCTACGATAATAAATAAGGTTCTAGGAAGGAGAAGCGACATAATGCATTTGTGGAAGAAACGGGAACGCTTCGAGAAAACACACAGCCCAAAGGCAACGTCCTCCATGTTTTCTACAAGACGAAAATCTGCGTTCAGATCGGCCGGAGACCTAACACAGATAAAAGCAGAGAGAGGCTTTTTTTTTTTTGTCTGCACGGGCAGTGTAGTATTCACAGTAGATGGTATAACCCAACTGGCCATTCATACGAGTCATGTTCTTGACTTAACTACGCGTTGTAATCTCGCAGTGTACGGATTGCTAAAGGCTATTCACGATAAAGTGAGCACTTTTTAAATTAACCTTAGAAAAAAGTCACTGCCCCTGACTGCGTATATTTTTACAGGTGCACTGAGTGACATGCGCCCAGTAAAGTTGGTAAAGATGGATGGAAAATAGTTTCATATCTTAACGTCAAATAAATCATGTTAGCTAACCAGTTGTGAAAACTGAAATAATTTATTTTCCTCTCTGTTTTTTAATGTGCATTAAGTATAGGAATGAGCATATTTGTAACATATTTACTTTTCTCATAATTCCACAATTTCACTTGACCGACGCATGAATATAGTGATGACGCCTACGGCAATGTTAATTTTACATAAGGCGGAGGAATATACAACGTGCGTACAAGTAGATCTTAATCAGGGCTTTCAAAATTGCTCATTTTAACGCGAAAAGCCTATAGAAATATTTCATAGTTGAAATTGTATACATTCCGTAATTCATAAACAGTTCTTTACCGTATTGTTAGTAGAGATGCTGAGAAATGTTCATGATTATTTCATACGACCCGATTGTCTCAATTTATGTTATGTTTTTATTTTCACTTTAGATGTTTACTTCAGTTATTGAATTTCAGCTTTCTGTAAATTGCGCTATACAAATCCTTTTCGAACGTTTCCCACGGAAACTCAATCTTATGATAATTTTGTGAGACCTGTATTAGCGAAGTATTGAGAAGGCGAATTGCAACATGCATCATGTATCCTTAACCTTAATCGAAAGACGAGCCCAATATGCACCATGACTCAATAAGGCTGAGTAACGAATCGCGCAAAGAAATGATTTGTAACATACTGTTATTAGGAAGATGTATTGGTTTTAGTAATTGGTCATAATCAGTGTGGCGCGAAACTCCTTTGACTTTTAGGGACCACGGTGGCTGAGCGGTTAGCCTGCTGGCCTCCCACCAAGGCGATCCGGGTTCAATCCCCGGCCGGGTTACTTCGGATTTTGGCATGTGGGAATCATGCCGGACGATGCCGTTGGTCGGCGGGTTTTCTCGGGGATCTCCCGTTTCCCCCGCACTTTCATTCCGCCGCTGCTTCATACTTACCTCAATCACCCTCATCGGCTCTCAAGACCTCGATGTTAAGAGACGTCCAATCTATTCACTCGCTCACTTTTACTCACTACATTATATTCTAGCTTGCTAATGAACATTAAATTAAATTTAAATTAGGCCTAGTTTTGTTTTTGTTGAAGGAGTACGATTTTTCTGTTCAGCAAGTGATGAAGCTTTAGTATCGATTGTTTCTTGGAAATTATTTAATGAGGTTTTAACGATTCCCTCTTACGAAATTTTATTTCCTACGTGAATCTTGGCTTTATTTCCCCCACAAACAGAAAATCTGATCGAAGTATTTTATTGAAGTTTCTGCTTTCTGATGTTTTCTTGGAAGAGAAATAGGAATTATTTTCTCGTTGCATCCATCCGCTCTGTTTCTTCCTGGGAATCACCTCCTGCTACTTCCAGGACGATATTTATCGCTCGAATCTCTTTCATGTTCCCCGAGGTTTTTCTCCCTTGGCATTTCCTGCTTCTCCGCGCTGCCGATTAATCTTATTAGCCCCAGAGCCTCGCCACTTCTCTCGGCCATTCGGAGCGTCGTCTTGTTTTCCTCATTTTTCTCCTGCCTTTTCCTTCGCGGAATTTGTTTACCTTCGCCCTGTTAGGAATTTCCGGAAATTATCAAGGAAACGTACACTTAAGACGCCCACCTACCCTTGTGCTTGAACTGCAATGCGGGGTATATTTGAAATCCAATTATTTTTAATGAATAATTTTTAACTTGTTTTCTGCAGATGAAAGCACTCTTTGAAAACACCACGGTGTTATAGTTTTTTGTGAGTTTAAATTTACATTCGTTGAATGTGATGTTGAATTTCATACCATGCATGTTTAGAGTCGGAGCGAGTTTGTGATGGGTAAAGTGACAGAGAACGAGAAGTGTTAATGACACGAAGTTACAATGTACTGTACATTAACCAAGATAACAGAGTTGAGCTGAGTTGAGAGATTTGGGCGGGTGTTAATAACGAGGTCTTGAGAGCCGATGAGGGTGAAATGAGGCGAGAATGGAGCAGCGTCGGAATACAAGGGGAAGGGGGGGAGATTCCCGAGAAAACCCGCCGACCAGCGGCATCGTCCGGCATGACCCCCACTTGCGAACATCTGGAGTGACACGACCGAGGATTAAATGCAAGGCACAGATAATTAAATTTTGTAGTCGAGGTACGTTTACACTATTCTTTATTTTAGCCTACATCGAAGTTCTTTGAACCGTGTTTAGGTTCCATTAATTTAGAAGTGTCCCGCCTTAAAAGTGATGCCGAAAGGCTCATGAAGAATAGTAGGATTACGGTGTTCCGCACAGTCGAAACATAAAATTTGTCACGCTATAACATCTAAAAACAATTTATATTTTAAAACACAGGCTTAAAATTATTTTCTTTAAGTTTAAAAGAAAAGGTTACGTTATAATTTTAAAATGTCAAAAGTTAAAATGCCTCTGCCTCCACCCTTGACCCCTCACCCCGCCATCCTATCCGGAGACAGAGGTCCCGGCGGTTGTTGTCGGTTTGTGAGGTGTCCGTCGTGTGTTTCATGTCTGTGTCGGTGTTGTGTTGGTGTCAGTGTAATGTTGTTTGTGTAGGTGTTGTACAGTGCAAGTTTTGTTTCTTCAGTTTATTTGTTCTTGTGCATATCTGTATTATTGATGTCTGTGTGGGTAGTTCGACATCATTATACTGAATATTATTGTTTGTATTGATACGTGATGTATTATTTGTGAGGGCTCAAGATAAACATTTAGTAATTAATTTCTAAAATTATACTAATAGTAATTTCTATCCACACTCTATCTGCTATCTAGATTGGTAGGTTTTCGTTGACTAGCATGTCTGACTACAGTAATATGAACCAATTGTGGTCTACAACAGTATGACGGTTAGCGAATAATTTACGGACAGGCAAGATCGCTGGCCGTGGAGCTTCGCAGTGTGCAGTACAGACAAGAGTTATCTACACGTGCGTAATGTACTCACAACTGTGTACACTGGGTGGGAATGGGTTCAGGTGTTACGTTGTCCTATGTTGTCCCTGGGCCTCACGCAGTCGTACCCTGATTCCCAGTACGGCGAAAGGGATTCCTGCTGTTTCAACCTACAGGCTTGGGCAATAGCATCCCACTCTTTGCTGCCCGCTGGCTTGACTTCACTTACATGCGAGATGGTGCGTTCAGGCAGACCGTCGGATTAAGGCGTGGTCACATAATAAATATATTTCTGTACTTGTTACAAACAATTTCTCTGGAAACTGGTTGCCTAGGGATTTTTTTTTGTAACGCTACTGTTGAAATACTGTAAGGTTACATCAAACTGGAAATACACAAATTGTTTATGTAGCTCAGTGTTTACAGCCAAATTGAAGTCTACAAAATTTGCTTATTGAAATTCAACATCAGTTTCCTACACTTCACACTAAGGTTTTGTGACATTTACTCTCGTTTAGTTGTTATGTTAACGATACATACTTGGCAGCTAGTTTGCAAGGAATTCCATTTAAAAATAAAAAAATGAATACAGTGCGAACGATAATAATAAATACTATAAATAATGTCTAAAAAAAAATTCAGACTGCTGCATCTTGAAGTATACAAAAGGGGTACGTCTGCAAATATGACAAGACGGCTTGAACGTTGCTACATGCACCTCGCTAGCAAAATTATATGGTCACCGTTTGAAGTCCCATACGTTTTTCCCTGCCCAACGAAAATACTACGGATGAATTCAGTACCTTGCGTATATAGGTGATTTCACATTTAATTTGTCAGCTGGGATCGCTCTTACAATTTCATCTATTTTATACCTCGCTCACAAAACCAGCCTCCTACTTAGTAAAAAAATATGACAGTTGTTTATAAATAAATATATATTTTATTTAATATTTATATCAATTTACAGATTTTATTTCTTAATAAAGCAATTGGAAAATATTTGCCATTTTTTAGCAATTAAAATAAATCCGAGAAAAATTTTCAACGTGTTAATGAGGAACGTGTAGATCTAGTGTAGAATTTTAGTAAACAATATGGCAGACTTTAGGTTTATCATAAAAAAGTAGCTACATAGACATTTTCGTATGTTTCGTAAAAGAGTATGCTGTGAGGATGCAACCCAGCGGATCCTCCCCGTACTCAATCGACACGGTCTGTTCCTAGTACGGGATAGTTGACAATAAATTGTTTCACTAGAACAATTCTGGCACCTAGTTTCTAAAGAAATTATTTGTTGTACGTAAAAAAGTAATCAAATAGGCCATAGTTCCCAACAGTGAGAGATTTTTTAGTCTAGCAGTTCTATGGCCTAAAATTACTTCCTCTAGGATTTTTTTTCGCCCGTGAAGCATTGTGTGACATGCCGAATAATGTACCGATTGCCATTTCTCTTATTTACGAGATAGTCAACCAGATGAAAACAAAAGGCTGATTCATACAGGCATAGACCAAGCCTACCAGCCAGAGCAGATGACACGACCCGATAGCTTAACTATCTTTTTTTTTTTTAATTAAATCAAGTTTTATTCAAGCTTACCAGTCTTCACTTGTCGAGTTTGTAGCAAAATTGATTAGCTACGCTTGTGGAAAGCTAGCCTAGGCAAGCTGCATGTATTATTCAAGCCATCTGCAAATTTTCCAATAGCAAGAATGTGCCATTCGTGAGAAATTAGTAGGGCCACCCGTTTTTCGTAAAAATATTTTGTGTCTTGAGTGTATTCCAAAAGACTGCAGCTCAGATTCGATTTCGCTGTTGGAATGGTTGTAACTGCTGAGCGTCTTAGGTGCCTGTTCGTAAATCACTGACTTTAAGTGTCAGAGCATCTTGAATGTGATTGGCCAAGTCAAATACAACGTCTTCTCACAAAAACACGCGGCCAGTGACAAGAGGAAATCACCTAACACACAAACTCTCCAGTCACGAAAGTGGATCTGAGCTAAAGTGTTAGGAAATACGATCGGGTTTCCCTATTAAAAGGCCTTGGGCCTGACTGCTTATTGTGTGTTGCCAAAGTTTCTCTATTGGTTGGGCAGCTGGCTGGCGAGTTATTGCCATATTTCATGATACTTTTTTATCTCATTATCTGAAATTGATTTATATAAGGACTACATAACTGCAAATATTCGTAGTTAAATGATAATAAATTTAAAATATAGCACCGAAAACCCGAAAATTTCGGGATGCTGGAGCCCAAATTTCTATTATTAATATTGTAATATTTCTCTCTCGGACAAATATAAATGTGTTGGCGTAAACAACAGTACATATTTAAATTTGATACAGGATGCCAATACCGGAGTACCTATTGTTAAATATCCTCAATACTTCATTAGCATGTTGTATATATGGCATAGATCACATTACATGTGAATTAGTTGACACAGATGATTAGGAGCATATAAACTTGGGCTGCCGTATTCCAACATTTTCCACGTTTCACTGCTATATTTTTGAAAAAAATTATCATTTAACTACAAATATTTACATTTATATTGGTCCTTACGTGAATCTCTTTCACATAATGAACTTAAATTTTTTTCGTGGAATATGGTGTACGAAAATCGTATTGTATGTATGTCTATATAATTTTTGTCACAAATTGTTGTACAGGGGTATTTTTTTTTTAAATTTTGGTTCGGAAAGACGTAAATAACAATTCGGAACACTTTATTAAATGGTTAAAAATTCTCTGCGTTCGTTACTCTCGGATATCTGATCGAAGATAAGAAAATAAATCCTTTCTTTTCTTCCATCAATGTTCCGAAAATAATGAAGGCAGTAAAAATCTAACACCGTAAAAAAACTGTTGAGAATCATTATTTAAGTCTTGTCGAGCCAAAAATCCCGACAAATCCTCTGGAAAACGGCCTACATCGAAAATTGTGTAAATATACAGCTTTAATGCACCATTCCCCTTAAGTTCCCAGGCGGTGATTAGCAAAGGCGCTCATATATGATCCTGCCCAGTGACGCCATGTTGTTGGTGTGTGTGTGTGTGTGTGGATGGAGTATGGAGTGTAAGTGTTACACTTACAAAATCTCACGTATTGTGAATAAGAGCTACGTTAAAACTGGCGGAGAAGATTTGCGATAGCTTTAGTCTTGTCCATAGACTGAATATGAGGTAGAACGGTTATCCGTCTTCTGCGCATGTACCCAACATTGACCTACCCCAATCACACACAACTGTCAAAGTCACGTGTTTGTTTATATCATAATTTTTGAATGACAACCACAGTTATATGAATAAAATACTTTTACCAGTTTGAATTTGATCAAACTGCATTAGAAATTGGTTAGAGGAAGTATACATACAACTCAAAGCATTTGTTTAAAGATCAGTTCTCTAACCTCAAATCCAAACCACGCCGTTTTCGCTAGACGTGCTGGCAGAGAAGCAGTTCAATGTCGGGACACGGAGATTGGTTGTGCGCAGCCAGCGAGATCGGTTTACCTCATCTTCAGTCTATGGTCTCACATACAGCACCCTGCCGACCGCTGTTTAACTCGCCCAGCTCTGTACACGGAATTAGGCACTAGGCGTGTTTGCGGAGGTGTGTGTACACCCCGCCCTCTGAGACAACACGCGAGACGGACAGCGCCGGAGTCCGTTGTCCTAACAACTGGCGTGTGGCGTCGGACAGATACGGAGAGCGGACCCCAGGCTTGGGTAAGCACAGATGAAGCGCGGGGAAACATTCCAGCCAATCAAAGGCGAGAGGAATCCACTCCCCACGTACGTTCACCTCAAAACCACCTGCGTCAACGATGAAGCTTTGCGCGTACTTCGGAAAGTGTTGTTGATTTTATCATTGCAAACCGTGCCATTTCCCGTTATATTTTATTTACCCTAACTCTTGGTTCTGGCAAGCCATACCTATCTAGTTAATGCATTGTTAAACTTATGAGAAAAAAATAGTTATATGAACGTACATTTGGTAACATATTTCAAATGCTGGAACTCGGTCTACATTTGATTACTTTTTCCTCGCAAAGATATTGGCACGGAATTAAGACGGCTGCCCGCCTGGCGCTTAAACTGCGTAGCATGCATAGCATAGCTTAGCATAGCATGCTGCAGCATGTTTGAAATACGGACTTTTTTGACGTTAGCAAGGCCACGTGTCCCCGATACGTCTACCTGCGGAGTGTAAATAAACATTCTCGAGGCGAAGCCGGAATGGTATTTCCAAGACATTGCGCATGCTAATATATATATATTATCTTGTAGCCTTCGAACATAGATTAAAAAACACGCTTTTTTCAGAGTGTGTGACACGAGCGATACTGTGATAGGAGGGTGTGTTGAACTTCGCTACATATTTTGCATCATTTAATTTTATTTAATTTTATTGCATAATTATTATGGACTCAGAGTTCTCCAGGAAGAGTTGAAATAACACGAGCGTAAAATAATTCGAAATTTACTTCAACATTAGAGTTCTTAAATTTCGGCGTATTCTGGAATTCATTCACGAATTTTTTCAGGTCTTTACTAATAGAAAGTTACTCAAATACAGAAATCCTATTCGGTTTAACGGTAAACTGAGCTCTATGAACTCCGCCTATTATAAAATCACTGCCCTAAAAGTTTGTACTTTAAACATATACATTGATTGGCGTGTTCCCAGTTCCGTTGGTAGCAAAATGTGAAAAGCAGTCCCTTGTCATAACCTCATATTAGAGGTGAAACGTTTACATTTGCCGCCGCAGAAATTATTTAAAATATTCTCTGTTAACTTTAAGCAGACTAAAGAAAAAAATTGAAACACTGTAAACGTAATTATATTCTTAACAATTTCTCACACACGCTTTATTGGCGCATGGGTGTAGTGAGTGGGTCATAGGCAATGATAATTTTACATATGATGGATGGATACAAATATGGCAGAGATATAGGTCTTTTACATATGATGGAAGGATACAAATTTGGCAGAGAGATAGATTTTTTGGAAGGTCTTTAAAAGTGCTCAGTCTACCGTAAACAACCTGTATCTAGTCTTGAAATTAATCCGTAAATTTCTTAGGGACTTTATCTATCACATAACTGGAAGAAACGCTAAGATTTTCACTTTGAACATGCAATTTTCAAAATTACTTCATATCAATAAGAGAAACATGTCCTCCTATAAGCCAATTGTAGCTTTTAGATTGTATCATTTGTTTAATCTCACTGATTTAGTAGTGTATCCTTACTCAGAGGCAGTTTGATAACTTGTGCTCTGCGGGTATAGTATTTTTGTTGAAATGTTACTGATGCAGGGTTAGAATGTTTTATGTGCCAGCTGTTTGTTAGTAACAGTGCCAAGTCACTTCATATAAATGCGTACATAAACACTTTAGTATTCGTTTGACTTGAAACCTAAGTACCTTAAGAGTACGTATCCTTGCTATCTTGGATTTACATATTTTCCTCATTAACATAATTTTCGGAGTCAATATTTAAAAACCAAGCTAGTCATGACATATGCAACATTTTAACAGCTATTTCTAAATCACACTTATTTTTACTATATGATTAGTGTCACATCTGTAACCGTAATCAAACATTATCTAATTATTTAATCATTTCAGTCCCACGTGGGAAAATACAGGTATATTTGAAACCCTACAAATTAAAAATAATTCGTTAAGTAGTCGCCCATGTCATGTCTAGCTTTGATTCTTTATTTCTGGTCGTACATTTTCGTCACGAAGATTTGCAAGAAAATTCGAAGATGGAGTGGATACTACCCCCTTAACGCCAGCCACTATGCTGAAGTAGGCTACGGCGTAAACTACGTCACT